>JARFIW010001670.1:1407000-2814000 GCA_036346225.1 Platerodrilus igneus
TTACGCATACAGGCTGTTTTCGTTTTTTCCAAAACAATGTGTGCCACAAATAGGCGCCAATTAGACGCTATTTTACGCCGTTAAAACAAAATTTTGCGCCCACCTGGCAAACTAGTTGTATTAAAAAACCTATTGCCCTGGCCAAGTTCAAGTAGCCGCACTTTTCAGAATTTTAAAAAAAAAATTTGTGCCATAATTGGGCGTTTATTAGGCGCTAATTTGAACCCTTGAAATAAAATTTTGCTTCCTCGTTGCAAGCAAGTTATTTAGAAAACCTCGAGTAGGCGCGGTTCACGCATCTACGAAAAATTTCCTAAATAATTTGTTCGCAATAATTTTTTTTAATATAACTTATTTACTAGGCGGGCGTAACATTTTGTTTTGACGGCGCAAAATAACGCCTAATTATGCCACAAGAAATTTTTTGAAATTCAAAAAAGTGCGGCTAACTTCACTCACCTAACCAACACTATAGCTATGCAGAAATTAATTTGAGTTGTCCACATAAACAGCAACACTTTTCCTACGCGCCATACTCAGGGTTGTTAGTGATTTTTGTTATGCTGTATTACACATACATAATTCTGCAAAAATCTCAACGTTTGTGCACTTTCGTACACTAAGGTAAAAGGAAAGCGATTTGCGGAAACCGGAGACCTCAAACATGGTAACTTCTTTACCAAAGAATTTCTTCTCTACTTTATGGATAATTGTTCGTTAGGGCGTAGCGTTTGTACACTTTCTCAAACTATAATATAAAAAATAAACATAGAACTACCGAAGTGTCAGCGCCCATCAAATGAACGACGTTTTCTTACAAAAATTTTGTTGTGGACGGATAATGCAAAATGGGACGGGAAGGAATGGACAGACAGAAGAGGGGCGTCTTGGTTTGCTTACCGTCCACGTCTTGAGTACTTCTTACTACTTATCACCTTTTTTCAATGGTTAATTGTTTCCACTAACGTTCGCGTTCGAAGTGTTTTGTTTTGGAAACTTCCATTTTAACTATGCACTAATGCAAATCCATATTTAATATTAATTTACAAGCAAACTGTTTATTAAGCAAACGAATACTGCCTAGGATGTCATATGCGTAAACCTACAGAGTTCAGTGTGTCATAGCGGTACCAGTAATATTGAACAGCATATATAGTCTAAGAGACGTAAATGTGTCGACCGTGCCACCGCTTCGAGTTCTTCGATGTTAAATTTTTCAAGAAATTAAACGAAAACAGAAGTTATTGTAGTAAATGTATTGAGACGTACAGCGATTGAAGAATTAAATGTTGATCATGGTAAATCGAATTTGCAATTTTGACGGATGCTTCAAACCACGATAACAAGAACATATATCTTCCATTGATGCGTTTTTGTCCACCATACCGAGACAGACATCTCCAAGATCAACATGAAACTTCTGATATTTTCAGTTTGTTTTTTTTTATATCTCTGAATAGAGAAGTGCACAAACGTTCGTATACTGTGCACATTTGTACACCTACGATGTACAAACGATTGACTATAAAAAATCAGTAATTTCTTTGGTGGGGGGAAGTCGTTTCTACAGCCCCTCCACTTTATTTTCTTCGTATCTCTGTATAGAGATGTGCACAAACGTTCGTTTACTGTGTACATTTGTGGACCTACGATGCACACACGATTGCCTATAAAAAATCCTGAATTTGTTTGGTGGGGAGGTTGCCGTTTCTACAGTCCCTGCACTTTATGTTCTTTGTATCTCCGTATAGAAATGTGCACAAACGTTTGTATACCGTGCACATTTGTGCACCTACGATGCACAAACGATTGGCTATAAAAAAATCCGCAATTTCTTCGGGTCGTACCCATTTGTTTTTCGTATCTTTGTATAGAGAGGTGCACAAACGTTCGTTCACTGTGTACATTTGTGCACAAACGAATGACGTAGAAAAAAGTTCAAATTTCGATTGGGGGGGGGCTGTGGCAATTGACTTCTTATTATCCAACTGTTTAAAAACATTTTGATCACACTTTTAGTAAATAAGCAGTTGCTCTAGCTGAAAATTATCTTTAAGACTAAAGATACATTCAATATAAATATTCTGTAAAATTAGAAAATCTGGAAGGTCCACAGCTCTATTTGCCATACATTTCCTTACTAATTAATGTTTCTACTTGTACTTAGTAAGGTGATATTAATGAATTATTTTCAAATAAAGCTTAAATTACACATGTAGTCGAGTGGTCAACAAATCCCTTAGTATTGCGATTAACAAATGTTTGCAAATTTTTAGGAATTCGGTTGTTGATTACATTCTGCACTATATAGCTCTAGAAAGAACGGTTAAAAAATAAATTTGGTCGACCAACATGTTTACCACTCAAGTAATTAATTGAAATTTTAGGAAAGGTTAATTATGTGTGACGCGGCAAGTTCATTTATTTTGAGGGGAATCCGCTGATATTTATTACTACCCACCCTAAACTTTTAAACATCTGCAAATATTCTCATGTAATTATTTGTTCATACATTTGCAATAAATCAAACGACGTTTTATGGTACATATAAATATACAGCAATATACATTCTATATAATTAAAATTAAAAATAGAATAATTTTGGATTAAAGATTTGGAACGAATTTGAATTTTCTCCGATAAAAAGAAATTAAGCCTTTACTTTTTCTTATTCAAAGCTATATTTTTCAAATTAAATTTTTGAAACAAGGATTCTTAAACAATTGGCTTATATTTTAAAAAATAAATCAGGTGTTAGCGATTGTTTAAAATGACACGATTTTTTAATTTAGAATCAACTTTAACTTTTTAAACACCAAAAACATGGTTTGAACTTATTCCACCATCGCTTAATTTTTCTCTTTTAAGAAAAAGAGCAAACTGAACAAGACTTCCGAATATAAACTTCTTTAATTGCTCTGTAGGAGGAAAAATTGACTGCTGCAAGATTTGAATCCAGTTCGCATGAATTACTTGTGATCAAAAGCTTCTAACAGAAGTTTTAATTAAGACAAAGAAAATGAAAATTAAACCATTTCCTTAGGATTTTGTATAGGAGAAATTTAACAAAAATAAAGCCCATTGCATTTTAAAAATATTATGTATATTAGAAAAACTACATTCGAAAGTCTAACAGGTGGTGGGTTGTTTAACAAAGTTGTAGACTCCACGATACAAGTTTCTAGACTTCGGGGTACCAGAAGTTGCGAAAACAAGTGGACATCCTATATAAATTTTACGAAGTAACAATACTCGGATGGAGGCCCATGGTTCGCAATCTTAACCTAAGCTAAACTTTACATGTCTTTTCAGTTTCCGTCCAACGGCAGCCGGAAATCAGAAGCTGAATTAGCGACGTACTGTAACCCGTACTGTAACCCGACCATCGGTACCCAGAAATGGAATATACATGTTTAAATCCTAATCTATCTATCCTGCCTAGCCCTACTCATGTTTCTACTTATAAACTAAATAACAAATAGATATTATGGGTAACATATAATGGCAACTAAGCTAATGACAAAAATGAGTTCAAAAGAGTTCAAAAGTTAATCTGTCGCCAAGCAGAAGTATAGTGGAATATAAGATTTGTTGAGGTTGAGGGCTGAACCAGCACTGTATTTCTACAGCACAACACTTCATACACTACACTTCTAGTTATTTTTGTTACGGGGGTGTATCTCGTATCGGCAGGATCGGTTTGCAAGTGGAGTTGAAAGGATATGTGAAATGTATAGTGAAATGATTGATGGAGAGTAGGGGTGTGCTGAGATCTAAGTTTATTAAGTGTTTGAGATCTTGAATAATGTCTAAGATGAGTGGATAAGTGTATAGTAGATGCATGGGGGTGTCCGTTTGTCCACAGATGCGTGGGTCGGGGTCTGTAAGGTTAAATTGAAAAAGTTTTGTATTGAAGTTGCCGTGGTAAACCACAAATCTCATCTACTACGTCGCTTATAGGTGTTACAGCAAGATTTGCATTTTGTTTAACATCACTAGCATGAACGCTTTTGATTTTATCACAAATGATAAGAAGTAATCGCTTGAACAACGTCGCACCTGTACGTGAACGCCAACTACATTGTATTTTTATGGCAATCCATTCATAATACGACCTCTTGTTTTTATTACAAACCCCACTGATAAGGCTGCAAGTTTATCACCTAACGATGCGTTTAGAGCACGACGACGTAGATATGCTGCGTCGGCTTGATGTCGGGGTTCTAGGTCCGTAAACACATCATAAGCAAGATCGCATTGCTTGTAGAATTCGTCTAAGAAAATGCAACCTACCTCACCGTGATCGAGACGTTGGCAAAGTTTAATACCTTGTCCACAGGATCGATATTCTGGCAATTGTAATTCCATTGCTAAACAATTTATTGCTCTATTGAGTGAGGAATTCGTATCCCCTATAGAGTTTCATGACAATTGTCACTTTAAAGTTACAACTAATACGGGTCATGCGTTTTGAATGCTTACCAAAAGATCTTTGCCTTAAGAAACAGCAAACGACTCATAAAGCAACAATTGAAGTTATTGATTACGAATCTAAAAGCAGCAACGACAAAGTAGTTCACAAACATCAAAAATTCATAGCATTCATTAAAAATGTCCGACACATCTCTTAGCAATTCATTGATACTGAGACGCATTATTCCAGTTGGCTTAATAAGTTCCATGCAATCTTCGCGAATCTTTGCGATGTTTCGATTGAGATAATCACGACGACGCCTATAATTAAGAGCTCATCACAGCAGGTTACCTACCATCTGCTGTAAAAGCGCGGGTTGCGGTGAGGTAGCATAGGGCGGTACGAAATGTCGAGATGTAGATATTCATTAGAAAAGATATGATGTTTAATACTCCGCCTACTTGGTGTATGAAATGCCAGGGAGCACATATAGATGGCAGTGTTGTGGAACTTATTAGTCCAGTGTAAACCTCACAGATATTTTAATTATACATATTTTCTAACATTTATAACCAGTGAAAACCTTTGAAATCCCGATATGTAATGTAAAAAAAATTATTAGGGAACAAAAAATTACAAGATTTAACATTCCTACGTTTACATCACATAGTTATTTTCAATTTCTAATATGCAATTGACAAAGCTGTTATATTAATTAATTGGCCATTAAATAGAAAAAACAGAATAATGGTTTAAACATATCTCTAATAAAAAATGATTAGGTAAAGTGTCAAGTGGGTTTTGATTACAGTTTGTAAAAATCTATAAATATTGGTTTGGTTCCTTTCCTTATCACATCTGCATTTCCCTTATCATTTTCTAACGACGAAATAATAAACAAAGTGTACTGAATCGGACACATTCCTCTAGTAGAATAAAAATGCATGTTTTGCATTTTTAAGTAGTCCAAAGTTTGTTTTGCTTTTATTTATATACGTTTTGCATGCAGCTTGTTAAATTTTATTCCATCGCAATTGCGTATGGAAGTTTGTGAATGGTGAATTTGTACCATAATGAACAAAAGTACATTTTACGTGTATTACAGAAGTTTGAGGATAAAAAACTTAACTAAACATCTAAGAATTTTTATTACATTATTTTTTATTACTACACAAGCCTAAATATGAGCGAAATATTACTGGGGGTTTTTTAAATTTATCCCAAAACAATTGAACTTGAGCATAAAAATTAAATAATTCTGTGTTAATTCTTTTTTACAAATCCTACACTACTCAAACTGGGGGAATACTATTTATCTGCTTCACTAAATAGGAAATCCAATAAAAATTTATATAAATCTAAGGTTTATGAAGAACAACTCATTTCTATAATTGCAAGACGCTAAATAATATCCATGATGAAAGTTATAAATAGATTTGCGAGCAATTACGACTATAGTCTAAAACTCTCATAAGGATAGTTTGATCTCAATAGATTTTTGTTGTGTTAGTTTTATATAGCATGTATTCAAACCATTTCTGTTCTACAATAGTGTGTGACATGGAAGTTCTGAATTTTTTCACAGCAGCACATTGCAGGTGCATTTTTCTAAAAAATACTAATATTTTATTTATTCGATAAATAAACTGAATTGTAGTGTGCAATTTTGATGAAAATTCATAAAAATTATTCACACATTTGGGAAAGTTACTGGTTTCGTTTAAATCGCTCTACTATCAGCAAAAAAAAAAATTTTTTTAGTTAAAGAAAACTTAAATGACTTTCCCACATAGACAATTATTTTATAAATAACTTTTATTAAAACCGTTTTAATTTGGGTGCCTAATAGGAAAGAAATTTGGATCTTTAGAAATTTCAAGATGGCCGCTACTGTAATGAGCTCTATAAATTTTTTGTCTTTCCTTTTCTGTCTTCTAGAGTAGGCAGACAAATTATGGTCTTAAAATTTGTCCTATCAGTTGCACGTTGGTGTATTTCTACTTCTTGTTTTGTTTTTCCTGCATTTTGGCGTTTGGTTTTGGGAGGACTGTTGGAACTGCTGGCGCTTTTTAAACGAACTAAATGGCAAGTATTTTCTGGTTTGGTTGCGTAGTAAATTAGCAGTCGCTACTAAGTGTATAGGTTAAGAGGCACGATTCTGATAACCATATCAATGTTGAAAATGCATCAATATATGCATCAGTATATTAACCTTTAGTTTATATCGCTTTGACTGAACTGCCGGTCAGAGTAGGGCATAGATGTTGACAGATTACATATGTATTTTGTTCTCCATCGCGAAAGTTCGAAACGAGGATACTCATTTTGCTTGGAAGCGCTCTGGATGACTTTTTAAAGGTGTTCGTCTGTTTCAAACATTTTTGTTCTTGTGAAAGAAATATTAACTCATCAATAAGAACCTCAACAGTTATGGTGAACAACGTAACCTTTAGTGTTGAACCTTGCAGAATTCTATTTTCGCACTAGAAGACGTCTGAGAACAGTCCACCCAACTTAACACAACATTTTTGAGATATTCATGATCATGATAAATATGAGTCGTGCATTGTACAGCTTTTTGGATGTAATTTACTACAAATCCTTATGTTAATTATCAAAAATAAATTTTAGGTTGAGCTCATTTATTATGCCTTTTTGGTACTTACATTTATAAGAAATTTGAAATCTGAACAAAAAACAATTATAAAATAAAAATTTTTTACATTTCTTCTTAATATGCTAATGTAACAACATATAAAGGGACTAATTAAACCTTCAACATCTTATTTTTAAGTTTTCAGTACAGTAAACACCTTTTTATTCCCAGACCACATAAGCTATAGATGGCAATCTTCAGTATATAAAATCAAAATGTAGTTTTTAGCGCCATCAAAGGGGCTGGTAGCCTAACATTAACCCAGATCTTAACCAAACCTATTTAAAAGCTTCATCGCGTCACCATCTAGTAATACACAACAGGATTAAGCGTTTAGTTAAAGTTTAATTCTTAGATGGAATTACAATAATTGATTTACGCAGCAACTGAATTAAGCCAATTTGCAATACTTCCCTTTAATTTATATACTTTCATTTACAGAGTCAATATGTACGGGTGTTTCGACTCTCAAGTGTAAGTGTTTAGATGGAACAGCTTTTCTTAATAGATTATTAGATGCATGATAAATGACATACTCGGAGAGTATTATGACATACATCGAATCCAGCTCTTTTCAGTAAGTCATTTCTAATTACGTTCATTCAACGCTGGTAGATGCACAAAAGTTTGAGGTTTTGGGAATTTATGTCTCACTGAAGTTCTGTCCTCCAAATTTAATTCTGCACATATTCTATATCGCGACATGTTCACTATAAACCCTAAAATTTATAAAAATACTAATAGCTTTGTCAGGATTATAATAAAACCACACTTGTGCAAGGACAATTACTTAAACTAGAACTTGCTAATGCGATATTTTCTCTGGCAAAAACTAACTTTAGACAATAAAAACGGAAACCAAAAATGCGTATACTAATCTGCGAAGAACATTCTGCACAGAAGCATAATAAACGCAATTTGAAACACAGACAAAACCAACAAATTTTAACTTAGCGTTTGGTCTGTCATTACGCAGCTGTGCGGCATTACCCAACGAAGAATAATTAAACGATAGCGATCCTCGGATATAAATATCTGCCAATAAACTACGATTTTTATCGTACGTGGGCACCAGCCGCTGGACGCGGCTAAATACCTTGTTTAATTGCCGCATATTAAAGAGTTCATTCCTTGGTTTTTATTATAAGTAAATAACGGTTACAGGGAAACGTACTTTTGTTTATCGCGTTGCCATACAGAGGGTGTAATATTATTACGTAAATTCTCAATACACAATAAACAAACAACTCAATGAGTAAGTAAAGCTTTTGAATAATCTATATTAGTTATGGTAAATACAGCTAATTACAGCATCCTCATAATACGGCCATTTCTGAGCTGCAAATGCTATGTATTAGTCTTTTCGCACGTACGTTTGGGTCTTATTAGGGTATATGACCTACTTTCTTCAAATTACAGCGGAGTTTGTTGAGCTAGCCGACTACATTAAACAGGGAACATAGATAAGATACGAGAAGAAATTTCGGTTTGGGAAACGATAAATGAACTCCACACTACATTACAAAGCACTGTCTAGTCACTTCACTTGTCTCTCTTATAACGCAAGATAATCTCCGATCATGGCGCTTGTTTTACCCCAACTTGTGATAACACCTCCTTCTTTATCGCACTTTTCATTGGTTGAAGCAATGACGCACATTCTTAAAACGTGAGAAAATGTCTATTCGGCAAAATTCATATAAAGAACTATAAGATATTCCTCTAATAGTGCATAGGAATGTAAAACCACATTCTTATGAGTCATAATCTACTTGAGAAATATACTTCCAATTTAGGATCGGAAATCCTTCTTATTTATTGAAATAAAGCTTGTGACGTCAAAAAAGGCGTATCAGTTTTTTCGTTGTTAGCATTTTTACTGTAAGGAAATGTTAATAAATGACGAACGTTACATTAGTTTAGCTTTGTATATAAAATGCAAGTAACATAATGTATATTTTTCTAAAACAAATAATCACCTGTTGATATATTTTTTTTAACTACAGCCTTTATCACTTAAGAAGATATTACTTCCTTTGGCTGGAATTGCTATACTGGGTGCAGCTGCTGCTTTAGCTGCTAATCCTGTACTACTTCAGTTGGGAGTCATTAGCGGAGGAAGAAGACGAAGAGACATAACACAAGCTTCAAATCTACCATTTAGATATTGGTACAAGAACAATGGTAGTTTGAAGAAGCGTAAAGGCAAGATGCAGCTCTAAAATATTTCATTTTCAACGATTATGTTTAATATTGTAAATACTAAAGACATCATTTATTGTAAAGCAATTTTTTATTCTATGATTAACTGCTGATAATCCTTTGTATTTATATTGTTTTAATAGGTGTGCCCTTGTTTTATTTACGCTTGAGGTGAAATACATTATTAATTGTGATTATGTTTATATTTCATTATGATACTTAAATAGAATAACGCTGCTGTTTTACTTATTTCAAGGTCAATCCCCTATGACATAGTAAAGGGTGTATTTATCTTGTTTATTCTTTCTTTTAATTTTTGGATTCGTAATACTGTTTAAATTTAAAAACGCGCATTGCTGAAGATGAAATGCTAAAGAATGCAAAACAAGTTATTGTATCAAATATCTTCTTGCGGCATGTTAATTTTAATCTGCATTTTGACAAAAAGTTCTCTTTCCAAGAAAAGGTACGAGTAGAACCTTTACTCGCCCATTGATGCATTGAGTATGCTACAAGTTATGTAGCGTCATTTAGTCTACCTCTAACCAAAATAATTGTATTGGAATGCAAGCGAGACCTTTGTACACAAAAGATGATTGATATGCATCTGCGGACGGTGGACTTGATTGACAAGTACAAGAGTTTTGCATTTAAGAGCTTTATTTAGCTTTAAATAGGTACATTCGGGATATTATTTGCATATTCTGGTGTGTTCTCGAAAGAACTAGAACCATTGGAAAAAATATTAAATGCCGTGATGAGCGTTAGTTAGTTCAGTTCTAATTAAAGCTTTGATTACAATTTGAGTTCTAGCTTAAAGCTTTGAACGTCGTAATATAAATTAGTGGTACATATAAATTGCCCGATGTGATATATATTATGGTATTGATCGATATAAATTTATTATAGTGATCGATTTAAATTTAATTATAGTGCTTTGATATTAAGTAATTAATAAAATAGCATCGCAGTGCCAAGGAGATAATATTTGTATTGTTAGGGATTAGTTGGGAAGAAATTATTGTGAGGGCTTTTAGAATTTCACTGTAGCTACAAGCTGTTGAAAAGGCTTGTATAGTCAGTTTGGTAATAAAAAACTATTGTTTATGCAGGTAGAGTTTTTGTTACTGTACTAAATTGAATGATAGAAGTAAAAGTAAAATGAAACTTTTGCAAATCGAAGTATATATTAAAAGCGGCCAGAATGATGATAGTACATTTCCTGCAATGTGGATTATTATTTATAACGCCCTGTGAAAGTTGCCCACACAATCATTTCCAATTGGTTTCTCATTTCAGACCTTTTTATGTCAAATAAATGTAGCTACTTTTGATATAAGTTTTAAAGTTAACTGTTTAAATAATTCGATAAACCGTAATATCTTTAAATTCCGAAATGCCTATGAATCAACTATTTCACAGTAGCCTTCCTTTCTTCCACAATACTTAATATGGCTTTGTAACAATATTTGATTTAGAAAACAACAAAGCTATAAATTAAGGAGAAACTTAAACTTCCAAAGTTGCATCATCTAACGTGGTGCGTTACGCTAGCTATAAAAGTACGTGGGTAAGAACAATTTAGTAAAGTTGAAGGGATAAATTAAATATCGCACACCTTATGTAGTAGATTTCATGAATAGTTAAGTTAAGTAAGCATGATATATTAATTTTTTGTTTTTAGTAAATACAATTTCAAATTAGGACAGCTAATGTAATTAAAACAATACAAAATTAAGTTTCTTTAAATAAATTAGTATACTTTAATACATTAGTCATTCAGTAGGAAGAATGGCGGGACAACATAACCCGCTGAAATAACATATCTTAAACTATACAATGTAATTAATGCAGGGCATCATGCAATAAACTAAAAGTACTAAATTAGAAAGTTATTTAGGGTACAGTATATATTAAAACCAAACTCCAGTTTTTTGATTATTTGCAAACTACAAACAAGGAAACAGAGTTTAATGTATACCAGATTGCAATATGTTCCAATGTATTAACCCAGTTACATAAAAAAATTAAGCAGGTAGTTATAAATCATGTATCTTTTACAGGGCGTTTTCTTATTTGTTTTAGAATTTTAAAGTGGGAGAAAGCATTATAGTTACATCCGACAGGGTAAAGTTGAAAATTAGTTATTCGCAAACCGAGAAACCGAAAGCATCAAAAATGTATTAATGCGAAGTTGAAACATGCGGACAGGGCCGCAAGGTTGGAGGTAATATGAGAACAAGCTTCAAAAAGTTAAGTTTTGGAAAATGAAATTCAGAGAAGTTACTTTAGAATGTAATAATGTGAGAGAATAGTAAAAATAAAATAAAATGGTCTAGCCACGTGCACGTGTGTCAAATATTAAAATAAAACAAATTACAATAAAATGTAAACGTGCAAAGATCATTTATTTTCTTACAGAGCGTTTTCAACTAAATTATTAATCATTATTCATGCATCTAAAAACATTTTAGCAATAAAACGAGAAAATAATAAATTAACTATACAGTGTAGATACTGATGACAATACATAATACAAACGATTCAAATGTATGAATTAAATACAGCATACTTACAGGTAAAGAATAAACTGTATAACTAATTCAGATGTTTTAATAAGTGGACTACAATAAAGGCTCTAATAACTGAGTACTGTAGACTAGCGAAGGAAACCGGCATGGTTGACGATAATATAAGCCAACCAGTTATCAAAATATTTTATATAGCAGGAAATAATTTTTGTTTAAGCAAGTTTGGACATTTACATTGGACGGATTTTTAGATGTTTGTTCTGTACTTCTAGATCTTTCAACAGTTATAGGCAGGTAAAATTAATGAACGCGACATAATGAATAACTTTGCTATTATTATACAGGTCGAACAAATGGTAATTAAATTGAATGTGAAAACCAAATGCTAATTGACAAAGTCGATTTAAATGTTCCTTTATTCTTATTTCTAAGGGTCTAGAAGTGCAACTAACATAAGTAGTATTACAATAGTTGCAGAAAAGCTTATGTATACACTTTTAGAAGATATTGGTATAGCATCTTCGTTGTTGTCAAGCGAAGACTGACGAGAATTAGAGGTTTTATAAGCAGTGCTCTCTTTCATTCTCTCTCTCTCTCACACACACGCACACACACACACACACAAACACACACACTTTTATTGTAATTTGTTTTAGAATAGTAAAAAGGGAAAAATAAATTTGAATGTATTCGCAGGGAAAAATAAACGCGGTATACGATAAACTTTTGAACTTACGTTTGAACGGGCAAGGTATTTTCAATGCACCTGTTGGTCGTCGTAACCTCTTCAAGGGGCTGGAACTTAGATAGTTCACCCCTTCATTAATTTGGAATTTTGGGTTATATTACATCAAGCTAGCTGTTGTTTGTAGGATGCAAAATTGGAATATTGGAAATTTATGGAACTGATGTTTCTGGATATTTTTAATCTTATAACAGGTGAAATAAACGGTGAGTAGTTATAAGCTTTTATGTTTATTTTGTTTTTTTTTGCATATGTGAGTTTTGAATTTGAATGGATAATAATTAATTGGTAAGCCTAATTAGTGATGGAAGTACTGTATATAAATTTTAAATGCAAATTTTAGTGATAGAATTTAGTGTTTGTTAAAACTTAAAAATTTACTAGTTTGGAACGAACAATGAAACAATATAGTGAACCGCGAGGATTTAACTGTTTGCTACGTTTGTTATTAAAAACAATTTCAATGCTTGGCATTTATAAACATCAGGTAACAAGCAAAATATGAAGTTATAGTGCAGTTGATAGATAGGTTTAAGGTAATTTTAGGAATTTTTCTTTTAGCAATACCTAGTCAGAATTGAGGTTAAGAAACATTTTTTAAGAAAATATATTTGTATTTTTATGGAAATTATTTTATGAAAATAGAGCTTAAGTTTACGTTTAATTTTTATTTGGATTTTTTATTTATAAATTAGAGACATAAACAGTCATTTCTAAAGGATATCCAGCTACTCCAGTGATAAAATCTTATTTAGAATGCATTTTATTTTACAATTTTATTTAATTATGACCAACGAATTAACAAGTGTATTAAAATATTTTAGCGACAGGTGAATTTAATGTTACAAATTGTAGGATATCGAAACAGAGAAGATTTATGCGGAATAACCGTCTTTCGGTAAAAATAATACCAAAAGGATTGCTGTGGGAGACGGTTTGGTGCCCCTCGATTTTGACAGAAAGTTTATTAGAGTAAGTGAAAGTGTAACATAGTTTTTTTTGTATTTCAGTCTTTTATTTATTATTTTTAGTTTTAATTCTTCTTATTTCAAATTTTTCTATGTTCCTTTATAATTTCTTTTATATGAACCAGCTCCCACACTACTGCAGTTAGTCGATGCGCCCTTATATTATTACGTGATCCCTGTACCTTCAAAGCATATCAAATTTATTAATTTAACACTCACTTTGCCCCTAGCAAGCATTTTTATATGTAACAAAACAATCACTTTTTTATTTAGTGTATAACCTTGTTTCTATTCTAGAGGGTAGTATTCCTGCAAGGAAGGAGTGCCTTTACTTTAGGACGTAGACAAAGCGTTTAAATGATGAATTTTATGCGTAATGGTGCTGTCGAGATGTGAGCAGGAGGTTTTGACTTCTGAAATCTGCCAACGGATGGAAGAAATGAAATAAATGGCTAACATAAATGAAAAACTGCAAAAAAAAATAGCTAGCCGGTGTTAGAATCGCGGCCGCATGAGCGGATGGCTTTGTGAATCCCAAGACCCCAAGATCGATTCCCGACACGAACCGCTTGAAAAATTTAAGGCGAACATTTTTCACAAAAATTCATTTAAGAAATTCTGTATAACAAAGGATACTTTATACGAATCTTTGATAAAGGGTCTATTTTTAAAGAAATGCCCACGGTATTGAGAATGCTTTGATACTGAAAGTCTATGTAACTTTATTCTGAGTGTAAGTTGAAAATTTAGTTATTTTTTATGTGATTTATACTACACTAATTTTCGTTGTCTATATTATTATTTGTAAATATGTGTACTCTAAAAATTTCAGCAAGGGTTAATATAATACTTTATTCGACCAGTAGGGTATTTATGTTCTATCTATTGAAATAGTCAAGGAAGTGGTTTCTTTAATTTAGATTGAAGATTCTGCGTTGGCGTTTTCTTCTTTCAAAGGTAGATAGGAGAACGTTTTACGACCCCTAATCTTCCGTGGTACCTACGGAATTAAAATTGCATCTATAGGTTAAGTTTAACAAATACAAACACAAAACCACACACCTAGACTTACCTACACACAATCTTTTGGGTTATTTCATATATTTACACTGCTGTTGATGTCTTGGTGTCTGTGTTTCACAATCTATGCCGATTTGTTTTAATTCACACAAGATTTTTTGAAAATGTTTGATTAATTAAAGAGGGTGTAACAATCCTATGAAATGTTTATAATCATATTTCATGTTAATAGTTTCTGTATTGGTAAATACTACCAATAGGATTAGGGTTACCTCTTTTAAGAAATACAACTTTTATTTTACATGAATTCTTGATCTAAGAAAGGATAATATTAGTTTACCATTGTAATCTTATTTTGTTCGTACTCAAAGACTGTCAAATTCATTATGGCACTGTTAAGGTCATGAACGACATTATCATTACTTTGTATTATAAATTATTACAGTTTTATAATTAATTTGTTTTGAATAATAATGTTTAAAGTAGCGCCTATGAAATCATCGTCATGAGACAAAGAATGTTTACACCATGAATTATATCGATTTAGAAATTGGTACTGCCTATTTGGTTCAAGTTAATATTTTATCAGGATACTTTTACATATGTTAGATAAAGAAAAATAACAAAATTAATTTTAATTTGTAGTCGTCATTCATTTTCCGGAATCTACCAAATATAATTTAGAGCCGTTTTATAACAAAAGGATACGTTTGTTGAAGACTTTGTTACAAGCATTAAAAATATAATATGTAAGCTTTAGAAGTACAATTAACCTTGAGTAATTAAGTATCGAACTTGATTAATGTGATTAGTCACTAGAGTTCGGAATTATATACCACCAGGTAAGTGAAGAATTGGTTCCTGAAGACTGTGACAACTTGATGGTGGAAAGATATGTTTAGTGATAAACATCAAACTTCTTTGTGAAGTCCCAGAATTTCAAATAAGATCTGGTTACAACAAGTGGATGGAGTGCAGGAAATAATTAATTTTATTGTTTTCAAGGTATCTATAGTCTTACTCTTCAGGTATTTATAATAAAACCTTTAAAACTACCACCTACAGTCATCTTCAATTAATGAACATTCTTAACTGTATAAACTTCTGTACGTACCCACAGCACGTTCTTGTTAATTAGTCATAAAGAAATTAGAAGGCAACTGTGTTAGCCAAAAACGTTTTCAATTAAGCTAAATATTTTTGATATATTTGGCTTCTGCTTAAGAATGTTTGTATATACTTGTGCTTAAATTTTAACTGTACAATAGGGTAAAGAGTTTCATACATTTGTGTAATATAGATAATAGTTTCCAGCCCTGGTATACTAAAAAATATTGCCATTACCTAGAGAGAAGTGATTGCTATACAGTTATGGTAGCATATGACTTTTGAACTCTTTAACAGCTAGCAGTTTTTAAATAGTTATATTCGTGTCCTTATCATTGCGTTTATTCTAGATTTGATTTTATAATAGTGTACTCGATTATTCGAATTTTTGGCCAGAATCACTTTCCTTTCGGATTTTGGTATCCTCTTTTTATTTCTTCTGGGGTTTTCTCTAGAAAGGCCCGCATTTTGAGATTAGGTAGGGTACAAGATAATTCCCGATTAAGACTGGTATGTCACATACGAAAGTATTTCGGAAACCTCTTCGAATACTTACATCACCCTTCTGAGTAAGTAGGTAGTTGGCAACCATATTGATGTTTTCGGTACTTTTGATCGAAACACAGAATTTTGAACGAAATAATTTACTGACTTTCTTTGTCAAATACTGGCTAGATTTTTTGGGGACCAAAACTGTACGCAACAAATTCTTCAAAAATTAATGGTAGTCCGTTTTCCGTAGTACTCCAATGTTAACTTGAAACTGTAATGTACGTAGTTTATAGATTTTATGGTTCATCACTGTAAGTGTAACTAACGATTGAGAGTAAAAAGCATACAAAAACACAAAAATATTGCTCTGAAAGTTTTGATAGCATTAGAAAAGGTATTAAAATAAACAAATGAGTGGTAATTATTGAAAGAGATAATTATTTATTTCCTGTCTGCTCGTTCTATTTCAGTTTATTAGACGTGCTGCATAGCTTCAAATGTTATAATTTCAATGTAGGTGAAGTAAATACTTAAGTCTGATTATATGTTATTCATACATAAGGTGAACGCTCCGTAATATATTTTCTAGTACCACGAACGTGCTTCCCACTTCACAAATGTGAATCGACTAACGCCTTAAATAGTGTTTTTAATGGAAATGCCACAGATTAATACAGAGTAATGCACTTACGCCGCATTTCCGTCCTCTTTTCTTGGTTATATGTTTAATAGCTTGCGCCTTATCTAAAAGATAATGTGCTCTAGTACGTTTGCAAACGATGCAAAGTAATAAATTTAACTTCCAGCGGGAGGGAACCCATAAGCGTCCGAATAAATTTTTATATATGTAACACAAAATATTCTATACCTCTAGGTATAAACATCTTCCTTTACGAGAAATTATTTCTTGAAACCATTATTTTTAAGAAATTCTGCACCAAGTGTACTTTAACATTATCTAAGGTGTCTCAACAAGAGCTCTGTATTTGAATTTGCCGCCATTGTGTTTGTGCGAATAGAGCGGTATTCATTTTTTGACAGGTGTCATTTACAGTCCACGTGATTAGAAATTATAGAGCATTATTCAAAGGAGCAACTTTTAATCATTGTGAAAACTCACTACAAAGATGATGAATGTTTCGCGGAAACAGTTCACAGATTATGTGCAATTTTTGAACGCAACAATACGCCAAATGGATCGACAATTCGCCGTTTAAATAAGAAGTTCGAGACAAAATTCACGTTGTTGCATGAGAAGAGCACCGTTCGTCGCCGTCCTTGTGGATCTCTTGAAAACATAGCCGTAGTGAGAGAAAGTGTGGTCGAGCATCCAGGCACTTCCATTCGGCATGGTGATGAAGAAGTAAACATTTTTTTTATTTTTATTTTTTTTATTTACAACTTTATTTCTTTCCTCTACCTATCAACCTGTAATCTATACAATTATACTAGAGGTCGGTGTGCGCATTTTTACTTAAAACTAACATAAAAGATGTTGGCATGTGATGCCTTACATTCCTAACGTACTTTACGTCTAAACTAAATTACGTGGACTAACGTAAGTGTTTCTTCCAGAGTCCCCGATCATCGGCAGCCGGTAATCGGTTTCCCTGGTCGAAACCTAAAACTAGCTGTGGACATGTCCCCGGCCGTCGGCAGCTGGAAACCAGGATACATGACACAGGTCTTAGCCTAAGTTACTACACTACCCCAACTTGCATGCTTGTTCCCCTTAAGCCTAACTTAACTTAACCCTTTCCCTAACTACGCCCAGGGACTCCGACCATCAGCAGCCGAAAATCGGAGCCCTAGGTGCAACTTCCGTTCCTAAGGCGTGCCCCGGCCATCGGCAGCCGGAAACCTGGCAACAACGCCCCAGGTCCAAAACAAGTCGGTTTGCGCGCCGCTGTGGTCATGTTTGTTTTGTGTTTGTGTTGGTTGTGTGTGTTTTGTGGTTGAGTCTGGTTGTGTTAGGATTGTGCAGTATGTATCCTTGCGGTCGTCAAACGCCGCTTCTTCTTCTGCTTAATTATTGTTGTTTGGCCTATTCCTTTTATGTAACAAATCCATTTTATTTGCTTTTGTCTTAATTCTATAGACTTAATCTATTAACTTACTTACGACTTAAACTAGCTTAAACTAACTTTACCCGCCACCTATTTTCTTATTGATCTATATTCTTCGTTTTGGTTGGTTTCTTGTTTGATTTGTTTTGTTACTCTTGGCATCAGGGATAATCCCTGGTATTCCAGGAGTTTCTTTGAATCTTTGTGCCGATTGGTGATGTTTGTCGATAGTTTTCGGTTATGTGTTCCCCAGGGAGGCAATAAATCTGTTTTTTCGGCTATAGAGATGTTTTGTGCTAGGAAATTTAGAGCTGCGCAGACTTCCTTATTGCGTAGTATGTTGTATATGTTTTTTCCTTCTACTTTTTGCCTAAATTCCTTTGAGTTTTCATCATACAGGGAACATTCCAGTAATATATTCTCTGGGTCCCCTATATGTCCGCATTCACATGCATCAGTGTCTTTGATTTTAAATTTGGCCCTATACGTGTCGTATGGGCCGTGTCCTGTTAGGAAGTGTATTAGTCCGTTAGTCGGTTGGATGTGGTTTAGTTCTAATCTCTCCATAATGTTTGGTAGGAATCGGAAGGTTCTTCTTCACGTCTCGGAGGTATTCCAGCGTTCTTGCCATAGTTCAACTATCCTTCTTTTTATTTCTTTTTTATTATTGTATGTTTGTCCGAGTAGTTTGTGCATCTCAGCTTGGTTATTGGTCCGTAGCCAGTAACTTGCTGCTCTGTACATGACTTGGAGATCTAGTGAAATTATGCCCAGGATTACCAATAAGGCGTCCTGTGGCGTAGTTCTGTAAGCTCCTGTTAATCTTATTAAAATCTTCCTTTATGTTTGATTTAGTTTGGTTTTTGGTCTTATTAATTTTTCTCTGTGTGTCCATATGCTCGCCGCATACGAGGTAATTGCATTTAGGATGCTGTTCATGTAAATTTGTATATTTTGCAACGGGAGCTTATAGTCCCTCTAAGCAATATTGGCTAATGTATACATGTTTGTTGTTTCCTTATCGCATTTCTCTTCAATGTGTTTCCAGAAGTTTAATTTTTCGTCTAAAAGTACTCCTAGGTATTTGTTTTTGGTCGTTCTTTTCACTAGTGTGTCTTGAATGTGAATTCTTGGTTCGGTTTTCAGCTGTCCTTTGAAAATGGTGTACGTCGTTTTGGTTGTGGACATGTTCAGCTTGTTGTTACTCCAGTTGTTTAGAATTTTCAAAGCTCTGTTAGATTTGGTTTGCAGTTGTATTAGTGTTTTTCCCTGCACGACCACGGCGACATCGTCCGCGTATGCAGCGACGGACCATATCTCCGATGTCCCGCAGAGAGCGTCTAGCACTTCGTCCACAACTATATCCCATAGTATTGGTCCGCAGACCGAACCTTGTGGGCATCCTTTGGTAATTCTTTTAGTAATACATTCGTTTTCGCTTTTTACTCTAATATATCTGTCTTGGCAGTAATTCCTTATTGTTTTGTACAGCGTTTTTGGGCACTGGATATTTAGCAGGCGTTTATATAACGCCGGCCACCACAAGTTGTTAAATGTCCCTTTAATATCTACAAAGATTGCAATTACGTATTTTCCAGTTGCGGTTTTTATCGTGTTTGTGGTGTAATTTATTGCGTCTTCTGTCGATCGGCCTTTCCTAAACCCTAATTGGTTTGGGTTTTCTCCAGTTTTTTCCCTGTCTTCTTTTAGCTTGTTTACTATTAGCCTTTTATAGGCTTTGCCAATGGTGTTTAAAAGGCATATTGGTCTGTATGAGTCCGCTTTCGTTGCATCTTTTTTTTGCTTTTTGCAATATAACGAGATTGCATTCTTTCCAAGGGTTAGTAAATTTTTCCTGTCGTAGGCATTCATTATATAGTGTAGTTAGTGATATACTCCGCAACGAATTTTGAAAAAAGATCTGCGTTTGCACGCATACAAGATTCAATTGACGCAAGAACTGAAGCCAAGCGATCATGCGCAGCGACGTGAATTCGTTGATTGGGTGCTGGAGCACCACCAAGCTGATGCAAATTATCTTAAGGAAAATCATTTTCTCCAATGAGGCACATTTCCAACTGAACAGGTGTGTAAATAAGCAGAACTGCCGAATTTATGGTGCTAAAAATCCTCGTGTATTATTGGAAAAACCAATGCATCCACCGCGAGTAACTGTTTGGTGCGCATTATGGGCTGGTGGAGTTATTAGACCCTATTTCTTTGAAAACGCCGATAAACTTACGCTAACTGTTAATGGTGTGCGGAAACGCGAAATGTTAACTAATTTTTTTGGTTCGAAATTATGTGAAGGATATGTTTTTAAACCAAGACAGTGCGGCCTGCCACACAACTGGTAAAACACCGATGTTACTATGGACCAAATTTCCAGACCGTGTTATCACTCGGTTTGGCGATCAACATTGGCCACCAAGATCGTGCGATTTAACGTCGATCGACTACTTTCTTTGGACTGCGAAAAGGAAAAGGTGTATGTGAACAATCCACAAATAGTTGAAGGTCTTAAAATAGATACGATGAGTTATTGCCGAAATAGAGCCAACCTTATGCAAAAACGTTATCCAAAATTTTATGAAAAAAATGACCGTGTGTCAGAGGTTTCGTAGTGGCCATTTAACGAATGTCAAATCGCAACTATTTGTTTTCGCGTTGAAATATAAATATTCGCTTAATTGGAAAAAGTGCATGTTCCTTTTAACATTAAATCCGGCGCTCTTGTTGTGACGCCCTATATATACTAAAACCGCTCGCTCACTAGTGACATGTTGTAAACTATAACAGATACAGTTTTGGTTAAAGTATAAAAAAGTTGCGGTATTTTGAACTTTCCCAAAATAAGTTTTTTGAATTTAATTATCTTCAACGGTTCCTGGAATATTTGGAAAAGGACGAAAAGCGTTTTCTTTGATTTTTTGCAAACTACGGCCAATATGAAATTATTTCCATAATTCTTGCTATTTGGAAATTTTCTTGGTATTAGTATATACGAAGAATTTGAATATGGCATTAAGATTGATATAGCTGCGATATTTTTTAAGGAACGATAATCAACTGTTTTTTTCTTTACAGGCGCCATTTTGAAGTTGAGGGTCGCCTAATTCAACGTATTTTTCTAGATAACGTACTCTTTCATTTTCAAAATTTTCCCAAAGATACAAAGTTGCAAGTGATTCATTACTTTTGTTTTATTATATATCAGCTAAATCCTAGTTATATCTCAGCCATAACTGTGTAGTGCCAATAAATATTATAATAAGAAATGTATTTAACGAAACACATGAATAATAAACGATGGAACATGAAAAGATTAATACCGACCACTCTTTTTTAAAAACAACGTTGTACAGACCTGACTATATATGTACAAGGATTCTTCAAAACCTTTGTGGTTAGTCCCAATATGTAATTTTCCAATGCTCGACTCGAAGATACTACATTGGCCAGGAAGCGAGTTTTCTTTTTACCTGAAAAATTTTGAATTTTGCCAAACTTTAGCAGTTCCAAGCAAGGTAGGGATCTTCACCATGCGTGACAACACTCACACACGGGGCCTCCGTGTTACCTTTCATCCGAACGAGGGCGTATTTTTGTAAAAAATGCTCACCTAACATTTTTCAAGCGGACTGTTTCAGAATTCGAACCCGGGACTTTGGGCGTAGTAGTCACACGCATTCCAACCACGTCACGGAACCGCCTTTTTTGTGGTTAATCCACTTGAAAGTGCAACATTTTGCAACTCCTTTTCCGATGCAATTATTATGGCACAGAATGGAGAGGGAAAATTAATCAACGACTTGGTTCGAAGAATTGGGAAACCCACATAATTTAATGGTCAATAACGCAAGAATATCTTTGTTAAATTCTTTAAAAAGTAATTTGCGTGATACAGTTTTCTTTTAAGTAGGTTAAACTTGTGTAAGATTTTAGTGTATAGATGTTATTTGTGAATGATAATTTCCTGATGTTTTGAGGTCTAAGCTCCAGTTAATTGATCTTTGCGAAGGTTTTCTTAAGGGTCGCTAATCAGTCACACTTAGACGGGTTAATTGAAGAGTATACAAATTATCCGTACCCCTAAAAAGAAGAAAATTTCTGACTTATATAAGTAAAATTTTGAAATTACGGAGTATAAACTGTGACTGAGCAAACTCTATGTTAAAGTTTAGTAGTTATGAGATGTTGTGTTAGACTTAAGTTGTAAATTGCATTTGTGCGTTTAATGCTTGTGTGTTGAAGAAAGAAGTTAGTGAAAGTAGCGATTATTATAATTCAATAGATTGCTTATAAATATTTTATTACAATTGTGATGTGGAATCTTCGTTGTTTCATTCCATCTAAGCTAGCTAGTGCGGGCATCATCGGGCAATAGATCATATCAGCTCAATTTTGTTTTCTTTTATTGAAGCTCAGCATAAAGGGGCTCGTTTTTCAATAGATACACACAATTCACAGCATCTTTATTGGCGCAAAATCACAGCTATAAGCCAATTATCAGATATAATTAAGAAAAATGCCAAACATGGTTGCGTACATGATTTAGATTTGTTTATTTTTCCAATTGTAGTCACCACCCATCCCAGTGACCGACTGATTAGCGTATCGGTCGTCAACGCCGAAGATACAAGACCGAATTCATATTTCAATTGTAGCATGCCATTTGGCCAAGGTCTAGCCATGTTATAACTGCTTTGCATTTTATAAATATTTCTGTTTACCTTACTCTAAAAACACATTTTATTATTTCTTGGAATTAAGTATTATTCTGAATATACATTTACGTTTACTGTTGTACTAGAAAATAAAACTAGATACAGAGATTACTATATTTATTCACGATTTTCTTATTTTTACAGGTAGTATCAATAAATACGTTTACTGGAATTTTATGACTGGTTAGTTCTTCATTCATAAACACAACTGTGGATCTGAACACATGTCAGAAATGTTGTTTATCCATTTCTATTTCTCTTATTTTGTGGTTATCAGTAATATTCGTATAAAGTTCGTCTTTTCATATTCGTATGTGAGTGCGTAAGTCGACGATGTTGAATTATCTATAAATCGGTCACCTATGGTATGTATTTTCTACCTAAATGCATAACGTTTTACCAAAAATAACTTTATAGCTGCCTTACCTCAAAAGTAAAATGAGATTTTGCTTATTTGGATCTGCCTTGTAAATTAAAGATAGTAACATATAAATAGATTAATTTTTGATTGTTTCGTCGAACTATATGTTTTATAATTTGGTAACACATTTTGATTTTGGAGGGTCCAAATATATACTACAATGTCTTACTCCAAAACTTTGCTTCAAATATATATTTTATTCCAACTTTACTTCAAATACAATCTCTAATTTTACTTAAAATATTTTTACAGTTGTTTCTACATAAATTTTTACCTACAATCATGTCTTGATTTTGTCTTTTGCGTTAGATATCGTAGATATCTCACAAGTCTTCTCTCAACGTTTTGTATAAAAAACAAGGATAAGAACCGTTTTACCTAAACAATATAAAAATGCCTGGATACTACAATTTTTCTTTTTGATCGAATCGAATCATTTGTAACTACAAATATTCGGCGGACAAGACGTTTAGTCAACTCAGAATGCTGAAACTTCGTTAGCAGTTATTAGCAGGAGGAAACGACACCGCAGATGTTTGCAGTCAAGGTGTCATGTGAAACTCGTGGAAACTAAAGTATGTGACCTACTATTAATAGTTGCTTATTCCAGGTATGAGTTTTACTGTATTTTCTTTTAGTGTAAAGCTAGTACATAAATGTATAAATATTATAACATAACTTTTCGCACATATCTAAATTATCTATGTATGAGTATTCACAACACTATATTGCCTTTTGCTTATCTTGCACTTAAATAATACGCGCTCTTAATATCTAAATTAACTATATAAGTATTCACAGCGGTATTTTGTCGTTTACTTATCTTGTATTTAAATAAAACTTGGTCTTAAATATTTTTTGTTAGTGCTTATAACTTAACTCTGTAAACATACAAGATTTCATGAAATTTTTTTATGGTTAAAAGGTTTTTAAACAAATGGCTTAAATTTGAACAGAACTGTTTTATTTGTCTTTACAAAAGGCCTTGTTCAATGTTTATAAAAACATCATATTGTGATTTCTTGCGGGCAAAACGAGCGAGACGAGTAAAAGGCGAGTTCGATTAAGAGACTTTACTGACGTGGTGCATACAATCTTTTATCGCCAACCGTGAAAATTTATCATTTAAAAAATTGTAGATATAGTTTTATTATCACAAAGTAAACAGATATAAGAATAATAGCGAATACAAAATGAATGTACCTAAAGTGAACGTACCCTGACGTATTATAAAAATTAATTCCTGAAGACGAAGGAGTCTGAATTGAAAATGTTTGAGGATTATTATCTATGTCAACAATTTGTAGATCAGTAGTTGTAGTGTTATCATTGGTAATACCTATGCTGTTAGTTTGACCATCACCTACAAATATCTTTGCGATTTTTGTTTTATTGAGCACAGGTTCCTCAACATAAGACTCAGCAATCATGCTTTTCCATCCTCCGTGGCATTTTAGATTTTTCTTACTGCAGCCTGCACTGGCAAAGAGAAAGGCGGACGTTCGACGAAAACAATTTCCCGTATAAAGTGATGGCTCTGGCAAATGCAGATAGTTGGCAATTTTGCTTGGTAAACTTCCAAAAGTATGAGCAGAGCTAAATATTTGTTAAATAATTCTTTGGATTTTACTTTTCTTTCAAATTCGAAAGTGATTACAAATAATCGAGGCCTGTTGGTCTTTGTTTTATTTAGAACAATCAGAATTGTTTCTTGGTACTCTATGCCACTTACTTTTAAATTCAAAAGTTTTTCACTACGTAAAACCTCAGCAACGTCAATTACAACCCAAATCTGAAATACTCCCTATATGTTTGTTGTGATTTGTTTTGTATTTTTCTTAATCTTCTTTGGGAATTAAACCACTCAGAGTTGTTAAAATTGTCTTTATTTACGTTGCGATTCATGACCTAGGTTCGTTGTCAAAATAATAAAAAAATTTAAGTTTGACATTAATGACATAAATTGAAGATGACTTTGATATATGAATGTTTGATTTGAATACATTACGTAGTTTTCCACCTCAGGAAAAATATAAAAAAGAAACGGATGCTTAAGCCTTACGGTAACGTAATCATAAACTTCTTTAATAACCATCCCCTTAACCGTATAAATAGTAAAAAATGTTTTCTAATCCTCAAGTTATTGAATTTATATGAAATTTAACTATATAAAAATTAATTAACTGATTTTACGCTAAGCGTATTGGCTACCTTAAAAGTCGCTCCCAGGACGCAACACAAATTGAAGGCACTCATTCTTCTAAACTTTAAAATTTTCACCTAATATATTCAAATCAAACATTAATAAATCAAAGTCACCTTCAATTTGTGTCATAAATGTCAAACTTAAAATTTTTTATTATTTTGACAACGTAAATAAAGACAATTTTAACAACTGTGAGTGGTTTAATTCCCAAAGAAGATTAAGGAAAATCCAAATCTCAAATATTACTACATTAATATCAAATTGGTTTTGAAAAGTTTGCATAAATTACCTTCACCATCAAGTAGATTTCATTCGGTGCATTTAGTAAAAATTGAAGAATTCCTTTTTGTGTAAGTTTTGGACTTTTTTAGAATATATTTCTTTTTTTTTATATGTTTTCTATATTTACTAATGTCAGCATCATTTTCTGCTGAGGGTTGCTTTCACCATGGAATAATATGACCACAGCGAAGAAAGAGAATACTTTTTCGATAAATTCGAGATATACGTCAGTAAAACGTTTTCATTGTATTTTTAATTTCCATGTTTACTGCACCTCTCTATGAATATGTTATACTGGCGATTATATTTTTCCACTGACTTTTGTGGTAAAATTTTGAAAGACGTTTCTAACAACTTCTTCTTAATTTCAGGTGGCTTGCACCGAATGTCTTCTTCTATTATAAGCCAGAAAACTGTTACTGTTGGAGCCGTGTCAGCGACACAAAATTTCTGATGAACGTTATACAGTCATTGTCAGGTTGATCAATATTTGCATGTTGCAAGTAAAATGTTTGATATTTACTATAAGATAAAGTGTTTGTTTACTTCCGAAAATTGCTGTGGTAATGCATGGCTACATTGACAGTTGGCGATAAATGTGTTTTATTTTATAAACCAAGTATGAAGTAGATTGTACCACATATTCGGATATTTGGCATTTTAAACTTAATTTATTAAAATATTATGGCAAATGTTACAAACGAAGAGAAAATGATATCGTGCAATGATATAATTTATTAATTCATGTCTCAGAAATACTGTTGATGTTAAAATAATGTATTTAAATAGATTCGCAGAACGAAGACAACCAAACAATTTGAACAATAGTACAAGCGAAAATGAATTTATTGGGCGACTACGTTCCACTTTAACGAGCAAAAATGCGTTGTTTGTTAATGAAAAAATTATAGTGTTAAATTGATATGAAGCAATAACACTTATGCATATGTTAGAAAAAATAGGTGACTGTGTAGAGATATGTTGTAAGATGGGGTCTCAAAAACTTCTGTATATTAAATATTGAAAGAAAAAGAATAATGGCGTACAGGAACCAATCGCTTCTGGTGAAAGAAAAAAATTACAAATTTTAGAAGACCACAAAAACGCTATTCCACATAAACAACGTTCATTTTTTTTCAATAAAGAGATTCCAACGGTAAACAATATGCAGGTTGTCCAAGTATCGCAAATTGGTAGCATAACTTTTTGGAAAATATTGAACGAACTTGTAACACTTCACCCTCCTTCCTGACCTACGTAGCAGTCAAAGAAACAAGGACCGAGTTACCTAATATATATATATATATATATATATATATATATATATATATATACTCGAATGCCAACTCTATATCACTTTTTATGGTTCAAAATTGCAATATAAGGGTCCACTTACCTATTCCAATAGTCTTTACTCTACTTTCCTCAAACGCCTCGGCTACTCTACAGCGGAGAGTACATAGATATGTCCCAGGGTGGATAGGCCTAGAATTCTGAAACCGATACTGGTGAGTTAACCTATCCAAAAGTTTACAAAGTATCTGTAACTAAATGTAGTTCAACAAACCCCTTTTAATTGTAATATGTATATATAGCTCAACATTTGTATTAAGTACTGAATTTAATAACCTTTAATATGTTGCTAGAACTATTTACATGTACTATATTGACATACTTGAATGCAATAAAATCAATATCTCTTACTTAACTAAAAGTTCCCTTAAGCCGGGTTGTTAAATATTGTACTAAGCCCTGTAAATTCTACAGTTAAAACAAATTGACTTCCAACTTAAACATAGCCAATAACTCTTGATATTCTCTACAAAATTCATAATAATAAGCGGTAACGTTAATAAAGTCCAAAAATTCCAACCTTAATCTAGCAACTTAACATATTCATGTAAAGCATATGTATTATTATATAAAAGTTCATACTTACAACACCACGTGTATGCATGCATATACACGTCCGTCCTCTGGAAACATTTATTCAAAGATTCACTCAATACCTGTTCGGGTATACAATACCCACTGTTGCTCCATTCTCTACAATACTTCCAAGGCAACTTATTCTCACCAGGGTTGATAATGCTTAACACGGGTGTTGATACATTTTGTGCTTGAAACTCTTGATATCTCGCTACTGCTGTAACAGCTTGGTTTGGAATCAAACTTCCAAAATTCAAACTTCCCCAATCCATCAATAATGAACCATATAGGTATGTTTAAGTATCCTGTTCGTTGCAGTTAATAAACCTGCACCTCCTACCATTGACCGCCTTACAGCTTAATCGTTTCGTTGTCGAATTACACTTAAATTTATTACTATTTAATTCTCTTTTAAGAGCCAAACTTATCTATGTCCTTTATTCACTACTTAAATTCACTACTCTTTCCGTAATAAACATACTAATTCTTATATTTGTTCACGACATCCATTTAATATACACGGGCTTATAAACAATATCGCTACGCGATCTAGTAGCGTAACATGCACTAGCTACGAGCTAGTTATGTTTCACATTTCGTACCTTCTATCTTTTGTCTTTGTGTGTCTTGTTGAGTCTTTGTGTGTCGTGTATCGTGTGTGAATTTTCTCTATCACTGTACTTATATACCTTTTATCACGTGACTGGCCTAGTCAATCAAAAATCTTATATATTTCACAATTGTATATCATCCCTACATGTGCTTTACGGTTAATGGTTTAAATCCATTTTTATTATTGCTATTGCTAATTGAAATTACCCTATAATTAAATTTAAGTTATTCTGCAATATTCTAAAGTATTTCCTGTTAATATTTTTATAGATATCACGAAAAATTACATTTTATTACGTACTTCCGGTTTTGAATTTTCTAGAACAAACTGGCATTTCCTTTGGCGCCTAAATTAAAAATCTTCTAAATTTCACGGGATGTTAGATCTCAGTTGATAGGTTATGTTCATTTAAAGTGTCAATTGTAACCCCAAGTGGGACTAGGATTGGATAACTATCTTAATTCTGGTCAGTGATAGGTCACATTTTAGATAGAATTGTTTGTGATTGGCCGAAAATATTATTTGAAATTTAAATTAATTTAAAAATGTTCTTGGGTGTTACAAACTTAATTTTTGTTGGACAAATTTTTCGAAGCTGTCATCTGTTTGTTTTCGCTTGAAATACGCTATTATTTTATTCAATAGTTCCAAACATTCCATAATACAATTAGATTTGAAACGGCTTACTTACTATATTAATCTGCAACAATATGTCATACCATATTACTACAGAACATATAAATTTAAAAGTTTCAATTTTTTTTGCATAGTATGCTGCATAGTGACGAGTTTCTTTACCTTTTGTCATCTGAGATCGTGAATAATGCTTCACATATTTTGTACCAAATAACGTAAAACTTCAAAGGCGCCGTCGTGAAAAATGCTTCGCATATTGTTTGTAAATCGTGACTCAGGGGGCGTATCGAATCTAGCCTACTCTCTCCTCGTGTGTCTGATAATGGTTTTAATGTGAAATTATCGATATGTCCTGCAAAACATTCTAACGTTGAGTAAAAGATGCAAAAAATACATAAAGTTCATTAACGATACCAAAAAATCAACAGTTTCGAAATTTATATTAGCTCCATCATTTACGACCAAATTTAAATTGTTAGATGTGCATTGAACAAAACGCTCTAGAGTTAGAATCTAAAATATTTTTTGCAGCCCATTGTGCTATAACTAACTCACTATATGATATTATATAACTCATTAATTCGATTCCCTTATAATGAAGGAAAATCGACAGTCTTCCGACTAAGCTAGGGGTCTGTCTATTCTTCGGGTAGAGCTTATGAGGAGTGGTAGTGGGTTTCACAACAAAATTATTGTTTTCTGTACTGACTTTAAAATACAAACAGGGCGTGCAAAAGGGGCGCCATCAAGTCCTAGAATTATTAAAGCACGGGTTACCCTAAAGGAGAACTTGGAAATCCTAAGGGAGAAACATCGCTTTTACTGCAAAACGCAAGATCTGAAAAAACAATGTTATTATAATAATGAAGGCCGCAAGAGATACACTCTTTCTAACTTATACAATAAAGAAAAAGCGTAGTTATTAATATCAAAAATTTAAGTATATATAGTAAAAGAAAAT
Organism: Platerodrilus igneus; assembly: GCA_036346225.1. Classification (NCBI taxonomy): domain Eukaryota; kingdom Metazoa; phylum Arthropoda; class Insecta; order Coleoptera; family Lycidae; genus Platerodrilus; species Platerodrilus igneus. The sequence continues at coordinate 1,436,977 of JARFIW010001670.1, forward strand.
ATATAAATGTATGATTTTCTTGGGTTTTAAGGTCATTTAACTTGAAAAAATATATACGAACAATACAAATCTAAGCCATCTTTATTTTTATTTTTTTACATAACAATTCTACCAAACGTTTCGGCCGTAAAAGAAAATATAGATATTAAACTTCTTGAAAGCGCTGTTTAGTACTTCTTTATTGAGTCACAGCCAATAACCTATTCTTTATAGAGAGGTATATATTCTTTTTACCTTTTAACTCATTTATCTCTATATTTTGGACGCACTTATCTAAAATAAAACAATTGTTCAATTAAATCATATGATGGGTCTTTAATCAAATTTACCTCTTTCTGTGGTAAAATTTTATATACAAAAATGTACAACAATAAAAAACGTGGTCTAATCTTTTAGACTCAGATATTTAAAAATAAGAATTATAGTAATTTCTACTAGGAATCAAAATGTCAACAATAAATTAAATATGACCGTAAAGTTTTTAAATACCCAAAATGCACAGATCTGTTTACTTTTGTTAACAAATATCTGTTATATATTCAATGCTAAATAAATTAGTTCTCGTAATTACTTTATGTGTTATTGAACTTGAGTGCAATACTTTTCCGGATTCAATAAAGAAAATTCATAATTTTAATTAGTTGCAGTAATATTAAATGTAAGCAACAATTTATACTATAATGAAATTCAAATGATAAAAGTTCAATCGACTTCCTTCTAAAACAAATTAAGAAACGCTACCATTTTAATTTCAAATATTCGCTCGTCATCAAGTTATTCAGAAGAGCTGTTGTCAGGTCAAGTCTTTATGCTAACACTTACCTTAGCAACTATTTGTACTTTGAAATTCATTGTAACAAGTACCTTGTCAAGAGCACAGCCTGCGATTCTTGGACAAACAAGCGACGTCAGTAAACTTTCCAGATCTGCAACTTACAAAGCGTAAGGTTGAGCTTCTTCTTTTAAACTAACGACGAATTAAATGCATTACAGCGTATTATACTGGACTATTATAGGGAACCATTTTCATCAATTTGTTGTGCAATCCATCGAAATAAATTGAAACATAAAATCAATCCATAAAACGAGCTATTCAATGTGCATCATTTTTGACTCTTCATTAACCTATCTTAAGGCGAGATTATTTAACGGTAAACGGAGCATGAACTCATAAGTTCGTAACCTTATAAATTATGAATTAATGAAATTAAAAATTGGTAAACGTGTTAGTTATCGTTATCGGCATAGGTAAGAGTGAAGGTGAGCGCTATAATAAAATCATTTAGTCTACCTTAATAATTATTTAACTTGCTTGCCATTCTCAGAAACAAACAAACGTCAAGTACATTCTGCACTTGATTACGCTGCAACGTTTATGGCTACGCGTAGATTGCAAGCTCGGACCTTAGTGATCTCCATGATGCTTCTAACTGCAGCGAGTGGTCGAGTCAGACTGACTCTTCTGTCGACAGGATGCGCACAAGGCACAAAAATTGTTTGACATTGGAAATGCTATTCAAATGACCAACGTTTACGAATAGAGCCTTTACTATTATTATTAATTAATATATGCCTCGTGATTGGGCTATAGGGTACTGATCTGAACTTTTATTAACATAATAAAATTAATTGTTTATTTGAATAAACTGTGCAGTGTATTTTATAATTAAATTTATAAGCTTTTATAATCGTCACAAAAATTGATACATCACTTCCCTTTCGTGTTTGACCCATTGTTAGTTCCCTGACCACGAATACTTCTTGGATCTAAATTTAGAGACTCTAAATGTTAATAAAGCTTTTAAAATAGATTTTCGGATGTTGAGCTAAATATTTGGCAAAACCCCAGAAAATGCTTACGAGTTTCTACAGCCTTTGTTTGAAAATTGAAATCAACAGAACGTACTATAACTGTTAATTGTTCCTGGTAAACTTTGTCTGGTATGCAGTCTAAAATTATTAAGTAATACATACCACCTGCTAGTAACCTTAGTATATGCTTTTTAATTCCATTTCCTAACAAAGCTTTTTGCATCTTTCACTCAACGTTAGGATGTTTTGCAGGACATATCAATAATTTCACATTAAAACCATTATCAGACACACGATGGGAGAGTAGGCTAGATTCGATACGCCCCTTGAGTCACAATTTAGAAACAATATGCGAAGCATTTTTCACGACGCGCCTCTGAAGTTTACGTTATTTGGTACAAAATGATTTACAAAGTTATTTTCCTAATGCACCAATTTTGACGCTATCTGTTTCAGTTGGTGCTGCCGAGAGATCGTTTTCTATACTTACTTGATCAAGAACCAGCTTCGGAATACAATGCTTCAAGAACTTTTAATTTATCTGACAATGATATCTATTGAGTAAGAATTACTGTATGCATTAAATACCGTAATGTGGGACGAATTCAAATGGGTTGGGTAAATTTGAACACGCCGCTCTTATTCTGCATTTATCTCAAACGAACTGGTAACGACGAGTTTATAGCCTACTACCTGTGGATTGTGGTTATAGAACACAATCAGATGAGTACATTGGTGGTAATAGCGCGTATATTCGTGTTAGGTAAATATTTCGTAAATTTTATAATAGTATACTGTATTTCACTCATTTACGTAAGGGCTAAAAAGTAACTGTTGTATCTTCAGTCTATTAAAGTAAGTTTTCTTGAAAACTTGTCTTTTACATATCTTTAAGATGTATGGTAAATCTTACTAAAATATAATAATAAATGTAATTTTGAGAGGCACTTATACAAAATATTCATTTACAGCGGGGTGAGTTCGAACATGGTTAGAACGTGTAAAAAGCGACTTGGGGCAACGCACTATGGTAATTATTCTACATCATCGTTAGAAAAGGCGTTGAAAGCCCTCAAGGATGAAAAATTGACGTACAAGCGTGCGTCAAAGATGTTCAACATTCCTATGGCAACCCTCTGCAGTAAAATAAAGAAAAATCATACTTTACCTTCTGGATATCCTACAGCATTAAATGAAGATGAGGAACTTAGTCTTTCAAAGGGAATTCAAAACGCTGCAGAGTGGAAACTTCCCTTTACTAGGTTTAATATCCGGTTGTTGGTCAACCAGTTCTTGGATGTTGAAGGAAAAACAGTCAAATGCTTCAAAAATAACATGCCCGGCATAGACTGGTTCTACAATTTTTTGAAAAGGCGCTCAGTATTAACGGAACGTATATTTCAGAATATCAAGCGCTGTCGAGCTGATCTAAGCCTTGACATAATAAATGATTATTTTGATAATTTGTGAGTTTTCTTGAACAATGTGCCACCGTATAATAGTGTTAACTACGACGAACCGAACCTGTGTGACGACCTTGGTAAAGCCAAAGTAGTTTGCAAAAGAGACACGAAATATGTTAACAGAATACTGGATTCTAGCAAATCGAGTATATCGATAATGGTTGCCGTTACAAGAGCAGGAAAAGTGTTGCCACTATATATTGGTTATAGAGCACAACATCTTTAACCTACATGGATGGAAAATGGTTCCGATGATGCGGTTTATAATCGTACAAGGAGTGGTTTGAACAAACTGCTTCGAAGATTGGTTTGAGAAAGTAGCACTGCCGTATTTTCAAAGATGCGAGGGTAAAAGAATTTTAATAGGGAACAATTTGTCCAGTTATGTTTCAATACGAGTTACACAGCTATGTGAAAAAAACGATATCGATTTTATCCTTCTACCACCAAACTCTACACATCTATTACAACCGTTGGAAGTTAGTTTTTTCGCGCCGTTTAAGAAAATATGGAGAAAAATATTAACTAAATGGAAACAAAATAATGGGGATGTCCTACCAAAATCAGAATTGCCCACTGTACTAAAAAGGCTTTTTCATGATGTAGGTCTTAATGCTACCAAAAATATTCTTTCTTGTTTCAGTCCTCGCGGGATAATTCCCTGCGACAGCAAAAGCGTTTCAAAGAAGCTTCCAAAATTTGCCGATGACCAACTAGAGAAGGAAGTAAAATTTAATGAAATTAATCGATGTTGGACCACGACGTTCGTCAGCTTTATAAAAGAATCAAAGGCATTTGAAAACCAACAGATCAAAAAACGAGTCAAAAGAATTAATGCTACACCAGGAAAAGGAATCACCGCACGTGACTCGAATCTACCGACAACAAAGTGCCTCTGAAGGTGAGTTAGAAATTTTTGAGTCTGACATGGAGAACGAGGATGACATCACAAAATTTAATTCGAATGACCACCATGGTCCAAACAGTAGCTTCGAAAGTGTGGATGACAGTTTGGGTGCTAACGACTTTGTTTTAGAGAGCTTTAAATGCCCAAATAAAAAAGAACGGTTTTTTATTGGCAAATTTACTGAGGTGTTCGAGGTTCGGCCTAACCTCTTCTTGGTTAATTTTTTGAGACAAAAAAAATCCGAAAAGGTGGATAATTATTTTTATTATCCAGACGTGAAAGATGAGTCCCTAATCAATCTAAGTGACATAATAATAACACTGCAATCACACAAGCCTCAGACGAAACCGATGGTCATTAAAGATTTATCGAAAGATTAAGCGCAATTGTATTTTTATTCTATATTCGTTTTGTTATCAAATAGATTTAAGTTTCAATACCTTGTTACATGCCAATTAGCATGCATCATGTTTAGAGTTAATTTGTAAATAAATTCCCGCGTATATTTTTTAATGAATAACGCCAACTTCCGTCGTCCCTAACAGTCGCGCCTGCGCAAAAGTAATGGGGAGTGCGCACGTGGTGTAGAAAGACGCCATCTATCTCTGCCGTGTCTTTTATTTTTAGGGATGTAGGTTCCTTCTACCTTTTTGCCTTTGTGTACCTTTTACCTGAATCCTGTCGTTCCTCTACGACAGCAGTAAAGGAAAAACGGAGGGAAATCTGCAAAACCATCGTAGGACCCTGAGACGAATTCACGAAATGCCGCCATGTAAGTAATCTGTTTTGATTTAAATTGTGCTTGCAAATTGACTTAAAAGGCAGTTGCATCACTTTTATGACGTGTGCGGTATAAATTACAATTATCGGGAATTATATCGCGAGTATAACAATTCTGCAGTATAACAATTGCCCGAGTGTAACAATGGCGTCCATTTTTTTAGGATCTGCCCGAAAACCAGTTCCATCGATAATAAAGCCAAGAAATGTAAGAGAGGAACAGTAAAATTGACACTTCTCCCAATTTATTTTAAAACCTGCTGCATTTAGGCGTTCAGCGACTTCATTAAGTGTAGCGATATGTTCTTTAAAGGAACTCGAGATGACCAATATGTATCGTCTAGAAATACAAAGGCACGTTCTTGGTGTAAGATAGGACCTAACGTTTGATCTACAGTACGCTGTAAAGTTTGTGGTGCATTACACAGACCAAACGGCAAGAAATTATATTCGAACAGATCCCGACCTGGAACACAAAAAGCAGTCTTTGGACGTAAAGATAAGTCAAAAAGGATCTGATAAAAAGCTTGTCTAAGATCGATAGATGAGATAAATTTAGCGTTTCGGAGCCCACTTAAAATAGAATCAGTACGAGGTAAGGGATAGGCATCAGCCACAGTTACGGAGTTAAGTTTCATTCCGTCAAAACAAACACGCCATTCATCATTTTTATACGAACCAATAACACGGGAGACATCCATGGCCAATTTGAAGAAGAGATAACACCGGATTCAAGCATTTTATCTATTTCGGAATGCAAATGTTTTTATAATACAGGCGATAAGGGATATTCACGTTACTTAAAAGGAACAGCAACACCCGTAGAGATAATATGGGTTGCAGTAGTGACACAACCAAGTTCAGAAGTATTTAATTTACGAAATTTGTCAATTGTAGAGTTAAAAATTTCATTTTTGGAATCGGTAAGAGAAATTTTATTAGATATACCAACTGACGCACAAGAGTTTGTTTTAAGAGAAGCTTGTCAAGAAAAATCTTGGAAATATAAAGATAAATTGAAAAGTTGGCAAAAATCAATGCCAAGTAAAAATGGGTAAGCTAGTGTAGGTACAATTAAAAATGGAACATCTCGTTCTAGTGACTCTATACGAATTTTTAATTTAAGAAAACCAGTTACATATATTTTATTGTCGTTAGCTAAATTGATAGAGGTTTTTTCTGGAATAACCTAAAATTTAATGTTTTGTTTAGATAATTGCTGTAAGCCTTCATTATTTATAAGAGAACATGACGAACCCGTGTCCAATAAAGCGATTGCATTTAGATAGTCAATAGAAATAGGTAAATGCGGGCGATTATCTAGAAGTTTTTAACAAGTTGTAAGGGAGCAGAATTTTTATGGTAAAAGGAATGAACTGTTTTCAGCCAATTTGAATATTCGGCAAGGGTAAAACGACATATTTCAGATAGGGAAGGTGAGTTATTATTTGAATTTAAGGTAGCGGTAATGTTATTATTACTAGATAAGGTAAGTAAAGGTTTAACATTCGGGGTAATTTTATGGTTTAATTCTGTTGACGTGTGGGTGTGTTGAATTGCTCTTGTTAAGGACGATTTTAGCTCCTTGAGATATTCACGTCCCGAGTAGGAATATCTCTGACAAAGTTTTCCGATTAGTTAGGGTTACATTTTATACATTTAGATTTATAGGTATTGTTACGACCACAGCCATAACAGAAGAGGTTTTTTGGGTATGTGCAAACATTATAAGTATGTCCGCTTTTCTTACAATTCCAGCAGGTAACTAAGTTTGTCGCTGGAGAAACAGGAAGATTAATAATAGGTAGTTTACGAGAGGGTTCTGACTGACATGCTAAGTCAGGTTTTAGTAGGCCGGATTGTTTTGCAGGCGGAGAACGATATTTATCTATACGTAACTTCACTTCTTGAAAAGAGCGGCGTAAATCTTCAAATTGAGAAAAAGAAGAGACGTGTTGTAAAGCTAAACGTTCAGAAAAATATGGATTTAGATTTCTTAAAAATTGATTAATAATTTCGGTTTTGGGTCGTTTTTTATCTAGTCTGCTATATAAAGCTTCAATTGATGTAATAAAAGAGATTACATTTTTGTTAGGTCCCTGGGGTACAACTTTTTTATTTCATTCCAGAGATCAGTTATATATCCGTGCGGTAAGAAATCGCGTTTTAAGCTAGTAACTAATTGTTCCCAAATCTGGTTTTGTATATTTGTATACCAAATCAAAGCTGAGCCAGAAAATAATTCTTCTGCTGAGAGAAATAAATCTTGGTCTGTACAGTTACAAGAAATTTTAAAATCATTTACGCGGTCTAGGAATGACATTAAGGATTTGGGAGTCAAAGCCCGAGAAATATATACCCCATTTATACACGGGTATAGATTTCAGAGACGAGGTACTCGGTTGCGAAAAGTTCATATTAGAAAAAGCAAGAGGCAAATTTACATCTGAATCTAAGTTAAGTTTTTCAAGAATAATTCCTTCAATTAAGAGAACGTCAGATAAGAAAGTTTGCTTGGATTCATTAGCCTGTTTATCCTTAAATAATGATAACAAGTCTAAACGTTGTTTTAAATGTATTATACAAGATCTAATGCGTTTTAGCTCTACGTCTGTAGCTCCTGGATTGGTTTTACGAATCATATTGTTAATATCGTCCAGAGATTGTTTAATCTCAAAGGTATTTTGTGATAAATTGGAAGTTAGTATACGAGGAATTAATTGACTGTTAGTTTCTTGTGCTAGTACGGCTTTTAATTGCAAACGCCTGCCGTTTGATTTGACGCAGGTTGGATACTGCTTGATTCCAATTCGAAGATCGTTTCAATAGACTTAAGATATGAGGGATGCATCATATTACTGTATTTTATGAAGTAGATATACTAAGATACGATTAAGGCAAATAAACGATAATAGTTTTTTTAAGAAAATTAATTTTTTCTAAAAAAGCCCGCAAGAAAAACTAGTTAATTATTTAAGTTGGGTTTACTTCAATAAATACCAATTACATATATAATAGTTATACTACGATTTGGACTAAAATCAAGTTTTTACAATCTAAGGAATTTCAAGTTCCAGATAATTATTGAATCAAATTTAATGTGGTTTTAGAGAATTTTTTGCATAATAATTGGCAAATAAAGCTCTTACAGTAATAAGTTATCTAGGAATAACAATACTTACTGGAAAAATTATTTATATCCAGAGGTAACACATTTTGGTTTAATCCAAATTAGGTTAGATAATAGTTGTCCAACACATCTCAAATATAAATACAGTTTTTATAAGGAGCATTTAAATAGTACTCTTTTTGTAAATAAAAGGTAAATTGCACTAAACTTGAAACTGCATTTTTAAGGTTAGTGAAATTAACAAGTAACCAAGGTGACAATTTCAACTAGTTAAATTGAAATTTAATGCTTCTTCTAATGCATCCAACCAAAAAAAATAATAATAACTGGAGGTAACTAAAATTTAAATGTTGCCATATTAACTATCAAAAGTAACTAGAAACCAAACATTATTAATTATTTTAGATATAATTGAGTGAAAAAACCACTATTTATTTTCAAAGCTAATATCCAGTTACAATAAAGGTTACACACAACAAATTTTAATTTTCAACAAACACGTGTAAGAGTGCCATTGTTGCACTCGGGCAATTGTTATACTGCGCAATTGTTATACTCGCGATCTAATTATCGCTAATTGTAACTTATACCGCACACGTTTTAAAAGTGATGCAACCGCTTTTTAAGTCAATTTGCAAGCACAATTTAAATCAAAGCAGATTACTTACATGGCGGTATCTCGTGAATTCCTCACAGGGTCCCACGATGGTTTTGCAGGATGGGTTCAGTTACGCCATGTTGAATCAGATTTTCTCCGTCTTTCTTTACTGCTGTCGTAGAGGAACGACAGGATTCAGGTAACAGGTACACAAAGACAAAAAGGTAGAAGGAACCTATATCCCTAAAAAGAAAAAACACACGGCACAGATAGATGTTGCTTCGTTGAAGGCTCGTAACTTAATGGCGTCTTTCTACACCACGCGCTCTCCCCATTACTTTTGCGCAGGCGCGACTGTCAGGGACGACGGAAGTTGGCGTTATTCATTTAAAAATATACGCGGGAATTTATTTACAAATTAACTCTAAACATGATGTATGCCAGTTGGCATGTAACAAACCTACCTAATTTTTTTTCCTATTAATCCAAAAAGTTAGTTATGTAAGAAAGCAGATTTTGCTTTGTATTTAACTGGTTTATAACAACATGTGTCGTTTTGTTTACCTCAAGGGCTCGCCATTTAATTCTAAATACGACATTTATTTTTTTAACGCATCTGATTCGAATTGACACATATGGGGTTTTGAAATTACAATACCATGCATATTCAAGTGTCGTTCAAATTAACCCCACCCATCGGGGCAAATTCAAACAATGTTTATTTATTTAAAAACAATTAATTATTATTTTTTGATCAATGACGGGTCTACATATTCAACCTTAATGTCAGTACTATTGGGTATTTCTTGTTTTTCTTTTAATATTATTTTTATACATTATATTATAGTTTGAATCTGTTAATACGAGCTTATTTCTCAAGCAATCTTATAACGCGATGCGCTTGTAATAATTAATTTAGTTTTATTGTTGTGATAGCGTTTTCTTTTTTATATTTTTGTTTGAAACTTCATATATTTTTAGTTCACTATTTGTGACTTATATAGTTTAATATGATTTATGGTAGTGTTATCTTAAGTTTGTGTGTATGAGTGGATGAATGGGCCGATGATTGGTTACTCTATTAATCTCTACTATAGTTTACTTCTGCACAATGGCTGATAGTTTTGCCGACTTATGTTTAATTGAATGTGATGTTCTGGAAGACTGCGAGTCAAATGTTTTGGAATCTCTTCCTAGTGCTCCTACTGCTCAATCATTGTTGTCCTTTGAGTTCTCTCATCATCCGCGTGCTTTCAACTGTTGCCATGTTAACGCAGAATCATTGCTTTCGCACCTTGACGATTTTCGTTACGCCTTTTCCTCTGTACGTGTACATTGTATTGCGATAACGGAAACTTGGTTAAAGCCTTCACTACCAGACGTCCTTGTTCACCTGCAGGAGTACAAAATCATTAGAAATGATCGTACACGGAAGGGTGGTGGAGGAGTTGCTATCTATGTCAGGTCTGATCTTAAATGCAAAATTGTTGCCCAATCCCCAAGTAGGTATCGGGCTAAACCAGAATATCTTTTTATTGAGATTTACGACCGATCCGTCAAATTACTCGTTGGGGTAGTGTATCGCCCACCTCATATTGGACACCTCACAGATATTGAGGAGGTTCTATTTGATCTATTGCCTTCTTATTCTGAAACAATACTTCTGGGGGGATTCGTATGCTAATCTTCTGCATAATACGAATGATGTTCGACATTTAAAAACTATATTTGAGTCATGTAATTTAAGCATTTTACCTTTTAATCCAACACACCACCTTGTATCTCTGTCCCATGAATCGCATTCCACTATTGACTACATTTGTGTCTCTAATAAGAATAAGGTTTTGAATTTTGGTCAAATCCCTGTTGTGGAAATTTCAAAACATGATCTTTTATTTGTTTCTTATTCCATTAAATTTCTCAAATTTGTTTCTACTCTTATAAGATACCGTAACTTTAAAAATGTTAATCTCGAGGCTCTTAAATCTGATGCTCGTCTTTTACCTTAGGATGAAATCGATAACCTTCATACGGTTAATGAGAAAGTGGAAAGGTTCAATGCTTTAGTTAAGACAGTTTACGATGCCTTCGCCCCATACAGAACTGCCAGAGTCACTACGCCAAAGTATCCATGGATGACCGAACAAATAAAAACTCTTATGCGGCTTAGAGACGCTGCTCACCTTTACTTTAAGCAATCTAGAACTGAACAGAACTGGACTCGTTATAAATTCTTTAGGAATAGAACTAAACAATCAATTAGGAATGCAAAAATGCGTCATTTTTATACTATCTCATCAAAACCAAACTCATCCAGGATATGGAGAGAATTGAAATCCTTAGACTTAGGCAAGACAAATCATGCTATCCCTGTTAACTGTTGTTTAGATTCTTTAAATACATTTTTTGCTCAATGTCCACTATTAGATCCTGCATTTGTCCATAAAGCTATTGCTAATATACCGGATTCTCCACTTCCACATGTTCCTAGATTTAATTTCATTGAAGTCTCGTCTGATGTCGTTTTGGATTCTATTCTTCGCATACAGTCTAATGCTTCTGGACCAGATTATATTTCACTTCGTATGTTGAACTACATAACTTCTTCTTTTCTTGATAGCTTCACTTCCATTGTAAACACTTCTTTTCGCACCAACACTTTTCCTAATCTCTGAAAGCAGGCTTTTGTTTGTCCTTTACCTAAGAAACCGTGTCCGTCTACTCCTAGTGATTACCGCCCCATAAGCATCCTACCTACTCTGTCAAAGTCTCTTGAATATATTGCAGCACATCAGGTTACAGCTTACTTGCAAGAAAAATTTCTTTTTGACACTTATCAATCAGGATTTCGTAAAGGGCATAGTATCTGCTCAGCATTGCTTCGAGTGGTTGATGATATCAGACACGCAATGGACAATAAACATGTTACCATTATTATCTTAATTGATTTCAGTTTAGCTTTTTATAGTGTCAATTTTGAAATTCTTTGTGCCAAATTATACAAGCTTAGCAACTTATCTCATTCAACAGTTCAATGGTTTCTCTCTTACCTTAGTGGCCGCAGGCAACAAGTTATCTCTGTTGGTTATAAGTCTTTTTCCAATTGGGCAGAACTAAAAGCAGGTGTTCCACAGGGAAGTGTCTTAGGTTCTCTCCTATTTAGTTTATATATCCAAGACATATCGCAGTTCCTTCTTCATTCCCGTAACCACTGTTATGTGGATGATGTTCAAGTATACTTATATTTTCAGTCAGATAATATCACTTCTGCGTTCAATAAAATAAATGAAGATCTTTCGAACATTCTCAGGTAGAGTCGAAATAACGGACTTGCAATTAACCCATCCAAGTGTAAAGCTATCCTTGTCGGGATCCCAAAAATGCTTCAAAAAATTGATTTTAATATCGCTCCGTCGCTGCGCCTTAGCATGAATACAATAGAACTTTCAGACTGTGTTAAAGACCTTGGGTTTGTTAGCGACCAACAATTGAGTCTGACAAATCATGTAACGCATAGGTGTCGTATGGTATTTGGTGCTCTGCATTCGTTAAACCGTCTAAAAAGGTTTATGCCTGTTAAACTTAAGGTACAACTGGTACATAGCTTGATTATGCCTTATTTCAATTATTGTGATATTATTTACACAAGTGCTTCAACTGAGCTTAGTGAAAGACTACAAAGAGCACAAAATAGTTGTGTTCGTTTCATCCATAGTTTAAAGAAGCGGGATCATGTAACTCCATTCTACATAGACATGCGATGGCTTAAGCTTGGTGATATAAAAAAACTTCATATGGCTGTTTTTCTCTATAAGCTCTTCTCTGCTAAAAGTCCTTGTTACTTATTTACTAAATTCTCTCCTCTATCTAACCGCAGTCATAATACAAGACATGATGATTTTCTGGCCATCGTACACACATTTTTCATCAATCTTTCCAGGTTGCTGGCACTCTCCTTTGGAACTCAATACCGCTAAACATTCGACATGCCCCCACAATTTTTAGTTTTCGCAAACTCTTCCTTGAACATCTTTTATCGATCAATGCGTAATAAAATGTACATTTTGCTACAAACTTTACTCTATCATTAACCCTACTCACAGTATGACTGAATGTGTGATTGAATGAGTGATTGAAATTTTGTTTTTCTACATTACAAATTATTTTATTTTGTTATATAATTTACTGTGTTGTCACTCTCAAGTTAGGTGGTAGACGGAGCCTAATGGCTTCAATCTCGCTTGAGGATGTCAGTGTATTTTAAACTTAATTTAATTTATTTTAAGTTGTAGTCCTAATTCTTTCTGTAAGTTCTTAATATAATAAAGTCGAGCATACATACATATGGCTTCACAAAGGTTTGATAACGATATATTTAGATTTTGGTAATTTTCTAATGTAAAGCACAGGTACAATATTGAAAAAACCACAAAAATACGTTCGAATTAACCCCAGAGTACGATATTTATGGTAATGTCGAAGTTCCCTGAAATTAAAGCACAGTGTGTAAAACTTTTATAAATCGTGTTTGTAACATTATTTTTGTAATGTTAACTAATAAACAAATTAATTAATTAATTAAAATTCAGTAACTTGCATAACTTATAGACAAAAATTCCACAATAAGTTACTTTCATATTTTAGTTAGGCTCCCTTATAATAAAAGACCAGGTTTACAAATAGCTTAAGGCTAAACTATTAGAAATTCCAGCGGCAGGTCATCATAATTTAAAGCTCTACCCTTGTATATCAAATATAATAAACCTCTTAAAGCTTAGGTCGGTTACAGATTGACGAATCTGATAAAATTAAAATGGAATAGTACCTTTTAACGTAAATAAAGAAAAGCAATTTTCTGTTGAAAAGCTTAATTTGCTTAATAATTTCTTTGATTGACAGCGGGTTACAGAAAACGAAACATTGTAAACAGCGAAAACTATTTCCAATTTGCTTTGTTCAAAGATTGCAAGTAATTTTAAATATTCTGGAAACATCCATTGTATTTAAAATCCATTTCGGCTCAAGTGGGTTAACCGGTCTTTTGTTAATGGCAGACTACTGTCGCCAACGAGTGGTATGGTCCACGTTTCAATAATTAAAATTTCGAGAAGATGCAATATATTTAAACCCTTAGAAAAATAATTGCTTCCGTGACCCTCATCTAAAAAGGGGTTGGATTTGGTTTCTAAAATCTTGTTTTTGTGGGAGCTTCTGTTCAGTCATTGGATAACAGAAAATGACATAAAAAATGGTTAGAGTAGGAATTAATCTATATAACTTAAGGCTTTAGCCAAAAGCCAGAGAGTTTTTCCCTTGGGGCTGTCCGTGGTCAAGAAGTAGAAAGAAACGTAGTTCGCGGGTAGCGTTCTCCGGCATCACAGATATAATACTTCACTTAGATCACGATATTAAAATTTGGAAAGGAGTAATTAACTCTTCCAGTTCGCGAGGGTTACGCCCGTATGTTCGCGGATTTATAGTGATACAAAGTAAATAATAAAAAGCTTGTAGGCGTGTGACGCACAAGTTAAGTGATATTGTGAATAAGATCCTGCCGGGTTCGTGTGCCATTCAATTATTTAAAAAAATAACAAATAATAAGAGCAACAAGCGAGATTCTCTCCCCCAATTTAAGAGCTGTTCTACGTTGGAAGGAAAGCCATCAAACAATGGACGATTTTTAGTAAGTAAGTTTTTATAGTTAAGTTAGCATGACCAATTTTTAGTTAATTTATTTGTTAGGACGTTTTGGCCATAAACCGTAGGATTAATTTAGTGTAAGATTTATAATATAAGTTTTCTTTCATATACAGTGTTTGGGAATTACTTATGTACGCAAAATTTACATAATTCCATATTCACCTATTCAATTAAATTTCTAACTTAAAATCAATTAATGTAAGAGGTTCACGTTTATTGCTCTGTTAATTAAATAGTTTTGTTTGCCGTTGATTAAGTCAATAGTTATTTTATTTTTTATCATGAAAGTTGCATAAATATTCAAAAAGATAAGAGTTGATTAAAAGAAACAATTGTCCTCCTTGGGATGACAAGTTTCTCAAGGTTTTGCACGAACATTTGGACATTTTCGACTTGTCTGGCGCCCTTGGTAATTGTTATTAAGCCAGAATATTTATGAAAGGTAAGTGCCAAATTTATTTGTAGTATATTATAAATTAATTTAACCCTTTCTGCAAAATTTTAACCCTCTATATGATCCACAACCTTCCGCTAGCTAGTGCCGGTGACCTCCTTTTAATTTTTGTTTTACAGGCCGCCCCCATTTTATAATTTTACTGGAAAATATATACTTAGTAGCTTTTCCGCCTGCAACAAAATTCTTGGCGCCCAACTTCCTTGGGTCTTGTTTTTTTGAAGAATTAAAAATTTTTTTTATTTGCTTATTTCATTATCAATTTTATATAAACTACAACCTTTCAAAAATATATGTGACATTTGAAAAAGAAAGAAAAATTCGAGTGCGAAATAATTGTGAGGAATTTTTTTTTTGAGATATATTATTTTTACTTTTTAAAAGAGAATTTTTATGATAGCATTGTACACATTCTTTAATACAAAGATGGAATTTACATACGGTGTTGATAGGTTATTAAAAGATGAACTAATTTATGAAATAACTGTACGAGGAATAAACACGGAAAATATGACAGTAACTGATTTAAGAAAAACCTTACGAAAAGCGATTAGATTAGAAACTGAATCAGATGAAGATATTGACTATCCATTTGATTTTACAGAAGATGTGACAGTTGTTAAAAATGTTTTAACGCTTTTACATGGACATATTTCAGATTTAAATGTTTTAGATTATGACAGTAATAAAGTAAGAATAGAAACAAAATTTGCATATTGTTATTCTAGACTTTCCAGGAGTTTACCAGTTGACGATAATGATGAAAAAATTAGGAATAATTTACAATTAGAGTTAGGACGTTTAATTTAATCTTTTCGTAAAGTAGGAAATGACATTTTAAAGACAAAAACACAAATTGCTTCCAAAGAGGATAAACCAATTTTAGACGAACTAGAACGAGAGGAAACGTCAGAAATATTTGACATAAATAACGTAGACTTGATCGAATTTGACAAAATACTAGACTTAGCATCATCTACAACAAAACAAGAAAAAATTAGGGCCGAAGACGAGCACAAGCAAAATATAAATAAATCTTTTCAAAATAATAATCAAAATTTATCTCATAATAGTTCTGTAGTTTATAAGGTTACTCCAGTTGCAAAATGGGGAATAACATTTAATGGCGATACTTCGGTAAACGCATTTTTAGAACGGGTCAAAGAATTAAAAATTGCTAGGAATATGTCAGACTTTCAACTTTTTGCAGAAGCATGTGATCTTTTTGCACATAAGGCACTGATATGGTATCGTGCAAATAACTCTTTAATAAATAATTGGACCGAATTAAAAGAAGCTTTAAAAGACGATTTTTTACCACCCGATTATGATGAAAAATTAATGACCGAAATTAAAACGAGAACGCAAGGGGAAAATGAAAGTATAGGACTCTACGCAGCAGTAATGACAAATATGTTTGCTAGATTATCAGAACCTCTCACTTTGACAAAACAACTGAAAACATTACGAAAAAATATGTTACCCTTTTACCAGTCACAATTGAGTTTAGTCGAAATAACTTCCATACGAGAACTAACAAAGTTAGAAAAAAAATTGGAGGAACATAAAATATCAATAGAGAACTTTATCCCACCAACTCGAAAAACGAATACTTTAGAAACTGACTTAGCGTACACAGACGTTAACGTTTCACAGAGTAGGTCTTCCAATAGAAACCAGATTTCAGCAATGCAAAATGTTAGTTCAAACAATTATATAAAAAAACGTGCACCGACGTGTTGGAATTGTCACCAGTTAGGACATTTTCAGATCGATTGTAGACAGATAAGACGAACGAACTATTTCTATAAATGTGGCACTGACAATGTTACGTTGAACCGTTGTCCGCGTTGTCAAAAATATAGAAATAATTTAAACTAAAAGAAGAGGCATTGGATAGTCGTATAGTGTCACGCACATTTTATAATTTGACGAAACATGTTCAAAATATGATTTATGATAAAGAAGAAAAAATTCAAAAAAATAAGGTTATGTTAGATTATGTAGAACATGTATACAGGCGGAAAAGCTACTAAGTGTATCTTTTCCAGTCAAATTATAAAATGGGGGCGGCCTGTAAAACAAAAATTAAAGGGGATCACCGGCACTAGCTAGCGGAAGGTCGTGGATTATATAGAGGGTTAAAATTTTGAAAAAAGGGTTAAATTAATTTGTAATATACTACAAAAGATTTGGCACTTAGCTTTCATAAAATATTGTGGCTTAATGACAATTGCCAAGGACGCCAGACAAGTCGAGAATGTCCAAATGTTCGTACAAAACCTTGAGAGACTTGTCATCCCAAGGAGGACAATTGTTTCTTTTAATCAATTGCTCGCCTTTTTACTACTTATAAACAAATAAGAAAAACTATTGACTTAATCAACGGCAAACAAAACTATTTAATTCACAGAGCAAGAAACGTGAACCTCTTACATTCATTGATCTTAAGTTAGAAATTTAAGTGAATAGGTGACTATGGAATTTATGAAAATTTTGAGTACATAAGTAGTTCTCAAACACTTGTATATGAAAGAAAACTTATATTATAAATCGTACACTAAATTAATCCTACGGTTTATGGCCAAAACGTCCTAACAAACAAACTAACTAAAAATTGGTCATGCTACTTAACTATAAAAACTTACTTACTAAAAATTGTCCATTGTTTGAGGGTTTGTTTTCCAACGTAGAACAGTTCTTAAATTTGGAAAGAGAATCTCGCTTGTTGCTTCTGTTTGTAATTTTTACAGAATTGACTGGCACACGAACCCGGCAGAATATTCTTGGCAATATCACTGACTTGTGCGTCACACGCCTACAAGCTTTTTAATAGTTACTTTGTATCACTATAAATCCGCGAACATATGGGCATAACCCTCGCGAAACTGGAAGAGTATCACTCCTTTCCAATTTTTAATATCGTGATACGAAGTGAAATATTCTATCTGTGATGCCGGAGAACGCTACCCGCGAACTACGTTTCTCTCTACTTCTTGACCACGGACAGCCCCATTGGAAAAAACTCTCTGACTTTGGCTAAAACCTTAAATTATATAGACTAATTCCTACCCTAATCATTATGTACGTCATTTTCTGTTACCCAATGACTGAACAGAACCTCCCACAAAACAAGATTTCAGGAACCAAATCCAACCCCTTTTTAGATGAGAGTCACGGAAGCAATTATTTTCCCAAGGGTTTAAATTATATTGTACCTTTTACGAATTTCTTAATTATTGAAATGTGGACCATACCTATAGAGACAGTAGTCTGCCATTAACAAAGACCGGCTAACCTACTTGAGCTGAAATGGATTTTAAATACAATGGATGTCTCCAGACTACTTAAAATTACTTGTAATATTTGAACAAATCAAATTGGAAATAGTTTTCGCTATTTATAATGTTTCGTTTTCTATAACCCGCTGTCAATCAACGAAAGTATTAAGAAGGTTAAGCTTTTCAAACTGAAATTGGTTTCCTTTATTTGCGCTAAAAGGTACTATTACATTTTAATTTTATCAGATTCGTCAGTCTGTAACCGACCTAAACTTTAAGGGGTTTATTGTATTTGATTTACGAGGGTAGACCTTTAAATGATGAAAGCCGCTGGAATTTAGTAGCCTGAAGCTATTTGTAAAGCTGGTCTTTTATTATAAGGGAGCCTGACTAAATATGAAGTAATTTATTGGTGGAAATTTTTGTCTATACTTTATTCAAGTTACTGAATTTTAATTAATTGATCTGTTTATTCGTTAACATTACAAAATAATGTTACAAACAGTCTAAAAATGACGGACGTCCTTATGTAAGTGTAGATATTTTAGGAACAAAAATGTTAGCTTTATTGGATTCAGGAGCAACAAATACAATTTTAGGAGAAAAGACTTGGGAATTTTTATCAAAATTAGGTTTAAAATTAAAAAGGAAAGAAGAAGAATGTCAATTGGCAAATGGTCAAATTTTAAAAGTTTTGGGAACAGTTACGTTGCACATTAGATTAAAACAACGTTTAGTGGTGTTAGACGTTTTGATAGTACCAGATGTTCAGCATACTTTAGTTTTAGGAATAGATTTTTGGAAAAATATAGGGGTAATACCAGACATTTTTAAAGGCGAATACACCTTTGCAAAATTAGATACTATCGAAAAGAAAGAACCGATTTTACATTCGACATTAGATTCAACAGTAGCACAAAGAAAACTGTTAGGTACCAGTATTGAAAAATATTTTTTTGATTTACCTGAATTAGGCCGTACTGATTTAGTATACCATAAAATTAAAGTTAATAGCGAACCAACTAAGCAAAGATACTATCCAGTTTCACCTACAATGCAAAAACATATAGATAGCGAGTTAGATAAATTATTACAATTAGGAGTAGTTCAAAAAAGCAACAGTTCATGGTCAAATCCAATTCTTCTAGTGAAGAAAAAAGACAATTCTTATCGTTTTGTAGTAGATTTCAGGAAGTTAAACAAAGTAACAATCCAATTCCCTACGTCTCCTCCATATTAGATAAATTGCGCGACGCGAAATTTATTACAACTTTAGACATTAGATCCGCTTATTTTCAAATTCCACTAGATAATACCTAATCGAGGGTTATTTGAATTTACACGTTTACCTATCGGTGTTTCAAATTCCCCCAGTACATGGTCTAGATTAACCTTTCGTATTTTGCTACCTAGATGTCGTCATAATTTTGACAAACTCTTTTGACAAACACCTAGAAATATTACAGGAAGTTTTTAACAGACTTTCACGCGCTGGACTGACATTAAGTAAGGAAAAATGTCACTTTTGTAAGAGTGAACTAAAATATTTAGGTTACGTAATAAATGAAAACGGTCTTTCAGTAGATCCAGATAAAGTAAAAGCTATTTTAGAAATACCAACACCAAAAACCGTAAAGAAGTAAGACGAATAATCGGAATGGCTTCTTGGTATATTCGATTTATCGAGGGATATAGTACCATTATAGCTCCATTGACCGCATTGTTGAGAAAAAATACAAAATTTGTTTGGGAAGAGTGTTGCGAAACAGCCTTTTCCACTATAAAAAATTGTCTAGTTTCAGCACCAATTTACAATTCAGTATGACGCATCAGACTATGGAATTTCGGGTGTGTTGACGCAGAGTATAGATGGAAACGAACAAGTAATATGTTATATTTCAAGATCTCTAACTCAAAATGAAAGAAAATTTACCGTAACAGAAAAGGAGTGTTTAGCAGTTCTATTCAGTATAGAAAAGTTACGTCCATATATAGAAGGAACACATTTTACCGTCATAACGGATCATCATTCTTTAATTTGGTTAAACAATTTACAAAATCCAAATGGTCGTATGTGTAGATGGGCCATCAAATTACAACAATACGACTTAGACATAATTCACAGAAAAGGCAAAGATAATGTAGTCCCAGATGCATTATCGAGGGCTGTACCAATAATTGAAACTATTCAAATTAAGAACGAAAACAACAACTCTGAAAATTCTACGCTAATATGTAATACAGGACACAAAAATTGTAAACCAAAATACTAAAAACAATAAAAAAGAAATTCAAAAATCAAATATTCAGTATGACAATTGGTGTAAAATAGTATATTATTCAACATACGGTAATGTAGGCAATAACTCACGCAGATGAAGTTTGCGGCACGAGCCGAAGGCGAGTGCCGTAATTCATCAAGTGAGTTATTGCCATTACCGTATGTTGAATACTATACTTTATCTACGACTATAAGCACAATAACAAGTTTTAATAAACACATGTAATCAAGATTATTTAAAAAAAATTATAGTACAAATTTGTTTGTTATTACGTAAATGTCAATGAGCATGGTTACTTTGATATTTTTGGTAGGTAATTAAATAGAAATATAAGCTGGAAGCGTGAGTTATTATAACTCACGCTCATAACTCACGGTGTTTAATTATGAACACTAATACTTGTTCAAAAGTATATGAATAATGGTATTATAACTAAATAGGAGTAGATAAAGATGATTAATAATGTTGAAAAATATCCAATAAAATATAATCGTTGGAAAGTAATAGACCACAAACTATTTAAACATGTTAAACCAAAATTTCCAAAATTAACCGAAGAGACAGACAATTGGAAAGAAGTAATTCCAA
This sequence comes from Platerodrilus igneus, assembly GCA_036346225.1. Classification (NCBI taxonomy): domain Eukaryota; kingdom Metazoa; phylum Arthropoda; class Insecta; order Coleoptera; family Lycidae; genus Platerodrilus; species Platerodrilus igneus. Next base: position 1,457,972 of record JARFIW010001670.1, read on the forward strand.
AATCACAAACGAAAGAAATTTTAAAACGTTTTCATGATGAACCGACGGCTGGTCATTTAGGAATTTTTAAAACTTATGAACGGATATCTCAGAAATATTTTTGGCCGAAATTACGTGCAGAAGTAGCAAGATATATAAACCAATGTAAAATTTGTATTTCACACAAACCAGAACAAAAACTTCCAGCAGGAAAAATGTCAAGACATCCAATAATTTCAAAACCTTGGCAAATGATATCCATGGATTTAGTAGGTCCACTACCTAGGACTACTAAAGGACATACATGTATTTTATCCGTAGTTGATACATTTACAAAATTTCCCCTATTTTTCCCGTTAAGACAAGCCACTGCATCGTCCGTAGTTCAAAAGATAGAAGAGTTTATAATTTTACTTTTCGGAACACCACAATATGTTCTAGTAGATAACGGTGTACAATTTCGAAGTCATTTATTTAAAAATTTAATGAACAAATACAAATCCAAAATTATTTTTAATGCATATTATCATCCACAACCAAATCCTGTTGAACGAGTCAACCGCGTTTTAAAGACAATGTTGGCATCTTATGTGTCAGATAATCAGAGAGTATGGGACAAGATATTACCCATGGTTTCGTGCGCTGTTCGTACCGCAGTTCATGAAGTAAAAGGCATGTCACCATATTTCGCAAATTTCGGTAGAGAAATGGTAATAGATGGTTCCTCTTTTGGTGAAATAACTGATTCAGAAAACTTAACCGATGTTCAATTTTCAGAAAGAAAACAACTAATACAGCGTATTCCAGAATTAAATAAAGTATACCAGGAAATAACAAAGAAATTAGAAATAGCGTATAATAAATCAAAACATAACTATGATTTACGTAGACGAGAAGTAGTATTTTCAGTGGGAGATACAGTCTGGAAAAAAAATTTTGTACTCTCAGACGCATCAAAGTATTTCAATGCCAAATTAGCACCGAAATATGTAGGTCCTTTTACCATAACAGAAAAAGTTTCAACAAACACTTATGAATTAGCCGACGAAACAGGTTAAACCAGTGGAGTTTGGCATGTTAAAGATTTAAAAGCAAATCCAATTGGATATGACGAATAAAAATAGTTATGAAAACCTAATATTAATAAAAATAACCTAATATTAATAATTAAGAAACTTGAGAACGACGCGTATAGTTTTGAAATTTTAAACAAAAACTTAGTTTTAAGAATACTAGTTAGGATAAGGATAAGGATAGAAAAGGATAAGTTAGTAAATAGGAATGAAAGAGTGAATCTCTTAACACAAGATTTTTGGAAAAAATTTCCTTTTGTAAGGGGAGTGTAACATTATTTTGTAATGTTAACTAATAAACAAATTAATTAATTATTTAAAATTCAGTAACTTGCATAACTTATAGACAAAAATTCCACAATAAATTACTTTCATATTTTAGTTAGGCTCCCTTATAATAAAAGACCAGGTTTACAAATAGCTTAAGGCTAAAGTATTAGAAATTTCAGCGGCAAGTCATTATAATTTAAAGCTCTACCCTTGTAAATCAAAAACAATAAACCTCTTAAAGCTTAGGTCGGTTACAGATTGACGAATCTGATAAAATTAAAATGGAATAGTACCTTTTAACGTAAATAAAGAAAAGCATTTTTCTGTTGAAAAGCTTAATTTGCTCAATAATTGCTTTGATTGACAGCGGGTTATAGAAAACGAAACATTGTAAATAGCAAAAACTATTTCCAATTTGATTTGTTCAAAGATTGCAAGTAATTTTAAGTATTCTGGAAACATCCATTGTATTTAAAATCCATTTCGGCTCAAGTGAGTTAACAGGTCTTTTGTTAATGGCAGACTACTGTCGCCAACGGGTGGTATGGTCCACATTTCAATAATTAAAATTTCGAGAAGATACAATATATTTAAACCCTTAGAAAAATAATTGCTTCCGTGACCCTCATCTAAAAAGGGGTTGTATTTGGTTTCTAAAATCTTGTTTTTGTGGGAGGTTCTGTTCAGTCATTGGATAACAGAAAATGACATAAAAAATGGTTAGAGTAGGAATTAATCTATATAACTTAAGGCTTTAGCCAAAAGCCAGAGAGTTTTTCCAATGGGGCTATCCGTGGTCAAGAAGTAGAAAGACACGTAGTTCGCGGGTAGCGTTCTCCGGCATCACAGATATAATATTTCACTTAGTATCACGATATTAAAATTTGGAAAGGAGTAATTAACTCTTCCAGTTCGCGAGGGTTACGCCCGTATGTTCGCGGATTTATAGTGATACAAGGTAAATAATAAAAAGCTTGTAGGCGTGTGACGCACAAGTTAAGTGATATTGTCAATAAGATCCTGCCGGGTTTGTGTGCCATTCAATTATTTAAAAAAAATAACAAACAACAAGAGCAACAAGCGAGATTCTCTCCCCCAATTTAAGAGCTGTTCTACGTTGGAAGGAAAGCCATCAAACAATGGACGATTTTTAGTAAGTTTTTATAGTTAAGTTAGCATGACCAATTTTTAGTTAATTTATTTGTTAGGACGTTTTGGTCATAAACCGTAGGATTAATTTAGTGTAAGATTTATAATATAAGTTTTCTTTCATATACAGTGTTTGGGAATTACTTATGTACGCAAAATTTTCATAATTCCATATTCACCTATTCAATTAAATTTCTAACTTAAAATCAATGAATGTAAGAGGTTCACGTTTATTGCTCTGTTAATTAAATAGTTTTGTTTGCCGTTGATTAAGTCAATAGTTATTTTATTTTTTATCATGAAAGTTGCATAAATATTCAAAAAGATAAGAGTTGATTAAAAGAAACAATTGTCCTCCTTGGGATGACAAGTTTCTCAAGGTTTTGCACGAACATTTGGACATTTTCGACTTGTCTGGCGCCCTTGGTAATTGTTATTAAGCCAGAATATTTATGAAAGGTAAGTGCCAAATTTATTTGTAGGAGGAATTTTTTTTTTGAGATATATTATTTTTACTTTTTAAAAGAGAATTTTTATGATAGCATTGTACACATTCTTTAATACAAAGATGGAATTTACATACGGTGTTGATAGGTTATTAAAAGATGAACTAATTTATGAAATAACTGTACGAGGAATAAACACGAAAAATATGACAGTAACTGATTTAAGAAAAACCTTACGAAAAGCGATTAGATTAGAAACTGAACCAGATGAAGATATTGACTATCCATTTGATTTTACAGAAGATGTGACAGTTGTTAAAAATGTTTTAACGCTTTTACATGGACATATTTCAGATTTAAATGTTTTAGATTATGACAGTAATAAAGTAAGAATAGAAACAAAATTTGCATATTGTTATTCTAGACTTTCCAGGAGTTTACCAGTTGACGATAATGATGAAAAAATTAGGAATAATTTACAATTAGAGTTAGGACGTTTAATTTAATCTTTTCGTAAAGTAGGAAATGACATTTTAAAGACAAAAACACAAATTGCTTCCAAAGAAGATAAACCAATTTTAGACGAACTAGAACGAGAGGAAACGTCAGAAATATTTGACATAAATAACGAAGACTTGATCGAATTTGACAAAATACTAGACTTAGCATCATCTACAACAAAACAAGAAAAAATTAGGGCTGAAGACGAGCACAAGCAAAATATAAATAAATCTTTTCAAAATAATAATCAAAATTTATCTCATAATAGTTCTGTAGTTTATAAGGTTACTCCAGTTGCAAAATGGAAAAGAACATTTAATGGCGATAATTCGGTAAACGCATTTTTAGAACGGGTCAAAGAATTAAAAATTGCTAGGAATATGTCAGACTTTCAACTTTTTGCAGAAGCATGTGATCTTTTTGCACATAAGACACTGATATGGTATCGTGCAAATAACTCTTTAATAAATAATTGGACCGAATTAAAAGAAGCTTTAAAAGACGATTTTTTACCACCCGATTATGATGAAAAATTAATGACCGAAATTAAAGCGAGAACGCAAGGGGAAAATGAAAGTATAGGACTCTATGCAGCAGCAATGACAAACATGTTTGCTAGATTATAAGAACCTCTCACTTTGACAAAACAACTAAAAACATTACGAAAAAATATGTTACCCTTTTACCAGTCACAATTGAGTTTAGTCGAAATAACTTCCATACGAGAACTAACAAAGTTAGAAAAAAAATTGGAGGAACATAAAATATCAATAGAGAACTTTATCCCACCAACTCGAAAAACGAATACTTTAGAAACTGACTTAGCGTACACAGACGTTAACGTTTCACAGAGTAGGTCTTCCAATGGGAACCAGATTTCAGTGATACAAAATGTTAATTCAAACAATTATGTAAAAAAACGTGCACCGACGTGCTGGAATTGTCACCAGTTAGGACATTTTCAGATCGATTGTAGACAGATAAGACGAACGAACTATTTCTATAAATGTGGCACTGACAATGTTACGTTGAACCGTTGTCCGCGTTGTCAAAAATATAGAAATAATTTAAACTAAAGGAAGGGGCATTAGATAGTCGTATAGTGTCACGCACATTTTATAATTTGACGAAACATGTTCAAAATATGATTTATGATAAAGAAGAAAAAATTCAAAAAAATAAGGTTATGTTAGATTATGTAGAACATGTTACAGGCGGAAAAGCTACTAAGTGTATCTTTTCCAGTCAAATTATAAAATGGGGGCGGCCTGTAAAACAAAAATTGAAGGGGGGTCGGTCACCGGCACTAGCTAGCGGAAGATCGTAGATCATATAGAGGGTTAAAATTTTGAAAAAAGGGTTAAATTAATTTGTAATATACTACAAAAGATTTGACACTTACCTTTCATAAAATATTGTGGCTTAATGACAATTGCCAAGGACGCCAGACAAGTCGAGAATGTCCAAATGTTCGTACAAAACCTTGAGAGACTTGTCATCCCAAGGAGGACAATTGTTTCTTTTAATCAATTCTTCACCTTTTTACTACAAATTTACTACAAATAAGAAAAACTATTGACTTAATCAACGGCAAACAAAACTATTTAATTCACAGAGCAAGAAACGTGAACCTCTTACATTCATTGATCTTAAGTTAGAAATTTAAGTGAATAGGTGACTATGGAATTTATGAAAATTTTGAGTACATAAGTAGTTCTCAAACACTTGTATATGAAAGAAAACTTATATTATAAATCGTACACTAAATTAATCCTACGGTTTATGGCCAAAACGTCCTAACAAACAAACTAACTAAAAATTGGTCATGCTACTTAACTATAAAAACTTACTTACTAAAAATTGTCCATTGTTTGAGGGTTTGTTTTCCAACGTAGAACAGTTCTTAAATTTGGGAAGAGAATCTCGCTTATTGCTTCTGTTTGTAATTTTTACAGAATTGACTGGCACACGAACCCGGCAGAATCTTCTTGGCAATATCACTGACTTGTGCGTCACACGCCTACAAGCTTTTTAATAGTTACTTTGTATCACTATAAATCCGCGAACATATGGGCATAACCCTCGCGAAACTGGAAGAGTACTACTCCTTTCCAATTTTTAATATCGTGATACGAAGTGAAATATTCTATCTGTGATGCTGGAGAACGCTACCCGCAAACTACGTTTCTCTCTACTTCTTGACCACGGACAGCCCCAATGGAAAAAAACTCTCCGTCTTTGGCTAAAGCCTTAAATTATATAAACTAATTCCTACCCTAATAATTATGTACGTCATTTTCTGTTATCCAATGACTGAACAGAACCTCCCACAAAACAAGATTTCAGGAACCAAATCCAACCCCTTTTTAGATGAGAGTCACGGAAGCAATTATTTTCCCAAGGGTTTAAATTATATTGTACATTTTACGAATTTCTTAATTATTGAAATGTGGACCATACCTATAGAGACAGTAGTCTGCCATTAACAAAGACCGGCTAACCTACTTGAGCTGAAATGGATTTTAAATACAATGGATGTCTCCAGACTACTTAAAATTACTTGTAATATTTGAACAAATCAAATTGGAAATAGTTTTCGCTATTTATAATGTTTCGTTTTCTATAACCCGCTGTCAATCAACGAAAGTATTAAGAAGGTTAAGCTTTTCAAAATGAAATTGGTTTCCTTTATTTACGCTAAAAGGTACTATTACATTTTAATTTTATCAGATTCGTCAGTCTGTAACCGACCTAAACTTTAAGAGGTTTATTGTATTTGATTTACGAGGGTAGACCTTTAAATGATGAAAGCCGCTGAAATTTAGTAGCCTGAAGCTATTTGTAAAGCTGGTCTTTTATTATAAGAGAGTCTGAATAAATATGAAGTAATTTATTGGTGGAAATTTTTGTCTATACTTTATTCAAGTTACTGAATTTTAATTAATTGATCTGTTTATTCGTTAACATTACAAAATAATGTTACAAACAGTCTAAAAATGACGGACGTCCTTATGTAAGTGTAGATATTTTAGGAACAAAAATGTTAGCTTTATTGGATTCAGGAGCAACAAATACAATTTTAGGAGAAAAGACTTTGGAATTTTTATCAAAATTAGGTTTAAAATTAAAAGGAAAGAAGAAGAATGTCAATTGGCAAATGGTCAAATTTTAAAAGTTTTGGGAACAGTTACGTTGCCCATTAGATTAAAACAACGTTTAGTGGTGTTAGACGTTTTGATAGTACCAGATGTTCAGCATACTTTAGTTTTAGGAATAGATTTTGGAAAAATATAGGGTAATACCAGACATTTTTAAAGGCGAATACACCTTTGCAAAATTAGATACTATCGAAAAGAAAGAACCGATTTTACATTCGACATTAGATTTAACAGTAGCACAAAGAAAACTGTTAGATACCAGTATTGAAAAATATTTTTTTGATTTACCTGAACTAGGCCGTACTGATTTAGTATACCATAAAATTAAAGTTAATAGCGAACCAATTAAGCAAAGATACTATCCAGTTTCACCTACAATGCAAAAACATATAGATAACGAGTTAGATAAATTATTACAATTAGGAGTAATTCAAAAAAGCAACAGTTCATGGTCAAATCCAATTCTTGTAGTGAAGAAAAAAGACAATTCTTATCGTTTTGTAGTAGATTTCAGGAAGTTAAACAAAGTAACAATCCAATTCCTACGTCTCCTCCATATTAGATAAATTGCGCGACGCGAAATTTATTACAACTTTAGACATTAAATCCGCTTATTTTCAAATTCCACTAGATAATACCTAATCGAGGGTTATTTGAATTTACACGTTTACCTATCGGTGTTTCAAATTCCCCCAGTACATGGTCTAGATTAACCTTTCGTATTTTGCTACCTAGATGTCGTCATAATTTTGACAAACTCTTTTAACAAACACCTAGAAATATTACAGGAAGTTTTTAACAGACTTTCACGCGCTGGACTGACATTAAGTAAGGAAAAATGTCACTTTTGTAAGAGTGAACTAAAATATTTAGGTTACGTAATAAATGAAAACGGTCTTTCAGTAGATCCAGATAAAGTAAAAGCTATTTTAGAAATACCAACACCAAAAACCGTAAAAGAAGTAAGACGAATAATCGGAATGGCTTCTTGGTATCGTCGATTTATCGAGGGATATAGTACCATTATAGCTCCATTGACCGCATTGTTGAGGAAAAATAGAAAATTTGTTTGGGAAGAGTGTTGCGAAACAGCCTTTTCCACTATAAAAAATTGTCTAGTTTCAGCACCAATTTTAATTTGTCCTAATTACGAATACGAATTTACAATTCAGTGTGACGCATCAGACTATGGAATTTCGGGTGTGTTAACGCAGAGTATAGATGGTAACGAACAAGTAATATGTTATATTTCAAGATCTCTAACTCAAAATGAAAGAAAATTTACCGTAACAGAAAAGGAGTGTTTAGCAGTTCTATTCAGTATAGAAAAGTTACGTCCATATATAGAAGGAACACATTTTACCGTCATAACGGATCATCATTCTTTAATTTGGTTAAACAATTTACAAAATCCAAATGGTCGTATGTGTAGATGGGCCATCAAATTACAACAATACGACTTTGACATAATTCACAGAAAAGGCAAAGATAATGTAGTCCCAGATGCATTATCGAGGGCTGTACCAATAATTGAAACTATTCAAATTAAGAACGAAAACAACAACTCTGAAAATTCTACGCTAATAATACAGGACACAAAAATTGTAAACCAAAATACTAAAAACAATAAAAAAGAAATTCAAAAATCAAATATTCAGTATGACAATTGGTGTAAAAAGATGATTAATAATGTTGAAAAATATCCAATAAAATATAATCGTTGGAAGTAATAGACCACAAACTATTTAAACATGTTAAACCAAAATTTCCAAATTTAACCGAAGAGACAGACAACTGGAAAGAAGTAATTCCAAAATCACAAAGGAAAGAAATTTTAAAACGTTTCCATATGAACCGACGGCTGGTCATTTAGGAATTTTTAAAACTTATGAACGGATATCTCAGAAATATTTTTGGCCGAAATTACGTGCAGAAGTAGCAAGATATATAAACCAATGTAAAATTTGTATTTCACACAAACCAGAACAAAAACTTCCAGCAGGAAAAATGTCAAGACATCCAATAATTTCAAAACCTTGGCAAATGATATCCATGGATTTAGTAGGTCCACTACCTAGGACTACTAAAGGACATACATGTATTTTATCCGTAGTTGTTACATTTACAAAATTTCCCCTATTTTTCCCGTTAAGACAAGCCACTGCATCGTCCGTAGTTCAAAAGATAGAAGAGTTTATAATTTTACTTTTCGGAACACCACAATATGTTCTAGTAGATAACGGTGTACAATTTCGAAGTCATTTATTTAAAAATTTAATGAACAAATACAAATCCAAAATTATTTTTAATGCATATTATCACCCACAAGCAAATCCTGTTGAACGAGTCAACCGCGTTTTAAAGACAATGTTGGCATCTTATGTGTCAGATAATCAGAGAGTATGAGACAAGATATTACCCATGGTTTCGTGCGCTGTTCGTACCGCAGTTCATGAAGTAATAGGCATGTCACCATATTTCGCAAATTTCGGTAGAGAAATGGTAATAGATGGTTCCTCTTTTGGTGAAATAACTGATTCAGAAAACTTAACCGATGTTCAATTTTCAGAAAGAAAACAACTAATAGAGCGTATTCCAGAATTAAATAAAGTATACCAGGAAATAACAAAGAAATTAGAAATAGCGTATAATAAATCAAAACATAACTATGATTTACGTAGACGAGAAGTAGTATTTTCAGTGGGAGATACAGTCTGGAAGAAAAATTTTGTACTCTCAGACGCATCAAAGTATTTCAATGCCAAATTAGCACCGAAATATGTAGGTCCTTTTACCATAACAGAAAAAGTTTCAACAAACACTTATGAATTAGCCGACGAAACAGGTCAAACCAGTGGAGTTTGGCATGTTAAAGATTTAAAAGCAAATCCAATTGGATATGACGAATAAAAATAGTTATGAAAACCTAATATTAATAAAAATAACCTAATATTAATAATTAAGAAACTTGAGAACGACGCGTATAGTTTTAAAATTTTAAACAAAAACTTAGTTTTAAGAATACTAGTTAGGATAAGGATAAGGATAAAAAAAGGATAAGTTAGTAAATAGGAATGAAAGAGTGAATCTCTTAACACAATATTTTTGGAAACAATTTCCTTTTGTAAGGGGAGTGTAACATTGTTTTGTAATGTTAACTAATAAACAAATTAATTAATTATTTAAAATTCAGTAACTTGCATAACTTATAGACAAAAATTACACAATAAATTACTTTCATATTTTAGTTAGGCTCCCTTATAATAAAAGACCAGGTTTACAAATAGCTTAAGGCTAAAGTATTAGAAATTTCAGCGGCAAGTCATCATAATTTAAAGTTCTACCCTTGTAAATCAAAAACAATAAACCTCTTAAAGTTTAGGTCGGTTACAGATTGACGAATCTGATAAAATTAAAATGGAATAGTACCTTTTAACGTAAATAAAGAAAAGCATTTTTCTGTTGAAAAGCATAATGTGCTTAATAATTGCTTTGATTGACAGCGGGTTATAGAAAACGAAACATTGTAAATAGCAAAAACTATTTCCAATTTGATTTGTTCAAAGATTGCAAGTAATTTTAAGTATTCTGGAAACATCCATTGTATTTAAAATCCATTTCGGCTCAAGTGAGTTAACCGGTCTTTTGTTAATGGCAGACTACTGTTGCCAACGGGTGGTATGGTTCACATTTCAATAATTAAAATTTCGAGAAAATACAATATATTTAAACCCTTAGAAAAATAATTGCTTCCGTGACCCTCATCTAAAAAGGGGTTGTATTTGGTTTCTAAAATCTTGTTTTTGTGGGAGGTTCTGTTCAGTCATTGGATAACAGAAAATGACATAAAAAATGGTTAGAGTAGGAATTAATCTATATAACTTAAGGCTTTAGCCAAAAGCCAGAGAGTTTTTCCAATGGGGCTATCCGTGGTCAAGAAGTAGAAAGAAACGTAGTTCGCGGGTAGCGTTCTCCGGCATCACAGATATAATATTTTACTTAGTATCACGATATTAAAATTTGGAAAGGAGTAATTAACTCTTCCAGTTCGCGAGGGTTACGCCCGTATGTTCGCGGATTTATAGTGATACAAGGTAAATAATAAAAAGCTTGTAGGCGTGTGACGCACAAGTTAAGTGATATTGTCAATAAGATCCTGCCGGGTTTGTGTGCCATTCAATTATTTAAAAAAAATAACAAACAACAAGAGCAACAAGCGAGATTCTCTCCCCCAATTTAAGAGCTGTTCTACGTTGGAAGGAAAGCCATCAAACAATGGACGATTTTTAGTAAGTTTTTATAGTTAAGTTAGCATGACCAATTTTTAGTTAATTTATTTGTTAGGACGTTTTGGCCATAAACCGTAGGATTAATTTAGTGTAAGATTTATAATATAAGTTTTCTTTCATATACAGTGTTTGGGAATTACTTATGTACGCAAAATTTTCATAATTCCATATTCACCTATTCAATTAAATTTCTAAATTAAAATCAATGATTGTAAGAGGTTCACGTTTATTGCTTTGTGAATTAAATAGTTTTGTTTGCCGTTGATTAAGTCAATAGTTATTTTATTTTTTATCATAAAAGTTGCATAAATATTCAAAAAGATAAGAGTTGATTAAAAGAAACAATTGTTTTCCTTGGGATGACAAGCCTCTCAAGGTTTTGCACGAACATTTGGACATTCTCGACTTGTCTGGCGCCCTTGGTAATTGTCATTAAGCCACAATATTTATGAAAGGTAAGTGCCAAATTTTTTTGTAGTATATTATAAATTAATTTAACCCTTTCTGCAAAATTTTAACCCTCTATATGATCCACGATCTTCCGCTAGCTAGTGCCGGTGACCTCCTTCTAATTTTTGTTTTACAGACCGCCCCCATTTTATAATTTTACTGGAAAATATATACTTAGTAGCTTTTCCGCCTGTAACATGTTCATTATTGCAATTAGGTTAGTGTTTATTTAATTTTTAGTTAACCTTTAATATGTTGAAATTGTTTTGCTATTATATTTACTAATATTATATTTTTCTATTAACCTTCTATATGCTTGGTACGGGCGGCACAATACATTTTGCACATAGATGGCTTAAGCTCATGGCGCGGCCTAGACGAAATGTTTGTGTTTTTTCCACCGTAATGTTGATAAATAGACAAGAACTTTAATTTTTAACCAAACAGGTACACGGTTCACACCAGCTAGTTACGAAAATAGCCACAGTTGAAATGAGTTGTTCTGTGACTGTATGGCCCAGCCTCCCTCGTTGCTCCTGCTCAAGTTTTTCGCAAAAAAAAAGTTATAGTTATTATTACTTGTCCTGTACTAGAAACATGTTGCAATTGAATTAAGAACCACTTTTTCATTTTACTTTGTAACACTTTAATTTTTTTAGATTATGCTTCAACCTTGCGATCATTTTGCTAAATAAATTACGCAAAACCTCAAATTTAATTACAAATTGGTTCTAATAAACTTAAATAACGGTTAGTTTATGCACGTTACGAAATAAGAATTTACTTTTCACTTTTACTGGCGCTAAACAAGAACTACAACAAGACCCCTGTTGCAATATTTACCTGCAAACAAATAAACTGGAAGTCTTGTTCTCCTAATGAACTAGAAGGCAATAACCGTATATATCCTATTGTTGTTTAGTAGCTTTGGGACGAACAGTTGTAACTAATTTAAACAAGCACCAATCACTTTTAATTAAACTACACATTTAACAATTAAAACTTAGATAATACTACACCGCACGCTATACAGAGTAAATATGTTGTTCTACTTCACCGCGAACGAGTGCATTGTATTTACGCCAACATCGTAACCAACCCACAAACTTCAGCCGTATACAACATTAGTTCGAGCACCTTGCTGAAGCTGGACGGAAACGATGACCTCCAAGCTATCTCTTGAAAGTAGAGAGCTCTTACGAATTCACCTCTGGATAGTATCACGTTTGTTAAAGTACGTTTAAAATCGCTTTAAAGTAATTCGAATATATGCACATGGCTCCTGCATATAAATTTCTTGAGTAAAAATGATGTATCTCGTAGTAAAATTGATGCAGTAACAGTTTCTTCGCATACGTTTAATTCTGAAATAACTGTTACGTAAAATTATTCGCAGAAGAGAAATTGTTAGTTCGTTGAAATGTTTTTGTTGATTTATATTTTAGATAACTTGCGTTTGTCGTAATTATCCAGCCTTTTTATAGGAAGCGAGTAGGGCTACGCAGAACCATTCTTAGTTAGTGTCAATCTAGATCAGTATCTCTCAGAGCCAGTGGTGTGCCGTGAGATTTTTTAGTGGGGAAGCGCTTCAAGTTGGTACTTATACTACTTAATTCTAATCTGTTTTTAAATCTTAGATTTTAATATTCCTCTTTTTTAACATAAGTAAATTCCATTTTCCGCATTTTGAAGGACACCCAGTGTGGGTGTGGGTCTGTGTGTGCGTGTGCGCATGTGTGTGTTGCGCGCGCGTGTGTGTGACAAGCTTGCGTGTGTGGTGCGTGTGTGACTATGTGTAACTTAAGAAGCTTGAGCTTTGTATATAGAAGCAAAAAAGTAGATATAGGAAAGTATGTGTTGTTTTGGAGGCGTACTACAGCATATTGCTTTATTTCTTTAGATGAAATAATTAGTTTTGCTGATTTATGTATCGTTAATGTTTGTATTATTTTAAATTTTCAAATTACCTATAAAGTTATTCAAAACCTTTGAGGCCAATAAACTTTCATTTAGAAATGAACCAACCTTTTTAAAAATATGCTAAAATATAACCAATAAATTATTCTGCGAATTTTGCATTAAGAGCCAGCTGTTAAAATGTGGGGAAGACCACATTGCTTTTTTTATTTTACATTTTTAAGAATTGCACTCACATTAACAAAGATAAATCTTTAAAACCTGTTTATTATTCGAAGTAAAACTAAATCATCTTATTTTAGAAATATTAAAAAGGCATTTTTGGTTAAAAAAATAATAAACCTAAGGACTTCTTAATCTTCTTTGGGGATTAAACCACTCATAGTTTTTAAAATTATCTATATTAATGTTTCGATCCATTTTTGAATCTCGGTGAAATAAAACATAAAATTAGAAAACAATAGAAGGGAAGCTAACTCAGAATATAAATAAGTGCAGGTACGTGTCCAACCAGTTTTGAGATGAAGATCCAATGATGATGATGATGAAGCATATTAACAACCCCTGTAAAACAGCATTGGTATCTGACAAGTGTAAACCCGCAATAAGGTTACCTCACAACCATATACAATCTCCGTTAAACAGTATTGGTATCTGACAAGTGTAAACCCGCAATATGGTCGCCTCAGATCCATATACAACCTTCATAGAACAACATTGGTATCTGACAAGTGTAAACCCACCATAAAGTTACCTCAGAACAATGTTAAAATCTACCAAAGAGGTAGCCTAAATCATAATGATTTTCCCTTCAAAATAAATATAAAAACGACTACTTAAGCCTTTTAATAATGCAATTGCACACTTCTTTAATAACCATCCTCTAAATTGTATAAATAGAAACATGTTAAAAAATGTTTTCCAATTCCCAAGTTATTGAATTTTTACAATAAAAATTAATCAGCTGATTTCACGTTAGGCGTATTGGCTACCTAAAAAAGTCGGTCCCAGGCCGTAACACAAATTGAAGGCAATTATTCATTTAAACTTTAAAAATTTTTGCTTAGTGTACTCAAACCAAATATTTCAAACATCAATAAATCAAAGTCACCTTCAATTTATGTCATAAATGTCAAACTTGAAGTTTTTATTATTTTGAAAACGATCCTAGGTTATGGATTGAAACGTTAATAAAGATAATTTTAAAAACTATGAGTAGTTTAATCCCCAAAGAAGATTAAGAAGACAACACAAAGAACAAACATACAGGGAGTATTTACAAACCTAAGGACGTAAAAATTCAACTTAATGTGATTGTATTTTTCAATTTACTTCATCTTCATTAGGTCTTCAGTCCTGGAACTGGTTAGACGCGTACCATCATTGTTTCCTATTCTGAACTAACCTACACATTTCCCTGAAATTTGCACAGTCTGCATCTATAACTATCTGATCTAGGTCTACATCTACCTTCTTTTTCCTATCTCTGCTTGTAATATAACCCTACTATTCCCCAAAAATGCATTAGAACGTATTCTGCCCTTCTATTACTCTTATCTTTTTCCCCCGATATCCTTGTTCCCCTACTATTCCTATAACCTATTTGTTATTATTTTTGTCTGTCCATGCTATCGTCCTCATACATCTAAAGTACAGCATTTCAAAAAACTGCTACCGTTTTTCTGTCTGCATTTCAGACTGCCCGTATTTCATAGGCATACTGTGCTGTGCTCCACACATTTGCTTTCAACAATTTTCTTCTTGTTCTATGTTTGTTGTCTTTCCTCATAAGCGCTGTTCTTTCTTGTTAGATGCCGTTCGGTCACCTTCTATTGTTTTACAATTATATACCCTATATCTCCAACCTTCAGTGGTTGTGAAGGGAGGTAAGCAGCCTGTGGCTGCCAAGTTCCTCCAACACTTAAACATTTACCGATTTAGTATATTTTCCAATATATCTTTTTGCACAGTCATCATTAGTTGCAGATATTTCGCAACCAACAACTAGTTGTTTATACAAATCATCAGATTTATCTGCGCTTGTTTTTTCGTCATTAGGTTTTCCGTCTCAAAACTGGTTGGACACGGACCTGCACTTATTTATATTCTGAGCTAGCCTACATAGTTCCCTGAAATTCTAACACAGTATGTGTATACAGCTCGTTCCCCTTCTATTGTTTTCTAATTTTATGCCCTATTTCACCGAGATTTGGTGAAGGGGGTTAAGCAACCTGTGGCTACCAAGATCCCCCAACAGTTAGACATTTGCCGAAATAATGGTTTTCCAGTAAATCCTTTCACACACTTAACATTATTCGAGAATATTGCCCAACCAATTCTTGTAGTTACTTATAATAATCACCATGTTTAAGCACGGTTAGTTTTTCGTCATTAGTTTATCCATCTTGGTGTTTGTTGGATGCGTACCATCATTGTTTCCTATTCTGAACTAACCTACACATTTCCCTGAAATTTGCACAGTCTGCATCTATAACTATCTGATCTAGGTCTACATCTACCTCTTTTTTCCTATCTCTGCTTGTAATATATCCCATACTATTCCCCAAAAATGCATTAGAACGTATTCTGCCCTTCTATTACTCTTATCTTTTTCCCCCGATATCCTTGTTCCCCTACTATTCCTATAACCTATTTGTTATTATTTTTGTCTGTCATGCTATCGTCCTCATACATCTGAAGTACAGCATTTCAAAAAACTGCTACCGTTTTTCTGTCTGCGTTTCAGACTGCCCGTATTTCATAGGCATACTGTGCTTGCTCCACACATTTGCTTTCAACAATTTTCTTCTTGTTCTATGTTTGTTGTCTTTCCTCATAGGCGCTGTTCTTTTTGTTAGATGCCGTTCGGTCACCTTCAATTGTTTTACAATTATATACCTTATTTCTCCGACCTTCAGTGGTTGTGAAGGGAGGTAAGCAGCCTGTGGCTGCCAAGTTCCCCCAACACTTAACCATTTACTGATTTAATATATTTTCCAATATATCTTTTCGCACAGTCATCATTAGTTGCAGATATTTCGCAACCAACAACTAGTTGTTTATACAAATCATCAGATTTATCTGCGCTTGTTTTTTCGTCATTAGGTTTTCCGTCTCAAAACTGATTGGACATGGACCTGCACTTATTTATATTCTGAGCTAGCCTACATAGTTTCCTGAAATTCTCACACAGTATGTGTATACAGCTCGTTCCCTTCTATTGTTTTCTAATTTTATGCCTTATTTCACCGAGATTCGGTGAAGGGGTTAAGCAACCTGTGGCTACCAAGATCCACCAACACTTAGACATTTGTTGAAGTAAGGGTTTTCCAGTAAATCCTTTCACACACCTAACATTATTCGAGAATATTGCCCAACCAATTCTTGTAGTTACTTATAATAATCATCATGTTTAAGCACAGTTATTTCTTCGTCGTTAATTTATCCATCTTGGTGATTGTTTGGATGCGTACCATCCATTGATTTCCTATTCCGATTAACCTACACATTTCCTGAAATTTGCACAGTCTGCATCTATAACTATCTGATCTAGGTCTACAGTCTACCTTCTTTTTTCCTATCTCTGCTTGTAATATATCCCATACTATTCCCCAAAAATGCATTAGAACGTATTCTGCCCTTCTATTACTCTTATCTTTTTCCCCCGATATCCTTGTTCCCCTACTATTCCTATAACCTATTTGTTATTATTTTTGACTGTCATGCTATCGTCCTCATACATCTGAAGTACAGCATTTCAAAAAACTGCTACCGTTTTTCTGTCTGCGTTTCAGACTGCCCGTATTTCATAGGCATACTGTGCTTGCTCCACACATTTGCTTTCAACAATTTTCTTCTTGTTCTATGTTTGTTGTCTTTCCTCATAGGCGCTGTTCTTTCTTGTTAGATGCCGTTCGGTCACCTTCAATTGTTTTACAATTATATACCTTATTTCTCCGACCTTCAGTGGTTGTGAAGGGAGGTAAGCAGCCTGTGGCTGCCAAGTTCCCCCAACACTTAACCATTTACTGATTTAATATATTTTCCAATATATCTTTTCGCACAGTCATCATTAGTTGCAGATATTTCGCAACCAACAACTAGTTGTTTATACAAATCATCAGATTTATCTGCGCTTGTTTTTTCGTCATTAGGTTTTCCGTCTCAAAACTGATTGGACATGGACCTGCACTTATTTATATTCTGAGCTAGCCTACATAGTTTCCTGAAATTCTCACACAGTATGTGTATACAGCTCGTTCCCTTCTATTGTTTTCTAATTTTATGCCTTATTTCACCGAGATTCGGTGAAGGGGTTAAGCAACCTGTGGCTACCAAGATCCACCAACACTTAGACATTTGTTGAAGTAAGGGTTTTCCAGTAAATCCTTTCACACACCTAACATTATTCGAGAATATTGCCCAACCAATTCTTGTAGTTACTTATAATAATCATCATGTTTAAGCACAGTTATTTCTTCGTCGTTAATTTATCCATCTTGGGATTGTTTGGATGCGTACCTCCATTGATTTCTATTCCGAGTTAGCCTACACATCTCCCTGAAACCCCTACAGCCTACATCTTTTACTATCTGTGTGCAGTAGTCTAATCTAGGTTTTCCTCTACTTCTTTTTTCCTATCTCTGCTTCTAATATATTCCGCACTACTCCCTCATGCCATAGTATGTGGCCTATCATCCTATCTCTCTTATTTTTTACCGTTTTCCACATATTTCTTTCTTCCCCTACCATTTTCGTTTTTAACTTTGTCTGTCCATGATATCTTCATCATACGTCTGTAGCACCACATTTCAAAAGCTTCTATCTTTTTCTTGTCCACTTCTCCTACTGTCCAGGCTTCACAGCCGTACAGTGCTGTGCTCCACACATATGTTTTAAGCAATCTTTTCCTTGTTCCTATGTTTATGGTCTTTGAGCACAGTAGTTGCTTTTTCTTGTTAAATGTAGCACGACTTTGTGCTAATCTTTGTTTTATATCTTTTGTGCTTTTCCCATCTTGCGTTATTTGGCTTCCTAGGTAGCAGAAATCCTAAACCTCTTGTAAGTTCGTGTTACATACTTGGGGGCGGGGGGCTCCTTAGGCCTCTGATATGGTTCTTTAGCCTTGGTTGGAGACCCTTCTTGTAGTGGACCAAGTACAAAAGGTTTGCTTGGTATCGCACTGGTAGGATATCACTTCCAATTAAAGAAATGTGCGGCTAATTTTATGCCTTTATTTACGGGTAAAATCACAAACATTGTAGCACACAAAAACAAATATATACGTATAGTAAAGAATCGCGCATTACATAAATCTCGTGTTACATATATCGATAAAGCACGCTAGGGTGCATCAATATTAAGAGCGCGCAGCTTATCATAAAAGTGCCTGACGACTACTGGTCCTAACAAGTTAGGAAGGGATGCAAACCCCTCGTTCACTATAACTAAAGGCGGGTTTACATCATAAAGAAATACGACTTAACAATAACTAAAGGCGGGTTTACATCATAACATGAAATTCGCCTTAACATACCGCCCCCCTTGAAAGTATTATGGGATACCTTTCAAAGTATTCTAGTAAATTAAGATAAACTAAGATAAGCAAAATAAAGTCAAATGAGATAAAACGCCATCTGCAGATGATGGCCTAAGGTTCAACATAAATGAGAAGCAAACATTGCTAAAACAAATGGCACAAAATGCCTTATCACTAAACTATACTAAGTAAATTATAATGCCATAAAACTTCAACAATATCAACTTATTAGGTACAACTGATTTCCACTGGTAACAGACACACCTTCACAACACTTCGTCGTAACACACCACTGGAGGTTTTTACACTAACTACTCGCACACGACCATCTCTTCCAGTATGTACAGCAGTGATACGACCTAGAGGCCAACGAAGCGGAGGAACGTTGTCTTCTTTCAGTAAGACCATGGCTCCTAGCAGTTCGGAGGACGCAGGAGCAAATTGCCATTTAGATCTTTGTTGTAATGTATGCAAATACTCTGATCTCCATCGTGTCCAAAAATGTTGAAGCATGTATTGTACATGTTGGTAGCGAGACAAACGATTGACAGGCTTTTCCTGGATATTGAGGTCAGGGAACATGTTTAAAGAATGGCCTATCAAGAAATGACGTGGTGTTAGGGGTTCCAGATCATGGGGATCGTTGCTGAGTGGGCACAACGGGCGAGAATTTAGAACACCTTCGATTTGCACTAATAATGTATAAAATTCCTCATAAGTTAAGGAATTTGAGTCAGTTACAATACGCCGTAAATGACTCTTGATGGATTTTACTGAGCTCTCCCAGATTCCCCCGAAATGGGGCGACTTAGAAGGAATGAAATGCCAATTGATTTTGGTTTCCCTACAAAAGTTTTGTATTATGTCTTGTTGTACGACGTCACGAATATTTCGTAGCTCGCTATTGGCGCCAACGAAATTTGTCGCATTGTCAGAATATATATCCTTGCATAAACCGCGTCTAGAGATAAAACGACGCAAAATACTTAGAAAGCATTCAGTCGTTAGTTCGGTGGCTAACTCAATATGCACCGCCTTGACAGCCATGCACACGAAAACGCAGACATATGCCTTAGAGAAACGGCGATTATGATATTTAGCTTGTTTCAACAAAAAGAGACCAGCGTAATCAACGCCGGAGACAGAAAAAGGGTGAGACATATTGACGCGAGAACTGGGGAGGTTTCCATTATGTTGATCACCGGTTGTGGATTCGCCCTAAAACAAGGAACGCATTTTTTTAGGATAGTTTTGACTGCAGTTTTACCATTTAAGGGCCAAAAGTTCTGCCGCACAAAGGATAGTGTGGCATTACTACCAGCGTGAAGGTTACGCGTATGCTCGTTTAAAATAATTAGATCGGTAAATATATGTCTCTTGGGGAGCACCACGGGGTGCTTGGCTGAACTACTTAGGTCAGAATTCATAAGTCGGCCTCCGACCCTCAGAATGCCATTATTATCAAGAAAGGGGTTTAAAGCCTTTAGTTTGCTGGAAGCTTTCACTCGGGAGTGGGCTTTTAGATAATGGATGTCGTCTAAAAATGCTGCATTCTGAACAGACTGTATAAGGAGATTTTTACTGTGTGTTATTTCTTCGGGAGTAAGCGGCCCCGAAACTCTAGAGTTTGCATGTTCCTTGCAATTTTTTATAAACCTTAAACAATAGGCTGTGACATTTAATAATTTAGATAGGTTGGACATATTTTTAATAAATGTAAATTCTTGTTGAGGTTTTGTTTCCTGCGAGGTTAAAACAAATGCCCTGGCATTAAATTCCGGAATGTCGTGAGTGGCTGACTGGGGTGTAAAGTTAGATATATGAGTATTACTCGGCCAATTTGAAGCTGGCTCAGTTAAAAATTGGGGCCCATGCCACCATAATTTACAACCTTGAAGCTCTTGAGAGCTCACTCCTCTGGATATTAGGTCGGCAGGATTGTCTGCTGAGCTTATGTGGTGCCAATTTTCAATATTTGTAGACATTTGAATTTCCGCTACTCGGTTACAAACGAAAGTTGTTAGGCTGCGGGGTTCTAGAGCAAGCCAGCATAAAACTATCGTAGAATCAGTATAGTAAAATATTTTATTAAATTTCAGATCAATTGCGGCTAAGATGCGTTTGGCAAGACGCGCTAACATCAAAGCACCGCATAACTCTGCACGGGGCAAAGAGATGGCTTTAAGAGGCGTAACACGTGATTTCGCGCAATACAAATTGCTTCCCATGTTGCCTCGAGAGTCTATGGAACGCACATAAATTGTGGCACCATAAGCATTTAAAGAGCTGTCAGAAAAGCCATGTAACTCAAGATAACACGGTTCCCTGACGGTTACTTGGCGAGGTATTTTAAATGATTGAATTAAAGATAAATTATCAATAAAATTTCTCCAAGTTCTATATATGTCATGAGGTACGGATCGTCCCAATCAGTCTTTTGCAACCATAACCTTTGCAAAAGAATTTTTATAGTGATTATCATTGGCCCAAGAAGACCTAACGGGTCCCAAATCGTAGATATAGTGGACAATAAATTTCTTTTAGTAAGTTGGCGCGGTTTAGATTTAATGTTTGAAGTGAAAACGAAAACGTCGTCTCGAGAATTCCAGGTTATACCCAATGCCTTGCTGTGAGCTGGGTCAGTTAATATAAATTCTACATTTGGATTAGTTTCCTCTATGTCGGATAGTACGGCAGGACTATTGGATGTGAATTTTCGTAGATCGAAGCCATAGGATTTTAGTACCTTAGTCAGGTTTTGACGGACAAGTTTAAGCTCATCCTGAGTGGAGGCGCCAGTTATTACATCGTCAACGTAAGTATCCAATTCGAGGATTCGACTCTCCCTGGGGTATTCAGTTTTACATTGAATGGATATTTCTTTGAGGCAGCGTGTTGCTAAATAACTGGAACTTGCCATTCCATAAGTTACGGTTTGGAGTTGAAAAATGGCTATCTCGTCAGCCGGGTTTTCACGCCATAGTATGCGTTGAAGATCACGCTGATTAGGTGTTTTTAATATTTGGCGATACATTTTGGCAATGTCTGCTGTAAATACGTAATTGTGTTGACGAAGTCTCAGGATGGTGGAGAATAGGTCATTCTGCACTGTGGGACCGACAGCGAGAACGTTATTTAAGGAAAGTCCTGTAGTAGTACTAGCAGAGGCATCAAAACGACTCGAATTTTTGTAGTTACGCTATCAGCCTTCTCTACCGCATGATGGGGTATATAATAAGAGGGATAAGAAGCGTTTGGATTATCAGTAGGCCCTATTTGTAACATGTGACCTAATGCCTTGTATTCTGACATAAATTCTACGTATGCTTGTCTTGGACTTGCATTTTGTTGTAGTTTTCTTTCTATAGCTAGAAAGCGTTTTTGAGCAATTTGGTAAGATTCACCTAATTCGGAAATTTGTGGCTTTAATAGTAAGTTAACTTGAAAACGTCCTGTAGCGTCGCGTTCAGTGGTAGCCTTAAAATGTTCCTCACATTGTTGCTCTTCCGAAGAGAAAATCTGAGTTTTTTCTTGAACGTTTTCCTCAATATTCCAAAACCTTTCTAACGAGTTTTGTAATTTAGCCGTGGATGTTAACAAATATGAAAGTTGTGACTGATTTGTTTTAAAAGTTGAACGAGGCACCGGACCGCTTACAATCCACCCTAGTTTAGTTTGCTGTAAAACGGGTTGATTCTTTCCGGTTTTGATTTGCCCGGAGCATAGAATATCAAAAAATAGACCTGAGCCAATGAGTATTTGCACCTCGGCAGGCTCATAAAAGTAGTTGTCAGCTAATTCAATATCGCTTGGAATATTTATATTTTCAGGGTTAATCTCATATTGAGGGATGATGTTTGTTATATTATTGATTACTAAAGTAGGTATCTTAAATGTAAACGCGCCATTTGAGGATTGGAATTCTAATTTTACGCGTTTGGTAGTCGGTACAAGAGTCTGACTTATTCCTGAAATTGGCAAATTTATGTTTTCGTATGGAAGGTTCAGTTGTCTACGTAAATCGTCAGTAATAAAATTGGTTTGGCTGCCGTTATCTAAAATTGCCCTGCAAGTAACTAGTCTACGATTAGCATCGTATACCTTAATGCGAGCTGTGGATAATAAAATATATGAGTTTGGATTTTGATTTGTGCAGTAGAGACTGCGGTCATTTCGTGGAGCAACCTTAGGCTCGTTTTGAGGTAATGATATAGGAGTTTGTTGCGATTGTGAACTCGCGGTTTCTCTAGAAACTGGGTTATGTAATAAAGAATGGTGTTTGCCCTTACATGTTCTGCAATAGTGGATGGATTTGCAATCAGCTATTTTATGTCCCGAACGCAAACAATTCGTACATAAATTAGCACGCTTGGCTTCAGCAAATCGGGTGCTTATAGGCATATCATGAAAACGCTTACATGAATACAAAAAATGAAATTCCTTGCATAACGGGCAAGGCTTAGCGGTGGGGGATGCAGCTAAGAGCGTATGTGAGACGCCCTTGGCTTGTTGAATATATCTTGGCTTAATTTCCGGCCTTCTGTCCGTGTGAGCTAGCTTATAATCGAGAGATTCTAAAAACTTACATCTGTCAGTAAGACAAGTTATAAACTGATTAATGTGAGGTGATTGCTCGTGCTTGGAATAATTTTCCCATTCCTTACGGGAAGCTAAATCCAATTTTGAGGTCAAAAGAAAAATTAGCATTGTGCTC
Organism: Platerodrilus igneus; assembly: GCA_036346225.1. Classification (NCBI taxonomy): domain Eukaryota; kingdom Metazoa; phylum Arthropoda; class Insecta; order Coleoptera; family Lycidae; genus Platerodrilus; species Platerodrilus igneus. The sequence continues at coordinate 1,481,457 of JARFIW010001670.1, forward strand.
CAATCGGAAATGTTTTCGCCAAGGTTCTCTAATGATTTATAATGATTTTGGAAAGAGTCCAAGAAATTTCTTAAATGTTGATGGGAGCCATCCTTAACAGCTTGAATCTCAAACATGGATCTCATATGAGCATGGATAATAGCCTTTTTATTTTCATATCGGTCTTTAAGCAATTGCCAAGCAGTGGCGTAGCTGCTGTCCGTAGTAGCTAATGATTTGATAATTTTCAATGGCTCACCCCCCAGGGTTGATCGCAAGTAGTAAAGTTTTTCTATGTTCTTTAAATGAGGGTTGCTGTCTATTAGAGACACAAAGGTTTCTTTAAAATTAATATATGATTCGGATTGAAATATTGCATCGTGGAGCGTGTTTCTTGCGACTGAATGCCCATCGCAGTCATAGTTGACTGCTTGTTGTCTGCAAGAAGTAATTTAGCTTGTGCAACTAATGCATAATATCGTGTTTCAAATTCTTCTCGCTCCCGATCTTGACTTTCGAGTTCGGAAAGGTCGTTAGAAATACATATTTGTTCAATGTCTCCTTGGATCTTTTCGAATTCGACTGGTAAATTTTTAAATGCCTCTAAGCGAGTTTGCAAGTCAATGCGGGACGCTTCTGACAATGACATCGCGCATTTACTAATAAATGAATCAAATCGCGTTAAAGTGGATTTCAAAATGCCACGACGAGCTGCAAAATATTTTAGGTTGTCAGCTGTAAGTTCAGCCATTGTATTTATGAAGCTAAAAAACGCACTTAAATAACAGGAGGTGAATATGAAAAATAACAAATGGTTATAGGGTTAAATTACAGGTAGTTAAAAACGACCTGCAATGTGCGAATAGAATTGTTACTAGAGAATTTCAGGACAAGTTATTAAAACCTTTAAACTTGGGTTGTTTATAATTTTTTATCGTATGTCAGAAAGCAGTTTGATGAATGTATGAGGCTTATTAAAATACACCTAAAGCTTATGGATAATAAATTCTGAGTAAATTACGGTAAAATTCAATTATAGAAATGTAAGCCTTTTAAAAAGGAAACAGCTGTGATGAGCGACAAATATTTTAAGTTAATAGCCGTAAATAAGCTATTATATATGTAATTGACAGTAAGGTAAAGAAATGCTAATTGGTTTTAGCCCGTGCACAATACGCCTTGAGATAAGAAACGTATAGGGTTGAGCGAACCGGTTTTTACGCAGATAGCAGTTAATTGAGAAAACCGCCTGCGGTATTTTAACAAACAGTTTATAAAACCTTTAAGAAGGGGTTTAAGATTTACGATTTACAATGTTTGCATATAGACGCATGGATAATAAATGTGCTACAAAGCTCTTTGATAAATAATAGGATAACTGGGATTACACCTAAAAATTTATGATGTGCCCACTTCGTTTCGACAATAAATAAGTTGAAGGTTAAATTATAGAATATAATGGAAAGGACTGACCTTTTGTTCCATTAAAGATGTGCCTGTACCCCATTTACGGAGGTATATCCGGCTCGAAGGACCAATGGGGGCGGGGGGCTCCTTAGGCCTCTGATATGGTTCTTCAGCCTTGGTTGGAGACCCTTCTTGTAGTGGACCAAGTACAAAAGGTTTGCTTGGTATCGCACTGGTAGGATATCACTTCCAATTAAAGAAATGTGCGGCTAATTTTATGCCTTTATTTACGGGTAAAATCACAAACATTGTAGCACACAAAAACAAATATATACGTATAGTAAAGAATCGCGCATTACATAAATCTCGTGTTACATATATCGATAAAGCACGCTAGGGTGCATCAATATTAAGAGCGCGCAGCTTATCATACGAGTGCCTGACGACTACTGGTCCTAACAAGTTAGGAAGGGATGCAAACCCCTCGTTCACTATAACTAAAGGCGGGTTTACATCATAAAGAAATACGACTTAACAATAACTAAAGGCGGGTTTACATCATAACATGAAATTCGCCTTAACAATACTTGTATTCTTGTTTTTGATTTATTTTCCCTACCTTTGCACACTAGAACTTTAGTTTTAGCTTTGTTAATTTTCATACCGTATCTCTCTGTTAGAACCGTTTCCATTTCATTAAGAGCAACTTCTAACTCTTCTTTGCTAGACGCTAATACCGCTATATCATCTGCAAATCTAAGCATTTCAATTTTTTGTCCTTGCATAGTAATTCCAAATGTCTTCCTGCATTTGACAGTATTCATTGCCTCTTCTATGTACAAGTTAAAAATCAATGGGGATAGGGCACATCCCTGTCTCATCCCTTTACTAATGTTTACTTCTCTATGTTCCTGCTCTAATTCTATTACTGCTGTTTGCTCTTTGTATAAGCTATGTACTATTCGTCTATCCCTATAACTCATTCCAATCTTTTTGAGTATTTCAAACATTTTTTTCCATTTTACATTGTCGAATGCTTTTTCCAGATCTACAAACCCTATATACACGCTTTCCCCTTTTTCTATTGTTTTCTACATTATCACTCTCAGAGCTAAAATAGCTTCCAGTGTTCCCCTGTTTCGCCTAAACCCAAATTGGTCTTCTCCTAGTACTTCTGCCGCCCGTTTTTCTATTCGTCTTTGTACAATTCTAGTTAATATTTTTGACACGTGTGCTGTCAAACTTATTGCTTGAAAATTTTCACATCTATCCGCGCCTTTCTTTTTTGGTATAGTTACTATGATGCTACGTTTGAAATCTTTGGGTATCTCGCCTGTCTCATGCATATAGCTTACAAGTTGGAAGAGACGTTCTGTTACTGCTTGTCCAGCGGCTTTTAAAGTTTCTGCTTCCACCTTATCTGTACCCGATGCCTTCTTACAATTTAATTGGTGATAGTTCTTACCATTTAAAAGTCGATAAAACAGTTTACGAAGTCGGTAATACAGTTTAAGAGTTCATAAACACATCGCGCAAGCGCAATGAATAAGAAAGCGAACAACGCCCCTGGCGGATGTAAGCGCGAACCTTATTACAGATTCCGCGCTGCCAACTACCATGACGTCACCACTGCCAAATTACATTGCGTAATAATCGGAAATATAAAAATTTAAACAAAAGTTCATATCAGTGAACAAATTTAAAACTGTATTACTTACCCCGGGAATCCGAACGTTCTGCGGGGTTCAGCTAAAGTTGGCCTCTATCAAGGTCCATCAGGGCTCCCTCCCGGAGTAATTAAAAATGGTGACTCGTCATCTCGGGTCGTGCAGTACGGTACGCCTCGGTGGCTTCAAATTTATCTACCTATGCAGGGAATGACGGGAACATGGTAAAGGTCGACAAACAAAAGATAATTAAGCAAGGAAATCTACATAGGTAAAGATAAGCACGATACGATACCTCAAAGCGACCACTTCACTCGATAGTTTTAGGCAAACACCCCGTTTTAAGAGCGTCACGGAAAACTTGTCCCCACTCTTTTGTCTTTTACACATCCGCCGAAATTATTCGTCCAACCCTCTAGAGTCGCACGAACTGCGCAAATGCACTATGACGTAACGGAAGTACACGCCTAGTCTATTTAAATTCCACGCACCGCGTCTTTTGAAATTATGGCGCGAAACTCCCGCACATCAAAACTAACCTAATAACAATGTTTAAAGGGCCACTTTGGCACGTAACCGCCTTACCATTTTCAGACTCTTTAATGCTAATTCAAACTCATCTCTAAGTATAGGATATCCCAGGTCATCATTTTCAATATCTGATTCCTGTTCTAATGCAGTTAGTTCCTCTCCTGCATATAAATTCCCTATATATTCTTGCCATCTACCCACTTTCTCTACGTTTTCTATGATGATGTTTCCTTGTGCGTCCCTTATATATTTGCTAAACAGTTTTATATCCCTAAAATTCATTCAAATTAATTTGTATGCTTCGTCTGTCTTTCCTATTTCCATTTTTGTTTGTACCTCTTTACACTTTTCATCAATCCATTGTTCTTTAGCTTTCCTGCATTTTCGAATAATTTCCCATTTTATGACTTTGTATCTCTGTTTTCCTGTTTCGTCTGATTTGTTGTTGTATTTTCGTCTTTCTTCTATTAAATTCAGAATATCTTTTGTTATCCATGGTTTCTTATTTTCTTTTTGTGTATACCCCAGAATATCTCTGGCCGCCATGTCTAGGCTGGATTTAATGTTATTCCATTCTGTTTCTACTTACTTAGTATAAGATATTTGACTTTTTTTCAAATCTTTGTTGAATATCTTTATCTTTTAGTTTCTCTAAGTCCAAGTGCCTTTCTGCGTTTCTTTTTTTCAAATTCTTAAATTTAAGTGCGGCCTTCATAATTACGATGTTGTGGTCAGTATCTATATCTGCTTCTGGGTATCTTCTACAGTCTTTTACTTGATTCCTAAACCGTTGTCTAACAAAAATGTAATCTATTTGATATCTTCCTGTATCTCCTGGCATCTTCCACGTATATCGTCTTCTAGCATGATGTTGAAATAATGTGTTTGTGATGATTACATTGTTCTTGTCGCAAAATTCTACCTGCCTATTTCCACTGTCGTTTCATGTGCCTAAACCAAATAAACCTACTACCGCTCCTTCCCTACCCTCACCTACCACGGCATTAAAATTCCTCGTAATTATTAAATTTTCATGTCCTTTTACGTATCTTAATTTGTCTTTGATATCTTTGTAGATGGCTTCTACCTCTTCATCACTGTAGCTAGAGGTGGGCATGTATACTTGTATTATTACTGTGTTTACCGGTTTAGATTCTAATCTAACCATGAGTATTCTTTCGTTCTTTTGTAAGTAATTTTCTACACAGTATCCTATCTTTTTCCGCATAACTATCCCCACACCCAAACTTCTTTCCTCTGCTCCTGTATGAATTACCCTGAAGTCTCCACTCCAAAAATCCCCCGCCTCTGGCCACCGAACTTCGCTGATCCCTACTATGTCTAGTGATAACCTATTCATTCCGATTTTTAGGTTCTCTAGCTTACCTACTTGCTTCATACTTCTAACATTCCACGCTCCGACTCGCAGAATGTTCCCGACTCTTATTTTTAACTTTCCGACCGCATCCTCCGAAGTAGTCTCCTCCCGGAGATCCGAATGGGGGACTATTTTAACTGCGGAATCTTTTACCCCAGAGAATGCTATCATGTTTATTACAATTTAAGTACGCTGTGTACTTGGGACGGGTGGAGCATTGGGGACGTGGCCGCAAGTATAGCGGCCCTAATTCAAATTATAATGTGTACTTGGGAGATAATGCTGTGGTTTCCCGTTGCCTTCCACATCACGGTAGTGTGTCTTAGACTGCTATACTGACCCCTATGGTCTCTGCCAATCTAAGTACCGAAAGAACCGCTGCCCTCTTTCGGGGACCTGTCTTAGTCTGGTTCCTCACTAACGACCCTACTACTTTGGTTGGACCTGTAGTTTGGCTCTTTAGCTCTTTAGAACACGCAAGCCATTTCACCTGTTCTAGTATTTAGAACTTCGGCAAGGTGCAGGTCCATTCGAAATGGTCAATTTACTTATCAAGCACTAAAAAAACTAAGTATTAATAACTATAAACAATAAGACACCCGAATATACACACACTCAAACATTATATACAGTGTTGACGACGCACTTTTTTCTTTGGCTCATATTCAATATTCTATTTATAATGCAATTCTATTCTTCTATTAACCTGTGCAAACCTGTCTATTACATCATCATAAAATCTTGGATTCTGTAGCAAGTTAATACATTCTTTTTCTATAGACAACACAGCTAAATGGAATAGTCTTTCTTCACCAGTTGTATTTCTGATAAAGGTTTTAATGCGCTTTAATGTAGAAAAACTGCGTTCAACCGAAACACTTGTTGCCGGAATTGTTAAAACAAGTTGACACAATTTAAAGACTTCACTATAGGACTCTGCCAAATCAATTTCTTTAAGAAAACGTAGCATATTTAACGGGGTTTTTTGATTATTGACTTTTGAGTGTTGTATAGAACACTTAGCTGTGAATTTAATGCCAAAATGTCAAACCAATTTGTCTAATTAAGTTTTAAACTATTAAAGGCTTCTTCAACAAAACGGGCTTAATTATAGTTGTTATAATTGCATAATTCGACGTATTTTAATTCACTGAAGTTCTGAAATCTGCTTCTAAGTTGTTCAGAAATATTATCAAAAATTTACAACACAATAGTTTTTCTTATAGTACCTTCTACAAACACAAACTCTACTTAATGATGGTATAATAATCTAAATTAAAAAAAGCTTAAATCCTATTACTAAACCCACATTTTTAATTAGTTTTGAGACTTTGTAATTCAAATTAAAAATAATTCACTTGTTCGTGATTTATTTAAAAATAAATAGTACCTACGAAAAGCACGAGTTTACTACTTAAGCGACGCTATCAATAAAACAAGTTGAAAATGCAAGGCATTGTCGCAACGAACTTCCAAATGTAGACTTACTTTAAAACAATTTAAAGAAATTAAAATTATTATGTTGTAATAATTATAAGTATTCAGATAAAAACAAAAATTTATAAACAACAAAAGAGAAATTTTAATATATTTTATTTTATTGAATAAATATTTTAAAAGCTATATATTAGTTCTCATCAATAAGATAAGAATTTTTTTTTTATATGAATCTAATTATTTTCGGTAATCAAAATTTAAGTTTAAACAATGTCTATAATATTGGAATAATTTGCATGAAATGCCATAAATTGTTCAAATATGTGTCGCATATTGATTTTAAACTCATTTAAAATTTTAATTATCCCTGTGGTTTTTCCCGGGGGCTCGGCGTCCCCGTGGCCCGATTTTAACTGACATCAAAACTTAAGCTCTGGACACCGAGCTGAATCGATTGATGTATCACACATTGATGTCCGACCATTAAAAGGCCTCGGACACACAGACAGACACACAGACAAATAGATTTCATAAACGAACGAAGTTCGTTGATAATGCTACTTCTAGTATATCGAAAACCAACATCAACACAAATAACAACAGACGTTCATCTTTCATGAAGCGGCAGTAAACCCCGCTACCAACTCAGTTAAAATCGGCAGAATTGGATAAATACACGATTGTGACGACTTGTCGTGTTGGATGAACCTCAAGTTGATATCGTTTACACATTTAGAAACGCTAGAAAATGCGGCAAAGTGGTCAAGTTCAAAAAGTCTATGCTAACAGACGAACGGGTGCGATTATGTACGATCCGGTCGTTTACAGATGATGATGTAGACATCATGAATACTTTTCTATTCAGTTTCTTGTACTTATTTGAGGAGGAACTTACGTATAAAAGATGCAAAGCGCAACGTACGTCAAGGAGCAATGAATGCTCTATCAAATATTGAACAAACTTTAAATGCTTATTCTTATAACAACTAGGGGAAGCGGTGCTTCCGTCTCTCCCATAGACTGCACGCCTTTGCTCAGAGTCTATGCTAGTATGTTTGCCGGTACCATCAAAGTCTCTTTGTCAGTTCCACCTGCAGGTACTTGCTTTTGCATTGTAAATATAGAAGAGTAATAGATTTTTAACCAACTAACTGCTTATCTTAAATAATTAAAAACATTTAAGTACACACGTACAGAACGGAAATATTACAGACCAGCTCGCCCGTAAACACGTGTGCAAAGCGTGCAGTGCACGCCGGTAGCACATTTAAGGGGCGGCAAATAGACCCTTGGCCACTGTACATGTTTAAATTCATAATTCAACATAAGACAAAAAAATTAATACATCTAATGAGAACGTAATAAAAAGAAAGTTACGTGTAAAATGAGCGTTAAGTGAATAAATTTTGATTTGTTCTAAAGGCGCGAAATCCCGTAACAATATAAGGGTGCATTGACTCAAAGTAGTGGTGCGGGAGAGGGTTTCTATGTAAAAAATTATAAAAAAAATAAAAAAACTTCGAATTAAAAATAATTAAGATATAAAAATAACCAAGAAAATGACCGAAACACAACAAAACTTCGTTACTTTATCACTTATTCTGATAGTTTTTTTCTTTCTCATAATTAAGGGTCGCCAAACTGTCTGTTACAGCAATCTTTTTTATATTATTTTTGCACGAAAGACGGTTATTTCACATAAATCTTCCATGCTTCAGTATCTTAAACTTTGTCGTGTTATACGTTACCTCCTCTAAAATACCTTAAAAAACTTTTATTAAACTTTTGTCAAATTATATAAATGTTCGAAATCCAGGACTCGCCCACGTACGATTCATTACTGGAGTAGCTAGATATTCTCTACAAATGTGTCTATGTGTATAGCTTTTAAACAAACTTAAACAAAAGTTTAACCTAAGTTTAAGCTCTATTAACATAAAATAATTTCAAGTAAAATTACATAAGATACTTTCTTTAAAAACAATTTCTTATCCTCAATTCTAGCTAGGTATTGTTAAAAGAAAAAATTCTAAAAAGACTTTAAATCTATTCCGCCGGCAATGCTATTTTTCACTCCAAATTTTCCTGTTTTCAATATTTAATTGCATGACATTTATAAATCCCAATTACTGGAAATGTCATTCACAACAAATATATTCAACAGCTAAATTCTCGCTTTTCGTAATATCATGTCATTCTTTATTCCAAACTACTAACTTTTTAAGCTTTATCTAACATACTAAAATTTGCATTTAAAATCATATACACTACTTCCATCACTACTTTAGTTCAACAAAATAATTACCTTTACTTTAATTTTCTATTACTTAAATACAAAAATAGAACATTTCGGTCTACAGATGCATAATTAATAATTCTAAGTTAAGAGCTCAATCTACTCACAGTTTAATTTCAATTTCTAAAACTTTTATTTTGTCCAGAAACCTCCAGTTTTTCTCATTTCCTTCGAAACCGAAAAATCAAATTAATGGCGAGGTAAACTATCCTAGTTCTAACTCCTTTAACCGGTTACAACGACAACAATTCCACCAACAGCTGCATTGAAAATACCTCGCGCCTACAAGCGTAAAATGAAAAGTTTATAGTGTCACGTTTATTATCCATGCAGCAACATCTATCTCTATTGATTTCATTGAAGCTATGTACTTTCAACTTTACTTGTAACTTAATATTATATCAACCTTCAACTTGCGGTCCCTTTGTCTTTTACGACTTGCTCGTATATCTACATTTGATGTTTTTTTATTGCTGATTCGCAAATAATTAATTTCGTTTCTTTCTCGTCGGGTCCAAGGAATCTAATCCTTCCTACTGTTTTTCTTGTTAATTACGATCAGTGTCCAGTTAATGCGATGTATAATTTCAATCTACGTTAATAATGAATTTATTATTCCGTTACTTTGTATGTATCGTGCATTAGCTTGTAGCCCGGTAGCATTTCAATGCCCTTGGTTGTCGAGATGGACGATATCTGTCTATTATAAATTATTTTGTACCTGCAAAATACGTAAACAGAGTTTTTGTCATATATTGAGACCTGTTTACATTTGCGTTTAATTGCGGCATTGTTGCATTGTATTTAAATGAAATAGTATTAAACCTTATTATTTTTATAGAAATAAATTTTGCAATATCATAATTAATTAAGATTAAGTATTTGTGAAATCTATTATTCAAGGTGCGTCCATATTTTCTATTCCTTAAAAATAAAAGTTTTTTCTTTTCCATCTAATTTATTGTTATTAGTATTATTATTATTATTATTATTATTATTATTATTATTATTATTATTCTTTATTTCTCTCAAAACTACATAAACATAATAATTTACATAACTTTGGTAAGTAATTAATAAGTTTTCATTTCAGATACTCTTATTAACTTAGGAACATACGTACTAAATGACATGTTTGTAATATCACTGCTTTTGCACAAATACAGTATAACTTTTCAGATAATCCAAGTAGTTTTAGGTTTTTTTTAATATTTTTGGTGAGGACTCCATTAGTTGATATCACCAAAGGTATTGTTTTTACTGATTGTAAATGCCAAATACGTTTAATTTCTATAGCCAAATCGTTATACTTTTCAATTTTGTATTTTCAGTTTTATCAGGTTATGACTTAAAGGAACAGCAATATCGATAAGAAATCCTTTACTATTAATTTTGTCAATTAAAAATATGTCCGGTTTATTGTACGGTATAGATCGGTCTGTTAGTATTTGTCGATCCCAATATAATAATACATTTTCATTTTCTAAGACGGATTTAGGTTGATATTTATAATAAGGAGGGGGGTTTGTTATTAATTTATATTTAACAGCGAGTCGTTGATGTATGATTTTGGCAAATTGGTTATGTCGACTTAAATACGCAGTAGGAGCGAGTTCAGAACAACTAGCAACAATATGTTCTATTGTTTCACCAATTTTGTCACATTTGCGGCATTTGTCGGTTACATTGCTTTGTAATATGTGCTTTTCATAATTTCTAGTTCTGATAACACCGTCTTGTATAGCAGAGAAAAACCCCTCTGTTTCTGGATACAAGTATCCAAAATTGATCCAATTTAAGGAATCCACTTTATTTATATTTTCAACTTCTAGCGATTGTGGGTATCTTCCGTGAAGAATTTTGTTTTTCCAATTTTCACATCGGTTATTTATGGTGGTAATAGGGGTTTCAAAGAATGTTTCAAGTTTCAGCGGTGTATAATTTTGATCATATTTTAAAATTGTGAATATTTCATTATTATTTAAACCATGAAAATATTGTTGAAGAATGTTTTCTTGTTTTCTGCATAAATCGCGAATATTAAGCAATCCTCTACCTCCGAATTTTCTTGGAATGTATAGTCTGTCTACTGATGAATTTGGATGTAAACATCGAAATTTTGTTAGTAAGTGTCTTGTTAGTCTATCTAAATTATTTAAGTCTGTTTCGCTCCATTTCAAAATGCCAAAAGAATAAGTCAAGTAGTTAACATCCCAGGAATTTATTGCTAAAACATATTTTTGCAGAAAGTTTTGTATTAAGTAATTTTGTAAGCCTTTTTATAATTTAAAGTGTAAATGTCTTTCATTTCCTTATGATTTATAGTTCTATTTTGTTTAAAACCAAGGTATGTGTAAAACTGTTTGCCCGATAATGATGGGATTCCCTCAATATTTTGGTCATCTTCTGTAATTTTACCTTTTATAATGCTAAATGTAGCACATTTATTTATCCCAAAAGTCATTTTACAGTATCACTAAATAATTTTGTGGTTTTATCATTGAATGTAGCATCTTTTAGTTTCTGCATAAAGTTTTATATCGTCTATAAAAAGTAAATGTGTTAACCTAAATTCATTTTGTTTATAATTCATTCTAAATCCTCCACCAGTATATTTTAGAAAATCTGATAGAGGATTTATAGCTAGACAAAACCATAACGGGCTAAATGAGTCTCCTTGAAATATTCCACGTTTAATTTGTACGTCTGCTATGCATTCATTATTTAAAGTTAATTTAGTATTCCACGTGTTCATAAGGTTATGTAGAAGTCCGATTATTTTTGGTGAGACCTTATATATTTCTAGAATTTTCAGTAACCAGTTATGAGGTACAGAATCGTTTGCCTTTCTGAAGTCAATAAAACCAACGTGTAAATTTCGTTTTTTTGATTTTGCGTGATTCATAATAATTGAATCAATTGTTAACTGTTCTTTACACCCCATTGCTTGTTTAATACAACCTTTTTGTTCGTTTGCAATGATCTTGTTTTCAACGCAATGAGTATAGATTTTATCACTTATAATTGATGTTAATAATTTATAGATTACATTTAAACATGCAATGGGTCTGTAATTTTCAGCAGATTTTATATCGCCCTTTTTGTGGATTAATATAGTTTTTCCTGTGGCTATAAATTTTGGTACTGTTTCACTGCCTTTTAGAATGTTGTTGAAACAAATTGTTAAATATTTATGAATTTTATCGAATTTCTTTAGCCAAAAGTTATGAATTCCGTCAGGACCTGTAGCTTTCCAATTAGAAACGTTTTTTAGAGTATCAAAAAGATCTTGTTCCGTAATGTTTATATTATCGTCCATTGGTTCTATTTTTTTGTAAGAGTGTTTAATTGCTGTTACTGTAGGAGTAGGTGATGTTAGGTCTGATTTAACATCATTTTGCCATAAGTTTTTCCAAAAATCTATAAATACGTTTTTATCTATTTGTCCTTTGGTACTGCTCACGTTATTTGGATTTTCAAGTGTTCTAAAAAATTTTGATGGAGATGTTACGAATAAGAAATTTTGTCTATTCCTTTTAGTTGTTAAATTGTATCGCCGTAATCATGCTCCTTTTAACTTAACTTTCTGATTTAAAAAATCGCGATAATCGATAAGTTGTTCCTTTAAGTTTTTTGATGAGTATTGTAATTTTGCACCTAAAATTATATTATTAATTTTGTTTCGAACTTTAAGACTTGCATTGTCTTTCAAAAATTCACTAATGATATCCATTTTGCTTCTTAAGGTATTAATGTTTTTTGTCAATCTAATTTTCCAAGATGGTTCACTTATGTAACTATTCCATTTAGCTGTTTCATTAATTGACGATTGTCCATTTATCTGTAAACATGTTAAAATAGCAGAGTATAGTAATTCATATAGAGATGTCAAGTCAAGTTCAAAGGTTTTCAAAATGTTTTCCAAGGCTTCATTTACGTTTGATAAAATTTCTTCTGTTTCACTTCTGTATTTCAGTTTTGGTAATCTTGGTCGATTGTTGGGGTTTGATCCTTCATAAAATTTTAAATTACTTAATATCAAATCGGTGATAGAGTTGTCTGTCAATGCTACATTACTATTTGAATTTTGGTTAGGTGTTGTTACGTCAGTTACGCATTCTTCGATGTTTTCATTATAAAATACGTTGCCTATTTCTCTTTTGATTTCTTGAATTTCTAGTTCGCTTAGGTATTTATTTTAATTATTACGTTTCTTCTATCGACTACATTTTGTATTGATAAATTTAGTTCAGGATATTTTTGAAAAATCATTGTGTATTAAAATCTCCAGCCCTGAAGCGGCGTGTCTTCACATTTATTAACGTAATAAAATGAACGTATTATGTCAATATTCATTTCTCTTGTCCATTTAATACGTTTACCACTTTTATTGCTAACAGCAATGCTTGAAGCAATTTGTGTGCTAACAACATTTGTAGTTCTCGGTTGGGGGTTGACTAATATGTTTTCCGCTACAGTGTTTACTATTTTGTTGCAGTATGTCCTATTTGAACATTTATATTGGAAGGTCCTGCTTCTTCTAAATCATTGCTACATAATTCCCAGTTGTTTTTATTGATAAAATTATTTAAACGGTTATCTATCGGGTATAATCTTCTTGGTGTTTTCCATTTATTGATGTAATTATTTCCATTTTCGCTGTGAATGTCATCAAATGTGCTGTCAAATGATACATTATTAGCCATTTTTATATGTGTGTTTATCCTTCGGGTTTTATCAATTGAACACTATAATGATGCAACAAGTCAATCAAATATATTACATATGTTATATGTATCTCTGAGTATATAAATATTAAATTTTTAGTCAGAGCTATTTGACATACGTCGTCGTAGAAGCAGGGCTTACTTATTATTATTATTATTATTATTATTATTTATTCATTTATTCATTATCTCGATAAATTATACAATAGTATATACATATGGTATAGTATCGGTTATTATACTATAAGGAAACAATCTTATAGCTAAGGTATTGCGTACAATCCTGCAGGTATGGAGTATCACAGCTTTAATAATTAACGTTGCAAGTCCCAAAGGAATCCCAATATATTCTAAATATTTTCTGAAATTTTTGCTAACTAGACCATCCACAGATACAATGATAGGTATGATGTTTACAATAGTCAATTTCCAGTTGTTTTTTATTTCGAAAGCAAGTGCATTATATTTATTAATTTTGTTGGTTTCGGTTTGAAGAAGGTTATTTGAAATTGGAATAGAAATGTCTATAAGGTATGCTATTTTTTTAATTTTTTCTATAAGTAGTATATCCGGTTTATTGTGCATTACAGCTTTGTCCGTATATACCAATCTATCCCAATACAAAACAACATTTTGATTTTCTAGTACTGATTCTGTAATATATCTATAGTAGGGCGTTTGCTTTACTGGTAATTTATGTTTTATTGCCAAATATTGATGAATAATCCTGCATACGTCATTATGTCTTTCAAGATAAACTGTATTAGCAAGTTTTGTGCAGCCGGAGGTGATATGTTCTATTGTTTCACCTTGATTTTGACACAAACGGCATTTATCCACGACATTATTTTTAAGATGTAACGTTCGTAATTGCGGGTTCTCATAATTTTGTCCTGAATGGCCAAAAGAAGCCTTCGGTTTCGAGATGCAGGTGACCTTTTGTAAGGAAAGATATTGATAATAATTTATCTGTATCTTCTGCAAGTAGTTGACATGCATATCTACCATGCAATGTTTTCTGTTTCCAGCTGTCGACGCAATCTTGAATTGTTATGGTATCATAATTGTAGTCGGTTTTATTTAAATTTAAAGGTGTATAACCATTATCTAAATTAACTATTTTTTTAAAATCGAATCTTCAACTTCCATGAAATATTTGCGCATGTTTTGTATCTGTCTATTGCATAGTTTAGTAATATTCAAAGTCCTCTACCTCCTTCTTTTCGGGGTAAATATAGTCGTTCGATAGAGGAGTTTGGATGTAGACATCTAAATTTGGTTAATGTTGTTCTAGTTAGACGATCTATTTCTTCCAAATCGGTGTTACTCCATTTAATTATTCCAAATGAATAACAAATTGACGCAACAGCATATGAGTTAATGGCATTAATTAAGTTTTTGGCGTTTAATTGCGTATTAAGTAATTTAATTAAATGTCCTTTATATTTTAATTTTAACTCTTGTTTTATTTTTGTATGATTTATTCCACGTCGTTGTTGAAAACCTAAATAGGTATATGTTTCTTCGGGTGCTATTTCTTTAATGTCAAATAATTTTTCTCCGGTGTATGTAATTTTTCCTTTTATTAATTGCGAAGTTGCACATTTATCTAATCTGAAATTCATATTTATTGAATCACTAAAAATTTTGGTAGTGTGTATTAATGATTGTAGTTGGTTTTTAGTTCCGGCATACAATTTTAAATCGTCCATGAATAATAAATGGTTTATTAAAATTTTGTTTTTATATCTAGTTTATAACCAAAATTTGTTTGTTTCAGTAATGTCGATAAAGGGTTTAGTGCAAGGCAAAACCAAAGTGGACTTAAGGAATCGCCTTGAAAGATTCCTTTTTTTATAGTGATTGTAGTAGGAATTGGATATTTGAGTTTCAGTATTACGTTCCAATTTATCATGCAACTTTTGAGTAGATTTATTACTTGCACATTTATTTTATAATGTTCTAGGACGAATATTAACCAGTTATGAGGAACAGACTCGAAAGCCTTTGAATAGTCTATATAACAAGTGTTTAGATTACGATTTTTATTTGAGCCTGTTTCATGATAATACTGTCGATAATTAGTTGGTGTTTACATCCTAGTGATTTTTTGTACAACCTTTTGTTCAATTGCTATAATGTTGTTGGTTTCACAATGTACGTAAATAGCTCGAGAAACTAAAGATGTTAGTAATTTATAAATTGTATTTAAACAAGTAATAGGTCTATAGTTGTTTGGATCTGTGGGATCGCCTTTTTTGAATATAAAATATGTGTGCCCTGTAGTTAATTGTTGGGGTATACCTTGGGATCCTTGCAGCAATTGATTAAAAGCAGTGGCAAATACTTCATGAGTTGATCTAAATTTTTTTAACCAGAAATTTTGAATTTGGTCAGGTCCAGGTGTTTTCCAATTTCTCTGATTTTTTAAAATATTTGTAACATCATTTTCATTAAAGATTGGTAACGGCATTTCATTTAAATTATTTGCATCTTTTAAATGTTCTAACCAGGATGCATTTAAGTCAGCTTCTGAAGATACACTCCAATTTAAATTGCAGTGATTAAATTAAATTAAATTACCGCTTAAGAAATAGAAAGTATATTATAGCTCAAATAAAAAATTTATACGGTAGGAAGGTACTAGCTAGTGGTCATATAGTACCAAAATTAATAAACGAATCGCCTGAAAATTGTAATAACAGTATTAATGTATCGACGTTAAAAGAACATTTATTTACATACTTAAACGATAACATTTAATTGACTTTGTTAAATTTAAATTTAATTTAATTTAATATGATTAAATTTGATTAAATATGAATTGGTTTAGTTCAATTTTATAGATTAGATAAATCGATTTCACTTAATTTCGTAAGGTTTAATTTAAAATCAGTGTAATTGACTTAATGATTTATTACAATTTAATATGATTGTTTGTCTTTTGATTTAAATTAAAATGATTAGGACTTATTCAATTTTAACTAAATGACAAAATTCAAATATCAGTTACAAACAAATAGTACTTGCAAAAATCCACAAAGCGCTTTTTTATCTAACTCGTGATTAAATATCTTCTTATTATAAATTTATGTCCAAATTAGCTTACCAGATTTTTACATCATTTACATCTCCATTTAGAAACCAATGTGCATCCTCGTTTGATTAATCAATAGAAATTTAAACAGCGTTTTATATCAAAGCATTTCCCATCATAATTTTATTCGTATCGTACAACATCAAATAATTGCATTTATCCAATTTCATATTTCTGTAGGTTACGTTAAAATATCACTTCTTTATTCATTGTAACATCGTAATTATTTAAATTAAGGTATGCTTACTGCATATTTCAAATATCATCTTCGCAAAGCAACAGCTCGCGACTTAAATGAACATTTCGCAATTGAATTTATCAATGAATTTATTTAATAAACGCTTTCTTATATATACAAATTATCTATTTTCCAGAATGTAGTAGTATTTTTGCGATTCCATTCCCAATAATACACGCCTATTTTACGTAATTTTTAGGAAATCCTCAGTAGCGTTTAAAATTGTTGAGTTTTATTACCTCGTTATCTCGTTCCAGTTATTAGTAACGTACGTTGCTTGTCATTGTTAAACACCCAAGGTTGTTGTGCATCGCATATTAATTCAGTAATTACAAAAGGTAATAAATAACTTTTATCAATTTTTGTTACATTTTATGGGGTTCTTTTTATTGTTCCGGACGCTTCTTGGAATAAACGCTTTTTTATTAATGAGTTTATACGAAATTGAGGTATCCTCCTAAAACTTCTTCTTTAATCTCGTTTATTTCTGAAAATTGCTCATTTAAAATAAATTTATGTAATCCACAAGGCAATGAATTTAAACATTAATTACTTGTGCAAAATGGGTTGCATTTTATAGAAAATATTTGCTTTCACAGCAAAACGTGTTTTAGTACACAAAATTAATATTAAAATTGTAGCTCAATGGATAAAAGTACGCCTGTATTATACAGAGCGTGACCATAAATATACGGAAATATCCGTTTTTTCAGGATTTTTTAATATTTTGGTGGGATTTATTTATTTGTAGAATTTGGGTTTCAATGACCTCTCGTGGCCTTCTATAGCGTCTATATATATATATATATATATATATATATATACATTATATATACCGTGTAAAAATTCCCAGAGCCAATATGTAGGCCACACATCCAGGTGGCTCTCGGCTAGGATCACTTCCCACAAAAGTGACTCCAATAGGAAACACCAAAACCTGCGCATTAGTTTCTCATTCTATTGAGATTACAACAGCGCTAAAATTGTCTTTAAAGAAAGTCATTACAAAAAACGCATTTTCCTCGAAATGGTTGCAATATCTTTACAGGACCATCCTATCAATAGAAAAACTGACACTCAAAACTTAAATATGTATTACCATCTGATCTCCATTATAAAGAACACTACATATCGTACATCTAGTTAACCAGTGAGCCTCTTGTTATGTTGTTCTTGTTGGCTGTAATCTATACTTGTTTTAGTGTAATACAAACTTTTATCTATAATTGTTGTTAGTAGTATTTTATATCTTGACTGGTTTCTATGTAACTAGTAATTTTTAAATTGTCCGTTAATATTTTTTAGAAATGAGCCACCTTAGTTAATTAATTATTATGTTAACTGTATTATGTGTTTTGAATGTACTCACCAAGTTTGTTGTCGTATCCTAACTATTATCATGCTCCAAGCATTTACTAGATAGATTCATATAATCGTACATAGTATTAACATATTCACCTCCTGAAGAAGAAAATAAAATTTTTCGAAAGCTAAAAGTGATTAAAAGAGTTGTCTAATTGTCCAGATTGACTACGACCCGATATTTACTATACAATATATATATATATATATATATATATATATATATATATAAAATATGATTTGATAAATTTCGAACTGCTTTAAATAAACACTACTTGTTGTTGAATAGAATTATTGGGAACTATTTAGTTCGACACAAAATGCTTGTAGTAGAATGTATTTATTTATACTCCTGACGTTTCGAATCCTTTTTTGATTTTTTTTCGGAGGCTAAAATGGTGACAGTTAAAATACAATTAGGTACATAATTGAAAAACTTACATATAAATTTACATCAGCAAAATCTTAAGTAATTTAAACTTTAACAACATTAAAACTATAAAGAAGAATAAAACTAGATATTAACTATTAATGTACAAAATTTTAATTGAAATTTGTCGAAAAATTAATATAAATGTCTAATTTAAATTGATGCATACGCCTTCTGAGGCATCCAAATTATAATGTCTATGATACGAGGTTAGCATCTTTTTAACTATTACATTTATAATGTGAAGTATAAACCGCACTTAGATTGTCTATATCACTTTTAGAACTTAGATTGTTTCTAGTCCTGTTAATATGGTACGATTCTAAAAATAGTCTTTTCTTGTAGTAGTTAATAAATGTTGGCAATGTTAATATCAATTAAATACATTATACTAGAATACAATCAGTGCCCCATTATAAGCCACTACAAAATACTGCATTAGTGAAATGCTTTACAGGAAAACTACGGACTGTGTTCACGTAATACAAGTGAGCCAAGTGGAAGAGAATGGATTCAGTAACGGAATGCTCGCCCGAATTACGGCAACAGAGAAGGGAAAGAAAGAAAATGAATACCACGCTAGCAAAATCGGAACACACAACCCAATTCGTCCTGAAAAAAATGATTAGTACATACACAACATATACATGCGGACTAAAGACAAGTGTGTCTAATGCAATGAAATACAACACCCAATTAATAATACAGAAAAATAAACAGAATCATATGGTGTTTGCATGTTTATTCATATTCGCAACTCGAAATACATACTAATAAAAAAATGTCACATTTAAATATGACAGGAGTCTTACTTACTTATTTGCTATGGTGACTATGACTGGCTCACACCAAAAGAATCTACTAAACCTAAGAAACAAGGTGCATATTTACAATAGAGGCTTTAGGCGCAATCAACACCATATACCACAGATGATGAATAATTATCAAGCCTACATATAGTTTGGAAACCAATTCACTCGATTATCTATCAATATAAAAAACAATAATATCACACAAAATCTACACTAACATCCCTATTCTAATAGTAATAGCATCAAATAAGCAAAAACGGTTTGCTCATATTAGTATTTATATCATGCAAGCAAAAATCCACCTATCATAAATGAGCAACGGTATTGTTACTCGTCGATCATGATGACATTCCCTCAAGTAGGTTTTCATGGGTTATGGGTAACTGCAATCTGTACCCGTCGCATATGCGTACAAACGACAGCCAAACTAAATGTTGTAACGACAAAGTGAGGATTCTGTGTTAAGATTCGAAGAACCTAAGAATGTGAGTTAAAATTCAGGCTGAGAATATGGGTTTAAATCCGGGCTGATAGCAATTTCTATTAAAAAACATCACCCCTCAATTACCTACCAGTCACATAAAAGTAAAGCAAGTTTCTACCATAAATATTTTGTAACGTCCTAGTTCGGTTTATAATATTTTTCACCAAACAAACTACGCAAACCAACACTCGAAATATATTGAACTCATTCCACAAATGTATTATAAAATTGTTTCTGAAGAATAAATGCGGGAAACTCAGTATAGAATAGCAACAACTTTGAGCATATTTTCAGCATTTAAAGATAACGCAGATGCTTTATCTAATTACAATTAAACTAGGTCATTTAACTACTACAAATATGGAACACCAACGTGTCATAGGTGGCTGGTATAATTGAGTAAATTATCAAACGTGAAAACAAACATTTATTAAAATAGGGTATTGAGAGTGTAAAGTGCATAAAATATTCAAACTATGAAATGGCACGTATATGTGTACAGTTTTTCCGTATGTAGTAACTTGAAGCAAAAGACAATCTTGAAGAAACACTATTAAGATGAATTTGAAATTATCGCTTCAGTAAAATCCCTTTAAATACAGAATCCTACATAATACAAAAACTATTGTAAATTAAATATTGCTTTGAATAACGAATAAGTTTTACCACAAGAAAAGTAATAAATTAATTATTGAAGTTTCCCTAACACAAAAGCTATTGATTAAAACTAAACTTAGAGAATCATGCATAACCTTAAATGATTACTGACAAAATGAATTTCAAATAATGTTTTAGTAAAGTCCTTTTATATACCGAAAAAAATATACATAGAAAAATTGTCCAAAGTTAGATATTTCATTAACAATGAATATTTTTCCCAAACTAGGTAACAATTAATTAATCATTGAAATTTTCTAAAGGAATAACCTACTTTATGATGTTTTAGTAATAGAACTTTCCAGCGTAAAAATATTTTTCTTTGGGAAACAAGAGTTGTTGAAAGTTGAAGCGCTTTATACTTATAAAAAAAAACATAATTCACTATTAGCGTATAATTAATAACTGCTTAGAAGTTCTGTAAAAAGTTTCATATAATTTAAATTCAGAGTAAGTGATTTTTGTAGCACGAACTTCTGAAATTATTTACATTTTTGTTTTATAATACACACATTGTCAATCTACTATATAAATTATCTAATTATATACAAATAAATAGTTCGTGTTTTGAACAAATAAAAAAAATTCAATAATAATTTCCTTTTGCCGTCCATACTGCGTCATAAATTGAATGAATATTTTATTACCAAGAACGTTTAAACATGGAAAATTAAATTATATTGCATGTTAATATTATAAATGTCAGAACTTTTCAATAAAATCAGTACGAAATACTAGCTAAGTCTGAATTACAGGCGACTTACAATACAGTTCTGTATTCTGTTGTCCAGTGCTGCAGGCTACTATACAAGAATTTGAAATTTTCGGTGGTAACAACTTCTTTTCTCAAGCGTATAATTATCTCCATATAATACTATTCATAAGTCTAATAAAAAATTCACTATTTTACACCGTTAGAATTTTTGAATTTTATACTTGACACATTGAAATTGCATACGAGAGAATGTTTCCAGTTATCGTATTTAACGCGAAACCAGCGTAGGTATCTGTAAAAATAATTATTACTGCAGAATGCAGGTCCACGCCAACCCCGTGTTCAGAGTGTTCGGACGACACCCTTTAATGGGAGGCACTATTTTGACGAAACAAATTCCTAATAAGGTACACCGGGGCAAATGGAATCCTAATAAGCAATAATTGAAACCTTTGCGTCCATAAATGTCGAAAAAATGTGTCTAATTCGTAATAATTATAGCATGTCATAGTATTAACACTGCTTTTTAAAAGTACATTGGTACAAAAGTGCTTACTTAAAAATAACCAAAATTCAAGTGGGGAATTGCAGTTGGTTGTAATAGTCTCCACTTTCTCCTTTATATGCGGTAAGTGGACAATATGCTAAGTTTCGTCATAAAACTATGTATATATGACACGGGGATAGTGGAAACAAATAGTTTATCAAAGCTTTATTTTATTTATTTACAAAAAATTTTAGCGGACATTATATTGGCCTAAACCAACAGAAAATTAAAGATACGAATGCTGTCGTTTTGTACACGACTGAGAACTCGTAGCTTTAGGTAAAATTAACACAATTTGGTCAAGAAATGCAATTGAAACATGTGGCTCTGTTGGGAAAAAGAATTTTCCATCACTTTTGGATGACTTGCGACGGCAGCTGATTTCAACTTCTTAATCGAAACATTGTAGAACTTGTGCAACATAATGATGGTAATTATTAGGATTTTGCGATTGGAATTTTTATAAGGATAAAATCGTCTGGTAATGCATCTCGATGAATTTCTTCTTCTATAGCAGGGGATGAAGAGTTATGCCATTCATTGTCTTCATCAGATTCAGTTTCATCAAAGTTTTCTTCATCACTAGTGTTTGAAGTTGCTTGCGCCGATTTTCTCTTAAGCTTCTTTTTTGCTTTGTCTGTAGCAACTTTGTGTTTTCTACTACATGTTTGTCTCTCAGTTGCTGAACATAATCAGCAGAAGTGATAACTTCCGCTCCAGAACATATTTTTTACGCTTCTGCGAGGTCACTGAAGATTGCTTAACATGCTCGAGTAGAATTGCCTCAAAAGATGTTTCGTCTACTGCAGTTATTGGCTCCTGAATATTATTTTTCGAACTTTCAGGAGTAGAATTCACACTTATTGTTAATGAAGCTGATGTGGGAACATTTTCCTTTTATTGATTCAATTCAAATGCACTAGGTTCGCATTTGTCTGTTGAAATTACTGTGTCAGAAAATGGATAAATATCCGCCTTACGAAACCCATTTTTAATAAGCTCTTTATCTAGTTCTTGCCACACTCAAGAAATTGTGGCAGTAAATACCGACTTTGGCATTTTTACTCCATAGTTTTTCGTTGCCATTTTATTACGCATTCATCGTATGCAAGTTTCAAGGGCTTAAACACTGACTACTATGAGGAGGTAGCTTTAATATAATTATATTTTCCTGCAAAGCTTTCTCTATCAATCCAATTGAAACGTGTTATGAATGTCCATCATAAATGAGAACAACACTATTCTTTGAAACAACATTCACAAAGGTACGGTGGAAATAATTACTAATTGTGTTGCTCTCCATCCATCCATTCGCTTTTGCGGCATTCGACATACCCGGACATCCACTATCTTTATCTGCAAGCCAACTACTCCAAAGATTTTTGCCCTTAAAAATAACAAGCGGTGGCAATTTTTGACCCGCTGCATTGGCGCCTAATAAAACAGAAAAGTTTTCTTTGCCGGGACCAGCTGTAACCCTGTGTGCTGCTTTTCCTTTTTCGCCAACTACCTTCACCCTGCTCGGATCCATGCAGAAGCTCGTTTCATCAATATTATAGATTTGCTCCGGTGAGACATCCAAAATAGCCTCTTTTAGCAAGCTAAAGTAATTAGCAATCACAAAGGGATCGATGCTTCTCTTTCTGGCAACCTCAACTGCTTGTGGCTTTTTCTGGGAGAGTCCGTGTCGCCGTTTAAAGTTTGAAAGATACATCCCCAGGCACTGAATCCTTAAAAGGAGTTTTTAAACTGTTTTCTTTAACATACTGCCAGATTGCTAAAAGAAGTTATTTTTTTAAAAGTCCAAAACCCCATTTCTCTAAAGTCTTAATATTATCTGCCATTTTGGCTTCCGTTTCCGGGGGAATAGCAGCAGGTCGTCCCATAGTACTGCTTTTAACACCTCTTAAACGGATTACAGCTGAATAATTCCTACAACATTAAAGGGTTCTAATTCAACGCTACGCTAATAATTCAAAAGAGAAGTTATACAATTATACAATGAATAATTAATAAAGAAAGTGTTACGTTTATTTTCAGCAATAATTGGTTATTTTATTTATAATAATTTTCAACTAAAATCCACTTTGCTTTTAAAACCAAACTTTTTTCGATAAATTAAATATCTTGTATATTTTACTTGATAAATACTTCCCTAATTAAGAATAAATTCTACTTCCCAGAATTCCCTAACGTAAAGTTTGCGCTATACTTAGATAGTCGATAACGTGTTCCAAGTATCCGATAATTGCTTTTTATGTGTTTTCCGTCTGAAGAATTCGTCGAATTAAAGCTGAGTATTATCCCAATATAAACTGTATTTTTCCAGGTTAATTCTGAATAAAAATATTACTTTGAACTATGGTCACTGGCTTGCTTTACAATCTACACAACGGAGACACGTGTAGAAATATTTAGTTGTTTCCGTTTTTCGTTATGAAAATTTCACGCACGCAATACGTAGTGGTGTGTATTTAGGGTTTTTAGAAAATTGTATTTTTCGTCAAAATTTAATCAATTTTTACTGGTAATTGCTTTAGCTTCTTCCGGTGGCCTTAAAGCCACGATAAATGGTCGTCCCTTGCTGTAATGGGAGGTCAAGTGCGTTCTTTCTGGATGTAGGCCCACCTAGTAATTCAACCCCGACGTCAGTAACTTCGAGGGTGAGTGTTTTCTTTCTCCATCATTTACGATGGCGCCCATATCGGTTGGGATTCTTGGTTTAAGCCTCTGCATTCCTAAATTTAATCCGTTTAGACGACAATTAGCGAATTAGTTTGAGATTTATTGACACTATATGAATGTATTACTATTTGCTTTAAATAACTAAGAATGTACAACTTATTAACGTGAAAATGATTTGAAGGCTTGCTGGCACGTTTGAAAATGTTGTTGCCATTAGATGTATATACTTAGTTTTAGATTTACCATACTGATTTAGAGCTGTTGGTTTTAGAGGAGTAATTTCATTTAATTTCTGTTTTTTGTTGAAACTCAATTTAAAACCTAAACCGGCAGCTCACCATTTAAAAAAAATGATTTGTTCTTTTGGTTGAAATGTTTTTTAGATTTAGTGTGTAATTATTTATTGCGTGTACATATTGTGTTTAATTATAGGTATTGAGTATGAATGAGTGTGTGTAATTTTTTTTATTTATTTTAGGGCTCCCATAATTTTTGTAGTAGGCATAATACCCCGCCCACTCGCCGATTGAGCCCGGTCCATTTCTTTTTTTGGTTTTTTTTAGGCTACGTCAATGCACGTAGCAAAAGTTACAAACATAAAGTGCCTACTGGGGCAAGTTATTAAATAATGTCCACTTGACCCTGTGTTGGAATTTCCACTTGCCCCAGCCTGGTTAAATTCTGGAGTTAGTGGAACCTATTAATTAATATTAAAACTTAATTGATTTTATTAAGTATCACTTACAGTACATGCAATTATTTTACCGACCACTATAAACACAAATACACTTAATTTTTTGCAAGTTAACAGTGTATAACGTACCACGTGTATAATTCAATAAATGCTTTACAAATGATAAAAACATAATCGCACTCTTCATTTACGGTATCCGAAAAACATCCCCTAAAAATATATTCAAGAACTAAAAGGGGCTAAGTTATGCTACTATATAGCAGCCCAAGTGCTATTTTAAGTACTTTTAAAATTTATGATATCCACTTACCCCATATATCCACTTGCCCCGGTGTACCTTATATATGTTTATTCAAAAAAATATTTTTAACCAACTGCTCAATGCTAAATATAGATTCTCTGTAAGGTAGTGACTTATAATAGAAATATGCTCCTTATAAAAGAATGAAGATGTTATTTTTGTTATGACGGGATGCAGGTACCTACCTATCACATATTATTCTATAGGGCTGACCGCGTTGACGTTTTGAACATTGTAAATCATTTAGTAGGTATTCCTTAAAGTATAAAATTTGTTGAACCCTTACATTGACTGATTATCTGCTGTTTGTTGCCAGTAGCGTATTTAGCATTTGAAGGCGGGTGGAGCAGATCATTAAAAAGGCGGGAAAAAGTTCGTAGATACCTATTTTAAAAAAATTATTTGTATTTTATTAATATACAAAGTTCAAGTTATAATATCTATGCTTAACTAAGAAAATATACTTTTTTGCATGAAAATACAACAATAAAATACAATATTGCAAAAAATAGTTAAGTACTTACAACTTCAAAGGCCTGGTTTTAATATACTTAAACTTATCCAAAATAACAGTAAAATCTATATGTCTTTCATAATCAGATTCGATGCTTAAAATGTAGAAATTTAACCTTTCTTGTAACATAGTTAACCCAAAGTCTTAATTTGTTTAAGACGACTAAAGATTCTTTATGTATTTGCGCTGTTCGGCCCTATAGTAAAAAATATTCTATATAATTTTAAAATATTGGAAAACGTGGACTCTAAGTTATTCGATACAAGAAATGATAAAAGTTCCTCAGTGTCATTTTCATCATCTTTTGTTACATCTTTCAAAAATGTACAAAATGATTTATATTTATTTGTCAATTGTTAGTTAGTTAGTTAGTAATACCCTGTGACGTTTAACCCTCTCGGTGGGGGTATTTAAGATTTACTCTTATATTGCCAACTGAAAGACGCAAGGGTACTTAACGAGGATTTCCTGATAAAGTAAAGAGTTCAAGGTTAGTTTAGATGGAAAATGGCTTATGGATAAGGAAACCTCTAAAAGGCTAAGCGGCTAGTAGAGTAATTTGCTCTAGGTAGAACATGAGCTTGGGTCGCGATTGGATTACGACCAAAAATGTAGTGACTATGGCGCCACCGAATTTTTGAATACAATGAAGGCCTAACCTTAGTCCTTTTGTATAAGGGGAATGCGGAAACCTAATCCCAATACCGCTGTACAAAATATATCATATGAACATAACCCTTACAAAATGCTTACCTTTCTGCGCGATATGGCTTGATGAAGGTGCACTGCTACACCTGTAATCAAACTAAAGCAATACTAGCACAGTTTGTGCGTTCTGTTAATTATCTCAAAAAAAATTTCATTTACTAAGAATCAAGTCTCACTCATTCCAAATAATAATCATAGACGTGACCAAAATGAGTTTT
The DNA here is from genome assembly GCA_036346225.1 of Platerodrilus igneus. Taxonomy (NCBI): domain Eukaryota; kingdom Metazoa; phylum Arthropoda; class Insecta; order Coleoptera; family Lycidae; genus Platerodrilus; species Platerodrilus igneus. The sequence continues at coordinate 1,508,341 of JARFIW010001670.1, forward strand.
TATTCTCTTAGTTGTCAATAGAAAAATATATACAAAGAATTCATTTAACAAAATTAACGTCATAAAAAAATTTATTCTCTTAATTATAGTTAGGAAAAATATGTATCTATATACACAATAATCTTCTCAACACCTGAATGTCATAAAAATTAGATAGTGTTGTTATTTCTTACTTCATAAAAATTTAGCAATGATTATTCTTATTAATCCTCAAACTTGATTTTTAAGAATGATTAATGATAAACCGACAAGATTTTTAATTAGTCGTGGGTAGTACTACTATTAAGAATGACGATACCCGATAATTTTCGTATCCAGGTACCCGAAATTAATACCCGGGATTTACCCGATACCCGATAATTACCCGATACTCGATAATTACCCGATACCCGATAAATACCTGATAATTACCCGAAACCCGATACCCGATAATTACTCGATACCCAATAATTACCCGTTATCCAAGAATTACGAGTTAAACGTAAATGTAAATTCTTTTTGTATATTGTTTGCATGTGCATAACATAGAACTCATAATGTCGCATAGACATAAACATAACATTAAAAATAAAACTGTATTAGACCTTTTTATTTATATTTTATTTTTGTATTTAATTATTGTAATCATTATTTCTATTAACAAATATAATGGCTTCCGACGTTTCGGGACTAAGCTGAGCTCGGTGTTTCGATATTATATTTCACTTGCGACAGATGTTGCTAGAATTGCCAAATATTTCATTGACAAGACGGCCACACTGTGGTATTTTGTTTTGTGGTCCTTCCACCACTTTAGTGGGTCCTTACTAGGAGCTAAAGTTGGTTCCCGTAAAAATAAATCGTATTCGTGCATGGTTGCTTCATTTTGGTTATGATTACAATGATAATCCGGCCCTGAAATGATAACTACATATTAATTGTATAAAAGGGCTGTACTTTTTAAACGATTTTGTTTAAACGTTCAACTCAACCGCAGTTAATGAAATATCATAATTTTTCACTAGTGTTCACAGTGCATATAAAATAAATTACGTAGGTACGTACTTAAACATTCGTTGTTACGTTTTTATTATAAAGTAAAAACTATAAAAGCACTAGGCATTTCATTTCATTTATCGGGTATTTGTTGGGTTTCGGGTATTTATCGGGTAACGGGTATTTATCGGGTATCGCGTATTAATCAGATTTCGGGTATTTGGCGGGTAACGGGTAATTAGCAGGTATCGGATATTTAGCGGGTATCGGATATTTATCGGTTTTCAGGTATTTAACGGGTATCGGGTATTTAACGGGTATCGGGTATAAAAATTTGGTCCCGGGATTGCGTTATCGGGTACGTACCCGAGTACCCTGGTACCCGTCGTCATTCCTAACTACTATACACTTTACATTTAAACTTGAATTTCAAAGTATTATAATTAATAAATATAGTTCTGTAAAATGAAACAATTTAATTATCTTTACCTGGACACTTTTATTTTCAGCATGATAGTTTCAATTTTGTACCTTTGAAAGTTAACCTTTAATATACATGCTGCTCTCTATAATCTATTCATGTGTACTTATCAAAAATGAAAATGAAGTTTATAAGATTCCCTTTACAGATAACAATGATATCCAAAGGTCAACAACATAGCGAAACTTGAAAATTTCCAAGTCGAACAATACAAAAAAAACTTACTTGTTTTGACATCCTAGATGTTGTCACAACTTAAACGTACGTATTGAATAATTACATACCAGATGGTTTATCTCTCACAAAAACAGCGATGCAAATAAACCATTTCCGGAACATTTAAGGATGAATGAAGTTTTCTTGTAACATCCTGAATCAGGTTATAATTCTCCAAAACCACATAAATTAAATAATTATGCTACAATCCTCCAAAAGTATATAAATTAAATAATCATGTTAAATTTACCAACAAGCTTCCACGTGTATCAACGTTACGTAATTTGTATGTTGTTCAGATGCCAACATTTTTACATTTCTCTTAGTACATCCACTATCGGTAAAGCATCGACATGGAATGCACCAACAAAGATGATTTCTTGTTAGTTTCTAAATATTTTCTTCACACGGCACCAAGCGTAACCGCTTGGAGCCATAATCTTTATCACAAAACGACTTTCCTGACGGACAGCCCAGGTGAAAGTACACGTATTCTGACGTATTCGATCGTTTGGCAACAGTTAGAACGATCTTTATAATTATCGAAGGATGGAAGTCTTATGATGACACTAGTAAATGTTATTTTATGTCACCGCACAACTTGAAATTATGTTCCTAGTTTTGAAGCTTACTTTAGATTATACAACATGTAATAAATACAGGAGGTTAACAGAATCGTCAAATTTAGTATTACGTAACAATTCTGTAGAGATATTAGGCTTGTACTGACCTTCTATCAAAATAATAACGTAAATATTCGTCAAAATATTGCGGGAAAATAAACTTGTTACAACCCTTATTGAAATGTAAATATATACTATGGGCGATCCTGGCGAGATCTAGACTGTAAAGTTCTTCTTACACCTAACCAGCTGTCTCTTCTACATAAATCAACTTATTCATATATAAAATTAATAAATATTTTAAAAACTAATAATAACAATAATAATTAATAACACACAAACACACACACATACACACGAACATACACACACACACATACACACACACAACACACACACACACGCGCATACACACACATACACACACATACACACAACACACACACACGCACACGCGCGCACGCGCGCACGCACGCACACAGTAGTAGTTGTTCAAGGTACTTTTTCGAAAAATTTTCTTGGAAAGAGGACTTTCATATTTATAGAGATAGAGTTCCAGAGAGCTGACCCAGAGATTAAAAATGAAAAGCAATAAATTTCAGTGCGATGCAGTGGATTCAACAATTTGTTTGCATCTCTGGTGTTATATTGTCCGTTTGATAATGTTGAAAATTTAGTTGCAAGATAGGAAGGGCCTTTCCATTAAAAAGTTTATACAACATTGTCGCTTGGTGTAATTTTGGATGTTGGGCTAATCTGGCCCAAGATAGCTTTGCTAAATATTGTGACATATGATCATGACGTCTAAGACCATATATAAATCGTATAGAATCATTATGGGCTTTTTCCAGGCGGTTACAGCTAATTAAAGGCAAGTTATGATGCACCATGTCACAATAGTCAAACAATGGGTGAATAAGTGACTGCCCAAGTTGTGCCTTTAAGCGAATAGGCAAAAAAACCGCTTTACTCTGTAAAGAGTATGTAACGTTGTAACAATTTTATTTTCTGTCAATATTTTCTCAGATATCTAACTTATTTAATTTATTAATAACCAACTTAAGTATAATAATGCTCCACAATCTACGAAATACATATAATATATTGTTGAAAACAATATTAGCTTTCGAATTGAAAGTGCAAAATTTTAAATTACGCGGTGACAAAAGATGTCCTTTGTTAGTGTCATCATAAAGTTCCCTCCGATCATGACGTTGTTGCAGTCCAGGTGTTGGAAGCACAGAAAGATTAAAATTGTTTTCTTGAAATGGTATCGTCTCGGCGACGCGCATTTTTATGTTCACACTTGCTAGAATTAGCTCGCAATTGACGAGACGTTAAAGTGGTTGAATGGCCTTAGGCTAACAGTAAGTATTACTGAGTTTAGAACCATACTAAATTGATACTTTTAGTGCAATCTAGGATAATTTGTACATCTTAGCTTTTGAAATTTAAGAAATACATCTAATTTATTTGGACACGAAATGAAAATTTATTAGTAACGATGTGAAGTTTAACCTTGTACGAAAGTCAAATTGGCGTGCTTCAATTGTTTAATGTGGACGCCGTGATGGCTTGTAGGATTTTCAGCATGCAGCTGATTGGTTTGTATGGATTTGGAGATTCCTAAATTCTTAGTTGCTGAAACCAGAGGATTATAAATTATAATTTCGGGTATGGTCCTTATACCTAGCAATTACTTTATCATCGGATTGACATCTGGTACGTAATTTGTTTTCTTATAAGTCAGCTGTAGCATTGGATATAGCAGACAAATAATTTTTTGTTTGATCACGTGGTAATATTCAAGTTTATTAAGTGAATGAGAAACAAGTTATTTCTAAATTAGGCAACAGGAACCTATAAAGTTTTACTTTAAATCTTTTTATTAATACTATTAATATACGGTAGATGTCGTTATGAAGACAGGAAAGGTTAAGTTCTATATTTAATGAAAATTGATGTGATTATTTGAAACATAATTTATTCAAATCTTAGAGAATTAAATTGTTAAAGTTTACATTGCACTAATTATTTAAGTGGAATATTTTTGCCATAGAATGTGAGATTACAGTAGTGCTACTCAAACCAACAGAAGTTGTAATATAAAGTTAAACATTCAAAAAACTCATACTCAATCATTTGAAGATAAATTTTGCTCGACCTTGCTAATATAAAATTATTATATTTTATTTGTGAGAAATACTGATGTCATCAAGTACATATGTACATATCTTTCAATAATTTTATTTAATCAAACTTATTTAAAGAAGATGTCTTGTAAATAATTTACTTGCAACTGAAGGAATAGATTTTTATTTGGTCAAGACTATGATTATTAATTGGAACGCATGAGGGTTGATTCGAATTAATCATTAATTTTGGATATTAAGGCACAAATAGTGCTATCTTTGTTTTAATCTGTTTACAGGTGTAGCAGTGCATCTATAGAGGTCAATATCGAGCCATAAGGTAAGAAAACTTGAGGGAGTGTGTTTCAGTAATATATTGTATAGCGGTAATTGAGTAAAGGTTTCCGCATTCGCCTTATACAAGAGACTTAAGTAAGGTCTTCTTCGTATACAAAAATTCGGTGGCGCCATATTCTTTACATTTTTGGTCGCAGTCCAACCCCGACCCACAGCTCATGTTCTACCCAGAGCAAGTAGCTCGACTAGCCGCTTAGCCTTTTGAGGTTTCCTCATCTACGAGCCATTTTCCACCGAACCTTGCCGTGGGCTCTTTACACTTTCTGGGAAATCCTCGTCAAACATCCTTGTGCCTTTCAGCTGGTCACATAGGAGCAAAAATCTAACAAATGAATAAACCCCTTTTAGTAAGGCAAAACGTAATAACGTAGAAAAAACTTTTTGACGAAAATACATAGTGTGTTTTATCCAAGTTTAAATTAGAGTCAATTATTACACTAAGGTTCTTTCGAACTGATCTTAATAACCTTGCCTTGCAGTTGCAATGGTGGGTACGTTGAAATATCAATTTTGCCAAGCAGCTTGGATGTACCAATTATGATTGCATTGCATTTAGCCGGATTTATTGCAAGTTGATTTTCGTCTCCCCACAATTTAATAGTATGAAGATCTCTGTTAATTTTGTTTAAGGCCAGTTCTATGCCATTAAGTGCACAGTAGAGATAAATTTGTATATTATCCGCATAACAATAGATTTTAAAACGTTATAAAAAATCCTGAATATACAATGCGAACAGGATTGGTCCAAGTATACTTCCTGAAGTACTCCTGCATGTATATGTGCTCAGTTAGAAGGACTGACATTTTCAATAATGACACATTGTTTACGGTCATTCAGGTATAAGTTGAACAATTCTAATGTATTTTGTAAAAAATTGTTATACGCTTTTAATTTAGATAGTAAGATTTCATGATGCACATTGTTGAATGCTACACTAAAATCAAGTAACATTAGGATAGTAATCTGTTTCTTATCCATTGCTTCCCGTATATCATCAACTACATAGAACTGCAGAAGTAGTGCTATGGTTTCTACAAAAAGCAGACTGAAATTGATCCAAATGTTTATTTTTATGCAAAAACTCAATCAGTTGATCAAGAACAATATACTCGATACATTTAGATAATGTCGGAAGGATACTAATTGGGCGACAATCAACCTGAGATAAAACAGATGACTTCTTAGGTTAAGACCGAACTAGGGCCTGTTCCAACTTTCAGGAAATATATTAGTAAAAAAGGACTCATTAATGATGGATACAAAAGACTAGTGTAATCGGCAAAATTTCAGAAAGCATAATTTTAGATATTTGGTCGTGTCTTATGGCACTTGACGTAATTCGTTCAAAGTATTATCCACTGATTGTAAACAAAATTCTTGGGTAGTAGGTGTGCTATAAGAGGGAATTTTCTTCCTGTTTCTTTCAACAGAATAGTTATCGTCTGGAGTGAGACAAAATAATCAGCATTCAAAGCATTCAAGGATATTTTTGCCGGTATTGGAGTTGTAGGTCTCCCTACTCCGATAGTCTGTAACTCATTCCAGATTTTTGCAGAGTTGACATTAGAGGCTAATGAGTGAGAGTAGCGAACTTTGAATTTCTGATTAGTTGGTTTATTTTACTGCGATAATATTTATAACCATTGTAATTCTTAGTTGTAGGTACACGGCTGAATAGCAATGAAGCTGCATCTCGTACACGTCTTATATTGTGAATTTCATTTGTATACCATGGCGCTTTGGGATTAGTAATTCGTATCGTTTTTCTTGGAGCGTGAATATCGTATAAACTATTAATTAAACTATTCAATTTTTGGAGCTTGGTATCGACACAGGGCAATTGTTTAATTTCATTCCATGGGATTTTCCGGCATTGTTTCTAACTTTACCCATATCAGTGTGTTTAAAGATTCTGCATTTTTATATTTATGAGAAAATCTCGGAAATTATAAGGAGTAGGAACTAAAGATCAGATTATGATTTGAAATTTCCAAAATTGGAATTTGGCCAAAATTAACGTATTGTTTTTATTTAGCACCGTAATGTGATCTATAGTAGAATGTGATTCGTGGGTAAGAGTTACATGATGGTGAGTAGGTGCAAAAGGTAAGATATGTAAATTACAACCCAGTAGAATACTATTTAACTGACGAAGCAATGATGTATTATTTCTAAAATTTATATTGAAATTTCCTAAAATGATTACATTGTTGTACAAAGGCAACGTTTCAACAAGTACATTTTCGATATCAGATATGTGGCCCGTTTTTGGCAGACGATATACCATACCAATTAGGATTTTTTTGTGATTAAATGTAATTTTAACAAATATGTATTGAGGTCTCGCACGATATGGAGAATGTGATACAGCAATTACTTTAGTATCGAAGTTGTCTCTCACATATAAAGCAACACCCGCAGCACGTTGTTCTGTGCGGTCGTTTCTCAACAAACGATAGCCATCCAAATAAACAAGAATATCGACCAAAGAAGGTTTCAGCCAAGTTTCAGATACTCCAACACAGTGTGCACCACTTCCTTCAAAAGTGTTAACAAATTTACTTAGCAGTGACGCAGAATTAACATGACACGTATGAAATGCTCTTGTATGGCAATTTAGTGTTTGTCGAAAACAAACATGCAGCTTTTACACTAGGCAGCAAATTCAAAATATCAGATTCCTCATCGTTCCTTGAAATATCAACAAACATCTTACATAAATCTAGAAAACTTTCAGCCATTACTAATATAAGGAAAACGGAGCAGTAACAGTCGTCCAGAGGGAAGGAAGCACATGACACACACACCTGGATTTACACAAAAACAAACACAAGTCAACAAATACAAAAATAAAAATAAGCGCATGATCATTATCAATTAGAAGTACAAAATTTATTATAAAAGACTACTTTGCTAAGTTCACTATTAAAAAGAAAAGTCAGTTACTTGGTTAACTTGATCGGTACAACAAAATGAAATAAAATGTCATCCCGAAATATAATCATCTATTGCCAGTAGTTGGGTATGAAAGAAAACTTAGAAATTTAATTTACACCAAGTTAGGGGTTAGTTATCTTCCATATATGCTCCTGAATCTGACTACACGTCAAAACTCCGTCACTAGTATCTGCCAATGTAGGTGCAGCATGGTTATGATGGTTTGCAGGCTATTTGTTATTTTCAAACGGCTTTAATGTGTTTACTAATTTTTGAAAGCTATTAGAGTTCTCTATAACTTGTCGCTTGTTATTCGATAGCATGACGTAGATTCTTCCATCGCGTGTCCAGATTTTATTTTTTTTAAATTACTAGCTTTACTTGTTTATACAATGCTAACTGTTTTCTTGTAAGCGATTCTGTAATTAAATACTCAGTTCCTTTAAGTAACCTTTTGTATGCCCATACTCTTTGCTTATGATGATAGTTGCAAAACTTTATTTTAAGTGGTTTAGGGTCAGTGATATTTAAATCTTTTTCGTAAAATTTTATTAAACCTGAAACACAATCAACGTTATCATCTTCTTGTCCGTTTAAAATTTTTTCAATCGTTAAACAAGAGAATTTTTGAGATATTTTTAGAAAATCGTCAACTCTGCCTATTATAGTTTGTATAAATGTATCTAATGTTATAAAAAAAACATTGATTTTAAATTTTTGACGTGGACTATTCTCAACGTAATCAGAAACCAACACACCTTGAAATCTTTTAATTTTTCGTGGTCTAACACTTTGGAAATTGGTGGAAGTATTACATTTTGAAGCGATCTCTTTTGCTAACATTTCGTATTTTAAGAACGTGTCGTTGTTTCTCATATCCTTTAACCCTTTCGTAGCTGCATGTATGGGATTTGCCGCTATTACTAAATTGATTTCAGTTTTTTTGTAAATAATTTGATAGTATATAGTATAAAACATCTTTCCAGAAACAGAGCAAAAATTTAAACTCTGAAGTTCCTATATAGCTTATGAGTCCATCTGCCTCTACAATTTGTTTAACGTTCACGTTGGTTATCTCACCCTCAACTATTTTTAGTATTGTCTCGTGACAAGCAGATATGTTTAGGAAAATTAAATCACTTGTTTTTATGACTGACCCAACGGATAGTAGATAATTTGTTACGTTCAAAACCCTTCAAGTAATTTTTTCTGCTTTCATTTTTATAACACCTTAAAAATTTCTCAACAAGCTCGATTTCACGCCATTTGAATTAGTCTTATTTAATAAAATTTCTCAAGTAGTTACTCTGTACAAAAGTTTGCCTTATAAAATCAAACAGCTGCTTAGGAAACATTACGTTACAAAGTAGTTGCAATATTTCCTAGCACCTGCAGTGATTACATTTTAATTAAAAGCTGCATGCAAATGCACAGCTTTCTTCTAAAAGATAAGACCACTCACCACCTGCCTACATCTGCTTACAATGGACTTGTTATCTGGTATGCTGCAGCTGTTAAGATGTTACAAAGTAACAAAATTGTTCTCCTTTGTCTAAAAATCTTTTGATAATTGCGTTATCTGCTTGTTGGCAAGCTGTTACGGTTTGCATTTCGGCAGCTGTTGTCTGGGAATTCTGCACACTTGGTTCTTCGGCGATATCTTTGAAAGCCAACTACTCTACCCCCATACATGATTCTGTCTTTATAAAATAGAGACCGTGCTTTAAAAGACATCATTAAAGATTAAAGACAACACCTTCTTACCGAAGATACATGTTGTAAAGTCGCGCTACTAAAGTGCTTTCCTAGTATAAGTGAAATTGGTGGTTCCAGCATGCAGCCAATAAAGAAATGCAGTCGCATTTTTCCATCCACAACATGATACGAAGCCAACTAGTTCAAGTTACAGTTTTGTATTTTTGAAATTCTTTTATGCTGCTGTGGAGTATAGACATCTGATTTGCTGCTACTCATGCTTATCCATTAAATTACCAACACCATATTATCAAACAAATTCACAATGCACGAGCAACGATGTAATAATCATTCTTTAAATGAAATTTTTAATTATTCAAAGTTTGTGTTAGAGTCCGTTTTACTGATTCTTTTGTCTTTCTGTATAAATATTAACTAAAAGAACTTACGCCTCACTTTAAAAGTACTTAGTATTTGACTAATTTAAGCTAGGGTGTCTAATTTTAATGTTATACTATTTCTTGAGGAGGTGCACTTCACAAAGCAGCATGAATATATAATTTAGGTATATTTATTTTCCTAGATTTACTGTTTATGTTTAATTTTCTTTTATATGTATTTAAGGTGAACCATTGTAAGTATTTAGACTATAAGATGTTATATATTTTGCTTACCAATTTTATATGTTTATGTTATGACGCTATGTTTACTAGCACGTATCAAACGATTACGCAACTTATTTGTTTTATTGTTTGGTAAATAGTCTTTCGAGATTGGATGTTAACAATATAGTTTTACAGAGGTTTCCATTGTGTTCTTTCTATTTCACCCACGCCCCTCTACGACGTTTTTGAGCTAGCCCGAATTCTACCATTCTGTCCCCCGTTCTGCTGCGGTATTCGGCGTAAACAATTTGTTTACATACTCTTACCGTTTTATTTCGTGTTTGCGCGGAATACCGTAACAAGTTTCTTTAGTGATGTATTTGTGAACGTGAGTGCAGTCTGCTAGGAATGGTTATGCTCAGCCTGTATCTTTTCAAAGGGTTTTAACCGTGGAAAACTTTCTGGAATGTAAACGTAGATTTGCTCCATTATACCAAAAAATTGTTTGGTTTCAATGCATGTAATGATAGAATCTACAAAAACTAAATTCAAATTATTAGCACAACAGTGCACATAAGTTGCTTCTGGTACAATTTACTTTATTCTTTTTTGAAGTCCCCCAATATGACCAGAAATAACGCTGGCGCCATCATACGCTTGACCTCGACAAAAAGCTATATCTACATTTAATAAATTTAATTCTTTTAGTACCACATCAAAATATAATTTATTGAACCACTGGAAATTTCAATAAATTTCCAAAAAGGTTTCTTCTTGATATCCATTGTTCTTTTTTTGATATATCGTAAATAGAATAAAAAATTAAAGTAAAATACTTTGCATAATTAATGTCATATATAATTTTTGAGCAAACTTCTTCAGCTATAAGCTTTAGAACTTCGTTTTGAATTAAGCGGCTTGAGTATTTGGCATTTCGTTTTGCATTAGTAAAATTTTCGGCTATAACTACGTCGTACTTTTTAAACAAATCTAGAAATTCTAAAAAGTTTCCTTTATTGCTACTTGTATATTACCTTTACGGTGTCCCTTAAAAGTAAGTTTTGTTTTGATAAATATTATATGATATCAAATATTTTCTTTAGAGTTGCCCTGTTTTTCTCTACTTGAGTCTTTTCTGCAAAAATACGTTTGCTATTTTTTACATAATCATCATTAGATTTTCAGTCCTAGAACTGGTTAGACGCGTACCATCATTGTTTCCTATTCTGAACTAACCTACAGATTTCCCTGAAATTTGCACAGTCTGCATCTATAACTATCTGATCTAAGTCTACATCTACCTCTTTTTTTCTATCTCTGCTTTTAATATATGCCATACTATTTCCCAAAAATGCATTAGAACGTATTCTGCCCTTCTATTTCTCTTATCTTTTTCCCCAGATATCCTTGTTCCCTTACTATTTCTAAAACCTATTTGTTATTGCGTTTGTCTGTCCATGCTATCGTCCTCATACATCTGAAGCACCGCATTTCAAAAGGCTGCTACCGTTTTTCTGTCTGCGTTTCAGACTGCCCGTATTTCATAGGCATACTGTGTTGTGCTCCACACAGATGCTTTCAACAATTTTCTTCTTGTTCTATGTTTGTTGTCTTTTCTCATAGGCGCTGTTCTTTCTTGTTAGATGCAGTTCGGTCACCTTCTATTGTTTTACAATTATATACCCTATTTCTCCGACCTTCAGTGGTTGTGAAGGGAAGGCTGTTACGTTTTTTTCGTGGCAGCCACGTTGGGCGCCAAAAATTTATGTTACGTGAATCGGGGCAGCCACGTTGGTTCGTCAGATTTATGCTACGTTGGCTCGTGGCCGTACGTAACACAAAGAAAAACAAAGAAGGGACCGGGCTAAATCGGAGAGTAGGGGGGGTTGTAGAAAGCAGACCAACCTATAAGGGACGCGGCTGTAAGAAATTAGTAACAGTACCTGCAATAGAAAAATTAGAATAGTAAACCTGAAAAAAAACAAATTAGTCCTGCAAACCTGAAACAAAGAAAAAGCATAGCATACGGATCAAGTATAAATTGTTCAGTACTTTGTAGAATAAAAAAAAACTGTTGGGATAATCTATATAATATAACAACGTTAAAAGCAATATAACAAATCTTTAGTACAAAGTGAGGTAATATTGGGGAGTAGCAGAAACGTTTCCTCACACACCAATTAGACATAAAGCAGACAAAATTTTAACAAATAATAAATAGGTAAACACAATTAATATGAGTAGTCCAGTAGTATTGATTTTTCTTTTTTTTTTCTTTTATTTAAAATAGCATGCAAGTCTATGGTAAAAGGTATCAGAACGCCAACGGTATGGCAAAGCAACGGACAGGTATTTAAAGTGAAAACAAGTAGGAAATAGTTCAACTTACAAACAGTCCTTCAGTAACGCTTCCTCGCAATTGAATGTGGGATTCCCGATGTCCTGCACCAACGAAGCACTGCACCCTTGACTGTGAGGGTATGGATGGAATTTCTTACACTTTACACTAATCACGCCTACGTATTTCACTGGTGTTAGCAGCAGACATTATCCTGCTGGTGGAACTACGTAACATCGATAAATCTCTTGTTAACTCTATTTCCTGAGACAATAATTTTGAAAGATTTTGTAACACAAATTCTAAAGAAAAATAGTAATAAAAATTTAGAGTCACGGGCTTTCAAGGCACGACGTAATGCATTAAACTAACAGTAACGTGAAGCGTTTTATTTGCTACCTATGGTAACAAAGAAAAATCTAATGCTTTTGAATAACGAAATTCGCGCAAGCGATGATCTATTTTAGATTCGTTGCGGTTAGAAAATTCAGAAACTACAGTATCCACTGTATTTAAATAAGCCAAAGTATGCACTAATCTGATAAAACAAAGGGACACTAAACTAGATCGCACACACGTTTAAATCTCAGAAGACAAAACAACTAAAAAGAACCATAATGGGTAAAGCACGTGTATCACTCAAGCACGTCCGTCAAAATGTTCCGTAAAACACTTTTGTGCAGTTAATATACAATTTTTATTTCACCAGAAAACAACTAAAAAATCGTGCCGTGCTCGTACATGAACAATACGAAAATTAAACTCGCATTAATTCTCACTATTGTCAAAGCAAAGAGGAAACAGTATTTTTAACGTACTTAGTATATCGGCAATAAAGAACAAAACACGACTCTTCGTCTGTTTATTCAACTCGTTCTATGACAACCGCTTATCGTATCTTATCTAGACTTGTATATTCACATAAGCAACAAAATTTATACGAACCGCAAGACAAGGACGATGCAATTTATAGTCAATTACAAGCGGTTTATAATTTTCAATTTATCTATCTTTAAATTACTACTCACGAGTTAATAAATATCAAATACAGAAACAGCAATTTGCAGAAATGCATTTATAAATTGGGAAACAGCGTAAAAGTTTAAAACTACAAAAATGTCCGTTACAAGGCGTCGCCGTGGATCAATGTAATAAGCGTAAGACTACGGATCCCAAGGTCCTGGGTTCAAATCCCGACACGGCCGACTGCTTGAAAAATGACAGGTGAGCATTTTTCACAAAAATTACGCCCTCGTTCGGATGAGAGGTTAAATGAAGGTCTCGTGTGTGAGTGTTGTCACACACGTTAAAGATCCCTACCTTGGCTGGAACGGCAAGGGTTTGGCAAAATTCTAAATTTCCAGGCAACAAAAAACTCGCCTCCTGGCCAATGTAGTACCTTCTGGTGGAGCATTGGAAATATAAAATGCACGGTTGTGAAGGGAAGTAGGCAGCCTGTGTGGTCTCCAAGTTCCTCCAACACTTAACCGTTTACCGATTTAATATATTTTCCAATATATCTTTTCGCACAGTCATCATTAGTTGCAGATATTTTGCAACCAACAACCAGTTGTTTATAATAATTATCAGATTTATCTGCGCTTATTTTTTCGTCATTAGGTTTTCCGTCTCAAAACTGGTTGGACACGTACCTGCACTTATTTATATTCTGAGCTAGCCTACATTACATAGTTCCCTGAAATTCTCCCACAGCATGTGTATACAGCTCGTTCTCCTTCTATTGTTTTCTAATTTATGCCCTATTTCACCGAGATTCAGTGAAGGGGGTTAAGCAACCTGTGGTTACCAAGATCCTCCAACACTTAGACATTTGCCGAAGTAATGGTTTTCCAGTAAATCCTTTCACACACTTAACATTATTCGAGAATATTGCCCAACCAATTCTTGTAGTTACTTATAATAATCATCATGTTTAAGCACAGTTATTTTTTCGTCACTAGTTTATCCATCTTGGGATTGGTTGGTTGCGTACCTCCATTGATTTCTATTCTGGGCTAGCCTACACATCTCCCTGAAACCCTTACAGCCTACATCTTTTACTATCTGTGTGCAGTAGTCTACAATGCGTAATTTAATTAAAATAGACTTACTTAGATGCCGTTGATGAGCTGTGCTATTTTCGTGTAATTTAATTTTTTCGGTGCCTTTTGTAATAATTTGCATACATACATACATACATAACTAAACTTATTATATTAATCAACAATAAATAACTTACCCATTATTTGAGTGCTGCTGTTTTCAGCATCTCGGCGGCTCCGTGGCGTAGTCGGTATGCGTGTGACTACTGTGCCGAAGGTTCCGGGTTCAAATCCCGACCCAAAATATGTCCTCGTTCGAATGAGAGGTAAATGGAGGTACCGTGTGTGAGTGTTGTCAGTTAAAGATCCCTACCTTGCCTGAAACAGCAAGGGTTCGGCAAAATTCCAAATTTTCCAGGTAAAAAAAAACTCGCTTCCTGGCCAATGTAGTACCTTCGGATGGAGCATTGGAAAATCAAATGTAGTGTCTTCTGAATCTGACAGTTCCTCATTGTTGTCTTTCTGTTGGTTTGCAAACTTTCATTTCAGTTTTACTATCAAGGGCCGAGTGATTTTCTGACTCATCATTTTTTTATGTTGAAGGAACATCAAATATTGCTGCTTTTGAGTCTAAAATATTTATTTCAGAAACTAGAGCAACAGAAACCCGAGGTGATTGAAAATACTTTTTCAGATTCATATGACTTGTCGACATAGTTTTCTCTTTTTTCTTAGCCCATTTTTTTGTATTTTCAACCAGATTTCTTATTTTTGTCCATTGTATTGAACTTGGAATTCTAGAAATAAAATATATGATTTAAAAAAACGCGGCCTTAAGATATTTACACATAACAAATAATATAAACATAGAGAAAGTATAATTATCACAATATTGCTTTACTTACCTAATGAAAACCATAGATCAAGTAAGTGTCGCATTTACTGAAAACTACCCGTTTTAACTAATTATCAGGGTTCGAAAAATAAAAGGCCATTAATGTTACCTTTTCTAATGGGTTTAAGAAATTTACACGGTGAAATGTAAGCTAACGAATAAACATGAATTAATTGATATAAAACTCGAATTAAAATAATGCTCAAATGATTAAAAGATAAAACTCTACTCTCACCTGCCACTGCATTAAAATCACCCGTAATTATTAAATTTTCATCTCCATTTACGCATCTTAGCATGTCTTCGATATATTTGTAGATCGCTTCTACCTCTTCGTAGTTGTAGCTAGAGGTGGGTATGTTTACTTGTATTATTACCGTGTTTACTGGTTTAGATTCTAATCTAACCATGAGTACTCTTTCGTTCTTTTGCAAGTAGTTTTCTACACAGTGTCCTATCTTTTTCGCATAACTATCCCCAGATCCGAATTTCCTTCCTCTGATCCTGTATGAATTACCTTAAAGTCTCAGCTCCATAAATCTCCCGCCTCTAGCCATCGAACTTCTCTGATCTCTACTATGTTCAATGCTAACCTATCCATTTTAATTTTCAAGTTCTCGAGCCTACCTACTTGCTTCATACTTCTAATATTCCACGTTCCAACTTGCAAAATGTTTCCGATTCTTTTTCCAAACTTTTCGATCACATTCTCCGAAGTAGTCCCCTTCAAGAGATATTAATGGGGTGCTATTTGAACTCCAGAGGATGCCATCATATTAAATCACAATATAAGTACGCTGCATACTTGGAAGGTAATGTGGTAGTTTCCCGTTACCTTCTATATCGCAATAGTGTGTCATAGAATGCCACATCGAACCCTATGGTGTTTGTCATTCTAAATACCAGAAGAGCTTCTGTCCCCTTTCGGGGACCTGTCTTAGTCTGGTTACTCAATAAAAACCTCACTAATTTGGTTAAATCTGTAGTTCGGCTCATTAGATTATAACAAACTGGCTATATATGTTATTATATTATATAACTCATTTATTCGATTCCCTTACGATGAAGGGAAACCGACAGTCTTCCGACTAAGCGTAGAGCTTATGAGGAGTCGTCGTGGGTTTCACAACAAAATTATTGTTTTCTGTACTGACTCTAAAATACAAAATAGAGGGTGCATAAGGGACGCCACCAAGTCCTAGAATTATTAAAGCACGGGTTACCTTAAGGAGAACTTGAAAATTCTTAGGGGGAAACATCGCGTTTACTCCAAAACGCAGGATCTGAAAAACAATGTTATTATAGTAACGAAGAACGCAAGAGATACACTCTTGCTACCTTATACAATAAAGAAAAAGAGTAGTTATTAATACCAAAAATTTAAGTATAAATAGTAAAAGGAAATATAGATATCAAACTTCTTGAAAGCGCTGTTTAGTACTTCTTTATTAAGTCCCAGCCAATAGCCTATTTTTTATAAAAAGATGTATATTCTTTTTATCTTTTAACTCATTTATCTCTACCTTTTGGACGCATTTTTCCAAAATAAAACAATTGTTTAATCAAATTATATGATTGTTTTTTAATCAAATTTATCTTCTTCTGTAGTAAAATTTTATATACAAAAATGTACAACAATAAAAAACAAGGTCTATTATGCACGTGCCTCATTCGTTTTTGAGCACGACTGACACAAAGTTGAAGTAACGCCTTTACGTCCGCATTTAAAACAAAATATTTTCATAGGGGCTCTACAATAACTGGCGTGAACAATTCCAACACACAAACTTGTTGACACTCTCTACGCCTGGTGACTTCATAACCAAAAGTTTCTCTGATCAATAACTTGGACTTGAGGAAGTAAAGACTTATTTCTATAAACCCTACTACAAAATTGAGGAGTGTTCCTAAATTTTCCTTGATGTTTATTTTCAGACTGCGGTTTAGAATCTTTACAAAACCAAAAATTATTTTTCGATGAAGTAACTATCACGGTTTGTCTTGACTGAACTGCTTCTTCAATCTTTTTACCTAACTTTACTAATGTGGGAATATTCTCAATTTGCAGATGGAGCAAGTTGAGTAACATAATTTGGTAATAAATTCTTTCTCATAATACGGACGTTCGTGATTTCCGCAGGCATTTCAGGTAACCTACTGAATAAGCTCTTCATATGGGCCACAAACAAAACTACAGATTCCTCTTTTCGCTGATGACGTGACTTAATCCTTTCCCAAAGTTCGTCTTCTACATGAGCAGGATGAAAATCCTCCTTTAACCGACACACCAAATACTTCCAATCCTTCACGGAATTCCTAACTTGTCGAAACCAAACGAGGGCATCATTCACAAATAACTCTGCAGAGGCATTATACAAATCGTCCTCAGTTACTCTATGTGACTGTGCTAACTCTTCGACTCGTTTCAGGAATGAATAAAGTTGTTTAGGATCTCCCGAAAACTTAACAGTCCAAGTTCCAATGAGTAAATGTGGTGTTACATAAGTGACTGTATTAAGAGGCACACTATTAATAGGAGAGAACAAATTGACAGATTCATTTAAACCACTTGGCATATCTTTCGCCTTATCAAACAATTCTGCCTCTATAATAAGGATCGTAGCTAGTGTCTCTCGCATAAATTCAACTGCTTCTTCATGATTCTGCGATGGCAGCTTCATCCTTTTAATTCGACCAGTTAGGTGTACTAGTCTTGACTGTACCCTTTTGAAAACAAAGTCGGAAGGGTCATCTTCAAATTCTGACAAAACATTTTTAATCGATAAAACGGTGTCATTGATTTCTTCATTCTCTACTGAAAATTCAACATTATAATCCGAAAGATCTATAAGACAACCTGGTTTACTTAACTCTTTCGCTAGTACACGACCTAATATCTTTCGTTTGTCAACGACTGGTCTACTACTTTCAATTCTACGTATACGAAGTTCATAATCGAGTTCCTCTTTAAGTAAATTCACAACCTGAAAGGTATCAGCCATATTTATACTTTTCTAAGATTTATTTTCAAAAAAAACTAATAAAAATCTTGAGATTTGAGAATTTTTCTTTTTAAGATTGCCTTTAAACCGAATCCAAATTTATCTTAATCGTTTATGCCTAATAAAATTTATTCAATAAGGGAACAACAATTAAATCCAGAATTTACAACTTCGCCCTACTGGTAACTAAATTACTAAAACAACTTATTGTCTTACTTCAAGTTAATTTTAAAGTCTATAACCCAAAATTTCAGAACAATAGAGTGCGGCAATACAACCAACGATAACAATATTACCGTTATTACTTCTTATCAATTCCAAATAATTAAAGCTTACAATGTGGTGTCAATATAACTATAAACAATCGAGGCCTCACATATTTCGCGCTAGTAAAACAATCGAAGCCTCACACATTAGGCACAAGTGGAACAATCGTAGCCCCAAACGTTTTGGACACAAGTAAAACAATCAAAGCCCCAGACGTTGGGCGTCAGTAAAACAATCAAAGCCCTGCGCTGGGCACCAGTATAACAAACTGGCTATATATGTTATTATATTATATAGCTCATTTATTCTATTCCCTTATGATGAGGGGAAACCGACAGTCTTCCAACTAAGCTAGGGGTCTATTTCTCGCGTTGAGCTTATGAGGAGTCGTCGTGGGTTTCACAACAAAATTATTGTTTTCTGTACTGACTCTAAAATACAAAATAGAGGGTGCAAAAGGGGCGCCACCAAGTCCTAGAATTATTAAAGCACGGGCTACCCTAAGGGAAAACTTGAAAATTCTCAGGGGGAAACATTGCTTTTACTCCAAAACGCAGGATCTGAAATACAATGTTATTATAATAACGAAGAACGCAAGAGATACACTCTTGCTACCTTATACAATAAAGAAAAAGAGTAGTTATTAATACTAAAAATTTAAGTATAAATAGTAAAAGGAAATATAGATTGAAAGCGCTGTTTAGTATTTCTTTATTGAGTCACAGCCAATAACCTATTTTTTATAAAAGGATATATATTTTTTTATCTTTTAACTCATTTATCTCTACCTTTTGGACGCATTTGTCCAAAATAAAACCATTGTTCAATTAAATTATATGTTGATTCTTTAATCAAATTTATCTTCTTCTGTAGTAAAATTTTATATACAAAAATGTACAACAATAAAAAACGTGGTATAATCATTTAGACTCAGATATTTAAATATGAGAATTATGGTAATATCTACTAGGAATCAATATGTCAACAATAAATTAAATATGACCGTAAAGTTTTTTAATACCCAAAACACACAAATCTGTTTACCTTGGTTTACAAATATCTGTTATATATTCAATGCTAAATAAATTAGTTCTTGTAATTACTTTATGTGTTATTGAACTTGAGTGCAATACTTTTCCGGATTAAATAAAGAAAATTTATAATTTTAATTATTTGCAGTAATATCAAACGTAAGCAATAATTTGTACTATAATGAAATCCAAACGATAAAAGTCCAATCAACTTCCTTGTAAAACAAATTTAAAAACGCTACCATTTTAGTTTCAAATATTCGCCTCGCTGTCAAGTTATTCAGAACAGCTGTTGTCAGGTTAAGTCCTTATGCTAACGTTTACCTCAGCAACTGGTTGTACTTTGAACTTTATTGTAACAAATACCTTTTCGAGACCACATGTGTTGCCTGCGATTCTTGGACAAACAAGTGACGTCAACGAACTTTCCAGATCTGCACCTTACAAAAGCCTAAATTTGAACTTCTTCTTTTAAACTAACGACGAATTAAATGCATTACAGCGTATTATACTGGACCATTATAGGGAACCATTTTTATCAGTTTGTTGTGCAATCCATCGAAGTAAATCGAAACATAAAATTAATCCATGAAACAAGCTATTCAATATGCATCATTTTTGACTCTTCATTAGCCTATCTCAAGGCGAGGCTATTTAACGGTTAACTGAAAAATAAACATGATATCTGAAGTCGTAAGTTGGTACCCTTAAAAATTGTGAATTAATGAAATTAAAAATTGGCAAACGTGTGAGTTATCGTTATCGGTGAGGGTGAGCGATATAATAAAATCATTTAATCTACCTTAATAATTATTTAACTTGCTTACCGTTATCAGAAGCAAACAAAAATCAAGTGCATTCTGCACTTGATTACGCTGCCACGTTTTTGGCCATGCGTAGATTGCTAGCTCGGACCTTATTAATATCCATGATGCTTCTAACTGAAGCGAGTGGTCGAGCCAGACTGACTCTTTTGTCGACGGGATGCGCACAAGGCACAAAAATCGTTTGACATTGGAAGTACTATTCAAATGACCAACGTTTACGAATAGAGCCTTTACTATTATTATTAATTAATATACGCATCGTGATTGGGCTATGCGGTACTGATCTGAACTTTTATTAACATCATAAAATTAATTGTTTATTTGAATAAACTGTGCAGTGTATTTTATAATTAAATTAATAAGCTTTTATAATCGTCAAAATAATTGTCACAAGATCACTGGAACTCTCAAGCCATTCTACCCGTTCTAGTAATCTAAAACTTTTTCAAGGTGCAGGTCCATTTAGAACGGACTCGATGATTAAAGAAAGGTATCATTTTAGTTTAGCGGAAGGTTTTGTTATGCTATGCAATTCTTCCTGAGTATTTTCGTTGAATGTTATTTTCTCCGCAGACAGATTTTCCTTTTGGTAACTTGTTCTTTTTGAAGTTTTGTAAATAAAATCATTCTTTTTGGAGGTTTCCTATTTCTTTCTGTGTGACCCACCCTACTTTACAACGATTTTAGCCAGCACGGCATAATTCTTTCGATTCTTTTTTGTGTTGTTGCGGTACTCGACGCGGATTACTGTTACTTTGCTTACTGTACTTTACCTTTGTCCGCACGGATTACCATAATAACTTTAAAAGCTATTCTAAATACCACAATTTAAACAACGTTGATTTGTAACTACAGCAAACTTGAGGTTTATGATGTGCATAGCAGACGAATATCCAAATTTTGTGTTAAAAGGTTTTTTTTTTTAAAATACGTTTGTTGATGCACTAAATGTCGCAAACATGGACAATAAGAACCATATTCATATAGGTAGATAGCACATTGACAAAAGTAAAAATTGTCTTTTCTGTAAATTTTGTAAAATGGTTGATTCGCCCTTTTAACAAAACACCGACGATATACTACTGTATATACAACCATAATTCTTTTTTATTTTATAAAAATATTATGTAACGTATATACCTATATGGGAGTATTTTTTTAATTTAACATATAAGTAAAAACTCATTAAGCCAGTTAAACCATCCTATATAATTTAAAAATAAGCTAATTCTATATTTTGCTATTGATTAAGTGGGGTATGATCATTAATAAAACAATTTTAAGATACACACTATAATTGATTATAGAGTCACCGACAATTTATGTGACAATTATATATATTAATTTGCGATTCCTAAAATCCATAGCATAATTTTCTGATACTTCCATATTTGCCCTTGTGAATGAATGCTTTATTATTTTCCTCTCAGCAACAATAGCCACAACCGTGGATTATATAAAGTAACTTACCCAAAATTTGATAGTTCTTTTGAAGTTCTGAAAGCTATTTGGTAATCATGAGATTCATTATCGTACTCTTCTATGCAGTTGCGGTAGAATGTGGGGTATGTAATCAAAGTAATAGGGTGTAGTTTAAGTGATAATAGATTACCTTTAATCTGTTAAAAGTGTACTCATTAGATTATTATTTAACAATAAAATACTTGAGTATTATATAACCTGAGCGAATATATTACAATCTCAGATATGAAACTGCAATTTTCTAAATTTCAGATCAGTCCAGCATACCAAGAAAAAATTATGATGAAAATCGCCGATATTGCCGATGTATGTATTCCAGAAGTAGGTGCATCTGATGGTATTAGTGAAGAATATTTATTCTAGTACTGTATTGTATGATTTTAGATGATATAGCAGAACTTATGGAATTCAAAAATCCTTCTACAATAGAAGGTAAATGTCTATTATCATGCTTTGCTAGAGAACTGGGAATGGTAAGCAATGCGGTGTTTGTTTACAAACTCTAAATAGGTACTGGCGTAATTTGTAAACGTGCGTATGTATGAATTTTTAACAATTTTTTCGTAAGTCACGTTTTGAAGTTAGCACCACTCCACGTCGCAAATTGAATTCTGTTGTACCAAAAATACTCCCAATGTGCTTTAAAATTAAGATGTCTAATGTGTAAGACCGTAATAAACAGATTAAGTTTATTAATGAAAATTTCGTGCTCAGTACTAACCCAATTGAACCTATAATACTTTTAAATTTTTTTGTACTTTTACTACGCCAAAAATTACCATACTACCCGAAGAAGAAAGGTTCCTGGCTCTGTGGGATAGAATGACCAAAAAGTTGATCTCTCTTCCGTGGAGCGTATCGAACTGTATTTTTCAACTAGAAGTGTTAAAGCTCAAATTTCGATGAACCGTTAGAATTTAGCATGTAATATAACTCCAGAAATTGGGGGAATCACACGAAACGGCGTGCTCATGTATATTGCGTTAGAATGCCTGCCGTTTG
The DNA here is from genome assembly GCA_036346225.1 of Platerodrilus igneus. Lineage (NCBI taxonomy): Eukaryota > Metazoa > Arthropoda > Insecta > Coleoptera > Lycidae > Platerodrilus > Platerodrilus igneus. Next base: position 1,531,249 of record JARFIW010001670.1, read on the forward strand.
ACGTCTTTCTGATAAAAGACGTTGTAGATTGCCTAAATGAATTTTAATCGCCCGTCGCATCTACTTATTTTTGCTAGCTCTTTGATTAATAAAACTACTATAATCTTACATCAGTTTTATAATAATACAAAATAATCCTCTTACACACAGTCTTTCAAATACAAAATAATGCATCTACAACAACTTTTCCTTACAAATAATATCTTAAATATAAGGTTGATAAAAATAACTTCCTTGCAACACATATCTTATATACTAAAATACAGAGTTCAGAATTTTTCTTTATTTTTAGGATAATGACTCATGAAGAACGTCTTAATATGTACAACAATTACCTTCAGAAGTCATGCAATTTAATATTCCTCCTCTTAAAAATTGCATTAAACGTATCTGAATTCAAATATGTTCAATTTTTTACCTCGTATAATAACAAAAACTTGTGTGTAGGTTTGTGAAAACCATTAAATTTAAATTAAATAGACTTTTACACACAACTCGTACTCTGAAACTTAAATTAAAAATATGTTATAATTCGCTTAAAATAGCTAAACAAATTAATTTAAATTTTACTACTAAGTGTCCTTTTGTTGTTTGACTTTAATTTACCAGCTTGGATTTTTTCAAAAACATAATTAACAATGCATGCTTCATTTTCTTCTAAATCGTTTTAATAAGTAAACATTTTTATGCAAATTGAAGCATTGCACACGTACTTCTATTTAATTTTGATGTCCTTAAATTATCTCATACAATAGGTTTTAATTGAATTTAAAATCACCAATCTTCCATTTTAATATATTTAAATGAATATTACTATCAAATATTGTACATATTATGTACCACTTTAACTACATAACGTGTTATGTAATTATATCGACTGCATGCCGACGTTGAAGTTTCAATCAACACTCTAACGCCGTCGGGTCAAGTAACACTATCTTTTTATCATTGCTCAGATTAAATTTTATAAGTTAAATCCTCTCGACGTCATTTATTTTCAGACGCTTTCAGAATTCGAGAACGTTTGCTATTGCACTAGCCGGTTTGTCCTGTATTATCTATGTTTGAGTTTATTCAAGAATAAAGGTGTCATACATATGGTCATCAATATTCGAGAATTTTAATTTCATTGTTTTACTACGCTTAGTGATATTTAATAATCGTGTAATCGTTAACCTACCTCAACATGTCGTCGTTCTAGAACATGGGGTTATTTAACTACACTTTTTAATTAGAAATACGTTTTTTTTTGTTATAAAATCTTTCAATTGAAATACTAACGTACTTTTATTATTAAATAAAAATTACTTTTAGAATATGCGATTTTACACAAAATTGAAATGCTTTTTACCGTAAAATGATACTGAAATTTATTTTAGAATAGTTACCGATACAACCTTTCTGTTATTACATATGGTTGAGTATTTAAATGCATTTGAATGTAGTAAATTCCTTTATTTTTATCTAAAACACGACCCTTTTTTATCAAATTCCTCTAATAGTCACGGTTTTTACGCATCAAACATAAGTAATACTTTTATATAGAGCACTTCAAATATATTCTATATAAATAAATATCTAAACAAATTCAACTTTTCTCGAATTTTCTTGGATTTATAAAGTCTGATGTTTATCATATGATGTAATACGATCTTGTTATGACCTTTAATCACAAAAGTCTAAGTTATTATTTCATCTTATTCACTGTAATACGATAGTATTTATTAACTTACCTTGTGTAATTAACTACTTAAAATATATATATATATATATATATATATATATATATTGCTGTAATAAAGGCTCGCGTTGGAGCGTCAGAAAAAGAGTGCTGTGACAACGCCGCGTTAGGAGCGTCGCTAAAAGAGTGCTGTGATACAGATACGGCAATTTGTAATACTTGAAATTATTCAGTTATCTTCCTTTCTAACTTTGCTTGGCTAGTTCAACAGAATTGACAGAGTTTTCAAAATAACATCAAATACAACAATATCACAAGGCATTTATACAGTATAAAATATTTTCTTTCATACAAAAGCATATAGAACATTTACAATATTGTTTCTTTCTAACATAAAATAATTTCTAAGAAAAACGTTCCTTACTTATTTTAAATTTACAGAATTGTACCATCGTAGTCATTAAATTACAGTATGCTTACTGCATACTTCAAATATTATCTTCGCAAAGCAACAGCTTGCGACTTAAATCAAAATAACATTTTGCGATCGACTTTAAGAATCAAATGAATCCTTTAATTAATAAACGCTTCCTTATATATACAAACTGTCTATTTTCCAGAACTTAGTAGAATAGTATGGAATATTATGATGCAAGAATTTGCAGAAAAAATCATTAGCGTCTAAATTTTTGTCGTTTATTGCCTCGTAATCTCGTTCCACTTATTCGTGAAGCACGCTATTTGTCCTTGTTTAACACATATACGATTATTGTGGCGAATCGCTTCTCTACAAAGGTGAATACGAAGATTTTTTATCAATTTCTATTACATTTTCTGGATTTTTTTGTATTCTGGCCGCTTCTTAGAATATATGTTTCAATTATTAATTAGCTTATTTACGTAGTTCTAAATACGTATGACTAATATCCTAGAGAATTCTTTATTTAAAATAAATTTCTGTAATCCACAGAGTAATTAATTTAAGCTTCAATTGCTTTTTAATGCAAAAGGGGTTGCATTTTATAGAAAATATTTGCATTTAATATCAAAACGTGTTTTTAATACACCTAATAGAATAATAGGGGTTTCAAATACACAAAATTTTATATGCATCGAAAATGTATTAATAATTAATAAGTGAAGATAAATGGCTCTGTGTTTATTTTAAAATGATGAATTTGCGTTCGCATGTAAATGCGTTCTACGGTATCTTACAGTTAATTATTTTTAGATATACAACTTACGTTACTTGCTATGTATTTACAATACGCTTGTATCATACACGATGATTATTTATACACGCGCAATTGCATTTTTCGCATGTACATCAATGAATAAAAGATTGAAGGAATTTTAAATTTTACTGCGCCTGCATGCAAATATATAAAGAGTTATTTAAATCTGAAATCGCCATTTATTTTGAGAGCTTTTGGATGACTCTATAAAAAGAATTTAATTTTACTGTGCCTTGAAGCAAATATATATCTATAAAGCTTCTATCGTAACTGAATACAAACTCTTAAATGCAGGTACTTTTTAAAATGATGCCACCCATGTTCTTTCAGTTTATAATTTACCGGATCGACAATCTATAAAAATTCCTGGTCCTTTGTTAGAAATAAGTTAAAACCTTTTCAAAATAAAATTGCGTAAATACATTTGAGCTATAAACTAACAAATTTTTTATTAAGGAATGTAGTACATTTCTTTCACGATGACCGTTGCAAATTTTATAGTTACTAATTCGAAGAAATGAAATTCAACTAAGCAAAAATGAACAGCTTTGTAAACTGTCCATACAAATGTTTATATAATACCCGCCACTTATCCTGATGAAATCGAAACTGATTGATTATGCAACAATTAAATATATATCTTTCACACACGCCATTATTTAACACTAAGTGTCAGTTTACCCTGTAATGTAGTAGTATCGTATATTTAATTTATCTATAATAAAAACAATGGTATAATAAAAAAGAAAAAAGCAAATTTGTACAAGCTTTGCTCTTCGAGGTAAGAAAAGGGGCAAGAATTTGTATTGATTTACCATAGAACATGTTATTTTCAATTTTTCATCGCCCAGCACAAATTTTGCACAAGTCATTTTTTTAACTACATCACATAACCAAGCTCACTAATGACATGTTTGTTGATGTAATCGATGCCATTTTGAACGCCATCTTTAAAGTAGTTTTTTTTCACTTACCCTGTATATTTCCAATATCTTCAATTTTGTAGATCCGGCACAAGTTTTACACGCATGTCTGTTGATGTCATTGAAACCGTTTTGAGTACCATCTTTAAAGTAATTTCTTTTTGACTTACCCTATATAGTTCCAATGTTTCTAATTTTGCAGCACTTTCGTATAGCTTGTTTACCTATGCAGATGCACTAGTCGTGTTAGGACTCTTTTAGAAGGATTTTTTACAGAGATTTTTCTTGCAGTGGATTTTTTACTCTAGGCCGACCACCTAACCCACCAAAATCGGCATGGGTGCATTTTTATGTCTTACTTGTAGTTAGTCGTATACAAACGTAGAAATTATTTCGTACAATATAGTAATCAATCAATGATTTAAATATACAAACATCTAAAATTTATTGCATTACATTTTAGGGTGAAAAACCGTGTAGAAATAGTTGTCCACGTTTTGATTTATACGTAACGCATACCTTGCTTACAAGTCGCTGCGTGAATTGCTCGCCGAGATCTTTGTAGCCTTTAAACCTCTTAAATTAGCTTTTTAAAACTTAAAGGTGCTCCACATATGGGTAGTGTAAAATACCTGGTGAGGTTCAGCGGATCCTTAAAAAACTGAGATAGGCTTTGCACTTGGACAGGGTAGAAGAACAGCTTTGAAAGTAATGAAATTGTTAAATGTACTTTCGGACTAACTTGATTTTTACGTTACGCGGGAGCATAAGAGTGGTCGTGGGATGAGACTGTCAAAACAAACATAGGATAGCGAGCCGCCACTGCATCTATAAATACTTACTAGAAAAACATAATGGTAAGATGCAGAAGCCTTTAGGTTGCGATGAGCATCAACAGCAATAACTGTCTTGGTTGAATCTGAAACATATAAATATACCCAAGAAAAATTAATTACGGAGGTCACTGTTTGTACCCCATACACAGAACAATATTCAATTAATAGTTCACTGCGGAACTACTTAAATAAATTTATTCCCCTTTGAGGAATTCTTATACTTGTGATTTAAAAAAAACTGCGACTGGATTTGAATAAATTTAGTTTATACTTCCGCGTCCTTCTCTAATTCTTTAAGTACACCAGTTATTCTAAATCTTAAGTAAGAAAAAGAAATATGATCCAGTTTAAATTTATAATGATATATATATATATATATATATATATATATATATATATATATATATTGCTATGAACTCCTTTAACTATCATGCGCCGACGTTGTGCCGCATAATAAATATGCTATGTACTAACTGGAACTCTCTATCTCCGACTTTGGGCTGTCCAATAAATACTTGATGTGATAACGCCGTACTCGGTATCAATGGCGTATTCAACTTATAACTCCACCTCTCTGTTTAAATTATCAAATTACACTCCCACAAATTTTATTATTCGGCCTCGACTAGCTTTTACTTTGAATTATAAAATGAAGTTAGTTAATTCCATATAATAAAAAGAAATATTATGTACAGGTTTTGAAAATTATTAAATACGCTTTTCAATCAATAAATATTGTAAATCTTGTTTATCTCAAATGCTTTTTAATCAATCTAAAGTCACCAAAAACTATTCTTTTTTTTTATAAAAGAAGTCTAGAACGTTCAAAACCCCTTTATTATATTACGTACTTTCTACGTATGCAAAGTTCGTTGTTCACTCCGTTACACTGGTTTATATTAATAAAGTAAATTCAATATTCAAATTCAAATAGAAAAAAATGTCTTAAAACTAAAAAGATCTAACCTGAACTGTTTACTCCTTGCTTCTTTATTTCCTCCTCGCAACTCAAAATTGTACCAAGACTATCAACGCATCCATTATCATCAATTAGAATTTTCCATGCATTATCATTAACATTGTATTCGAAATTATTTTCCACCAATTCGGAATTATTATATACCCATTTAAAATATTATCTATCTACACACTTGAATTATTACATTTGAATTATTGTCGTCACCCTCTGGATTATTATCACCAGCCTCAGATTTAGATTTATTATCCTCCAACTTGGAATTATTCTCATCAAACTTAGAATCATGCACCCCAAACTTAGATTTATTTTCACCAAACTCAGAATTTATTCTCACCAGACTCAGAACCCTATTATTATTATATTTTAGTTTAAATAAATTCCCCAAATTCTACTTACGTTAATCGGCAATAGAAATTCTCATCTTCGTCGCACTATCCGTCACTGAACAATTTTCACTTTTAAATATTATTCAAATGTGTTACTCTTGCATTCAGAGTGACGCACCTTGGCCTTTGTTGAGTTGCAAACTGAGCTCCGTTATCATTCCTCGTTGTTAATATATGTTAATATATGTTTCTCGTAAATTTTATTTCAAACACAGAGCATAAACTAGCAATTTTGTTTGCCAGTAACAGGAAATGAAATTTACAAATCTTCTTATAAAAATTCGGTAAAAAAAGGAAAGTGTGTACCTTAAGACTCCACCACCGCCATTTTATATAGAAATCACTCGGGTAATTCTTTCATGGCGTTGGGCACCGTACAAATCACAACTGTTCACCCAATTAGCCAATGTCACGTTTTTAGTTATAAATCCAAAAGAACTCGATGTTGTATTTCATACGGATCCTTCATCTCACGTGCAACCGCATTTTCAAACTTAAAGCGGCCAATACTTTCCAACCATCGACGATTAGGGATTACTGCACCTAGTTATTGAAACATTGGTATTTAACCGTTACCTAAAAATAACTAACTAATTAAACTGTGATCTGACGACTCCACGCCACCCGGGTTAGAGCAATTTTTTTTGGGGTCTTCTCTCAGCAACATTACACGTAAGAAGAGACTTCAATCAACCTCCATCTCTACACAACCTCCCACAACAACGTCTAAACTAATCTGTGCACGCGTTATTTGGTACATTGATAGAACAGTTTATACAGGATTAGCATGCACCAAGCTTGGACACTAATCTTAAAGGAGCGTTTACACTGCCGTTCTCAAAAAAATTTTTTTTGCTAATATATGAAAGCAAAAAAAAAGATTTTACATCTATTAGTAATACTAATAGATTACTTTAAAATGAAATTTCCAAACAAAGTAATAAACAAAAGTGTAATGACAAACTAATAGTCATTCCAATAATTAAATGAGTGCAAAGGTATCTACGCGTACCACACGCCTTGAATCAATTCAAATTGCCGAGATATAAATAAGACAATAACTGAATAAGTAAGAGTCAAAATTGGGGAAGTCTGATACTCATGAATCACCCAGAAACAAAAAAAAGCACACAAAGAAAATTATTTATCATGAAACATAATTACATATGTTTTGTAGATCCAAGAACAACAAAGATAAGGGTTTTTATATTTCCACGTGTGGTGTAATTATAATAACCAAAAGCTCGTACTGAATACTATTATGGATACGGAAATTCAAATTTACGCATGGTGAAACGTAGCTCAGTTTAACAGAAAATGTTCCAGTCGACTTTCTGTGTATAAAATTCACCTTGAAGTGTAGTTTATACATAAAACTTAGGTTGCACTGAAAAATCAAACAAATTAGTCTTTTATAAAATCTAAAAATAAAACCAAACCATTAAGGTTAGCTTAACATAAACAGGAGGCCTAGAACACCACTATAATTAAATTAACGCAAGGCGTATCTTCCACACAACACGAAAATTATTATCAGAGAATATCTTGTTCTTACCTATCATGGCGTGAAAATGGAGCAAGCAACACAAGAATAGGCAAACAAAAATTATGATCGCATGCGCGCAACTCAAACGACCACCTCAAATGCCAACAGGTAACGGCAATAATACTACAATGACATATGCCTTTCATGCGTACTAACACATACATCAATCAATGTCAAAACCTTATATTATAAATACAAAAGAAATAAGCTTGTTTATGATTATACGTAATTCATTATGCGTAACTGAACCAAATCAAAGCAAATAGATGTGTTATATGTTTGAAAGTAGCCAAAACACTTTCATATAAGCAATATACAAAAATTCGATTACGAAATTGAACAACTTAAAGCGAGTAAACTTAAAGCGAGTTACATACTTTAAGCACACATAACATCCCTTTGGCCTACTGCTGCGATTACTGTAACGGCAGCTATATGAAAGGTGAATATAACGGAGCACAAAGCCACATCCTTTGAGATAATCCACTTGCTGTTTATTCACCCTGTGCTGCCCACAGTTTGAATCTGTGTGGAGCAGCTTCTGCCGAGTGTTATCGCAAAGCAATCGCATCCTTTGGAGTCGTTGAAAAATGTTACACAACCTTCAGCAGCAGTCCACAGCGTTTGTAGGTTTTATAGAATAAAATAGGGCGTTTACTTCATAGCTAATTTGATACGCGAAGATATGCCAGAATTGACGCTACCAAACCTTTTACTATTCATCTTCCAAGGCCGCAAGATGCGCTAGAAGACTCAAAGTCGCTGAATTTGACCGCCGAAACTCGAAAGGATATTTACGGCACCAAAGATACATGCACAAATTGAAATTTATATTAATTTTCCTATAAACTCTTCAATTATTTATTTATTATTTTACATTTCAGTATAAAAATGGAAGACCTGATAGGGATGCGGTAATCGCATCCATGGCAGAATTGAAAGAAGATTCTCCAACAGTGCACGAACAAGTTTTGGAAGTTTTTAAAAAATGCGCCCAAGAAGGTATTGTATTCTTATAAAGCAGTTTTATGTCAGTGTAAAAGACCTTTTTGTTTTAGTTTCAATGGATGAAGAAGATTTGTGTGAGTTATCTTCAAAATTTGTAATATGTGTTCAAAAAATCGGAACTGAGGTAAATGTAATACTATCTGTTTATTATGACTGTTTATATGACCTTTTCAGATGGGCCTTGATAGAGCTGCACTGATAGGTTAGATTCCACTACTTATCTGCTAACTGGCGTTACTAATAGTTTTGAAAATATTATCGAACTTTATGTATTTTATCTATGCAAGGATTGTTAATAAACGATCAATTTTGTGCCTACAATCTAGCTTGTTGTGTTAAAGCCATCATGATTACTCAAAATTCTAAAACTAGTTACTGTCAAACTCTGTGTGGCAGTATATTAAACGTTTTATAAATAAAAATTCATTGTAAAGTATAATTTATCGAAGTTTAATGAACTCAATAATAAGTACACACAAAGGATCCCTCTGTGACGTTCGTTTCCCTACGTTAGAACTTCCCTGCATTCTTCTAATTAAATATCCCGTTTCGTCAATATTCGCTTTCACCGTTTGGAATATTAATAAATTATATGACCCGCCTATAATATTATTTAACGTTCAATATTTGTTGTAGTTAATTCACTTCGTTTAAATCGTAGTTAGATAAGCCACGTGTTATGTCAAATTATGATTGTCCTTTATTTCAATTTACTATTAAAAGTTTTCCGAAAATTCTTATACAAAACGAATTCTATTATACGTTCGTTGAACACGTGATTTTTCTATTGCGAATGTGCGGTTGTATATACATAGTATAATGGGATCTCCGTACGTTATCGTTTCTATTGCATACATGATTCTAGGGTGGAGTAAAAACAAGTTTGTTCCTATTATCAAGACATATTAGTTTATGTTATTGGAAAGGCGTTCTTCGTAACCATTTCTTAAAGGAAACCAGTTTGTACGTCGTGGATTCAACGGTTTCATTTTTAGCCACAGGTTCTCTTGTTTGGTTGTTGTACCCATTTATAACAAGTATCATTATTTCGAACGGGCGGTTATAAAAATTTTTATGTAATGAAAAACTTGGGATCAGCAAAGTTCGGTGACCAGAGGCGGGGAATTTATAGAGTGGAAACTTCAGGATAATTCATATAGGAGCAAAGGGAGGAAATTCGGTTGTGGAGATAGTTATGCGAAAAAATTAGGACACTGTGCAGAACATTATTTACAAAGGAACATAAGAGTTTCATGGTTGGATTAGAATCTAAACCGGTAAATACAGTAATAATACAAGTATACATGCCTACCTGTAGCTATAGTGAGAAAGAGGTAGAGGGGATCTACAAAGATATCGAAGATATACTAAGATACGTAAAAGGACAGAAAAATTTAATAATTTTGGAGGATTTTAATGCAGTGGCAGGTGAGGGTAAGCAGTAGTAGGTATATTTGGTATAGGCACAAGAAACGACAGGGAAAATAGGCTGGTAGAATTTTGCGACAAGAACAATTTAATCATAACAAACACATTACTTCAACATCATGCTAGAAGACAATATACGTGGAAGATGCCAGGAAATATAGGAAAATATCAAATAGATAACATTCTTGTTAGACAACAGTTTAGGAATCAAGTAAAAGACTTTAGAAGCTACCCAGAAGCAGATATAGACACTGACCACAACATCGTAATTATGAAGGCCGCACTTAAATTTAAAAATTTGAAAAACAGAAACGGAAAAAGGCACTTTGACTTTGAGAAACTAAAAGATACAGATATTCAAGAAAGATTAGTAAATAAGTAAAATGAATTGCTGAAAGATATCGGGAAAATTTCTGATACTAAGGAAGTAGAAACAGGCTGGAATAACATTAAGTCCTGCTTAGACATGGCGGCCAGAGATATTCTGGGCTATACACAAAAAGAAAATAAGAAACCATGGATAACAAGAGATAACCTGAATTTAATAGAAGAAAGACAAAAATACAAAAATAAATCAGACGAAATAGGAAAACAGAGATATAAAGCCATAAAATGGCCATAAAAGGAAAGCTAAAGAACAATGGATTGATGAAAAGTGCAAAGAGGTACAAACTAAGATGGAAATAGGAAAAACAGATAAAGCATACAAACCAATTAGAATCAATTTTAGGGATATAAAGCCATATAGCAAAAATATAAAGGACGCGGGAGGAAACGTCATTATAGAAAATTTAGAGATAGTGGATAGATGGCAAGAATATATAGGAAATTTATATGCAGGAAAGGAACTAACAGCATTAGAACATGAATCAGACATTGAAAATGATGACTTGGGATATCTAATGCTTAGAGATGAGTTTGAATTAGCATTAAAAAGTCTGAAAAATGGTAAGGCGCCAGGTACAGATAAGGTGCAAGCTAAAACTCTAAAAGCAGCTGGACAAACAGTAACAGAGCGCCTCTTCCAACTTGTAAGCTATATGTATGAGACAGGTGAGATACCCAAAAATTTCTAACGTAACTTCATAGTAACTATACCAAAAAGCAAAAGCTCGGATAGATGTGAAAATTTTCGAGCAATAGGTTTGACAGCACACGTGTCAAACATATTAACTAGAATTGTACAAAGACAAATAGAAACAAGAGCTGAAGAAATACTAGGAGAAGATCAATTTAGGTTTAGGCGAAACAGGGGAACGCAGGAGGCTATTTGGCTCTGAGAGTGATAATGGAGAAAACAATAGAAAAAAGAAAAGTGTGTATGTAGAGTTTGTTTGACTCTGTTTCTATTGCGTTAAGTTGTATTCTGCTTAGTGCGTCTGCGTTATTGTTATACATTCCTTTTTTTATATATGATTTGATAGTCGTATTCTTCTAATCTAATCCTCCATCTCTGTAATTTTGAATTCGGTTCTTTGAATTTGCATAACCATACTAATGGTTTATGGTCGTGATGCGTAGATGATTGGTTTATCGCTACCTACTTTTCTTTGACTCAATACTGCGCTTAATGCAAAGTTAGATGCGTCGGTTGTGAATATATATGGTTTTGAAAAATCGGGGTATTATAATATGGGGTGATTTGTAAGGATACATTAATTTTTTCTACTGCTTTGATAAATTCTAGTGTGTCGATCTTAATACCTTTCTTTAAACAATTTGTCAATGGTTTGGTAATTTGTGCGTAACCTTTGATGAATTTTCGGAAATAACCACCTAGTCCAAAAACCCTTTAATTTCTTGATTTGTTTTTGGTAGGGGGTAATTTAATACAACATTTGTTTTATCTGGGTTTGGTATAACACCTTGTAGGGTTATTATGTGTCCTAAAAATGATACTTCTTTTTGTAAAAATTCACTTTTCTCTAATTGAACCTTAAAATGAGTTTTTCGTAGTCGTTCAAACACTTCTCTTAATCTTTCGATGTGTTCTACGAGCGATGTCGAATATACGATTATATCGTCCAGGTACACAATACATTTTTCGTTGTGTTGAAATGTTATCCATAACTCTTTGGTGGGTGCATTTTTTAATCCAAACGGCATGTCTTTGTATTCGTAGTGTCCTCTAGGTGTACTGAATGCTGTTTTAGTTTTGTCTTTCTCGTCCATCTCCACTTGGTGGTATCCTGAGTTGAGGTCTAGTGTCGAAAAATATTGACACTTTCCTAATTTGTCTAAAATCTCGGTGATATTGGGTAGTGGGTATTTATCGTCTACAGTCTTCTCGTTAAGTTTTCTGTAATCAATTAGCATTCAATATTTGTGTTTGCCTGAGACGTCTTATTTCTTTGGTTCCATTAATACGGGGCTACTCCATGGTGATTTTGAGTGTTGGATTATATCTTGCTTCGATAGGTCTGCTACCTGTCTATCTGCTTCTTCTTGACTTGCTTGAGGTAGTCTATAAGCTTTGGTGAAAATTAGTTTGTTATCTGTTAATTCAATATTATGTTTCACTGTGTTGGTGAAAGTCAAAGATATTCCTTCGCAATGGAATATATCTCGGTATTTACAACATAAATCTGTAATTGCTCTCTTGTCTTCGTCATTAATGTCGTTATTAAAACGAAGGTTAAATAAATTTTCTTTTAACATCTTGGCGTGCTCGATTTCCATTTCGTTAAAGTTTACTTCTTTTACGTCTATAGGTTTCGTTAATGATACTTCGATGGGGCAATCGTTTGAGTTTAAGATTGTCCTAAGGGGCTAATTGTCTTTTATTTGTACTAATGCTGTGGGTGTTTCTACTCAGGGTTGAAATGGCATGTGGTTTATAATTCCTACGTCGTTTTTTGAATCTTCTAAAACTTTTTTTTGTTTTTCTGTCCTAGGCTCGATGGTGTATTTTTGGTCGGTTTGAATGTTACTGTTTTGAAATTTAATTGGAATTTCTCTTATATCAACGTTTGCTCCTAATTTTCTTAGAAGATCCATGCCTATTAATCCGTCATATTTGTCGTTAAATTCATTTCATTATTACGTTAACAGTTTTGGGTAAGGGTATGTTTGCTATAAGTTGGTGTAATGTCATTTTGTGTTCTGTTTTGATTTTAAAAAGTTCTTTTTCTACAAAATCTAAATAATGTTCCCGTATGGTTTTGGGGATAATTAAAAGTTCCTGTGTCGATTAGTAATTTGAGTTTCGCATGAGGTATTTCTATACAAGGTACAAATTGTTGATTAATGTTATTTAAATTTATTGTTTGGTCGTATTTGAATCTGTCCAACTGAAAATTCGAATATGCGTTTACTTCGTTGTCCTCTTCGTAGTTTTCACAATGGTCGTTACGTTCATAGTTTTCTGAATGTTTTGTTTCATCGTTTTTACTAGAGTTTGCATAATTATTTGTGTCATGATTATTAAAATCTTCCACTTCTTGGTGGAGTAGTTCCTCGGAAGTGAAGTTTCGTTTTTTGGTGCAATCGGGTCTAATGTAAGATATTTTGGTATTCTGTCTGGTGTTTCCAGATGAAGTGCCCAAAGGAGTTGGTCTGTAATAAGTGTTGGTGTTGTTGTTATTCGTCATCGGTGTTTCTGTTGGGATTTGCGCCGAATGTTTACCTTGGTTGATTACGTTTTGATTAAATCTTGGTGTAAATGTGAGTTTTGTGAAGTTTGAGTTAAATGTTTGCTTTGGAAATTGTCTAAATTGGTTGTGGAAATTTGTGTTATTAAAGTTTGAACTGTTCATTTGAGATTAATTCGTTGGTACATTAAATGGTGTTGTAAACTTCGGTTGTGTTGGTATTTGTCTCGCGGCTTGTATCGTTTTTATCGGTAAGTAATTTTTATTTGCGTTAGGGTTATATAATCTATTTTTGTATTACATGACGTTTTCTTCCTCTACAATCATGTTCATTGCTTCTTCTAAATTTAGGGAATGTTGGAATCTTATTTTGTCCAATAGCCGTTCAGGTAATGCATTGATGTATGTGTCTAGAGCCATTTCGTCTTACATCTTCGGCTTCAATAAACGTATGTTTTGGCCGGGTTCTTCAATTTTAGTTTGGTATAAATTAAACTTCTTACGTCCAGACATTTCATACCGAATTGATAAGGTGATTGGTTAATTTCCATCCGTAGATTTATTAAATCTCATACAAGACATTTGATGTTTCTTTGATCGTCGAAATATGCTATCAATATGCGCTTAAAGTCGGCCCATTCCAAGAAGTCATCGCGACTTGCAATCAAGGGTAATGCTCTGCTGGTCAGTTTGCTGATTATCAAGCGTAAAAGTAAAACGTTGCGTTTGCTGTCTCTTGGTTTATAAAAAGATTTTAAAAATATCTCGTAAGCAGTGATGAAGACACCTAATTGCGCTTGGTCTCCGTCATATAGAGGAATTGAATTGAGTAACGCTTTATATTGTCTGAGTTCATTGTTTTTAGATAAATTAAGAGTTACTTTTCAGTTTAGTTTGTATTAATTTATTTAAAGAATCACTAATCTTTACGTATTTTGTATGTAATTATAATATAATCTTGGTTATAATTACATCTGTTTCAGATTTCCGCTGAATAATTGTTTCGTTAAATTGTTGCACTAAAAGTGTCTAATTATAAACCTTTATAATACCATCAAGTTTCAGATTTTCTGAATAAATTCTTATAGTAGTAATCGCTGTAATAAAATGGTACAAAGAATTGTGTTATAATTATACACTAAAGCTTCAGACTTTGCTGAATAAATCGTTTCATTAATAAATCGTAATAATTGTAATAATTGTGTGTAATTGCGTATATATAAATTCCTTTGTTAAAATTAGTTTTAGGCTTACTGAGTAAATTCTTTCAGAATAATAATAAATTGCGATAATAAAATTGTAAAAATTTTTTTGTTTCTTACTAGATAATATCAATATTCAGTTGACAATAGTTTAGGAAAATAAACTTTGGTACTTACAGGAGTTTGTTTGCCAGTTCCATTATATTCTTTCTCTTTTGTTATTGAACTTGGTTGATTTGTGTACTTCGTCCAATTGGTTGTTGTTCCAGATGAAGAATAACAATTCATGATCACCAGTTCCTCGATTCTCTAGTGCCCTTCTGGAATATTACCTGCTGCGCTAGATAAGTTTTGGGCCTTTTAGAGCTTTTTTTAGAAAAACTTGTCTATCAAATTTATTTTATAATAATTACAATACTGATTTTTAACAACTTCAACGTTATATTCATTAACGTCGTAATTCCAACAATATTCAAAATCAAATATTACTAATAATTAATAATTAAAATTACGGTGAGTAGCTTAAACAACCAATCTTGTTAAAGTTGTAAAGCTTGAGACTGAGCCTGGCCATCTTGGTTTCCTTAGGGTATTTATGCGATCCCTGCTCTAACATTACTTTGTGGGAAATGCAGATCTCATGTCTGCTATTTCTTGATACAATACAAAGTATTACATTTTAATAATCTTAATTCTAATCATTTCTGTCTTAATGTCTACTGTGACCTGCACCTGCAGTGTCATATTACGTCTGGAATACAAAGTAACTGTTTTCGTTCTCATATCTAGTTTGTGAGCTTTCATTAATCTTTTATTATGTCCTTCAGTTATACAATGTAACAATAATTCTTAAGTTTTAATAGTTTTGTTTAAATATACATATATATTGATTTGAGGGATATGTAACTCGTTTTATCGTAGAAATGAGAGCAGGAAGTTTTACATGCAAAAAAGATAGTTCAACTCTACAAGTTTGACGTAAATTTTTTCTGAGTACATTAGGATATACCAATGATTCAGTAATAACAGAATTAAGCAATGCAATTAAAAAGAAACCGCTCTATTGTGCAGTGAAGGAAAATAGAAATGGGGCTAAAAAAGTAGTATTGATTTTGAAGTTATAAAAGAACATATTAACTTGTTCAATCCTTGTGTAAGCCACTACAGAAGGTATAATGCACCAAACATGAGGTACTTACCCAGAGAGTTGAATGTCGATAAAATGTTAGCCGATTTTAAATCGAAACATCGTAGTACAATTTGTGATCGAGAAACGTATAGGAAAACTTTAAAACAATTGAAAATTTCGTTTCATATGCCCAAAGCTGATACTTGTATTGACTGTTTATCATATGGGCAGTCAAAGACATGCGCAGATGCTACTGATGATAATACTGAACTGGAAGAAACGTTTAAATTTCATAAAGAACGTGCTAAAAAAGCATCAAAAGAATATGCTAAAAACAGAGATCGTCCAGAGTCTCCCGGGTTACGAGTGTATTCCATGGATCTTCAGAAAGTCATTTTATTACCTGCAATTCCCGGTATTGAAGATTGCTATTTCACAATTCGGTTACTGTGTTTTAATGAAACATTTACTGGTTTGAAAAAAATCGGTCTACTGTAGCATGTGACATCAAGCAACCGCCATCCGGAGTGCACAAAGCAATATCGACTCCATTTTAAACGTCATTGAACATGAAAGAGATGCACTGACTCTATTTTTTGGGCAAACAACTGTGCTGCCCAAAATAAAAATTGGTTTTTGTTTACTGCTGCCATTTTTATTGTTAATGATACTTATGGAGGTCTGAATAGTATAACTATCAAATATTTAACTAAGGGACATAGCCACATGACTGCAGATTCTGTTCATGAGAACATAGAAAAATACTTGTCAAAAATTGGAAATATCTACGATTATGAGGATCTCAAATATAGTATTAGAAAATGCCGAAAACGTCTGTAAGTAGTTGATGTGCAAGTGTTTAGAAAATGGGAAAAAAGAAAACACCAAACTAAAAAAGAAAGAAGATCCCTTATTCAGTTTTCTTCTTAGTAATGTTGTAGAAGTTTGCTTCGAACGTAATTCTAGAGAACTAAAATATAAAAGCAACTTTGACCAAGTTCAATATATGGAAATAGATTTTCTTCAAAAGAAAATATTGGCATAGAGGTATTCCAAGGCGAAAAAAAGATGCAATCGTAACTAAACTCGTACCATTGATATCAAAAATTTGCCAGAGAACAATTTTGCTAAAGATTTGGTACACGAGTTTGATAACGAATAAACTCCTAAATTTTAATTTTGGGCTGTGTTCATTTTTATTTTAAAGCAGTGTTTTATACTTACCTTTTATTGTATATACCTAATAATTATAGTTACTGTGTTTTGAGCGGTAGTATAAGTTTATTGTGAAGATACTGTGTTTTTAATGGTATAATTACTTATTAATTTTTACTTACTCTGTTTTGCGTGGTATTGGTTAAATAATTTTGTATAAAAGCCCGTAAGCAAAAAATAGTATATTATTCAACATACGGTAATGTAGGCAATAACTCACGCAGATGAAGTTTGCGGCACGAGCCGAAGGCGAGTGCCGTAATTCATCAAGTGAGTTATTGCCATTACCGTATGTTGAATACTATACTTTATCTACGACTATAAGCACAGTAACAAGTTTTAATAAACACATGTAATCAAGATTATTTTAAAAAAATTCTAGTACAAATTTGTTTGACATTACGTAAATGTCAATGAGCATGGCTACTTTGATATTTTTGGTAGGTAATTAAATAGAAATATAAGCTGGAAGCGCGAGTTATTATAACTCACGCTCATAACTCACGGTGTTTAATTATGAACACTATTACTTGTTCAAAAGTATATGAATAATGGTATTATAACTAAATAGGAGTAGATAAATGTTTTTAGTCTAGCATAAGTGTACAAGGGATTTATCTCCTGGTTCTTTTGAAATGCATAAAACCAAGCATTTTTACATTTAGAACACGATATAAAAATTAAACTTATAAGACTTCTGTAAGGCTGAATAAAAAAGTTTAAAGCTAAATAACTCGAAACTTTTCATTTAACACATACTTTGTTTTGTCTTGGGACGGCCGAGATGGATTATAGTCTAGCATCTGCCCAGAAATTAAGATTAAAAAAATATAGAAATCTACTTTCTGAGTTGTATATTGTCACGTAATGTGAAGCTATAATTAACTGAAAAATTATTGAAAATATGACTTTACAATGCAAACTAATTAATCTCGCTGATAGTATCGGATTTGACAATATTATTACATTATTATATGCAATTGAAATCTTCGTGTTGATATATTATGTAGAGAGTACCGGAAAGGGTTTATTATAGATAAATGTTGGCGTTAATAATTGTTGCTAATTAATAGTGTTAAATCATAGCTACAACGTCCTTCGTAGATTATATAAATAAAGCCTACATTTTTGCGGTTTCAAGTTTCTTCTGCGTTCAATTCCAAAATACACCTCAGCTGGATTATTAATTATGAGAATAATTATGGTACTTGCGTATTTTGTAGTCGTCGTAAATGGGGTATGTAATACGAAATCTGGAAATTAACACTTTTAAAGAATAAATACGTTTTGTTTATATCGTATTTCAGTAATATAGTTTCAGACAGCGCATAAATATTTAATTTTGAAAATTGCTATACAGTTTTTTGTATAATTTACGAAAGAAATAAAAAAGGTCAGATTTTGGTTGATTTTAGATTAGTCCCGAATATCAAGAAAAACTTCTAACAAAATTGATTGACGCGGCTGATAAATGTATTCCCGAAGTAGGAGCTACTGATGGTATGTAACAATAATTCCTTGGTCTAATTTGCAATCTGACCAAAAATTTAAATGCAGTCGATGTTGGAGAACTTATGGAGCACAAACCACCATCAAGAAGAGAAGGAAAATGTTTATTAGCTTGTTATGCTAGAGAAACGGGGATGGTAATCTTGGCTAATTTCTAACGTTTGTTTAATTTTTTGGGATTACTTAATTTTATGGCATTTAACATACTTTGTTTTGATTTGTACTTTTTTTTAGTTAAAAAACGGTAAACCGGATAAAGATGCAACTATAGCAGCTATGTCGGATCTGCAAAAGGATGATCCAGCGGTGTATGATAAAGTCATGCAGGTTTTCAAAAAATGTGCACAAGAAGGTATCAATGTTTTAAAAATAATTATTATGGATTTTATTGTGATGTTTTTCTTTTTTTTTTAGTTCCATTAGAGAAAGACTTATGTGAATTTTCATCAAAATTTGCGCTATGCTGTGTAAGAGTAGGGACCGAGGTAAAAATATACTAGCATAAGGATCAATGTTCATTAGTTATTTTATAGATGGGCCTTACTGATGAGGAATTAATGGGTTAGATAATTATTGTATATACGCCAACAAAGATTTACGTTATTAAATAATTGAAATGTTATACATTATTTTATTTTTGATTTAAGAAAATTGAATTGCGTCACTGCTGTGTATTTATTTAATAAACTATCACATGTTAATTGTAGAAACATTGATTGTATTTTTACACAAACTTATATAGACGATTATGTTTAAAATGGCGTAGCTACAATGTAATTATTCGGAGTGCAGATGATACAGATTGCAACTTTATTTTGTCTCACTTTGTGGGCGCAAGTAAAACATTCTTAAAAGGATGTTTATTTTTTCTTACAAAAGTCGTGCAGAAGATGTTGTTTTATCCGTATTGACACAATTGACTTTTGAAGACTTCCGTACTAGCTCTGAACTCTATTTTCAGCGGTTTAGAGAGACTATCAAAAGGGTCGTTAATTAAATACGGATGGGTAGGGCGCCACTGTACTTAGATAATGTGTAAAACAAGAAATATCGTTAAGAAAAATACAGGAATCTCAACGAGTATATTCTGTTGTCGAAATACAAGATTTTGTATGTTTAGATGGTACTACATTTATCCTGAAATAAAATAAAATACATAAAATAATATTAGAGACAGCAATTTGCGCCTCAAAATAAAATCAAATAAATCAGACAGGTTTTATACATATATGATTTCTTTCTTTTGTGTTATAGTGCATAGACACTGTACTTATTAAATTTTATGCACATCTGGTTTATATGTAATTCAGTGAATCTAGTATTAGGCATGGACGAAATAAATATGCTTAAGAGCTTCCATGAATGTAATTAAGTTTGTTTAAATTAATAAAGAAATTAAGACTGCTAAGTAAGTATATATATATTGCTGTGAAACCTCTTGAATTACCTGGTCTGTTGACTTTCTTCTGTTAATCGCCTCGGCTGCTCCCCTATATAACTTTCATCCTCATACATAAAAAAAACAAACACATTCCTACCACAAACATCAACGTCAACTCTATTTACATCAATATTCACAATACATTAAAATTTCAAGATTAAAATTCAGCATAAATTTCAGTTTTAAAAAGAATTTCAAGATTAATTTTATTATCATTTTAACGTGCATCCAGAATTAAAGTCCTTGTAGGATGCCTACTAATTACTATAACAATATATGCAGAGTAAAAAGGGAGCATCTACCACCCTTTACGTTAATTAACCAGGTTCGTCTAATTGAGCTCAAAGACATACCTAAAATTTCATCATAATCCAGAACATCAATACTAAATATCCCTTTCTACTTAAACAAGCAAATTTCATCTTAACATTAAAATTTTATGGTTAGTACAATTTCACTAATGTCCATTTAAAGTAAATCAATTATAAAGTAATTCAACACACACAAAAATGTCAAACAAAATAGTATAATTTACCTGAAGGTTACTGTCCTCGTAGCTTCAATGTACATCGTCCCTTTAGTTAATCACACCATTCCAACAGGATTATATTTACGGCTTCTAATTCTCAACGCTTTTAAAATTTTCTCCATCACCATTTATTTAAAGTTGTTTCTGGGCTTTTCCGGAACTCATCTGTGTATATCTGACCCTTGTTTCGTGGATCCAGACACGTATTTGAACCATTTAAGTATTAATACCCCCGAAAAATAACAAAGAAATTCATACTTCTTTCACCAATATACGCCAAAACTGCCTACTTTTGTGTATACATTTGTCGTTGTAAATTTTGCTAATTGGTACAGTGATACTAAATTTTATTACCTTGTATCTAAGTGCACTGAAGTACATTCATGTTAGCACGTAAATAACAAACTATTTTGAATCACTAAAATATACGAGCAAACTTTAAATTATTTTATCAAACTAAAATGCACTGTTTAACATCTTCAATCAAGTCGCGGATGTAAGAGCTTTTAACGCATCGAATAGTCAAAAGTCTAAGAGGCCGAAATTCATATTACCACCGGTATATATAGCGAATAGCCGGCACGTCGCTTTTGTCCTCAAAACAGACAATTCTTAAGAATTTCTCATGCTGTGTTCCCAGTCCGTCGCTCGCGCGTCGGTTTTACGAATTTTCACTCGCCCCATTTAAATATAAAAATTCTCACACGGCACGCAAACATGTCCGAGAAAAACTAATTAATTTTGTACAGAAATCGTTGTTTCTACCTCTGATATTTGCATCCTATTTTCAACCAATTGTGACCTCGTGACGTTGCTTAAATCACGCCTTTTACTATATGTGTCTTTGCTTGACGCATTTTTCTTTCCTTTTCTAACCTGTTCGTATTGGTGCAAATTGATATTCTTTATTATCGATTATATTTTAGTCCATGTGGACTATCTGGGTTAAATAACCCCGTATCGCACCTTCTCGTGAATATTAAGCCCCGGTTTCTCCAAGATTCTTTGTAAACATTAATTATCTGCAAAATTTTCGCCGAATGAGCTTTTTAAATAAACCCTGTTTTGTATTTCGTGCTAAAGCATCTGACCGTTTCCAATATCCTTAGAATCGACATGTTTATCTAAACAAATTAAACTGAAATTGCCTTTTAAAATACGCAGGTGTGTTCAAACATCCTACTTCTAACTAACACTTCTAGGATTTGCATTTTATTGTGTTTTTACAAGTTTCTATAGATATTATCTGTACGTTTTGTTCAATACGGGTTACTTGAAATAGATTTAATTAAGATAAATTTTGCACGTAATTTCCATTTGTTTAGGAATAATTACATTACACGCAGAGCTTTTTAATACTGCTTCTTTTGATATAAAGCGTCTTGTACATGATTTAAATCTCTTATGTTTAATGAAACTAATAAATTTTTATGCTTCACGGTTTTAATAACGCGTATTATCTAATAATATTCATTATACACGGTGATTAAAATTATTTGATGTGATTATTTAATTTTCTACCCTGGTCTAAATATGAGTATTTTATATTAACTGAAAATTATTTCTGAATTATTTTGACAGATAATTATTGCTAGTTTGTGAATATTCAATTAATTTTTATATCTATTGTTAATCTTGGGCAATTTAAATAAAATAGCAAAAGCCTCTAAAGCAATTAGGCACTATAAATGTCATTAACATGATTAAGAGATTTTTTTATGTCACCTTTTCAGTACTGAGAAAATGATTCACATATAATAAAAATAGGTTGGTAATAAGATCTTTCAAATTAGTAACGTTAACTTCGTAAATAGTTATCGTGTATAAACAAGTGTATGATTGTATTATTCGTAATTCAAATTCATAGAACTTTTGTTACATAGACAATTTTATAAAGCATAAATTTTGATAAAAAGGGGCGTTCGAAAATTTAAATTTATAATTAAACATTATCACAAAGATGTTAAGCTCCATGGGTTCAAACTACCAAGGTTAGATTTATACATGACGTTATACGTCAAACAGATGATTGCTGTACAGATGGATATCACTTACCACATTGACTTCAGGTTTGACGGCTTGCACCATTTAACAAACAAGTTCAAACCACACGTGGACTTCCAGCATTTGACAAACACGTAAAAAAACAGTTGCCTCATCGTTATAACAAAGCCTCTTAACTGGAACTACAATGTAAGTTTCTAATGCGTAATCGCTTGATACGCAATTACATCAACTTCCTACAACCATTAGTCAGCTCTAACCATTGCTTCTCAATTATAACAAAATTTCCACGTTGAAATTTAAGGAACGCATATATCTTAGACGCAGTAAAAATTTAACAACCTAACTCGACGATTTTTGCTTCGGTAATTAAACGTTATATTTTCCGTATTTTAGTGTTGCTTTGATTTATTTTTGTATACATCAGTTCTTTCGTAAGTTAGTTTTAGTGTTATTTTTGCACATCAGTTCTTTCGTACGTTAATTTTAGTGTTACGCATGATGAGTTTCAAACAATTGGATCGATGCATTTAGGGAAACTGAATTGCGACTCGCAAGTCAGCCTTAGATATGAACTTTACCATATTGACGTTGCAAGGATCAAAAGCCGACTGGTCGACTCGTTGACAACAGCCTTAACGCTATTGTTATCCGTTGGTGATAGATACGTTGTAGAAATTTTACTATACAGACTGGACATTTATAACTATGCGCTTTATTTACTATAATTAAAATTAAAGAAGAACAATAATTGAGGAGTTTCGAAATTATGATACTTTGTTTTTAATTCTGTATTAATTGCTGAAGCAAATCCAAAAAATTTATAATACAATACATAATTGTTATGCGTTAATTTAGCAAAGAAAAAACGAACTGTTACAAGATGTGTTTGCATTCCAATTTATTTTTGAAAAAATCCTGATAGAATAACAAACATTTACATGCATAAACACGCCGCCTGTACCGTCTACGTCACTAACTTATAAGACTTCTGAAGTCATATGTTTACGCCATCTATCACCCCAACAGTAACTTTAGAAATTTAATTATCCCAATTCCTAATTATGAGTAACAACTGTTATCTAACAAATATTTAATGAGATGACGAGAAGTCATTGAAACCAGAATTTTATGAAAAATTACCACCCAAAAAGGAGAAAACGGGAGAAACTAAAATGTCCCAATATTTAATCTTTCTACACTGTATAAATATAAAGCGTAATTATTTCATGAAGTATAAAGAAGCTCTTATTAATCATGTAATTAAATTCCATGTATTGCAGTCATTGCAGAGATCGCAAATTGAATATCAACTTAAAAGCCGCATTCTTAAATCAAATCTTTTTAGCCGTGTAATATAACTTGTGCAAATTAATCGTTGAGAGGTATCTTAAAAGCGAGCTTTATTTAAGATATAAATACAAAGCCATTCATTTCATTACCATTAAAATAAAAAGCATATTCCCGTGTGTAGATTTTAAAAATATTTATTCTTGTTAAGGATGTCTTAAAACACGTTTAAAATTACTTACTTACTTCATTAGAATGCCCATTAATCGTTAAAAATGCCATAATAACCAGTTGCGAGCTTAAATGCATCTTTATAAAAGCAAAAATAAATTCGGTGTGTAAATATGCGTTAGAACGCATTTCGTTTAGCGTAAACCAAATCTTACTGCATTTACAATCATTAGGAATGTAATTGCAAGCTTAAATTAATTATGTAATTGACTTCCGCGTGTAGATAGAATATTTAAATTCAGTTTAACTCCAGAATCTTCTTTGTTAATAAACGGATGCGTCAATGTATTAGAAAATGTTTTTAAAAGTCATTAAAAGCTAATTATTTCGCATCAATGAATAAATGCTACAATTCAAAGAAACCATGTGGATACTAAAATGTCATAAACTACATAAGAACGATTTTATAGCTTTCCATATTATAATAAGAGAAACAGAAACCGCAAAAATTAACTCCGTGCGTTGGAATAAGATAAACGACATTTCTACGATAGACATAAATCACAACAAGTCGCGATAATTGATATTAATTAAATCGTTAAAACGCGAAAACTGTGTAAATTCTTATATCAGCCGTGACTAACTTTCGATAATACACTAGAATGTATCTGGAATATGACGTGTTGAGTTAAATTTTGTATATAAACCGGAACTGAATTAGTAGGTGAGTCATTCTGTCTAAAACTAAATAACATGTAAGATTCGAGATTTAGTATTCAGCAATTTATTATTTATCTTTTTCTGAGTAAATCAAACATGCAGAGTTGCATGCTTTAAATTACGATATGAAACAAATACGTTTTGAATGACTAAAATCAATCTCATCGGCGTTCCACGATTAACAATAAAGCCGCACCTTGCAAACTGATGTTCTAGCGTCAAATAAAGATTTAAGATAATGTGAATAATTTTGTAAGCTGAGATTTTAACGTCAATCTAGAACAGAAGCAAGAAGGATTTAATGTCGTTAATTACGTTGGAAATGCGATTTGGATAAGCGCTCCTTGACGCTAAATATGACAAGTATAAAATTTGGACTTTTCTTTGTATTGTTATACTCTAGTTTGCCCTATAATTTGCATCACTTACGATTCAAGTTTTATATTTTACTCGTCCTGATGTTTCTATAAATCATGACTAGCTCAGTATTTATTTGTCCGTATTTGCTCTTACTCTAGGAGAGTTCAGGTGTAAATGAAAATTCAAGACTGATTTTAAATTATATTAGCGCCTTGACATATACAACTCGATCAAGCAAGTTGGCTAACCCTTAGTAAAAACTACATTTCATTACACGGATAAATTATATTGTTACAGACTCTAAACAACAAAACTCTTACTGAAATTCCTGTTTTTCTATATGCATAGGCTCTACTACAATAGCCAGTCGAAAACCTGTTCCATCTAGTTATTGTCCGAAGGACCAAATACTTGCAATTTAATGAGATTCTTAATTATTTTGTACAACATCGTTCAGGTTAACTATATTTCAATCTTACATGACCAAACTTGTAAAAAATTTTAAATTTTAGGGTTTTTAATTTTACTTTTATAAGATTGAAGGGCCACTGTACATACAATTAACTCGCTCTTACTAGTGTTACAAAAATGTATATATTTTATTCTATCTACTTTAAACTATTTGAAAAATACTTCCTTTTAAAATTTTGTCCTGTTAAAATCTTGATATTCCATGTTATCACTAAACTTTCTCTTCTTTCCTCTCTTAGTTTGATTACAGTTCTCCAACTTTGGCCTTTTCTTTTCTCACAACAACTAAATACTTGCAAGTAAGACTGCTTGCATACGTAAATGGTATATTAAATCTTTTAGACAACTCCAATTTCAACAATTTTCAAACTGACACTGATACGTTTAAAATTCTGCAAACAATTTTTTCTGCGTTTATTTTAAAACGCCTTAAAATTCCTCAACAAGCTCGATTTTCCGCCATTTGAATTAATGTTATTTAATATAAAATTTCTCAAGTAATTACTCTATACAGAAGTTTTCCTTATAAAATTAAACAGCTGCTTAGGAAATATTATGTTACAAAGTAGTTGCAATATTTCCTAGCACCTGCAGTGATTACATTTTAATTAGAAGCTGCATATAAATGCACAGCTTTCTTCTAAAAGATAAGACCACTCACCACCTGCCTACATCTGCTTACAATAGACTTGTTATCTGGTATTCTGCAACTGTTACGATGTTACAAAGTAACAATATTGTTTTTCTCTGTCTAAAAAACTTTTGATAATTGCGTTACCTGCTTGTTGACAAGCATTTACAGTTTGTATTTCGGCAGCTGTTGTCTGGGAATTCTGCACACATGATTCTTCGGCGATATCGTTAAAAACCAAATACCCAACCTCCATACATGATTCTGTTCTTATAAAATAGAAACCGTGCTTTGAAAGACAAGATTAAAGACATCATCTTCTTACCGAAGATACATGTTTAAAGTCGCGCTACTAAAATGCTTTCTGTGTTAGCATGAGCTGTGTTAGTGGTTCCGGCAGCCAGCCCATAGAGAAAGGCAGCCGCATTTTGTCTTGTCCTTTGCATTGTTAAGTATTTGTTTTTAACATTATTCTGCACTTTACAGTTCATTTTGGGTTCTTTTGTTTCGTCCTACTAGTTATCTCTCATTAATGTGAGTTTTTATCTTCCTTTGTTTCTAAGTTGGCTTTTCAGCCCATTTTTTAATTTATTTGTGTTTGATGTCAAAACTATAGCTTCTTTCCATCTTATCACGACATATAAGGCCTCACCGAATTTAAATGAAACAAAATTTCTTTTTCTTTTTAGAGTCGCTTTCCTGAATTCAAATTTGTAAAAAAAAAATTTTCTTTAAATTCTAAATTTCAATACTCTGACTGACAAATGACAACTATCTACGGTGGTAAAGAAATTGATCTGATTATTATTGTACCAGAGCTAATACACCCAACTCACTTATGTTTAAACGTACGTATACAACGCCTGTATTTGGTGACGTCCCCTCAGTCTACCAAATTGGCCAATCAATTCATATACATTTTTATTTGCTAACACCTTATATACTATCAACGGTCAGTCATATAAAAATTGCAACGTTGCATACGTTTGTTTATCGTTATCGGATACTCTCAAATGTTTTACATATCGTCTACATAATGTGTGCAGAAATTTTCAAGTGGATTCAACAATTTCTGCATGGTTCTGACCAATGCTGCCGATGATGATGATATTTCAAATGAAACTACCCTAAATTGGTATATTTCACCTTCTATACTGAAGCCATTATATTTACAAATTTCTTCCTGTAGAGGGATTAACTTAAATGAATTTCTTAAATCTAACTTACTGAAAATACTGCAATCGCAAACTTTATACAGCAAATTATCCATTGCTTGTGGTTGCTCATATTGTGGTTTGGTGATTACATGAAGTTAACGAGCATCCAACCATAACCTAATTTTTGATTTGTCTGCTTTTGGAACCACTACCGATGGATTAATAAACGTAGTCTTGGAAGATTCAATTATACCGTTTTTATGCATTCTTTGTATTTCTTCTTTTACCTTACTTCTTAAACAAAATGGTATTGGATGTATTTTTGTGTAGAACCCTATTTCATGAATCACCTCTAGCTTGTGTACATATTTTGTCGCAAATCTCACCCTATCATCGAATAATTCTATGACTTCTTCGACTATTTCCGCTAATTTCTTTTTTAAATTCACATCCTGAACTCCTATCTGTTTTTCTTCAACTACCTGCTCATAGCCAACTTAATATCATTTCCTCCCGCGTTCATACATATCATCGTTCATTCCTAATTCTTTATTGTCACTTAAACTATTCGTCTTCGTCAGCCATTTAAGATCCGCCCAATATTCCTTACGCTTCCGTAGAATCAATTCTTCTTTACTTTTATTATCTGGTGCAAAAACCACCCCATTATCCTTGTATCAGTGAAGTACCACGCATTTTCTAAACCGTTGATCAATATACCGTATCTCACCATCTAAACTAAGAATGAAATCTAATTGGAGCGCTTCTGTTACAAAAAAATTCTGTTTCTCCTAGTCTCTCCTTTCCAATAAATGCATCTATACATAACATACCCTCTATAACTGACAATCTTTTTTTGTTGCAGACCATAAATTTATCTTTTTGATCTTAAATATGCGACTCTTCCATATGTTTTCATGTTTAAAGCAACTCCCCCTTTTATCAATATCAATTCTGATCCACTGTCTAACTACGTAATATGTTATTTTCGACCTTTAAATGACCGAAAGGCAGATTCTTTTTATTTATTAACTTGTCCTTTAAAATATTATCTACAAAATTAACATTTTTAAATAAAATATTTACACTCATCTCCCCTGTATTTACATAATCGAAGTTTTTTCTTGGGGCTGTTCATGGACCTCCGCTACCTCAATCCTATCTTCCTCATGCGTTCTAGGTTTTTGTATCGTGATGTAACGTGTCCTGACGTTTCTATCCAGTCCTTAATCCTATTCACTTTCAAAATCCCTATCATAATGTGTACCAGGCCGTGCTTATAGATATAATAATAATTAAACCAATTCCCTTTATTTGTTTTATATTTCATAATAATCTACGCCTATCGCATTAAAGGATAAGGGTTTGTAACATAAAATTTAAGAGGGGAATATTATAACAAGAGGGGGGACGAAAGTAGGGTGCGTGATAGACATGGGTGACGTGAAAGGAAAATGAAGTTCGGGTTTGATTGCAGTAAGACGTATAGATAAGCAGCTGTGATGTGAAAAAATACTGTTAAGTTCCTACCCTAAATGGGTGTTTTAAGGTAGGATCTAAAAAAAATTTAACTGGAAAGCTTGATGTTATTGGTTTGAGGATTTATCCGAACATTCAACATATTATTAATTATTATAACGTAGTATCATTACGATAAATAATCGTGAAGGGTGCAGTAAAATCCACCCTGGTTATCATACCATAAATTTTATACTACGTTGTCGAAATAGCAAGTGTGGTGCGTTGTCCTCGTTAAAAACCGTGCATTCCGATTTATGAACGCCGCTTGACTAATCGAACTTAACGGTTATGTTTCCTGCCGTCGGTAATATTACTTAGGTTATCCACGTAAATTAGTTTTGCAAACACGTTGTTTCTCTGTTTACACAGTATGTTTAAGGATCTTAATAACTTTTAGTATTTTCATTTTATATAAAAGGGATTTGGTACAGAATTAAGTTTGATTAGAGAATTGGTCATAGTACACCGGGCGTTTACTAAAGTGGATCAGCTGCATTGTGTGTAAACAATATTAAATTCATTTATTAAAGTTAGTTAAGTTCTCAAGGCCTTTTTATTGTAGTTTAGATTTCAAATACCACTCCGACCCGAACCCCTCATGAGAAAGATCCTATTTATTGGCAGTGTTCAAATGTCTAGCTCGCTGATTTTTTGTTCTCTATTACGTTGCAAACGCTTTTGTTGTTATTATCCTTCTTTATATCGGTTCTATTGTCCATTCTATCTACCGGTGTTGTTGTTTCCGTAATTCCGTCCGAATTTGTCTGATGTGATTAGCACTCTGAAATTACTTCTTTCGTATTTTGATTTTCCTGCATTTTCCCAATATCGACGTTGTCTTGTTTCTATCCTAAGTGGACCTCCTTGTTTTTTTCGGACTGAGATAACTTTAGGGTCTCGTATCGTGTCTACTTCTTCCTCTAGATCTCTCGCCATATCATAGTTTCTAATAATTTTTAGAAATCCTTTAAGGGACTTTATATTTTGTATGGCTACTGCTCCATTGACCTCCGTATCCATGTGTTTTGCTAGTAACTGTATTATATCTTGTTCATTTATTCTTGGTACGAGATGTCGAGCATGATTGATTTTTCCAAAATATATTCTTTTCTGGTACCATTTTGTTTCTCGTACGCTCCTGAAATTAAGTTTATTCTAAGCTTCATTTGCTGTACCCTTTCCCGGTATTGTTCCATGAATATTTTTCTGAATTCGCTGTACGTGGTATAGTTTTCTCTTATGATGCTGTACCACTTTTCAGCTGAACCCGCTAATACCGTATTTATCAGTTGAATTTTTACTGGTTTTCTTTCATTTTTCACAATTTTGTCTAGTTTATCTAAAAATGGCATGGGTTGTTCCCATCTTTTTCCTTCAAAACAAGGTAACATGTCCCTAGTTATCCTAAATCCGTGTTTTCTCGTTGTTATACCAATTAGTCCTTTCTCATTTATTTCGTTTCTTTTATGCCTTCTATCGTTTTCTCCATTGTACCAACATTTTTACTCAGATAGTTACTTAACCTGCCTATATGGTCTGTAAGTTCCGGGGTTGCCTTATCCTTTCTTCCTGAATCGAGTTCCACTTCTTTTCTAAAAGCTAGTTCATCTGCTTTATTTTCTCTAATTAGTGCCGGACTGTGTTCGTTTATGTTTCAAATCCATCTCCCGTACATCGTTTCTAATTTCGCCAGTTTCGCTCGCCACTAATTCACAACAGTCACCAATTTTTTTTGCCTACGACTCTCTGTAGTTATATTTTAAAAGCTTTGCAACCTGTGCAAATGAATAATCAACATTGTACAATAAACGTTTTACGTAAATCGAAATAATAATATGACTTATCATAAGCGCTGGAAGTTCTACGGGGCGCCGTAATTCATGCGGTGACATCATTCTAGATGCGTCTCGATTTTACTAGAACCGCTAGAAGTTTGTTATAAATGGGATCCTTCACACATGGGGTTTAGTTCCTTGTTAGTTTTCTATACACGAAGCGAAGGTTTATATAAATTACGTGGCATAGTGAATATAAATGTGTATATATAAATTACCTATTACTTTTTTGAAATATTTAGTTATAACTTCCTGTTTATTTAATTATGATTATACATAGTGCGTAGTAGTATTCTATTGGAATTTTTGTTATTAAATTATTTCAATCTGCTTACACTTTACACAAGTATTTAGTATTCTTTACAAATATAAACATGGACGGTCGATTTAGATAAAGTGATGCTGGTTATAGAAAATTAGCAGCAACGAAAGTAGCTAATCAGAAGGAAAGTTAAATACATTTTAGAAGGGTCCCTAAAGCGTGGAAGAGAAAAATAAAAGCCTCTTCAAACCTCGTGCATCTGAAGGTTTTTACTGTAAAACAAGACTCGGTTGATGAATCTCCTAATGAGGACGCCTTACTTCCTCCTAGTGCGTTGTCTATCACAGAAGTGTCTGTGGATACTGATTCAACAAAATAGATATTAAACGATTCACACGTTCATATCTGACAGAAAATAACATTTATCAGAATATAGACGCCGATTTTAGTTTAACAAAACATGTTCGGAATAGTTTTTTTCGAGTTTTAACAATGAATGTGTTTGAAAGAAAATTGCCATACAAGAAAAAACTACGAAGAAAGTGGCTGATATATTCCGAAAGAAAGAAAGTGGTATTTTGCTGTCCCTGCCGTTTATTCGGAACTTCAGTTGACCAGCTTGTAGAAAATGGCTACAACGATTGGAGGCATGCAACGGTTCGCCTCAATACACATGAAACTCTTATAAATTTTAAAGAATGAAGTAAAGAAATTGGAAAGTAGACTCTAAACTGACTTTAAGGAGAGTTGTGTTAGTTATAAAAAAACTGGCTCCTAGAGGTTTGGCTTTTAGAGGCGAATATGAAAAAATTGGTTCACAATATAATAGCAAGTTTTTATGTGTACAGAACTGATTGCAGAATTTGTTTCTTTCATGGCAGCACACCTTGCAAAATTTGGATACGTCGGCTCCAGTTAGACATCCTATTTATCATCTACAATGTACGAAAAATTGATAATGATATTAGCCGAACATGTTCAGGAAAATATAGTAAATGATTCCGTAAAAAATAAATATTATTTAATTTTTGTTGACAGAACTTCTGACATTTCCCATGTGGATCAGTTATCAGTTTTTAGTCCGTTTTGTTCAAAGTGATGGGTGTCCCGAAGAACATTTTTTGCAGTATATTCTAAACGCACGTCATAAAGGGGAAGAATTAGAATACGCACTTCTCTCTTTCCTTGCTCTTTTGGATATCGTTATCAGAAACTACAGAGGGAAAAGTTGCGATAATGTTAGAAATCTCAAAACAAAATAATTACAACTTTGGGAAATTAGTGTTTAAACCAGATTAGTAGTGCTGTCAAAGATGCGCGATACTTTACAGTAATTGTTGACATTAGTGGAATCGACCAATTTTCTTTTTCTGTTAGGTATGTTGAAAAAGATGGATTTGCAATAGAAAGGTTTTTGCTTTTTGATGATATAAAGAGTTCTTCATCTGAAGCATTTTTTAATCAATTAGTTAATAACTTAAAAAAGTTGGTTTGAACATTAAAAATTGCCGTGGTCAGACGTATGATGGTGCGACAAATAAGTCATGTTATGTCTGGCTTACAACAAAAAGTTATTGAAATTCAAGACAACGCCATGTATATTTACTGTGTTACTCACCGATTAAATTTAGTTTTAGTAGATGCGCTATCAGAGTCATTAAGCTGCAAAAAAATTTTTGGTTGACTAGATAGTATATATACATTTTTAACAAGCCGTTTACCACGATTATATCTTCTTGAAGATGCTCAACTAAAACTATATGAATAAATAAGAACCACTTAAAAAGACTAAATGACAGTAGATGGTACAGTCGTCCTTATTCTGTAAAAAAGTCTTAAAGCTGTTATAACCGCTTTGGAAGAAATTTTAGAAGGCCGAGTTAATACTACACCAAAAATTATATCAGAACGTAATGAACTTTTGACTCAAATTAATGCGTTTGCATTTATTTTAATGTTTATAATTTGGAAGAATCTATTATACAAATTAAATAATTAATTATGTAATAAAGAAATCAGTAAACATTATAATATCCTCGCACATACAAACAACCAATCATTTTACCACCAACAAGATGATGCATCCGTAAGGCCCGTGTACATATATTGTTTCCAACAACTACCGGGTACCCATATAAGAAAATTAGTGTATAAACACTCACCCTCGAGTTACCACCGTCGGGCTGGCTTCTACCGTCTGTAAAAACGATGCGAAACCGAGGTGCGTGTGATATCGACTTGGGGTGGTCTTCCCATCACAACAAGAGGCGACCATTGATTGTGGCTTTTAGGGCCACTGAAAGGAGCTATAGTAATTATAAATAAAATTAATTTATTGTCGTCAAAAAGTACAATTTTATAAAACCCATAAATACGCACCACGCTGTAAGGCGTGCGCGAACTTTTAATAGAAAAACGGAAACAACCAACCATTCTACACGTGTTTTCGTTGTGTAGATTGAAAAACAAGTGAATATTAATTTCGTTTCACTAATGACCAGAGCTCAAAGTAATATTGTTGTTAGGGAAATAAAACTGGAAAAACACAGTTTATTGGGATAATACGCGACTTTAATTCGACAAAGTTTTCAATAGAAAACACATAAGAATCAATTATCAGTTACCTAGAACCAGTTATCGCCTGTTTAATATTAGCACCAACTTTACGTTAAGGAATTCTTAGAAGGAGTATTTATTATTCATTAGGCTCTACGATGTAACAATAGGAATCAAATTTATGCAAATAGATAAATGAATTAACACGTGAAAGGGTTATTTTAATTTACTAAATTCATTTTTCGTTTTTAACCCCCAAAGGATTTGAGTTGAAAATTATTAGACCGCGTATTTCTTATTAACAGAAAAAAATGTACGGGATGTTCACAATAAACGTAACAACCCCCCTCCCCACCAGCAAAATTAACAGGTCGGGATAAGAAAGCCAAAGTAAAGGGCAGTACCAAACTACAAAAAAAGAAACCCAAACAAACAAAAAGAAACTTCGCTTACAAAAATTAAAGAAAACTCGTTACGAAAACAACAACCAAACAAAAAAACCGAAGAAGAAATAAAAGATACCCCAAAAAAAAAATAACTCTCGTCCTGCTCGACGGGCCAATAATAGAAGAGAGAAAGAGAAAGATAGAACAAAAAAAGGAATGAAGGAAGGGTAATGCACAATTAAAGAGGACTAAGGTGGAACGGCCTCGGCATTGAAGAAAAGTCGTCAAAGGAGGGATGTTTCTTGTAAAGAAACGGGAAAGTCTTCGACCTCAAAAGAAAAAACGGAACAAAGAAGAAAAACCAACAGTGTGAGCCAAAACAGGACCCAAAAGTCAAGCCTCAAGTATGTAAGAGAACAACAAAGGAGAACGAGAGAAAAAGAGGAATGCTGGTAAAAGAAACGATGTACTATCAACTGTGGTAGTCGAAGCCGAAGAACCGAAGAAAAGAAACACTAACTAGTCCTACAGGCGACTGAGTCGTGGCTTCCGAAGAAAGAAAGACGGACTAGAAAGCACCTACCACAGGAGTGGACGGACGAAACACAATCGGACTATGAACCGACAGCAAGGAAGATTTGCAAAAGGACAGGGAAAAGAAAGTGACACGAAAGGAATGCGAGAAAAAAAGAAAAAACCAAAAGGAATAACACCAACACCAAGTACTAAACAAAAAAGACCCTTCAGAATCGAATAAAAGAAAATAAAACAGAATCCCAGTGTAGTTATGTATGAGTAGGTGGATGTATGTGCGTGCGTGTGTGTATAGGTGTGTGTGTGCGTGTGGGTGTGTAAGAACTGCGTGTGTATGTGTCATGCGTGTATAAAATGTGCGTGTGTGTATGTGTTGGATCACTGTAGTCGCCTCTTACGATACCACGATACACGATACCAAAGTAATCCTTTAACCTCGAACAAATCTACTGCAAACTCAAATAACTTCAATTCAGACACATGGTGAGTTCGTCAGAGTTGTTCGACCCGTCGAAAAAAATCATATACGGTTAGAGTGTTCGAGGCACCAGAAAATTTCAAGTTCCACTCCCACACAGGAAGATCTTGGTAGGAAGCCGAAAAAGAAGTCATTTTGAATACGAACACGAAAGAAATTGGTAGAAAGTAACCAAATAAAGGCTAACCGTAACTCGATAGAAGCCAAAAGAAAATAAAATTGTTGCGAATACAGGACAATTTAAAACGGATTAACTTCGGGAACACTAATAGGAGCGAAACAACAAAATAGAAATTAGAATAGGGTGGTAGAATAAAAGAAAAATCGGAGGAAAAAAATTAACTCTAGACGTGACGGGGAGAATAAAATATACAGAAAGGGAAGGAAGAAAAAGAAAAATCTTGGGTGCCAACGTTTTCAATGGACTAGGATTATTGCCAAAACACAAGTCCAATAATCTAAAACTCACACCGTAAATTAAGAAAAAAAATAAATACAAGTTCGACCCTAAAGGACGAAAACATAAGTATCATCAGGCCGAGTAAAGGATACGGTAGTAACTTGGGCCGCAAACAAAAAATCAGGCCAGAAGCAAAACAGAAATTGCGCCAGAAATTAAGCGGAACTAAATCGGAACACTAATGAACGAAAACTAAAATCGAAGCGACAGAAAAATTAACTACAACAAAATCGGGGTCAAAGTTACACGAAACAAAATCAGAGTACAAGAAAATTAACTAAACAAACTCGCGGTCCCACGCCAGGGCGTCAGAAACTATGCTACGTTCAGCGACGTAGTCTAAAAAAAAGAAATAAAACCTAGGAAGAGAAAGAAAAAATTGACCAGGCTCAATCGGCAAGTGTGCGGGGTATTATACTTACAAAAAAAATAAGGAACGCCTGAAATAAAACTGTACTCACTCACGCACAATCAGACATTTACAAACTAAAAACCTCTAATGTAAAAAAAACAAAATTATATACAAAACACATTAGTACCAAAAATGAACAATTCGTAGGTACACAATATACATATTTACAAAATTAAAAAGCATCATCTTTAACATGGCGAGCTGCAGTTTTTAGGTCGTCCCCTATATTAATTTTCAAACAAGAAAAAGGAACAAAATTACCCCACTAAATATCACAGCTCGCAATCGGCATTGTAAGAACGGAATTCTATACTTAATATTATCCTAATAAGGAAATCAGTAAACATTATAATATCCTCGCACATACAAACAACCAGTCATT
The DNA here is from genome assembly GCA_036346225.1 of Platerodrilus igneus. NCBI lineage: Eukaryota > Metazoa > Arthropoda > Insecta > Coleoptera > Lycidae > Platerodrilus > Platerodrilus igneus. Next base: position 1,567,516 of record JARFIW010001670.1, read on the forward strand.
TTACCACCAACAAGGTGATGCATCCGTAGACCCGTGTACATATATTGTTTCCAACAGCTACTGGGTACCCATTTACGAAAATTAGTGTATCAACACTCACCCTCGAGTCACCACCGTCGGGCTGGCTCCTGCCGTCTGTAAAAACGATGCAAAACCGAAGTGCGTGTGATTTCGACTTGGGGTGGTCTTTCCATCACAACAAGGGCGACCATTCATTGTGGCTTTTAGGGCCACCGAAAGGAGCTATAGTAATTATAAATAAAATTAATTTATTGTCGTCAAAAAATACAATTTTATAAAACCCATAAATACGCACCACGCTGTAAGGCGTGCGCGAACTTTTCTTACAGAAAAACGGAAACAACCAAACATTCTACACGTGGTTTCGTTGTGTACATTGAAAAGCAAGTAAATATTAATTTCGTTTCACTAATGACCAAAGCTCAAAGTAATATTGTTGTTAAGGAAATAAAACTGGAAAAACACGGTTTATTGGGATAATACGCGGCTTTAATTCGACGAAGCTTTCAATAGAAAACACATAAGAATCAATTATCAGATACCTAGAACAAGTTATCGCCTGTTTAATTTTAGCATAAACTTTACGTTAAGGAATTCTTAGGAGTATTTATTATTCATTAGGCTTTAGGATGTAACAATAGGAATCGAATTTATACAAATAGATAAATGAATTAACACGTGAAAGGGTTATTTTAATTTATTGAATTAATTTTTCGTTTTTAACGCCCAAAGGATTTGAGTTGAAAATTATTAGACCGCGTATTTCTTATTAATAGAAAAAAATGTACGGGATGTTCACAATAAACGTAAAACTAATAATGAGGATAACAGAACAGCCAACCAAAAATTACAGATATTTTGTCATTTTTATATTCAAATAAAATGGCAGACCGCTGCCCCAATATTGTCACAATGAATAACCTGATTTGGCATTACTTGTTAGTACTGCTTCTGCCAAGGGAAGTTTCAGTTGACTACAGTTAATTAAAAACTACTAAAGATCGATAATAGACAAGGATAGGTTAAGTGCTTTAGCTACGTTGTACATAGAACAAGATTTATGTGAAAATATTGATTTTGATGTAGTTTTAGTACAAGTTAAAAAATTAAAAAATTTTTAATACTTACAGGCAACTGATTAGTCGAATGTTCAATAAATATCTGTAAAAACCTTAATAACACAATTTTCAATCCTAAACAAGGACGTGTACGTGTTTTATGAGTATTAAAATGACTAACTTTTAACTATTTATGCAGATTTATAAAAGATATGGATAATTATATTATACTAAATTTAAAAAGAAAAAAATTTTTAGTGCGGTTTTATTTTATTGTAAATTATTTAATTTTCAACAAAAGGTGTACCTATGATTCTTTCTCTATTTTTCATAATTTTGAAAAATGTTTCCCAGTACGTTAGTTATTTGAGATATTAAACAACAGCACGACCGAACCTAAACCCTTTAAGCAATGGCGCCTTTTTCAAAATTCGAGACCTGCCTATCTTCTGTCTTGATATGCTATTTGCGCCACTGTAATCTGGTTCCTTATTAAAGACTCCCATTAATTTGGTTAAACCTTTAGAACGGCTCTTTAGCTCACTGGTATTCGCAAGCCACTCTACCGGTTAAGATACAGGCCCCTTTATAACAGAAAGTTTTTTGTTTAAAAAGAATATTCAACAGCAGAACTGACACATTTTAAACAATTTAGAAACTGCTTGTAATTAGCAACAGGAAGACAATTATACTTTTTTAAAATCTCCACCATATTATTTTCTTCGTAAAAAAGTTAATTCAAGTTCATTAATAAATTGCATTTTCAACCTTAGGTTTCGTTAATAAATAAACCCAGTAATTTAAGTAATTAAAATTGTTAATAGTATTATACGTGGAGTTTGATTAGCGTAACAAACAACGTAATTTTCTCTATAATTAATGCACAGCAAAACTATAATTCTTTAGTTTTCGTGCAAATAAATCTAGTAACATAAATATTCAACCGCCCTAATCGTTTCCTCTCATTACGGAATAGTTACTTCAAACACCCATAGACACACATGATTTAAGCACGGTTATTAATATAATTAAGTCAACTTTGCAAATGCACGATCGTTTTTTGTTAATTGTTACTAAAGCTACAAACAAATCTATTATTTATTGCACGCCATTTTCTATAAAAAGAAGCGTGTTTGGTTCTGCGTTCAATTTCATCTTACAGTTTTCAGAAGTTCGTATCAGTTCCTAATAAAGATGAAGATCTTTTTGGTGCTTGCTTGCGTATTAGCAATTGGTGTAAGTACTCTCCTAGTGCCCATATATTTTTCAAAAATATGTTATACTTATTTATATGTAATATTTTGTACATTTAAGGCATCCCTTGAGTTTCAAAAAAATGTTAAGTTGACAATGGCTAAGATTCTGCCCGATTGCATAAGCGAAGTAGGAGCTACTGAAGGTACAAAACTAAAAACGCCAATTCCACAATTTTGTATAAATTTAATTTTAGCTGACCTCGCTGAAATTACTGCACGAAAAGCCCCTACAACAGTAGCAGGAAAATGTCTTTCATCTTGTTTGCTAAAGAAATTTGGATTGGTAAATTTGTGAGTAATAAGATTTTCATTAACTGATTGATTTTAGCAAGACGAAAATGGATCGCCGTCTACTGAAGGTCTGCTTAAGATACTTGAGCCTCTTGAAGCCGAGGATCCTAATTTATATACTAAATTAATAGAAGTTGGAATTAAATGCGGACCTAAAGGTAAATTGGCTGATTAAAATCACATAAAATATTTCGATTGTTTTAGTTACTGCAATGAACTTGACTGATCACTGTGATATAGCTCTTCAAATAGCTACCTGTGGTATGCTCGAATCCAAAGCTGTACGTTTAATTTTTAATGTAACAAAATTTATTTAATACTGTTTTAGGTTGGTATTGACGATCCGTTTATGTTTTAAGCATTATTTATAACTAAGGTTTATTGGAAATTTGTTAATTTGCAGTTAAAATAGTTGTTTCTTAGCTAGTTGCTTTTGTTTCATTATACCGTTTAAGATTAATAAAAGTATATTAATTGATTCGTTTCGTTGTTAAGTTTTTCTAAAATAAAATACCACCAACTTGGATCTTTCTAAAAAGATGTAAGAAACAAGTTGAAAACCATCCTTTGTAAACCAAATTTATGATACGTGACTGTTAGTGCAGGCGCAGTAGGGTTCTAAGAATTTTCTATAATTGATATGCAAACTAATTTTTAAACAGTTTGTTTTCAAATTCAAATATATTTTCTGCAGTTTAATAGTTCTACAGTTTTATTAAACGTAGATCTGAATAGAGTAGCAAAATGCATGCTGAAACCAAATGACATTTCTGATAACTTTACAGCTACAGAAATGCAATTTTTAAGGATTTTAATACTGAAAACTTAAGTGCTGACAAACTCTTCAAATGACTGGATTAAACATTTTCTGTACTTGCGAATAGAATATAATCGAAATAGATTTATTTGAGACAAGTTGTTCTAAAAATTAGCGTTGGCGATTATGAATGATATAATCGAAATATATCGATTATGGCTAAATAATCGACTATTCGATTATGCTTTCGTTAAAAATCATTCGAATAATTTTACATATCAAACATTCACTACGTACAATTATATTCATAATCGACCTTTCACGCTCATATCTCAATCTTTCGATTTAAAATTCGAACTCGGTTGTACACTACAACAATTATTCATCTCATAGCTTTGCCACTTAATACAATCGCCAACGCATTGGTTTCAGTTATATATTAAGTTGCATCTTTTCGCTAATCTACAACCAACTCAAATACATTATAATTGCCCATTTAGTATTAGAGAATGCAGTTCTCACATTAAACAAATACCAATATTAATCGCAACTTCATGACTCGTAGGCGCCGAGTACGGAGAGGCTTCGGAGCTCGAACCCCCAGGAGATTATAAGAGGGGGGCTGAACCTCCTAAATAATTTTTATATAGCTGATCAAAAAAGAAGCTTAAAAGCGAAGCAGACATGTTGTTCATGTCATTATGAATCATACCAAAAGTAAAAAAGTTTACGGTCTACGGCGCATAGGAATTTAGGTTCAAAACACATCTGAATTAATTTAGACCTACAATCATTTGAGTGAGCGAAAGCTGCAATAGTATAATAAATCCACAAACGTTTTGCTGCGGCAATTTTCATATCTTTCGAGATTGGCTGCTTGCTATTCTTGAAAAAATTTAACACTGATGAACTTGACTCTACCGCACGGTCTGAATTTTTATGTTTTTCCGACCTCAAATGTTGTTCAATATATTTATATATATATATATATATATATATATATATATATATATATTGACGTGGAACTTACAAAAATCCGGGAACAAAGCTTTATTTAACATCGATTATTAAAATTCGTGCCCCACCAGGGTCAACATAAAATTTTCAAAAGTTCAAAAATTTCAAAAAGAATTCCTTACCCTTTTATTTCGCCTTCAAACTCCCCTGCTTCTCTGGCTAGCTCAGCTGTGCCTCTTCTTGAATACCTAAATTTACAGACATATCTCTTTCACACTCGCACACCATTCAATAAAACTACCAAATAATACCACAACCATACAACCTTTTATTTACACCTATTAACAGATAAATTATATTTACATGTGTTAAAACAGTTTGATACAATAATTATAGAACTCAAATTATGTAATGTTTTTTAAGTCTTTGATTTTTCTAATGGTTTTTAAACAAATTCAATGAGATATGAGTAGATGGGCCCCACATGTTACCCTAAATTGACTTCACACTGGAGTATGGTGAGCTCATTATAATCCAGTTCAGTTTGTATATGCCTTTTAAACCTTGCATAAATTAAAACTGTGACGGATGGTGGGTGGTGTATTCCGGCGTTAGGGTTCTTTTAATGAGGTTAGAATAAAACATAGAGATTTATGCAATACAAATGAGTAAACATTTAATAATAAAACCAAAATAAGCACACAATATATTATATCGGTTTCGATACAGGTTCGCGAGCTCTACGATGTACACACTACCGCGCGCTATGGACAACTGATAGTGCCAGGAGGGCGTGATAACGAGACGATGCACACAACACTGAATGACAGCGTTACAAAACAAAATTTTGCAGACCCGTTCACCCTTTATAATTCAATTTTTATCCTGAATAAAAAATTTTTGGATGTTCTAAATACACCCTTTTTCAATATTCAACATCAATAAATTGTCCAGTACATGCATCTTTTACAATAAGTTTCTACAACCATAAATATGCCACCAAAAAAAAGTCAACCACACAGCACAAAATTTAACAAATGTTTATAAAACAACAGAAATTTCAAATAAATTACCTGGAGAATTCTTCAGGCTTCCTTCCCATCGGAGATGAGTGCCAGAACACCCTCTGCGTTGTTTCGATTTACTGTGCTGCTCAGCGGATCCACAGGCCTCTACTATCTGCTACCTCTGCAAGCTATGCGCCTCGTCCCACAGTACCATTCCATATATCATGCATACAAACTTGATTACTTGTGGTGCTTACCCCCATATATCATGCTTCTATTTAATGATTTTTGTGTTGTAGTAGCCGGACCTTTATTAATTTAATACGCACTACTCGTACTTCACGTCAATAATTAGAGGTCCGCTACTACTGTTTTATACTTGCAACCACTATATTTACGGTAACATAATCACATACATAAAATACTCACATAAAGCTTTACTGTTATGGTGGTCTGAATCGGCATTCAGCACTTTATCAAAGTAAAGAAAAATAGAAGAGAAGAGACCCTTAATAATCTAGCTAGGGTATTTATATTTTTCTAAAACCCCCCTAGTGGACGCGCTTCCTTCGAAAAACTTATTTTCAAAACGAATTCCAAAAATTTCGAATATAACCGTCTCTAAATTCGTAAAATTTGTTCCGTCCTACGTGCTGTATACCCCGAATTCGCTTTCAACCTTCGCGTGTGCGTACGTTTGGAAAACTGTCCGCTTTCAACCAATGACAAAATTCTCTTCCGTCACAAACTCCACCTAAGCTCTATTTATTTCTGTTCTATACATGTTTGCTGTCTCGTTCAAAACCCCACTTGAGTTACAGAAAATCGATATTGTTGACAGCTTATATCAACTCCACGTGTATATGGTACGTGCATTTCAATTCCTTGCTTGCTTTATATCTGTCTCTATCTGTTGTATATTAGCGATTGTCCATTTCCCTCGCTCCTTAAGATGTTTGTTACCCTAGTTGTTTATATCAAGCTGGCGGTTGAAAATAATGTTTATGAAATCCTATCTTAACATACGCTCGACTTCTTTGAACGTAAGCTTTAAAAAGCAGGTGTTTCTGTTAATTATCGACCGTTTGAAACATAACAATTCCTAGATTTTCTACTTCTCCGTATCTGATAAAACTGACGTTGTCTTTTACAATGAATACAATTGCCTTGGGATTATTGATTTTCTTACACAAGCACGCTTCCTTTTGCTTATATGTGTTTAATTAAAAGAACTTATGGTTAATTATGCGTATCCTTGAACTTCTATTTGCTTTGAAGCTTTCTCCTACCTGTGATCCTAACATTTCAATTATTAAATATAAAAATACTCTAATATTCGTGCGTTTTCCCTAAATGAATTAAATTAAATTTTCGCGTAAATAATTTGCTCTTTTCTATATACAGGGTTGTTGAAATTTTATTGTTTTACACTGATTTACCCCTTTGAATCCACAACAATATGTGTATATATGAGGACAATGGTTTTCGAGGGTTCATTAAAAATTCAATCCTCTTTATCAAATTCCATCCCGAAATATTTTAACTACAAAATTAATCCGCAATCCTTATGACTGTGAGGTAAATAAATTACGCCAAAGATTATCATCGGTTGAGTATCTTGGGCTGACAACAGATTTATGGACTTCGGACAGTAACAGACACTACATTACAGTTACTATTCATTTTATAGGTAAGGACATTAAATTGAAACCACATTCAATTTTAGTTACAAAATTAAATTTATATAGACGATTCACAGCTACACTGCAGGACTTTGAGTACCAATGAAGTAAAAGGCAGCTAAACTGGAGCCCAGATATCTATAGAGCTTTTGTAAATTTTTAATCATTCGAAAATTGTAAATAAAGTTGTGACGATCGTTTCGGACAATGGTGCAAACAGTTTTAATAAAAGTCTTTATTACTCACTGTTCGCAAGTCTAATTAACAGTATATGCCTTATTTATAGATGTTTTCTGTCCAATTAACAATGAAACACTATCACACTAATGTATTTACAAGCACTAATATCTTCTTAAACTAAATTCTTAATCATAGGTCTATTAACAACACTAACACTACTATAATTTATTTATTACACTTTCGTCTATTTATGTACAGCGGTCGGTACAATATACACTTTCACATAATACAAATTAATGTTTACTCTTGGACTTCCAAAAGCTTAACTATTTAACTTTACACGATATAATTTATATTCGACATTCTGATATAGACTAAACTCTTACATTTTATCAGCGGTCTTATATATACCCTGAATTAAAATAGATGATTCATTCTCTGGTATGTGCTCGAACGTTCTTGGTTTCTGAAGAATATATAGTGCTTACGGCGTTTGTGTGTTTGACGGGTTGCCTAATAATAGCTCGTAGCACTACCCCTTCTTTAAAACCGTTACGTCCCGTAACTGTAAAAACGTTTTGACGCCAATTCGATGACTGATGACGGTATCGGCAGTTATCTCCTCTGGTGCATCCACCACGTCGTTGGAAATAACAGTCAACACTCTTTTGTTGGTCTTGGTAGGCAACCGGTTGATAACAACAAACAAGGACCTGGACGTTGGTTCCCTGAAAAACTACTTCCAGCATATTTTGGACTATTCTCCAATTTAAGCGATCCAGTCCACAACCTAGCTTGGGCACTGCTAGTCTCGTTACTCCATTTTCCATCATCTGAGCTTTAAGATTCAGCAAAGCCTCCCATAGATGTCCATAACTAGTTCTCTGCCATGAAGAATTTTAGGTGACCAGATAGTAAACATAACGATTTTTATCCTGAAGAGTCAAAGCTTTTCCTGCAGTTGCCTGCTGTTGTACTAATTCATCAATACATCCAAACTTTTCTTGAAAACAATAGCTATCTCTCTTGACATTTGCTGTTCCTGAGCTACGCAATGTGCAAGGGAATACTTTTCTGGTGCTCTGAACAGATCTTGCTGTTTTTTAACAACAACGCCAAATCTCGTCTTAGCGGAACCACCATACGCCGCAAGGAAACTCTTAAAATCTACATTTGGCTCACGATTAATAACTCTTTGCACACTATTCTCATTACTCAAGTCCCCCTGGTTGTTGCCAGCATAAGATGTTAAACGGTCAACATGTATCACTTTCGGTTTACCACGGGGAGATCTTCTGATCCGCTACACTACATCATTAATTCTTTTTAACACTTTGTACGGGCCTCCCCATTGTCTTTGTAATTTTGGCGACAATCCACGCTTTCTTTGTGGATTATACAACACTAAATCTCCAGGTTGGTAACCACCTTCTTGTGCTCTCGTGTCATACTGTGATTTCATTCGATCGCTTGCTGTCTGAATATTCTTTTAGACGTTTTCGTGGATGCTATTTGATCTTTCTCGAAGCTTACTAACAAAATCTTTACCTGCGATCTCTTCTCCAGGTTTAAATCCAAACTGAAGATCACATTGTAGCCGCAATTCACGTCCTAACATCACGCAAACGGGAGAGTATCTTGTGCTATCATGTACCGAAGATCGGTTTGCCAGTAGGAACAAATGTAAATATTGGTCCCAGTCACGTTGATGTTTAGAGACAACTTTGGCTAAGTACTTTCCCAACGTCCTCTTCATTCTTTCAACCATTCCATCCGATTGGGGATGAAGTAACGTGGTTCTAGTCTTCCTGATTCCAAGATGCTTGCAGACGTTCTGAAACAACGCTGATTCGAAGTTCCGACCTTGATCGGAGTGTAATTCCAACGGAACTCCAAAGCGACAAAACAACTCCTTCACTAGTACATCTGTAACCGTCTCGGCTTCTTGGTTAGATATGGTATATGCCTCCGGTCATTTGGTAAATAATCCATTGCAACCAAGATGTATTTATTTCCTTTCTCTGATTCAAGAAACGGACCAGCTATATCAATCACCACACTCTCAAAAGGATCCCCCGCGTTACACTGTCTCATCGAGGCTTTCCGTTTTGTGACCGGGCCATTTCTACAGGCACACAACTCACATTTTCGGCACCACTCCTTCATATCTTTTTTGCAGTTCACCCAATAGAATCTATCCCTCACTCTTTCGAAAGTTTTTTTCACGCCAAAGTGCCCTCCGGAAATACCATCGTGCAAGTGCTGCAACACTTCAGGCACTTTGCTTCTCGGCACTATCACTTGAAGTCGTCTCTCAGTGCCATCTTCACATTCCAGGCGTCGTTTCAAGATTCTATTTTCAATCACCAAGGAGTTCCACTGTGCCCAGTATGCCTTCAGGTTCCTACTTGAAATAGTAAATTCTTCCCAAGCTGGTCGTTGTCCCCTACTTTTCCACCCAATAATACGTCCCAATTCGGCGTCATTCTCCCTGGTCTTCTCGTATTCTTTCGGGTTGCTAAGTAACATTGGTTACCGTCATTCTATGAATGATACTTATTTTCTCTTCCATCTTGAAGCAATGATTGCATGCTACCGGACAAGGTCTGCTTGACAAAGCGTTTGCATTCCGATGGCTAGTTCCTACACGATGTTCTGTGTTAAAATCATATTCCTGCAGCCGCTTTATCTACCTTGCAACTAGCCCTTCAGGATTTCGAATCTACAGTAACCATTTTAGTGCAGCATGGTCTGTTCTCAACAGGAATTTACGGCCGTATAAGTACTTATAAAAGTGCTCTACGGATTTGACGACGGCCAACAGCTCCCTTCTTGTCACACAATAGTTCCTTTCCGGCCACGACAAGACCTTGCTGAAATACCCTATTACTTTTTCTTGTCCGTCCTGCACTTGAGAAAAAGCGCTTCCTATAGCTGTATTACTGGCATCGGTATCCAACACAAATTTTCCCTCCATCCGTGAATAACTCAAAGTTGGTGCTGTAACTAGTAGCCGTTTCAGTTGTTCAAATGAGCTGTGGCAGTCGTCATTCCAATCATATTCTTGTCCATCTTTGATTAATTTCGTTAACGGTTTGGCAATGTTCGCAAACTCAAGTATACAACGTCGGTAATATGTGCACAATCCTAGAAAATTGCGTAGTTGGTGTATATGTGCTAGTGTAGGCCACTATTGTACCGTTTCTATTTTGTCAGGGTCAGCTCTTATTCCGGTCTCCGAAACGACATGTCCTAGGTATTTCACCTCTTTTCCAAATACGTGACACTTCTTGGGGCTCAATGTAAGGTTTGCCCCGCGTAATCTTTGGAATATCTCCTCTAGGTTCTTAAGGTGTTCTTCAAAAGACCGGCCTAACACTATCACGTCGTCTAGGTACACCAGACATGTTTTCCAGTACAGTCCACGCAGTATCGACTCCATCAAACGTTCAAAAGTTGCAGGGGCATGGCATAATCCAAATGGCATGACTTTGAACTGCCATAATCCAGTTCCAATTGTATCCGGTTTTCAAGTTCAAGGTCGAAAACCATTTAGATCCGTAAAGAGTATCCAAGGTGTCATCAATTCTGGGCAAAGAATAGCTGTCTTTCTTTGTCACATTGTTTAGCCGCCGGTAGTCTACACAAAACTTTATCGACCCATCCTTTTGCTTGACAAGCACTACCGGGGATGCTCATGGACTATTCGAAGGTTCAATCACTTCTTGTTCTTTCATGTCGGTAATAATTTGCTTGGCTTCCTTACGTTTTGCCAAAGGAAGCCGCCTGGGGTGTTGTCTTATCGGTTGCACATCTCCAGTATTGATCTTATGTTGCACAACATTCGTCCTTCCTTTCTCACTATTATCCATTGCAAACACACTTTAATATCGTCCGACCAGTTCTTTTACCTTGCCCAGTTGGTCGGCGTTTAGTCCTTGACACGAAAGTATCAACATATCCAGCAATTTCTGTGAGCAACCGTTGCTGGTTTATCTTTTGTGTCGTCCACACAGCGTTTAATATGGCATACTAGAATGCAACTTCCCACAATCATGTCTTTCTTCAGGGTCACCGTATGCGAATTAATGTTTAGTACTCTAACTGGTATCATATTTCAAAACTTTACCAGCGTTCTTCCAATCAGTAATCCCTCCAGACCCATTCCCGATTCAGTTGCTTCCATCATGCATACTTGTTCTTCCCGGAGCGTACCATCCGGCCGTCCCATTACTATCATTTCCTCCTTCTCGGGTATGTTAATATCACAAATCATTCGAACTTGCATAGTCTGTTTACTCGTCCCTTGAAATGGAAACTCATCATCATCTATCCGAAGCACATTTTCTTTCATGTTTACATAAAACCCATATTCTCTCATGAGATCCATTCCCAAGATCACTTCTTCTGTAATTTCAGCTACCAACACCCGATGATTAATTAGTTTGTCCCCAATTGCCAACGTAACGGCAGTCTCTCCTTGAGTAAAAATTTTCTCACCACTTGCCGTTCGAAGGCATACCGATATAGGTAGCATTTTTCCACGACCAACCAAATCTGGTCTCACAATAGTCCTTGTCGCTCATGTATCCACGAATAATCGGACAACCCTACCATTAGTTCTACCATCCATATAAATGCTGTCCAAACTTCCCATCGACGATGCAGCCCGGATGATAATCTCCGCTGCACTACGTTGTGCTGTAGACCTTCGCCCCTTTACATTGACCTGCTTTATCTCAATCGGTTGTTTCTTTGGTTGAGTATAGCGCCTCTGTATATGACCAACTTCACCGCAGCTCCAGCATCGCAGACGCCATCTCCGCGGTTGTCGTCTTTCTAGCCTTTCCGCTTTTTGTTTTTCAAACACACGGTTGATTATTTGATCTATGCTGTTCTGCGATTGACCAGGTTTCTCTAAGGCAGACCGAACTTTGTGACTTATTCTGTATGATGTCTGCTTAGCTGCTTTAAATTCAAGTGCATGAGTCAGTGTGTCATCTAACATTTTTGGCCGTGCTAATCTTAGTGCTTGCTGTATTTCGCCATCTTTAACGCCATCCACAAATGTTTTAACAGCCAGTTGTTCGAGGAAGCTATCTGGTGCCGTTGGGTAAGCCGCTCTAACTAATCTGGCAATGTCAGCTTCGAATTCTTGCAGGCTTTCATTTGTCTTTTGCTAGCGGTTCTTAACTTGTGCCTGGCAAACCTGTTGAAGGTGAATGTCTCCATATCTCATTTCAAGCTTCGATGTTATGAGGCCGTAATCATTCTGCTGGTGATCGGGAATCGTTTGCAAGATGTTGTAGGGCCACTATTAAGGAGATAGCCTTCTCTTTGTTGTACCAACCATTAGCTATTGCAGCAGCTTCAAATTGTTTCAAATATGTGGGCGAAGATGTTTTACCATCGAATGTAGGTGGTTTCACTTTAAATTTTGACGATATTGATTCGCTTCCTTCCATGCTTCTTATTTCCGGAATGTTCTGATTTACAACTTGGTTTACTAATTCAAGTGGCCGCGTTGTTAGTGAAATCACTTGTTCTTGCAGCCTCATCACATCTTCTTCCATTTTTACCAATTTTCTGTCCAACTTTTGCTCAACTGTTTTTACCTGTTCAGTGAAATCTTCTTTCAATGGAATGGAGCTTTCCATTAATCTTTGTTCTAACGTGGCTGTCAATTCATTCAACTTTTCTCCCAATTTTGCAGCATTTTCACTTAACTTTTCTTCCATTCTCTCAGCACTTTCACTTAACTTTTCTTTAAGGGTTGATTCCAGTTCAACTGACCTCACTGCGTTTTGATTTAGTGTCACTTCCAGTTTAGCCGATCTCTCCTCCATTTTCTCAGCATTTTCACTAAACTTTTCTTCTATACCAAATTTAAAATCCTTAAGGAAATTCATTAAAGTTTCTGCGTCCATTTTACTTTGGCTTCTTGTAACAGGCATACACAAACTACTTAAATGTTTTTAGACTTGTGTGTTTTTCTTTTAAAGTACACTATATAACTCACACAGCCTAACACCAGTGTAGCCGGCTACCACTAACACGTTTCACTAATTTAAAACAAGTTGTAATAAAAGTCTTTATTACTCACTGTTCGTAAGTCTAATTAACAGTATATGCCTTATTTTTAGATGTTTTCAGTCCAATTAACAATGAGGCACTATCACACTAATGAATTTACAAGAACAAATATCTTCTTAAACAAAATTCTTAACCATATGTCTATTAACAACACTAACACTACTATAATTTATTTATTACACTTTCGTCTATTTATGTACAGCTATCGGTACAATATACACTTTCACATAATACAAATTAATGTTTACTTTTGGACTTCCAAAAGCTTAACTATTTAACTTTACACAATATAATTTATATTCGACATTCTGATATAGACTAAACTCTTACATTTTATCAGCGGTCTTATATATACCCTGAATTAAAATAGATGATTCATTCTCGGTTCCTGGAGAATATACAGTGCTTACGGCAGTTGTGTGATTTTGACGGGTTGCCTAATAGTAGCTCGTAACACTATTATTATGGTAAAACAATATCAATGGGAAATATATCCCGTTCTGATGATCCACTTGGTTTTTGGGCTGCCAATAAAAGCTTATTTCCAGAATTGCACAGAATGGCTTTGAAATATCTTTGTGCGCCCGCAACTTCTGTACCTTCGGAAAGGATATTCTCAAAAACTGGTATGATTACCAACATTAAAAGAAACAGACTGTCTCCTAAAATATTAAATTTTATTGTATTCTTAAACTTTAATTTATAAGTTTTAAGACTTTATTTGTTGTATAGTATGTTTTGTTTTATCGTATTGCATTGCATTGCATTGCATTGTCCCCTCTCTCATATAATTGTCGCACAATGTTTTTAGTGTCTTTAACAAAAGAGGTGTTAGACTGATTGGACGATACGATTTCGCCTGGGAATAGTCATTCCGATCAAGTTTGGGTATAAAGACCGCCCGAACAACTCTTCAGCCGCTGGAGATGTATTTAAAGGCAATACAGTCCCTAAAAAGTAGCACCAAAAATGGAAGCATCGCCTCCAGGCCTCACTGTAGTATAGCTGGAAAGATGCCATCCAGATCAGGGAACTTAAACGGTTGAAAGGTTGAAATGGCCTTTTTTACTTTCTTCTTGTCTACCACCCGGTTCGAAACCACCCAATCTGCCTCACATGGGGCAGACGTAGGTAGGTCCGTCGTGGGGCTGCAGACAAGAGGTGCACTCTCATAGAAGTGTGTTTCTGCGAGTAGTTCCGCAGTTTACTTCTCACTATCCGTGTACCTGCTGTCTGGGCGTTTCAAACAGCATGGTAGGTGGCGAGGATCTTTTGACTGATTCGAAAAGGTTCCTTGACAGACTCTACTGAAATACAGAAGGTCTTCCAGGAGTTTCTCTGTCGTTACCTGATCTCGGTTTTGAATGGTCTCAAATGGCTATTGTAAACCTTCCGGTCAACTATACTCCTAGTGTTTTTTGCCTTATTGAACAACTGATCAGCAGTTTTCTTCAGCCTCTGGCATTAGAACCCGTTCAAATGAGTTCAACAATAACGTTATTATTAGTATCACTTATGATGTTTTAGTTATAACAAAACATGACTTAATACTACCGTTTACAATAATGAACTTACAACGGCTCTTTATACTATTTTCGTGTTGATAGAAATGAATATACTAGTTCCAAAATGCTTGGTGGTGGTGTTCTAATCCTGGTGCGGTTGTCGTAATCTGCTCAATTAATCAAAACTAATGTATTAGATGTGGAGCAGCTGTTTATCTCTATTACTAACGTTGGTTGCTTGGTTATCATCGGTGGTGTATGCATTCCTCCCTCCTCTTCACTTCAAACTTATGAATCATATTGCAATGCGCTTGATGAATTAAGCATTAACTATCCTAATGCCAAGTTTATCTTATGTGGGGACTATAACATCCCTCAGGCAACTTGGAATAACAATGAACTTATTTTATGCAATAATAGAGGCGCAGCAGAACCTTCAGTAGCTTCGTCCTCTTTGATTAATCTGAATCAATATAATAAAGTGCATAATACTAATAACCGACTCTTGGATCTAATTTTTTCTAACATTCCTATTCTTAAGATTCAACCTTGCCATTGAATTAATAATGTATAATAGTGTTCACCATACTGCTTTAACTTTTGATATATTGATTAAAAATTAGCTACCTTATCTAGAATATGAGGAATTTATATATGATTTTCATAAAGTATATTATGAAGTTCTTAACCGTTATTAGAATACAATTGACTGGTCATTCTGTACAAGTTTAAAGAATGTTGATGATGCTACTGAATACTTTTACCATATACTTCAAACTGGCTTAGACGACTTTGTGCCTAAAAAGCTTATAAAATCAAATGATTTCCCTTCTTGGTATAGTAAAGAATTTATCAATCTTATTATACATATGAAAAAAGCTGCCACAGGCACAATAAATTGTGTAATAATATGGAGTCCTACCGTATGTTTAGTCATTATCGCAATATATCCAAAATTCTCAGTGTTAAGCTCTATAAAGAATACATGCAGCACATGGATTATAACATACTGACAAATCCTCGAAACTTCTGGAATCATATGAATAATCTGAAGAATACTAATCGATTACCTGAACAAAGGAAGTTTAATAATACTACATGCACTATAATGGCCTGGTTATAATGAACTTATTTACTGATTATTTCTCTCAGGTATATTATATAGAAAACATGGTTCCAAATGATACAACTGTCTTATAATCATTAAATTTACATGATCTGCAATTTAGTTAAAAGGAAGTTTTTAATGCTATACTTAATATAAAAAAAATTGTAAGTCGCCGGGTCTTGATGGTACACCTATCCCCCGATTTACACGGTACTTGTTTTACACGTTCTCGCTTTTACACGGTTTTTCAAATAAGTTTTTTTTGTTTTTATCGCACTCTACTAAATGCTACTGTGATTGAATACGTGCGCTGTGTACACATCTCACGGGGAATCCTGAGCTTATGTGCTAACTTGCTGCACACGCTCACTGTGTCTGTATTTCTTCGCATAAAATTAAAGTTTTATCTACGGAAAATTGTACATTTGAGTGAAAGTTTCACAGTTTCAGAAAGATTTAATTTTCCATATTCGTAAATTACACGTGAGTGCATAATTTAGATTATTATAAATTAACGGCTGTGATTAAAGTAAAATTCAGAGGGAAAAAATGCGGGAAATTTTGGAGGAAAATGATGGCAATTTACCAAATAGGTTTAATTAAAATAAAAAAATTAAAACATTTTAATTTGAAAAAAAATTAATTAAAACAGTCTAGTTATGGTGAATTAAAACAACTGGTTCTTTTATTAAGGGTATAATTTTGTTCTTATTTGGCGCTTACTTGTAAATTAATGAAAAAAACAATTACATTATGTAATTTGTTGATTTTCTTTAGTTAACCAATAAACATTAGGTAGAATTCTCTTACGCTTATTTAATAAAAAATAAAAGTTTTTAATTTTCCCTCCAAAATTTCCCGCATTTTTTACCTCTGAATTTTACTTTAATCACAGCCAAATTAACATAAATTAAAAAAAAAATTATAGGCTTATAATGAAGAAAGAAGTTAAAAGAAAAGTTATTTCTTTAGAAACTAAAATCGAAATTTTGGATCGCTTATGAAAGGGAGATAGAGTAGTAGATGTTGCAAAATCATATAGCATGAACGAAGCTACAATAAGAACTATTAGAACAAATGATAACACAATTAGAAAGAGTATTGCAGCTGGCAATACCACGAGTATGGGCACAACATCATACACCAGAAATATCGCAATGGAAAAAATGGAGAAAGCGTTAATGCTTTGGATAGAAGATCAAACACAAAAAAGAGTACCCATTGATACAAGCGCAATAACAAATAAAGCTTTACGAATTTACGAAAAAATTGTAGAGCAATTACCATCTTCTTTTTCAACTGAAAAGAAGCCAAATTTTTGGGCAAGTCATGGCTGGTTTGAAAGATTTAAAATAAGATATTCTTTACACAGCTTAAAATTAAAAGGTGAACTGGCTTCTGGCGACGTAGATGCAGCCCAAGAATATCCAGCAAATTTTGCAGAAATTGTTAACGACAATTCATACACCCCTGATCAGGTTTTCAATGCTGATGAGTCAGGGTTATTCTGGAAAAAAATGCCTAAAAGGACTTATGTCTCAAAATTTTATAAATCGACTAGTGGTCATAAAGCAGCAAAAGATCGCATAACAATTCTTTTCTGTAGCAATGCTTCAGGAGATTATATTATGAAACCATTAGTGATTAACAAATCAAAAATGCCCCGTGCCTTTAAAGGAGTAAACATCGATAATCTTCCCGTTTATTGGAGGGCTAATAAGAAAGCGTGGGTTACTGCTGCAATGTTTACTTAATGGTTTCATGAATGTTTTATCCCAGATGCCAAAAAATATTTAAGTTCAAAAGGATTGCCTTTTAAAGTGCTTTTGTTAATTGACGATGCGCCGGGTCACCCACAAGATCTAGAATATGAGAACGTTGAAGTAAAATTTTTACCAAAAAATACAACTTCATTATTACAACCATTGGACCAAAGCATAATTTCTACTTTTAAAGCTTTGTACATAAAACGAGCTTTTACATATATTTTGGAACAAATGGAGAACAATGAATCTTTAACAGTTATTAGAGCTTGGAAAATTTTTACAATATTAGACTGTGTGAAGCATATCGCCTTATCATACACTGGGATTAAGCAAACAACGCTCAATAGCTGTTGGAAAAAATTGTGGCCAAATGTAGTCAAAAATGAACATTCCATTTCAACGTTAAATGATGAATATTCGCAGATAGTACAGATGGCACATTCATTGGGCGGAGAAGGTTTTGATGATTTTACTGATGATGATATTGCAAAGTTAATGGCTGATAAAGAACTAAGTGAGGATGATTTAGTTAACTTAATTTGCGAAAGTGAGTCTGACAAATCTGATGAAGAGGAATTAGTACCAGTAACATTCACTGCTAAAGTCATCCGCAAAGAACTCGCATTGGGAAGAAAGCTGGGTAATCATTTTATACAAAATGACACAAACGTTGAAAGGGCTTTACAATTCCAACGTGACATAAATCGCTGCTTGGCTCAATATGAAGAAGTTTACAAAGATCTTACAAAAAATTCGAAGCAATTATTAATAACCGATTTTATTACCATCTCTCATAATGTAAATATTTCTGCTTCAAACATCGAATTGTCACAAATAACTTCAAGTGATGAAAGTGAATTCAAACCTTCGATTCGGAAAAAAAGAATGAGAGTAATTTCTGACAGCGATGAAGGATAATAAAACACCTTTGGTTTTATTTTTTGTTCTTCTGTTTAATGTATTGTAATTAAATAAAAAAACCGTGTTTCCGTAATATATTACATATTTTAACCTGTCAATGCATTTTATTTTTATTTCTGTGTACACCTAAAAATATTGAAAAAAAATCACAACTGTTAAATAGCAAAATTATGCTTTTTCTGCAAGCTTTTCGATTTACACGGTTTTGACTTGAAAATTTTTAATTTTCGATTTACACGTTTTTCTCAGAAACGTATCTACCGTGTAAATCGGGGGATATGTGTATTCCCCTCACTTTAATAAAGAAATGTATATTCAGCCTTTGTTCACCTTTAACGAATTTATTCAACCGCTCACTATATCTTGGTAAATTCCCTTCAAAATGGAAACTTAGTTATATTAATCCTATATTCAAAACAGGCGACAGAGGGAATGTATTAAACAATAGAGGCATATGCACTCAATCTTCTATTCCAAAACTGTTTGATTTTTTTATGTCAAAACTTCTACACTGGAACTGTAAGGAAATAGTATGTTCTAACCAGCATGGCTTTCAACAACACAAATTCACTATAACAAATTTATTGATATTTACTCACTCAATTATCAGTTCTCTTGAGAAGTGTCTGGAATTTGAGGCTATCTACACGGATTTCTCTAAAGCCTTCGATTGAGTGAATTTAAATCTTTTACTGTACAAATTGAATAAGATAGGCTTTGGAGAAAACATCTACCATTGGCTTTCCTCATATTTATATGGCAGAGCTCAGGCAGTTAAATACAAACAATTTGTATCATTTAAATTCCCTGTGCACTCGGGAATTCCTCAAGGTTCACACCTTGGGCCTCTGTAATTCCTTCTTTTCATTAATGACATTGTCAGCTGCTTCAAACACTGGTCCTTCTTGCTATATGCCAATGATTTAAACCTTTATAGACCTGTTACTTTCACACATGATTACCTTTTAATTCAAGATGATCTTGATTCCTTGGTTATCTGGTGCGATGTGAATAGGCTTTTTTTAACACCGACAAATGCTACGTGATTACATTTTCACATACTATTAATAGCACTCTGACGAACTACTTTATTAATAATGTTTGCCTAAAACGAATGATTTAAATCAAAGATCTTGAGGACATATTAGATAAGAAGCTTACCTACATTTCACATATTGTATATGTTCAAATGAAAGCTTTTCCGATGCTTGGATTTATAATAAGAAACTCTAATAAATTTTTCTTATGTAACCATTAAGTTATTATATTTTTCATTGTTAAGAAGCATCTTAGAATATGGGTCTATTATCTGGTCACCCTATTACCAGGTCCATATTATTAAATTTGAGAGAGTCCAAAAGAAGTTTCTTTGATATATTGCCTACAGAGTAAATATACATACTTTAACTAATTTTTTTTTTACCGTCAACTTAATTGCAGAACTTCAAATCCCAACTATACAAAATAGACATATACTACAGGACTTGGCTTCCTATTTTTAAATTATTTGATTTGTTGTCCCAAAATTCTTCAGTAGATTAATATTAATGTCCCGACCAGAATAACCACAGGAAATTCTAATTTCTTTTTTCACTGATATCTACATTTGACAAACTATGGTTAGCTCTGACAGGTTTCCACAACTTGATCGATTTTGTTCCTCCATTGATGAGTTTCGTTATACATTGCTGAAGATATTGAGTGTAAAATAATAAATTAAAATAATTGTTCATTTAGTTTTAGTTAAGCATGTTGCATTTGTATATTTGTATTTATTATGCTCATTTACTTATGTGTAAGTTGTTATATATATATTTCCTTTTTTTGTGTTTGAAAAACAAAAAAGAAGGGGTTTCCTGTATAAATAAATAAATATAGGTGAAATAGGGTATATATTTAGAAAACAATAGAAGAGGAACTGAGCTGTATCTAGGTTGTAAGAATGTCAGGAAACTGTGTGGCTAGCTCAGAATAGAAATCAGTAAAAGCACGCGTCCAACCAGTTCCAAGATGGAAAATCTAATGGTGAAAAAATAATTGAACTTAAACCTGATGAGTACTATAAACAAATACAGGTGTTGGTTTGGCAATATTTTCAACCAATCTTGATTGTGCAGAAGGGTTTATTGGAAAACTATCAATTCAGAAAATGTACAAGAATTGGGGATCTTGGTAGCCACAGGCTGCTTAATCCCTTTCACACACCACTGAATATTGGTGAAATAGGGTATATATTTACAAAACAGTAGAAGGGAAGCGGAACTATATCTACGCAGTGGGAATTTCAGGAAACTGTGTAGGCTAGCTCAGAATAGAAATCAGTAGAGGTACGCGTCCAACCAGTGCGATGACGGAAAAGCTAATGATGAAAAGATAATTGCACTTAAACCACAAAACAATAGAAGGGGAACCAAACTGCATCTAACAAGAAAGAGCAGTGGCTATGTTTGAAGACAACAAATGTAGAGACATGGACAAAAGTGTTGGAAGCATATGTGTGGGGCGACAGACGACAAAAAAAACCTAATCATGCAGACACATGCATATTTCCACAACAGATAAGAAATAACTATCGCCATATATACGTATTAATACACTTTCTGCCACTTCCACCATGTGATGTTTGGAGTTTTAATTATTAAAGGATGTTACATATAATAAACACTTTAAAATTAAATTGTGTAATTAACAAACTAAATATACTCGAATAATTTCAATTAACTTAACTTTAGAAATAAAATATCACTTCTATAAATGATTAGAGCATAAAAGACCATATGCATTTATAATATAGTGGCACTGCGTTATCATTGTTCAACAGTACACAACTAACTACCCCAAAGTCTAAACGGTGCAGCTTGCAACATGATAACAAACCAATCACGTGCGCTGATAAAATAACGCTACAATATATTACAGTATTTTCATTTTCGTTAGATTCATTACTTTTTGGAGTGATTTACTATTAATTTACCATCACGAACAAGGATGCGTGGTTGTTGTCATTCAAAAATGAAATTGATGTTTATAGTGGCAATTGCATGCTGCTGCATCAAATTTTAAAATGTCAAAAGCAGACCAAAAGGCTATTAGTGATTCATAATGAAATAAGCTGAAAATGTTTATACTTTTTGATATATATTGAAAAAAAGAGTTAGTTTTTGATGAACATTGCTGTTCAATATCGGTAGAGAATCTTTTAGGATTTAGTACTTACAATTGCATCTTCGGTACATTCTTGAGCATGCAGCTATTCATTGTACCGCTAGGTATAACAAGTTTTAAGGGTCTCCTGAATAGTTGAGGAGTTCGGTTTTGTACTTCATGAGAACAAGTTTGTATGACTTACTGCCGTACATCATCATCATTATTACTATTATTATTCACTCATTATATGTGTTTAATTACCAATCTGCTTTTCATTAACAAATCAAAGTATCTACAATCCACTATAATTAATCAAACCAGGTGGAGATTTATTCAACAAAATCTATTTATACCTACACACCGATAGTGAGTACTTACCTATTAATGCATCATAAACGGTAATTAAATTATATTACTGTATTGGAGCCTCTAAATTTTGTAATTTCAATCTTTGTCATAAAAAGCTTGAAATATATGCAGTTTTTTATTAGTTATGCTTACCTATGGATATCATTCACAAAATGAGTGCTCTTATTTACTCTAAATATAGTGCTTTAAGCATTTATAAACAGTTTTAAAATTGTACGAGTCAAAGCAATACATGAAACTTTCTACATGCATCAAACGGCAAGCAAATTACAAATATACAAGAAATTGTTACAACAGAATCAATCCAAAAGTTGAGATATTATAAACTAGTACATAACCAAACTAAAAATGTTTATACATCATTTTTAAACTTTTGTAGCTCACGTTACAGACTGCAAAGAGATATGAATTATAAAAATATGAATTACACTATTATGTTTTGTATACCATATCATTCTTATTTTTAAAAAAATGGAGAAATTAAACATTCAGATAATAATATTATATGAATAATAATCAAACCAGAGTTATAATGCAAACAAATTGAAAACAACGTATTCACTATAGTTAAAGTGTTAAGTTTATCTTAGAGTTATTTAACACCGAGAAACGTCTTTCTCGTACTAATACTAGCAATTGCCCTTACTTAACTTTCTTCTAAAGTTAGTTTTCGCTGTAGGCTCTATATCCTGTGCAGTTTAGCATTTGAATTTTTGAAAAATTGTAATATTTCACACAATGATACGAGTTATCCCAGGAAGCTATGATCACGTGGTTAATCATCAGAAGAATGATTTTATAAATTTTGAAACTACACTAGCCAGAGTATTTATAGCAACCAAACTTGCCTGTATAAAAATTTGACATTTGTTAGCATAAGAACATTGTAACAATCACATCAAATTTTTTCCAAAGATGGACAATAATTTAATTTAACTACAATTTAGATTTTTCCATGGGAATATTATCGTGCAATAATTTATTACAATTTAGAAGTTAGAATAAAGAAGATTTCTAAATAACTTGCCATCTGGTTGGGAAATGAAGCTGCAACTATTGCTGTTGTGAACTTTATTATTTTTAATTTGAATTTAATGTTTACTCTTAGACGGCTGAGAGCACAATTATGACAGTCCATCGGAAAAATATAAAATGCACACATTAGAATTGTTCCATATGAATTTACTAATTAACAAGATGTAAATCTATTCAATACATAATTCTAAGCTTATAGTTACTTAATGATATCACAGAAAAGTTTAAGTTGCAATTATTCATACATTCTACTGTGCAATAGCCACAATATCATTTGTGCATTCCAGTCAATGAAGAAGGTTTTATTATTTTCATTGCAGCCAATTTTCAACATGATCCTTTGACCCAGATGTGAATACAGTGGTACTATAAGCTCAATTACAAGAATCACTCATTAAAATACAGTGAATTTGTAAGTAAACTCAATTTCATTGATCAAAAGAAAGTTACAGTGAACCACTATTACAAGCGTTCAGTCAAGTACAGTGGACCAACACAACAAGCGTTCAGTCAAGTACAGTGAACCAATACTACAATCGCTTAACACTACAAGCAGTCAGATCAAAATATTTCTAAAATATTTTCCAAGTATTTATTCAAGTAATCTGAGTATTGTCGATACATAAGTGAGTCCTTCATACTGCTGCTTCATTCACTATTAGCTTCTATTTGAGTAATAACCATCTGCATGTTTGTATTTTTATCAAAATGAGTTCTGAACTAAAGATTTTAGTTAAAAAACGTGGCATTCGTAAAGCCCAAATTATACCGTTTCAAACCTGTCTTGATTCACTAAAGCTAAATAAAATAGATATAATTAAGCATATTGAAAACTTGAAGGTGCGTTTAGCTGCAGTCAACTTTTGCAAGAATTTAACAGTTTGCAATTTAAAATAGAGCTTTTAAATAAAGGGACAAGCGAATAGGACGATGCTGCAAAACGGGAAGAGTTTGAGAATTATTTTTTAGTTTTAGCTCTTGCTCTGGATATAATTGATAAAAATTCTGCAGGTCAATTGTCACAAAGCGCACAAATGCATAGCAACGCCACTCAGGGTACAAGTGAGTCTAGTGTCGGCATAAAGCTTCCTACCATATCACTACCAAGTTTTTCTGGTAAGTATGATCAATTCTTAGAATTTCCTGATACATTCAAATCACTCATTCATGATAATAACAGTATCAGTAAAATAAACAAATTTCATTACTTGAAGGTGACTCTTCAGCCACCAGAAAGATTCGATAATAAACGCATTATCATAAATAATCACATTAACGCTATCTTTAATTTGCCCAGGTTTCAAGAAATGATCATGTTAATCTAAGAATACTTCTAGGAAACTTGTTCAAACATTTAAGATGCCTCCAAAACTTAAAGCAACCTGTAAATGAATGGAACACAATCATAATTTTTATCATAAGTAATAAATTTGATCTTGAATTAAAACAAGAGTATGAGTCATTCAAAATTCAAAGCAATCTTCCCACGATGGATGGGCTGAAATAATTTTTGAAATCAAAGTGTGAGATGCTCTGACCTGTATTCAAACTCCTCAGAAATCCAAATTTAAAAAAACGCAGTCGTTTGCAGTAAGTAATGTTACAGCAAAAGGTATATTTGGAAAGGTGCGCATAAAATATACCATTGCAATAAATTCAGAGCACTTTCAGTTAATGCCAGAACAACAAAAATCAAGCATTTAAAGCTTTGCATTAATTGTTTTAAGCCAAATTACATTAGTAAGGACTGCAAGTCTAGCAAATGCAGGGAATGTGGCAAATCACACCACACCCTCATTCACATTAATTTCAAAAATGAAACTCAGTCATCCAATAGCAACATTGAAACAGAAACCAAAAGTTGAAACTGTAGCTGTTAGTACTATGACAGCATATCATTCTACAGGTATGTTGTTTGAGCATTCAGTACTATCAACAGCTATAATAATTAAAATAAAGGATGCAGTGGGTACTTTCCATGAATGTCGTGCATTGTTGGATTCTGGAAGTCAATCTCACTTTATAAAAATCAGGTTGTGCAATAAACTTAAAGCATCTAAGCTTTCAATTGACTTTTCAGTAAGTGGCATTAGTCAAATCCCTACCAACGTTTCACACAAAGTTGGTATAAACATTCAATCATTGCTCAACTCATTTCAAACCGGGCATTGCATTACCTGCAATCACAGGTAATTTTCCTCATGAAACGTTTGATGCCTCGAGCTTAGGCATATCAAACAACATAAAACTAGCAGACAGTAAGTTTAACATGCCTCTCGATGTTGATTTGCTTATCCGACCATCCTTATTCTGGGATCTATTGTGCATAGGCAAAATAAAGCTTAGAGGTTCAAAAATCATTCTTGAAAAAACCAAATTCGGTTGAATACTCGAGCACTTGGGACATTCAACATTCAACAGCTTGAAAACTTTTGGCTGTTGGAACAATTTCCATCCAAGCGAGCACATTTGATGGAAGAAAGAACGTGTGAAAAACATTTTCTGAAGAACACAGAACGCGATTCAAACGATCGTTTTGTCGTTTCAATTCCCTTTAATTCAGAATCCAGCAATGTAGGCAATTCTCTTCAAAATGTAACAAGATGCTTTTTGTCGCTGGAAAATCAAAAGCCTTAAGCGGCAATATTCAGATTTCATGCAGGAATATGAAAGATTGGGTCGCATGACTGAATTACCTGAATATGAATTTGCTGCGGGTTTCTCAGTTTTTTTATATGCTACATCACCATGTCATTAAACATGAAAACTTAACTACTAAATTGCGCACTGTTTTTGACGGCAGTGCCAAAACTTCAAGTGCTATATTACTGAATGAAATGCAAATGGTAGGACCAGTCATTCAAGATGATCTCTTCTCCATTTTGGTTCGATTTCGGCAACATAAGTATGCAGTCTCTGCTGACCTAACAAAAATGTTATGATCAAGCCTGATCAACGCAATTTGCAAAGAATTCTGTGGAGAAACGACCCCAATGATCCGTTAGGGCATTTTGTTTTAAATACTGTCACCTATGGCACAGCTTCAGCTTCTTTCTTGGTGATGTGTCTTCAACAATTAGGGCACGAAAATGCAACTAAATATCTATATGTGTCTTCAATTATCTTAAACGACTTCTATGTTGATGACCTCCTTTCTGACACCGATTCTTATCAAAAACTGATATCTGTCCGCCATGTTGTGACAACAATCTTAGCTCAAGGTTGTTTTGAGATTAAAAGTGGGTAACAAGTGCATCAAATGCTTTGCATTCACTATCTGCGTCCGATTCCGAATTTGCATGACTGGATCCAGGTATAATAGCAAAACTCTCGGCATGCTGTGGTTACTTTCAGTTGATAACTTCAGCTACAATATAAAAGACATCGTTGAAGAGCTCTGTAACAAAATGGTCAATATTGGCCATCACAGCTGCTATATTCGATCTGTTAGATTTATTGGCCCTTGTAATAATCATTGCTATATCAGACAGAAGTTGCGGTAACACAAACTATCATGGAACGAATCAATTTCCTCTGATTTGCACTATCAGTGGATTCAATTTTTTTAAAGATTTGTCTTCTTTACGTTTGTTAAGTATTCCGTGTCAACTTCTTGTCGATGACGTGGTCAGCATGCAAATACGTCTTTTTTATGCCTCACAGCTACGTTCTGGAGCGTGTGTATACTTGAAAAGCAATAGTAGCAGTGGCATCAACACTGTAAACGTAATTGCTTCTAAATCTAGACTGACCCCATTGAAAACAGTTTCAATTCCCTGATCGGAACTATCCGGTGCTCTGCTTCTAGCAAGACTTGTCAGCAAAATCACCAACGCTCTTTCTATTGCTGCCAATTCAGTGACCTATTGGACGGATTCAACTACCACTTTAGCATGGTTAAAGAATTCTCCTAACGTTCTGAAAATCTTTGTTTCAAATCGTGTGTACAAGATACAAGATTTAACTTACCGAACAATAGAAACATATTCAATCTGTCGATAACCAAGTTGATCTGATATCTCACAGTGTCCAACCCAAGTTTTAAATCACTTCCGAATTGTGGTAGAATGGTCCAGTATGGTTGCCCGAATTCGCTGATCAATGGCCTTCACTTGAGCTAGAATCATGCAATCACATCTCTGATACTATTTTCCAAGAGCATAATTCCATCAAGACTTTCACAGTGCAAAATGCCAATGATAGTAATTTTGATCAATTTTCTTCATATAAGAAACCACGAAAATTTGCTGCATATGCTCAGTGCTTCAAACAAAATGCTTCCTCAGTCGTAGCTTAAAAATATCCTGATTCTATATCCCATGAAGAACTGAATACAGCTACAAAAAGTCGTGTGGTTCGCACAAATTCAGGAATTTCAGTCAGGCATAACTGCTTTAAAGAATAATAAAGATTTAAAATCTAAAAGTCGCTTGTTATCACTTAAGCCTTTCCTAGATGATGATAGTTTACACCGTGTTTGCAGTAGAATTCACTATTCACAGTTTTCTGAAAATAAAAAGCATCCACTTCTGTTGCCTTCAAAGTATAAACTAACATATCTAATAATTAAGCACAAACATGGGAAAACATTACACTCTGGTCTGCAGGTTTTATTGTACCATGTACATGAAACAATTTCAAGACGAAATTGTGTCAAGAAAATCGTCTGGGATGCAATATGTGTTTTCGAGCATCTCCTAAGTCATTTGCACCTTTATTGGGTTCTTTGCCTAAAGAGCGCCTAATGATTCACTTTCCATTCCGCACTTGTGGAGTCGATTATTGTGATCATGTATTAATTAAAAATAAAAGGCGGGTGTGGGTTCAAATCCTCAAAGCACTACATTTGCATTTCTTGTGTGCTTTGTGACAAAGGCAATTCGTGTTGAGTTAGTATCTGATTTAACATCAGAAGCTTTCATTGCTGTTTTAAGACGGTTTTCTAGTAGACAAGGCAAAGCTGCTATAACTTACTCTGATAATGGCATTAACTTTGTAGGAGCTAATACAGAAATAAAGAAATTGCTTAAAACAAGGTACTCTGGTACAGAAAATAACAAAATTGAAAGCATTTTGAATAATGAAAGCAGATCGTGGCGCTTCATCCCATCTCAATCTCCTGACTTTGGTGGATTCTGGGAGTCTGGAGTTCGCATAATAAAATATTACCTGAAACAAGTAACTAGTAATTCTCTATTCACATATGAAGAATTCTGTACCATATTAACTCAGATTGAAGCGGTGGTTAACTCTCGACTTCTGATCCAAGTAATCTTGATCCTCTAACCCCAGCTCACTTCTTAATCGGCTGTAGTCTCATGACTGTACTGGACTGTGACTTAACTATGATCAATGAAAATAGTGTTTTGCAATTTCAAAGAGTACAGCAAGTTGTACGACCTTTTGGAGAAGGTGGTCCAAGGAATATATAAATGAGCTCCAGTAGCTTCGTAAATGCTTTAGGAATTCCGACTGCACAAGAATTCCTGGTACTATGGTCTTAATAAAATAAGAAAACTTGCCACCTGCAAAATGGAAATTAGCACGCATCTTAGACATTCATCCTGGACAAGATGGTGTAGTCCGAGTGGTGTTGGTGAAATCTGTAATGGTGTGCAGAAGCATCCTGTGACTAAACTGTGCATCTTGCCTGGAAGTTAGTGTGAAATAAGATTCAAAATTGTTTTATTTCATTCTGCATTTATCGATCATTACCTTTCTATTTTTTGTTTGTAGAATTCATGATTATTTTTTGCATTGTGTTGTGTATTCATTTACTATGTTAATCTTGAGGTCACCTCAACGCGGGCGGCTTATGTTGCGAACTTTATTATTTTTAATTTGAATTTAATGTTAACTCTTAGGCGGCTGAGCGCACAATTATGACAGTCAAAAAAATGTAAAACGCACAAATTATAATTGTTCCATATTAATTTACTAATTAGCAAGATGTATATATATTCAATAAATAATTCTAAGCTTTATAGTTACTTAATGGTAACACAAAAAATTTAAGTTGCGATTATTCACATATTCTACTGTGCAATAGCCACATTATCATTTGTGCATTCCAGTCAAGGCAGGTTTTTCTTTATTTTAATTGCAGCCAGTTCTCAACAATTGCAAATAATATGTGATTTAAAAAATTTAATATGTAGCAGTTCTCTACAGGGTAATTTGTGAAGGTAAGTCAAAAACGGACAATATTAAATGATGAATACGAGTAATGGTCTCCTAATTATCTAAGAAGCTGCAAGTAGTACAGCTTGCTATTACTACAAAAAACACATCAACTTACTTATTGATATTTAGAGGTTAAAGATATCAAGATGTTAAAACAGCAACTATATTTACTTGATTTGTTTGTGACTTTTAGCTTTTTTTTGTTAAAAAATATGTAGGACAGAAAATATTTTAATTCGGCAAAAGAATTTATTTGGAATAAACTAATTTGTTAGTGTTCTAATTCTACAAGTGCTTTAAATCTGAGCCACAGAGTACATTAATAATCTACATTATTTGAGTCATGATCAACAATCTGCCAGGATATACAGCAATAGTAGCATGTGATTCATTTTTCATTCGTTATACACGATAAAGTTAGTATAAAAATAAACTCCAGAAAAAAGTTGCCACGTTTCTGTTATTTCAATCTCTTTTATATCTTTGATATTTTTATGTATTTGACTTATTTGTTGAATTAGTAGACTATTTGACATTGATATGAATATTAGTGTTACATTCAGTTGTAAAATAATGTAGAAAACTTCAACTGAATCACATTCAACATAAACAAATAACTGCAACACATAAGGGAATTATACCACAAATACACAGGAGCAAAACAAAAATGATCTATTACAAGTCTCACGGTCATGTTGGAACCGACACCATCACCTCCACACATCCGACAAATATTTCAAAGCACAATGCCCATATCTTGAAGACACAGACGTTTCAGAAAAGTAACCATAATATTTTCATGTGTATACCAAAAATGCTAGTTTAATGACTGTCCCATACAGACTGGATGATGATACATATAACACAAAAATTAAAAGTATAAATGATGCTTTAATTAGATTGAATGTGAACAATCTAAACTTTGCAACCATTAACATCAATAAGTATTTAGACCATTCACATTATACAACTTTTGGACTGCACCTAAATTTAAGGAGTAAAAAGAAACTAAGTCACGTTGTATCAAATATTGTTAAATCCTATCAAAACAATCAGGGTAAAATATCTGTCGTGGTATCTCAACCAATAGATATAGGAATTTCTACCTCACAATGACAATGAAGCCAATACTTCAGCATATGATGTAAACAATTTAATATATTTTAAGTCATCCGGAGTACCATCTACATCTACTTTCCCTGGTGAAACTACATCACGGTTATAGTTATTCTATTAAAACATCTAGTCCATTAATGACAAAATCAATAAAATAGACTCAGTCATGTTGGACAAAAACTTTCAAATAGTATATTTTTATGGAACATTAGCTGAGTTACAATTAAGTGTCATTTATTAGTTTAGAACGATACCTCACACCATCTTATTTTACACGGACAGAAAAAACCTATGGGAGCTCTATAGTTTTATTAAATAAGCATCTAAACAACCAATACCAATTCTACATGTTGTAAACAAATTTTCTGCGAAGACTCATCGTGAGAACTTGGCTGTATTGTTGCTACACATGAATACAATAATAGTCAACACATACAGATTGTCCTTAGGTAACTTTAATATTTTTCAGACCATGCTTAATAGTTCCGTCAATCTAATAGTTAACTCAACAAACATCATAATCTGTGGGGATTTTAATGTTAAATTCAACACAGTTGACAGTAAAGCATCCAAATTAATCGATGCATGTCAGTCATTTAAACGTGAACCAGCAGTTCTAACGTAAAATAGCCCCACGTTAGGGTGCCCAGTATATCAGAGGAAGATGAAACAATATTTAGGTAAGCCCTTGCCAGAGGCGATACTCTAAGACTTAACATCCCTGAAGTACATCGGAGTTTTCTGAATATAAATATAGCCCAGGGTAAGGAATATATGACAATTGGCTAATAGTAAAAAGCAAACTCCCTGTAAGTCAATACAGCTAATTCTGGAGACTAATCTGGCATTTTTGCATGAGAATGGGTTTAGTCAACGGACGAATCCTCACTAATGGGAAATCTTTCAAGCCCTTTTTGATAACAGGGGTAGATTATGAGATCCCTATAACAATTAAAGAATGCAATCGTAGGGGATGAGTATAATGCTTATCAATGTTACATTGCGGTGTTCGTTTGTCTTTTTAGAAAGGCAGTTCACCTAGAATTAGTTTTGAATCTAAGCTCTGATTGTTTTCTGTCCTCACTGAAGCGATTCGTTGCATGTAGAGGAAGATGTTCTAACATTTATTCTGACAAAATGCAACTAATTTTGCTAAAATAGATTAAACACTTAAGGAGTTAGATCATTGGAATAAGTTCCAAGACTATGATGCGAAAACAACAATATAGTTTGGCATTTTGTTTCTCCAACAGCTCCCACATTTGGTGGATTATGGGAAGCAGCAGTAAAATCGATGAAATATATTTGTGTCAAAGCACTGGAAATCTACCTTCACTTTTGAGGAGTATACACATTCCTAGTACAGGTAGAACGGTGCCTGATTTCACGTCCAATACTGCCCATGTCAGATGATCCTAACGACTTTTCTGTCCTTACTCCTCCTCATTTTCTGGTTGGTGAACCACTGTTTGCCATTCCAGAACCACAATACAGCAATATACCGGTAAGTCAACTGAAATGTTGGAACCTCATTCAGCAGTTATATCAACATTTATGGCAATGGTGGTCAGATAAATACCTAAACCACTTACACAGTCCCACAAAATAAAATTGTACCACAAAAAATTTAGACTTACACAGTCGCACAAAATGAAATTATACACCAAAAAATTTAGAACAAGGGCAATTAGTTTTGTTGAAGGAAGAAAACGTGCCTCCATCAGAATGGAAAGCAAGAAGAATATTGCAAGTGTTTTCTGGTCGTGATGCAGTGGTGCGTGTTATGTCTGTGACAACTGCCATTGGAGTGTAAACTGTGCCGCAAATAAATTATATGCTTTTCCTTCAGATGACATTGATTAGGTTACACAAGTTTATAATAAGTTGTCATATATCAAAGTATTATATGTAACTTTAATTGTTTAGGTTGAAAGTACATCCTTTCATGGCCGACAATATTTTTAGTCCTCTTTTTCCTGTTTTTATATAAAGTATGCATGGACGCCATTTCCATACAATATGTTTTTAGTTTGTATTTACTTGCAGCTGTATTGCACAAAAATCTTGTGGAGAGTGGGGAAAATAAGTTTACGTTGAGGGTCAATTAACATACCTGTAGAGAAAGAAGGTAGTACTTCAGTATATGTCGAGGAATATTATTATAATGTTACAGTTTGTGTGTAATGTATCGATATGCATACTGCGATACTGGTAATTTATTTACTTAACTGATACGGATCGTGATACATGTTTGTCATTAATTAATAGCATAATGCGGCATATTAATTAAGTTCGTTAAATTGTATATCATATTGAAATTAATTAGATGTTGCATTAAGCCACTTTTGTTTCATTATTTACGTTATCAATACATTAACAGTGAATTAAGCACCTCTGGCACAACCTACGTATTTAATACATAAATAATTTGGCAATTTCATTCACTAGAAAGTAAGGGTACATCTTGCAATTTGGCGTCTTTTACATGGGTTTTACAAACCCAAGTTCAAACACTCATGTAATTGGAGAACCTTATATTCTTTACAAAACGGGCAAATAAAAGATTATCAAGTTTAAAACAATTAATTTTACTCTTCCCAGAAACCAGAAAACAAAATAAGTATTCATTAGTTATTCAATAATTTAAGACTAAATGTGGCTTTATATTTGATAATTGGTAAACATTTTAATCACTTATATGACATGTCATTATAAGGTGAAATGCATATAATATTAATTGCAATTTTATTAGCATTTTACCTTCATTATTATAGGCATGATTTATACTCTACTAATCTACAGTTTATTTGAGTAATTGCTTTCTATTTTTCGCCAGATCCTCTATTACAATTTTGTGCACTTTAATAATTTTGTGTTATCTAACGTAGGTTTTTGTAATTCTACTTAAAAATTTAACTATTATAGGTTGATTTTGTAATTTTTTATTACTAAAGCGGTGGCAACAATCAATTAATTAAGACGGAATTTTTAGTTCCAATTTGTCGTTACATAGTTTAAGATTATTTCATTTGTAGATGCATTTTTGCTTTCTGGAATCACAAAAGTTCCCAAGCTATTCTTCCTCGTATACTGTTTGATGTTGTCAGTGGCAGAAAAACTTAATGCCTTAATTTCAAATTCACTGACATTCTTAAAGAGTAAAAAGTATCGCGTTCTTCTGGTACAATATGTAACTGTTTTATTATGTTAACCTTCTTCCTCTTTTAATTTGTCTAATTTATATATTTGAAGTAAAATTGTTGTGTATCCATAGTTGAATGTTTTTTTAATATACTCGCAAAACTTAAATAGATTTAAATGACAACAAACCACATCGGGAATCTATAATCGTTACATATACAAATACTACCTGTTGCTGCCTAAAACTATTTACAGTTAAATGAATTATATTTTGAAAAACAACTGTACAGGGTTAGTTAAAAGTAAGAAGACTATAATTTATTGTAGTTAATATTTATTTTAAGAAATTATGTTCAATACAAAAGTTTTTAAAATTTTTATCTACATTTTAGAATGCTTGAAATTTTTTTCTTTGATTGTTTTAAGTTACGCCTGTCCGCATAAATTTTTTAAATGGAAACTTGTTAATTTTACTCTACCATTCAATAGATCATTTTCTTCTTTTTACAATATTATTTGTCTTTTTTTTAAATTTATTAATAACATTTTTACAAGAAAACAGTTGAAATATTTAATAAATTTTAGGTACATCTAAAACAGGCAAAATTATTTGCAGTAAAGTTATTGGTCACATTCTCATCATTAAAAACAAATTAATTAATAAGTAAATTAACGACCTATTAATTTAAAAAATCCGATGGGAATTCTTTAAAAATTGACAGGAATTTTTGTATCGTCCTGCTAATTCGGATTTTTAAGATGTTGGTTCAAATATTACAATGTACTTACTAATTAGTAGGTACATTTTTGATAGACAAAAACCAAAGTGATAAACAAATTTGAACCAGGTAACTAGCAGTGGTTATTGTTTATGTCAAATACAATTGTGCATTTTATTTCTGTTAGTATTAGCAATGGTGGCTTTAAGTAAACGTGAATTGAAGTACTTATGATGCTGGGTTATTGAGGCAGACGCAGAAGTTTAAAAGACATTTGTAATTTATCTAATAATAAGTATAGAAATAGAAAATCAACTTCTAAATCCATTGTTGCTAAAACTTTAAAATGCTTTGAACAAACGAGTAGCGTTAAAGATGTACCAAGAAATGGTGCACCTATAACAGCGAAAACCGATGATAAAAACTAAATGTTTTATTGGTTGTATCTGAAGATCCCCATTTATCAAGCAACCAATCATCGGCAAATCTGAATATTTTACAGTCATTAGTCATTTTAATTTTAAAAAGTGAAAAGTATAAATCTTATAAGGCACAACTTTAACACAAATTGACGAAAGAAGACTTGTCCGAAAACTACAATTTTATGAAGAAATGTCAGATATTTGCAATAATAATGAAAATTTTGTCAACAATATTCCTTTCTCTGATAAAGCTGCTTTTTGCCTTACCGGCAAAGTAAACAGACATGAATGCAGATACTGGTCAGCTGAAAATCCTTTTTTGATTTTTGAAGCACCTTATGCAGCATCCCCAGAAGGTTAATGTTTGGGTTGGCATTCTAGGGGATCATATTATCAGTTTGTTTTTCGTCAATAGCAATTTAATTTCGACTCTGTATTTGCAGCTATTGTAAAATCAAATTATATTTGTATGTGCTATGCTCTATCCACCTGAAAACAACGAACACCTTCCTAGTAACAGTATCTGGTTCCAGCAAAATGGCGCCCCACCACATTGTAGTTTAAATGTTTGTCAATATTTGAGTAACGTTTTTCCAAACAAATGGATTGAGAGACGAGGAAACATTGAGTGGCCAGCCCATTTGCCTGATTTAAGCCCTTTAGATTTTTTCTTTGGGATACATAAAAGACAAGTTTACAAATATAAGCCCCATGACATAGAGCATTCAAAAATCCGAATAACCAAGACGATACAAGAAATTCCTAGTGAATTTTTAGAGAATTCTCTTTGGGGTTTTGTAAGTCAATTGGGTGATTGTCAAACTACAAATAGAGGACAATTTGAACACTTAATTTAATCTACTTAGTCATTAATGTGTTTTTGATGATAAGGTTGTGACCGATAACTTACTGCAAATAATGTTGTCTATCTTATATATCATATTACATCATATTTATTTAAATGAATGCTTCAGATTTCGATATGCTCATAAGAGGTGCTACTCAAATTTGTGTTATTGTTTCTATTTCATTCTTCACTTATGCTTTCCAAGATTGGATCTTTGGATTCAAATCTACAGTTTTAAATATGCACAACATTTTGAGGTTGAGAAAAGCAACTATATATTTCATTCTGTATGAGCAGAAAGGAAAAATGATGTATTAAACATTATCCAATGCATAAGACGTATAGAAATCTATGTTGCATGTATTTCCTTGTTTAAAAATTGCTTCAAATATAATTATTATAATACTTTGACACATTAATACTTCTTTAAGTTGAGACATTAAGATTATAATTCATGCCAAAGCAGTAATAGTATTTACACTTAGTATATACTAATAGTTCATTTAGAGATATTCAGCAAATAATATCCAGTATGTACCGTTTAAAACAAAAAACAATAAGGGAAAAAATACACGAGAAAATCTATCAATATAAATTGCCCTCTTTCTTGCTTTTTGAGCAGGCGTAATTGTAGGAGCTGGTTTTGGAGCACCTGTAAGTAAATATGTATTTTCTTTTCCAGCTAAATCAAAAATATTTTCTTTCTTTGGAGGTGGAGCTGGTGGTTTAGGTGCATCAAAATCTCCAAGAACTATATTTACCAAACAGTACTCCATTAGTGCCATAAAAACAAACCTAGAAAGAACACATTATCTCTTTGCATGAAATTTGTACAAATAATTTTACAGAGTGCATACGGACATAAATGCATCAACGGCTTTTAAATAGGACACTGGTGGTAAAGCAGCTTGACTCTTTGCATGTTGCGTTGATAATGTCAGTAAAGAAGTTACACCAAGTGTAACACGAGCCGGAGCCGCCTCTGGTTTTATCCAAAATGATACCCACTATAATGCAAGTTTTTATTCAAAACACAGAGATAATGCCAAAGTACTTACAGACATTATTACTATCAGACATGTTGGAATGTACGTGTGGAATAAGTAATAACCAAGACGACGTTTTAGGACAAATACTACTTCAAGGCAGGTAAAATTACCTAAAAAATAATAATAACCATTTAGTACGTTAATTAATTCATAACTTGCCAGTGGAGTATACTTGAGTGCAATCTGCAGTGTTATTTTTTACCAATGCAAGTTGAGGTAATTCGATGTTTTCATCAACAACTAATGGAACATCAGGATCCCATTGGAAAATCATATCATCGGTTGTGTGGGAAACTGCAATATTTACAATACATATTACAAATTCGATTTGTTGTAATTAATTAATAAGAAAAGTTTTGCAATTTATTATTTGGCTCATACTATCTTTAACTAGTCTAACCTTTTATTAAGAGTTTTGAATTTTATCAGGTATCATTTTATGCTACTCTGTTGTTTATTCTTATTTGTGCTGCATCAATTTGCAAAAATAAAAGATGTTATTTAAGTAAAATGGTCTCTTTATAAAAGGAAGAATTGATTTTAATGCAAAAGCGGGAAATGCCTTATTCTAGTGCTAACTTGTACACCTTTTAAATAATTCCACATAATGCACATACAATCCACGTGTAATTTATAAATGCTCGTGATGTTTACTGCAATTTAAATTTTAAGCTAATACATTTACATTAAAGAAAGTATTAGTTTTAATACTGTAACTTCTACATCCATAAATAATTGTGAGATACTACACATACATATAAAAGATTCAAACTTAACAGTAGTGGGTATGTATAGACCACCCTCTTGCACAATTCAGGGTTTTTAGAATTATTAAACTCGATAATGTCCAGGATCCGACTACTTCCTACTTTAATCTTGGGTGATATGAATATTGATATATTAGTACATAATCAACACACGTTAGATTACGAAAATACTATTGCAATGCATGCATATAGAATTGCAAATAATAAAAATTGCCCACAGGCATAGGTTTTTAAAAAAATAGTTTAATTGACTATATTCTTGTCAATAGAACCTAAAAACGCTAATTAAAATGGAAGATCATAATATTTCAGATCACACACTTTTACATATTACACTTAGTCAAACTGTAACAATAATGCATACTACATAAATAAAGCAATGTATAATAAACTATGAGAAATTAAAAAGTGAAGTTAATACAAAGCTGCGATTAAGAAATAACGTAAAAATACCTTTAATGAATTAGTAAATTTGATAGCTTTACATAAAACAAAATGTACTAAAGAAGTTACGATTACGATAAAAAATAATAACCACTGGATTAATTGTAAATTTATTGAAAAAGTTAAAGAGTGTGATAAAGCATACAAAAGGATGAAGTACTTAAATACTATTGAAACAAAAAATCATTTTAAAAACTTAAAGAACGCTGTAAACTATCTCAAAAATGCACTCCGTAAGCAATGGGCTAAAAAAATTTAATAAAGCTAGTAATAACCCAAGAAAAATTTGAAAGTAATAAATAGTATTATTTGGAATGCTAGATACTCATATGATAATAAAGTCGATTATATACTTACACCAGAGGGTGAAAAAAATGAAGGGATTGAAATTGCTGAGGCATTTACAAACATTTTAATACTATAGGTAAAAAATTGCTGACAAGTTAAGAGTAACACACACTTAGCCTTTCAAGAAGAAAAATTGTAAATCTGTAGTTCTTTTACCTGTAACTACAAATAAAGTATTTAACATACTAATTAGCCTCAAAAACAATAGTACTCTTGGTGAAGACAAGTTGTGCAAGACAGATTTAATTCAAATATAGGGTGTAAATTTAGGTGACAAAATTACTAATATTATAAATGATATTATGGAAAATGGCATTTTTCCAGAAGAATAAAAAATAGCCAAGATAATAACTATATATAAATCTGGTAAATGTAATGAACTGTCTAATTATAGGCCTATTTCTATATTAACAATATTTGCAAAAATAACCGAAACAGTAATAAAAATCAAACTAATTAATTTTATTGAATCTACATTCAAAATGGATGATTATCAATATGGCTTCCAACAAAAGAGTAGTACTACCAGTGCAGCAGTTGATCTACTAGAACAAGTGTTTAATCAACTAAATGAAAATAAGTATGTTGGACTAGTATTTATAGATTTGCAAAAGGCTTTTGACATGGTTATTCACAATATATAACTTAATAAAATGCATAAAATGGGTATTCGAAACATCGCCTATAAATTAATTCAAACTTATTTGTATAACCGAATGCACTACAGGATGGTAAATGGTTGTAAGAGTTAAACAAGATCATGCAACGTTGGTGTACCTCAAGGAAGTGTATTGGGGCCCATATTATACTTGTTATATGTTCTAAGTTTGAAGTACGCCAAACTGCAAGCAAGATATTTCATGTATGCAGATGACATGGTATTGTTTTATTCAGGCATTGATCTGAACATATTGCAACAGCAAATTAATAATGACTTGGAGATTTATTCTATATGGTTATTAACGAATAAACTTAGTATATACACTAATAAGACAGTATATATGTTAATAAGGCAAAAAATAAACCTACTCGCAATTTAAACATATCAATTAATAATAAATCTGTTAAGAGAGTTGATGCACATAAATATTTGGGTTTACTAATAGATGATAATTTTACATGGAAGGCACACATAAATTATCTAATTAAAAAGCTTACATCAATAACTGCAGTCTTGAAAAGATATTCCTATACTCTGAGTTTACGTACTATAAGAATAGTTTACAACAGCTTCATTGAACCGTATTTAAGATATCTCATAGTATGTTGGGGTAACGCACCTATCTATCTTATCAACCAGTTACAAAGAACTCAAAACAGAATGATAAAAATTTTATATAGACTGAATTACTATACCCCAACTACATTGATTTATAAAAATTTAAGTATCTTTAATGTTAGTACTATTTTAAAGCATAAACAAGCAAAGCTAATTTTGAACATGGAACACAAAATTTTGAAAAGTAACAACATACTAACTAGAGCTGAAGCAATTCATGCACATGTAACGAGATTAGCTGTACACTATAGAATGGAGCTTAAGAAAACAACTAAAGGTCAAACTTCACCACTACCAATCCAAAGAAACTTTCAACTCAATTTCAAATAAATTGAAATTAATCAATAATAAATTCAAATTTAAGAGGGTACTGAAACATTATATCCATAATTATAAAGTGCCTTAAATATCAGATAGTAAGTGGCCGCAAATGTATCATGCTATATGTATATATGTGAATGTGAATATATGTATGTCTCTGTTACTTAACTTTACTTAAGTTAACTAAATTAATTTAAATTATAGTAAATTGCTTAAATTGAGTTGAATTAAATCAAAATATAATAAAATAAAATAAAAATACTAAAATTATACTTAAAAATAAAGTTAGTAAAGTATTGTATTCAGATACTGCATTAAATATAATAGTATAGGAATACTATCAAGATAGAAAGTTCATAATCAAATATTTGGGATATGGGTGATTAGAAATGTTTGTTTATTATATTATAGTATGTAATAGGAATATATTTGTTTGTTTGTTTTTTTTCTACTTCTTACTTCATTGTCTTTATTTCATCTAATTTTAAATCTTTTACCTATTACTCTGATGTATTACGCATAAATAACTGTAGGCCTTGTTATCAGTTGTTCTGAACTGTATTAAAGGTTATGAATAAATAAATAAATGGAAAAAATATATTATGGTAGACAATCATCTGTAATATTCCAATGTTTACTTCTACACATTACATTAAGATCAGAATATTGATTTCGAATTAGGACAAGATATAAAAACAAGTGATGATCTGTGATATTTGAAGTCGTTGATATATATAAGTTTATTTCAAGATATACTGAACACATAAATTGTTTTATTACTTCAATTTGCTCATAAATCTTATACAACAGTACCACCATGACGATGTTGTAAACAAATATTCAGCCCTATTTCATATCATCAACGTTAAATTCACTGACGTCGTTAACTTCTGAAATATAGTGACTGATTAACGTTTCAATACGAAAATGCTATTTTATAACTTTCTAACGATCTATTTAAAAAAAATAGTTGTAGAATTTGAAATGACTTGTTATTGAAACTTCTATAGATTATTAAGACTGTTCATCATCTTTAGAAAAACTCTATGATGCTCTAGTTTACAATGGAAAATGGAAAAAAAATGTTCGTAATACTCAAAAAGATTGGAATGAGTTTTAGGGATAGACAGATAGTACTTAGCTTATACAAAGAGTAAACAGGAGTAATAGAATTACAGCTGGAACGTAGAATAGAAAATATTAGGAAAGGGGTGAGACAAGGATGTGCCCTATCCTCATTAATTATTAACTTATACATGAAAAATGCAATAAATACTGCCAAATGCAAGAAGATATTTGAAAATATTATGCAGGGACAAAAGATTGATATGTTTAGATTTGCATATGATATAGCGATATTACCATCTAGCAAGGAAGATTTAGAAGCTGCTTAATGAAAAAGAAACAGTTCTAACAGAGAAATACGGTATGAAAATTAAGAAAAATAGAACTAAAGTACTAGTATGCAAAGTAGGGGGAAAACTAGAATACAAATAGGTAACGATAACTTACAAAAGGTTAACTACCTAGGAATCCAAATAATGCAAGATGGAAAAAACGCAAAAGATTTAAAGCAAACATTAGTACAAGGTCGTGCTACATTTAAGAAGAAGAAGCAATTACTGTGTTAAAAAACAACAAACACAGAAACAAGGAAATGATTGCTTAAAACATATGTGTGGAGCACAGAACTATATGGCTGAGAAACCTGGACAGTAGGAGAAGCGGTCAGGAAAAAAATAGAAGTGGTGCTACAGACGTATGATGAAGATACATACCATGGACAGACAAAGTTAACAATAAAGTGGTACTAAAAATGGTAGGAGAAGTAAGAAGTATGTGGAAAACAGTAAAAATAGGCGAGATAGTATGAAAGGCTACATACCAAGGCATGCGGAAATAGTGCGTTATATATTAGGAGGGATAAGAAAAAAGGAGAGGTAGAGGTAGACCTAGGTTAGACTACTGTACACAAATAGTGAAATATGTAGGCTGTGGGAATTTCAGGAAAATGTGCAGGCTAGCTCAGAATAGAAATCAATGTAGGTACGTGTCCAACCAATTCCAATTGTACTTGAACCTGATGATTATTATAAGCAACAACACATATTGGTTTTGCAATACTCTCAACTAATGTTTAATGTGTGAAAGGATTTACTGGAAAACTATTAATTCGGCAAATATCTAAGTGTTAGGGGAACATTGGTAGCCACTGGCTGATTACCCCCTTCACATACAACTGAATCTTGATAAAATAGGGCATTTAATTAGAAAACAACAGAAGGTGAACCGTACTGTATCTAAGCTGTGGGAATTTCAGGAAACGGTGTAAGCTAGCTCAGAATAGAAATAAGCGCTTAAATCTGATGATTATTATAAACAACTACAGGTGTTGGTTTTGAAATATTTTCAACTAATATTGATTGTGCGAAAAGATATATTGGACAACTATTAATTGGGCAAATGTTCAAGTGTTGGGGGATCTTGGTAGCCGCAGGCTGCTTAATCCCCTTTACATACTACTGATATCTGGGAAATAGGTTATATATTTGTAAACAATAAAAGGGGAACCACACTGCATCTAATAAGTAAGAGCAGCAGCTATATTCGAAGACAACAAACATAGAAACAAGGAGAAATTGTTCAAAGCATATGTGTGCAGCACAGCACAGTATGTCTATGAAATAAAGGCACTAGGAGAAGCAGACAGAAAAATGGCAGAAGCCTTTTGGAATGTTGTGCTTCTGATGTATGAGGATGATAGCATGGACCAACAAAGTTAATAAAAAGGAAGTAATAGAAATAGTAGGAGAAAAAAGATATCTGTGGAAAACCAAAAATGTAGGAGAAATAGAAGAGCAGAATATGTTCTAAGACTTTTTGGGGAATAATGCGGGATATATTACAAGCAGAGATAGGAAAAAGAGGTAGAGGTAGACTTAGATTAGATTATTGCAAGCATATAGAGAAAGATGCAGACTGTCGAAATTTCAGGAAGATGTGTAGGTTAGGACAGAATAAGAAACAATGAGAGTATGCGTATAACCAATTTGAGGGCTGAAGACCTAATAATCATGATGATGCTATAGTTTATAAACATAAGCATTTAAAATAAGTAAATATGTAAAATAACATGTACTTGAACTTCTATGTGCTAATTTTGTTTTCTTGTTTTTTCAGAATAATGGGTAAATGGATCAATTGGACTACAAAGAAGTACTTTGAGCTTATGCTAAATTATTTGTAAATGAATAAAATAGTATACTAAAAAAGGTCATTCTTGAAACAAAACTTATAAATTAAAATGGGAGGATTTGACTAGCGTTTTAAATGTTACCAGTGTAAAACCTACACAAACCGTGGAATCTGAATCTAATACGAATGCAAATTAATATTTAAGAATTTTCTGTACGTTTTTACAGAACTAAAAATAATTACGAGAAGACATTACCACATTTTAAAAGAGGATTTTACGACTACGTGTGAAGAAAGGGAAAGCCACTTTAATTATGAAGAAAGCCTACTGAGTTTTCCTATCCAAACATCCACTAATGGAACATGTTCCTTAACAGAAGCAGGTGTTTTACATTCTAGATGTAATGCACAAAAACCAAGTCAGAAACAGGACATAATAGTATTTTTGCTTTGTATGTATAATATGTAAGTTAAATTATTCAATTTAAGAAATTACAGCAATAAGTAATTAATTGTGGAACTGGTTGAAGATTTGGAGCCAACTAGTGAAACGAGAAATCAAAATTTCTGACAAATGATCATGAGCAGCAATTACCAAACCGGTTGGTAGGTCTTACTATTGTAGAATCTGCAGCAGTTTAATCCTTATACATTTCAGGTAATAAAATTTGTTCTGCATGAAATTCTAGTGTCTCACTTAGAGAAAACCATCTCTAGATATAAAAATCTTGTAAAGTAGCAATAAAAATGGTGAAAAAATAATAAAAGCCATCATGAATTAACAATATCAATCAACAGTCTGTCAGCAGCAAATGTCCTAATCAGCACAAATGCTAGCCAAAGCATTCAATGAATTACCATCAAACGGGGTGGAACTGATTAATAGGGGTGAAACCAAACACCATGGTATATTTTGGCTAATGTTTTTAGTAATGGGTAATTTGCAGCAGTCAGCGTGCGGAGAAAATCAACAAATTACTCCTGGAAATCAGCCTTCCCGATATCATGCATGAAGGTTTATTTTTCTTGCTACGTCAAGATACATAGATTGTTTTAAAGGTGCAAGAAAAAGTAGTTTTTGGATACTTGTGGAAACGTTTTGTTGTGCAGAGTCAGAAAAAGGAGTTGAGAGAACGTGGTAAGTAAATTTGAGTTTAACTATTATCTGGTCCTAGTAGTACAAAGTTTTTGGTTTTTTCATCAACATTTTATAAAAAGTGGGTAAATGATGGGATGAAATCCGTCACTAATTAATTGGTCTAAATGAAGTTTTCTTTGTCATTAAACTTTTTCGTGAGCTTATTTTGTAGGAAATCCAAGTACTTATAGTAAGTCGTTTACACTAACCCTCCTCAACCCCCTCCCAGTTTCACTCATTGTGGTATAACCGAAGCTATAGCCATTATGGTATATATTTTTAATTTTTGTTTTAGATTAAATATGCCTTGAAAGTATACGAAAGACTGAGCCCTACCAGAAAACAAGTATATAAGCCAGCCTAGTTAAAATGGGCAGTCCAACGAGAGATAGTTATAAGAAGTGCGGCGAAAAACTATGGAGTACCATACAACACCGTGCATTTTAATGTTTTGTGCACTTGCAGAATAAAAAATTGTACGCTAACCAGCTTAATCTGCTGATAATGACTCTAGCTAGATGACGCTCTTCTTCTGTTTCCCTTCAAAAGCTACGATGTGAGGTACATGGCACAATAGTACTTAAATAAGGCTAGAATACCTCAGAAATGCTTTGATAACAATTTTGCAGGAGTCGACTGTGTGATTTCGCCTGCAGAATATCTAGCAGGTAATTCATAGAAAATTTGGTAAATTACTCAGCTAATAATCCCATTTAGGTAAAATACCGAAAATCTTGACTGTACTACCAAAGTTGGTTGCCGACTAACTCAA
Organism: Platerodrilus igneus; assembly: GCA_036346225.1. Classification (NCBI taxonomy): domain Eukaryota; kingdom Metazoa; phylum Arthropoda; class Insecta; order Coleoptera; family Lycidae; genus Platerodrilus; species Platerodrilus igneus. Next base: position 1,612,410 of record JARFIW010001670.1, read on the forward strand.
TGGGACGGGCAGTGTAATTGCTTGACGTGGGTTTCAGAATACTATCGGGTATGAATTATGGTCTTGATTGGGAAGTACCTTGAACGCCAGCTAATCTCGCAAGGTTGCTATGGAAAAGCCCTAGAAATACCAAGCGGGTGCCAAAATCTGAGATCAGAAGAGTGATTCGGGCTTAAACATATACCCAAAAATTCATTAAAACCAATATTATTTTAAACCTAAAACAAACATGAAAACTAAAAACATGTAGATCTATTTAATACTGCTAACTGCAAAGAAGATTTCTTAAAGCAAATGTTAAATGACTCGAAATACTCAATTACGCGACTAGGTAATCACAAAGCAATTTATTACATCAATGCCTGTAACTATATCGTTTACAATAATAGGAAAACAACATATACATAGTCTTTATACAATTTTATATAATATTTCTATCACAAGACAAGCTTTTGTGATGATCTGGGTCAAATATTAGTGATTGTCTGTAAAGGCAAAAACATGTCCATAGAGTGATTAACACCTCCAAATTAAGCACGAACGTTATGTTTACGATGTCAAGGGATGGAAAATTATTACTGCTCTATGTTGTATATAAAGCCAAACACATGTATAAAGGCTAGGCAAAGAGCGGCTTTCCAATTTGCAGTACATTAGAACCCTAAGCGACTGGTTTGATGCCACTGGAGGGAAACAAAGTTAGGTTAAATGATAATCTCTGCAACGAGTTAACATTCAGCATTGTAGATGGCCTGCGAAAATAACAGCATTACCTTTGTTCTGCTTCCTTCTAATTCAACCGACCTACTGCAGTCTCTGGATGTCATCATTTTATTAAGTATTGCAGAAATATTTGTACGCAAGGACGATCAAATCGAACATAAATTTTAGAGACATAAAAGGGGTAGGGATTAGCAATTTATTTATGGCTTCCCGATGGAAGGGCATTTGCTGTAATTTAAATAGAGCAAAAGGTTGATTCACATTATTATGACAGTTTTACTTTTACAACACACAATAATAACTTTACGGGAAATAGATTCTCTGAATGGTCTGCATTACAATAACTACATCAAGTTTCCTTGTGTTCTGTGCATAATGAAGCTGTTTTAAATTTTACAACACACAATAATAACTTTACGGAACATAGATTTCTGAATAATCTGCATTACAATAACTACATCAAGTTTCCTTGTGTGCTTTGCATGATTAAGCTATCAACCAGCCCTATTTGACAATAATTACAAGTTTTATGTTTATCTTAATTGACTACGGTTAGGACATACACAAAACTCCATCACCTACAACATATAAACACAAATAGTATTTAATTGTTTGTGTATTAGTGGCAGCGCGGCTAGCAAAGATGGCATATGATTGAGAGATAGTGGGTTCGATCCCCGCCGACGGCACTAACTTTTTTTTATTGATCATGTAGCAGTGGCATAAACGGTCCAGAGAGGCTAGAGCAATGAATGGATGTCCATTAATTTTAGGGAGTCAACTACCTTCCAATTTATTCAAGGACACTGAGCGGCCATGTCCCCAAATTACACGTCAAAAGCAATTCAGGGAATGGCCCACCCAACAGTCGATAAATGCGATGACCTTCAAAATTTATAGGACTCTCAAAAATTTGGTGAATGGGTTCACCTCAACAACAAAAATCTAGGACCTCCAAGAATTTTGGGGAATGGTGATCCCTCTTAAATATGATCCCCAAAATTTGGAAAATGGCCCATGCCTACACCGGAAGTTGGCAAACATTAAAGCACTTCGGCCTACGAAAAAATTTTCCCGGAGCATAGGAAATTTTTTCAGTCTCAAGTGCCGTATTACTTACTCACCCATCAATTAAAGTATTATTTTCTTCATGACTTTAACATAATCTCGTATTAATTCAAAAGATTTATTCGAACAATAATTGTTGTTAATAATAAACTTTGTTGCATGTGAATGAAGAAATTCTAGAACTTTTCAGATAATAATTTTTAAGTATCTTCATGTAAGCATAATGAAAGAATTTGATTATTAACATTTAAATACAGGGAATCATCCATATTTATTTATTTCTATGTGGACTATTCAAACAAAATATACTCTAGACCAAAATGTACTTTGTTGTTGGTTAGAATAAAGAAGGTTAGGTGTGGAAAAGGAAATGTGAAGAGTACACTTGTACGATGTTCTATATTTGGCCGATTAGTTGAACTATTTTGGCAGTGAAAGAAGTCAGTGCACATGCTAAAAACTTGCATTCCACTGGTGTGCACTGAAAATTCTGACCCAGAAACGTTATAACTTTTAGCAACTCGCTACCTATAGAATTACATTTAAGTACGTTAACGTTACATGACCAGTTACAGATATGTGAACTCTTATCGATTTAAACTGGAATAGGTCTGATTAATTGCTAGACAAAATAACTAAGTACTTTTAGCCAACATGGGCTGTACATGCATTAACAAAAAGAGTATTTATTTATTTACCATTAATTAAAACTATAAAATAAATCCTTATTTTAAAATTCGTTCATGCATTTGTCAAGTTTGAATTATGTGCAATTGTAGAGTGCTTCATCAACTTGTTTATACATAATGAAAGAGAATGATTTATGACCAATAAAAAGGTAACAACAACTAAAGTGTTTTGGATATCTTGAAATACTCCTTACTTATTTGTCTTTAGATTTCACTCTTGCTAATTTTATATGTAATTGGAATTCATATTTCTAAAACTTATAAAGATCTGGCATTTATTAGATTACAAAAAATTAGGAAATTTAAGCTAAAATGAATTTTTGAGTTAATGCAATTAACATGATTTATTTCATATTGCTGATAACTAAAGAATATCGTCATTTTATTTTATTAGCTAGAAGGTTAATTTTTTACATATGCTTGGCACGATAACCATTGCAAGTACAATAGTTTTGTGTAGTAAAAGCTCAATTGTAATGAACATCAGATTGGATTTCTGAAACAAAATAATATTGAGTTTTTATTGCTAAAGTGAAACTTCTAGATTTTATTGAAAAATATTCCACGTGAAGTCTAAATCCATTTTTGTATTGTTGTAGTTAGTAATAATACGTGACAGAATGCATAAAATGTCAACGTTTAGAAATGTATCCATATTGAGTTTGAAAGCAAATAAAGTACAATGAAATATATTTGTTTATTATAATAAGAAACAGAAATTGAGAACTGAAGGTCATGTTTCATACAATGCTACTCTAACTGAATGTTGCAAGCTTACATGCATGCATGGGTATTGAACGATGTCTCAAAACGTTTTTGTCTGAATGACATCCATGACTAAGAAAAATATTTGCAAAAAGGTCAGTTTAGTCAAACTTATGTTGTTGAAAACAATCGCTGAAGATGCATCATTCATTTAAATTATTGCATATAATGTAAGATATGGTGTATGCGGGGCCGACCTGCATGAATCGACCAACGAATGGGGGAAGGGTTGGCGTTGGACGTCAGGGAAACATTAGATTCATTTTTTGTTGGTGCTGACAACCGATTTATATATTATAAGTGAATAAAAGAAGAGTTTTTCGATCAAGCGTATTCCTTGTGTTTTATTCTGGCTGAGAGTTAACATATCAGAAGTGGGATTAGATTGGAATAATATAGATAGCGATCTATTCACAAGCGCTGCGTAAAAGTGAAATTTTTTTTTTGAATAATGGATGCAACAAATGAAACCAACAAAATGGAAGGTGGTGTCAGGACGTTTCCTGAACCATCGGAAGATCCGTCCGTAAATGATTTTAAAACAATTATTAAACAACAAATGGCTGTAATGATGCAAATGGTGAAAACCATGGAGCAAAATCGTTCACACACAGAGCAGCTGTTTTGTAATGCCTTACAACAGAATCAGCAAATTCCGTCGAAAACAACGGATTTAAATTATCAGGTGATGCCAGATTTAAATAAGTCTATTTCAAGTTTTTGGGGTGAAATCGGCAGCGGAGCTATGGAATGACTTAATCGTGTTAATAGTTGTGCATTTTTACATCGATGGTCTGAGGCTTTCAAGCTGGAAACGGCACGAATACATTTGAAAGGTCCAGCCAAAGATTGGTACAAAGTTCGTAGAATAAAGCTGACAACTTGGAATGCATTTGAAGCAGAATTTTGAGCGACATTTGACCTTGCTCCGAGCACAACTAGTTTGTGGAAAAAGATGGTGCAACGAATACAGACAGATCGCGAAAATGTGGAGAGTTATTTTCACGAAAAATATAAATTGTGTAGTGCATTTAAATTACCTTTCACTGAAATAAAAGAGCAGATTGTGGTGGGGTTATATAATAAAGCACTTATTCCCGGGTTAATAACAAAACTACATCTTAGTGAAAATGAACTTTTACACGATATAGTCACTTTAAATCGTAAGACAATCTTGCGACAGGAGAATCGTACCCGTACTTGTCACAAACATGAAGAATTCGGACAATATGAGCAGACAAATAGAAAAGAAAAAGAAAAAAAATTGAAGGAAGTAGTAATGTACGATGTTATAACTGTGCTGAAAAAGGGCATGTGTCTGCAAAGTGTACTAAAGTCAGAGAATTGAATGCTTGCTTTCCATATAAACAAAGTGGACATTTTTCGAAAGATTGTCCAGGATGCGTCAATGATACTAAACCGCAAGATGTAAGGAAGGTGTTAAAAAGAATTGGACATCTGTTATGACAATAGAGCAGCAACATAATATCAAATCGTTAGACAAATTTTTTGCGTATAGTAAATGCAGACAACCATGAATTACAAGCATTAATAGACATGAGTAGTTCTAGTTGTACAATGCGTGAAAATGTGGCTAAGTACTTTCCAAACGCACATCAAACCAAAGAGGAGTTATATGGATTCGGTGCACAAAGTCCAGTACTTAAGGCGAATGCTTATGCACAAGCTGCCGTAGAAATAGATGATGTTAAATTACAGGATATAAAATTTTATGAAGTGCCTAACGCAGCACAAGGAACAGATGTTATAGTGGGAAGATCGTTCACCGAACATCCAAACATTGCATATATACGTGTTAATGATGAACTGGTTTTTGGTCATAATTATGAATTCCCTATTTAAAGACATTGATGTTGAAGAAATTTGCCGGCGTACACATATTAAATGTACGGAAGATAGTGTGCTTATAACCCATCACGTCTATTTTATAAAAGCAAAGTACAATGACAGTACGATAACTGTACTGGTTACAAATGTTTTAGACAGAAACATTAAGCTAAATGAAGGAGACATAATTGGGGGTAGGGTGTCTACATACGAATACAACCATTGATTTATACAAAGCTGAAAAAAAAGTGAAAAGATCCAGATATCTATGGAAATGCTAAATATTGATGTAAGCGTTGAAGAGGCTATTAAAATGGAATTATTGAAGTTATGTCAAGAATTTCGTGACTGTCTTGCGTTTAATTTAGCAGAATTGGGCTGTACAACTTTAATGAAAATGGACATTCAAAATACAGGGGTACCTGTTCGTGCTAAACCATACCGCACAAATGTGAAGGAAAGACAAATAATTGCAGAATATTGTTGAAGAATGGAAAAGGGCAGGTATTGTAGCGGAAACAAATTCTTTGTATTTGAGTCCGGTAGTTCTAATTACCAAGAAAACGGGAGAACCGCGTCTTGTTCTTGATTATCGTGCTTTAAATCGTCAGACGGTGAAATTAAATTTTCCAGTACCAACAGTGGACGAACATTTAGAAAATTTGAGCAGTAGCAAAATTTTTACAACGTTAGATTTAGCACACGGATATTTACAATTATCTTTAACCGAAGCCGCAAATGCAAAAACTGCATTTATTACTCCAGATAAATCGGGGCAATTTGAAAGATTAATTTTTGGATTGACAATGGCCCTTATGAATTCAGTCGATTAATGTCAATTGTGCTAGGACCTTTAAAAAACTATGTTACAATGTCATATTTAGATGATTTGATTGTGCCTGCGAAAAATTGGTGTAAAATGTTACAAAAATTAAGGCAAATTTTTGAAACTTTCAAACGCGCATACTTAACACTAATATTGAAGAAATGTCAATTTGAATTAGAGTGGATTGAATTTTTGGGTCTGATAATATCTGCGAGAGGAATGTCTCCAGAATTAGAAAAAACTAAAGCGATTAGAAATTTTGCAAGACCTAAAAATGTTCATGAAGTTCAGCGTTACTTGGGACTTACTTCGTATTTTAGAAGGTTTATACCAAATTATGCAGTTCGTGCTCGCAAGTTAAGTGATTTAACGCATAAGAATGTTGCATTTAATTGGACAAAAGAGCAAGAAGATGCTTTTGTAGATCTTCAAGAAGCCTTAACTAGTGAACCTGTGTTAAAATTGTATAATCCTCAAGCTACTGAAACTGAGTTGTTCACAGATCCTAGTGCTGATGGCATTTCAGGCATTTTGATGCAATTACAAGACGACGACAAACAGCTACATTCAGTATTTTATATAAGTAAGAAAACTAACGATGTAGAAAGAAATTATCATTCGTCAAAACTAGAATTAATGGCAATTGTGTATTGCATGGAAAAGTTGCGAAAATTTTTAATTGGCATTAACTTTTCTGTTTACACGGATTGCCAATTCTTGATATTTTTAAACACGCAGAAAACGCAAAGTCAACAAATCGCGCGGTGGTATGGACTTTTAGCGGATTATAAAATGGATATAAAATATAGACCCGGTGATAAAATGAGTCGCACAGATGCCTTATCCAGAGCTCCAATATCAGATGAGAAGAGTGAACAAATAAGCGATCTTCAAGATAAACTAGATGTTCTACAATTAATGAATGAAGAAGATTATATTCTAACAATTCAACGCACAGATAAAGACTTAAGTAAAATAATTTCAGCAGTGATCAAAAATCCAGGTGAACGTACACGCAAAGAACAACAATCTGCAAATGGCTATGTACTGAGGAATGGAAAAATATTCTGAGAATTTGTTCAAAAAGATGGAACGACACAGATACGTAATACCAAAAGCGATCCGAAAAAGCATTGTTGTAAAATTTCATGATATGATGGGACATTTTAGTGTAGGCCAAACAGTGGCAAAAATTCGTGAATTATATTGGTTTGCAAAACTTAAATGTTATGTATGTCGACACATAAGTGCTTGTCCAGAATGTTTGTTAGCAAAAGTTCCAGCAGGGAAGCAGCCTGGATTCTTAAATCCGCTTCCTGTCCCAAAGCGACCCTTTTTAAGGATTCACATTTATCATATTGGGCCATTTCTTCGTAGTTCAGAGGGAAATGCTTATCTTTTGGTCATTATTGATGCGTTAACAAAATTTGTTAAATTATATCCAGTAGAGAGTACAGAAGCGAAAGTGACCATGATAGTTATGGTAAAATTTATAATGCAGTTTGGTATACCAAATCGAATGGTATCCGATCGTGCAACGTGTTTAACATCAGAGATGTTTCAAAATTTTGTAACAAAACATGGAATTAAACACACATTGAATTCGTCGCAATGGGCTCGTGCAAATGATTCAGTCGAACGTGTTAACAGAACATTACTCCCCATAATTATGACTAGTATGGAGAAGGAAGCGAGTTTGGATGTAAAAATTATGGAAGTGGAACAAAATTTAAATACAGCCATAAATAAAACGCTAGGAAAGTCTTCATTCGAAGTTCTATTTGGGTTCATGCCTCGTTTTACAGATGGCCGTTTAGCAAATATGGTGCGGGATGGTAAAGACGTTGAATGGAAACCTCTAAAAGAACTTCTAACCAAAATCCGCGAAAATATACTGCAAGAACCACAAAATGCTAAAGCAAGACAAGATAGTAAACGTTCTGCAGCGATAGCTTACAAAATAGGAGCTATTATTTTCATAAAAAGTAATACTGTCTAGTAAAACTTAACTGGTACAGGTACATGTAAACAAATGTTTAACATATTCACATGTAGCTATTTTGAGTATTATTTAAAAGAAAAACAATATATCAGGTACTTATGTGGCATTCTAGCCACTTAATTATAAAATTAATAACCAATCATTGTAATTCATTTTCACTCATTAATCATCAACTTACATTGGTGACAGGGAAAACATACTACGTAAGAATTTTATCAGAACGTGAAAAATTGGCAATTTCTCAAGAGCTGTGAGGTATAAAACAAAAATCAGTAATTACAACTTAAATAATTTAATGATTGTATATGTTCTAACTTACTTAAATATTATTTTTGAGCAACCAATCGTACCAAGTTATACATAAAACTGATTTTATAATCAATCCATTGAATTTTTTCTTTGATTGAGCAAAAATACCTATATGTTGTTAATAAACCATTTTACCTAATCTATTAAAACTAAGAATTTACTTACGGCTTTCCATTTGTAACTTGCATTCTTGTGTATCATGAGGATAAATCATAAAATTCATTGCACATGAAAGTTTTAAAGTTAATCTAAAATTTATGGAATGGTAATTGTCTACTGAAAAGTTTAACCTACTTAACCATATACAAAATAGTTTTATCCTTATATAACCATAAATAATGATTTGGAATGGTCATAGTTTGGAACGTAACAGATTTAGCATTCTTGAAGAAAGAATCTGGTCTCCACATATTTTTTAACCAATCTACTTCTAAAAGTCGATATTCCGAAGTCATATTTTCTGGTAACCTTAATCTGTGATCTTTCCAGGTTTGTGCGAAAAAAATGTCAGCTGCATATGTCTAAAACATTGTTTCTGATTTGAAAATATTTATTTTAAAGATAATAAGCTGCTAGCTACATCATCTGTAGTTGTTTGTTGTTATGAGATTTAAAAATTTAATAATGGCAACAATATCGAAATAAGTGATGACCTCATTGTAACCAAGTAAAAAATAATACCAGTATGGTTCATGTTAATGTGTATAAAGCCAAAAGTTGTAAGTGTAGATTATGTCGTTATTAATGTACACGGTTGATATAAATGACATACCGTGTATGCCCTAAGATGTGTTTACAAAGATAGTGCAACAAGGTTTATGTGTTAAATTGTAGCAAGAACTTTTGCGCTTAAAGAAAATACGCTATTTAGGGTATCTCATCATCTTAAAGCAAAATAAGTATTCGGTAGTTGATTAACATACCAAATTTTTTCGGGCATTGAACTTTCTCCATCTATAGATCAAATTGCTTGATGACAAGCTAATTTGTCTACAGAACCGTTAAATTGCTCATCAACAGTAGCTCTACTTGTTCACCAGTTACAGGTATCTAACGACTTGCGCAATGAACTTTACTTATTCATTGTGTGTCATATTTTTAAGGATTGATATCGTAAGCACTCTTATTGCTACAAGTTTCCTTTGCCTTAATTAAAAATTGTTGCCATATCTTTGTAAACATGTTTAAACAATATGCTATTTAGTTCAAATGCTCACGTATACAATATCACATGAGATATAAAGGTCTTGTATTTTCCACACATCAACATGACTTGCAACTAATATGATACACTGCCTACTACCTGATGTGTACTGTAGTATCAATCTAGTACTGTTATGCACAACCACTATGAATTTTTAAATTTCTTTATGAAATACATTTTCCTAGTCGTTCTTAGTTGCTTATTATAAATCCAACAATCAACTACAAACACTATTTCAGGTACAAAAATGTTCTCCATGTCAAATAAAACTGTTTTACCATTGAACCTTCATCTATACTATCTAGTCCCATTACTGTTACATGAAAATAGACTATAGTTGGTTTACCATCTTTCTTCGGGGGACGCATTTTGTCGTAAGTGGATTTGTCTTCAGGAAGAATGTCCGTGAATTGTAGACCAACCCTACAAGAAACAAAGTATGATTAAATTTTGTTAATGTATTTTATACTAGGCAGCATATTTTTTGTATAACAGATTTTTTAGCAGATATTTGTTTGTAGTAATGCAATGAGCAACTAGTTTAACTGACTTCTCAGGCACTAGATCCCAATAGTCATCTATAACACCAGTTAACCACTGTTTAGGAAGTAGTTCAATTGGAATTAAATAACAAAATAAATATGTATATCAGTAGGTTTTCTTAGATCCAAATTAATAATTTTATTTAAAAACGTAGTTTTATGTATACAGAGTGTTTCAGAATAAAGTCCCGTAAATTGGGGAATATATAGATCATGACGAGTTATCAAGAAAAGTTAGATAACAGTTTTCTGTAAACCCACTCGTTTTCATTATACAGGGTGACGAAGTGATATTGAAAAAGACATGTTTTTTAGAATATTTTCATTTAGGGTGGAGACTTTAACTTGCAAATAGGTACACGTTAATTGTTTACTAATACGAATTATTACACCTCATTTCGACAAAATAGGATAATCCAGTGGCATAAAATAAAGAGGGTTATCAAACAATTTTGACATATACTTTTTACACACCCTGTATTTCATACAAATTAAAACCCATAATTATTCCTCATACAATTTGCCACAAAAAAGTTACTTTTTGTTTAATCTCTGTAGAGCTTTACATTTTCGAGATATTTTGTATTGTCATACTCAACTCATGCATGAAAACAATGTATTATTAATTCTTTCAAAAATACAAAGGTTTATTTTATGAATTCGAAACTGGTATCTGATTTAAATCAAATACATTTAGTAAAAAAAACGCATTTAATAAACTTGTCAATGTTGACAAACTGAAAAATATTTGACTCTACAAGCTAAAATTTACTTACCGAGCCGTTACAAACTACAAAATAGAAATTAGCTCGTATCGCTCATTGTTTAAATAAATGTTCAAAATGACGTCCTCTAACTTGAATACATTTTCGGGCTCGTTTCTTAATCTGATGAGTAGTTTTTTGTAGAATAAACCTAGAATTGGCTAAGTCCCTAAAAGCATTTTTTATCCTCTCGCTTAACTCCTGAACAGTATTAATAGGTTCAGAATAAACTTTTTGCTTTAAAATACCCCAAATTCCATAGTCCATACAATTTAACTCAGGGAACCGAGATGGCCAATTAACTGTAGCATTTACTCCACATCCAACCCACCTGCCAGAAAAATTAACCACTCGCTTGCAGTTAATGCAAAATGAGGTGTTGCTTCGTCATGCATGAACCACATGTTAAGTGTTCAATAACAAGGAACATCTTCAAATAAACCTGTTAAATGTTCTATTGAAAAAGCTGTATATTGCTCTCCCATTAAATTTTCTTCCAAAATAAATGGTCCTATCAGCTGATTGTGTATTATTCCAGTCCAAACATTTATTTTAAATTTATGCTGAAAACTGCTGGTTTTCGTGAAATGTGGGTTTTCATCTAACCACACATGCTCATTATGCGTGTTAAATATGTTACTTCTGCTAAAGGTTGCTTCATCAGTAAAAAGAATATTGTTAACAAATTCATTATCTCTTCTAATTTGTTCTAGCAGCCAGTCGCAAAACTCGAGTCTAGGTTGGTAGTCGATTTCTAAAAGGTTCTAAACTTGTTGCAGGTGACAGGGATACAGCTGTTGATCTTTTAGAATTCTCTAATATGTTACCTGAGAAACTCCCGTTTGTAGCGAAAGTCTTCTGGTACTTATTCCTAGGTTTCTCTCTACTAAGTTTAAAACATTTTCTTCATTTTTCAATGTGCATTTTACCTCACTTTCACGATTTTGAGTAGCATGTAAAACAGTTCCAATTTCTCTTATCCATCTATCTGCTACCACAAAATTTTTTCTATCGGGGACAATACATCCTGGATATTTCTCTACATATCTTCCTGCAGCTTTTTCAGAATTGCCTTGGCATTCTCCTAGTACCATTTGCATGTCAGCATATTCATAAAATGCTTATGTTACCATTTTTCTGTTTGATTATTAACAAAATAATAAAAAATAAGCAAGTTGTAGTTACATATTGAAAGAGAAAGCCTACTATAAAGATTCAGCAACAGTTTGTAATTATTTGTATTTGAATAGGAAAACCTTTATTCTACGCCAATGAATTTTCCTGTTTTGTCAAAATGAAGTGTAATAATTCGTATTAGTAAACAACTAAAGTATACCAATTTTTAAGTTAAAGTCTCCAATCTAAATGAAAATATTATAAAAAACATGTATTTTTCAATATCACTTCATCACCCTGTACAATGGAAATGGATGGATTTACAGGAAACTGTTATCTTAACGTTTCTTGATAACTCGTCAAGATCTATATATTTCCCAATTTACGGTACTTGATGTGATTAGCTGTCATCAAAAGTTCAAATAGCACCATTTGGTAAACATACAATACTGCGAATCTGAGCAAAATAGAAAAGTTTTAACAAAATCTCGAATTATGTAAATATTCATTTTCGTAGTAACGTACTTATTAAAAACACTCAGTATATTGAATCGTAAAGGCATAAACATGTTCTTGAAAAGTGTTATTCTTATTAGGTAACCTAATCCTGCTTTTAGATAAGAATAAAGATGTCCAACAAGTAAAAATGTGTTTGAAAAAGTTCCTCATTAATAAATTTGGCTATCAGGTACTCCATTACGAGTAAATGCGTAATTATTTATGTAAGTGTACAATATTTAATATTGCACGTCGTATTTCTACGAAAGCACGTATATAATATTTAATTGCGTTTTTCTCTTAATAGCAAGCTTGAAAATACGTTTATTGAACTTCTAGAAAGATCCAGTAATAGCATGGGGCAGAAAGGAATGTAAACGTACATCCTATGAAAGCGATAAAGGTCATAAATATGAAGCAATTTACTGCAATACATCTCGAAGATAAGATAGTGCGTAGATAAATGGAACTAATTAACGTAACCTGGGAAATATTAGAACGACAGACTTCTGCAAATGTTCTATCATGGCCCCAAATCCATCCAATTGAATGAGTTTCATGAAAAATCAAGATTTTCTCGATGCTGACGTAAAGGCCCTTATTTTCAACCAATCAAAATGTAGGAGTGACAGCCAGAGTGACCTTGAATCTTTTGGAAGTGTGACGTAACACAAAGGCTTGGCTCTATAACCACTTAAAAGAGGATTAAGTAGGCAGTTAATAAGCAGTTGATAAGTTACTATTAAAAGGTCAGGATACCGTCAAACTAATATATCACATAGTAAAGTTTTAATAGTAAAATTATATAGTGATAGAAAGTAATTAAATGTACAGAAGTAAGTATTTGAAGTACATCAAAATGGTTTCAAAAATGGAAAATAAATGAACAATATTGAATTAGGTACTCCATTTCAAATGGACCTGCACCTTGCCGAAGTTCTAGATTACTAAAACAGGTGAAATGGCTTGCGTGTTCTAATGAGCTAAAGAGCCAAACTACATATCCAGCTAAAGTAGTAGGGTCGTTAGTGAGGAACCAGACTAAGACAGGTCCTCGAAAAAAGGCAGCAGCTCTTTCGGTACTTAAATTGGCAGAAGCTATAGAGGTCAGTATGACAGTTTAAGACACACTACCGCGATGTGAAAGGCAACGGGAAACCACCATGTTACCTCCCAAGTACACAGTGTACTTAAATTGTAATAAACATGATGGCATTCTCTAGGGTAAAAGATTCCGGAGTTAAAATAGTTTCCCATTCGGATCTCTGGCAGGGGACTGCTTTGAAGGATACGATCGGAAAGTTCAGAATAAAAGTCGAGAACATTTTGCGAGTCGGAGCGTGGAATGTTAGAAGTATGAAGCAAGTAGGTAAGCTAGAGAACCTGAAAATTGAAATGAATAAGTTAGCACTAGACTTAGTAGGGATCAGCAAAGTTCGGTGGCCAGAGATGAGAGATTTTTGAACTGGAGACTTCAGGGTAATTCACACAGGAGCAGAGGAGGGAAATTCAAGTGTGGGAATAGTTAAGCAAAAAAAGTTAGGACACTGTGTAAAAGAACAAAAGAGTACTCATGGTTAGATTAGAATCTTTACCGGTAAACACAGTAATAATACAAGTATACATGTCCACCTCTAGCTATAGTGACGAAGAGGCAGAAGCGATCTACAAAGATATCGAAGACATACTAACATATGTAAAAGGTCATGTGAATTTAATAATTACGGGGAATTTTATTCCAGTGGTAAGTGAGGGTAAGGAAGGCGCGGTAGTAGGTTTATTTGACTTAGGCACGAGAAACGAGAGGGGAAATAGGCTGGTAGAATTTTGCGACAAGAACAATTTAATCATCACAAACACATTATTTCAACATCATGCTAAAGGACGATATACGTGGAAAATGCCATGAGATATGACAATATCAAATAGATTACATTCTTGTTAGACAACGGTTTAGGAATCAAGTAAAAGACTGTAGAAGCTACCCACAGAAGCAGAAATAGACACTGATCACAACATCGTAATTACAAAGGCCGCACTTAAGTTAAAAAATTTGAAAAAAAGAAAAGGAAAAAGGCACTTTGACTTTGAGAAACTAAAAGATATAGATATTCAAGAAAGATTCGAAAAAAAGTCAAATGAATGGCTGAAAGATATTGAGAAAATTTCTTATACTAAGGCAGTAGAAACGAAATGGAATAACATTAAATCCAGCTTAGACATGGCAGCCAGAAATATTTTGGGGTATACACAAAAGGAAGATAAGGAATCTTTGGATAACAAAGGATATCCTGAACCTAATAGAAGAAAGACGAAAAACAAAAATAGATCAGACGAAACAGAAAAACAGAGATACAAAACTATAAAATGGGAAATTATTCTCAAATGCAAGAAACCTAAAGAACAATGGATTGATGACAAGTGCAAAGAGATGCAAACTAAGATAGAAATAGGAACGACAGATGAAGCATACAAACTAGTTAGAATGAATTTTAGGGATATAAAACAGTATAGCAAAAATACAAGGGACGCGGGAGAAAACGTCATTGTAGAAAATGTAGAGAAAGTGGATAGATGGCAAGAATATATAGTGAATTTATATGCATAAAAGGAACTAACAGCATTACAACAAAAATCAGACATTAAAAAGGATGACGGGATTATCCTATACTTAGAGATGAGTTTGAATTAGCATTAAAAGGTCTGAAAAATGGTAAGACGCCGGGTTTAGATAGGGTGCAAGCAGAAACTCTAAAAGCCGCTGGACAAGCAATAACAGAACGTCTCTTCTAACATGTAAGCTATATGTATGAGACAGGCGAGATACCCAAATATTTCAAACGTAACATCATAGTCGCTATACCAAAAAACAGGCTCGGATAGATGTGAAAATTTTCGAAGAATAGGTTTGACAGCACATGTGTCAAAAATATTAACTAGAATTGTACAAAGGCGAATGGAAAAACGAGCTGAAGAAATACTAGGAGAAGATCAATTTGAGTTTAGGCATAACCAGGGAGGGAACACGGGAGGCTATTTTAGCTCTGAGAGTGATAATAGAGAAAATAATAGAAAAAAGGGGAGGGTGTCTATATAGGATTTGTAGATCTGGAAAAAGCATTCGACGATGTAAAATAGAAGAAAAAGTGTTCGAAATACTCAAAAAGATTGGAATAAGTTTTAGATATGGACGGATAGTACATAGCTTATACAAAGAGCAAACAGCGGTCATAGAATTAGAGCAGGAGCGTAGAGAGGTAAATATTCGGAAAGGGGTAAGAAAGGGATGTGACCTATCTACATTAATTTTTAACTTGTACATCGAAGAGACAATGAATACTGTCAAATGCAAGAAGACATTTGGAATTATTATACAAGAACAAAAGATAGATATCGTGGCGGGCTACTACTACCACGTTTCACTAATTTAAAACAAGTAATAACAAAGGTCTTTATTACTCACTGTTCACAAGTCTAATTAACAGTATATGCCTTATTTATAGATGTTTTCAGTCCAATTAACAATGGCACTATCACACTAATGAATTTACAGCACTAATATCTCCTTAAACTAAATTCTTAACTATAGGTCTATTAACAACATTAACACAACTATTTATTTGTTACACTTTTGTCTATTTATGTATTTTACAAGCTGCATGTACTTTAGACACGTTCACATAATATAACATTTATGTATACTCTTGCACTTCCAAAAGCTCAACTATTTAATTTTACACGATATAATTTATATTCGACATTCTGGTATAGACTAACTTCGTACTGAAACGGGCTACTGCTACCGCGTTTCTTTAATTTAAAACAAGTAATAATACAGGTCTTTATTACTCACTGTTCACAAGTCTATTTAACAGTATATGCATTATTTATATATGTTTTCAGTCCACTTAACAATGAAGCACTATTACACTAATTAATTTACAAACACTAATATCTTCTTAAACTAACTTCTTTACCCTAGGTCCATTAACAACACTAACACAACTATTTATTTATACACTTCTATTTATTTATGTATACTACAAGCTGCATGTACATTAGACACAGCATATAACATTTATGTATACTTCTAAAAGCTCAAACTACTATTACTTTACAACGTTATAATTTATATTAGACATTCTAGTATAGACTGACTCTTGCATTTCTTAGCGGTCTTATATATACTCAGATTTAAAGATATGACTCATCTTCTGGTAATTACGAGAAGCTTCCCGGTCTGGCGAGAATGAACAGTGCTGGCGGCGTTTTGTGTGTTTGATTGCTAGAAGCATTCTAGAATCCTGGAGACTATGCAGACCCTACAACGCTTGTGTGTTTGACGGGTTGCCTTAATAGTAGCTCGCAACACTACCTTCTCTTTAAAACCGTTACGTCTCGTCAATTCGCGCCAATTCGATGAATGATGACGGTATCGGCAGCTATCTCCTCTGGTGCATCCACCGCGTCGTTGGAAATAACAGTCAACACTCTTTTCTTGGTCTTGGTAGGCAACCGGCTGATAACAACAAACAAGGACCTGGACGTTGGTTTCCTGGAAAACTACTTCTAGCATATTTCGGACTATCCTCCAATCTAAGCGATCCAGTCCACAACCTAGCTTGGGCACTGCTAGTTTCGTTACTCCATTTTCCATCATCTGAGCTTTAAGATTCAGCAAAGCCTCCCATAGATGTCCATAACTAGGTCTCTGCCATGAAGAATTTTTGGTGACCAGATAGTAAACATAACGATTTTTATCCTGAAGAACCAAAGCTTTTCCTACAGTTGGCTGCTGTTGTACTAATTCATCCACACATCCAAACTTTTTCTTGAAAACAACAGCTATTCCCCTTGACATTTCCAGATCTTTCAGTATGAACATGAAGATCAGCTTATTGTAAATCCAAAAAATTAATTTAAGTCAATTTTTATTTTGTATTTTGGATACAGCTGCTATAAGTTTTATCTAGGAAAGATTTTCTCTCTTAAAAGAGTATGGTGGCACTTTAATATTTCTATGACTTCGGCAAATTAATATCTACGGATAAAGTTACCTTATCACAATTTTGTAAGGATCTAAAAATTAAACTAACTGATAATAATCATTCAGATATTTACACTATTGATCTTGAAGGTGAGATTGGAACATTCCAAAACTTTTGACTGCTGAAAAATATCCAGTTGAAATATTAGAACTTAATTAACAGAAATGACCTAATGTGGACTCGAGCTCAGGCTTTCGGGCCGGCCCGGCCCGATTTCGGGCTCGAATTCTGGCGGGCAGTTGACTACTTTATTCGGGCCGGGCCTAGTTTTTTTGGGCTGGGCCGGGCCGGCCTGAACTTTTCGGGATGAAAAACGCACGAGTAGATACTCTGCCGTCCTTTCACTTCTATCTCACATTGAGTAAGTAAACGTTCCTAATTATATTTTCACGTAGTGTCTTCATGAACCCATTAATGATCAGTTTTTCGGCTTGTTTAGTGTAAAGGATAGGTGATATTATAACTCACTTCTTATACCGAATATTTTTTAGTCCAATTTTATGTTTATCATGTTGTACTTTAGGCAAGTTAAAAATGCTTAGAAACATCAAACTACGTGATTTATTCCTAATTAAAAAGTTTGCACTTCAAATTTCAATCATGCGGCGAACGTCGATATTATCAATCGCGTGTATAGTTTATGTCTACACGCCTTTAATGTTTGTACTTTATTAAAATACAGGAACACCTTTATTGTCTTGAAGTAAACTCGAAGAGTATTCCGTGAAAACACTTTGACAACACATACAAATGTTATCGAATCAGTGGGAAATAAAAGATTCAAATAATAAAAAAAGGTTAATCTTTGTGTGAATACAATTTTTTTGATCTTTTCCAATATAGTTAAACATGTATTATAGGTCACCTTATCACAAAAGAGATTAATTCTTTATTAATTTTTAAACACAACCTATAGATATAGAAAACTAAACATATATGGCAAAATAAAGAGTAAAGGAAAAGAAACTTGCAATAACACTCCTATAAATTGGATGCTTTATTTGAAGATTCTTTTAATAAAGTTTGCTTGGAATGAGTTTGCAATAACTCTCTAATATCAAGTAGGTAATTTTAGTAAAATTCTTTGAAGTAGGAACGAGAAAACAAAGAGGACGCAAATTTATGATAAGGTTATAAGGTACTTTAAGCGTACACTCAATATACATAAAAGTCCAATTGATGTCAATGCGTTCTTGCAACAAATTTGTATTTTTAATTTATTGTAGGATTTACTGTCGACCCTTTTATAAAAAATTGCTTGTTCATTCACTCACCCCATAAAATCATACGTCTGTTTTATATTTTTATATGCGTAAATTTTGCAGCCACATGTTGTCCTTAATAGCTTTTGTAGTTTAAATTTATAGTTTTACAACTACAAGTTAAAAATGCGGCAAGGTTGTTTGAAAACGTCGCGTATCTTCACTAAATTGGTAGTTTGCCGAAAAGCTGGATGTACCCATTCCTTATAATCCCTCGTACATTTTGTACATAATATTATCATGCAGATGCAAGTCCGTATAGAAAACAGTTGGTTTTTATGGCAATTGTACTTCCTAGGAATTGTTTATTGTAGTTTCTTAGATTTTTAAAAATTTTGCTCAGGTCTCCCAGTCTCACTTCGTCGATGACAACTTTATAGTCAAAACTGCCTTTATTTGAATTTAATAATAACACTTATTTCTAGTATAGTATATAGACTACCGAGTATAACAAATAAATAACCAATAAAATAATATTTATTTACTTCATATATGATAGTGTCGTTTGATATAATAACTATCATGTCATACTTTGATAGCGACGATAGCGTGAAAGACTCTAATTATAATCCCAATGAAAGTGGTAATAGTGCTACTGATGGTCAAACAAACCAACGTTTTGATATGACACCCGGGTCGACATCCCGCAGCAAATTTAAACAATTTTTTGAGTTTGGTGCTATTTCAAATGATACGAAAACTGCGTCTTGTTTGTTGTTTAAAAAGAAAATAAACGCAAGGTGGAATTCAAAATTAAATATTCAAGCTCCACCAATTTAAAACGTCATTTAAAATCAGTTCATGAAAGTGAATATAAAGTTTTATTTGCAAATGCTGTCCAAGCCGGGCCCAGTAAGAACCCATTTTATAAGCAGAAGACTCTAAAGGAGTTGTACTAGTCAAAGATAAGCATTTTATTTACTGATTCTCATAATTAAGAATTTAAAATTTCCAAATAAGGTGTTTGTGTATAGACGAACTATAGATATAAATTACCTACAAAAGTTAAGATGTCTTTAAATGGCATCTAAACTAAACTTTAACCTCGACATCAACGGAGAGGAAAAAATTGCATTATCATAATCAGTTCATTGGGGTTGATTACATATTTTATTCTTTGCAAATTAACCGTAGGCATATACTTTTTATTGCCTGAAAAATTTAGGAAAGTAATTTTTGTTGGCATATATGCCAAAAATAATATATGTGCTCATACCTATTTAATGACACAAATTTAGAATAAAAGCAACAGCTGTTATAGCTACTCCGATGTGTCCAACCCTTCAGGTCTCAGGTAGATAATATAACATTACAGGGATTATGATGCAGGTGGTGGTACTATGTTTGTTCGTTGATATTTCTCAATTGTATTTAAACGAAAGTGAAAGTTTACCTCACTAGAACGCCAAATAGGTACCTTACCTACACCAATTTGTACCCTCACTTTTGTTCCTATTGCTCACGCTGTTCAACCGCCAGAAAGTGATTTATTACTTATTCTACTTTACTTGCTTGAGCAGTTTCCAGTTTGTTTTAGAGAACTCGTATTTAAAAAACTAAAAACTTTTAATTAATTTTGATTAAGTTTTGTTAGGATTTTCTCTGTCAATCCTCAAATAAAATTTCAGACCTCTCAAAATTATATCTTAAAATTCTTCTAAACCTTTTGCAGAATTATACTAGATGATTAAGATGAATTTGAATCCCATTAAAACTAAAACCTAAAACTGATTCAAAATGCGAAATTGTAGAGATTCCTCCACAATAGCGACAATGTTTTAAATATATTTGCTATATAGTCGTTGGTTTATATTAGATTAAATAAACATCATGTGAGTTACAGTTCTTATGTTGGCTGCCACTAAAGTTCATTGCGAAACGAAAACAACGTATAAATTAGTGCTGGAAACGATATTCCATTAGATTAGTCGACCAATCAATTAACATCAGCTAATCGATTAGTCGACCATCGACTAACCGGTGGTTCGATAAAAAACCTATTGATCGAAATCGATTTTAATCGGTTTTTGAATATTGAAAAATTTTATTAGTTGACTACATTGTATTCGAATTTTGCCAGCCCTAGTATAAATACAACGTAAAGGTAGCAATAATATAAAATTTTACATTTTTCAAAAGTTATACAAGCCTGTTTTTGTATTGTTACAGATTTCATCCAAAAGGACGAAAATGAACATGTCAGCAATTCTGTTGTTGAATGGATAGCTACAAAATATCTTCCATTTTCTTTTTTTTGATGACGAAGCTACAAAGAAATTTTTCTCGCGTGTTAATCCGTCAACTGAGCTTCCTGGGCGTAATAAAAAGAAGACTCTTTTGCATTTTACAACCGTTCAAAAAAAACTTATGACAATTTTGCAAAATAATACTTCAAAAATATCTTTTACCGCTGGTGGATGGACTGCCATAAACGGTAAATCATACTATGGAATGACATCCCATCTTATTGACAACAACTGGATCCGTCAGTCTATTGTAATTGACTTTGTTCCCTCTCATAGACAACATTCTGGAAAGTTATTGCCAATATTTTCGTAAAGTCGTTACGAGAGTATGGGATAGAATCCAAAATACAGGGTATTACTGTAGATAATGCAGCAGCTAACACTACTTTTATGCAGGAACTTGGGCAGCTAAGATCAGACTTCGATTGTGAAAACCAGCACTTTCGATGCTTAGCACATATTTTAAACCTGGCTGTTCAAGATTTATTGAAAACATTAAATTTACAAAAAGATAGTTCTGATTCTGATGAAAACGCTGATAGTGTAGATACCTCGGGAGAAAGTGGTACTGACTCTGAAAGTAACATGGACAGCGATTACAGAGAAAGGTTCAAGATACATGAAACTACGAGTAATTTAAATTTTATCGATAAAATTCGACTGATTTCTAAAAATATTAGAAAATCAGAACAACTATAAATGCGTTTTAAAAGCGTCTGTCAAACAGCAGGTGTACCTAGTGAAATAACCCCTGTTCTAGATGTTCCAACATGGTGGAACTCAACTCAGGAAATGCTTGAGGTTGCATGAAAATTAAAAATGGGGATTAACTGATTGTGTGATAGTGATAAAATTCTTAAATATCTGAAACCCAACGAAGTCGAGTGGTTAATGTTACAACTTGTACAAAATTTCTAAAAATGTTTAAAAGAGTTTCAGAAGAATTAGGAAGTGATAAGTATGTAACACTTTTCTATGTAATTGTAAGTGTTAACATTCTCCTAGATGTACTTGAAATTGAAACAAAAAACTAGACGAAAAGCCTGATAGATTACCTTCTGATAAAAATCTTTTACTAGCACTCCAGTGTGCTACAGATAAGATTTTAAAACACTATCGTCTCACAAACTGGATTTATTGTTTAATACTGATTCTCGATCTACGACACAATATGGAAACATTTGAACTGATTTCATGGGGAAAAGAATTGAAGAATACGTCGTTTTCTGTTTTTATGGATTTGTTCAAACGCTATCAAAATAAGAAGCAAATAAATCCACTTTCGAGTCCAGAGTCATCAGACCCAGACGACACCGAAGAACACGATTTTGACCTTGACAGATTATACAAATCACAAAGATGAAAAAAATGAATGAAGCCGAAGAGGAAGTAAGCAAATACCTTTCTACTCCACGATGTAATGGCAAAGAAAATATTTTATATTGGTGGAAAAAAAATCAAGAACATTTTCCTATTCATAGTGCCATTGCAAAGGACCTGTTTTGTATCACCGCCGTATCCGTACCCGCTGAAAGACAATTTTCAAAAGCCGGGCTTGTAATAAGATAGCAAAGAAATAGATTAAGGTCTGAATCAGCTAGGAGTTTATTATGTCTAAATTCATGGATAGGAACAAGGCAATTATTTAAATCTAATTAGATTATTTGTCTAATATGTATAATTAAATCAGTACAATGTGTTGGTTTAATCTTGTCACAATAATAATATGTATTAATAAATTTGAATTATAAGGTTTTTAATTTACCTATACCATAAAACATAGGTACATACTAATTTATCTAACTCCGTTACGATATGTCCATGCATTTTTGACGTTATGAAAAGTCACATTTTTCATAATTGTCAGTCATTACATCACTAGTGATGTAAAGAATTTTTACGTAACTTAAAACTTAGCCTTTATTTAGGAAACAATATCTAAATCAGAATTACTCATTTTCGGCAAAATTTGGAATAAAAAATTTAGCACCGACAATAGGTATTTACTAAATATCAATTGATACCAACGTTTAGGTAAAGCGATTAGGCTGATTTTTTTACATTTGGTACCGCACAATCCTTTTGTTATATTTTAAAGCGGACTCTAAAGCAATCTAAAGGTCCAAAAACAGTATGTTTTTTTGTTGTTCTTACAGGTAAATATCCTTCGGTATACAAGTAACTCTACAGTTGCTCTTCCGCGTTGGTTGGGTCAAAAACTATCCAGGTCGCTATCCCCTATTACCTAGTTTCCCGAAGGTAAAAGTGAAGACTGAAATTCTATGTAGGTTAGCTTATTAGCTACATACGTATTCTTGTAATATACAACTGTACAATTGGAAGCTATATCAGTGCGGAGCGGGTGTATAATAACTTAAAAGACAGTTTAACTTTATTAAAAGATAGTAAGTTATACTTCCTAAAGGCGCCAATGTACTCGGTACCACTTGCCAAAATGTAGAGTAAGCTATGGGACAAGCTACAAAATAGCTGCTGTTTAGTGCATAATATCCTACTACAGTACGTGTATTGGGGGAATGGCAATACAAAGAAATTAACGGGCTTGCAAATTAAGTTGTCCGAAAAACCAGAGGAAAAGGTAAAATTGATAAAGTATGTGCTTTCGGCTTTTAGTTTTAACTATTTACCTGTAAATTATTTGGAGATAGTAGAGGAGGAAAATAGCCAAGATAAAATAAAAATCTTACACAAGTGCTACATTAAAGCAGGTAGTACATATTTTACACGATCTGCAACACCATATTCTACAATTCCAAAAGAAATAGTTATTTCGGAATTGGGGATGATAGATACGCCAACATTCGCGCAGAGGTTGTACGGCAACGCGTACATATTGGCAGTAAACTCTATCCGTTTACGCTAAAGGAAATGGCCCCATTATGCACGCCATACGCTGTAAGTGTAAGAAAAAGACAACTAGAATTCGAGGAAATGGATGCGAAAAAGCGAAGGTTGACTACATGGAAAACACTGCGACAATACGCGAACAATACAAAGATGTGTTATACAAAGAACATCTTATTAGAGAAAATGAGGAAGAATTAAAAGATTATTTTATGTGCCGATGGACTGACTTAGATACATCCGGTTTCTACAAGCTGTATGCATTTGTGGTTAGTAAAAAAGACTCTTTTAGTTATGTAGGCGTCCTTGCGGAAAAGAATGGTACTAAATCCGTATACTTTTTAAAAGGTTATTCTAAAAACGTATTTATCGAAATGGCAGATAACATAGACGACCTAAGGAATGCGGGTTTCGTAACCTTGGCGTAGACCACCCGCAAAGGGGTTCCGTTAAACATTGTATATTTGCCTAGTAAAAAACCTTTCGGATCATTTAAAACCGAGGGTCTTACAACCTATAACAACCATATATTTTCAAATGTGGTGGACATGCAACTACGCAAGTGAGTGGGAGAATAAGGATTTCCTCCAATACCGACAAGAAGAAGTCGATCAAGCTAACAACATACGTATGCAGGATATAGTGGTAGAGCCGCGATTAAAAGATTATCACAAGCTGCAAGAATTACACGAAGGAATGGATCTGGTTGTCAGTGGATCAAAGACTTTATATATAGAGGCAAACTTCGGTACATTTTACAATTCGAAAACCTAGACGGTCTCTATGTATCAAACTATTGGCTAGAAAAGGAGATAGAGGAATTGGGTGTCGATTTTAAATTTTAAGCTGCGAATAAAATTAGATAAAATTAAAACCACTCCAAACAAACATAAAGAAAGGACTGTTTTCTGTGTATAACTTTTTATTAAAATTAAGTTTAAATGACTCCATGCTTGGTATTAAATATTTTTAAATTTTGTTATGTATATCAGAATAAAAATTTTAGAATAGTATTACATTGCTCTTTATTTACAAAAGGCTGTGACGTTACCACGAAATAGCAGTCGCACAGAGAGAGGTGCGCATGGGTAAGGACGCGCATGGGTTGGAATGCGCATGGGCAGGGGTGCGCACGGGCAGGGGTGAGCATGGGCGTACACGAGAGAAGCGGATGTTAACAGTCACTAAGCATCTCATTCTTTATTTGGTATGGAGTACTTGGCGGCGTATGCATCCGGAGTAAAAAACACGATTTGTATACGCAGCTTATTAATAAAATTAGGTTATCGAGCAAAGATGACTAGCGTAACATCATCCTGGAAACATATCAATCTACGCATGGGGGGCATAACGATATAGGCCTAAGATAGTTGTATAGATTTTGTAAATCTATTGTATATATTTTAAGATTCCATAATTTTTAAGTTCTTCTCCCACCTTGCCTTCTTCCAAATCCTTCCTGCTTCTATCCTGGTTGACAGAGTATACGTGTTATCTCCACGTGGTGTTCGCGGGACACATCGGTTTTAGATTTTTCAGGAAATGGTTGGTTAAAGCTTATGTCTTGGGTAGCGAAAAAAAGGTTCTTAGGATATAGTTAAATAAAGATGGGCAAAAATTAGAGATTTGGGTCTTTAAAAGGCGTAACTTTGTAAGGGGTGGTCCTATTTAAAATCTATTTACAGGTTTGGGCTCCCTAGAAAAATCTAATAATAGTTAATACCAAACAAAATATAGTTATCTTAAAAGAGTGACTACCCCGTGGATAATAAATACAATATACCGCTTGTCAACAAAAAAGTTGTAGGGAAATTTAAAGACCAATTTAATGGGGGTACAAAAGCCAAGTCCTACTGTATTGTGGGCGAGAAAGACACGATTAAAAAGATTAAAGGGGTCTCACGAAGTGTAGTTAAGTAAAATCGAGGGTCCTACAACCTATAACGAGCATATATTCCCAAAAGGGGCGGGCATGCAACTACGCAACAGTTCGTGGGAGAATAAGGATTCTCTCCTATAAGAAATTAAAGTTTCCATGTACGTAAAACCAATCATTGGGAAATGGTAGAAATGTTAAACCTACAAAGGCGATTATTAATTGTGGTTTAGAAAATAGTAGTTTTCTTGGACTAAATAAAATAGCTTAGACTGATTAATGTATATGGTTACATATTCTCGTACACATTCACAAACATCTGCTTACGTCCACATGCGGACATGGAGAAGCTGGTAGTTTTTGTTTAACAAATAGTAGGAAAGATACGTTAGGTGTTAGTGTGTGGAAGCCCATCGGATCGTTGGATTCAAAAAGAACGGTGCGGCGGAATGTATGGTGGTTCCCGTTAGAATAATCGAAAGTGCTTAATCGATCGTATTAGATGTTTAAATATGCGAAAGTGTAAAAGCCTACATGAGCAAAATTTAATTATCAGACAAAAAAGTGCGCGATGTGCTATACTTTTAAAGAAAGTATAGAATGGTGCTTTGCAGCGGTCCTAGCAGTAAAAAAAGGCGACTGACTTTTTCAAGCAACTACAAGAATAGCAGTAGCGCAGAGAAGGGGTATGCATGTATTATACAGCGCACTGTTACTATAAAATATGTTAGTTTACGGGTAGCTCGAACATGTAGTTGATCACGACTTATAAATCCCTCGAAGGTTTAAAAATTCTGAGACCATTGCCGTTTTCAAAAATGTTTAGAAATTATCAGAACGGGAGCGGGTCGAAGTATAAGTATAAGTATAAGCTTTATTAGTAAGTATCCTGTAGACAACAAGTTTGGTATTCCCTTAGTAAAGGTTTAAAGTGTTTTATTAAGTTTTTGTTTATAGTAGCACTGCATCTTCCACCGCACGACTTGCAGCCAATTTGTGTGCGTGAGCTACCACTCTTATGGATTTTTAATATGCACGCGATGCGATTGCTGACCCGTATAACATGGAAGACGTTTCCGGTGTTTCTACTAACTGCATTCGCAGCATGGACGATGCGGACCGGGCACATGCATTGGTGCTAAATGTACTGGACGAGTAGCAAGGGTTGGCATAAGATGACATCATTTATTTCCACGCTGAATCCTTAATTTCGTTCGGGTGTCTTCGGAAATCTTTGGTATGCATTCTATAGGGTACATAAAGCAGGTACGCTAGAGTAAACTTTTGAGTTATAAGTTAGTTCGCTTACAAGTTTCACTAAAGTCCTATAGTGCTGATTTTGTTTTGTACTAAAATGGTACCTGCAAACGTTTTTAAATGCGAACCCTGTCACGTCTACTTTACCAGAAGGGATGCCTTCAAACGGCACCAGAACAAATGTTGTGGTGTAACATCGTCCACGGTTAAGCTTATACATGCGTCAGCAGCAAAGTACTTAAACTGTGTGTCTTGCGGTATCGCTTTGACGAGAATGGACGACTTACTACGACACAAGGAAAAACAGCACGGTATGTCATTAAGCCGTAAACGTTCAGCTCCGACAGCTGTTAAAGGGTCTTGTACGAAACAACCACGAATTATGTGTAAAATATGCGATTTCGAAATGGAAAAGACTACCTATGCCGCACACTTCAGAAGCAACAGACATAAAAATGCAACAGTTACCGCTACTGGCGAAGATGGTGTAGAAATGGTTAGCACAGCGTTTAACAACCGTATGGCTAGCTATCGCATAAAGAACGCCAGTGTCGACGATGGAGTGTTCGAGTTTCTTTGAAAGCAGAAAGAGCGGTTTATTCAATTATTTAATGAAAAAAAAACACAACATACAGCAATAAAAGTCTATTGCGAACTCTACGGCATCTACACAAAAATGGGAAAAGAGACTACCGATGTGAAATCTTTAACATAAAAAATATGCTTGTAATATCTTTTAGTAATCTGGAAAATATGTACGAGGTCTTAAACGAAACCATGAGAACAAAATCAGAGGAATTTGAAACATGTGGGTCCGGTTGGTCTTTGGAAAAGATGCTCTATTTAGAAATAAATATTAATAAGTATGAGCCGATGTGAGGAGTTCTAGGCTAAGAATAAAAATTGTGAATATGTACTTAGAAATGTGGTTTACAAAATTTAAACTGAATTAGAAATTGTCTGTAATAAAAAATTTTAAGAATGGTTTTTAGATTTTCTTTTAGGTATGAGCTGCAGGAAAGTCATAGTTTAAAGGGTATATGTGTAACTTTGTAAGAGGTGGTCCTATATTAAATCTGTTTGCAGATTCGGATTTCGCGTAAAATTCTAGATTAATTTGATGTGTCGGATAGTTAAAAAATTTATAAGGACGGTTAGAAATCGCTGCTGCTGGTAAAAAATCTTAAAATTGGAGTAGCTCCCTGAGGGATAGTGCAATTTAAAAAATTCTTAGAGATTTAGGTAGCTGAGAAAATTCTAATTTTAATTGATACCAAACAAGGTACATTTATCTTGTGGGTGGAAATGACTAGTCGAAGAAAACTATTTGTTATGTTAGCTTATAGAGCAACGAGCAAAATTTAAAGGTTCAGGACTTTAAAGGGATATAACTTGCAGGGGGTGGTCCGATTTTAAATCTGTTTGCAGATTCGGATTGTATGTAAAATTCTAGATTAATTTGATGTATCGCATGGCTGAAAAAATTTATAACAGGCAAAAATCGCTACCAGCAAAAATTTTTAAAATGAATGTAGCTCCCTGGGACATGATGCTATCTGAAAAATGCCTAGAAATTCGGGCACCTGAGAAAATTCTAATATTAATTGATACTAAACAAGGTACATTTATCTTGTGGGTGGAAATGACTAGTCGAAGAAAACTATTTGTTAGGTTAGCTTATAGAGCAAAGAGCAAAATTTAGTGGTTCAGGACTTTAAAGGGGTATAACTTTGCAGGCGGTGGTCTGATTTTAAATCTGTTTACAGATTCGTATTCTGCGTAAAATTCTAGATTAATTTGATGTATCGCTGTGCTAAAAAAATTTATCAGAACGGTCAGAAATCGTTGCTGGTAAAAAATCTTAAAATGAGGGTAGCTCCCTGGGCGATAATGCAATCTCAAAAATTTCTAGAAATTCGGGTAGCTGAGAAAAATCTAATATTAATTGATACCAAACAAGATAGGTTTATCTCGAAAGATGAAATTGGGTAGTCGAAGAAAACTATTTGGTCCAGATGTGTGTGTAAAAGAGAATGCTGGTGGAAATGAGGCAGCAGTCGCCCCCATAACCATCTACTAACGGTCTTTTACAAAACTTAAAATAATAACAATATCTCCGTTTTACAATAGATCAGGAAAGTCTAACCACTATTTCAATCGAATCGCTTTGTAACGAATTAGATGTAAAAAAAATAATTTCTGAATTTGCACTAAAATAAGGAAGACAGACTATTTTTTTAATGTATTATTGTATTTCCGTTGTGTAGTTGTAAGAAATTTGGATTTTAATTTTAGTTCAATATTTAATTAAATTTGGGTTGTATTTAGGTATGTTTATAACGAAGTTTGTAATACATACTTTATAATTTCATCTGGTTCATTGATATTAAAATTAAAGTTTATTTGATATTAAATTACTCACAACAAAATATCGTACTAGATGTTCGTATTTATGTATTAAGAAATTCCAAAAATCGCTTAAAAACAATGACAAGGTATTGGGGGCGGAAGTCAGTCATTCACACACGAGCGGTAAAACGGTTCGGCGCGGCCCTGAAAATAAGTTTGGAAACCACGAGTCTACAAGTTACTCGAAGATCGTGACTCATCAGGCTTTCCCGCATCGCTTGTAAAATAATTCTTTTTCCGTGCTGATTAATGCGTTCCTTTCCTTTAGATAAATTTCGACAGTCTCTTATTCATAATCTAAGTTTGTGGTTAAATTATGTAAATCACAATTTATGGAAATAATAATTGATAAATAATTTAATGTTTCGGTGGTTGTAGCTGTCCTGTATTTTTATAGTTCATTATTACAATTAGATTTTTGTGTCTAGAGGTTATTTCTCAGCTTTCGCCTTTGGACCGAAAGGCCCGTGAGTTGCGAGACCTTACACCAGTGGTGGTTCAGTCTTTTGATACATCAAAACGTAAACGAACTGCCTGTAACTCGTGTCATGTAGATGTCGGGAAATGGCTATGTAAAACACTACAAAACGCTTTGGCAATAATTATGCCACAAATTTTAAGCGGTACTTAAATAAATGGTAACAAGGTTGAATAGATAGGATCTACTCTACAATAAATATGTGATCGAAGAAAATAGAGCAATTTAATAAACTTTTTCATAATCTCAATGCAATATATCTTAAAATACAAGGTTAAATCGGCACATTACGCTTATGTCCTTTTGTTTTTGTGTTAAGAGATGGTGCCTGAGGATATGGTTAAATTCTACTTAAAGAAGCGTATAAGTACTGAGAAACTAGTTTCTGAAATACCCGTTTAAGATGGCCGTCTTTATTAATTTATGATCTGGAATCCCATACACAGTCTGTAATTACAAATTTATGGTATGCGATTTTTATTAATAATATGATAATACACCAACCTTACACACTTACATAACGTTAAAACTGTTATATTGACGCAGTGTTCATCACAACCTGTAACAGTTAGGGTTCAAGTGGCGTATTGTGTAATCCATTGCGTGTGTTTATTTTGATAGTACTTGGTAAGTTTATTACTTTGATTTAGAGCTATAATACGCACGCCCTTTCTTTCAACTGTAAATAGAGAAAAATTAATTTTTCCATTTTTTGCAAGATATTTTGCGATCAGTAACAAAAGAATCAATTGTAATTTATAAAAATACTGCGGTTTTTGAAAACTAGAACCAGAGCCGCGTCGTCAGCTCAGATTGCCTGTCCTCAATATGTGTTGTGCCGCCTGTAGCAAGCATATTGAAGGTTAATAGAAATATATTTTAATATTAGTAAAACAGTTAGCAAAACATTAGCAAGAAAATAAAGGTTAACTAACAATATACTAAACATTAACCTACAGAAGACTAATAATTATTTATCGTAATAAGGAACACGATTTATAAGTTTTACACATCGAGCTTTAATTTTAGAAAACTTTTGGACAATAGTATGAATTTTTAATGCATCCAGTATTTCTGATTCAATGTCGGGTCAATTAAACATTATTGAAGCATTGTAGTTCTAAATTGGTTCTTGTTGAAGTTAAGTTTTGAAAACGGTCTCTCAGCTGAAGCAACTGAAACGGATAGCGTCAAAATTATTCTTAATGTAATTAGTGTATTAGGAAAATAACTTTGTAGATCATTTTGTACCAAATAACGTGAAACTTCAAAGAGGCCGCTGTTATCTTTTAAACTACAATTAAAAAGAATATTTATTTCTTCGAATAGTTTTATTCCATCGATAGCTTTCTCATTCTTGTCAGTTAATATTACTTCTATGTCTAGGCAGTGTTTCCTCAAATCTGATTCAGAAATTTTTTAATTTTGGTATGCTGTATAAAAACTCAAAGTCATTCATCATCATTAGGTCTTCAGTTCTGGAACTGGTTAGACGCGTACCATCATTGTTTCCTATTCTGAACTAACCTACACATTTCCCTGAAATTTGCAGTCTGCATCTTTCACTATCTGATCTACGTCTACATCTACCTCCTTTTTCCTATCTCTGCTTGTAATATATCGTATACTATTATCCAAAAATGCCTTAGAACGTATTCTGCCTTTATATGTCTCCTATTTTTTTTCCACAGATATCCTTCTACCCCTACTATTTTTATAACCTATTTGTTATTAACTTTGTCTGTCCATGCTATCATCCTCATACATCTAAGGCACAGCATTCCAAAAGGCTACTACCGTTTTTCCGTTTGTTTTTCCTACTGTCCGTATTTCATACGCATATGCTTTCAACAATTTTCCTCTTGTTTCTATGTTTGTTGTCTTTCATCATAGGCGCTGTTCTTTCTTGTTAGATGCAGTTCGTTCACCTATTTTTTTACAATTATATACCCTATTTTTCCGACATTCAGTGGTTGTGAAGGGAGTAGTTGGTATGTGTGTGACTACTACGCCCAAAGTCCCGGGTTCTAATCCCGACACGGTCCGCTTGAAAAATGTAAGGCGAGCATTTTTCACAAAAATACACCCTCGTTCGGGTGAGAGGTAAAATGAAGGTCCCGTGTGTGTGTTGTCACGCACGTTAAAGATCCCTACCTTTCTTGCAACAGTAAGGGTTCGGCAAAATTCCAAATTTTTCCAGGTAAAAAAAACTCGCTTCCTGGCCAGTGTAGTACTTCCGGTGGAGCATTGGAAAATCACATGTAAGGTTGTGAAGCACTTGAACATTTACAGATTTAATATTTTTTTTCCAATATATCTTTTTGCACAGCCGACATTAGTTGCAGATATTTCACAACCAACAGCTGTAGTTGTTTATAATAATCGTCAGATTTATCTGCGCTTATTTTTCGTCATTAGGTTTCCGCCTCAAAACTGGTTGGACACATACCCGCACTTATTTATATTCTGAGCTATCCTACACAGTTCCCTGAAGTTCTCAAACAGACTGTATACAGCTCGGTTCCCCTTCTATTGTTTTCTAATTTTATGCCTTATTTCACTGAGATTCATTAAAGGGGGTTAAGCAGCCTGTGGCTGCCAAGATCCCCAACACTTAGATATTTGCCAAATTAATAGTTTTCCAGTAAATCCTTTCACACAATTAACATTATTCGAGAATATTACCCAACAAATACTTGTAGTTGCTCATAATAATCATGTTTAAGTACAATTTCTTGTTTCGTCACTAATTTATCCATCTTGGGATTAGTTGGATGCGTACCTCCATTGATTTCTATTCTGAGATAGCCTACACATTTCCCTGAAATTTTTACAGCCGACATCTTTCACAATCTGTGTGCAGTAGTCTAACTTAGGTCTACCTCTACTTCTCTTTTTTTCCTATATATGCTTCTAATATATTCCTCACTATTCCCTTATGCCGTAGTAAGTGGCCTATCATCCTATCTCTCCTATTTTTTTTACCGTTTTCTACATATTTCTGTCTTCCCCTACCATTTTTAGTTCCTCTTCGTTCTTAACTTTGTCTGTCCTTGATATCTTCATCATACGTCTGTAGCACCACATTTTAAAGGCTTCTATCTGTTTCTTGTTCGCTTTTCCTACTGTTCAGGCTCCCACAGCCGTACAGTGCTGTGCTCCACACATATGTTTTAAGCAATATTTTCCTATGTTTCTATGTTTGTTGTCTTTGAACACAGTAATTGCTTTTTCTTGTTAAATGTAACACGACCTTGTGCTAGTCTTTGTTTTATATCTTTAGCGCTTTTCCCATCTTGCGTTATTTGGCTTCCTAGGTAGCAGAAATACTTAACCTTTTGTAAATTCGTGTTACATATTTGTATTTTTGTTTTTGATTTATCTTCTTCTCCTTTGCATACTAATACTTTAGTTTTAGTATTGTTAATTTTCATAACGTATTTAATTGTTAGAAACGTTTCCATTTTATTAAGAGCAGCTTCTAACTCTTCCTTGCTAGATGCTAATACCGTTGTATCATCTGCAAATCTAAGCATATCAATTTTTTGTCTTTGTATAGTAATTCCAAATGTCTTCCTGCATTTGACAGTATTCATTGCCTCTTCAATGTACAAGTTAAAAATTAATGGGGATACGGCACATCCCTGTCTCACCCCTTTCCTAATGTTTACTTCTCTACGTTCCTGCTCTAATTCTTTCTATTACTGCTGTTTGCTATTTGTATAAGCTATGTACTGTTCGTCTATCCCTATAATTCATTCCAATATTTTAGAGCATTTCGAACATTTCTTTACATTTTACATTGTCGAATGCTTTTTTCAGATCTACAAACCCTATATACATGCTTTCCCCTTTTTCTATTGTTTTCTCCATTATCACTCTCAAAGCTAAAATAGCCTCCCGTGTTCCCCTGTTTCGTCTAAACCCAAATTTGTCTTCTCCTAGTATTTCTTCAGCTCGTTTTCTATTCGCCTTTCTACAATTTGAGTTAATATTTTTGATACGTGTGCTGTAAAACTTATTGTTCGAAAATTTTCACATCTATCCGCGCCTTTCCTTTTTGGTATAGTTAATATAATGTTACGTTTAAAATCTTTGGGTATCTCACCTGTCTCATACATATAGCTTACAAGTTGGAAGAGGCGTTCTGTTACTGCTTGTCTAGCGGTTTTTAGAGTTGCTGCGTGCACCTTATCTGTACCCGGCGCCTTACCATTTTTCAGACCCTTTAATGCTAATTCAAACTCATCTCTAAGTATAAGATATCCCAAGTCATCATTTTCAATGTCTGATTCCTGTTCTAATGCTGTTAGTTCCTCTCCTGCATATAAATTCCCTATACTTGCCATCTACCAACTTTCTCTACATTTTCCTCCCGCGTCTCATATATTTTTGCTATATGATTTTATATCTCTAAAATTCATTCTAATTAATTTGTATGCTTTGTCTGTCTTTTCTATTTCCATCTTTGTTCGTACCTTTTTGCACTTTTCATCAGTCCATAGTTCTTTAGCTTTCCTGCATTTGCGATTAATTTCCCATTTTATGGCTTTGTATCTCTGTTTTCCTGTTTCGTCTGATTTATTTTTGTATTTTCGTCTTTCTTCTATTAAATTCAGGATATCCTTTTTTATCCATGGTTTCTTATTTTC
The DNA here is from genome assembly GCA_036346225.1 of Platerodrilus igneus. Lineage (NCBI taxonomy): Eukaryota > Metazoa > Arthropoda > Insecta > Coleoptera > Lycidae > Platerodrilus > Platerodrilus igneus. The sequence continues at coordinate 1,646,857 of JARFIW010001670.1, forward strand.
TTTTTGTGTATACCCTAGAATATCTCTGGCCGCCATGTCTAAGCTGGATTTAATGTTATTCCATTCTGTTTCTACTTCCTTAGTACCAGAAATTTTTCCGATATCTTTCAGAAATTCATTCGACCTTTTGCAAATCTTTCGTGGATATCTTTATCTTTTAACTTCTCAAAGTCAAAGTGTCTTTTTCCGTTTCTTTTTCACATTCTTAAATTTAAGTGCGGCCTTCATAATTACAATGTTGTGGTCAGTATCTATATCTGCTTCTGTGTAGCTTCTACAGTCTTTTACATGATTCTTAAACCGTTGTCTAACAAGAATGTAATCTATTTAATATCTTCCTATATCTCCTGGCATCTTCCACGTATATCGTCTTCTAGCATGATGTTGAAATAATGTGTTTGTGATGATTAAATTCTTCTTGTCGCAAAATTCTACCAGCCTATTTCCTCTGTCGTTTCTCGTGCCTAAACCAAATAAACCTACTACTGCTCCTTCCATACCCTCACCTACCACTGCATTAAAATCCCCTGTAATGATTAAATTTTCATGTCCTTTTACGTATCTTAATATGTCTTCGATATCTTTCTAGATCGCTTCTACCTCTTCGTCACTGTAGCTAGAGGTGGGTATGTATACTTGTTTTATTGCTGTGTTTACCGGTTTAGATTCTAATCTAACCATGAGTACTCTTTCGTTTTTTTTGTAAGTAATTTTCTACAGAGTATCCTATCTCTTCCGCATAACTACTCCCACACCCACATTTCCTTCCTCTGCTCCACTCCAAAAATCCCCCGCCTCTGGCCACCGAATTTCGCTGATCCCTACTATGTCTAGTGCTAACCTATTCATTTCGATTATTAGGTTCTCTAGCTTACCTACTTGCTTCATGCTTCTAACATTCCACGCTCCGACTTGCAAAATGTTCCCGATTCTTATTCTGAGCTTTCCGATCGCATCCTCCGAAGTAGTCCGCTCCCGGAGATCTGAATGGGGGACTATTTTAACTCCGGAATCTTATACCCCAGAGAATGCCATCATGTTTATTACAATTTAAGTACGCCGTGTACTTGGGAGGTAATGTGACGGTTTGCCGTTGCTTTCCATATCGCGGTAGCGAGTCTTAGAATGCTATACCGACCTCTATGGTTTCTGCCACTCTAAGTACCGAAAGAGCTAATTATGTTAGAAGTTGTTAGAAAGTGTAATGGACTTGTTACTAGACAGATCATATTTCGCCGATGTGCATGTGAATAGTTTTCTACAACGGACGTGTTAAGTGAGGTGTACGAACTTTAGTCTGTAGTTGGAATTTAATGTAATAACACGTATTTCCATTATTTGTATTAAAAGTATAATTAAAATTGTTTTTAAAAACCGTTTTTCAAACTACCAAACCATAATTAGCTGCTGCCCTCTTTCGGGTGACCTGTCTTAGTCTGGTTCCTCACTAACGATCCTACCACTTTGGTTGGACCTGTAGTTGGCTCTTTAGCTCATTAGAACACGCAAGCCATTTCACCTGTTCTAGTAATCTAGAACTTCGGCAAGGTGCAGGTCCATTCGAAATTAGAATGCTAATTAAGTAGTGGAAATCGTTCTTGTAGTGAGTCGATGGTCGTATCTAAAATAGCGAAATAAAGATTCCGTTTAAAATTATTTTTTGGGTCGTTTTCTACCTCATCTTCATGTTGATAATAGAATAGACCTTTTTATTCGACGTCTAACAGTTTTCGGCGTGCTTCTGTCTCATGTTTAATCCATTATCATATACCGTCCACGAATATTTCTTGCATCTACATTTACAGATTCTAAATGTTAATGAAGCTCTTGAAATAGATTTTCGAATGTTGAACTAAATATTCAGCATAATTGTAGAAATTGTTCACGAATTTCTGTAGTCTTTGTTTGAAAATTCAAATTAACAAAACGTTCTATAGTTGTTAATTATTCCTGGTGACATTTTTCTAGTGTGCAGTCTAAAATTATTAAATAATACTTAACACTGGCCAGTAACTTTAGTATATGTTTTTAATTCCATTTGCTAACAAAGCTGTGATCTCATTTTGAATCTTGTCACCTAAATATGTAGACATGTATTCGTTGGTTTCTTTAAATGTTTGTATCCTACGAATATGTGTTGAATCAAAATTCCATACCGTTTCTATTGCTTTTAAAAAATTTCCGTTGTCTTGTTCAAATAAATAGAAAAAGTTTCTTAAAGTCGTACGTATGGAGCGTTCTATTAAACAGTCGTGAGACTTGGACAATTAAAGAAGTAGATAAGAAAAAGATAGAAGCGTTTGAAACTTGGTGTTATAGGAGAATGTTAAAGATTAGTTGGACAGATAGAGTAACAAATGAGGAAGTTTATAGAAGGATCGGCGAGGAACACTGTATGTGGAAACAATTAAAGGTCAGGAGAGATAGATTGATAGAGCACCAGTTAAGACATGAGGGACTATTTAGTAAGGTCTTAGATTATAGACTACCAAATAAAAATAGAGTAGGAAAGCCTAGGCAAAGCTATATTAGTCAAATTATTAGAGATTTAGGTTGTGAAGGGTATGTAGAATAGAAAAGAATTTAGAGCTGCGTCAAACCAACCTTAAGTAAGTTCTAAAACAAAACAAAAAAAATAAATAAATAAAAATCGGTTAACTAAATGTCACCATGACATAACTCACAATTAGTTAGCGGTCTGGTATGTCGGTAGCGTTTCGTTGCTTAAGCCTTACCATAACATATTGTTACGTTTATTTTTGACGATAGATTCAATACGTCCTTTTTGTGGTAATTTGTTTTTCATTCACCTAGCTTATGTTCCTATTCAAAACCTCATCCTGTATTTTTACCTCGTTACAATAGTAGGAGCAATCATAACATTTCTTTCAAATCTATTCATTCTAAAACGAAAACTTATTCGAAAAATTAAATAGTCAATACCTTGTTTTAGGTATCTACTAATTTGTTAAACATTCCGATAACGTATAATTGCTTTCTCTTGTGATCCCATTTAAAGTTGATAGCGTGTTTTCCAGTTTGCTAATCGCGTTTTGATAACGCGCAGGTCAAACTCGTGTTATTTAAACCAATTTTTAATTTGATTCTGCAGCTTGTGCGTTGACATATTTTCTACAGCGATGCACGTTTTTCTGTTCGACAAGTAGGAGGTATCTTGCGTGTATCGCTCTTAGCTGGAGGCCAAATTGGTTCTTTCTTTATGTAGGCCCAACTGTTCGTTGACGTAGACCAACTGCTTTTGTCTGTAGACCGCTGCTGCAGTTACGGTGGAAGGGGAAATGGATCCTGACTACCGTGGCGTTGCTGTGCTAACTCATGCCCGACGGCTTGCAAGGTAAGCCTCCCGACGCATAGAGGTATGTGACTTGTTTTCTTTTATGCACATCGCGGATTATTATTTATCAGCGGTTGATGTTGTGAAACCAGTACACCGTACATGTTTAAATGCTAGCTACGCTAGTGCTTCTGGTTATATTTCTGTAATTCTTACTACAACTTGGTCTACACTTAATACTTTAATTTAATACATGTGCTATTGAGAAAATCTACATTTAATACTTTAATTTAACACACTTGCTATTGAGAAAATCTAAGCATTACTTTTTTTTCCAATGAGTTTTATTACATGTTAGCTACGAAATGCGCACTTCGTGGAGATCCATTATAAAAAAATTTGTCCTTTACAATATAACTTAAATTTAATACTTTTCATTGTCCATATGAATCAAGAAATTTTAATTTATTCTTATTGTTAATAGATAATCGTGGGCGAAGTGTTTTTTGTTTTTTTTTTGGTATGTAGGTGAATCCCTCTATTCTCCGCGTCTGGTAGTTAGCCTGGTATTTACGTTTCTTCCGGCTACGTCTAGGTACGTAGCAATATAACTTAATAAACGTCTCCATGATATAACTCACAATTAGTTAGCGGTCTGGCATGTTGGAAGCGACTCGTTGCTTAAGCCTTACCATAACATGACCGAAGATTGTCTAAAGTCAAGGACAATGCCTGTCAAATTCAGGGAAAGCTGTTAACAACTACAAAGTGTTGTTTTTGTACCTGAATATTGGTCACATAGCTAAGAAACGTATTTTGTGTGGCAAAATACATGTCGTTGATATGTGTCAGAAGTTCGAAGAATAAAAAGAACAAAAGGAATATAAGGTTGACAAGCGGAAAATTCCGTGGAAAAAGATTTGTCGAATAATAACATACAGAGGTAATGTTACAGATATTGAAAGTTTGGGTTTGAGAGCCAAAAGGCGGATGGTTTGATCATATTTTAATAGATACCGGTTCGCAAAGGTCATATGTGATTCATGACCTAGTTCATCAGCTTGCATATTTATCATTGCGTCAAGAACGCATTATACACGCCCTGTTTGGTGGGACTGAATCAGAACCTGTTGTTCGTCCTAGATACCGAGTGAACTTGAAAATATTTTCATTTGTTTTGCCAATGTCCTTAGGTAAATAATCTTTCTGCTAAAGGTGTTTGTGTAAACAATGATCAAAACAGCTCTATCAAAATGTTAATTAGAGCCGATGTGGATGGAAAATTGTTTATTGGGCGTCACTATGCTCTAAGTTATGGTTTTGTTGCAATTGAAATCACATTAGACTGGACTCTAATTGGAAAAATGCCGTTAAAAGCTCTTGTAAGTATGCAAGTATGACTGTTAGCACATTATTTAGTAAGGAAGATCTAAATTACTGATCTGTGGACTCTTGATGTGCTTGTTATTCATGATCCCATTGAAAAAATGAATAAGATATACATTTGGAAACAGTGTTACGTTTTTTTCGTGGCAGCCACGTTGGGCGCCAAACTTATGCTACGTAACACAAAGAAAGTCAAAGAAATGACCGGGCTCAATCGGAGAGTAGGGGGGGTTGCAGAAAGCAGACTGACCTATGATGTATGCGGCGGTAAGGAGTTAGTAACAGCACCTGCAATAAAAGAAATTAGAATAGCAAACCTGCAATAAAAAAGATTAGTCCTGCAAACCTGAAATAAAGAAAAAGAATAGCTGCAATGCAAAGTCTAAGTTATTCAGTACTTTGTAGAATGTAAATAAAAACTGTTTAGATAAACTATATAATATAACAACGGTAAAAGCAATACAAAAATATTTAGTACAAAGTGAGGTAATATTGGGGAGTAGCAGAAACGTTTCCTCACATACCAATTAAACATAAATCAGACATAATATTAACAAAAGATAAATAGATAAGACACAATTGATATGAGTAATTCAGTAGTATTGATTTTTCTTTCTTTCTTTTTTTTTCTATGTTTTAAAATAGCATGCAAGTCTATTGTAAAAGGTATCAGAACGACAAAGATATGGTAAAGCAACGGATAGATATTTAAAGTAATAACCAGTAGGAAATAGTTCAACTTACAAAAGTCCTTCAGCAACGCTTCCTTGCAACTGAAGTGTGGGATTCAACGATGTCCTGCACTAACGAAGCACTTCACCCTTGACTGCGAGGGTGTTGATGGAATTTCTTACACTTCACACTAATCACACCTACGCATTTCACTAGTGTTAGCAGCAGACATTATTATGCTGATGGAACTATGTAGCATTGATAAATTTCTTGTTCATTCTATTTCCTGAGACAATAATTTCGAAATATTTGTGCAATCATAGGCACCAATAAATACTATAACACTTTAAAAAGCATTAGGAAACTTCATTTTAGTAAACTAATTAATAATAATAAATAAATACTACAACAGCAATACAAACACTGCAAGACAATAATACAATTCGGCTAACAGATAAAAGTTCAGACAATATATTAAAGCACGTGCAAACACTAAGCAAGTCCGTCAAATGCTCCGTAAACAAGCACGTCAAACACGTTTGCCTATAAAAGCCTCTTCCCTTCAATGTAATCAGAACTACACTCTCCACAGTAAATATTTCTTAAGTTCATATCATAATTCTCACTATTTTCAAAGCAAAACGGAAAGCAGTATTTTTACCGTAATTAATATATAGGAACGAAGAACAAACTACAATTGCTCATCTGTTTATCTCTACTCGTTCTAGTCCAACCTCTTATCGATAACTAGAAAATCAATAATATCCACTCATTATAATACGACGCATTCACCTAAGGATGTTTCAATCTCGATCACCTAACCACACTATCGAATCGTGGAGAGTGAAAGTCGATAATCGCGTAATATAATATAAAGGGATTATTCGCAAACGAGTTAATAAATATATAAAACATAGAGATAGTAGTTGCAGAAATGTATTTACGAATTGAGTATTGTAAAAAGGTTAAGCTACGAAAATGCACGTTACAACAGCTATAGTCGAAATCAGGAAAGAATGAATGCACGTCATTAATTTCTGATTCAATGCAAGATATACTTCCGCATATACAATGGGCGTATTTAACATGTAAGAGAAAGAAAGAATACAAGTAGCACGTGTTTCGAGCAAAGTAGCTTAGTAACGACTTACGCTGTGGAGTTTATGATAGGTAGAGAATGGGAACAGTAAACTGTCGCATGTACTAACTATATTACACTTATATTAATAAAGTCTAAGTTGATTTGTGCGGTTTTTTAACACATGTCATTTTTAACACAACATAACCATAACTTATAACTGCGCCTTTATATTTAGGTTTGCTTTTATATTTTGTTGTTTTCATTATATTATTTTCGATTTCCAATGGGAATATTTCTTGAAATCTTTATTAAACAGTCAATTGATTAATCTTGATGCATACGAATACGGTTGATGACGTGCATTCATTCCTTTCTGATTTCGACTATACACAATAACATTTTAATCAGACAGTAGGAAGAGACTAAGAAGGTAAGTATATTGTCCAACTACCTTGATTAGAATCATGCAGCGTAGCTGAGTAATTACACGCTAGCTCGTAAGATATTAGAAACCAATTTGGCAAAGTTGAAGAAAGATGGGTTGTATGAAAAATATAGATATGTTTTGAAAGAATAGAAGAAAGACATTATAGAAATGTTAGAGACTAGTAATAAAAATGAAGGTCACTATTTGTCGCAAACATCTATTATAATAATAAATAGTTCGACCAGTTCCCTAATCTTAAAGAGCTAACATCCTCGATGCTCTTGTTTCGTTACTGCCGTGTTGTTTTTAAAGTGTCCTGTAGGATATTTTTGTTAGCGCCAGTAATTTGTGTACAGAACCACAAAACATCGAATATGGGAAACCTAAATGTTCGTGGTGGATTGTGTTAAAGCGTTTGAAAAGCTTCTACGTAGACAACTGTTTGTCAAGCATTAGTAAGTTGGAAAAAATTTTCCAATGTATTAATGAGTCCGTTGAAATTTTTTTCAATGCAAAATTTAATTTAAGATATTGGGAATACACAGATGTAGATGTTCCGGAAGAGACAATATCAGCTTCCATTTTGGATTTAAGCTGGTGTAGAATGACAGATAACTCTGAGTCTTGGTGCGAACTGTTTTAACGACCTTTTTTCGGAAGTTGTTAGAAAAGGAACAATTTTGACCGTACTTATCGGTTGTCCGACCCGATTGGTTTTATGTGTCCGACTATTTTGTTTCTTGAGATTTTATTGCAACGAAAACATAGACAACTAAGATAGGGTGGAATGTTGAAATTGAGGATAAGATTAAAAGATTGTTTTTAAAATAGTTTGAAGTATTAAAGTATCTAACTGCAATAAGAATATTTGGAGGTGCTGCTTATGTAACAATAATTTTTCCAAGTCGAAAAGGAAAGTAAAGTAATATACAACTGATACAAGCAAAGTCTATAGTGTCACCTAACAAAAAGAATCAATGCCTATATTAAAGCTTTTAACAGCAGTCATACGTGCTAGATTGACAAATACAGTAACCAAGTATCTAGATTCAGATATTAATACTTTTCATTGAAGTGATTAATCAACGATGATTTCTTGGATTTAAAGAACAGAACAATAGAATATATTTCTTAGAAACAATGCGGAAGAGATAAGAATATTGAGTCCACTTGATGGTAGCAACATGCCTGTGGTTATGAACCTCGCTGATTGGTCAGATCGAGGGTGTCTACCAAACGGTCTACTGTCAAAACATTTGGGATGATCTAATGATTTTGAAAACCCGTTACTGAATGGCCAAATTTAACATTTTCCTGTGTTAAGGGCAAAATCAACCAAAAAAAGTTGAAAAATATTAGTTTGTTGTTAGTTCAAAGTGAAAAATTAGATGATTCATGTTAGAAATATTTATAAAAATTTAACCAGTAGACAACTGACGTACAAAGAATTACAAAATGTTGTTGAACGTGTAATAAAATTTAAACAGACGGAATCGTTTCAAGGTGTGACAGATAAGTCTATAGTCTCCTTCAGACTTTTTGCTGACGAAGTAGGTATTTTACGAGTAACGACTAGACTTTATGAGAGAAGGGATTGCTCTAATTTTAATGTCCTAGTAATAATCCTATTGTGAGAAAAATTATCTTTGAAAAGCATTGAATATCTTGTCGTGCAAGAGTGCAAATGATGCTAAGCATTTTACGATAAGAGTACTGGTTAATCAAAGCAAGAAAATCAGTTGGAGATGTTTTGAAAAGATGCGTAGTATTTTCCAGATACCAGTCAAAACACTTGGAAACAATGCCGGTTTTGTTACTTGAAGACAGAGTGCGTGATGCTGCAGTCTTTGAGATTGCCAAATTGGATATGGTCGAACCCGTTGTTCTTTGTGAAATGCGTAAACGTGGATATCTCTTCCCGTGAATCACTTTTCGTGCCGAACATTTAGAATTGGTAACCTCAATGACTAGTTGTGATTTTATGCAAGCTTTCAGACGTTTTATTTCTAGAAGAGGTAGACCTTTTGTTATTTATAGTGACAATGGAACTAGTTTTAAAGGTATCGAGGACCTGTTTACAAAACTGGATTGGACAAGGTTTTGTTTGAATGTTTTTTTTGGGGTATAAAGTGGAAGTTCAACGCAGTATCTGCTCCATGGTGAAGAGGATGGTGGGTGACTCATTAAAATAATAAAACAACTCCTTAGAAAAACGTTGCGACAAGCGTCGCAAACGTTTGAAGCACTTCAGACTGCTTTGTGTGGTTTTGAGGTTGTAATAAACTCAAAACTTCTTACTTACCTATCAGGCAATGATGACATGATACTTAAACACCAGATTGTTTTTTCCAAGTCATCAAAAATAGAAGTGTTCCCAATTGTGACACTGTAGAAGCCCAAGGAATACAAACATAGATTAGGTACCGATAAAAAGTTAGTTTAGCGTTAAGGTGGCGTTTCGAAACGAGTACCTAGGATAATTGCAGCAACAATGCAAGCGACATAAATCAAAATTTAGACTAAAAGTTGGTGTTGTGGTAATGATCGCAAGTGATAATAATAAACAGCTCGATTGGCCGTTCGCCGTTATACAAGAACTAATAGCGATAAAAGATAGCAAATTGATTGGTCAAATTTTATAAACTGCACTATGTGAAAATAAAAATGTCTTTGAAAATACTGGAAGAAGGAACTTAGGAGGCACAACAAAAAAATTTGTTACGTTCCAATTTTGCTGTAAAAATTTCCCTTGTTAATTCATAAGTCCGCTTTACAATAATTTTGTTAAATCAACTACGTTGCTATTCTCACATCCGCCAACTTAATTCATAATAAATACGCTGTCTAATACTTTTTAACTCAAATCCCTTTTGCTTTAAAAACGGCAAGTTTATGCTACAATTAAATAGTTTACATTCTGTATATTTAATTTTTCTGCAATAAATACGCTTTCGAATAATTTATCAACTTAAATCTATTTGCTTGGAAACGACAAGTTTATGATAAAATTTAAATAAGTCAATATCGTGTGTTAGATATCCGTGAGCTCGGTATACCTTGCGATAGCGTATAATTGCTTCTTTTGTGTTTCCCATTTAAAGACTTGTCGAGATGATAGATCCTACTATTATTTGATACCGTGTTTTCCAGTTTTCTAATCGTTTAATAACAATATGACTTGGAGCTCTGGTTATTCAGTTAAACAAATTAAGATTCGCTTTCTCTTCCTTATACTCGACAAAAACATTCGTTAAATTTTTGTTGTTTTCATTTTCTTTGTGCGAATTTCGCGCACGCAATACAGCGTGGTAGGTAATGATGGTTTTACAAACTTATACTTTCCAGCGATAATAAATTAATTTACCTATAACCATTCTAGCTTTTTCTGGTGGCCCTAAAGCTACGATGAAGTGCCCCCTTTGTCGTGATGGGAGGATCACCCCGCCCCGTCTTTAGAGACGGTAAGAGTCAGCCCGACGGTGGCAACTCGAGAGTGAGTGACTAATATACTATTTACGCCATTTGGTAACCACACTTGGTAGCCTTAACCTGATTTTTATGATGTGAGATGGTAGGAAGCATGAATATTTTACCTATTGTAATAATTTTCTCCGTTTAATTATATGTACGTAATCGTAGGCGTACGATGAGGATTTATAACTATTGGTTTACCTTGGGTTTTTTCGAGTTATAAAATTTTATTAGTTAAGACATTGTACGGCCAATGTGGGATAAATAATTTGATATTTATAACCATTTAGAGCTGTGGTTTTTGGGGTTGCGTTTGAGTTTTTTTTTGTTGCTGAATAATGTAGGGGGTAGATACCTAAAAACGACAGCTCGCCATTTTAAAAATGATTTTTTTTTATCGTGTGGATATGTGTAACTTTTAATTATGGATTGTTCATTTTTTTGGGTACTATTGTGCTTTTGTACATATTTTTTGTAAATTATAGGCTTTTCGTTTGTATATGTTTAATTGTGCATGAGTTAATAATTTATTTTTATTTCAGACCTTAGCTAATTTTTGTAAATATTATACTCAGCCCACTCACCGATTGAGCCCGGTCATTTTCTTTTCTTTGGTTCTTTTTTTTTTTGACTATGTCGCTGAACGTAGCAAAGTTCGGAACGAGATGTAGTTCAACAGAACATTGATGCTGTTGAAGAAGAAAAAATTTTTACGAAGAAAAGAAGGGGCTGAAAAGGCTTTCGTGAGTTGTGTTTTATTTGACAAGTCGCTATTTTGACAAAAGGACTTTCTGGGGAGTAATATGAAAAACACTTATACACTATGTATATTTTTAAAATGATATAGAAAGGTAGCGAGTTTTTTACGGAATGTCAAGTTTGTTTTGTAGTTTGTCGTATTGAAGTTTAGTTTTTACTTTATTTTAAATAATTAAAGATAAACTTAATTTAAGATATTCATAAAACTCTTTAATATAGTTGTTTACCGTTGCTTTCTACATCTTCATGTCGTTGGCCAAACTTCGGGCATTTTTCTTCTTTATAACGAAAATGCCCAAATTTTTTATCTGCTCCTGCGCTCTTGCAAGTACCACAATATTTTGTCTCGAGGCAAAACTGTTTCGAGAAAATGTTGCGACGTATTGCATTCGATGTGTGCCCAGGGTAAGGATGAATGCATGTAAGATTGAATCTAGTATAGGTAAGATTTTAAATGTTAGGATAAGAATCCTTCTCATAGTTGGGAGGATATGAAGATCGAAGCTCGTTTGGGCAGTATTGCTTTCCTGAAATTGTTCTATCCAACATGGGATGACATAAAGTACCTATTGGGTACCTTTTTTAATAAAATATCGTTATATTTAGTCTTTTTTTAAATAGTCACACATAAACTTAACGGATTTTATATCAATAGTCTTGAAAATAAGAAACTGGAAGTATTCCCAATCAAACAATAATTTGCTATAAATGACAATTTTGTTCATATACATCTTGTAATTGACAACCTAGCGTATGCGAACTGCCATTGAATTTGAATTGTAAGTTACAAAAATATTTGGATAGACCTAATCGCAGTATATTTATGTCAGTGTTTGGATTACAATTGAACATTAGATTAAACTTTTCCCATTACAGTCACTTTAGATAAGTAATATCTCTGCAACAGGAACTAACTTCGTACCGTATCGTAATAACAAACAAGTGCGCTATTGAAGTATATATTAAAGTGTTTGGCAAAAGTTTATATTTAGTTGTGGTAAACAATGTTACAATGTAACTATTGATTACAGAAACCTATCTACTATTAGTAAAATGAAGGTGAGTTCTTTCTCCGGAAGCAGCTACGTAAGTTTTTAATTGCAACTAAAATATGACGGGGTAGCTATTGAAATATTACTAATAAAAAGTTATTTTTCACACATAAAACTTCCTAATTTATATGTATTAAGTTTTGGTTTTTATAAGTAATGCGGTGAAAATTTTCTGCGTCGTTCAAAATGTTCAAACATACATGTTCCACGTATAATTCGGATTTAAAACGTTGAAATATTTTTGGAAAAAGCAAACCAGTTAAGATGTCAATTTAACTCGTTTCTTTAGGATAAGTTTGAAAAGTACAAACGACAATGTGTCTTTAATAAAAAAAACGGTTTGTCTGCGTATAAAACTTATCCAGGTACACCATCAGAAATCTGTAAGGTTACTTATATCATCTTCTGGTGTTCTTTAAAAATTATATAAATCTTTTTGGAGAAATCAGAATTTACTGGGGATACTTGTCACATACGACATTCATTTACTAAGAAAATCCAAATGAGTGAAAATTGTGCATACACTTTACATTCATAGCACTAGTAATGTGTCAAAAATACCCACCGAAATTTTGCTTGCATTTCAAGGTCAAATGTGCCAGAAATCGTTTTTAGCAAATATTTTACTTCCTGTATGTCCTATGACTTTTTTGGTTATTATAGAAAATAAAGATTATAAATACTCTTCCAAAAACGTTATATACATATTTTACGTAAAACCAACTGTTTTCACATTATACGACACAAAAGCCTATGGTAGCGCTGCATAAATTTCCACACCACCTCAGAGACGCGTTTTTTTTGTATATGGTTCCCCAGTCTTAATCTCTGATTTTGCTTGTTTTAGTGATTTCTACAGCTAATTCTCATTCTTTATCCCTTCTTCCACGTCTTCGTCCTCCGTCATCTCGTTCAAGTTCACGTTTTCTGTCCCCCTTCCAATTCTCGTGTCTGACACCTCAAATACAGTGCCTTCTCTCCTGGTTACCTTCTTCCCAAAAATTTTGTTTTTATTCTGTTATATTTAGTGTCAAGAGGTCAACGGGATAAAACTCATTACAGTAGAGTTTCTCTATAATCCGGCCATTCAATACTCCGGCACGTTCAGTAATCCGGCGCTGTGTTCCCGCCGAGAGTCGTTAAATTTTCATGTCTAGACTTGTGAAACATTAAAAGCGCGAGTCTACACAACAACAGTGGTACGTCGGCGTCTGCTACGGGTAGTTGCATACAGTGCGATTGTCGCGAGTGAGTTAAGTGAAGGCCGTGTTGTGAGTACATACTATTTGAATCCATTTCAAAATTAGCTAGCTAGATTTGGATAGTTTTAAGACGACCTTTTATGTCGCACCGGTAAGCAGAACTGGGGACTGCTATCCGGTATTACGGATTCCCCCCATTTTACTTTTGATTGTGTCTTGTTGATCGGATACACTTTAAAATCAACGTTAGGAATACCATTATTCAAATCCTATTTTTAGTTTTAGTTTTGTTTCTGTTTGCTAGATTTTTATTTAGGATCGTTTAATTTTGAAGTGCGATTACATTTTGAAGCACGTTTATGTTCGCGTTTAAACCCAATGTAGTACCTTCGGATGGAGCATTGGGAACGTGGCCGCAGGCATAGCGGCCTTTATTCAAATTATAATGTGAGTACATACTGTACAATACAATCTACAAGTGCAGTGCGATGTCGGGAAAACGTAAGCACGTTACGCTGACTTCAGACAAAAAGTATGCAATTTAAAACGTTCGGAAAAGGGTGACAAGTTGGTTCATTTGTCTAAGAAATACAATATTGGGCGTGCATCTATACACGACATAAAGAAGAAAAAGGAGCAAATTCAATCATTCTTCAAGAAGGGTAGTGAATCATCTTCCCAGGTAAGAAAGGCATTAAAAGCAAGTGAATTTCCCCAAGTAGAAGACGCACTTTATGCAAGGTTCTTGCAAGAAAGGAGCCGTCACACACCTATTACAGGCGATATTATCATGGAAAAGGCAAAAATATTTTATAACAAAATTATGAAAAAGAACGACTTCCGTGCAAGTGTCGGGTGGTTAGATAAATTCAAACGGCGCTTTAGAATTCGATTGCTAACTTTAACTCGAAAAAAGCTTTCGTGTAATGTAGAAGCTGCAGAGCCTTTTGTTAATAAATTTAAAGAAACCGTCAAAGAAATGGATTTAGGCCCAGATCAGATATACAATGCAGACGAGAGCGGTCTGTTCTGGCGTCTTTTGCCAAAAAGCCCATTTGTTTATAGAGAAGAAGCTATTGCTCCAGATCGCAAGTGGACAAAAGATAGAATAACTTTTATGCCATGTTATAATGCTAGTGCCACGCAGAAATTAAAATTGCTGGTCCTTGGGAAAGCCAAAAAGCCAAGGGCTTTCAAAAACGTACAATTGGCAGTTTCATACACAAATCAAACCAGGGGATGTATGACGAAAACTCTTTTCTCGGAATGGTGTCATAAAACTTTTGTTCCATCGGTAAACAAGTTTTTGAAAACACAGAAATTGCCTCAAAAAGCCCTTTTGGTTCTTGACAATTGTCCTGGACATCTAGAGGACGAGTTAAAATCTAAGGATGACAAAATCGTCGCTTTATTTTTGAACTACAATGTAACACCGTTACTCCAACCTATGGACCAAAACGTGATCCAAACTATAAAAACAAGTTACAAAAAAACCCTGTTGTACAGTGTTCTATCAAAAGAGAGGAGTGTTGTTACAGCTTTGAAGGAAACCAATCTGAAAGATGTTGTTTTTAATCTTGCATGGGAAAAACTTTCAACAAAAACAATTGTTTGTTCATGGGCAAAGTTGTGACCCTCTCTAGATTTATTACAGGATTACAAAAAAAAAATCACAACCTCAATTGTCGCAGATGTTGAGCTAAATGACGAGATAAGCAATGATCGAACAACTAGTAGACCAGCCTGATGACCTGACATCAGCTGATGTTAACGACTGGTTAGAAGGAGCAGACGACGAGCAGTGCCAGATCATGACAGACGATGAGACCATCGTACACGTACTAGACAGCAGTGACGTGGTGAAAGAGGGAGCCAGTACGTATGGGGCAGCTGCACACACAGTAAAAACGGATTCGGCGATCTGTGCTTATGCAACTGCAATAACTTGGGCGGAAGAAAATGGAGCATCGGCTTCCGACATATTGACACTTAAGAGACTTCAGGAAAATGTTTAAAAACTTTCCTTTAATGCAAAGAAGCAGAAAAGGATTACGAACTATTTTGCTGTTGTTTAAGTAAATTTAGAGTGTATTAAATTTTCATTTTGCGTATTTAGTGATTGGCTTTGTTCGTTGATTAAAATACTGTACTGTACCTTGCTGTTTCATATCACAGTTTATTTTTCATAATGCATACATATACAGGGCTTTTCACGACGACCGTGCATTAGACATTTTTCAGAAAGTACAAGAGATAGAAGTATGAAATTTTATATGTAGTGATTGTTCGACATGCCGAGTTGATCTAAAATATTTTCGTTTTGATAGCACTTCCGGTTGTACCGGAAGTTGATATTATCTTTGTTATTTTAAATGGAACACCCTGTATATTTTTGCATTTTTAGATTCTAAACACAATTTTAACTTAAATTCCTTTAATAAGTAATATCTCAATTTTTACCGTTTTCGAGATATTTAGCTTTTATGTTTTTTGTAAAAACTGATATACTTTCTTGACAATAATGTACATTTAAACTTACAGTTTAGAAACCAATTATTAGCAGATATACTATTCAAATGTTTGATACACATTTAAATGTATTTGTTTCCATTCAACACCATACGAGGTGTCCGCCATTTTTACTTAAAGTTTCTTACATAAAAATCTGAAAAGTCAATTTTCTAAATGGAACACCCTGTATATTTTTGCATTTTAGATTCTACACAAAATTTTAAGTTAAATTCTTTTAATAAGTAATATCTCAATATTTTACCGTTTTCGAGATATTTAGCTTTTATGTTTTTTGTAAAAACTGATATACTTTCTTGACAATAATGTACATTTAAATTTACAGTTTAGAAACCAATTATTAGTAGATAAACTATTCAAATGTTTGATAAACATTTAAATGTATTTGTTTCCATTCAACACCATACCAGGTGTCCGACATTTTACTTAAAGTTTCTTGCATAAAAAATCTGAAAAGTCAATTTTTCTAAATGGAACACCCGTATATTTTGATATTTTCAAATTGTTCAATCATTTTAAGGTAACTTTATGTAACAGGTCCTATTCTGAAGTTCAACTGTCTTTAAGTTATTTGATTTTAATTACATTAAGTGGTTCTACTACGATAATAAAAATAAATATCAGCATTATGTTCGTACGACGCTTTGGCAAATAATCGAACGGTGATACAGAATTAACAAACTGTCTTATTACTTTATTAGATTACGTGTTAGATTGTGTGTGTTATAAAATAATAAAAATGTCAAGATTAGATTATAGTAATGAAGATTTCTTAAATTTAATAATTACTTACGGTGAATGTAATAGAATAAATAGTCGAACTTGTCGATTATTTGCAGATAGATACCCGCATCTCCAAAAACCCAATAAGAATACAGTTAATCGTCTACTTCAAAACTGTAGAACGAATGGAGCATTTCTTCCACACATTAAACGCAGAAAGCCGCAAGTTGAAAATGAAGACAATGAAATCACTGTTTTAGTCTCTGCTTACCCAACTGCTTCATTACACGAAGCCGAAAGAGAAATAGGTATACCGTATGTGACCATTTATCGTATACTTAATAAACACAAATGGCGCCCATATAAATTTTACTGCATCCAACATTTAAAATACACTGATTTGCCTCGGAGAGTTCAGTTTTTTGAGTGGTTGCTAACTAAAAGTCAAGAGGACAAACTTTTTAAAAAACATTATTTGGACAGACGAAGCAAAGTTTACCAAAAATGGAGTCTTTAATAGGCACAACAGCAATTATTGGGCTCCGCAAAATTCACACGTAGTCCGTGAAAGAAATTTTCAAAACAAATGGCAATTTAATGTATTTTGTGCTATTCATTGCGATTCAATCTTTTATCTGGAATTTTACGATGAAAATTTAACTGGAGAAAGGTATGTTCATATGTTTAGAAATGGAGTGCAGCCAATAATACAAAACCATCCACAAAGAGAATACTTATGGTATCAAATGGATGGTGCTCCATGTTACAATTACCGACTGGTTGGCGATTTTTAACAGGAATTTTCAAGACCGATGGATTGCAAATAATGGTCCATTTCGATGGCCCCCGAGAACTCTAGATGGTAATCCACTAGATTTTTTCGTTTGGGGTCACTTAAAGAACATCGTCTATTCAGATCCTATCACAACCAAAGCCAATATGAAAGATAGAGTTAGAGCTGCTATAAATTCATTAACACCACAAGCAATAAGAAAAGCAACACACGATAACCTTATTAAAAGAATAAATGCATGTTTGGAAAGAAATGGTCACATTTTCGAGCATATGTTATAGTATAAAGATTAATTATTCTTTTATTCTTTTCAACCTTTATTAAAGTCTCCTGCGAACATAATGCTGATATTTATTTTTATTATCGTAGTAGAACCACTTAATGTCACTAAAATCAAATAACTTAAAGACAGTTGAACTTCAGAATAGGACTTGTTACATAAGGTTACCTTAAAATGATTGAACAATTTGAAAATATCAAAATATACGGGTGTTCCATTTAGAAAAATTGACTTTTCAGATTTTTTATGCAAGAAACTTTAAGTAAAATGTCGGACACCTGGTATGGTGTTGAATGGAAACAAATAAATTTAAATGTTTATCAAACATTTGAATAGTTTATCTGCTAATAATTGGTTTCTAAACTGTAAATTTAAATGTACATTATTGTCAAGAAAGTATATCAGTTTTTACAAAAAACATAAGAAGCTAAATATCTCGAAAACGGTAAAATATTGAGATATTACTTATTAAAGGAATTTAAGTTAAAATTGTGTAGAATCTAAAATGCAAAAATATACAGGGTGTTTCATTTAGAAAAATTGACTTTTCAGATTTTTATGTACGAAACTTTAAGTAAAATGGCGGACACCTCGTATGGTGTTGAATGGAAACAAATACATTTAAATGTGTATCAAACATTTGAATAGTATATCTGCTAATAATTGGTTTCTAAACTGTAAGTTTAAATGTACATTATTGTCAAGAAAGTATATCAGTTTTTACAAAAACATAAAAGCTAAATATCTCGAAAACGGTAAAAATTGAGATATTACTTATTAAAGGAATTTAAGTTAAAATTGTGTGTAGAATCTAAAAATGTAAAAATATACAGGGTGTTCCATTTAAAATAACAAAGATAATATCAACTTCCGGTACAACCGGAAGTGCTATCAAAACGAAAATATTTTAGATCAACTCGGCATGTCGAACAATCACTACATATAAAATTTCATACTTCTATCTCTTGTACTTTCTGAAAAATGTCTAATGCACGGTCGTCGTGAAAAGCCCTGTATACATATGTACATACAGTAATTAACAAAATTTCAATATACAGTACATAGTTAAAACGATTATTGTCATAATTTTCGTAAGCAATAAAAGTTCAGTTTATTGTTAAATTTCTTTTTTTTAATTAACCTCCACTAATCCGGCATTTTCGATAATCCAGCCCAACTAATCCCCATATAGGGCCGGATTAACAAGATCCTACTGTATATCCTTCATCCTGAATATTTTCTCCGATAGCGCTATCAATATTTGCGTTGAGACATGATTGACCGTGACAATAGACACAAAGTATTGAGCAAGACAGTCTTAACTTTTTTTGCAATCGCGATATGTGTTACAGCATTTAGTGCAGTTACAAAAAAATAGTATTTTTGTGCAACCGTACGCAAAGTAAGCATTTCATATTCCCAACACGGTACGCGAAATTCAAATTCTCCGCCGTTAACATTAGTAACTGTCGACAAAGTAAATGTTACTTTTATAGGTAGTCGACGACGCCTCGCTCTTTCATATTTCTAAAATATGATAACATTGTTTGATTACTTTTTATTAAACAAAATGAGGTAGTAATTAGTCCCGGAAATCAAAAAAAGTACACAAATTACTTAGGGTAAATATTAATTGTAATATTCATTAATTGTGAAGAACTCTTAATTCTTTTTAATACATATATTGTTTCCATAGAAAGTTGTGATTTATTTAAGACCACTACAAAATCAGAGATGAAATGGGTCATGAGTCAACTGGGTCACTGGGTCCAAGTGAGTCACTTTTTTGTTTGGGTCACTGGGTCAGTGGGTCCCGTGTACTGACTCGGATTGACCCAGTGACCCACATTGGCCCAGTGACCCACATTGACCCAGTGACCCAAATTGACCCGGTGACCCAAACTAACCCAGTAACCCAAACTGAGCCAATTGATTCAGTAACAAATTGAATTACTGAAGTCATAAAAATCTTTTTCCCATACTTTCAGCTCAATTTATTAACTATTTTCACAAATGCATAAGCTTATTGGTGCCGTTAGTTGCTAGCATTCGTTTCATATTTTAAGCAAACGCTAAAATGTTTTGTAATCAATACATCGCTTTTTATATAATATGAAACGCATTTTTACATGTTTTTCAAGAAACGTGCTGTGGCGCTGGTCCGCGAGAATGCAGTGTTATGAACGTATACAATTTTGTATGTTCAAATAATAGTATTCTTTCACATAAGAACTGAAATAATTTGTAGCAAAAATCTTAATATTCTATACCCAGTTATTTTCAGTGTCCATTATTTTTGTAATTTGTATATCATTATCATTAAGCATGGATAAACATCACCTTAATTGTAATTTAAACCTTATACATAAGTGCTGACTTTTATAAATCTCCGTGAGACCGAGTTTTCTTGATAAGACTAATTAACTAAAAGAATGATGAAGATCATATAAAACAATGTTCCTGTATCAACTTGATGTCAGAAAACGGGATTATTCAATTTATATTTTATTGCGTCTGTCATTGAAAAATATTTTGATCATTTAGTATATTTAATTGTTAAACATTCTCACACTAATTAAAATTGTTTCGGACAGCAGCTACTCCTTCTGCCAGATAGTTCTGAGATTTATTTTGTAACTTTAATTCGTAGAACAGCACATGTTTATTAAAAATTAATAATAAAATTTCCAAATTTCATAATCGGTTATTCGATAAAACTCGTCCACTAATTGAAGACATCACAGAGAGCCAATATGATACAGAAAGAAAATTTTTGCGACTGCATCAATTTGGGCCAATTTAGGTAACTGGGTCAATTTGGGTCACTGGGTCAATGTGGGTCAATTTGGGTCACTTGGCCAATTTGGGTCACTGGGTCAATGTGGGTCAATTTGGGTCACTGGCTCAATGTAGGTCACTGGGTCAATTTGGGTCAAGGGGCACTGGTGGGTCTTATCCTCATTTGGGTCACTGGGTCATGGGTCACATTTTAGGTGACCCATTTCATGTATGCTACAAATACATTATGGTATATGTCATTAACATTGCTACGTACCTAAACGTAGCTGGAAGAAACGTAAATACCAGACTACCAAACGCGGCGAGTAGGGGATTCACCTACATATAAAAAACAAAAAAAAAGCACATCGCCCACGATTATCTATTAACAATAAAAATAAATTAAAATTTCTTGATTCACATGGACAAAGAAAAGTATTAAATTTAAGTAATATTGTAAAGGACAAATTTTATAATGGATCCACGAAGTGCGTATTTCGTAGCTAACATGTAATAAAACTCATTGGAAAAAAGTAATGCTTAGATTTTCTCAATAGCAAGTGTGTTTAATTAAAGTATTAAATGAAGATTTTATCAACAGAGAGTGTGTTAAATTAAAGTATTAAATGTAGACCAAGTTGTAGTAATAATTAAAGTAATATAACCAGAAGCACTAGCGTAGCTAGCTTTTAAACATGTATGGTGAACTGGTTTCACAACATCAACCGCTGATAAATAATAATCCTTGATGTGCATAAATCAAAACGAGTCACATACCTCTATACGTCGGGATGCTTATCTTGCAAGTCGTCGGGGGGTGAATCAGCACAGCAACGCCACAATAGTCAGGATCCATTCGCTCTGCCACCGTAACTGCAGCAGCGGTCTACAGACAAAAGCAGTTGGTCTACGTCAACGAACAGTTGGGCCTACATAAAGAAAGAACCAATTTCGCCTCCAGCTAAGAGACGCAAGATACCTCCTACTTGTCGAGCAAAGAAAACGTGCATCGCTGTAGAAAATATTTCAACGCACAAGCTGCAGAATCAAATTAAAAATTGGTTCAAATAACACGAGTTCGAACTGCAATCCTCGCGTTATCAAAGCGCGATTAGCAATCTGGAAAACACGCTATCAACTAATAGTAGGATCCATTATGTTGGCAAGTCTTTAGGTGGAAAACACAAGAGAAAGTAATCATACGTTATCGGAATGTTTAACTAATTAACGGATACCTAAAACAAGGTGTTGACTATTTAATTTATGACTAAATTTTTGTTTTAAAATGAATAGGTTTGAAAGAAATGTTATGATTGCGCGTACTATTGTAACGAGGTAAAAATGCAAGATGAGATTTTGAATAGAAACAGAAGCTAGGTGAATAAAAAACGAATTACCACAAAAAAGACGTATTTGAATCTATCGTCGAAAATAAACGTAACAACATCTAAATTCCAAGTACAATTTATCAGTTACAGAAAAAGTTTTGTAACATACACCCATAAGCAAACAGTCGCACAAAAAAATAGTTTGTATACCAAGGCCGCAAATTTTTTTAGCGACCTCGACCTAGCCGATAAACTTTCTCTCGGTACGCTAAACAATCGCGCGCCTTAGGTATATAAATAACTATTAAAAATGCATTTGGTGCAGGTGACAACAAAGCCTTAATGGGCTCCAAAATATTACTATTTATCGTCCATCCCAATTATTCAGAATTTCAATATTACCAAGCCAATTCTGTACTTGATAATACACTCGACTTAGATGTTATGGTAGTACGTGGAAATGACGACAATTTCACTGCGCTGTTAAGTCTTGTTAACTTCGAAGGTATCACATGGATAATTTTTAATAGATAACTCTAATTTAGGAACTCCATAGATTGGTAGAAGAATGTGTTATCCATTTTACAAAATCGTCTCTACTGTACAATTTTCTTGCTTAAAAACTTTAGGAAATTGATACAACTTGGGACGACTCTCGAACATTTCCAAAACTTATATTTTTCCTTTGCTAAAATGTACAGAGATTCTATCACAACTAATAATAGCATGTAGTAACAACTGATGCTTTTTACAATTTGGAAATTTATTTAAACTAGAAGAAGAGTATGTTTGTGATTGTATTTTCCCTGATTTAAGAAAGCAAACATCCCGGTTTGAAGGAGCACGTCCGATAAGAAAAACTAATACCCTAGACTCTTAAAGACTCTTAAATTAATCTATAAGATAAATTAAAAATGGGTTACATGTCATTAATGGAATATTGTCCACTGTATAGCATACACAAATATAGTAAAGATATCAATAAGTTCCGTAGCTCAGTGTTAGCGCTCTTGCCTAACATGCGGGAGGCTCGGGTTCGATTCTTCAGTACAGACAAAAAAAATTTTTTCTAAACGTGCTTAGCAGGACCGCATGAAATAAATTAGGGGATTCTTTTCTTCTGGTTCGTGGGAAACTATAATCGTAAAACTTTACATGTAAAAACTTAAATAAATTAAGAATGGGGAAAAAAGCTTTCTCTGAATTCAAAAATCCCGTAAATGTAATATTAAAATGAAACTTGATGTGGCCAAAATGCGCAACAATTTTCATTTAAAGACGCTGTTATTAAGGCAGCCAATGCACGCGGTGATAAATGTAAAAAAACTGTTAGAGACTATTAATTTGAATATGATTTAGTAACTGCAGAAGCAAGATATCCTTTCTTTTTTATGTGAAAACAATGTTTTTAAATAGAGAATGAAGAGATTTTTTAAACACTATATTTCCTATTTAAGGAATTATGATTGTAACTGTACTCTAAGGGGGTTCTATGTCGGGATCAAATTTTTTCGTTGTAATATGTCAGTTCATAATTTACTGATGTGTTTCGGGATTTTCTATAAATGTGTACAGTTACCGAAATAATTAATTTATTCCATTTGGCTATTCCACACTGTATATATAGCGAGGACGGTGTGTCTTGTCAAGGGTACGGCCTCCGAACCAAGATAATTGTTACTTGTTACCTTTTTCTTTGAAACATTCTTTGAGACCTTATTCTTCTAACCAATAGGTTTAACTATAAATGGCTTAACATATCTTTAAAAATGCCTTAGAGATTTTACCTTTAGCTAATTAATATTCTGAATCTTAAATGGTTATTTATGTATCTTTATCTTTGAAATTATCTTTAAGATGTTACCTTATCTTACCGTTGCTGCAAAGCAAAAACTTTCTATGTATTTTTCTGTTTAAAATTGTCTTTAAGAGTTTATTTTATCTATCTGATGTTCCAAACGTTTAATATCTATGATCAAAAGTAGGGTTTATTGTACAAATAAAAATAGCTAACCTGCCTTATGGTTTTGTAGTCGGTAGGGTAGGATTGCGAAAATTACGTATCATTAATGTAGTAGTGCTGGATAATTTTTTAAAGTAACGTTTTTATTACTGCCGCGTATTTTGTCTTTATTTTGCTAGTAACTAGTGTTTTAATTTGTATGATGTAATAGAATATCTTAAAGCTACTTATAAAAATTTGTATACATTAATATTCAATGATGAAAATAAATCTTATATTTAGTTCTGTAGCGAAATTAGGTGTTAGTTTTAAGTATTTGAGTCTCATACCCCCGATTAATTTTGTGTGGTCGGTGTAATGGCAAGCAAGATTCTTGCGCGTTCAGATGATGTAGCCTGATGTTTAAGTCACTTTTTATTTCCGTTTTCTGGTTTTGCAAGGATTGCTGCAGTTTAAAACCAGATGGCGCGTAAAGATATTATTTAAAATGAAGCTTTGGCGCGATTCTTACGCTTTTTTTGGCATCACAAACCATTATTTCAATAATTAATCATAGGAGATTTCCAATCCTAAACTGGGAGTATATTTTCCTTCATAATTTAGCTAGTTTAGGTAGATTACGACGCATTAAAAATGTGATTTTGCGCTCCCAGCACTGTCATGGACTATTAGGAACAGTTTATTATGTTTATTATATATTTCTTGTGAATAGAATGCTAAATTAAACGTTTTCTCAGTCTTGGCCATTGATTTAACCAATTAGAACGTGCGAGATAGAGTAATTTTACTAGTTGGTGTGAACAAGCGCCATGCTTGGGCAGATTACTCAGGGTTACCTTACCGAACAGTCGAAGTAACCAGTCAGTGCGTTTAATGCAGAAAAGTACCTGTGAAATTCCTACCCTTGCTCCTCTCTTAATATCGTGTGTTCGTTTTTTTAAATGTTGTAGGTTAACAACTTCACTGCTATCTAGTGAAGAAAAACCGCGGAAACTCATCCGGCCTGGACGTACGTTTAGATTAACAATACGCGGTAATACAAGGGTTTGCTTTAACTAAACTACCTAAATGATGAAATGTATACCGCTGTATTGTGTTATTTATTATGATTCGTTTTTGTATTAAAAAAATATGTGTAATATTATTGTACCCTCTGTATAACTACGTTATAACCTAAAGTACGTTTACCTGTAACTGTGTTTAGCTGTAATAGTTGGTCATTTTTGGTTTAATTTGTGAACTAGCTAGTTACGACTGCACGTAGCTTATTTCACATGGTATTATGAGAGGATTTATTTAGGCTTTTTGGTTTATTAATGTACATAGTTCAAAATTATTTGTTTTCTAGTTTGATTTATTTATTAAAGAAAAAGCACTGTATGCTAAAATCGTTTGAAAATTGATGCAGCTAGCCGTTAAAATAAACTATGGCATATTTAGTTATGTTGATTCTTGATTGGTTATTTCGTTATCCATTTTTGTAGAAGTCGCGAGTTAGATTTTGAGCATTTTGCAACGGTTTTTTAAAAAGGCTTCTTCCAAAAACTCTTTTAACAAATTTATTTAAAACAGAAATTATAATGGAAATTAACAAATAGTTGCGTTATATTCGTTAACGCTTTTAACAATCAAAATTACTCTTTACTACTTAAATTTAATTAAACAAAATTCAGTAGCTTGAACAACCAACAATGTTAAAGTTGTGAAGCTCAAGACTGACTGGTCATCTTGGGCTCCTGAGATTATTTATGCTGTCCCTGCCCCTCCCATTGCTTGTGGGAACTGCAGAGCTCATGTCTGCTATTTTCTTTATTCATTTATAGAATACAAAGTAGCAATATTAATTCTAACAATAAGTTTCTTACAGTCTATTGTGACCTGCACCTGCAGTGTTAAGTTACGTCTGGAATACAATGTATTCACATCCGTTCTCATGTCTTGTTTATGAACTTCCATTAACCTTTTGTAATATGTCCTTCAATTATACATTGTTGCATCTAACTTAACTTTTAATGATTCTGTTTAATTATACATATACTCGTATATTGATTTGGGGGATATGTAACTCGCGCCATATTGAAATTGTATGTATTCGTAGACAACCAGAAATTGTCGTTTGGCTAAGAACCGGCTTCTTTTTAGGATTCAAGTTTAACAAGTGATACCCATTATAACATAGTACTTCTTGTCCAAAGTAATTTATCTTGAGCTCTGTATTGCGATAGTACGTACCTAAGCGAAATACTGACCTATTTGAAAAGATTATAATTTGCTTCCGCTAATCAAATGTGTTATTTGGATCTTTACACGCCTTGAGTATCGGTAAAATGAGCTTAAATTGTGGGATCAAAATCCGCGAGCTTTTTCAGCGTTTGATGCCTTTATCTGAAGCATCTGAAAAGGAAGCCATCAGCGAGCAATTTATTTCTGATTGAAATAATGACACTAGGTTATATTCGTCAAAGTTAAGACTAAGAGTGTAAAACAAAGCTGTATCTTTGGTATTTTAAATGAAAAATATATTTAGAAACAAATAATTGTGGTGAATAATTTTATTGTAAATTACCTAAAGCTGTATATTGCACTATCCGAATAACTAGTTCTTTAACTTAACGCGATTATTATAAACCCACCTGAATAGCAAATTCAACAGGAACACTTTTAGATTTGTTATTAATCTCGAATACACAGTTGGTACATTGTGGTATAGTTATTCTAGATAATGCTGATCATGAGTTAGTTTTCTGCAAGCTAATACTAAAAATACCAAACTAATTATCGTAAACGTAGGGCATTCAAATACATTTCCATTGTGTCCGACCCTAAAAAGTTGTGTTACAAATTGTATCATTTGCGAATTTTTAAATGCTAAAGTAAACTACCTTTTTAGGTGTGTGCAGTACTTGATAGACATTCGTGCTCTCTCGTTATTATCTAACAAAGGCATCCGCTCCATGGATGACTGGTAAGATAAAAAGCATTATATAATCAATAGGTGCTGCATATAAGAGACAGAATAATAGTAAAAGCACAGTAATTGCCGCAATTCAACGATAAAAGCTCTGCCTTGTGGATGTGAGAAGATAATCTATTTTAAACGTGGTTTAAAGTGTAGCGAAAAATCAATATGGCATCGTTTGAGGGATCGTGATATTCTGAAATGTAAGTCTTACGTGATTTCTGCAGATATGAAATTGGTAAATAACATCAACAGATATTTTGTATTATACACATTAAAGTTAGTTTCCAATTCCAATATCATCTTAATACCCTATTATGATACTATAAATCCAATGCTTCGGGCCGTTTCCTTTTTCTCAAATTAATCACGGTTCTTTACTAGCTGCTATCTAATTCATTCAACACCTGCCGAAAAGTGTGACGATATCAATCTACCAATAATGAAAAAGTGTTGTTACCGTATTATTCCTTATCTTGTAAGCATCAGTAATTCGTAATTACCAATTAGTGTTTTGTTACGATGCGAAAGCACACCTAAGTTAAGCTACTTCATAAACTCCAAGTTCTTTACATGCGAAGAATTTACGATACTTAAGAATACTTTGTGTGTGTTTGAAGTAGGATAGTGAGAAACACCTCATCATCGTCATTGGGTTTTCAGTCCTGGAACTGATTGAATGAGTATCTCGATTGTTTCCTAATCTGAGCTAATCTATACATTTCCCAGAAATTCCCACAGCCTACATTTTTCACTATCTATGTACAATAGTCTAATCTAAGTTTACCTATATTTCTTTTTCCTTTCTCTGCTTCTAATATAACCCGCACTATTTTCTCATGCCTTACACCATGTCCTATTATCGTATCTTTTCCATTTTTTTACTGTTTTCCACATATTTCTTACTTACCCTACCATTTCTTTGTACTTAACTTTGTCTGTCCGTGATACCTTTATCATATGTCTGTAACACCACATTTCCTGCCCGGTTCTCCTACTGTTTACGTTTAACAGCCGTAAAGTGCTGTGTTCCAAACATACAATCATCATCCTTAAGTCTTCAGTCCTGAAACTGGTTAGACGCGTACCTCCATCGTTTCCTATTCTAAGCTAACCTACACATTTTCCTAAAATTCCCACAATCTGCATCTTTTACTATCTGCGTGCAATATTCTGATCTAGGTCTACATCTTCCTCTCTTTTTCCTATGTCTGCTTGTAATATAGCCCGTACTATTCCTCAAAAATGCCTTAGAACGTATCCTGCTCTTCCTTTTTTCCTATTTTTTTTCTCATAGATATCTTTATTCCCGTACTATTTCTATAATCTCTTAAACATACGCTATCGGCAATCTTTTCCTTGTTTCTATGTTTGTTGCCTCCAAACACTGTAGTTGCTTGTTCTTCTTAAATGCGGCACGGCCTTGTGCTAACCTTTGTTTTATATTTTTGGCACTTTACGCACCTTGTTTTATTTGGCTTCCTAGGTAGCAGAAGTCTTTAACCTCTTATAAATTCTGGTTTCATGTTTATATACTCGTCTTTGACTTATTTTCACCCTCCTTCACATACTAGTACTTTAATATTATTTTTGTTAATTTTCACACCATATTTCGCTGTTAGTACTATTTCCATTGCATTAAGAGCTGCTTCTAACTCTTCGTTGCTAGATGCTAATACCGCTAGATCGTCTGTGAATCTGACCATATTAATCGTTTGCCTTGCAAAATAATTCCAAATGTCTTTCTGCATTTGAAAGTATTCATTGTCTCTTCGATGTACAAGTTAAAAATTAATCGGGATAGGGCACATCCCTGTCGCACCCCTTTCCTAATATTTACGTCTCTACGTTCCTGTATTACCGCTGTTTGCTCTTTGTATAAACTAGGTACTATGGTCTATCCCTATAAGTCACTTTTACCTTTTTGAGTATTTCGAACATTTTGTCTCGTTTTACAATGTCGAATGCTTTTACCAGAACTACAAGCCATATATACATGCCCTCTCATTTTTCTATTCTTTTTATTATCACCCTTAAAGCTAAAAAGGCATTATCTGTTCCACCTACACCCCAATCGATCTTCTCCTAGTATTTCATCAGCCCGTTCTCCCATCTGTCTTTGTACAATTTTAGTTAATAGTTTTGATATGTGCGCTGTGAAACCTATTGTTACAAAATTTTCGCATCTATCCGCACCTCACGTTTTCTGAATAGTGACATTCTCTTCTGCTTGTCCAGAGGTTTTTAGAGTTCGGCTTGTACTTTATCTATCCCGGTGCCTTATTATTTTTCAGTCCTGAAATAAAGGATATCTCAAATCATCCTTTTCAATATCTGATTACTGTGGTATTTTTAATACTTTTAGTTCTTGTCCTGCATATAAATTCCCTATATATTCTTGCCTTCTATCCACTTTTTCTACATTTTCTATAATGATGGCTCTTCCAGCGCTTCCTATATTTTTGCTATATGAGTATATATCCCTAAAAATTCATTCTAATTAGTTTGTATGCTTTGTCTGTCTTTTCTATTTCGGTCTTAGTTTGTACCTTTTTGCACTTTTTCTCGATCCATTGTTCTTAAACTTTCTTGCATTTATAAATAATTTCACATTTTATAGCTTTGTATTTCTGTTTTGTTTGTTCTGTTTTTGTATTGCTGTTTTTGTTTTATTAGGTTCAGAATATCTTTCGCCACCCATGATTTGTTACTTTTTTTGTTTATATCCCAGAAAATCTCTGGCCGCAATGGCTAAATTGCATTTAATGTTATTCCAACTTGCTTCTACTCCCTGTTACTTCACAAATTAAACAAACAATGACTAACTATTATAGCTAAACACAGTTACAGGTAAACGTACTTTAGGTCATAACGTGGTTATACAGAGGGTGCAATAATTTTACACATATTTTTTTAATACAAAAACAAATCATAATAAATAACATAATACAACGGTTTACATTTCATCATTTAGGTAGTTTAGTTAAAATAGAACCAAATTGCTAAACCCTTGTATTACCGTGTATTGTTAATCTAACGTACGCCCGGGTCTGATGGGTTTCCGCGGCTTTTCATCGCCATATAGCTGTGGGGTTATTGTTAACCTACAACATTTAAAACAATGAACACGCGATATTAAGAGAGGCGCAAGGGTAGGAATTTCACAGGCACTTCTCTGCATTAAACGCACTGACTGATTACTTCGTTTGTTTCGTAAGGTAACCCCGAGTAATGTGCCCAAGCATGGCGCTTGTTCGCACCAACTAGTAAAGCTCCTCCTCTATCTTGCACGTTCTCATTGGTAGAAGCAATAGTGAAAAACAGATTAATGTAGCATTCTATTCACAGGAAATATATAATAAACATAATAAACTGTTCCTAAGAGTCCATGACAGTGCTGGAAGCGCAAAATCACATTTTTAATGCGTCGTAATCTACCTAAATTAGCTAAATTATGAAGGAAAATATACTTCCAATGTAGGATTGGATATCTCCTATGATTAATTATTGAAATAATGATTTGTGAAGCCAAAAAAGCGTAATAATCACGCCAAAGCTCTAAAAAAAAAAAGAAAAGAGAAAAACGTATTTTTATACAAGGGCTTATACAGGGTGCCCACAATCTATCTCCGTATATGGGTAACTTTTTTATTATAGAAGATACAATGTTGGTTAAATTAGCAAAGTTGAAGAGAAATTTACGAGTAGTATGATGCTTTTTTGAAAACTCACCTAGATGCTCAACTTTTTTAGATATTTGAAAAAAACTGAAATTTGCCATTTTCTTCAAACGCTAATAACTTTTTAACGGTTTAACCTATAGAGAAAATAAAAACTGCTTGTAAGGTAACTTTTTGCGTAGAATTCAATAGCGTATATGACAATTTTAATTGGAAATGGGTTTTCAAGCTACAAACATAACCTCACTTTTTTTAAATGGAAACCATAGTTCAATATAACCCAAATGGAAAAATTTTTCTTTTCTGATTACACTGATATAAGGGTTGATGTACTTATTTTCAGTAGTTTCTTCATAATAAAGAAAAAACGATTTATTTATTTGCGGGCATCAAGGAGTCCATGGATACATATTTTAAATAAACAAAAAACAACTGGCATTTGTCAGATATTATTAGTTAAAGTGTTAGTTGCTCTGGGTTGCAAATTTTGTGTAGAAGACTTTTAAATTTATTTGATTATAATAGAGAATGTATACAAACGACGAAAAAAATGACATGCTCTTTTGTTACTATGCCTGTAACAGAAATTGTGATGCTGCTGGTGATATGTATTATGAAAGATATTTGGAAAGAAAGCAGCCAGATAAACGATTGTTTTCTAAATTAGAAAACAATTTAAAAAGGTTTGGTGCTTTTACAAAACCCAGTACTGATAAAAGAAAATTCAAAACTGATGATGAAGAACGTGTGTTAGCCTACATAAATTTTAAGCCAACAGCGTCCACCCGAGAAACTGCAATTGAGTGCGCTACTTCTACAGAAAAAGCTCGCCTAATTTTAAAACAAAACCGCTACAAACCATACAAAACCCATGTTAGCAATACACTGTATCATGGGGATTGTGAGAGAAGACAACAGTTTTGTAGGTGGTTTCTTAATGAAACAAATAATAATCCTGGTTTTAGTCACACTATTATATTTACCGACGAAGCAAAATTTACTAACAAAGGCATGTTTAACAGAAAAAATACAGTCTACTGGAGTCAGGAAAATCCCCATTTAACAGAAGAAAGAAAGGCGGGATCAACATCAATTTTCGATAAATGTGTGGTGTGCCATTTTTGGTAATAAAATACTTGGGCCTTTCTTCTATAATTATAATTTAAATGGTGTACACTATTTGAATTTTCTACAAAACGAATTGCAAGAAATGCTCGATAATTTGCCACTTCATTTACTGCAAAACTTATATTATTTTCAGCATGACGGTGCACCTGCTCACAATGCTCAAGCCGTTTCTGAATATCTTGATAATAGTTTTCCAAATTGGATTGGCAATGCAGGTTCTGTTCCATGGCCGGAAAGGTCACCAGAACTATCGCCACTGGATTTTTTTCTTTGGGGTACTGTATAGGATGTAGTGTATGCTAAAAAATCCAATAACATTGAGCATCTCAAAGATAGTATTACAGCAGCTATTACAAGTATAAAACCACCAACGTTAAATAAGGTGCACCAAAACCTAATTAAAAGGTGCGAAATGTGTTTGCAAGCTAATGGAGGTCATTTTGAGCATATGTTAATGTAGGAGTGGGCATATTCGCATTAATTAATTTTTGTTTCCTTTGATTAAGTTATTTGTATTGTATGGATAGTTTATTTTTTAAGTATTTTATTTTTCTTAGTTTATAATAAATTTAGTTACAATAAACTTGTGTTTCCATTATTGATTTTTACACATTTTGTTTGTTTGTAATATGTATCCATGGACTCCTTGATGTCCGCAAATAAATAAATCGTTTTTTCTTTATTATGAAGAAACTACTGAAAATAAGTACATCAACCCTTACATCAGTGTAATCAGAAAAGAAAAATCTTTCCATTTGGGTTATATTGAACTATGGTTTCCATTTAAAAAAAGTGAGGTTATGTTTGTAGCTTGAAAACCCATTTCCAATTAAAATTGTCATATACGCTATTGAATTCTACGCAAAAAGTTACCTTACAAGCAGTTTTTATTTTCTCTATAGGTTAAACCGTTAAAAAGTTATTAGCGTTTGAAGAAAATGGCAAATTTCAGTTTTTTTCAAATATCTAAAAAAGTTGAGCATCTAGGTGAGTTTTCAAAAAAGCATCATACTACTCGTAAATTTCTCTTCAACTTTGCTAATTTAACCAACATTGTATCTTCTATAATAAAAAAGTTACCCATATACGGAGATAGATTGTGGGCACCCTGTATACACGGAAACATATTTTAAATAATGTCTTTAAGCGCCATCTTGTTTTAAACTGCAGCAATCCTTGCTATACCAGAAAACGGAAATAAGAAATCACCTAAACATCAGGCTACATCATCGGAGCGCACAAGAATCTTGTTTGGCATTATACCGACCGCACAAAATTAATCGGGGTATGAGACTCAAATACTTAAAACTAACACCCAATTTCGCTACAGAACTAAATATAAAATTTATTTTTATCATTGAATATTAATGTATACAAATTTTCATAAGCAGCTTTAAGATATTCTATTACATCATACAAATTAAAACACTGGCTACTAGCAAAATAAAGACAAAATATGCGGCAGCAATAAAAAGGTTACTTTAAAAAATTATCCAGTACTACTGTATTAATGATACGTAATTTTCTTAATCCTACCCTACCAACTACAAAGCTATGAGGCAGGTTAGTTCTTTTTATTTATACAATAAATCCTACCTTTTATTATAAATAGTAAACGTTCGAAACATCAGATCGATAAAATAAATTCTCAAAGACAATTTTAAACAGAAAAATACATAGACAGTTTTTGCTTTGCAGTAACGGTAAGGTAAGGTAACATCTCAAAGGTAATTTAAAAGATAAAGATAGATAAATAACCATTTTTGGTTCAGAATATTAATTAGCTAAAGGTAAAATCTTTAAGGCATTTTTAAAGATATGTTAAACTATTTGTAGTTTAAACTATTGGTTAGATAGTATAAGGTCTCAAAGAATGTTTCAAAGAGAAAGGTAACAGGTAACAATTATCTTGGTTCGGAAGCCGTAACCTTGACAAGACACACCGCCCTTGCTATATATACAGTGTGGAATAGCCAAATGGAATAAATGCAGTATTTCGGTAACTGTACACATGTATAGAAAATCCCGAAACATGTCAGTAAATTATGAATTGACATATTACAACGAAAAAATTTGATCCCGACCTACAACCCCCTTAGAGTAAAGTTACAATCCCAATTCCTTAAATAGGAAATATGGGCTTGTGATATATTGTTTGAAAAATCTCTTCATTCTCTATTTAAAAACATTGTTTTCACATTTATTGCAAAAATGAACATAAAAAATAAAATCATCAGATTACCGAAATTCGTTACAACACACTCAAAACTAATAAGTAATACTGTTTATGTTTAATTTGTCCAACTGGCAATCCTCGTTATTTTCAATATGATAAAAAACCTTTTCCTTAGCTTCATCACTTATTCTTTCATCTAATGGACGATCTTTCGAACCACCTGATTTCGTGATAAAAAAGAAAGGATATCTTGCTTCTGCAGTTACTAAATCATATTCAAATTAATAGTCTCTAACAGTTTTTCTACATTTATCACCGCGTGCATTGGCTGCCTTAATAACAGCGTTTTTAAATAAAAGTTGTTGCGCCTTTTGACCACATCAAGTTTCATTTCAATATTACAATTACGGGATTTTTGAATCCAGGGAAAGCTTTTTCCCCCATTCTTAATTTGTTTAAGTTCTTACATGTAAAGTTTTACGATTATAGTTTCCCACGAACCAGACGAAAATAATCCCCTAATTTATTTAATGCGGTTCTGCTAAGCACGTTTAGAGAATAAAGTTTTTGTCTGTACCGGAGGAATCTAACCTGAGCCTCCCGCATGTTAGGCAAGAGCTCTAACACTGAGCTACGGAACTTATTGATATCTTTACTAGATTTGCGTATGCTATACAGTGGATAATATTGCATTAATGACATATAATCCATTTTTAATTTATCTTATATATTAATTTAAGAGTGTTTAAGAGTCTAGGGTATTAGTTTTTCTTATCGGATGTGCTTCTTTAAACAGGGATGTTTGGTTCCTTAAATCAGGAAGAATAAAATCACAAACATACTCTTCTTCCAGTTTAAATAAATTTCCAAATTGTAAAAAGCATCAGTTGTTACTACATGCTATTACTGGTTGTGATAGAATCTTTGTACATTTTAGCAAAGGAAATGTTCGAAAGTCGTCCCGAGTTGCATCAATTTGCTAAAGTTTTTAAGTAAGAAAATTGTACAGTAGAGACGATTTTGGAAAATGGATAACACATTCTTTTCCCAATCTATAAAGTTCCTAAATTAGAATTATCTATCAAAAATTATCCATGTTATACTTTCGAAGTCAATAAGACTTAACAGCGCAGTGAAATTGTCGTCATTTCCACGTACTACCATAACATCTAAGTCGAGTGTATTATCAAGTACAGAATTGGCTTGGTAATAATTGAAATTCTGAATAATTGGGATGGACGATAAATAGTCATATTTTGGAGCCCATTAAGGCTTTGTTGTCACCTGCACCAAATGCTTTTTTAATAGTTATTTGTATACCTAGGCTGCGCAATTGCTTAGCGTACCGAGAGAAAGTTTATCGGCTAGGTCGAGGTTGCTAAAAAAATGGTATACACACTATTTTTTTGTGCGGCTGTTTGCTTATGATTGTGTGTTACAAAACTTTTTCTGTAACTGATAAATAATACTTGGAATTTAGATGTTAATGACATATACCATAATGTATTTGTAGTGGTCTTAAATCACAACTTTCTATGGAAACAATATATGAATTAAAAAAATTGACAGTTCTTAACAATTAATGAATATTACAATTAATATTTATCGTAAGTAATTTCTATACTTTTTTGATTTTCGGGACTAATTACTACCTAATTATGTTTAATAAAAAGTAACACAATGTTATAATATTTTAGAAATATCAAAGTTCCAGACGTCGTCGATTACATATAAAAGTACAGTGGTACCTCGACATACGAGTTTAATTCATTCCGCAACCTTGCTCGTATGTCAAATTAAATGATGTTGTTAAAAACATTGAATCACTGTTTTCTGTTGTTAAAGAAGAAATAATGGTTTTAGCTAATGATAAATTAAAAACAATGATTCCACTTAGTTCTGAGAAACCATCATACACTCAAACAGTTAACAATGTTCCTCATTCCATGGTGATTGTTAAACCAAAGAACTCTACTCAGAACAATTTGCAAACTAAGACTGATCTTATGACCAATATAAAGCCAAGTCAACTGAATATACACGTATCTAGGGTTAAAAACACTAGAGATGGGGGAATTCTTATTGGCTGTAGTAATGCTGATGATGCGGCCAAATTTCTAACTGCTGCAAATGCTAGGCTTTCCGAATCCTATGATGTGAAACGTGTACGTGCTAATATTCCTAAAATTAGAGTAGTCGGGATGATCGAAAAATATGAAGCAGATGAGCTATTGTCATTACTTAGGTCACAAAATGATGTTTTTCATTTGTCCTCTAATTGTAAGATTGAGAGAATTTGGGCTACTAAGAAGAATGAGAAAATATTTTAGGCTATATTGGAACTTGATTCTGAGACTTATAACAGAGTCATTGCATTACAGCATCTTTTTGTTGGCTATGATGTATGCTCTGTCTTCGATGCAGTTGATCTTGATCTATGCTATAAATGCTGTGGTTACAATCACCATCAAAAGCTATGTACGAGAAATGTTGCTTGTCCAAAATGCGCATTATCTCATCAAATTAAAGATTGTCCCCCAAATTCCAAAACACGTTGCATTAACTGTGTTAACGCTAGAATTGCAAATACTGATCACTGTGCGTGGGATCATACCAACTGCACTGTTTATCAAAAAAAGGTTACCCATCGCAGAAATTCTATGTTGGGTAAGTAGCAATTAATAAGTAATCCTTATGATCCAAACAAATCGTTTAGAGTGCTTTATCAGAACGTTAGAGGTTTAAATACTAAGCTTCAAGCACTTTTTAATTTTTCGATTGAAGCTGACTATGATGTCTTAGCACTCTCTGAAACCTGGTTAAATTCATCTGTTTACGATGCTGAAATGTTTCATGAAAACTGGGTGGTGTTTCGCTTCGACCGTAAGCTTGCGCTCACTAACCGTGCAACTGGAGGAGGTGTATTATTAGCACTAAAAAAGGATTATATTATTACGCAATTGGAGGTATCTGAATTATCTTCTCTGATACCTACAGTTGACATAATAGGTCTGAAACTATTAATTCAAACATGTAACTTATATATATTCGTCGTATATTTTCCTCCTGCTACTAATTATGAAACTCGCGATGTATTCTATAGCTTTATTAATAACTCTGAATGGACTCACTGTGAAAACAAATTATTAATATTAGGTGATTTCAATTTACCTACTTTCTACTCTAGTCGTTTAAACAAAACAATGAGTACTTACAACATTACTGCATTAGACAACTTTTGTGCGTATTTAGGTCTACACCAAGTTAATTCTATTCTCAATGCTAACGGTAGGCTGCTTGACCTGGTGCTCAGTGAATTGGATACTGTTGTCACACGTTCGCTAGACCCATTTCTTCCTGAAGATGGTCACCATCCACCATTGGACATAGTGCTGTCCCTGTCTCAGGGCAAAAACATTTTCCTGTGTTACATAAACTTGTATATAACTATAAGAAGGCAAATTTAGTTCAATTGTACAGTGATCTTTGCAACATAAATTGGGATAGTTTATCTGAATTTAGTGATATTGATGAAGCTTGTAATATGTTCTATTTACTCTTAGATTCGGTGATTGCTGCATATGTACCAAAATTTGGTTACCGTGGTAATGCTAACCTACCACCCTGGTTTAATCGACAAATTGTCTCGAATATCAAAATTAAAAATCGTTTTTTACGTTTGTATAAAAGAACTCTTGACAGGAATGCTTATGATCAGTTTAGTTGTTTGAGAAGTAAAATTAAACATGACATTTCCGTGTGCTATCAAAACTATTTAATAAAAATAGAAAGCAGCATACCAGGTAACCCCAATCGCTTCTGGAGCTATATAAATGCTCAAAAAACCAGCAGAATACCTAATACCATGAACTATGGCAATAGATCTCTTAGTAATCCGCAACACATAGTTGATGCATTTGGTTCGCTTTTTCAAGCTTCTTATATCAAGTCCACGTACTTTGAATCAAATTCACTGGACGATACCACTAATGTTCTTAGCTGCGGAATTCCATTTCTTAATGAAGCTGATGTTTTAAAGGCGCTAATGAAACTAAAACCTAAGGACACTAGGGAGTGGATGATATACCCGCCTTTTAGTAAAGGATTGTGCAGTAATTTTGTTAAACCACTTACCTTACTCTTTAATTTAGCTTTTAAAATGAAACAATTTCCGCAATGTTGGAGGGTCTCTAAAATTTGCCCGGTTTATAAGAAGGGCTCAAAGTTACAAATTGAAAATTATAGGCCTATTACAATTATGTGTAATTTTGGAAAAGTCTTTGAAATTGTTATTTATAATATACTTGCATCTCATGTTAAGTCTCTAATATGCCCTGAGCAGCATGGATTTGTACCAGGTAGATCTACAGTTACTAACCTTGTTTGCTTCAC
Source organism: Platerodrilus igneus (assembly GCA_036346225.1). Lineage (NCBI taxonomy): Eukaryota > Metazoa > Arthropoda > Insecta > Coleoptera > Lycidae > Platerodrilus > Platerodrilus igneus. The sequence goes on from JARFIW010001670.1 coordinate 1,684,931, forward strand.
TCAATATGTTGCAGAACAACTTGATAATGGAGGTCAAGTTGATGTTTTGTATACTGACTTTTCAAAAGCCTTTGATAGAATTGATCACGGAATTTTAATCACTAAACTTGCTAAAATTGGACTCACGTTATCTTTCCTAAGATTTTTTGAATCTTACTTAAGTAATCGTAAGCTGTGCGTGGAATATCATGGTCATCAGTCGTTTGACTTTGTAGCGTCATCCGGTGTACCTCAAGGTTCCGTTCTTGGGCCTTTGTTATTTATAATCTTCATTAATGACATCGTTCGTCATTTGTCTTGTTGTTCTCTTCTCTATGCTGATGATTTAAAATTGTTTACATCTATATTATCAACAGATGACTGCAGGAAACTTCAAAATGATCTAGTTAGCTTGTATTATTGGTGTAGTAACAACAATCTACCTTTAAATATCTCGAAGTGTTATACCGTTAGCTATACACGTAAGATTAATCCTATTTTTTACACATACACCATTGAGAATGTTTCAATTGGTAAGTGTAGTGTTTTAAAAGACCTCGGTGTCAAATTTGACTCAAAGCTTACCTTTATTGAACACATTACAACCATTCAAAAGAAGCGTACAAAATTTGGGATTTGTACTCAGAAATGGATATCATCTTTCTCAATCTATAACTATCTCTGCCCTGTATAATGCATTTGTGCGCAGTAAGATGGAATATGCCTCTGTTGTTTGGAGCCCAGGATATGAAGTACACAGTTGGGTGTTAGAGAAAATTCAGAGACGATACGCTAAGTTTCTGTGGTTTAAGTCTGATGGTACTTATCCTCAGCGTGGCCTTCCTCAGGATGTTCTTTTAAATAGGTTTGGTTTAAACGATCTACGTACACGTAGAAAATTCTACTCAGTCAGTATGTTGTATAAGTTACTTAATAATATGATTAACTGTCCCAATTTATTAGGTCAACTTTACTTTCATGTACCCAACGTTAAAACTCGCTTAGCGTCTTTATTTTATGTAAAAACTCCTAGAACAAATATATTGAAATTCTCTCCTGTCAATGTTATGGTTCTAAATTATTTTGATATTCGGGACAATTTTGATTTATTTTGTGACTCGTTGCCACAATTAAAAGCTGGTATGCTATAGATATAGGGACTTATTATAATTTGTGTTGCTGCATATGAAATGTACCTTATTTTGTTATTTTTTTTTGGTATACATCCTGTAATTGGCTTGTCTGTCGGATGTATTTTTCTATAAATAAATAAAAATAAAAATAAAAAAAAAAAAATTGCTTGTATCTCAAAGCAATTTTCCCCATTGAAATTAATTGAAATGCCATTAATCCGCTCCAGCTCCCAAAACACCATCTCAGTTGTATTTGTTAAGTGTTTTGCATATCATTGATGTGCTACGCTCGTACATCCTATCCAAGTTAATTACTCGCACACCTTGCTCATGTTTTTCTATGATTTCACGCTTTAATTCAATAGACATCATCTTCTTCTTCAGACCTATGGTTATAAAAATAAATGCGATAATGTTTTGTAAATGTACACAAAGCAAAAAACGCGAACCCAATTTATCAAAAATGCTTCAAAAACGACGGAAACAAGCACACAGACTGAAATCTAGTCTGAAGTGGGAGAAACTGCTAGACGCTGCACACGACACCAACATGCGCCCCGCAATTTTGGGGTCGTGTGCTGCGGTGTAGTGTGCAATTCCTCGTATCTCAAATCTTGCTCTCATCTCAAAACAAGATATCGCTCGCTCGGAGGCTTGTATCTCATAACACTCGTATATCGAGGTACCACTAACATTTACTTTGTCGACAGTTACTAAGGATAACGGCCAAGAAACGATAGAGCTTGGGAAATTTACAATAACTTGAGGAAAAAGATATATCTTATACCAATTCTTTAATTTTCAATATCTATGCAATGTTGTATGCTATATAAATCGCAATAAATATGTTTTATTATTACTAAACTACCAGCAATTATGATAAAGAAAATCCTTGTATATACCTATTAAAACTTAGCAAAGTATTTACTGGATACGCACATACGTTAGATGCCGCAGATAATCCCGACGGTCGAAATATTGATAACTCAAAATCCTAACAAAAATAATCATGATATAAATTTCAATATACTTTTATGTCCTATGACAATAAATCATCAAAAAGGATCTTAAAACTGTAATAGATCACAAATCCGTGACAGATATCAAATCCGAAAAAAATCAACTGGAACCGAATTAAAAAAAAATATATGACTATTGCAATTTGTTCAAATTAAGAAGAATCAGAAAGCTGAAGTATGCATTAGAAGTGTATAATAAATCCGTTAAATGGCTAAGTTCCATTTCAAGAGTAAAAAATTCTACATATTTTTTGGTCTTCGAGTTTTTAGTTGGCCGGGATTCTGACTTGACAGAATTTTGACGATGTCAGAATTATGCTTTGTTGGTATACCGGCAATTGGAATTTTGACCCACAAGACCTATCAAACGAAAAACCGAAATCCGTCAGGATGCGACATTCCTAAGAACTAACCAACAACAAACACTTCAACTCGATATCTATTCTAAAAGCGAAGGGCGTATACATGCGAAGGTGTTGCGATAGACCTTAAGGTAGGGAGCACAATTAACTCAATAATTGCACTAAACTCAAATAATTTGTTATTTCCAGTTTAGTCCTAGAAGTCTGTGTTGGCGGAATGCGGGTTCTGTAGGTAATATGGAATATTTTTATGTTCATTTCGTTTACCAGCAACTTAGTTAATAGAACAAGATTAGTTACGAAAATGGAAAAACCTGCTCCGTTTTAAAAAAGTGTCATTTCTTTGCTATTTTTTATGTTAGAACAACATTATATTTATTTTTATTTATTTTGGCTATTTCTAAGAATTACCTGCATATATTTCAAGACAATACATTTACAGCTTTGTATGTGAGGTAAAAAAATTAAACAAATTACTGCCAAAACTGTATACCTAACGAAATCTTTATTTGTCAGCAACTCATAAATTAAACACTACTTACATAACAATGTGATTGAAAAATTTAAGTTCAATATCCATGGTATGTAAACAAAATTTACAATTTTAGGAACAATTTCACATCTATGGAAGAAGTATAAATATAGAAATAGGTTCCCCAGACAAAACTCTACAAGACAAGATTTAAATATTCTAATTTAGGACTTCTAAATACTTATAAACAATTTACTAATTTTTAGTTCAAGAAAAATATAAATGAAAAAGTACGAGCGTAATCAGTATTACGTGAAGTTGGTCCTCAAAATATATTCGATAACTAGTTAAAAGTTGACTTACAAATTCTAATTTTGGGTTTACAAATTATTTACTAATTTTTTATTTAGGACAATACCAAAAAATTGACAGCTGGAGGGATGCCGGGAAGTTAGCCTCCAGAAACAAGAAGACGAATAATTCGCTAAGAGCTGACTTGCAAATTTCAATTCTGATGTTTCAAATACTTATACATTACTTACTAATTTTTTATTTAAGAAAATATTCAAAAATTGACAGTTAAGAGGCTACCGAGAAGTTAGCCTACCAAAATGGAATGACGAATAATTTGTTATAGAGTAACCTAAAAATTACAATTTTGAGTTTACAAATACTTACAAATTACTTATTAATTTTTGAATTAAGCAAATATAAAAAATTGATAATTGGGAGTTGTCGAAAGTTAGCCTCCAAAACATAGGACTACGAATAATTTGATAAGGGATGACTTACAAATTCTACTTTTGGGCTTAATAATATTTACAAATTACTTACTATTTTTTGATAAAAATTGACATCGCTGAGCAAAACAAACAATAGCTCGTTAAACATTGGGAAATGAATGAAATGGACTTACCTTTTGTGTTCTTTGTTTTATTAGATTAAAAATTATATAAAGAATATACTAATTTGAACTATATGTCGGTATAAAACCTTTATATCAAATTTACTTAAACACAAGCAAATTTAGATAGTCAATTACCACGTATTCTGCATCAGTTCTAAACATTGGCTTGCAAAACTGAAACGAAGGAATATATATTCTCAAAAAAATTACAAAGTATTAATTTTTCTGCCAAGCAATAAAATTAAACACAAAATATTGTAGCGCATATCGGTCTGTCTGCGATCTGAATTTACTTTGGTATGTATGCGAGGCGTTTGTGCACAAAGAATGATTGATGGCCCCTGCGGCGTTTTGCGTGAATTTGATTGACGAGTATAAGGGTTTTGCATTTAAGAATTATTTAAGGAAATCTCGATAATGTTATTTGTATAATTTCAGTATGTTTTAGAATAATCTAGAACAATTGAATAAGGTATAAATTGTATAAATTGCCGTTAAGTGGTTCTGCAGTTCAATTCTAATTGAAACTTTGATATCAATTAAAATCGATTGAAGCTTTGATTACGAAACCAGTCCTAGTTTAAAACTCTGAAAGTCGTGATGTGGTGTAAATTACTGTTAATTGTCCTATCTGATATAAGTTATAATACTGATTATGTAAATTAACATAAATCGATAACTAGTGCTTGGATAGATAATTATAGTGCTTCGTTAGTAAGTAATTTGGAAGATAGCATCGTAGTGTTAAGAAGATAATACTCATACTATTAGTGATTAGCTGAAAATAAATTGTTGGGAGAGTTTTTAGAATTCCATTGTAACTACGAGTTGTGAAAAGACTTGTATAATCAATTCATAATAAAGAACTACATACCCTCAAACTAATACTAATGTAATAAACTTAGAAATAATTGCTTTGGAAAAAATATTTTTTATTCAGGAGTCCAACGTAGTACAAAATCCTTCCTATTCTAGATCATGTCATCCATAGTGGGTATGTCCCAAAACGGGCAGAAATAGACCAGTTAGTTTTCTAGATTTTCGATAACAAAACTTTTATAATAACATTATCCAAAGAATTTGCAAGCAGAACGTAAAATTGATAAACCAATGTAAATTAGTAATAACTTTTTGTTAACGTTTGACAGTTTAATTTTAGGACGCTTTTAACTTCAGACGCTTTTATTTAAATGTATGTTTTTATAAATTAAATATCGAATATCGAATATCGAGGACTCGTTAATTTATGTCTTTCTCAATAAGGAAAGTAGCTTAACATTAAAGTTTGCAAAGAGAGCATGTGGAAGATATCCTTTTAATCTCTCTACACATTGTTAAGTTTTTGCTCTATAATCAACTTATAGTTTCAAAATTGTACTACGCAAAAGCCCCTAAGGCTAACTAAATGTACATGTATACTTACTGTAAATCTGCATTGCAATTGTATAAAAGCAAAAATATCAATATTAGCAAATTATGAGAAAGTATTTTGCAGCGACCGAAATACATATCTGACAAAACCTTTGTCAAAATTGTTAATACATTCTTCAACATTTATTTGATACTAACCACTTTGTTACCACTGCAACGATCAGCAGCAGGGGCTTCTATTTATGCCTTTTTGTATCTCTTTGCCCCCACCTAATTTGAGACAGAATTTTACTGGAACGCCCAACTTCTCTTCAACTTCAATGAGACGTTAATGATCGGAAAATAGGTGGTTATCAATGTGAACTACGCGAACTTTCTAAACGTTTAATTCTGTTCAGAAGGCTTAAAATATAGCACAACCAAGTTAGTCAGTGAAATTACGACTTGATTTGTAGAAATAGCGTTTCCACAAATTCCATGTACAAAATTGTTCTGGATTAGTTTGCGTTGAAAACTAAAACCTTTATAATCAATGGATGTGAAAACAAAATATTATTTTTGAACTATTCTAAATAAGTCCATTTCACATTAAATTAAAATTGGGTCACATTCAATATTTCAGGATAGGTTGCTAAGGATTTAGAAATCACAAGCTAGTGCTTGTCGTTAACAAACACTTGAGCACGATTTCAATGCCAGCAGTTTTGAAGAGCAAAAGATTGCGGGTTTTAGAGTGGCTGTATTTGAAATTTTATAGTAGTAAACTCGTTATATTACCTTAGCTTTGCATTATAGAGGCTCAAGATTTCAAAAGTGTTTTGTTAAATATAAAGTTGGTACTATTTTATGCTGTCTAGGATAAGATTTGTTACGTGGATTAAATGTCATTCAGCACTCTACATTTGAGTATCTTAGAAAAGTTGTTCAAAAGAATCCCTAGTAATTTAAATTTACGTTGCTTACACAGAACATCCATGTTCCTCTGTTGCGAAATCTTTTACCCAAATATTACGTTACGATTCTAGGTGCAAAGTTTAAAATGTGGAGTTTCGATTTTCATATGTTCCTTAGACAGTAAAAACTTGTGCAAAATGTAAGTACTACCTATAATATAGTGTAATTTAGGAGTTAGGAGAAAGTCAATTTTAGGATGAAACTAGTATTAAACTTGTAGGCTGCTTTAGAAGACGTGTACAATAAGATAATTGTTAAAAAATTGGTGTTATAATTATATAAGGTGTATCTAAAATAAAATTTGGTGTAATAATTGACGAGTAACCCAAAAAAATAAAAACAGCACTAAAAAAGAGTATTTAGCAAAAATTAAGAATCGCTATGAGCAATTTAAGAATCCGTAAAGTTTTTTACAAAATTTATTTAAATACGATCATGTGTTAAATTACAAATCAGCCAGTAGCAGAATCTCATTCGTTATTTACGACATCCTGCTAATGCTGAATAGCTTTTCCATTCCATGTCTGTAGAAATGTGAAAAGCATTTTCGTTTTCAAGTAAGTTACCTTGTAAATTGTTAGACAAAGAACAAAATGCGATAGTGAAAGGGTGCGACATTAAGAGAATAAGGGGTGAGTACAAAAACCTTATGAGTAAACTCTCGGATGACTTCTTTTGTCAGATTTGCAGTATGCTGTCGTGCATTATCATGTGAAGCTTGCGGCATGCAATCTGCCTGGTCGTTTTTCTTAAATTACGCCTAAAGGACGTCTGAGTTGTTGAGAATGAACGTCAACAGTGATGGTCACATTCCTCGGTAGCAATTTATAGTACACAACATTAGGCGCAAGAAGGGATTTCTGGAACAGCCTCCTTCCTCCACCACTTTCCCCCTTCTCCACTTCCTTTGACAACTAAGGTACCGGAAATGATCGACACACGTTCTATTTCTTTTACAGAGTATAGTAAAACTTTGTTGCATATGTATTGATTCGGTTTCTTAAAACCAAGGGTGTTGTATTGCTTGTAGTAATCGTACTAGATTGTCGATGTTGACATCTTCTGGATTTATCGAGAACTGTGTTTCAGGCTTTACAAAAACGTGCCTTCAGCTTTAACATAACACTTGTGTGTAATTAGTAAACCGTCTTTGTTCGATTCATCTTCCACAACTTCTGTGTAATTAATCGGTAAACAGTCAAAGCAGAATGCGGATATTGCGTAATTTATTAACTTGTCATCATTATATCTTCGGTCATAGAACTGGTTGCACGCGTACCTTCATTTTTTTATATTCTGAGTTAACCTACACTTTACCCTAAAATTCGGACAACCTACACATCTTCCACTATCTATGTGCAATACTCTGGTATAGGTCTACCTCTAGCTTTCTTTTTCCTTTTTCTACTTCTAATATATGCCTCGCTATTCCTTCATGCCTTAGTGTATGTCCTATCATCCTATCTCTGCTGTTTCTACTGTTTTCCACATATTTCTTTTCCCCTGCCATTTCTAGTACCTCTTTGTTCTTAACTTTATCTGTTCATGATATCTTCATCATACATACCACATTTCATCGACTTCTATGTTTTCCTGCCCGCTTGTCTTACTGTCCAGGTTTCACAGCCGCACAGTGCTGCGCCCCACACATATACTTACAGTAATCATTCCTTGTTACTATGTTTGCTGTCCTTGAACACAGTAGTAGCTTTTTCTTATTAATTGCAGAACGGCCTTGTGCCAGTATTTATTTTATATCTTTCGAACTTTTCCCATTTTGTGTTACTCGCTTTCTTAGGAAAGCAGAAATTCTTATGCTCTTATAAGTGCTCGTTTCTTATTTGTATTCTGGGTTTTAACCTATGTACCCCTCCTCTCAGTTAGAACTGTTTCCACTTGATTAAGAGCAGCTTCTAACTCTTCCTTGCTAGATACTAATACCGCTATATATTCCGCAAATCTAAGCGTATCAATTCGTTTGTTTGTCCCTGCATAATAATTCCAAATACCTTTCTGCATTTGAGAGTTGTCATTGCCTCTTCGATATACAACTTAAAAATTAACGGAGATAGGGCACATTCCTGTCTCACCCCTTTCCTAATATTTACTTTTCTACGTTCGTGCGCTAATTCCATTACAGCTGTTTCCTCTTTGTATAAGCTATGTAATATCCGTCTATCCCTACAACTCATTCCAATATTTTTGAGTATTTCGAACATTTTTTTCCATTTTACATTGTAGAGGGCGTTTTCCAGATCTATAAACCCTATATACAAACTTTCTCCTTTATCTATTGTTTTCTCCATTACAGCTAAAATGTCCTTACGTGTTCCCCTGTTTCGCCAAACCTAAATTGATCTTCTAGTATTTCTTCGACCCGTTTTTCCATTCGCTTTGTACAGTTCCAGGTAATATTTTTAACACGGGTGTTATCAAACTCATCGTCCAAAAATTTTCACACCTATCTGCACTTTTCTTTCTTGGTAGAGTGATTATGGAATTACGTTTGAAAACTTTGGATATTCCGCCTGTCTCATACATATTGATAATATGGAAGAGACGTTCTGTTACTGTTTAGAGTTTCTGCTTGCACCTTATCTATATCCGATGTCTTATTATTTTTTAAACTCTTTAATGCTAATTCAAACTCATGTTTTTCAATGTTTGAGTGCTCTCCTAGTGCTTCTAGTTCCTGCCCTGTATATATATTCCCTATTTATTTTTGCAATCTAACCACCTTCTGTACATTTACTATAATGATGTCTCCTCTCATACCCCTTATGTTTTTTTGCTATACGGTTTTATATTTCTAAAATTCATTCTGATTAGTTTGTATGCTTCATATGTCTTTCCTATCTGCATCTTAATTTATAACTTTTTGCAACTTTTATTCTTTAGCTTTCATACATTTTCGACCTTATGGCTTTGTATCTGTTTTCCTGTTTTGTCTGGTCTGTTTTTGTGTTTTCGCTTTTCTTCTATTAAATTTAGAGTATCCTTTGTTACTTTGTTATCCATGGTTTTTTATTTTCTTTTTGTTTATATCTCAGAATATCTCTCGCCGCTATGTCTAAGCTGGATTTAATGCTATAACATTCTGTTTCTACTTCCTTAATATCAGATATTTTCCCGATGCCTTCCAGCAATTAGTTTAACTTTTCTCAGATTTTTTGTAGATATCGTTATCTTTTAGCTTCTCAAAATTAAAGTTCCTTTTTCTGTTCCTTTTATACAAATTTTTAAATTTAAGCGTGGCTTTCATTATTACTATGTCGTGGCCAGTGTCTATATTCGCTTCCCGGCGGGTGGTGTACATTCTTTTACTTAATTCTTAAACCGTTGTCGACCAAAAATGTTATCTGTTTGATATCTACCTATATCTCCTGGCATCTTCCATATTTATCGTCTTTTAGCATAGTGTTAAAATAAACCAAATGAACCTACTACCGCTCCGTCCCTACCCACACTTACCACTGCATTAAAATCGCCCATAATTATTAAATTTTCAAGTCCTTTTACAAATTTTAGTATGTCTTCAATGTCTTTATAGATCGCTTCTACCTCGATCTCACTGTAGCTAGAGGTAGGCGTGTACACTTGTATTAATACTGTATTTACCGGTTTATATTCTAATCTAAGCATGAGTATTGTTTCGTTCTTTTGAAAGTAGTTTTCTATACAGTGTCCTAACTTTTTTCGCATAACTATTCCTACACACGAATTTCCTTCTTCTGATCCTGTATGAATTACTCTAAAGTCGCTGCTAATCCCTACTATGTCTAGTGATAATCTATTCATTGCAATTTTCAAATTCCTTAGCTTACCAACTTACTTCATGTTTCTGACATTCCGCGCTCCGACTCGTAAAATGCTTCCGGTTCTTTTTTAAACTTGCTGATTACATCCTCCACAGTAGTCCCCTCCCGGGATCCGATTGGGGGACTATTTTAACTCCGAAATGTTTAACCGCAGATAATGCCATCTCTAATATTAAAACATTTTTAGTACGCTGTGTATTTGGGAGGTAATGTGGTGGTTTTCCGTTGTCTTCCACATCGCAGTAGTGTGTGTTAGAATGTCATACGTATTCTCAGGATCTCTGACACTCCCTTTTAAACTGATAAAAAAGTTTACGCAATGTATAATTATTTTTAGGTAATAATTTACATTTATAACTATATTATAGATTGATTCATTGTGTTTTAAATTGTTTTCTTCTTTTTTTATTCGGTTTAAATAAAGACAATTAATAATCATAATAATAATAATAATAATAATGTACTGAAAGAGCTGCTGCCCTCTATCGGGAACCTGCCCTACTCTGGTTCCTCACTAAAGACCCCACTGATTTGGTGAAACTTTAGCTCACTGAAGCACGCAAGCCATTCTACTCGTTCTAGTACTCTAGAACTTCTTCAAGGTGCAGGTCCATTCAGAATGATTATTAACTTATCGGTTCTTAATATTGACTGGTAATTTAAACTGTAATCCAGTAAGTTTCTTTGCATTACTGTTTCCCCAATAAACGTGCAGCGGAATGTTATCAAATACGAGACAGTAACTGTTTTACATATTTTCGGGTAGTTTCTTCCACATCGATACCGAGTACACCGGTGCATTTTGCAAGTATAATTGTTGTCTTTGAACTGAGGTAGACAATACTTAAAAAGATTATATACATTATCTTCCATATAACTATTTCCAACCATGTAGTTATATATTGTTGCTTCTGGTCTCATAATACCATGTTCTTTAGCCATAGTAGATCTAAATTCTAAAATCGAGCATCTGAACCATTGAGAAAATCCACTGTATGATTCCCTATCTGTTTGCCAATGCCTGAACTGATTACTTGGCATATAAACTTGTTGTATAATCTACAGCGACTATTGAATTTACCCACGTTAAGTAGTCTTTGTCACCTGTTTTATCATTATCCAAAATTTTATTATCGTGTTCTCTATATTGTCTATGGCAGGCACAGTTAAAATTATTCGTTAAGTATTCGATCATTTCCGCTTTGTTAAATATCCCGTTAAAATCTTTGGTTATATCCAGATCTATTAGATGGTAATCATCGTTTTTAAGCTGGTTTAATCTATCAGGCAGTTTTTCCAACAAAATCTCCTAACATCTGCTAATTCCACTCTGTACAGAATGCATAGTAGAGTTGTATACCTCTTATTTATAATTTTCACACCTTCATTCCCAATAACATGTTTTACTCCTCGCGTCACTCTAATTTCGCGTTGTAGTAGGAATGGCAGTTTAGCTTTTACTCCATGCCCTGCTGATACAAATTTCGAGAACTTCCCACACAGCTTGCTATTAAAAGACCCACATATCTCGTTCTTAACAAAAATGTACGCTTATTTTTTAATTTCTCGGTTAATCCGCGATGTCGCCCATTTTACCCAGCATTATATTATTGTAAGAAGATTCTGTAATTAGATTGAGAAGTCTTTGTCCTCTAAAAGTTCCTCTTCTTTGGTATAGGTAATATTTCTAATATCGGTGACTAAGTTATTATTGCCCAGATCTTAACAACCACCTTCCAAATCTCCCATTTGTTTGTGCTAGATACTAAACATTTTATAGTGCGTTTAACGAACAGATGCAGTAAGTGCTCCTCCCATAAATGAGCGCCAAGTTTAAATAGAAATTTTGTAATGGTTGGTCGGGTTCACACAACCACTCAATAAATTTTTGCATTGCTAATCTACAAATGTCAATTAGTTCCTCGCACGTATTTGCAATTGCCGCTACACGTTATTTGTTGTCCGTGAATTAAGCGTGTACTCGGTTTCTACTGCGCAACCAAAGCCCATGCTATTACTTTTATTAATGGATCTGTTCGTTAAATGCAATATAGAAGAGTTCAAGTTGACTGTTTCAACTACCGTCGAATACTAAAGTACAAAGAAAGATGCTCTCTTAAATCCCTCATAGAATGCGAGCCAAAGCCAGCCGACCACACGCTAACTAAGTTAGGTTAAGCGTGGGAACTAAAATGAGCGACAAATTTACATATAAATGCGCAAGCGCAATAACTTTTGTGTGTTTTAGAACAAACCTAAGGTTGTAGAGAACACCCCAAACAAAGTCGAAGATTGCCAGGAGTGCAGTCCGTCCCAGTTCCTATGTGCAACCTACTCCAACCCTGGCACGTATCCCGTCATGACTCGTCTCTTGCCTCGATGCGTCGGGCGAGTAGCTCGCCGCGTTCGGTGCGTCGCCTGCCACAATATTTTCCGGCAACTTAAACTTTAATCCAACAAGTTATACCGAATACAAATTAAACAATATTTTAATGGATTATATGCATTACTTACCATATAACAATTTCCAACAGTGTAGATGTATATTAATGCATCTAGACTTGTAGTACAATGCCCTTTAACCAAACTAGATATAAATTGTAGTAGCCAATTGAGCACTCGAACCGCTGATTAAATCCGCTAGGATTTCCACTCGGTTTGCTACTTATACCTTAAGCATTAGGTAATTTCCCTTAGTTAAATATTGTAACAGTTTTTTATATAGATAGAACGCGTTTCGAGACCTTGCCCCAAGGGGGGAGATAAAGCGACAATTTCGACATCACGATGCGAGCACCCTTGTAACAGTTCTAAATTTTTAATTATAATAATGAACACGTTTAAAATAATTGAAATTAATTATTAATGCACATGAGACGCGGTAATTCAGAACTTCAAAGGGACTTAAAACTTTTACGCATATGAGATAGAAAGATAACTGCTATGCTGGCGGCTAACTTGGCTATTACCCCAAGGGAAAGTTTGAGATGAGCTGAGTTGAAATATTATTTACTAAACTGAAAACAAAATGAATTGAAGTTTTACGCCACTGTATCTACCAAGTATTACAAAAAATTATAATTTTAGGGTAGATACAGAAACCTTTTCTGAGTAGACAATTTTAAAATCTTAGATTTATCTTCTTGGAAAATTGATCAGACCAGAATCAGAATACTTCTATTCTATAATAAATAATCTGTATCCACTAACAATTTTTAACAAAAGAAATTCAAAATTTCACATATTTTAGTTAATAAATAAATTAGTTGAACAAAATTTCCTTACTTAATATTTAAATGAACTTCAGATCTGATAATCACGTACAAATTTAATCAAAAATTTTAATTCGGGTAATCTTAAAATAATTCTGACTGAGAGTTTCAAATTTAATAAAGTTTGAATAAAGATATTACTTTCAAAAAAATATACGGTCGTATTAAAAAAAAAACAATCAATCAACAAAAGTCAATTCAATTGAGTACCAACTGGAACATAGAGGTTTTCGTGGCTCGAGGCTTAATAGTTTGTGGAAAAGGGGATTTTGAAACAAAATTCGTTTCGGGATTCGGCAAGAATAATTCACCCCTAACTACTGACCGCTGGCTGCTGACCTTAGATTGGTACGTGGTACGTGACGGGCGAGGTCGAGGTTGATTGTAGGCTTGAAGGTATTTTGTACACCAACGGTGTTCGTAGAGAATACATTATCAAACAAAATTGTTACGTATTTTGGCCCAAGAAAATCTAGTTGGTGATCCACAGAGAAACTCGGTAAAGTACTCCACTAAAAATTATGTTTCGGTAAAATACCGAAAACCTCGACTGTACTAACAAAAATGCTTGCCGACTAATTCAGTGGTGTGATGTAAGTGTTTGAGAGGGTTTCAGAATGCTATCGGGTATGAAATATGCCTTAATCGGGAAGTATCTTAAGGCCACCTAATCTCGCAGGGTTTCTAAGGAAATTCCCTAAAAAGAATAATAAGAGGGTGCCAAAACTTAAGATTAGAAGAGTGATTCTAATTTAAAATTTATCTGAGAAATCGTTAATCACACTATTGCATAAATATAAAACAAAATATGAACCCTAAAAACACTAATAGACCTATTTAAAACTGTTAGCTAAAAGAAAGTTTTCTAAAATCAAATGTTAAATGAATTGAATGTCCAATCACGCTAATAGGTAACTACGAAGTAATTTATTACAACAAACCTGTAACTATACCTTTACATTAATTTTAAAAAAGCAATATAAACATGTCTTTACACAATTATATATAATTGTGTTTTCAATGGTACTACACATACGTGTTTATTAGAAGTACATCACAGACATTCTTAAACAAATATTAAAAATCAAATATATCACACATTTACTTAACTAACTCAACCTAATCACACAGACGTACGTTTTATCAGTTCATGCAAGGAATGAAAAATACTCAGGTATTTTATAAATTTTTGCGGATATAGTTACAGATAGTTTCAAAAATACTTGATGTGATTGCTGACTGTCAAATTTGACATAATTAAATGAATATCAAGGTTGACTTCGCAACTCTCAACACGCTTATCTTGTAACATGTTTAATTTCAGTAGTAATTGTCCGCATTGAATTACGAGGATAATATTGATCTACTTATATTAATATATCTGTGTCACATAAAGTTATTTCCAAGCGCATCTCTAGTTGTTTCTTTCGTATTCCACGCCTCTAACGTCGCGACCACTCGGTTCTTGTTTCGTCAAGTTAGTCGGGCGCTGGCAACAGCTTTATTAACATGTATTCTCGGCTAGAGGCTGGCGACCTTCGCATCAATTACTAACTATTAAGATATCTTCTACTAACGGTCGGTAAATTATATATTTTACGAACTAATTTAATTTGAATTAATTTATTTAGCGCATCATGTAGAATCCAAAAATTTAGAATTACCGTTATTTAGGAACTGCCGATAAGAAATTTGTCTACTAAGAAATTATGGATGTTAGTTTGGATGCAGTCGTATCTAGTTAGAAATAGCTGGTAACTTTGTTTGACGAACGTAAATTTCCATCTCGATTTATCGTGGAGCAACAAAAGCAGTTGGGTTCGTTATTAGTTGTAAGATATTTCATGCATGTGTTTTGAAGGTTAAAGTACGTAAAGTTGCTATTATGTTTACAACATGTAAATTGTGTAATTTTCAATTATTGTTGAACTGGTTTTATAAGCCGTAGAACAAAATTTTGTCAGATTAAGTTTCTATAATTACAAGCTTTGTTCCATTTGAACCTTCGATAATTTCAACTTATGTTTTCGACGTCATATTTTTTTTGTTGAACAATTGACAGATGTTGTCATGAAAGCAGATTCTTTGTGCAGCTGTAATGGAATTTAAACCAAACATTCCTATTTTTGTGATTAGCTTTTATCTACATATAAATTATTAAATCTAAATATGAAAGTTCAAATCCACGTTATGTAAGATTCTAGAAATTGTAATCTACCTGAAAAGATCTGCCCAGGTTAGAACGTAATTCAGTGTATTATGCTGACAAATTATTTTCACTCAAATATTTATAGCAGGTTCATGTTTAAAGTATAGTTGGTTTGTAACAATTTTATTTTCAATAATCATTATTTGCATATAATTTCAAAAATAATGCGCTAAGCGTGCATCGTTCCTTAGTAATCTAATTATATTCAGATATCTGTGTCGCATAGAGCTATTTGCAAGCACATCTCTGTTTGATTGTTTCGTGTCCCCCGCCCCTGATGGCGCGACCGCTCGGCCCTGGTTACGAAATGGTCGGCCACGGGCGATAGCTTTGTCAACATGTACTCCTGGCTAGAGGCCGGCAATCTTCGAATCCATTATCAATGGTGAAGATATCTTCGAATAACGCGCGACAAATACGACCTGCAGAAGGCGACATGTAGGACAACTTAGAGTATAACAACTTAGAGTATAACAACTTAGAATACGACAACTAAAAATGCGACACGTAGGACAGCGACCCTTAGATGCGACAACGTAAGATGCAACTTTTGGAATACGTAAGCAACTTTTAGAACACGACAACGATGAAATGTAATTCGACAAGAACAGTCGATTTAAACTTTGTCTGATAAGAAATTTGTCTGAACGGAGTTCCCGTCTCAGTTCGTTGTAAAGCAGCTAATGCAGTTTTTGGTTCGTAGATAGCTATAAGATCCTTTTTTTTTGCATGTGTTTCAAAGTTTAGAACACGTTAACTTGCTTTTATATTTAGTACACGTAAATTGTAAAAATTTCAATTAATTGTTGAGCTGGCTTTACAAGCTGTGAAATGAAATTTTGTTGATTTAGCTTTCTGAAGTAACGTACTTTGGTCCATATGAACCGTCGATAAGTTCAACATGTGTTTTACGTCATATTTTTCTACTTTGTACAGTTGACAGATGTTGTCTTGAAAGCAAATGCTTTGAGCAGCTGTAATACAATTTAAACAAACATGCCTATTTTTGTGATCAGCTTTATCTATACTTTGATTATTAAATGTAAATTTGAAAGCTCAAATTCTGATTATGTTAGGTACTAGTAATTTGTTATCTATTTAAAAAGATCTGCCCAGGTTAGAATTTAATTCACTGTGTTATGCTTGCCAATTATTATTACTTTAATTTGTATAACAAGTTCATGTTTTGAGTAAATTAGCTTGATTAATGAAAGAAAAAAGGAAAGTTAGTACTTGAATCTTGATGTAGTTGATTATTAAATTTTTTTGTTACAAGTTCCAATATTTTAAAAAAGTTTTTTAGTAAACATTTAGTTCAAAATCTAAGGCTTTTATTTTGGTCAAGTACGATCAAATCTAATTACATAAAGCTAAAATTTTTCTGAGTAATAATTTGATGCCAATATTATATTGGAAATACTTTTTTTATTATTTCTTTATATATTTTTACAGGACACAAATAGTGTTCTACTTTTTTATTTATTTAACCATTGCAATTTCTTACAGGAGCTGCGTCTTATTTTGTTAAGACAGTAATCTATAGGAACACTGTGGCACGATTTAAATAAAATTAAATAAAAACCCTTAACCACAAAAAATATTTAAATTACTAAATACGTATTTCGACCACTATGTGGCCATCATCAGTAGAAAACCTGTAATTAAAAAAAAAAAAAAAAAAAACTGTTGTTCTGGAACACTTCAGAGGATATTCTCCTCACCACTTAGGCTGAAGTGAACCTTCCCAACCTATAATTTACTATATTGTTGTATATAGTTGTATATAGTAAATTATAGGTTGGGAAGGTTCACTTCAGCCTAATGTGAGGAGAATATCCTCGAAGTGTTCAACAGTTTTTTAATTACAGGTTTTCTGATGATAACCAATAGTGTCATGTGTAATTAAATATTTTAATGATTAAGTTTAATTTATTTAACAGGTTTTGTTAACGAAGGCGATCATTTTTTCTTTGGGTCTTCACGTCCGCCCTTAGAACTGTGCTTTGCAATTATCGTAATTATCTCAGGACATGGTGGCGCCTATTTGATTTAGCTTAACTTTGGTTTGCAAACAGAATTCGATCCCCCATTTCTTATTGCTCGACCCAGGAATAGACCCCTAGCTACGTCAGAAGACTTTGTTCACTGGCGCCCATTTAGAAAAATTTCTAACACTGACGCCGCAATGTATAAAAAATATGCGTGGGGCCAGCCATATATAAAAAAATATGCTTCAATGGCACCGCAACGGTTAGGGCCCAGTAAAATTCGTATCAGGTTGTTTTAAAAAAAGTCAAAACTTTAACTTTGATGTAGTTGTTAATGACAAATTTTTTTCTTGTTAAAAAGTTCCGATATTTTAAAAGAGTTTTTTTTAGTAAACAATTAGTTCAAATTTGAGGCTTTTATTTTGGTCAAATGCGATCAAATCTAATTACACAAAGGTAAAATTTTTGAGTAATAATTTGGTGCCAATATCATATTGGATATACATTTTTTAAAATTTTTTTTATACTTTTATAGGACACAAATGGTGTTCTACTTTTTATTTATTTAATCTTTGCAATTTCTTACAGGAGCTGCGTCTTATTTTGATAAGACAGGTTTTTGTTAACGAAGGCGATCATTTTATCTTTGGGTTTCCACGTCCGCCCTTAGAACTGTGCTTTGCTATTATCGTAATTATTTCAGGACATGGTGGCGCCTATTTGATTTAGCTTGGCTTTGGTTTGCAAACAGAATTCGACTTACCCCCCACTTCTTATTGCTCTACCCAGGAATAGGCCCCTAGCTATGTCGAAAGATTTTTGTTCACTAGCGCCTTAATGTAGAAGAAATAACGTTTCAGTGGTGCTTTCAGTACAATAGAACAAAAAGACGTTTCAATCTCCAACATAAAGTTGTCGATCTGGGAACCAATGTACCCCTAAAATTAAAAATAATCGACTTGGTAGGGTATTATCGAAACATAGTTTTATTACTTTTATCTTGCTGGATAACCTTTTTTTTAAAAGGTAGCTGTCCTACTAAGGTTGCATGTTGATTATTTTGGTGTTAAGTACAAAGTGTTCTAAGAAAATGGTGTTTTCTTTCCTACAATAATGTGAGACATCTTCGGCAGACTTCAGACAGATGAATTAAGACTGCAAAATAAAAATACTTATGTCGCTTTTTCAACCTAGTATGTATGTATAATTAACTTACAGATAGCTTAACTAAATAAGAAACTATGACTTTTTATTTATTTGAGTCAGCACAAAATCTGCATGTAAAGTTTTCATGCTCAGCCAATGAGATCACCAACGCGCAAGCGTAATACATTAAATCAAAACAAATTAATCAGTACTATAATGACATCATCTCTAACCTTTAAAAACTACTATAAGGAATTTGACAACCTTTGAGTATGAACCATATATGATAGAAAAATAATGTTATTTTAGATCAGAAATGTAGTAACCTAAAATTATATTTTTTAAAGAAAATTGCTTAACCCTATTGGTGGGACTTACTAATACAGAAACTATTAAAATGAAATGTGAATATGACCATTTCAAAGGAACGTCATATTATGCAGTATGTATATTACTTATAGCTCTTTTTTTAAACAAAATAACAATGACAAAAACAAACATTTATCGTTTAATTCCCAAAAGAAATAATACAATTAACCACCACTGTAATGTATTTATTTATTAAATCACAAAAATGAACATTTGTATTCGACGGAAAAGTAATATTAAAACTTCAGCTGTTCGTACACATCTCCCCCTCTGTTGCTTACGGCTCGGTTTATATAGATCAGAATCCTCATATCTTGTTTTTAATAAGTAATTTATCAATTCTCAATAAACACTTTAACGAGTCCCTGGTGTCTTCATATATCAATCAATTCTATTTACTTAGAATACATAAATATTTCTTAATCTTTTGCAACCATTACGTTGTCTAGTTTGGTCGACAAGTTACAATTATCATCTATCTTGTACCATATGTTACCCTGAGTGGCTGAACATCAATCAGTCATCTCTTTGTTCCTTTTGCTTACCCTTATAGTCTAAAAAGTTACTTAAGTTTAAATTTATATTTACCTTCACTTTAACGTCGATCTTCACTATATATTACACATTCGCTAAGGCGTAGCGTATACATTATCTTATTTATTACTACCGCATACTGAGAGGTTGTAAACTAATGGTTCTAAGTTGACACTTTTCTTTTGATATAAATCTTTACTTAATAGTAAACGACGCCACGAAAGCACCGCAACAGAGATATGTACGATCGAAATATATTAATAGATTTTGGAGAAAATTATGAATAAAGAGAAAAATGACTTATGCTGATTAACTGAGCTTTTAGAATGGTTCACAAAATACTGGTAAAAATGGAGAAAAATTTAGTGAATTATAAAAAGGCTGAAATTTGTTTGAGATATTTATTTGTTGCGGTATTTCTAAGAAAATTTTAAACAATCAATCTCAGGAGAGCGCCAGCAGTTTTAATTCGACCAGTTATGTGCACCATACACGTATGCGGATTTCTTGAATTTTAGATGAAAGTCTTGTTTATTTAACCGATTACATACTATGTAGAAGAAAATTTGTAAATGAATCCGGAATTTATTATGTGAAGTTTGAAATACTAATCTTAGCTACACCTCTGGTGAACCTCAAGCAAACAATAACAATGAGGTGCGTATTAACATTTCAACGTCTTTCTACATTCTGTCTATACTTTAATTAAATATTTCTGTTTAACTATATAAAGAAACATAATAGAATTACTAAAAATAACCACGACCAGATAAATTATACAACATAAAAGACACATTTGCATTGTAGCATAATTGCTGTAAGTTATTGCTTTTAACTTCTTCCAAACCTTTCAATAAAAAGTACATACATAATTATGATACGAGATTTTTAATTAATTTTGATTTAAAACCCACGTTGGCAATGTACTTGCATTTTTTCATACTAATGAAGATTTTAGAAATAGTACTAAGCCAATCAAACGTTATTGGCGGTATATACATTTCCAAAAAATTTACCATTCTTTTTTTATACTAGAACTCAATTTTTGTAGAACAATCACCCCCAATAGAGATCCCTCTAGGCGGATTTCTTACGGGGAGGGATTCACTATAATTTCTTATCCACGATAATGTCTAAGGACAAAACCTATGGTAAAACCTTACATTTTCAAAAAAGCGTATTATTTGCAAAAAGTGTTAACATTTGCATTTTTCAGCTGTACCGTACATGGAAATTGAACATAAGGTAACTGAACGGAGTGTTGAGGGAATACTTTTGTTTAACTATCAGGTTGTATCTTATAAAGTGACTCATCTTGGTGAAAGTTGATTTTTTAACAGCACGTACAAAAAAAACATGCTCGTGTATACATTTACACATGTATGCGCACACGTGCATGCACACAGGTACACATGTGTACACGCACACACACATACGCATACTGTACTACTGCAGCAATTGCGATTGATGTATTTTCTAGTGTATTTATAACTGAACAACTATTTTCGTCTACTTAGTTAAATAATTTATACACGTACTGATATTCTTTTTAAAGTAATTTTTTAGTTTGTTAATCTTTAGGTTTATTGTTTCGATTATTATAGTTGTTCAAGTTGAGTTCTGGTAGCTTTAGTGCTTAAAATGTGATACAAAAAGAGCATAACAGAGCACAAAATAATTTTAAACGTTGGTCTTTAATAAGTCAACATTCTAACAAAGACTGATATTTTGCAGAATATGGACAATATAGGATCTCAACCATCATCATTGAGCACAAAATGGCACAACCTTTTTACGGGTTTTAAAAAGCGTTGGGAGTGGCAAAAAGATGCATGTAAGTAAAATAATTAGTTCCTGCAGCTGATAATTTAAAGAATTTTAGATATACCAAACATTACCTGCTCAGATATTATTTGCCATAGTTCCTATATATTTACAACCATACTACTCCTATCAGTTCTTCCGAGATCGACACATGCAGATGTTCACGTCTTACATATTGACAATGATCGATTTCCTTTATTTATAACGAACAGTAAATTTCTTAGTGTTGCAGTGGGCGCATCACTGATAGCAGAAGACTTTAAAAACTTTGATATGAAGTAAGTTATTACATTTGTTGCATAACTTCTTTCTACCTCGAATAATCGAATTTTTACAAAGTCAAATATTTATTAGAAGCGCTAATCAAAACTATACTGTGTTGTGCGTGCGTATATACGCACGCGCATGTGTACATTTGCGTGCGTGCTTACGTGCGCACTGTTAATGTTCGTGCGTGCCTGCATGAATGTAAGTACGTGCGTGCGACCGATCGGTTATGCATGTGCACACGAATAAGCACATTCGTTTGTTTGCACAAGCAGGTGTGCTTGTCTGTACGATTGTGCATACGCGTGTATGCTCCTGTATGAATACGTTTGTGTTGTGCTGTGTGGTGCGTGTGTGGGTGTGTACGTGCGCGTGTCTGCTTGTGAGGCCGTATATGCACACACGTGCGAGGGTACTTACCTGACCTCATTCGTACGCCAGTGCATGCGATCTTGCGTACGTTCGAGCATGCACGTTTGCTTGTGATTGCTTACACGTGTGTTATTTATGTACGCGCGAGCGTGTGCGAGCAAGCTTGCGAACAGGTATTCGTGTGCGGGTTAGTCAGTATGTGCGTACGTACGTATGTTTAGACTATGTGGGTACAAGCGCAGATACATTTCTTGCTAGTGTGTGTTTCTGTGTATGTGGTGTGTGTGTGTGTGTGTGTGTGTGTGTGTGTGTATGTGTATGTGTGTGTGTGCATGTGTGTGTGTCTGTGCGTGTGTGCGTGCGAGCGAGCATGCGTGTTTGTGTTTTAATTGAAATGTTTGATGAATTAATTTAAAAACTTGATATATAAAACATGTTTGTTTGTCATTAATTTTTGTAGCTAATATACTCAACGGGTTACGTATATCTGTCTAATATAACTTTCATTATGGTGTAATATGCGAAGATATCATACAAATTTAAAATAGTTTATTTATTTGTATGTTAGCCAGCAACATTTTGCATTATTGCTTTATGGTCAGTCAGCAATGAATTGTTCTGTGATTTTATTAACTACTAAGATTAACGTAGAATCTATTAGAGTAAAAATAATTCATCTATAGAAAATACGATTATTGAAGCCAAACAAGATTGCTATAAAAATTCTATGAACTTTTACTTACATGAGTAGAACACTTAATAAATGAGCGTACAAGTTAGATGTCTGAGACGGCACAAAATATCATCAACATTAAGTTATTTTTAAATACCCGAGTAGGAAAAAATAAAAGAGTCTTTTCCATTTCTACCAATTCAATGAAGTTAAGGATAGCTAAAAATTAAACAAACGATACTCCTTTAATAGGCAACCGTGTTCAACCTGTGGGAAACGTCTTCTTCTAGCGTGTAGCATGTGGAACGTTTTGAAGAGGGAGTCTGGCTCCAAAGTACCGTAAGGGTGTTAGCGGAAAATTTTCCTTATGGACACAGTCCGCGGTTAAGGAGGTGGAATTAATGTGTTACCTTCTATTTCATAGTTTGAATAGTTTCTGCATTTTACACTATCTATGCCCTGTTTTAATAAAGCTTTGCTTTCACGTTTGATAAATTGCTCAATTATACGAATTGCCAATGATACATTGGTGTTCAATATTTATTGTAGTTAAGTGACCTAGTATAATTTAACTAGGCATAAGAGGCTGCGTTATCTTTGAATGCTGGAAATGTACTTAAAGTTCTTACTATTTTATAATGGGTTGTATCGAAATTTCTTCTGATTATCCCACGTTGGTGGAGGCAGTGTAATGTTTTTATATTTCTTTTTCGCACGCTCCGTGATGTTAGTGCTACGTGTAATATGTTTTTTATGATGGTAATCGTTATTATACTGAGATTTTGTGAATATGACGAAAGCTCAGGGTGAAGTTGGTTGGTAAGTAGCTAAGAGAAACTCCTATTTAGGTAAACGCCTAACTTTGAACATTATTTCATTGCTCTGACATGAAACGGAATCGTAGGCCGATTTTGTTTTGTCACTCAAAACACTAAAAGGAAGTGCACCACCACGTTTACGCTATAACAACACGAAAACAAAATTCCTGGGAGAAACGCAAAAACTCAACAATAAAACATACTGTTCTACTATAACCATTTATACTCCATTCCTGAAAAAAATATATATAATTAATTAAACCAAGACCACCGTGTGTGGTTCTCCACCTAGACAGAAATAAATACAAAACAACACTTTACTGGAATGTAAATGACGGACTTTAATTTTAAAGTAGCAACTTTATGGTTATAAACCACTCTGAAATTAGCAACTCTTTTTAAATAAATATTTAACTTTATTGGGTAATTTTTAATAATTATCGTATTTACAAAAAAGTGATAACTGTAACAAAAAGGATCATAATCAGTTTTGCGACACAAAGCAACTTCGAGCAAAGGGGATCTATAAAGCTTTTTGAGAATTAACAATATATAAATGTAACGCTCCTATTGTTAATAAATTTCTTGTTTAATAATTATCAAACTGAGTTAACGCTCAGACAGTATTAATGAAATTTAATATTACAAAATTGTTTTATTCCATTCAGATTTGATTGACTTCACATTTACAATATTAAAAGATAAAAACGTATTATAATTTTAATAAAAAAAATCGAACTACAAAAAGTTAAATTTTTGTTAATAAAAATTTTTAATTCGTTGTTCACAATCACTCAAGAAATTTTATATTTTCAGCTTTCAACAAAAATGAAAAAGAACGGTTCTTTACTCTATAAAAATTGATATATCGCGTTAGCAAAGAAGTAACTCTTTTCCAAAATGTGTAGCTCCAAGAAACAAGATAAAACCACGTAACTTCCAATAACATAAAAGAAAATAACTCGTTTACCCCTTTTTTATACATTCAAGAAGAGTAAATTCGACCTACTCAGAAGTGGACGACTGGCAACATTTGTTGCTGTTCTGAAATGGTTGACCTTAAGAACAATGCTAATCTCCAAGCAAGTGTTCACTCTTTTAACGTTATCTCACAATAACGTATGATTATTTTCCATTGAATCCAACCATAATATTTCATTAGTTACTACATTTTAATTCGTAAAATTTATTAATTTTTTTGGAGTTAGTTCCAACGCAAGAGATAAGTAATTAATGCGTACTAAACATATTGAAACCCTTGGATGGAGCGTCTATCGGTTGGCGATAACGCAACAACATCTGGGCTTACGGCGTTTACACGCAAATTTTCGACCACAAACCATCCAACTCCTGCAATAAATCGCGTGGAAATGTTCAGATTAGACGGTTCGTATGAGAAAAGACATTCGGGCTGCAGTGCGATTTACACGACTCTAGACGACCTACGTGTTCACTAGCAACCTGGATATACTCAGCAAATTTTATTTGAAAGTATGTAAGATTATCACGTAAAACTTTATATTTGTAAACTGTATTCTATTTATAAGTACGAACACGTAAATTCTACAATTTTCGATGATAAAACTTGCTTCTAAATTAAATAACAAATGATGCTAAATTACATCTTTAAAATAAAATTAAGTTTGTGCTACAGAGTTTTCCGTGATTATTCTCCAGAAAACAATACGTTCGTTGAACTGATTTGCTATATTTCAAGCATTGGTTTGCGTGGTTTCTTTGGTGCTAAATATTATAAACAAAACCAGGCAGTTACAAAATCTTTATGGTTAAAACTTGCTTTTTTTCTTATGCGACTATCCGGATTTTAACCCACATTCTTAGTCCGGATCCTAATATCCACATTCTTTAGTTCTTTGTACCAATGCTTACTGAGCCTTAACACAGAAACCTCATTTTGTCGTTACAATATATTTCATGTGGTTGCCATTTGTACGCAGATTAAATTATGATGTGATGAGTATACATTGCAGTTACCAATAACCCTTGAGAGCAAAATATTTGTTTTTATACTATTACTGACCTAAATTTCACTAATAAATCTGGTATTTCAAATCATTTTTCACTCTTTCCGTCGCTAATTAGTCAAATCTAATAATTATTTTCATCTTTGAATTAATTCCGTAGTACATAGATAACAACAATTAAGCATTTTAGTTCATAAATGCATAATTACAATTCTTAAACGTACAAACTATCTGCTCACTGCATAATTCGAAGATATCCAAAAACATCAATTTTGCTTGCAATTATTCTTTCAATGTTTCAACACAGAAAGCCTCCTTGCAGTAATCAGGCCACAACGTTCTAATTTAAAGGAGAAATAACTCACCCGGTCCTACTTCTTTGTTTCAAAACGGTTACTACGATATCATATCCACGTTCGCGCGTTCGTCAATATACCCTGCTACTTGCAGATGTGTTTCATTTGACATATCAATCGCCGTATTTTCCATTCGGGAATGCAACTAAACTTTTGGAGTTCTGTACATTCATCTTACTTTTTAATTTACATTTTATTAAATCCCCATGTAAAATCCCACTTCTATCAACTCCCAGCCCCTATGTTCTATTCGCGCGTATTTCTATATTTTAATGTTTTCAGGTACCAAGTTTTATGTAACTGATTTTATTTCTTCTTCCGTTGCGTCTAACAAATCTATTGTACTTACATTGTAAATCATATTTTACTTCGGTTAGCGTCTGGTTAATACAATGCTTCGAATTGACTTTATGCTTATCACACAAGTTCTCACGCTTACAATTTTTACAATGTATTATTTATCTGAGAAAAATGTATACGCAAGTGCCACACAATCTATTTAAAAGAATAAATTTGTACTTTCCTGTAGCAACAGAAATTGAAATATCCAGATTAATTAAGAATTATTATGTACAAAATCCTTTATACATAACACGTCCATACATTTTGTCGCTCCAAAATTAAATTTTATTTCTTTCACATCTAATTTATTATTAGCGTAACAGGACGCATTATATCCCTTTATTAACCACAAAACAACTGAATAAACAGTCGTTTTACTGTCTATACAAATTCTGATCAAAATGCTTTGCCTTTAAATATCAACGATGTACTTCCTTATTTGTATAAATATAGGTTTTTTACACTTTTTATAAATCAGCTTAACAAGTTATACTAATCACACTGATAGTTTGCATTTCAGAAAATCTTAACGGTGCGTATTTTACCTTTAGTCAAAACCTAAATTTTAATAAATACTCCCTGTATGTTTGTTGTGGTTTGTTTAGCATTCTTCTTAATCTTCTTTGGGAATTAAACCACTAATAGTTTTTAAAATCATCTTTATTTACGTTTTGATCCATGACCTAGGATCGTTGTCAAAATAATAAAAACTTCAAGTTTGACATTTATGATATAAATTGAAGGTGACTTTGATTTATTGATGTTCAAAATATTTGATTTGATTACACTAAGTAAAAATTTTGAAAGTTTAAAAGAACGATTGCCTCCAATTTGTGTTACGGCCTGGAACCGACTTTTTTTAGGTAGCCAATACGCTTAACGTGAAATCAACTGATTATTTTTATTGGTGAATTTCTCCCCTTAAGTGAATATCTGTGCCATGGTTAGAATTATGTGCAGCGGCTTTGTTATCAAATTTCATAGAATATGTGAATAGTGTTTATAAAACTAATCTGAGGTTTGATAAAATTCATGCTTAATCTGATTCTACGATATTCTTATCCTGGAATGGCGTCATCACATGAATGGAAAAACTTGGTTACTAATGGAATAGCCCATATCCAAGTTGTAGCATCACATAAGTGGCTAAACAAATTTCACAGATTGTGCATCACGTGGAGTATTATCGTCCTAATTTCTAACTCACACTGCATGGCTTTCAGACCCATCGTTTCACTACGAGTATCATCATTATGCTTCAACCAACCCTGACAGTTTGGATTTTAGGGAAACAGGTGAAGAACGAACCACTACTTTCATGAATGTCATAACCGCCAATGTGATAGATAATCTCTTTAACCGCATCTTATCTCTGCGTAAAGTTCTGAGAGTCATAAGTTTTCGATTGCATTTCATTAATAATATTCGACCAGGAATAGAGCAAATGTAATGTAGACCTCTTACAATGATGGTATTAAACTCGTGCAAATAGTTCAATATGAAACATTTCCCAATGAGTTAGAGAACATCAGAAGTAGAACTGTGTGTGTGAAATTGGTCCAGAAGCTAGCTTCTTTCTTGATTCTGATGCTGTTATTCGTGTATATGATTGATTACGTCACTTCGATTTGTCCTATGATGCCACATATCCTATGTTACTATCTCGGAATCATCGACTCACAACAATGGTCATTGAAGATGCAAATTGTAAAATTTACATTTTGGCTAACAGACACTAGGATCTCTGCTATCACAACAATTTTGTATTTTAAGTGTTAAGTGTGTTGTCCCGTTGTTATCGTTGTTTTGAAGTACAACCTACAGCAATCTCTCTATTAATGGGAGATCTACCGTTACCGCGTGTGTAGCAACTGAAACCGTTTAGCCATGCCCTAATAGATCTCTCAGGTCGTTTAACCATAACTTTGGTACACCTCGAGATGCGAAATATATGAAGGCTTATATTTGTATTTATTTGTGTATGACTATAAAGGCCTGTCACATTGAGTTAGTGCCCGTTCGCACTTCTGAGACATTTTTGGTAATCCTTTGCCGTTTCGTGACAAAATGAGGTGTTTGTGTGAATATATATGGTGAACAGTACCATTTTTGTAGGAGCTTCACGTTTACTTTCTGAGAATGTTGAAGACTCCACCGCTACTCTGGGAATTAAGTGGCATTTCAATTCACCCGCAACACCTCATTTCGGCGGCATTTGGGAACATGGTGTGTAATCTATTAAGTAATATCTACCTCGAGTCACAGGTGATCAAATCCTCACCTACAAAAAGCCGTTAACCGTCTTAACTCAAATAGAAGCAGTTGTGAATTCACGTCCGTTATATAGTGCAAGTACTGATCCCATCGACTTATTTGTGCTCACGCCAGGACATTTCCTAACCTTAGAATAATTTATCTCTCCACCTAATGCCGATCCCGACCTTCTTAAACTAAATCACTGTAACTCATGGCAGCTGCTGCTGAGAAAACATCATCAGTAACGGTGTATACTACAGAATATTTGCATTCATTGCAACAACAAAATAAATGAATTAAAACTTCATCTCTTCTAAGTGTTGGTGATTTACTATTAATCAAGGACTCCAATTTACCGCCTTTACAGTGGAAACGTGCTCGAGTGATCTCGCTTTGTCCAGGACGTGATGGAGTCGTTAGAGTTGTACGTGGGCGTGCAGTCCAACGTGAACTGGACCACCCTGTAGTAAAATCATGTCGGTTGAGGATTTGCAGTTAGTTTTAGTTATATAAGCTGTATCCTTCATATTTTTTTCCGGTATTGTATAATATGTAGTCCGTTTTGTTTCTTTTTGTTTGTGCTAATAAAAGAAATAATCATTGCTTATTTTGGTGGGCGGTATGTAACGAATTGACGTCAATTATAAGTTTCCCGCCGTTCCTTTTGAAATGTAGGAAGTCCCCTTCTCTTCGTGTTTCTTTGCGTCCTTTCCAGAATTACTAAGTTCGCGTGTGAGAAAGTTGCTTTGCGTCTCTTGCTAGTTACTTGCCGCGCTTTGCAAGGAAAAACGCTTTTTCACCTTTAAAACTTAACGGAAGCGATCTATTTCTTTGTTTTGCCCGAGAAATACGTTTTAATAGAGCAAAGAATTGTTGAAAATTTCATATGAAACTCGAAAAAACCGTTAGGTACTGAAGCTTATCTTTTATTTAAAAATATATGGCTATGAATATTTTATTACGAGCGTGGGTTTTTGAGTGGTTTAAGCGTTTTCAAGATGAAGAAAACGTTAAAGACGATGTACGTTTGGAATGCTTTCCCACATCAAAAACGTACGAAAATATTGAAACAATTGGTAATCTTATCCGATCTTACCATCGCTTAACCATTCTTGCTGAAACTGTAGGAATTGCCAAAGAGTGTGCAAGGTAAAGTTTACATAAAAATTCTATCAACAAGACATGGGTTATTCATCAAGGCTACACACCGGCGCACATTGCATGGTCTGCCAAGACGTTACTGATCTGGCACCATTGTGACTTATCTGTTCCCCAAGGTCTTATATATATATTGCTGTGATCTTCGCCTTTAAGTTTGGGCGTCATAAAATTGCTATGATATAGCCCCACGATTTGGCATACCATAGAATTGCTGTGATACCCGATTTTGGGATTAACGAGCCCCTACGATGGGCGTCATAAAATTGCTGTGTTATTCACCCCAGCGTTGGACCATCATAAAATTTGCTATGCTTTGCCCTATGATTGGTGTGTCATTAAATTTGCTGTGATATTAGCTGTCTGATTCCTTTATTATTTTAAGCCCCAATGTTCTGAAATGTTAAATTAAGCTATCTTATTGAATCAAATAAACAATTCTATACTACACAATATAATCATTGATAATATTTACAACTCTCAAAATTTTCCTTTTTACATATACCAGATTTATGGTTTTCTGAAAGTCAACAAAAATATCTTTTACTTATTCAGGGACCTTCGAACGTTCCAAGATACCTATTGCCTTGTCATAAATTGTTAAATGGCCCTTTTTGATGACTCTTACAAATACACAATGTGATAAATATTAAATTAAAAACAGTTTCAATAATAAAGTGTATTAAGATTGCTAACCTGGAATGGGTTCTGTAGTTCCATCCTAGTCCATGATGTGCATCCCCTTTCTATGTCTGCTTTCCTCATTAATGTGCCTGCCCCATAAATTGTTTCCAATTAAAATCGTACCAAGTCAGAATATGTCAAAACTAGAATACTTTTATCTCCAAAGTTTGAGTGTTCAAAGTTCGGAGTCCCAAATTAAAGTTGTCTTAAATATCCCAAATTAGAGCCATCTTAATCAAAATATGTCTCCAATTGAAACTCGAAATTAAAAGTCGATATTAAAAGTCAAAATTAAAGTCCAGATTGAAAGCCCTGTTTAATTGATATTAGAAATGGATTTTAATTAAGTCGTTTTACTTACGTCTATTTATAGATCGGCTTATTTTCGTTGCATAAATTCTCGCTCTTTTAACTCTGATTTACTTTGATTTTTGCTTCACTGGTTACGCAAGTTCTTAACACTTTTGAATATAGTCGTTGCCCAGTTTGAATATAGACTAAACTGTCGCTCCGTCACTATCGTATATATAGGGCCTACCTCCACCTGATTTCATTGGCTTATTTACATTTTGGGGCGATACTTCTGCTTATCTTACATACCTTGAGATTTTTACCAATTGTTTAGTTTAAATCTTTCAATGCATGCCTTGACTGTCACGTACGCCTCCCGCATATCGTGGTATTTTTGAGAATTTCCAAGTTGTGCCTTCTATTAAGTCACGTATTCTGATGTTTGTTAAATTTTATCGTCTAAATTGAATCGCGTGGTGCTTGTTTATTTCTACAGAATATTGGATTTTTGAACAAATGTGATTTCTTCCAGTCACGTAACGATTTTCTAATAATGGATTATTTAGAATGCGTGTACGATGATATTTTTAACGCAATTGTTACATCTTTGCAATGCCAATTTATCTAGGTTTCCCGGTGATTTGATTTGGATGCAATTTGTTGCGTTTTAGAATCTTATCTTTACTTGTAAACTACTCTTAGACCTCTTTAGGTTTTCATGCATTTAATCCACTGTATTTTATATACAGTGTGCTCTCAATCAGCAATATGTATGGTGACCGATTTACTCTTATAATTTCTGAAATTGTGTGCGTTTATTAATGTGGAAGTTGTTTTTATTTATACTACGAGTCCCATGACTTAACCTATCCCTAAACTACCCTATTATCATAGCAATGTATATATATATATTGCTGTAATTATAGGGTTAATTTATGGGTAGGTTAAGTCATAGGGATTGTAGAATAAACAAAAGAAACTTCCAAGTAACAAAGGCACATAATTACAGATATTAAAAGAGTAAATATAGGTCATTATAAATACTATTAGTTAAGAGCACACTGTATATAGCAGTACAAGCGATTAAAACACATATCCAATAGTAGCTACGAGCAAAGATAAGAATTTAAAAATGTAACGAAACGCATTGAAATTAAATCAGTGAAAAACGTGCATAAATTGGCTAGATAAATATTCAAAAAGTGCGTTAATATATCATCTTAAATGCACGCAGAAATTATGCATTATTTTAAAAGCGTACGTGATCTAAAAGTATCACATTTGTTCAAAAATCCAATTTATTAGGAAATAAACAAACACCAAATTTATTCCATTCAGATTAGAATAAGGCCAACAACAATAATACGTGCTTTTATGAACGAAGATTCCTGGGATTTCTGAATTAAATGTGAGGTATAATAATGAATTACGTGACATTCTTAGCATCGCTTCATGCAGTTGTATACACAATTGGTAAAGTTTCCCAAAATAACAAGAGATAAGACACTTGGTCTTGCCCAGCACGTGAAGTCAACGAATCGCAAACAAAAGGGGCCGATCCTATAAATATCATGACATTTGAATATCGAGTTAGTATACTTTAGAAACTGGGCAGTCACTATACTTGAAAGTGGTATATATTTACGTGAATAGTAAATTAAATTAAAAGTGGAAATTAAAGAGTGTGTAATTGTGCAAGCGAGCCGTACTTCTAAAGACGTAAGTAGATCAGATTTAGTAAAATTATACCATTTCTAATAATAAATAAAACAGGGCTTTTAATTACCATCTCAACTACAATCGTAATCACCATCTTAATCACCATCTTAATTACAATCTTACATTACAATCAAAATAACGATCCTAATAAAGATCTTGTTACGATTCCTGTTAATTACGATCTTAAAGACAATTTTGGATACGAGACTATGGAAATTGCTGCCTGTTCAAGCAATTTAATAATCTCTGAAAATGGTAGATATTCTATTACAGAAATGAAAAATCTTTCATTGGAATAAACGCACCAATAACGATTTGGATACTAATTTGGCTGGATGTCGACTTCAATTCTGGGGAATGCAGTGCACCTACTGAACCACTTTAGGTTAGATATTTTGATCTGATTTATTTTTAAAAACTGTTTTTATCTCAATAATAATTCAAAGTGTAAGAGCCGACAAATTGGGGTTTCTTGCATAAATTTATGAAAAGTAATAGATATCTTGAAACGTTTCAAAAGGTCTCTAAATGTAATAAAAATCTCGTTTTGCTGGCTTGATTTTTTAAAAAGTTGACAGATGTAAATAATTTAAAAAGGGAGAAGATATTTAAAAAAGTTGTAAATATTTAATCATTATACTATGTATTGTAGAATTGCTTTATTTAATTAAATCAGCTAGTCGAGGCAAAGAAAATTATAAATTAACATTTCTACAAGTGCTTGAGTAATAAAAGAATAAATCACGACATAAATATGACAAACCCAAATCTAGGAGCTGCGAGTATCACAGCATAAATATGTACGCCCAAGCCGTGGGGCGAATATCACAGTAAATATTGCGTCCAAGCGTGGGGGCTAACAGGGGTTAACACAGCAATATATTTTAAAAAGAACAAGTTTTCAGACTGTTGAAACTGTGAAAGAAAAAGCGGCACACGTCGAGAACGAGCCCACAGATGACGATTCTCAGCACTGTTTTAAACTATGAAAAATTCGCATGCAGCGGTGTATGAATTACGTGGAAGAAGTGTATATTGAGGGAGATAATAATTAAATATGTATAAATTTACAATAGAAAGTTTTAACAGCATCAATCTCGTTATTTTATAGCCGTACCTCCTAAACTAACACACTTGCTATATCGGTTTGAGAATGAGTTGCACTTGCTTAAAATTATCTGCAAATATGAAGGTTTTGTAAGTTATACATCGTTATTACAAATAATTTATAGCAGGTTTATTGCAGAAGTCCGCGTCTACTAAAACTTATGACTGCACTCAGTCCAGGATACTTAAGAATAGGCGGTACTATGGCAAACAAATTATGGTTTGTACCACAAACAGCTCACGATGCTCAACTACCTACTCGAAGTGGCAGTAAGGATGCTTGTAATGATCACCGTAATTGCCGAGCGCCAAAGGACAATTTTATTATGTCTGGTAAAAGAACTCATTCATTCTATGATAATTAAATTGATTTTAATATTTTAGGGGATCGATGGCTCGAAATAAACAAGCTTGCTTTAAATGCAGGTTTGAAAATACTGTTTGACATAAATGTTTTGCCTCGTCTGAATGACAATTCTTGGGATTCTAGCAACGCAGAAAAATTAATAGAGTTTTCTAATCGACACAACCTTAGTGTTATATGGGAACTGGGAAATGGTAATTACTGCTTTTAATTTTTGAATCTCATAATTAGTTTTAAATTATATTAATTAATTAACGCTAACTGTGCATGGTCCTAGAAAGACTAACATACAGGATCAAGTTCTGTCCAAGACATTATATTTTCCATCGAGCTAGTGCTCGATTTGAATTGATCATCTTATTAACTGTAATGCGTTAGTATTTATCAACCTACCTAGTGTAAATAACTACCTATAATATTATATATTTAATACTTGGCTTGTAGCCGTAATTTTGAGCGTTGCTTCTCTATAACTGGCATACGTCAAAAACTTGGCAATGTCAGATATGATTGACAAAAATGCCAAACGTACCGTACTCGGTGTCAATGTCGTTTTCTATAACTCCACCTCTCTGTGTTTTCTAATCAAATTTAAATCTCTAATTTTTATTATTATGCAACGGCTAGCTCTTTATAATCTACACAGAGTGCACAACGTTACGATTATCAATTTTTCTCTT
This sequence comes from Platerodrilus igneus, assembly GCA_036346225.1. Classification (NCBI taxonomy): domain Eukaryota; kingdom Metazoa; phylum Arthropoda; class Insecta; order Coleoptera; family Lycidae; genus Platerodrilus; species Platerodrilus igneus. Next base: position 1,719,360 of record JARFIW010001670.1, read on the forward strand.
CTCTACCCCTTTATGATTACCTACTTGTTTGAAATATAAAACGAAGTCAACTAATTTCATATAATGACAAGAAATATTATTTACAACTTTGTTACACTTTGTTACACTTTTGTATAAATTAAGTAAATTCAGTATTAAAATTTAAATAGAAAAAATATCTTAAAACTAATTAAATCTGACCTGTTACATTCGGCTATCACTGCTCTGCTTAGTTGAACCCCTTGGTTTCCATAAATTACTTCGTGTTTCTTTATTTTATTTCCATTGATTCTCGCAACTCAAAATTGTACCAAAATGGTCGACGCTGATTTAAAATACTATATTAATCCATTTAAAATATCCCCATATTCGAATTATCATCAACACAATTGAATTATAATATCTACCCACTCGAATTTGAATTATTATATCTATCCACATATTTGAAATATTATACCATCCATTCGAATTATCCATGCATTTAAATTATTATACCATTCATTAGGATTATCATCAATTAGAATTATTATATCACATTCGAAATCCTCCACACACTTAAAGTATCCCCACATTAGAAGCCGTTAAACGGCAAAAGAAGTCTCCATAATTGTAGCACTATAACACTATAACATACACAATTATATTATTAAATATTTAAAATTACGCGTGACTTTTAATTTACAGCGACGCAACTTAGCCCTGCTTGAGTTTAAAACTGAACTGTTTTATCATTGCTCGGTATTAATATAGGCTCATCCCACTTACATGTGGGCTGGGTTTTCAACAAGTCTGTAGATATCTTAACCAATAAGGTCTTTGTATGTCCTGCATTTTGAAGTGTTTCTGATGTAATATATCGGTTTCCCGTGTAATACCTATTTGCTTATAGATACCTCGTTATCTTGACCATACGTTGTTTTGTATAGATATTGCCTTTTGGATAATTGAACATAATAAATGATGTAATTTTAATTCCATTTTCGTTTATTTTACGCGTGTTTGAACTACGTTTTCTTATCAAAATGTTGATTGTTTCCGCGTACTTACATATAACTTTGTTAAGTTTTATCTCTTATCTTCGTATTTGTTTTATAACTAATTAGAAGCCTTTTCAATGCGTGTTTAATTACGTGTACAATCCTTTCCTCTAAATACGCGTACTTTTACTGAAAGGTATTCTTACTTTGCATTACTTAATATTAATAAAGGGCTATATACCGAGTGTTAAATACTTGTTATTTACATAACGTATGAACTACCTATTTTCCTGTTAAATACGAGTACTATTGTTGTAAGATATGCTTATTCGCGTTGTTTAAAACTAATTATGGTCTATATACAGGGTGTTAAATGCTTACTATTTACATAATGTATGAATTATTTAATTTTCTGCTAAATAAATGCAGTTTTCTGCTTCCTATCGCAATTTATGGTTACAACACGAACCTTGCTATACAATACACCCCTAAACAGCCTCTTATCACATCAATATATATATATATATATATTGCAGTGGTTTACTGTAGACAAACCCATTTTATTCTCGTCCCACGAATTGGGCACCATAAAATTGTAGTGAATTCGGAATTAATCGAATCCCACGCTTGGGCTGTCCTAAAATCTTTTCCTGAAAATTAAAAAATATTCCAATATCTCTGGAACACCTTCTTATTTCTCCATACCACGGCTAGCTCTACAATCTGCTTCTTCAGCGATACTTACCATCCCAAGTTTATTCTTTCTCACTTATACTACCAAATAAAATTACCACTCAAATAATTCAACGAAACACACATTTTATTCATACAAATCAAAATTTTTATGTCTCCAGCTCAATATTTACAAATTCGGATATACAGCTTCATAAAATATTACAATCTCAATCATTAAATCCTTTTAAATTTCCTAACTTTAATTTATTTCAACAATTTTTTTTATATATAAAGTCAAGTAGATGGGCCTATCTTGAAACCCTGAATTGAAATTTACTCTGGTCTAACGTGGGCCTGTTACTCTAAATGCATAAATAAATCGCATCTTTGTTTTCAACAACCCTAAAGACCCGTTTACTCTTTACATCAAATTTTTACGTCATTTATTTACACCTTCAAATAATAAATACAAATTGTTTTTTTCATATACCCTTCAAATTAGCTTTTACCTTCATAAAATTCACACCCAATGTGTCAAATCACTCTAGCACAAAATAACAGCACAAAATGTTCAAGAAATAACAATAGAAACTAATTTCGTTACCTGAAATAAGTTTTTCATCATCACCTCTGAAGATGTTGTCCACCCAAAACCTCATCGTAGCATTCCATCACCTCTCAGCTATATGTACATCAAACTCATTTCCAATCGCTATCCAAGTCTCTGCAGACGCCTTCAATATTTTACTCATATAATTGTCCAAAACAAATTAATCGCCTTACGTATCTGTCAAACATCTAGCATCCTCGTTCCAACAAGTTCTAGGCACGCTTACCTCAGTAACATCCTTTGTTCGTTCTTTGAATGTAGCTACAGCACCGTTTACAATATAGCACCCACTCGTGCTTTCACACTTTCAATTAACTTAAGACGGACTGTACTATTACCGATTTATAAAACTTTAAACTTGGATGTTACTCTTTAAGTCTGAAGCGGACCGTAGAAGTAAGTCAAGTAAAAGCTAAGCGAAGTAAGAGCTCAGTGAAGTAAGAGAGCCCACCACGTCTTCTAGCACCTCCTGCACCCTATTTCAATCGAAAAGTTCTCCCACCGTAAGCGATTCTGAAAATTTTATATGCAACGAACTTTCTAAAACTCAGAATTCTCATTCCATCGTCGCTTTAGTCCGAAACACTGGTTAACAAATACAAGGGTCGCGCTCTTCTTGAAATTTTCTCTCACCCCCTAGCAATCAGCTAATCACAAACATTTCTCCCATTCTTAGGTCTAGCCTCCAACTATCTTACCCTTGCCTAACTCATATTTGTTGTCTCTTTCACAATCCCACTCCACCAACATAAAATCGATATTGTGGTTAACCTCTATAACTTATCGCGCATTTTAAACGAGTGTTTTATCCAACGTCTCTATTTGTTTTCCTCGTCTAGCCTATGCTATAGATATCCCGTCTCAACTTGTTTTCAAACCACCTGTTATTTTCGTAGCCTTCGCATCGACCGTTAACTAAAATTTCTACAGAATTGTGTTCTAACGTACATTCTGGTTCCTTGAACTTGTTTATCTATCTGTCAGGCTTTGTATGAACCGATTGTCCGTTTGAAATTGTACTTTCCATGTTGTTCAACTTATAGAATTTTTTATTATTTATATTTAACGAACGCTTTGTTTAGTTAAATGGGAAATATGCGTTTACATTATTGATTTTATATCCAAAAGCTCTCCTTATCATTTGTCTGCTTGATTTACACCTATTAAAATATTAAAGCTCATTATATTCGTATCATCCTTGAGTCTTCACGTACTACAAAGCTTCTACACTTATGCAAATTTAACACTACGATTTATAAATACAAATGTATGCTATTATCCGCTTGTTTTAATGTCAAAACTAATTAATTTGGTACGTAAATAAATTATTTCTATTTTCTATATACACGGTCCGTACAAAATTATTCTCTTGACCTATCTATCCTCCTTAACCTATAATTTACTATATTATACTATATTATATATATATATACATATATATATATATACACGTAAGATTTTGTGTATATATATATATATATATATATATATATATATATATATATATATGTATATGTGTATGCGTTTTTTAGGTATATATGCAAATAACACTTATACACTACTTCCTTTTTCATGCCTACTTGTGCACACACATACGCTTCCATGCATACATAGACTTGCTCATGCACGTAAATAAACAAATTCAATCATACTGTTTTAGAAACTTTACTTTGCCTGGCCAGCTTAACGGAAATTCTGGAGTTTACAAAATGAAATCAAGCACAGCAATACCATAAAGGATCTATACAGTCAAAAATATTCTCTCATACATAACCATATAGAACATTTACAGCATAATTTCTTTCAAACATAATCTTATTCCTAAAAAGTACTCAATTATCAAAAATGTTCCTTACCTAATGTAGGTTTAAATTTACAAAACTCAATTTTTTTCTCTTGTGGATGGTTTACCTGGCTTGTTATTCCGATGCTTGTAAGGTTTGTTTTGACCAAAAAAAAAAGCTTCACAGATGGTCTATTAAAAATCAAAGTGTTTCGAACTCTGATCACAAACTTTCCTGACAAATATCGTTCAAAAAACATTTTATAATTAACACCTATTCTTAAACTAAATGACAGATACTCAAATATCAGTTACAAACAAAATATTTTTAAAAGTAATACTTGCAAAGATTCACAAAGCGCTTCTCTAATTCGTAATTAACAGTATTAAATGTCTTTTGCTTTTATTTTAAATTAACGTCAAATCCCAGTTCATAAAATCATCCATTTACTTAAATCTTCCTTTAGAAACATCAGTTTTCAGAGTGCATTTTTAATTTAATTATTTAAGTTGATTTTTAAATAGCGTTGTATCGAAGAATTTGCTCTCTTCATTGTGTATTACAAATTCAAATAACTGCATTTTAATCATGACCTTTATATTTACTGTTACTTGGTCGACGCGAATTTGCCAATTGAATTCTTAATGTCGATTGCTTTTGTTTATATACAAAAATAATCTCTTTTCTAGATCGTTCTAGCACCATACAGAACATTTTACCGTAATGCGTTAGCGTGATTTATGTGCGCTGCCCCGTCCTTGTTTAAAATATAAGGTTAATTTTCGGGGTCGCCTTCTATCCTACAGTGATTGCAAAAGATAATAAATAATTCTTATCAATTTTTATGGGTTTTTTAATGTTCCGGCTGCTTCGTAGAATAAATGTTTATTTATGTAATGAGTTCATACGAAACTGACGTATTCTTTCAAAAATTCTTTCTTAATCTCGAACCTTAAAGAAGAACTCTTTATTTAAAATGAACTTATGTAATACAAAAGTCAATTTATTTGATTAACGCTTTAATAGCTTTATAGTGCAAGGGAGTTTTATTTTTATAGAAAATATTTGCTTTACGGTAAAATGTGTTTTAATACACAAAATTAAGATTAAAGCGTTAATTTTTAGCTAGATTGATATGGTTCTTAAGCTAGAATGCCCCGGAAAATGTAATTTTTATGATAATTAATGGCTACGTATTTACACTTAAAATTGATTGATTTTCAAAAAGCATGAGACTCGCATTTAATGCGTTTTTACATTATTTCTTAATGATTAATTATTTTTACTTATGCTGCTTACACGGCTGCATTGTCAATATAAAGTGGGGCTTTTAAATACACGGAAAGTGTGTTTTGCTTTCACGTAAAGGCTACGTATTTACAATACGCTTATATTATGCAGGGTGATTATTTATACACACAAAATTGTGTTTTTGCTTGGCAAAAAGTAAGCTCGTTTTATACAGGGCGTCAATTTGCTACCTTTCTGAATTTATGGATTCTTTTTCTAAATTAATGAAACCACTGTGACAAATACAAGTACAATTATTCAAAATAATCCTCTTGCAAACAATCTTTTAAATATAAATATAATGCAACTACAACAACTTTCTTTTATAAACAATATTTTAAATACATATTTTATAGTTATTCTTCCTCACAAACAATATTTTAAATACAAATACAAGGGTCCACAACATCTTCTCGTAAACACGTCGTTCTCAATTATTTTCTACACCAGTCTAATAAACAAACCTTAAATATACGGTAATCTTGCATTGATAAACCCTTCATTAAACTTTTATTATAATTACTATATACACCAATTACCTGCAGAAGTCATCTATTTAATATTCATTCCCTTAAAAACCGTGTTAAACGTAACTGAATTTAATATGTTTATTTTACCTTATACAACAACAAATCTTGTACGTGAATTTGTCAACAAAAATTCCTAAATATTAAATTAAATTGACTTGCACACACAAAGCTTACTGTGAAATTTTAATACTTAATCTAAAAAATGAGTCTTTTATAAATCACTCAATTGAAACATATTTTATTTTTTACTATTAAGCATCTTCTCGTTGTTGGTTTTAGTTCACTAGCGTTGACTTTTCCAAACACAATAACCGTTAATCCTTATTAATTAATATCAATGCTTCATCCTTTGTTAAATCGTTTTAGAGGTGCAATTTTTCAACACATTAATCTATTGCTCATATACATCAACACTAAACCATTCAAATCATATGTGTCTGGTTTCTCTGCATGTTCTTGTACGCCTGGCTTGAAGTCCTTCAAAAAAGGAATGAATTTCAGTAACGTTTTCTGTTGTTGATTACGAGTTACTGGCGTTTAAAAGAAAACCGTTCAAATATTTTTTCTCTACTATCCCATTACTGACACCAGTGCAACAAATTATCTAATTGTCCTTTGGCTTTTATTTCCAATGAGTACAAGTCTAATTATTCTTTACAATTACAAATATTTAGAAAGTCTTGTTCAGATTAGTACTAGCTTACTCATTATTTATAGGCGCTAATTTAATCTTCTAAATACGATGAACCTAACACCATTGTAGCATTTACCTTACTGGTAAATTATTTATCCAGCACATTTATATTACTTAAGCAAATTTCTATTTTCATTACTTTATGCGCATCGAACATTTATTAGGACGGAATTCAAACTAATACTGATCTATCGCGACAGAGCTCATGCTTATATACAGTATCATTTAATAATTCTTATTTTTATTTTAATAGGTTTAGATACAATACTAGCTGAGTACTTGTATATGTTGTATCGTTTTTCTCATGAGCTATGCTTTTTTACATATGCGCTTTGCTAAAATAATATATTGCATTCTAATTAAATTTAGAACTAAAATATTTATTTGAACAACTTAGCTTTTTGTTTAGAGCCCACCTTATTTAAAAATCATCATGGATTTGAGATTACAGCACAACAGTTGGCACGAGATTTTATCAAATTTCGAACCATTTTAAATAAATATCCTTCATATAGAGAAGCATTGCTAGTAGGGCCTGATATGTCACAACCAAAAATAAATAATTTGAAGTATTTCAAATACTTTCAAGAGTTTCTTGAAAATGGAGCTAAAGCCATTGATGCAATAACTTGGCATCAGTAAGGCCTATTGTTTTTTACCTTATAACGCTTATACATTTTTTAGGTACAATGTAAATGGAAGTACAACAAAGCATCCAGATTTTCTAAATCCTGAAGTATTTGATGGACTTAAAGTTCAAATTCTCAAGATACAAGATACCATTAAGGCAGCCGGTATAACAAGAAAACGAGTTTGGCTAGGTATGTAATTAACAGTAATTTTTAGAAAAAGCAAATCGTACTATTGCTTTGTCTCGTATAATTGTCATTTTAGCAACAGATAGATTTAGTACAGAGACATTTGACTATATCTGTACAGTAAAATTCAGATGCCTCGTTACATTTTCTAAATCTTGATATTTTTGTAAACATCCCTATTTCCTTTATTTGCATGCATGGCATACACGCGCACGCAATTGTGTGTGTGGATATGTTTGATTGATTATAACTAATAGTATTATTATTTATTAAAACATTTGATTCACATTACTTAATCAATATATATATATATATATATATATATATATATATATATATATTGTCGCGTAGTTTACTCAGGTACAATCGAGCCCCACAATTTGGGTGCCATAATTGTCGCATAGTTTCTCTGGAAATCGCCGGATCGCTAATTCGTGCCCCACATTTATGTTGTGAATTTTACCTCGGCTGCTCCCTCTCGGCTTACTCGTTTATGCATAATATACCAACAAAGACGCTTACCTGGATTGCTGAAACTTAAACTCCCGCTCACTGCCTCCACGCTGTAATCTAAAAGCAAATCACTACCCTACAATCATACTCAAAATAACGCAATTCGCAGAATACATCACACTCTATGTACATGAAATAAATATTATAATTTTTAAAAACTCTGTTCATTATATACAGTAATATCCTTGTATTCTCAACATTTCATTTTCAAAAATATATTTGAATTCAATAATCTCATCACAAAAAAATACTCTATTAAAGTAAAAGGGCTAACCCATACCTGACTTTAACCCTAGTCCTAATATGAGCTCACAGTAAAACTCTTTAAACTTGAGTGCAAAATTATAGCACTACGAAAATAAAAATAAGTCCCCTTTACTTTGTACAACATAACCTAGTTATTCTTACATTAATTATTCCTTACTACCTAAACAAGTTTTCATCTATTTATAAAATCCCAAAAATTTTCAGTTCATCAATTTCATAAAAAATTATCACCCCAAAGCACAAAAAATTAACATAAACACAGCTAATCACTACCACAAAAATGTTTTATAAAATTCGTTACATGGTAACTGTTCTCCTGCAGGTATCAGCAAACCAGCCCTCAATGATGATGCCGTCTAAAGAATGGGCTATGGAACTTCTCTCCATGTTGAATCACCATTCCTCCCGGCACACTACTATCCAAATCTTTCCTCATTTACTATAAACAAAATGCATCCAAACTTCCACAATTTACCATTATAATTCCATTTATAAATAACCAATCAATAATTGCTGCTTTCACCACTAAATTCCAAATTTTGAAACTACATGTACACTCCAACACCAAAAAACTGTAGTTGGTACTTACATGCTTAATACACGCTACGCTCTTAACTCAATATTTATTGGAAAATTTTCAATATTTCAACTTATTATCACTACACACCGACTGTGTGAAATTACAAAATAACTATATACAATCACTTCAAAGGATTCACTACTAGATTTACCATCGAAGACGACCGAAGGAAAAGTAAGAGAGTGTCACCCTCCTGCAGGGTGTTTATATAAGGACAAACGTACCCGTGTTTCTAAGTTCTGCACGTATCCTATAACATACAAACAAACATTCCTAGTGAATTCTCAACCGTCTGCTTGCTTCCATAAATTACAGGCCTAAACGTCGTCAATTTCAAGCTAAAACACGAACGGTTCTTATTTTTCTGTGAACTACAACCAACAAACATATAGAATTCGTTCGAAAACAGCCAACCGTTCGTGCGTTTGAGGAAAACTATCCTGAACAAACATCGATTCTCGGTAGATTCACACCTTTCAACTCAACCAAACATATTTCTTCTCACTTCCTCTCGTATATAGCCTTGTTCTACTCATGCTTTATTCTAACAAACCCCCAGTTGGATATCTGCCCTCTCTCATATTAAGACTGTTACGTGTATACCTGTAACGTCCAATTAGATCACTCAAATTATCTTCATATTTTCGATCGATACAAACATCTTTCGTCTTACTTTATCTACAAGCTACAGAATTGTCTTTGTTCCCTTGTTTGTCACGAAGTCTAACTGATACTTAACATTTGCATCTTAGTCTTTCATATGATGTGAGAAAGTCCGTCTTCGGTAGTAATATCGATCCGTGCCTGCCTTTCAACGTTCATTTACATTCTTAGAAATTATTGATTTTGTTACCTACCACTAACAAACTCGTGTTTTAAATGCTATATTTGAACGTTTCTTTTTTACTACAAATATCGATCCTATGCTAAATAATATGCAAAGCTTTTACATCCTTCTACACTATCTTAAATTATAGTAAAAGTGGTATTTACATCTTGTTGTTTTTCACCTTCGGTGTCCTACTTTATAAATATCATGCTATTTCCTTACTAAATAAATGCAAAGCTGCAACTAAAATCAATTTAACCCTAAATTCCTAACTTAAGTTGAATAAGTGCTATCTTAATTATCTAATATACCTAATTAACTTTTCCATAGCTCGTGGCTACACACTCTAGCTTGACCTATAAACTACTAATCTATTTTTTAAGCTGCAAATTACACGATAATATATATTGCTCTGAAGTTTAGCTCTAAAAACAAGCGCTGGATCACAAATTCGAGCCCCACAATTGGGAAGCCATAAATGTTCTGCATCTACCTGGAACAAGTAGGTTAATTCGTGTCCCACACTTTGGATCGACATAAATACTTTGGATTTTTCTTTGGGACGAAGCACTACAACCTAAACTTGCATTTAGTACCCACTTACAGTTTCTACCCTCTGAAGTTGCTCTACGTGTAGGACGCCAAACCTCCCGCTTTTTGCTCTGTTTCCTCAGGGATATTCGCCACTGCTTCTCAGCTGTCCTTTGAAGATGTTGCCCTACTATTCAAAGCAAGAAAATTCGACTAGCAAAATTACATCACACTTTATTGTAACATCAAATAACTTCCCAAAAATCTTTGTCTTAACATTCTTAATTCATGCCTCAGATATTATGGTATTGTTTCTTTCTTCGCCGGTGAATACACCCCCCTTATGGTATTGCTGTAACAAGGCTTGTTTCACCTGCTACTAGTTCCACACTTCAGGATCGCTATAAGCCATCCACATCTCTTGCGTATGTGGAAATGTTAGCTTCGTCTAGCAGTAGTGGACCGTCAACGTCGAATGTTGTCTTATTTAATTCTCTCGCCAAACCTTCAGTAGTGTTACTCTTCACCGTTCAGATGGAAATCGCTGATTCCTCTGGTTCTTTCAAAAAAATTTGTTGTTTACTCGACTCGGGTAGCATGACTTCTTGTATTTCACTAAGTAGTGTGAAACGTTTGGGTTTCCGCGCTACTCGGCATTTTCTAACCCTTAGTGGTATAGACTCCATGCGTTCCGCAACGATGCATGGTGTTATAACCGTTTTTCTTGTTAACCTTAGCGTATTAAACAATCAAATCAACTTGATTTATATCGACTGCCAAATTATTAAATTTCTTACATTTAACCCAAATAAAAAGGATTTTTAAAATGCATTATAAACTGTTTAAGGTGAAACTGCATCTGCTTATGGTGGTGGTGCACCTGCCATTTCTGATCGATACGTGGCTTCCTTTTTGTGGCTTGATAAATTAGGAGTTGCTGCGCAGAATGGATTGGATATTGTCATAAGGCAAACATTATTTAAAGGCCACTATGCATTAATAGATGAAGACTTAACACCTTTACCAGTAAGTACGAATTTATTTTATTGATATGAAGGAATAGAAAATGTTTAAATCCAATTGATTAACAAATATTACTTGGAGAGTAATTCTATAATTCTAAGATTGAATTTAATAAAAAAGTGAATATTATGGATAATTATTGGTTTTGTTAGGTTTCTACACACTATCCATTTTTAACTTTAGAGACACCTGGAAAAAACCTTAAATAGTGAAGTATGTACTTATTAAGAGAAAAACCTGTTTTGGTTACGGAATGAGGAATAAGTTATCAAATACAGCTTTTTACTTTTTAAACAGTTAACACGACTTACATATCCTCCAAATTAGAATACATATGTAATGAAATGAAACTATTAAAAAACTTAAGTTAGATGCAAAAGGTTAATGAAAGTTCACAAGTAAGGTGTGAGAACAGATGTGAATACAATGTATTCCAGACGCAACGTGATACTGCAGGTGCAGGTCACAGTAGGTTATAAAACCGTAATTATTAGTATTAAGATTGTTACTTTGTATTGTATAAAGGAATAAAGAAATAAGCAGACATGAGCTCTGCAGTTCACACGAGAAATGTGAGGGACAGGGACAACATAAATATCCTGGAGAGCCCAAGAAGGTCAGTCAGTTTAAGCTTCTCAAGTTTAACATTGTTGTTAGTTCAGCTACTCGCCGTAATTTAGTTTGATTAAAATAGTAACTTCAACTTGGAATATTTTTGATCCACAAACTTGTAATTTAAAAATTAATATTGTAATTCAGTTTAAATAAATATTGTTGGAAGAAGACTTTCTAAAAAAGCAGCTCCCAAGGCCCAAAACCTAACTCACGTTGTAGAAAATGCATAAACAACCATCCTTACAGAATCTTCAACTACCATTTTGTTGGAAACATTCCACTTTAATACCTGCATAACTTACAATAGTTGAACTGCCTTGTTTTTGGAATTACAGCTTTGATTGCGAGACTCTTTATACTGTAATAGTTACTCACCTTCCGATAGATATTGCACTACCTTATTTTAGGTCTTAATAATAATTTTTCGTTCAGCGTCAATATTTACAGTTACTCTTTAAACACCGTTTGTTTATCTTTTTGTACAATAAGTTTTACATTTTCTCACATTTTTCTAATCTCTTATTTCCCTTTACCTGTAAATTCTTACATCAACTTGCACAAATTTTCAACTATTCTTAAATGTTATACTGCATCTGATTTTCCAATGCTCCGCCCGAAAGTATTACTTTGGCTAGGAAGCGAGTTTTGCCGAACCCTTGCCGTTCCAAGTAAGGTAGGAATCTCTTTAACGTGTATGACAACACTCACACACGGGACATCCATTATACCTCTCATTCGAACGAGAGCGTATTTTTGTACAAAATGCTAGTCTAACATTTTTCAAGCGGACCGTGTCGGGATTCGAACCTGGGACCTTGGGCATAGTAGTCACACGTATACCGACGGAGCCGCCTTCGTTAATGTTACATTATAATTTGAATAGGGCCGCTATACTTGCGGCCACGTCCCCAATGCTCCACCCGGAGGTACTACATTGGGTTTAAACGCGAAAATAAACGTGCTTCTTATTAATTCTAACTTCATAATTAATCCACCTAAATAAAAATCTAACAAACTGAAACAAAAACTAAAAACAGGGATTAAATAATGGTATCCTTAGCGTTGACTTTGGAGTGTACCCGATCAACAAGACACAAGCAAAAATGAGAGGGGGAGGGATCCGTAATACCGGATAGCAGTCGCCAGCTCTGCTTACCAGTGCGACCTAAAGGGTCGACTTAAAACTATCCAAATCTAGCTAGCTAATTAAAATGGACTCAAAGTTCCAAGGCAATTGCCAAAAGTATTAATAGTGAATCCAACTATTGTGCCTGCTGTATAAATTTCCAAATTCGTCCTGATCTAAGTATTTTATCTTAAATTTGTCCCTAACGTTCCCTATCATTCCCTAACTGACATAATATATATACAATCTGTTTTTCTATATATACTGCGGTCAAAAATTGGCGACAGAACGTCAAACGAATCAAGCCACAAAACAATACAATGCAGACAAAAAATATAAGTGTAAAAATAAATATAAATATAATATAACAATATAAATAAACATATAATAAATATATAAATAAATTTCTGAATAAGCAAAAGCATGTAACAGTGCATTAATCAGCAAAAGCAAATACATTATCAGGTGCACTCGCATGAGCATTATATCGACCAGCGCCATTACACAAAAAAACGCGCTTGTTATATTATTTCAAAATCTGTTTAAAATCACAAATCAATGCTCGTGCGAGTACAGCCGCCACAACTTTATTCTTACCTTCAATATAAATTTCTCCAGCATCCGAAGATCTGGTCGTCTACCTATATCTATTGGTTTTCTACCTTTATGAGGGAGTTGGATATGCACTGTTAAAGTCCTAGTGGGTATGCACTAAATGTTCTGGGGGGGGGGATCACAATCACTATCACTTCACTTTCAAGTCCGGGGAGGGGGGGGATGCGCGGTTTCACTCTATTTTATTCTTTGTTTATTTTATTGATTTAATTTAATTAGGGTTTCTGATTTATTTGTTATTGTTTATTTGTTATTATTTATTCCCGATTTCCCAATTTTCCGTGCATAATTATGAAGTTAGACAGTGATTGTATTAGTGGTGTGGGGGTTTCTCGTGCATATTGGGCATTTGGGTATAATTATCATGTTATTTCAATGCTCGTATCCTTACTCACGCCAAGTCAATCTAAAATTTTTCAATCCTCCCACCAACCCCACCGAATTTACACGCGGTTGTCACTGTCTAATCTCGCGACTCTTCCCGCGAATTCTTTTAAGGCTGCCCGGAACGCCTTCTGGTTAACCACTTCCCGACTTCCTTTAGGCTCTTTGGCCATGCCAGATCTAGGATAGCTAGTTTGCTATCAGCCAACCCTTGATTTCCCGTCTCAAGCGGGCAGTCGAAGAGCACGTGCTCTGCGCTTTCCGCGCCCTCACCGCATTCGCAGCGGTCGCTGTTGGTTAAACCGAATCTTAGTAAATACGCCTTCAGGGCGCCGTGCCCTGTTATCAACTGCACCATTTTGTGATCGAGCTTAACCTCGATCCTACCTCTAGCTTCTATGCTCGGTATAAATTTGTGGGTCAACCTGCCCGTGGCAGCGTTGTTCCACCTCTCTTCCCATTGTCGAATTGATTTTTCGCGCAGCTTTCTTTTAGTTAAAGACCTCGGTATCGACGAATGTGATATCCGAAAGTCGCCCGTCGCGGCCTCTTTAGCTAATTCGTCAGCCCTATCATTTCCTACGTTACCATCGTGCGACTTAAGCTAACAGAACTTTAAACGTCAAAACTCGAGCGCTGTATGCGCTATTTTCCAGACGTCCGCCTGGAGGTCTGTCGAGGTGTTCATGTTAGTTAATGCCGTCAGCGCTGATTTACTGTCGCTGATTATATAATAATCGTCTCTGCCCGTGTAATTTATTACGTAATCGATAGCCTTTCGTATGGCTACCAATTCGCACTGGAAGATAGTGCTCCAGTTCGCAAGTTTGGTTTGAAACCGGAACACCTCCCTTTCCTGCTTAAACACGACAAACGCCGCGCCTGCTTGCCCATCATCCATACGTAAACCGTCCGTGTAAATTCTAATACCCGTCGCGTCCCGACAAACTCGATTCCTCTAATATCGGCCGGGTGCCCTAACTGTGATACGACAATCTTTTTCTCTGCCTTCCTATTGCCAAGAAAAATGTCTTCGATAATTTTGCGTCCTTTTCCGGTATCTACTAACCTTCTATCTCAAAACTCCCTAACGACATATTCGATAGGGAGAGTCTTAATGATAACCAGGACCGCCTCCGTGGAGGTGGTCCTGTACGCCCTCGCCGCTTTCACCGCGGTAATGCGTTGAACGCTCGTCAATTGACGCATCTCTCGGACTTTGCAACCTTCCGCCCATGCAGATGCTGCGTACAGCATTGCCGGCTCTATAGCTCCGGCATAGACCGTCCTCAGTCGACTTTCCCTCCATAAAACCGAACTGTCGGTTATTAAAACCACCGCTGTCTCGCACTAAGTGCTCAACTCGCGTAGTCATAACGCGATCCAAAGCTTTCCCCAGCACCAGTAGCAAACTAATTGGACGATAGCTGCCCGGGCGTAAATTTTACAACAGTTTCTCTTCCAATTACCCCATTTCCATTAACTTTCATTTAAGGTGTTGAATGTCGTATTAGTTTTTCTGCTATAGTTATTCTTTTTAATTGTTTTTATATAAATACACACTTATATGTGTAATTACAAACAGTTAGGGATTCAGAACATAATGTGTTTCATTTGTATATTAAAGTATAATTGATTCGTTAGTCATATTGTGCTATTATACTTTAACGAATTCTTTTATTATCCTTTTACTTTTATTCCCAATAAATAAATGTCTAATAATTATTCTTTGCAATCACAATTATTTACAGTCTTGTTTACATTAGCACTAGCTTGATCACTATTTGTAGGCACTACCTTAATCTTCTACATACGACGAACTACACACGATTGTAGCACTAACCTTTCTGGTAATTTATTTATCTAACACATTAATATCACGTAGGCGAATTTATATTTACATTAATTTATGTACATCCGACGTTTATTAGGATGGAATTCAAACCCCGTAACAGTGCTCGCGTTTATATACAATAATGCTTTATTCTAGTTAAATCGAGAAACCATCTAGAATATACGTCATTAAACCTATTGTATTATGATACCTATTGTAGTACGATACCTATTAATCGCTCTCTTTATTGTTAGACAGATACAAGGCCGCCTTACTAAAAACCGAATAAGTGTAATTTCTTAAGTGTTCTATATTCTTCTTAATTACTGTACAATATAATTATAAAAACTTCTTTTAAAGAGATATACTCCAATAATTTGATTTATACATTTCTGTTATTTTAATGAAATACCTACATATTTATTAAATCCTTTTAGAAAAAATATAAAGCACTTCAATATATGACGTAAGTGCCCCTTAATTAAATTACCAATTAAAATCCAGTATATGTTTAACAAATAGAATGACTCTTCAAACAACTCCTTTCAAAAATAAAAATTAAACAGATTTTTGTTTATCATGACTACATATTTAAAATGATAGGTATGTAGAAGGTATACTTGTCTGGTTTACGCTACAGATAATTTCAAAGCAAAAAGATTTGAGATTAGATCAGATTAGATTTTTAGTTTACACCCATTGATATTTAATAATAACTAACTCTTTTCAGATGACTTGTTACGGGTGTTTGTTAAGTTTTTAAATTTGTAATTGACCAAAAGAGGCGGGAATCCCGTAACAAAATAAAGATGCACAAACTAACTACAGAGATGCGGTAGTGGATTCCTGTAACAATAAATGGCAGAAAATTGAACAAAATCGAGTAATGATAAAAATTTTACTTATGAGCTTCTTCAAGCTATGTTATTACTAGCACTTACCCTGTTAGGTTTTCAATTCGTCAAGTTTAAAAGGCACCAACTATGTCTAGATAAAGTATTTTCTCTGAACGACGTGAAACCAGGGAATTGTTAATTACAGAGTATTCTCTTACAAAAGATGGCCTGTCGTTTCAACAAATAAAACAGTTCTCAACACACCTGGCTTAAATCTATTCTAAAATAACATTATTTGAGCATTTCTGTAAACAAATAGGTATAAAACGATTTATTATTCTATAATCAACAGGGTGTTTATGACAAACCAAACCTTTATTTTTCAGTTTAACCCCTTATCTGTTCGTGTTGCTGACTTCTACGGAATTGAATTCTTTTATTCAAGTGGTTGTTTAGCAATGTCATTATTCCTACTTTTTTGCCTCAGGGGTATGCGATTAATATATGTGTATCTAACATGTGGAAGATGCCTGACGTCATGGTTTCTTTTGTTAATCCGTGTAAATGTGATATAGATGAATACATTGTCCTGTATAATTATCTCTGGTTTGTAACTTCATCTGTCTGGGTTTCATTATCTCGGGATTTTTTCCTCTGTATTACATTGTAACAACCCGATTTTTATTGCGTCTTGCATACATTGTAACCGACATATGTAATTAGGTGGGTGTTTTATTAAATGGAATATTTTTAATGTACAAAAACTTTCTTAATATGTTATGAGGAACGTATTAAAATTTGTTTTTCTTTTTAGTGATTTTTCAAATAATTGATGAATTGGAGTTTAATTTCAAATGTATTGTACAGAAATAAAATGATGCTTTTGTGATTTCTAAATTTATGATTTTTATAGAACTCTTATTTATTGCAACAGCTTATTAACACTATTATACTGAAACCAAACTTATGCAAGATGCTTCGATAATAAGTTGTCCGTTTTAAATTACTTTTTCCCCATTTCTCATTGATTTTTATTTCTCGCAATGCCCAAACGTTGCAGACTTATTCTTAAAATATTTCATTAAACCTTATCGAATATAAAACTATCACATTTAAAACTAATAACAGATGACAGTAGGTATAGATATTTAGGATCCTTTTTAGAAATGTCAAAAACTGTGGGAATGTTTCTCTATAAATTTTGAGCATTTCTACTCCTGTAACAGATACAATTTTGAAGCAATGCAAGATCTTTGAATAATTATAAGTGTTGCACCATAATTTTAACAACTTGGAGTAGTTCAATTTATACGATGTATTACAGAAAATCGAAGTGGGATTGCGTTAAGTACAGTTTCGGTATAGAAAATCAGGTAAATATTTCACAGATAAGCTTAGAACCATACTTTGTTTAATATCTCCAAATATTGATGGCACTGTTCAACTTTCTTTGAATTATTGCACGACTGATTCCAAAAATTCTAGTCCATTTTTGTTAAATTAGCTTATGTAAATTGTTCAATATGTTGTGTGCTATGCTATTGTAAAGCAGGTGTGCTTCTATTTACATACGATGAGTGAAATTAAAAAAATTAAACCTAGGAAGAGCAGAACAAAACAAAACAAAACAAATAAGAAAATAGATAGTCAGGAAAATCTAAATCATAAGTCCATCGTAGTGGTACACTTGTTGAAAGAAGATTGCAACTTATTTCGAAATGCTTTATACAAAAACTCTGCATAAAATCGAATAATTATTTCAATTGTTTTATAGTGACATTAAATTATTACAAGACATCAAACTTATTTCAAATTTAAAGAAAAAAATCATTATCATAGCAAAACAAATTGATAAAGTTCTTCGACCTGAATATTTAAGAATGATTGATTCATAATTGATACCTACACAAGGTAGGTGTAATGTCATTCTGTCATTATATCTTTAAGATTAATTCAAAACAAAATACTTCAAAATTCATTCTTGAGGATATGCGGGGTAAATATTTAAGTCGTCTTCCCGAGGTAGAAGTTAACGTTTACAATTTAATTAGTACCCATTTATAACTAAATCCGTCAAATAAAGTAATTACTCACAACACAAATCTGAACTTAGATATTTTAGGAATCCCGATCTAGTGTGCAAAAAGATGTATAATTTGTTTAAAATATATTAGAAGGAATAAAAGTTCAGAAATACAATACAATACGACTTTTCATGCTTACTTTGACAAAATGTAGTGATAGAGTTTTGTGAACCAAAAATTAAGGTTTATGACTCCTGTTCAGCAAATGAAACCAAAATATCTGCCAACCTAGTTGTTTAATGCGCGAGGGGTTTTATAAATTTGTATATCGACTTACTTCCGCGTTGTTTTATTGTTCTAACGTGTAGTTCCTATTCTTCAACTAAATGGACTGTATGCGAATTATAGTACGTGTTACATTTGCACTTTCACTGTGTTTTTTAGGGGTTTATCGATAAAATCACATTCGGCGGCACTAGTGACTAACTTACCGAACGAACAACCGTTTCGCTCCGATATCTATAAGAGAGTGTTTCTGTAACTACCCCTTTTTCAAATTAATTTACACATACACAAAGGAGGTTTTACGACAGGATAAAACGGGACAAGGGATGACAGCTTGACTATTTGATTTAAGTACAAATTTAAAATAACTTAAAATTAACCACGCAAACGTGCGACAGAGACCGAACACTAGTTGATCCCTGAATGATGTCTATCTGATTTACAAACAGAAAGTTGCAAATTATTGAAGAATGAAAAGAGAATTGCAAGATTTTTGATTGTAGATTTCGACTACAGTTAAAATTTCCTCTAAATTGAATCCTACGTCAGTTCTACAAAGGTTTATTATGGTTATGTTTATTTTACATTTACTACCACAACAATGACTCATTGTAATGTATTTCTTTATGGAAACTCAATCTAAGAAGGAAGTCGAAGGTACTTGTAGAAAATTTTAGATAAACGATTTACAGCAAGAATCTATTTTTGTCACAATTGATTGGAAATTGACTAAATATTGTAAAAATGTTCTGATACATTAGCGTTGAAAGAAGATTTTGCACTAATTGATGGTTTAATAGAAATATCGAATAGCACTATGTAACGTGCATTTTCGTAGCTTAACCTTTTTACAATACTCAATTCGTAAATACATTTCTGCAACTACTATCTCTATGTTTTATATATTTATTAACTCGTTTGCGAATAATCCCTTTATATTATATTACGCGATTATCGACTTTCACTCTCCACGATTCGATAGTGTGCTTAGGTGATCGAGATTGAAACACATCCTTAGGTGAATGCGTCGTATTATAATGAGTGGATATTATTGATTTTCTAGTTATCGATAAGAGGTTGTAATAACAAGGAGTTTAGATAAACAGATGAAGAGTTGTAGTTTGTGTTTTGTTCTTCGTTCCTATTAATTACGTGGAAAATACTGTTTCCTTGTGGCTTTTACTAATTGTGTTTTTGTGGCGTTGTTCTTTTCTTATGTGAGTAGTTCATACTTTGGATAATCCAAATACTGTGGATACTGTAGTTTCTGAATTTTCTAACCCCAAAGAATCTACAACAGATCTTTGCTTGTGCAAGTTTCGTGTTTGCGAAATATAACAGATTACCGGCTTACGAAGGTATCGGTTGAAGTTTCTCACTGCTTTTTGGGATGTTTATGAAGATAATAAACATTTGGTCCCAGTTGAAATTAAACTAGTGCTACAACATATTTCGAAATTATTGCCTCAGGAAATAGAAAACAAGAAATTTATCAATGCTACATAGTTCCGTCGCGTGATAATGTCTGTTGCTAACACCAGTGAAATAGGTAGGTGTAATTAGGGTAACGTGTGATAAGTTCCATCAACACCCTCCCAGTAAAGGGTGAAGTGCTTCGCTAGTGCAGGACCTCGTGAATCCCACACTTCAAATGCGAGGAAGCGTTCCTGAAGGACTTTTTGTAACTTGAACTATTTCCTACTTATTATTACTTTAAATATCTATCCGTTGTTTTGCCATATCTTCGTCGTTCTGATACCTTTTACAATAGACTTGCCTGCGATTAAGAAAAAAAAAAGAAAGAAAAAAAATCAATACTGCTGAATTACTCATACCAATTGTGTCTTATCTATTTATCTTTGTTAATATTTTGTCTGATTTATGTTTAATTGGTGTGTGAGGAAACGTTTCTGCTACTCCCCAATATTACTTCACTTTGTACTAAAAATTTTTGTATTGCTTTTACCGTTGTTATATTATATAGATTATCTAAACAGTTTTTTTTACATTCTACCAAGTACTGAATAACTTAGACTTTGCATTGCTGCTATGCTTTTTCTTTATTTCAGGTTTGCAGGACTAATCTTTTTTATTGCAGGTTTGCTATTCTAATTTCTTTTATTGCAGGAACTGTTACTAACTCCTTACCGCCGCATATATCATAGGTCAGTCTGCTTTCTACAACCCCCCCTACTCTCCGATTGAGCCCGGTCATTTCTTTGACTTTCTTTGTGTTACGTAGCATAAATTTGGCGCCCAACGTGGTTGCCACGAAAAAAACGTAACAACTAGACTCAAGGAAATTAACACTATCGTCAAGAAACAGTTTTCTAGATGAGATTTGGTACTAACATTTGGCTATGGATATTGGATAAAACGTATTGGGACCTTTCTTTTTAATGATAATTTAATGGATAAATTGTATTATAACTTTTTAACAACTACTTTGCAAGATCTCTTAAACGCTCTTCCCCTTAGTGAGTTAAGAAAGGTTGTATTTTTCAATAACATCGAGTGATTTGGGCGCTCATCAGATCTTACTCCGATGGATTTTTCCATATAGGGTTCGTTAAACGTTAAGTATATCAAACCAGCACACATGATTTGGACAACTTAAAACAGAAAATTAGAGAAGCGTGTGCTAAAATATAACAGAAGCTCATTCTAAGAGCACGAAAATGGTTACGAAATAATAGCGGTCATTTTGAACCTATATTAGGTTATTTGTAGCTAATAGTGAGACTTTAAATTTTTTGTTTTATGATTTTTACTACGTTTGTAATGTAGAAAAAATTTAAATTTTCAATCGAATTTTTGTTTAATGACGAATTAAATAGAAAATAACACAGTTCGCAATCGACTGGTACCAAAAGTGGTAAACATATTTAAAAATACTACAGGAGATAGATTTTGGGTGGTTGGTAGCTTCTTTTTAAAAAGTTTATTTCCAAAAACACTTCTATCAAATTTGTTTTAATTATATAATTACAAAAAATTTTTATTTTTTTTGACAACTTGAACGCTTATATTCATTAAACGTAAAGTAATTGAAAAAAATATTTAAATAAATCAATAATTAATAATTACGAATGAGTAAATTGAACCACCAACAATATTAAAGTTATGAAGTTCGAAGACTGACTGGCGATCAGGGCTTCTTACATTTAACGTGAAGTTTCTGCTCTTACATCATTTTGTGGGAAAGTGCAGATCTTACTGTCTGCTGTTTCTTGATAAAACATACATTGTTTTATTCTAAGAATTAATAAATAAATCTGCTTTATCGCAGTTCATTGTTTCATCACCTGTGGTATCAGGTTGCGTCTGAGTTACAAAGCATTCATTTCTTTTCTTATTTCTAATGTGAATTCTGATTACACTTAATATATAACCTTCATTTAATACAATGTATCATGCTATTACTAAGACATAATAATTACGTTTATTTTATATACATTTTAATATGAGTGGTTCGGCGACTTATAGTTAATTTATAAGTGCCTTAGTTCGCACCAAAAGTATCGTGGTGTATTCAAAATAAACAATGATAGTGCGCGATAGATAGAACCAAATTTATCTTGGTACGAACACCTGGTCCGCAAGAGTGCATAATTATTATAAAACGTGGATCGTGTGTGACCGCAGAGTACTCAAGAAGTGCCTAAACTTTTGTTTTACCGCTTAAAAATATAATATAAACCGCAACTGTGTTAACCGTGGATTGTGCGTGCCGAAATCACCTATAGCACAGAAAGTCAAGAAATTCTGGTGAGTTTTTGACCTTTGTTTATATGAATTTGTGCATTTGATTAACATTAAACATTTATACTGTAACTGTACAAGACAACCAGATTACAACCGCTTTATCGCTTTCCAATTTAGTCCCGCAATATTGTTTCCTGATAATTTCTTTACACTAAATTGTTTAATCCATCCGCTTCCTTAATTAATTACGTGGAGGAAGTTACGCCCCTCCAATGAGGGATATGTTTGATTAAGAGTTTTTCATATAGAAATATTGGCAAACATTCATGGTTGGATTGTAATTAAATTTTTTTTAAAAAATGGAACAAAAATCTGTATAGAAGAAAATGAGGTTGATGATGGTACATAGGAGATGAAAAATTGTACCTGAAATTAAATAATACTATGTTGCAGGGCAAAGGAAACATAAAACTTTTAAATTTGGCCATGATCAAAAAATCCTCTCAATAACTTTCTAAAACTGAAACTTTTCTCTAATTTAACCGTGTACGTAACTTATAGATGCACGTGATAAATGCTTGCAAAAGCATTTTTTTAAAAGGTTTAAAAATGAAGCTACCAAAATATGTTCTAATGTTTATGTTTTCACATAATCATTTTTTGCATTCGGGGTTGTGACCCAACGTTTCACAAATTAAAAATGTGATTACGATATGTGTTCTTGTTCAATTCTGTAGCATACTACAAAAAGTGCGGACTCTACTGGAGTTTCATGTGGGAATTACCTTCCAGATAAGAAATTCTTAAAATCACTATCTTGGCTTTAGATAAATTTTTAATGGCAGTAATCATTTTGAAGTCAAAATAATAACACGAGATTGATTACAGCTTACCAATCAGCACATCATGCACAAAGAAGTGACAAGTTAGAGAACTGGTGGGGCAACAACCTAAACTGTATTGTTGAACTTCCTCTTTTATGATAATTTGGGTAACTAAATGAAACAAACTTTGTGTCTTTAGCGGAGCAGTGCTTGTACTTACTTTATAATTTAAATATAATAAACATTCCTAGTATAAAATATATATTTTACTACTGATCAGAATGTTTGGTTTTTTATTGACTAATTTTAAATAAATGGAGTTGAATAGTTTTATTTTAAGTTTGTCTAAATTTTTAGGATTTGTGGCTAAGCATAATCTACAAACGTTTAGTTGGAACCAAAGTAATTTCTTGTAGTAGTAAAACTAATAAATATGTGAGATTATACTGTCACTGTGCAAAGAAAACACCTTTGGCAACTAATTCGAACAGTATCGTAGGTAAGTGAAATAAAGTTAAAGTAGCTAGAAAAATTAATGTATGTTTTTAGTTTTTGGAATGAATTTAAGAAATTATGAAGAAAAAGTACAATTGAATGGTATTACATCAGATAAAGTCTCAGCATATGTTTTAACTGCAAATTCTAATATATTATTCAAGTAAGAAATTATTATCACAACAATCAAATGTTTACAATTTAATTTTAGAAAAGTTCTTTTAAATAATGCTGCATTAATCCAACTTCCAAATGGTGATATTCCTGTTCTGAAGCCAAATATTGTGAAAACACAACCGTATTTAACAATGCCACCATTATCTTTAGCATTTTGGGTGATTCCAACCTCCTCCTTTAACTTCTGTGAAACTAACTATTGAACTAAATTCTACCAATTGGTATAATATAAGAATATCTTAATTTAAAAGTAAACACATTTTAATAGTTTGTAATTTAACAAGTACTTAAATAGTTATTTATTAAATTTAACTTTATCTTAATAATGTAGGTGAGAAATCGATGATTATTCATCCAAGTTTATCAAAATGCAGTTTTGTAGGAGTTTCTAACACCTATACAATTTTTATGAAATAATTCGTAATTTTTAATTTAATATTTTTTAGTTGTTTTACTAATATAAAATATATCATTTATTTAAAGTGAAATGCAGGCATACATTTGCAATTACTAGCTCCTTACCTGTAATTATGTAACTAGTACTATAATAAACAACACTGAAACTATAACAGACATTTAGAAAAAATCAATTAACGGTAAGTTTTATTGTGATGTACTTGCTTTCAAAAATTGCCACAATAATGGTATGCATGCTGTTACATACATTTTTGGTCCCAAAAAAATCTAGCCCGTGATTCACAGGAAAAATTCATTGAAGTACTCTCCTACATTTGATTTTCTAATGCTCCTCTCAAAGGCATTACATTGGTTAGGAAACGTGTTTTTTACCTTGTAGTTTTGAATCTTGCAGAACCCTTGCTACTCCAAGCAAGATAGATGAGCAATGTTGAGGAAATACATTTTATTAGCAGTGGACGTAATTGATGATATAATAACATGGATATTTTTTATCTCCTGAATTGCATTATTTCCTTGTTGGCCGCGGCTATAGGAACTAGGATCATAAACCAAACCAAATGTAACGCTGTTTTTTCCTAGCCGTAGTGTAGCATTTAAAGTTTGCACAAGATAAAAAGAATGAGTTTAAGAAACGGCCTTAATTTTTTATTTAACACAAATCGTTCACTATTGTGAATAAAGAGGAACCTTTCAAAAGGAATTGGAAATGCTTCTGCCATACAGGTCGCAAAACCAGTATCTTCACAGCTTTTCTTAATCTTTTATGTATTTTATTATAAATAAATAAATATATATATGTATATATATATATATATATATATATATATATATATATATATATATTGCTATGAATTAACTGGAACTCTCGAACCCCGTCGTTGGGCCGCATATAAATACTTGATATGATAACGCCGTACTCGGTATAAATGGCGTATTCTTACTTGACTCCACCTCTCTGTGTTTTCCTAATCATAAACTTCACTCCCACTAATTTTATTATTCTGCCTCGACTAGCATTTATTTTGAATTATAAAATGAAGTTAATTAATTCCATATAATGAAAAGAAATATTATGTACAGGTTTTGAAAATTATTAAAATACACTTTTCAATCATTCAATATTGTAAGTCTTATTTATCTCAAAAATCATATGCTTTGCAATCAATCTAAAGTCACCAAAAAAACTATTCTTTTATCAAAGAAGCCTGGAACGTTCAAAACCCCTTTATTATATTACGTACTTTCAACGTATGCAAAGTTCGTTGCTGACTCTGTTACACTAGTTTATCTTAATTAGGCAAATTCAATATCAAATTCAAATAGAAAAAAATGTCTTAAAACTAAAAAGATCTAACCTGGTCTGTTTACTTCGTGCTTCTTTATTTCTTTCTCGCAACTCAAAATTGTACCAAGACTATTGACGCATACATTATCAACCAACATCAATTAGAATTTTCCATGCATTATTATACCATCCATTTGGATCATTAACATCGTATTCAAAATTATTCTCCACCAATTCGGAATTATTATATACCCATTTGAAATATTATCTATCCACACGCTTGAATTATTATATTTGAATTATTGTCATCACCCTCTTTATTATTATTATTAAATTTAGATTTATTATCGTCATCCGACTTAGATTTATTATCGTCCAACTTAGAATTATTGTCGTCCCTCTGGATTTTTCTCACCAGCCTCAGAACATTGTCATCACACTTAGAGTCCTATTATTATTATATTTTAGTTTAAATAAATTCCCCAAATTCTACTTACGTTAATCGGCAATAGAAATTTTCATCTTCGTAGCACTATCTGTCACTAAACAATTTTCACTATTTAAAATATTATTATTACGCGTTACTCTTTGATTCAGAGTAACACAGCTTGGCCTTGTTGAGTTGAAAACTGAGCTCCATTATCATTGCTCGCTGTTAATATATGGGTATGTCCCCCTTTGTCTGTGGGCTTGGCTTAGTAATCTTAACCAATAGGGTCTTTCTATTTCCTACACTTAAAGTGGTTTTCTGATGTAACATTCTCGGCCTTTCGAGTACTTGTTGTTTGCTTACAGAAGCTTTGTTATCAGACCATGCGGTGTTTTGAGTAAATAATCGCTTTTCCATATTATACACAAATACCTGATGCAATTTGAATTTCGATTATCATGTACGTTTATTTATTTACGCATTTTTAATTACTACCTTTACTTATCAAAATGTTAATTGTTTCTACGCACTCGCAAAGTTTCTTTAAGTTTTATCTCTTATCTCCGTATTATCATAACTGATTAATTCGAATCCTTTTCAATGCGTGTTTAATTACATGAACTATGCTTACTTCTAAATACGCGTGCTTCTCCTGAAAAATATCATTGTTTGCATTACTTAAAATTACTAAAACTCTATATACCGGGTGTTAAATATTTGTTATTTACCTAATGCATGAATTACTTATTTCTATGCTAACTATGCGTCCTATTGTGTCTATTTGCGTCGCTTAAAACTACTTATACTCTATATACAGGGTGTTGACTACTTACTATTTACAAACTATCCCAATTACTCAATTTTCTATTAGATAAATGCAGTTTTCTGCTTCCTATTGTGAATTCTGATTACTACATGACCATTGCTATAAAATACACCCTTAAACAACCCCTTATCACAGCATTATATTATCGTGTAAGTTATATGTAAAGAGGGATAGATAAGTCAAGGAAGTAATTTTGTCAGGACCTTGTATATAGAAAACAGAAATATATTATTTACGCTTCAAATAAATTAGTTTTACTTTGAAACAACGTGTAAGAGCATACATTTGTATTAATAAATTGTAACTTTAAAGTTGGATGGTGTGGAAGCTTGGTAGGGCATAAAAACTCAAGGATAACGCGAGGACAATTAACTTTAATATTCTAAGGTTGTAAATAGAGCACATCAAATAATAGGGGAAAGTTTTGTGTCAAGAGTATATAACATCGATAATGTAAACGCATATGTTTATTTAACTAACAAAGGGTTCGTTAAAAACAAATCCTAGGAAGTCTACAGGTTAAACAACTTGGGAAAATACAATTTCAAACTGGCAAACAGTTCATAGAAAGGACTGGCAGACAAATAAACAATTCAAAAAATCATAATGTACGTGGAAACATAATTCTTTAGAAATTTGAGCTAGCGACCGAAGCGAAGGTTAAGAAACAGCAGGTGGTTTAAAAACAAAGTGGGCTCTGAATATAAATAGCATAGGGTAAAAAAGGATGAAAAATAGCAGACGTTGTATAAAACAGCCATTTAAAACACGCGATAAAACAGCCACTTAAAGCACGCGATAATTTGTAGAGGCTAACAACAACAGCCTATAGTGGCATTTTAACAAAGACAGCAAATATGAGTTAGACGAGGATAACATATTTGGACGATAGACCTACAATGGGAGAAATGTTTTTGATTGGCTGATTGCGATTGGAGTGAGAGAGTTTTCTAGGAGTATTACAACCGTTGAGCATGCTAATAAGTATTTTCGGACTAAAGCTACGTCGAATGCAAAAAATTTCTGAGTTTTAAAAGATCGTTGTGTTTTGGATTTTATAATCGGTGAAGGTAGAGGTGAATTTCAATGAAAATAGGGTACATGAGGTAGGCTGGAACGCTTATAAATACACTAGGAAACGTACTGAGGCTCTCTTATTTCTTCTGTTTGCTTTAGACCTACATGGTGTAATATCTAAGTTAAAAATTTGTAAATCGGTGATAGTGCAGTCCGTTTAATTTAAATTACAAGTGTTTAAAAGCACGAGTAGGTGCTATGTCATAAACGGGGCTGTAAGTAAATACGAATAACGAACAAAAGATGTTACTAAGGTAAGCGAGCCTAGTTATTTTTCGGAACGAGGGTGCTGGTTGTATGGTATATTCAGAAGCTGACTAACATATTTCGACAATTATTTAGGTAGCTGTATTGAAGGCGTCTGCATAGAATTGGATGAACGAGTGGAAATGAGTTTGATGTACATGTAGCAGAGGGAAGTTTGATGGAAAGCCACGACGAGAATTTGGTGGACGAGATCTTCAGAGGTGATGGTGCAAGAGCATACACCAGGTAAAGAAATTTGTTTTCTTTTGTTATTGATTGAACAATTTGTGCTGGTATTTTGTGCTAGAGTGATTTGACATATTTGGTGAATATTTTATGAACATAAAATCTAATTTGAAGGTTATATGAAAAAGACAATTTGAATTTATTATTTGAAGGTATAAATACATGACGTATAATTTTGATGTAAAGAGTAAACGGTTCCTTAAAATAGTTTGAAACAAAATGCAATTTATTTATGCATTCAGAGTAACAGGGTTTATACTGAGTTCTCCATAGACCAGGGTAAATTTCAATTTAGGGTTTCAAGATAGGCCCATCTACTTGAACTGTATATAAAAAAAATGTTGAAATAAATTAAATTCATTAAATTTAAAAGGATTTAATGGTTGAATTTGTGAAAATTTATGAAGATGTTTATATCCAATTTTGTAAATATTGAGCTGGTGTGACGTAATTTTTTGATTTGCATGAATAAAAAGGTTGTATGTTTCGTTGAATTATTTGATTGGTAATTTTTATTGGTAGTCTAAGAGAGTAAGCACAGGATGGGTAAGTATCTCTGAGGAAGCTGGAAGCAGAGTTAGCCGTGGTATGCTGATTTAGGGGAGTTTTTCCAGAGATATTGAAATTTTAATTTGTTTTAGAAAAATTTATAATCAGCCCAATCAGTAGGGGTTCGATTCTAGGGTTTGATTCCAGGTAAACTCCACAGTAATTTATGACAGCCCAATTTGTGGGGCACGATTGTTCAAGCTAGACTCCACAGTAATTTTATGGCTCCCAACGCAAGGGCTCGAGGGTAATCTAGAAGACCACATAAATATTTATGACAGTCCAATTTGTAGGGCACGATTTTAGAGCTTAATCAGTAAAATTTATAGCGCCCAATTCGTGGGGCATGATTTCTAATCCTGAAGTCCACTGCATATTTTGGTGACCCGAACGTGAGGGCTCGATTTCCAAATAAAATCCAAAATTTTATTCCAGGAAACTGGCGAGCTGAGTGAGAGTGTGTACACTATACACACACACTCTAGTGTGTGTGTAGTGCAAATTTGTAAATATTTTTGAGTGTGTGAGGAAGTGATTTAAACGTATGCAGAGGAAGGAGTGGCTTAGGAGTGAAAGAGTAGAAATTGGAAGTGACGATAGTGCGTTATTTGAAAAATCAGGAAAATGGAGGAAGCAGGAGGTAGTAGGGATCAATCAAGGACAGAATCGGTAGAGCAAGGAAATGAGCTGATAATGAGAATGTTAGAGGAAATGCGACTAGGTAGAGAGGAATCAAACCGGAAATTGGAGCAAATGAGTGCTGAATCAAACCGAAAATTTGAAAAATGAGAGAAACGTTAAGTGAAAAGATTGATAAGTCTACCCAAGAAATTAACGATTTAAAAATAGGTTAACAATAAAATTAGGGCAAGTAGAAACTAGAGTTGATAAGAATGAAGGAGATATAAGAGGTGTGAGGCAGGAAATGGGACAACTAAGGACGGAGGTTAGAATCTTCTGTGAAGATGAAATAAATGTAAAGATGACGGAGGTAACAGATTCATGTCGAGATCAATTAGGAAGAGTTGAAAGAGAGGTAAGCGGCATCAAACAAAATGTGTCGACTTTAATGGGGGATGGTCCCAGATTTGTTACAGGCAATATGTCACTAGATCAACAAATGAAATTTTACGGGGATAGTAGAGTAAGCCCGCAGATTTTTATAAATAATGTAAGGAGCTTAGTAGGAAATTTATTTGACGAACAGGCAAAATTAAATATAGTAAAGGCGTTATTAAAAGACCGTGCTGAGGCCTGGTACAATTTTATAGGACAGGAAATAGAAACATATAGTGAGTTTGAGGATAAATTTCTAAAACATTACTGGAGCGATCACAAACAGGATCAAGTACGTGACGACTTAATTACAGGAAAATATAAGGGTGAATATGCAGAAAGTAGGGAACAGTATGCTATACGGAAGTACAGCATAGCGATACAATTAAGCCTACCATTGACTGACAGGCAAATTATTAAATATCTTTCACGACACTTCGAAGTTGAGGTTCGGCAACACGTAGCATTGCAGAACATTATAGACAGAGAAATGTTTTTAGACTACCTGCAAAGGTATGATGATGTGAGTAGTGGACGACCTCGCGAGAATAGGGAAAGACAGGTTAACACGGTTAGATTTGAGAACAGAAGGGACACCTATCAAAGACGGGGGACGAATTTTAATACAAGACCGATCTGGGAACAAAGACGGACATTTTTCAGAAGCAACAGTATAGGTAGAGGACCCACACCTAGACCGATGGTACAACGACAAAATAGTTCACCGGACATGAGGGAGATGCAGACGACGACACCAGTTACAGAAAATGAGAGGACAAATAGGGTAGTGACGCCACGGACATATGCTGAAGTAGTTGAAGGACAAGGACCTAGTAGGGAGAGTAGACGAGGACAGGATTTTTAAACCAGGAAAAACCACTAGATTTACTTGTGTACAAGCACGAACATCCTAGGAAATTTTAAAAATTGAGAAAATAATTGAGCCAGAAATTAAGGAAAATTTTTGTTTGCAATAATAGAGGTTAAAATTTTTGATCAAAATTTAGGATCGTTATTGAATTCTAGAGCAGAGGCGAGTTTAAACATAAAAATGCCACAGTTACCGCTACTGGCGAAGATGGCGTAGAAATTATTAGCACAGCGTTTAACAAAATGACGTATGGCTAGCTATCGCATAAAGAACGCCAGTGTCGATGATGGAGTGTCCGAGTTTCTTTGGAAGCAGAAAGAGCGGTTTATTTTATTACTTAATGAAAAAAGAACACAACATACAGCAATAAAATTCTATTGCGAACTCTACGGCGTTTACACCAAAATGGGAGAAGAGACTACCGATGTGAAATCCTTTAACACAAAAAATGTGGTTATAACGTCTTCTAGTAATCTGGAAAATATGTACGAGGTCTTAAGCGAAACCATAAGAACAAAATCAGAGGAATTTGAAACATGTGGGTTCGGTTGGTCTTTGGAAAAGGTGCTCTATTTAGAAATAAATATTAATAAGTATAAGCCGATGTGAGGAGTTCTAGGTTAAGAATAAAAAATTGCGAATATGTATTTAGAAATGTGGTTTACAAAATTTAAACTGTATTAGTACAAATTGTCTGTAATAAAAAGTTTTAAGAATGGTTTTTAGATTTTCTTTTAGGTATGAGCTGCAGGAAAGTTATAATTTAGAAGGTGTGTGTGTAAAACGGTAAGAGATAGTTCGATTTTAAATCTATTTACAGATTCGGATTCTGCATAATATTCTAGACTAATTTGATGTATTGCATGACTAAAAAATTTATAAGGACAGTCAGAAATCGCTACCAGCAAAAAATCTTAAAATGAGGGTAGCGCCCTGGGGGATGATGCAATCTAAGAAATTTCTAGAAATTCGGGTAGCTGGAAAAATTCTAATATTAATTGATACCAAACCATATAGATTTATCTCGTGGGTGCGGTGCCTATAGGCACCGAGAGGTATCTCGAAAATTTTAGGGGTTAGGTTGCCGATTTTTTAGGGTAGGCATGGTTGGGGTAAAAATCCCACAAGGTGGTCCACAAGGCGGGAGCAAGAGAAAATTCATGTCCCTCATTTCCTCCTTATGGGAATTTACATGTAAATTTGGTCCAGATGTGTGAGGAAATGTGGATGCTGGAGGAAATGTGGCGCCAGAAACCCTGTCCTACATCTACTCTCCTGAATATAAATTCCCTATACATTCCTGCCATCTAGTTACTTTCTCTACATTTTCTATAATTATGTTTCCTCCCGCGTCCCTTATATTGTTGCTATATGGTTTTATATCTTTAAAATTCATTCTAATTAATTTGTATGCTTCGTCTGTCTTTCCCATTTCCATCTTAGTTTGTACCTCTTTGCACTTATCATCAATCCATTGTTCTTTAGCTTTCCTGCATTTGCGAATAATTTCCAACCTCGTAGCTCCAATAATAACAGTGTTAGCAATGGTGCCGAGTTAATTTGAAACAGGCTGTATTATTGAAGTGGATAGAAGTGTGTTAGCGGAACACTGCTATAAATTATCAAAACTAAATTTAAGTTCACTTATTAACTGTCACGACATTGTTGATATACTCAATTACGTACCTAATTGTGAACAGACTTTAAATATGGATGAAATCGATATTTTGCATAAAATTGTAGCTTTGCTCCGTAAAGATGACAATTTTACAAATAATATCTCCAGTAAATGCACTATTATTTTAAGTAAAACACAAGACTGGTTTAATATATTCAAAGCCCATATTCTTTATTTTAAGTATTGTTGCCACAACAGCTTATGTAGAAGGATTTTTTAGTATAATAGGAAACCATAGACTGAAACTAGAAATGTTAATTTAATGAAATCGAAATTACTGGTAAACATTGAATTATAAATTAAACTGTAATAAATTTTAGGACTATGTAGAAAATAATAAATCATCATTAAGAATGGCTCATTCATCAAACAAATATTCTTATGTTTGTAACATGTATATTTTGATATACAAAGTTATTTTGTTTATTCCTGTTAAATAAGAAGTTCGAAAAATATCCTCTATTTTTTTTAACTTTTCCCTCTATAATTAACTTTTAATTCTAGTAACCCTAATTATACATTTCACTTATATACTGTAAGAAATATCACCCACCCTCTTGTATTTCAACAATGCTTTAAAGCGTTAATTTTTAAACGTTAATTTCTACTTTATAATATTTTACAATAAATAAAATCAAATATTCTCAAATTTACACAGGTTTTAATTCCCCCGGGCATCAAATGCGCCTCATATTATAAAAGCTACACTTACTTCGTATAGTTGTCCTGATCCCGGAGCGTCTGTAATCTCGCGTGGCTGAAGACCAATGTCCCCCTAGTTTGGTTGGTGGTAGCTTTTCCTATCGACGAAGCGCCGATATTTCGTAGAACAGTAAACGAAAGGCAATGGACCACTTCGCCGAATTATCGGAACACTACCAAACACGTCTACACTCGAGGAAGACCGATAATAGTGTTTTTTTGTTTCGACACATCGCTATAACGTACATCAGCGAAAGGCAGTGGCAGTACAAAATAAAAAGATAAAAAGTGTGGTGGGAGGTCTAGAGTTTTATAGCAACCCCGATGAAGCGAGAATAGAACGGCTCGTATTGAGCAATAGCGATAGAAAAAACGGTGAATAGCGAAGCACTACTCGACCAGCCAAAATGTAGTCGGTAGCCCGGAGTGGGGGAACACCACTCTTATGTGATGGGCGATTGTCTCGGGACTACGACAGGTTCACCAGAGAAAAGATTAAGGTTGAGAACGGAGATAGGGGAATAAGAAAAAAGTAGAGTTTTAAGATAACATTCTAGAGAAGAAATAGAGAGTAGAAAATGTCCCTATTATAACAAATTGGTCTAAATGAACACTTACAATGTTGTAACGAATACGATTATCTGCTTCTTAAATATACGCTTTTGTTCCATACACCTATTCAATAAATATTAAATTCCAATAGAAACAATATATTACGAATTCATACATAGACCTCCACCTATATTTAAATATTCAAAGTAAAATTTAAGATCTCTTCTATTTGTATGTATCTTGATACAATATCCCCTTTTCTGCGCGTGCTTGGATAGCAACGTAGCCTCGTGGTCAAGCTTCATTTGATATCGGGATGTAATCAGCAAGGCAAGTGTTAACGTGGGCCAGCAGGTTTTGATAAAACATGCCGTCCCAGAAAGAAGTGAAGTGGTTTCAACGAATACCATAGCTTCATTTTTAGTTGTAGTATCGACCTAAGTATAGTCAAGAAAATATATCTACGGTAGGTGAATAATTCTCAAACTTACCTAAATCATTATCCCTATTTCTTTTCAGCGCAAGTACGAAATTATGTCGAAGTAAAATAAAGCAAGTATCAAATTATATCGAAGTAAAGTAAAACAAGTACAAAAGTATGAATTTATATTGAAGTAAAGTAAAACAATATGGATACGCAAACACGTAATAACCCCTTTTGGATGTTGGTTGTACTGAAAGTGCAGTTTTAAATGTTGCTAGGCGAGAGAGTGGAAATTTCCACATATGTTTGGTTAGTATAGAGGTCAAGCTCGGGCACATGTATCAGCCGCGCACCTGCCACTGCAAGTACCTAGATGTTTAAAGGATTTGGTTGCCTAGCAGATATTCAGCGGTGAGTCATCCTCAATTTTAGAGCTATATTCATTTTATGGAACCATTATTTACGATGTACAAATAATTTTTGAAAATTCTATATATGTTTACTTAAACTTGATACACGAAATTTTTGTGAAATTTTTATGGTCATTTAAATTGATTCACTTAAAATTTTGTTCAAAATTTAATAGTCGAATAGTTCATAAATGTTCTTATTATTTCAAAGGCCTTTCTATAAGATAATTTTGAACTTACAAGGTTATACTAAAATGTTTGCATAACTAAACATGTGATACGTTGATATTTGTTTGTCACATTATAGTGTATAATTTTTTGATAGTACACCTGAAGAAAAGCTTAATTCAGACAATAAGTGTTTTTTGACCTTTGATTCCATCAAATATATCAGTTAAAAATATAGTTCTATAATCTACAAAAGTCTAAGCATTTAACTTAATTCTTGTAAACTCGAACAGGATCCTATTCAAGTATCATAATTAAACTGTAATATAAAAATGAAAACCCTATATTTCTTATAGAGAATTAGCGTAAATTATTCAATTATAAATGTCCTATGAGTATTCAGAGATTAATACTAGATCTTAATAAAGTAATTGTTTCTAAAGTCTCCGTACATATAACTTTGTACAAGCGATGTATATATATATTTTTTTACAAATTAATAGAAAGGATAGTAAGTTGTCGTAAAGCTTTCTTTCATTGAAATCAGCAGTAATTGTTCTATAGAAAAAAACAACCACATTTATGAAGTTTTTTTAGTGAAGAGAGAGATGTTATTGGTGTTGGTTTAGATTTTTTATTTGAAGCATAATTTTTACTATTTGATCTTTCTTTACTTTAATTTTTTTGTGATAAAGTGACTAGGCTCTAACGTAGCCCTAGTCTAAAAATATTTAGAAGTGATTAAATTTTCAGGTTGTACGAGAACGTCGTTCCCATTCCAGTTTGCAGAGTCAGAAGTAAGTTTTTTTTTATATGTTGCTCGTCTTAAGGATTTTTTTCTTTTCAAAGATTTCCGTATCTGATCTTCGGATAGATTCTCATTATAACATTCACTAAGATACGGTAGCGTCCAATAAAACTTCTTTTTTATCGTATGCCATCCTACGACCCTAGCTCATAGCTCTGCCCTAAGTTGAAGAAGCTTAGCTGGCTGGAAGATCTCTTTAGAGGGTCCTTTTTTTCTTAAAGCCATTTAACATCCTCTTTACCCTAGGCTTCAACTTTAAACAGGAACCCCTCATAATCTTTCGAGGCTCTGCCGCCTATAAGGTAGAGTAGACACTATTTACCTTTTGAGGAATTGTGTGAGTGTAACAATGTCAAAGATAAGGTAAAACCTATACCACCACGTAGATACTTAAAAACCGCTAGGTTCCAAACGAGACCCATACTCATCTTCCTACCAAGCACATCCACTGCGATAAAAAAATCAAATAAAGGTAACGTAACCAACTTAAATATACCCACCCAACAATTTTAAAGGCAATTACTATGGACAGCAGTAATTATACGATGGACAATTAATTAAAGATAAAAATAGAAAATTTCCAATACAACACAATAATGAATAATAATGGAAAAGACAAGGGCGATAGCCCCTTACCAACACGTTCAAGAAAAGCAAAAAATGCATTAGTGTTCCTATAAAACAATTGATGATGGAAATTATAAAAAAAATGATTGAAATATTTGCGTAAGAAAACACATTGAATAGAAATTTCTTGTATTCGCAACTGTGGGAACTGACTTTTTACAACAGAGACATATGTTGCGATCCTATGGGCATCCAAAGAGTAAAGTACCATCCTGTGACATCAGCTAGCACAAGTCCTAAAGATTCGCTGTCATCCACGATAATGACTGTATTAGGTTGTGGAATAATAAGATAGAGAATGAAAATTTAAAAGAAATTGGATTTATTTGTGTAATTACCACTGAAAAAATGTATAACTAAGAATGCTAGGTCTATCTTTTAAAATCAAAAACTATATATGGCAAGACAAGGTTTGGAACACTTGTAGATTAAGGGGTAAAATCCATTTAGATGTGCAATAGGATCCGTCAAAGAAACTACATTTAAGTAGAAATAAACGATGTGACAACTCGATAATTAGATAATACTACAGGAAAAATTTTTTCAATCAATACTAAAGAAAACAAGGCATATTTACATAATTAAAGGTAGGATGACAGGTAAAAATTTGAAGCTAATCGTTAGGTACAATTTATAATTGAAATTAAGTAATCCCTGAGTTAATGACGGTACAATATGGAATAATTTAGATAAGATATCATTAGAAATTAGTTTTTGAGAAAAACCGCTAATTCTGTCAAACAGAAAATAATTTGATTTTATTTTTCAGTTTATGAGATGACAAAATCAATTTTAAAGTTATGTTAATTTAACAATATCAACAAACTTAAAGGTATTGTTTTCCATTTTCTTAAGCAATTTATACTAGAAATCAACATTGGGTTTTTACCAAATCACTCAATATAATACGGAAATTAAAATCCGAGAAATTTATGCTTACGTAAGCAGGATATTAAACTGTTAATGAAATCTAGCAAATTTATTTAAAAAAATGTAATTTAATTTAAAGTGATGTACGCACAAATTACATGGATATTGTAAATAAGTTATGAAATTCAATTAAAAACATATTTCTTAATCAGAAAAAGTTGTATGAATACGCGAATTTAAAGTAGGTGTCGTTATTTTTAAAATATGGGTAATTAACGCAAAAATTGCAAATTCAAAACAAACGCCAGTTTGTTAAGTTAGGTTCCTTTTTACTAACAGTTTTTCAAGGAAAATGAATAGAAATTAGGACACAATATTCTATCAGTGATAAATAATAATTAGAACTTATCTTAGATACTATTAATTCAAAAATGGCGAATATTTTTCCATAATTTAATGAAAACAAAACTCTTTCATATAACGGAAAAATTCACTGTAGTACAAGTTATTTAGGAATATTTAAAAATAATTCGCTTGACACAATAAAAACCGTTTAAGATTAACTAGAATTACATGTAACTCATGTTTCTATTACACAAAATACTGATAGGTTCAGACAAAGAAATGACATATCGGCCATATTTAATATTATATTTACAGCGTTGCCAACCATGTAATCGTAAGTTACTGACAATATTGCCACGTATAAAAAATTTTTAATTATCGAATTTTTAGAATGTATTCAAGTTTAAACAAACAATTTTTTTATATTTCCTAGTTGGGTATTAGATAGAAGACAAACATGAAATTAAATAGATAAATAAGCTAAGAAAATCAATTTAAACTCTTTTTTTATAAACACTCAAATTTAGAAAGGGCGCGTTGGGCGCCAGGGAAAGGTAATTTTTAGACGTTAGTTTCTACTTTATGTTTTACAGTAAGTAAAATTAAATATTCTCAAATTTACACGGGGTTAAACTGTACGGGGCATCAAATGCGTCTCAAAATTATAAAAACTATACTTACCCGATAGTTGTCCTGATCCCAATGCGTCTATAATCTCGTGGGGGGTAGCGGACAGATGCCTCCTTGTTTTGTTGGCGGTAGCTTTTGCTATCGATATTTCGTAGAACGGTAGAGGAAAGGGAACGAAAGAAAATGAACGACTTCGCCGAAATATCTGAACAATACCAAATACGTCTACATGCGAGGAAGACCGGTAATAAAGTTTTTTGTTTTGACACATCGATTCCTACGAATCATCGCCCCCCTCTCCAAGATAAGTTGATGTTCTGACGAACATTTGTGGATACAGCGCACGTTAAGCACGTGAAATGCAATCTTGCGAATTCACAAATCATAAGTCAATGTCCGGACTAATGTGAGAACCAACTTTTTGTGTGATTTTTACGTAACGCTTAATTTTAACATAATAATATTGGAGAATTCCCTGAGCGGGGTTTAAAAATTCCCCGAACCTAAATAATACAAGCTTTTTAAAAAAACGCAACAGGTTGCAGTAATCTGTGATCATCCCCCATCTTTTGTTCTGTCACATGAGCATCAGCATCTACAAAAGCAAATATCTACGTTTAAGAAATTATTTTAATTAACATTCACAACATTACCATGTACTTCTTCAACCTCTTCTAGTTTCGAGAACTTTCAATTCATTTAGAAAATGTCTATTCACACATAATAGAAATGGTAAATCTTCCAAGGGGTTAAATTGATTAATTTCGGGTTATAAACATTTGCAATCCATTCGCTATAAAAGTCAGGATCTTTATAAGGAAATAATGTCTGCAACGTTTCTGAATATACGATAGGGTTAGTAAAACGCAACCGTTGCATTTATATTAAAAATTTTATTCTGCAGACAAGTCTCAAATTGGAACAGGAAATCCGTTAACAGCAACAAGGACCCTGGACTGCACGCAATCTACTTATTTTTTTTTGCCGTTATAATTTCACTTACCACACCAATTGAAAATATGCTATTGATGATTTGTTCCTGGAACCGCGACTATATATGTATATAAATACTGAAACAAAATTAGGGCACATCAACTGTCTATATTGACAAATTTCATTCACCATATTAGCAAGCACTAATATACACTTACTTACTTGCCTCATTGTTTTACGGTTAATCACCTAGTTAAACACTAAACTTAAAACTAAGTGGCATTATTCGTTTAAGCACGTGCGGTTATCAATAAAATAATATTACAAATTAGTACTTACGCAACATTTAGTGACGCAATCCCTTCTCTTCTGCTAATACCAACATTCATTTTTCTTATAGTAATTGAAGTATCCGCTGTAGCTCGAGCATACTTCGTTCCTTCAATTTCCAAATAAACCCCAACACCATATTGTTTCTTTTATTTCTCAAAGGGAACACGGTGTTATCTCTTCAACAGTTGCTCACTAAAATCCATACTTCTCCTTTTTACAAACCGGGCTTCTTTTTTCCCCAGTCTGTACAGGTAAAAATCACCCTCACCGCCTGTCTTTCTTAAAACTTCAAGTTTGCCTTTTAAGTCGACAAAATTGTCCTGTTCAGTTACGTTTTTTATTTGTTTTATCGCTACAGTTTAAACACACACGTTTTCACATGGGCCATCGTCTCATACCGTTATAATTAGCACATAAATAATTAATTAAACAGTCAGTCAAACTCAAACAAGAAATCAAATGTTGTAGCAAATACAAAACTTTATTCAATAATCATATCCACAACAAAACAAAAACTTTGAAAAGACAGAGAAATTTGAGAATGACAAATAGAAATATTTAGCAGTGCCATCCTACGGGTATAATACATACTAAACCTTTACAGATTGCTCAAGGTTCTAAATTAGCTTTTCTTTTTTGTATGTACTCTATTATCTGTAAATATTCTAACCTCATTCATATACCACTTTTCTCTTTTTTTATAAAACAAATTATCATCTTTGATTGTATTGCAATTTAATCATATCCTGTTCGAAGGAGGACACTGGGATACGTCCTGTTGATATGAAGTAACCACAAATATTCTAGTAATTACAGAATGTGCTGTTCTATTTATATTGCCTGATGGTAATTTAAAAAATATTTTATGTAGTGTTATTTTGTAGTGTTCTTTTTAATCCTATGGTTTTTAAGAGGTAATATTTATATATTTTTTGGTGTATATCGAGTCAGGGTATCCATATGTGAAAATCAAAATCCGAGCCGCTATTCGCTTGGAGAATAATATTTTATTTATTGCAGATTTTGTCCTTTCCTTAATAAAAAATAAAAACAAAATTATTAGAAATAACGAACAAGATTTCCAACCTGTCAAACCAAAAATCAATTGTATTCTTAATATATTTTTTCAATAGCTGCTCAAATTTTCTTACTTTAACCAAGTTTTGATAATCCGAGCTTCCGAAATTAAACACATGTAATATTAACATTCTCTGTACTGCTGTCCGTAGTAAGGCAGTAACTACCGAATGACATTTGATGAGAAAGCACTAAAGTATCTGATTGATTCAATTGGTTTTTAAAAACATTTGTTTTATATAGCTTAGATTAAGCTCAGTTTTAGTCTATTTTACAAATTTTACGTAATTGTTATGTTCTTTTAGGGACAAAATCATCGAAAGGCGTTTTGTTAATATTCGGACTCTGTATTATTGAAGAAATGTCTGTTAAATGACAATAAGTGCAACATCTCATTTATATGATACTGCATTTTCATTAAAAGTATAATCTTCACATCCATACATTATAGACAAACTCTGCGATATTTTATTAAAGAAACATTTGTAAAAGACTAGAAACAGGTTTGGATTATATTTATGGTTGAACTTAAAATATCGATATTGAAATAAAAAGAAATAATAAAATACATATTTCAGTCCAATTCCGTACTTAAATTTGCTCAAACTTGTATCATTGTCAGATTCTTTCAAAATTCTTGTCGATCTTTGGGCATTAATGGACCAAGCTTTTTGATTAAGGCATCCTTCTTTTTGGGATTAATGCCCCAGTCAACATTTCTTGCATGTGTTCTTTTAAGATTGTCTTTTCGTAGCCTCACTTAAGAAAGCCACTTTAACGCCGTCATGATTATTACCACCATGATTTTTCCAGTAAATAAATGTTTTTGTCTGTGTTTTAATAAAATTTAGGACATATCAGCTAGGTATGAACGAGAAATGTGTTTTTTAAGTTTAACCTGCGAACTCATGTCAATCCAGTCTCTGAAGTCTGAAACTCTCATTTCATGAACATAAACTTTGCCAGAATT
Source organism: Platerodrilus igneus (assembly GCA_036346225.1). NCBI lineage: Eukaryota > Metazoa > Arthropoda > Insecta > Coleoptera > Lycidae > Platerodrilus > Platerodrilus igneus. The sequence continues at coordinate 1,760,913 of JARFIW010001670.1, forward strand.
TGTGTCTTGAACGGCATTCTTAAAATCAACAAATTCGTATACTTTATGTTTTATTGATAATTTCACCTGGTGGTGAAAACTATCGGCGCTCATAAAGGTGTGGTCTCTCTCAAAGTATTTAAGTAAAGTTTTGACAGTGTTGATCTTGGAATTTACTGCATAAATGAAATAATTAAACAGGCACCAATTTTTATTTTGACCTGAGCAGTTATCGAGCTATGAGGTATTGTGTTTCACGTCTATGCGGTATCAAAAATTCATGGAAACAACTTATGATTTTCTCTTTTTTCCAGCCAGCTACAGCCTCATGCCATAGAAATGCATGTGGCTTCAACTTGTGTTGCTTTTTGCCTATCGGGACAAAGCTTTATTGAAAGTAACTAACCTTGGAATGAATAATACAGTTTTAAACTGCTCAATTCGTGGCAACATTAGCAGAATCCAATTAAGTATCGGAAGTTCCTGGTTAATTTTTTCTCTACGCACTGTGCTAATTATTGCAGTTTTTTTCTACAACGTTCTGTACATGGTGTAATTAGTTAATATCCTCATTCTTTTTTCAAACTTTGAGAATTGTTGTATTTGTTTTTTCCTTTTTCTGAGCTTGCCTTGCTTGGTTAGTAAAGGATTTTCTTTGCTATAGTCAGAAGTTGTAGCTACACAGTCAGTTTCGATGTTTTTATTTAGTTCAGTCTTCTCGGAAGTTGTAGATGCTTTGTCAGTTTGAGTATTTCCAATTGTTTCGATATTCTGAAAAACTGTGTCAGTTTTATTGGAATTGTATAATAGTAAACTGTGCATATTTTAATTTCATTACTTTAAACTGATCACACCACTTGGTTTGACAATCCTGTCACAATAATATAATAAAAGTTTTTCATTACAAAAACATATTTGTGCTTTACTTTTTATTTGCTTAATTTAATTCTCAGCTGCGCAACTCTTGCTTCAAGTGATTATTCCATTAAGTTAAAGGCCTAGACAAAGTTATTGAGAATTAAATTACAAATTTAGTAAAAATAAATTGTTGACAATGGTTGACGTACTAACAAAAACTGGCATTCCATTATTTGATGGAACAAATTTCAATAATTTGCATTTTCGGGTTGAAAATGCGCTTGATGAGAAAGGGTTGTCCAAATATATCGAAAAAACGTTGGATAAATTATTGAAAGGCATCACAGCATCGAATGGTTTTTGTAAATAATGAGAAGAAATGCAAAAATATTATCGTACAGTGTTCATGATTGCCAGCTGGAAAACATTAAAGGAAAATCATCAGCAAAGGAAATGATGCATGGTCTGGCAAACATATTTGAGCGTAAAAGTATTGCAAATCAACTTTTGTTACGGCGTCAATTGCTCTCAATGAAGTACAATGAGTGTCAAGATATGACTGAATACATTTTGAATTTTTATCGTAAAATTCGTGATCTAAAATCTTCTGGTGCCAAATTGGAAGAATTAGATATTGTATGTCATTTACTCGTTACTTTACCAACTGCCTATGACGCATTGTTCACAGCAATTGAAACAATGGATCCAGACAAAATAAAAATGGATTTTGTGAAAAGTCATTTACTGGACGAATACAACAAAATAAAACCGGAAGGTTATGAAAAAGTGACAAATGCAGCCTTGCATACCAATGTTAAATGTTTTGGCTGTGGTCAGATAGGCCATTTGAAATCTGGTTGCCCTAAATACCAGAAACAAAAAAGAAAGAAGAAATTTTCGAATAAAAGTACTGAAAAAGTAAGTACAAATGTGATCGAAACTGATTCAACGCCAATGATTCTTAGTGCAGTCACTGAACCTGTGTACAGAGGTTTGTAAACAGACATGAAAACTGTATATAGTGCAAAGACAATGCGACAAAATGACTCCTCAGGAATTTGTTTTATTATCGACTCTGGTGCTACTGAGCATTTGGCAAATGATGAATCGGTATTTGAGGAACTGCAAGGCATTGATGGTGTACAAATTTCTGTTGCAAAGCGGAATGCAAATTTGTGTGCAAAGCAGAAGGGCGACAATCAAATAAAAACGTTTTACAACGGTGACTGCAATACAAAAATCATCAATGATGTAGTATTGGTGAGGGATTTGAAATGCAATTTGTTATCGACGAAAAGTTTAACAAAGCAAGGATTTCGTGTTCCCCTTGAAGGCAATTTTGCTTATGCACAATACAAGAATAAAACAGTATTTGTAGCGCATTCTTCTGGAAGGTTATATGAAGTAGATTTTCATGTTGTTCGTAATGCATTTGCTGGTTTAACAGATCAAAAGATTTTGAATTATTCGTCACAAATATTTTGGCATTATCGACTAGGTCATTTGAACTACAATGACATGAAAAGAATGGTTGATCGAAATATGGTTGATGGCTTGAATAAAGTAAAAATAAACATTGACCATAAATTTTGTGAATCGTGCATAATGGGCAAACAAGCTAGATTGCCATTTTTAGAGAGAAAACAATGTCGCTCAAATCGATTATTACAGTTGATTCACAGTGATGTTTGTGGGCCGATGTCAATTCAAGCATATGATGGTTCAAAATATTTTGTTACTTTTACTGATGATTTCTCAAGAGTTTCTGCTGTTTACACAATTAGACAAAAGAGTCAAGTCTTTGAAAAATTCAAAGATTTTATTGCGTCATCAGAATCTTTGCATGGCGTTAAAGTTGCAAAGTTAAAGGCGGACAATGGTGGCGAATATATTTCAAATGAGTTTAAAAACTATTGTCGGAAGAAGGGTATTCAAGTGGAGTATACAGTACCAGGTAATCCTGAAATGAATTCGGTATCGGAACGTTTAAATCGAACTTTGGTTGAAAAAGTTCGATCGATGCTGAATGCTAGTGGTTTAAAGAAGGAATTTTGGTCAGAGGCAGTTTTGGCAGCAAATTATCTGAAGAATCGATGTCCGACCAGTGCCTTTGGTAAACAGTTTCAAAACAAGACACCGGCTGAACTGTGGTATGTCAAACCAAATTTGTCAAATCTTCGTATTTTCGGTTCAGTTGTTACGTGCCATTGCATTTAAACATGTTTTTAGGTTAAGTTTTTATGTATGGAAGTTTCGCGGCATAAATTCAAATACGCGGTGCGCGGGAATTTTAAATGGACTAGGCGGTACTTCCGTACGTCAGAGTAGTGCATTTGCGCAGTGTGCTTATCCCTAGAGGGGTAGAGCAATACTAGACAAAGAGTGGGGAGAGGTGTTTCCGTGACGCTCTAAATCGTGGCTGTTTTGCCCGAATTTTGAAGGAGTGAAGTGGTCGTTTGTGAGGTATCGTATCGTAGCTTTTACCTATGTAGATTTCCTTTGTTAATTATCTTTTGTTGTCGACCTCTACCTTGTTCCTCATTCCGATCCCTACATAGGTAGGCAATCAGCAACCTTCGCAACTGGACCCTAGACGACCCTGAGGTACATGCTCAGGGCAGATCCGGAGGAATCAACATCTTTAATCCCTCCGACATGGAGCCCTGATAGAGGCCAACTTTGGTTCAACCCGCCGAGTTCGGATTTCGGGGTGAGTAATACCGTGTTTAAATTGTTCACGAATATGAACTTTTGTTAATTGTTTATTTAACTTTTTATGTTTCCGGTTATGGCGCAATGTAATTTGTATTGGTGACGTCATGGTGGATGGCCGCACCCCAAATCTGTAAAAGGTTTGCGCTTTCCTCCGCTAGAGGCGTCACTCGCCTTATTCATTGCGCTTGCGCGATGTATCTTATGAACTTTGGTAACTGTATTACCGGCTTTTAGGAACTATCTATCACCATATAAATGTTTCACCATCTAAAGTGTAATACTTTGTTAACTGTTTTATCGACCATATAAACTTTCACCAAGGGTAGTGTAATACAGTTTGTTACAATTTTGTTCTGGAATCCAAACGATCGAAGTTTGATGCAAAATCAGCTAAATGTATTATGTTGGGTTATGCTTCAAATTGTTCATATCGATTATGGAATACTGAAACAAATAAATTGATAATTGGACGAAATGTGATTTTCAACGAGCAATCTGTTATGAACCAAAATAACAATTTAGAATTGTATGATTGGGACGATACAGAGGCGGTTGACAATCCAAAGTATGGTGACATTGTTAATGACAGTAAAACATTCCATAACGTAAATATGGACATCGGTGATCTTTGGTAGCGATGTGCAACCATAGTTATTTGTATTAAGATTTAGAAATAGTTTAACGCATGAGTCAACAAGGGGCTAACGTTCGCTTTCCCTATTACCTGCTGTCCCGGATTATTAAGTTAGTTGTATTCGAACGGTCAGTTGTAACGCCACGTTATTTTAGTTATTTTAGTTACTTATTGTCATTTCTTATATTTACAGAATGACTCATTAATAAATATTTGCATTTTAAATACAGTCCATTAATTAATTAATTAATTCATCTTAATGTTAATGAGTGTGAACCTATGCATACTACGAAGTTAATTAACTTTCATTACCAATCTTGAAGAAAATATTCACGATACAAGTTTGAATCGTATTGATGATGACAAGGTACTAGGCTTACGACACAGTACTAGAGTACGACGACCACCTGAAAGATTTGGTGACTGGCAGGAAGATGCACATTTTGCTTTATCGGCACAGCAGTATGTTGACATTTATCCAAAGACGATCAGTGAAGCAAAACAATTAACTGATTGGAAAGATTGGCAACAAGCGATTAATGAATAATACTCATGACTAATTAAAAATGGTACATGGACTGTGTGTGATTTGCTTAATGGAAGAAAGCCGATATCATGCAAATGGGTTTTTTAATTAAAACGAAAATCTAACGGAGCCATTGACAAATACAAGGCACGCTTGGTAGCGAGAGGTTTTTTACAAACAAGCGTTTTTGATTATAACGAAACATATGCTCCGGTGGCAAACATTACGCACACTATTATCCATAGCTGTCCAACGTGATATGAATGTTCATCAGATGGATATTAAAGGAGCATTTTTAAATGGTGAATTGTCTGAAGAGATATATATGGAATTGCCTGAAGGATTTGAAATTGATAATAAAGTATGCAAACTAGATCATAAAGTATGCAAACTAGATCGTGCGTTATACGGTTTGAAAAAAGCTTCACGAGCTTTGAATGAAAATTTCAATTATTTCATGCTGAAGTTTGGTTTCAAACATTGCGTATCGGATCAATGTCTTTATATCAAGGTAGAGAATGGTATGATGTGCTATGTTTTGCTGTATGTTGATGACCCCTGTTGATCTATTGCAAAGATGAACAAAAAATTAAGGTCATCAAAGAATTATTAAACAGTCAATTTGAGATGACTGATATTGGAAAGGTTGACACTTGGAATGAACATTAAGCAAAACATTGACCAAGGTACAATAATTTTGAATCAAACGCAATATTTAAACAACTTTTTGATTAAATTTGGCATGGATCAATGTAAAAGTGTCGATACACCAATGGAAGTTGATTTGGATTTAAGGATAGGAGACCCAAACAAATTGCCTGATGTTCCATACAGGGAACTAATTGGTTGTCTAACATATGCAACACTCACAACTCGACCAGATTTATGTGCAGCTACAAACTACTTCAGTCGGTTCCAAAGTTGCTATACAGTTGAACATTTTACACATGCCAAACGAATTTTGAGTATATTAAAGGCACTTTGGATTTAAAGATGATTTATCGAAAGGGAAAGGATGAAGATTTGTTGATAGGTTATACGGATTCGGATTGGGCTGGAGACAAAAATGATCGCAAGTCGATTTCTAGATATATATTCAAAGTATACGGCAACACAATTAATTGGGCATCGCGTAAGCAGGCTACAGTAAGCTTATCATCAACTGAAGTTGAATTTATATCACTCGGTCGGGGCATTTGTGAAGCAAAGTGGTTATGAAGTTTACTAAACAAAATCGATTTCAATGCATGAATGCAACAACTATTTTTGTGGATAACCAATCATGCATAAAGGTGGCAGAAAAGCCACGAGAACACAAACGAATGAAACATATCGATGTCAAATATCATTTTATTCGTGAATCAATCGCCAATCATGAAGTGAAGCTGTTTTTCAAACCCAGTACTGATCAACTAGCTGACATAATGACGAAAGCAATTGGACGGATACTGTTTTGTAAACATCGAGAAAATTTGAATTTGTTTTAAAAATTAAGTTTGAATTCAAGTAGGTGTACAGCTATGTTTATTGAAATTAAGAGGCGGTATTGGAATTGTACAATAGTAAACTGTGCATATTTTAATTTCATTACTTTAAACTGATCACGCCACTTGGTTTGACAATCCTGTCACAATAATATAATAAAAGTTTTTTTATCACAAAAACATATTTGTGCTTTACTTTTTATTTGCTTAATTTAATTCTCAGCTGCGCAACTCTTGCTTCAAGTGATTATTCCATTAAGTTTTTACTGTGGCTACGGTTCGGTATGTGGACAGCACCCTATGGGGGCGTGGGTGGGCTCGTTTGAAAGCTTAGGGGGTGTGGGTTATAAATATATAAGTGTCATAGGCCGGAGGGGTGGGGTTCAGGTTTTATACGGGGGTCAAACTTTTGGTACTTTTTTATATTGTAACTCCCATTATAGTGTATATAAATAGTACCAAAAGTATTCACATTAGTGTCTTATGTTTTGAAAGTTGGTATAATACATGAGAAAAATTTTGACAATTTAATTAATCAGATTAAATAAGATTATTAGAGATTAAAAAAGGATTAACATCCAAAGTGGTGTCTTAATCACAAACCAATCACAATAGACACGTACTAAGCGTGAACTCATGATATAAAAATTAAGTATATAAAGACATGAAACCAAATCATCTAAGTCTTAATTTAGTGGACATTACTTTCATTTGTATGACATTTTAAATAATTAATAATCATTTTATTCATAAATAAATTTTTGTAAATTAAGTGTGCATCTATTTTTATATTATGAATCTGTCAAAATTGACAAGAGAGGTTTTAATAGACAGAGAAACCACTATGAAGTGGTTTATGTCTCGTGGCTTTTTGCCCTCCCAAAAGAAGTGCCCTCAATGCCAAAGCTAATGGTAATTGACATAGAGCATGGATGGGGCGTTTAGATGCACCAAGCGTACACATGCAAAAGGCAGAGGAATAATTAACATTTCAATGGCCACAGGTACTTGGCTAGAAAATGTTAAACTCTCTGCCGAAAAAGTGGTTCTTATGCTGTACGCTTTTGCATCTGGTTACGATTATGACCACACCATGCGTGAAGTTGGTTGTGGCAGAGAGGCAGTTTCCGACTGGTTCTCATATTTCAGAGAAGTAAGTATATAGGTTTGAACAAATATATCTCTTGAAAAAATGAGCTAGATCAAATCTGTTTTCACTATTTTAAATATTATGTCTTTTATTTATTAGGTGTGCATGATATCATTAGACAATGAATTTGACAGACAAGGTCAAATTGGTGGCCCGGGAGTAACAGTTGAAATCGATGAGTCAAAAGTTGGCAAAAGGAAATTTAGGAAAGGAAGACCAAGAGAAGGGCACTGGATTTTTGGGATGATTTGTAGAGAAACAGGAGATTACAAATTAGAAATATGTGCCAATAATAAAAGAGACAAGGAAACTCTTTTGCCACTCATCGAGAAGCACATAGCCAAAGGTAACCTAACCTAACCTAACCTAAAATAACTTAACTTAACTTAACCTAACTTATTATAAAGGGACTACTATTATTTCTGATTACTGGAGGCCATATATGGCAATAAAGGATATGGGCTACAAACATGAAAGAGTATGCCATAAATATCACTTCAAAGATCCTGAAACAGGGGCACATACAAACACCATAGAAGGCCTATGGAAGCATATGAAAGATGACGTCGCCAGAAATGGTCTGAAATCAGAAGATTTGGCTATGCATTTGTGTGAACACCTGTGGCGTGAGATGTGCGTCGTTTTAAAAAGATATATTTGAAGCATTAATTGCATCTGTAATAGAAGTTTACCCTATCGAAGAATGTAATCTATAAATTTTCAATAAAATTCTCATGTATTATACCAACCTTAAAAATATTGTCAAATTATTAAAATAGTTTTGGTACTATTTATATACACTATAATGTGAGTTACAATATAAAAAAGTACCAAAAGTTTGACCCCCGTATAAAACGTGAATCCCACCCCTCCGGCCTATGACACTTATATATTTATAACCCCCACCCCCTAAGCTTTCAAACGAGCCCACCCACGCCCCCATCGGGTGCTGTCCACATACCGAACTTCTGCCTTTACTGTTTTACCGATAGATTAATTACAATTAAGACACTATTATCAGTGTTAGGTTCTACACTGTTATTGGAAAACGAAACACCAAATTGACTGTTTTGAGTTATATTTCCATTGCTTGAAAGATAACTTTCTCTGGAAGTGTTGCCTTTGTTATTTGAAAAACAGTTTGTTACACTAGCAAGATCTTCGTTTTTTGTCATGTTGTGCCAAATTATCATTTTCAACACTTCTGTAATCTGAATTAGCCACAAATCCAACTAAGTCCAGCAAATGAGAAGTAGCCGATGGTTGACCACAAAATACAGTTTTGGTCATTGTAAATTCATCAATGTATATAAAATCAGTAAAATTATTAATATCAATATTTTCTATATCATTTAATGGGACTAAACTAACCGAAGGTGTATGCACAGCATCTGAAGGTGTTCTTGAAAACGATGTGACAAGTTGTAGATCAAAGATTTAAAATGATATATAGCTTGCTGCAATACATGGGGAGTCGTAACCAGTTTTTATGTTGGAAGAGGAATTGAAAATATCGAGGATGAAAACGATATCGTAGATTATTTAAAAGTAATCCAAAATCTCTTGAAGCTTCGGATGCACGAATGCTTGGGTTGCGCCTTATTGAAATCGAGGAAGTGATAGCTAAATGTAGATCTTCTTTACAAAGAATGCAGAAAATTAAAAGCTCGTGCAATCTAAAATTGGCAAAGCTGTACTGAATTACACATGTTGATTTGCCTCTCAAATCGATAAGAAAATGCTAAATACTGAGTCAAAAGTTTATATTTTAAGGCTACATAATTAATAGGTGTGTGCATGCAGATGTGTGTTCGTACTTCTGCGTTGGTTCTTGAGATTTTGAAATACCTCTTCCTACAACGAAATAATTTTGGATGGTTGTCCCCACCTTTGGCTGTGCCCCTAGAACAGTGTGATAACAATATGTTGTTAAACTTCGCATGTAAAACACAGGTACATACCTTGAGCTTTTAGAGGACTATTTGACGAACTAGGTTGAGTACATTCTTATTCACTTCTTGGTTGTCCACTATATCAGCTATGGTCATTTTCACCAAAAGATGATATCGGCTGGACATCTTTACATTTGCATCCTCAAATGAATTAAATTAACTTCAAACACAAGTATGTTTAACTTATTGCTCAGGCAAAAACTATTTAAATAAATGGTACTTACATATCAGTTAAAAAAATTTTCTATGAATTATAAAGTTAATTAACCCAACACTATATTGTTTGGTTTCTAAAACCTCTTGTATACTTTACATTGGATTGTTAGCCACTAACTAAGCTTAATACTCCTATTTTTATCTTGGTTAGCGTTATTTTTTTATCAACTCTACAGATTGCTGACATCCGCGATACTGCAATAACATATAATTAATTCTCTGGATTAAGAAACGATATCTGCAGATAAATCATCAAATACCAGTATCTATTATTATAAAATGATTTAGTAAAATAAAAGGTGGTAAGAATGTGTATCACGGATTTGGGTTCCTAGACACCATTGTTTTAGAAATTGAAAAAGCCGTAGTTATCAATGAATAGTAAAAAGGCGCTAACTATATGATTAACCACAGCACTTGCTGCCTTTCTGCCTACAAAATCGTAGATACGACTTTTTACTAGTGAATTTAATGACATACATGTAGTTACTGCAGTAAAATGTTAATTTTTCAGTTTTGGGTCATTTACTGCTTTTTTACTCCTAAATGCTTGAAAAACATTCAGGCATATCAAACGTTAACACTACCTTAATTTTCCGAAAAATTGTAGTAGCTGCCTTTTTACTAAGCATGGCAGTGTATTTATCTGTAATCGATTACATTCACCAGTCCATTGAACTGCTAATAAATTAAAAAAACTGCAACCTGAAGTGAGATAAGGAACTACAAATAAGTAGGTATATGAATTATTATATCAATCCAAGTGCATAAATAATGTAAGCCGTTCATCCGCACATTTGTTAAAATACATAAAAAACTTTAAACTTTGTATAAATTTGCATAAAGCTGAATTTGTTACTGATGTAAAATCTTATTATAAAGAAATTGATCCCACTTGTGTTAAAAGTTTTATTCAAGATAAACTCTTAAAATCTGGTTTTTCTAAATACTGGGTGTCCCAACGCATACGAAACGATCGATTACTGTTTAATGGTAACGTTTAGCGAAAAAACTTTCGAATAAATCTTGTATATACTCGTAATGGCTACAACATAAAATTAATTAGTATTATACAGGGTGCTCAATAAAAAAGTTATTTACCAAAGTTATGTTTTTTTTTTAAAATGGAACACCCAGTATTTTATTACAAATTCTGATTGCTCATATTAAACTAGGGTAATTTTTATCAGAATTACTTATACCAAAATCTCATAGTTGTGGAAATATTCAACGTTTTTCAAAATCGCATGATTCATTAAAACTTTTTGTAACACCTTGATTTGGATGATACTGAACATTTAACTTTTGTAGGGGAATAGTATAAACTTGTAGTTAATGGAAACATAACACTAGTTATCAAAATAATATACAGGGTGCCCATTGCATCGTTCTCCGTTTATTGAACAATTAATGCAATTAAGTCACTTATTTTAAATGGAACACCTTGTATATTTTTAAGTAGTAAAATGCAGAATTAAATTCTCCATTAAATAATATTAGGTTACCCTATATTTATATTCAACCATTTCCGAGTTTTTAGCGAATGATTAAAAATGTTGGTACATAATTCTATTTGACTTCATTGCCACAGCAACCATGTTTAAGTTTTGTTTTTGTTGTAGTTTTGTATCTGTGTTGTTGTGAGGTGAACATTTGTAAAATTTACACTCGGAAATTTCCTAATCGAATGCATCCTAATAGAGCTACTTTTGAAAGAGTATTGCAACGCTTTAGAAGTTCTGGTAATGTTGAATATGAGAAAACTCGACAAGTAAAGCATGTTACTAATAGTGAAGGAAATCAATTATTGGTATTGGAATCTGTGGTAGAAAATCCTATTACGTAAAATCAGTCAAACAACCTGATTGAGTAAAACTAGTGTTTCAAGAATACTAAAAGCCAACAAATTTCACCCATATAAAATTCAGCTTCACCAAGAGCTTAACGATGGGGCTTTTCAAAGCAGAATTGATTTTGGATTATGGGTAATGGATCAAATCGGAGAAGATGATAATTTTTTGAATTTTGTTTTGTTCAGTGAGAAAGCAACATTCCATAACAATGGTTTTGTTGCACAATTTGCATTATTATGATAATGAAAATCCTCATCAAGTGTTTATTACAAATCGACAAAACAGATGGTCCTTGAATGTATGGGGAGGAATCATAGGAAACCATGTAATTGGTCATTACTTCTTTGATGGAACATTAACTGGAGAAAAATTTTTAAGTTTTATAAGGTTCTCATTACCAGAATTACTTGAGAATATTCCTGAGAACGTCAGTCAACGTATGTGGTTTCCATTAGATATGGGTCCCTCGCGCACTTTAAAGCCACTGTGCGTAATTTTTTGCATCAAAATTTTCTACAAAGGTGGATTGGAAGAGGTGGACCGCAACAATGGCCAGCAAGATCTCCAGATTTAACCTGTTTGGATCTTTTTCTGTGGGGCTATATTAAATACAGAGTTTATTCAACTGCTCCCACAACATTAGACAACATAAAAGCTAGGATTATAAATGCTTTTTCAACAATCACTTCCTAAATCTTACGCGAAGTTCAAAGATCGTTTATTCAACGAATGTAATTATGTATTGAGAACGACAATAAACACTTTGAACACTTGAAAACGGTTGAATATGAATATAGGGTAACCTAATATTGTTTAATGGAGAATTTAATTCTGCGTTTTACTACTTGAATATATACAGGGTGTTCCATTTGAAATAAGCGACTTAATTGCATTAATTGTTCAATAAACGGAAAACGATGCAATGGGCACCGTGTATATTATTTTGATAACTAGTGTTATGTTTCCATTAACTACAAGTTTATACTATTCCCCTACAAAAGTTAAATGTTCAGTATCATCCAAATCATGGTGTTACAAACATTTTTAATGAATCATGCAATTTTGAAAAACGTTTAATATCTTCAGAACTATGAGATTTTTGTATAGGTAATTCTGATAAAAGTTACCCTAGTTTGATACGAGCAATCAGAATTTGTAATAAAATACTGGGTGTTCCATTTAAAAAATACATAACTTTGGTAAATAACTTTTTTATTGAGCACCTTGTATAATACTAATTAATTTTACCTTATAGCCATTTTAAGTATACATAAGCCCTATTTGAAAGTTTTTTCGCTAAACGTTACCATTAATCAGTAATCGATCGTTTCGTATGCGTTGGGACACCCGGTATATCATAAACATTATAATTTGAATTAGGGCCGCTATACTTGCGGCCACGTCCCCAATGCTCCACCCGGAGGTACTACATTGGGTATATCATAAACAGCATGTGATTTTCTAGATTATTGTACATTATACTATTTTGTACAAAAAAATATTCCCTATAGCTTTTTTCTTGTGAATTATTCATGAGATATAGATATAATGATTTCAAGTGCACAATTTATTAATTGTTTTTGACAGGTGTCGTACAAATTAATATTAATTATAGGAAAGTTATAAAATTTGTTCATAAAATAATTAATATGCCTGTGTCTCAAGGTCCTTTTTCAGGCACATTGCAACATTATTTTGAAATGTTAACTTCTAAACAGATTAAATAATTAATTAAATTTCAATAACTTGCATAACTTATAGGAAGAATTCCATAATAAATTACTTTTATATTTTAGATAGCATCCCTTATAATAAAGACCAGGTTTAGAAATAGCTTTAGGCTTAAATATTAAAAATTCCAGCGGCTGTCATCATAATTTAATGGTTCTACCTTGCAAATCCAATACAAACCCCTTTTAAAGCTTATGGTCGGTTATAGATTGACAAGTTTGATAAATTTAAATGGAATAGTACCTTTTAACGTAAACAAAGAAAAGCAATTTTCAATTGTAAAACTTAATTTTCTTAATATTTTCGTTGATTGATAAGGGTTACAGAAAACGAAACCGTACAAATAGCCAAACTATTTTCCAATTTGATTTGTTCAAAGATTGCAAGTAATTTGGAGACATCCATTGTATTAAAATCCATTTCATCTCAAGTGGGTTAACCGGTCTTTTATTAATGGCAGACAACTGTGGCCAATAGGTATGATCTACAATTCAGTAATTAAAATTCCAAGAAGATACAACAAATTTAAACCCTAGAAAAATAATTGCTTTCCGTGACCCTCATCTTGAAAGAGGTTGGATTTGGTTTCTAAAATCTTGTTTTAGGGAAGTTCTATTAATAGTCATTGAATAACAGAAATATGACGTAAATAATGGTTAGAGTAGGAATTAATATATAACTTAAGGCTTTAATCAAAAGACGAGAGATTTCAATGGGGTTGTCCGTTGTCAAAAGGTAGAACCGTAGCCACAGAAGTTCGCTGGTAGCCTTCTCCGGCATCACAGATATGATATTGCACTTAGTATCACGATAGTGAAATTGGAAAGGAGTAATTAACTCTTCCAGTTCGCGAGGGTTACACCCGTTTGTTCGCGGATTTATAGCGATATAAAGTAATAATAAAAAGCTTGTATGCATGTGATGCACAAGTTAAGTTAAGCTCAACAAGATCCTGCCGGGTTTGTGTGCCATTGAATTGTTTAATAATTGCAAGGAACAAGAGCAACAAGCGAGATTCTCTCCCCCACAATTTAAAAGCTGTTCTGCATTGAAAGGCAAGCCATCAACCAATTGACGATTTTTAGTAAGTAAGTTTTTATAGTTAAGCTAGCATGACCAATTTTTAGTTAATTTATTTGTTAGGACGTTTTGACCATAAACCGTAGGATTAATTTAGTGTAAAATTTATAAGATAAGTTTCTTCTATATAAATTTTTTGGGAATTACTCGTGTACATAAAATTTTCAGAATTCTATATCAACCATTTAATCTAAATTTCTAAATTAAAATCAATGAATTTCCGAATGTAAGAGGTTCACGTTTATTGCTCTATTAATTAAATAGTTTTTGTTTGCCGTTGATTAAGTCAATAGTTTTTTTATTTTTTTATCATGAAAGTTGCATAAGTAGTCAAAAAGGAAAGAAACTTTAGATGAATGGTGGTGTAGAAAATTTTAAAGGCGACCAGAAATACGAGGACCTAAACATAACCCAGTTGGATTGGTGTGATTAACAGAGGACGATATACATTGGGGCCACGAGTGCATTAACCTTCAGGTAACTTATGCTTTGTTGTTCGATTTTTGATGTTTTGGTGTGTGTTGAATAACTTTATAATTGATTTACTTAAAATGGACAGTAGGGAAATTGTACTAACAACAAAATTTTAATTTTAAGGTGAAATTCTCTTGTTTAAGTAGAAAGGGGTATTTAGTATTTATGTTCTGGATTATGATGAAAATTTGGGTATGTCTTTGAGCTCAATTAGACGAACCTGGTTAATTAACGTAAAGGGGTGGGAGATGCTCCCTTTGTACTCAGACTCAGGTCTGCATATATTGTTATATTAATTAGTAGGCATCTACAAGGACTTTAATTCTGGATGCACATTAAAATGATAATAAAGTTAATCTTGAAATTTTCTGATACTGAAATTTATGCTGAATTTTAATTTTGAAATTTATATGTATTGTGAAGATTGATGTAAATAGAGTTAACGTTAGTGTTTGTGATAGGAATGTGTTTGTTTTTTTTATGATTGAGGATGAAAGTTTTAACTAGGTGAGCAGCCGAGGCGGAAAAGAGTAAAGAGGCGATTAACAGAAGAAAGTCAACGGAACAGTTAAGTTAATAGCTTTTTGGAGGTTTCACAGCAATATATATATATATATATATATATATATATATATAACACTTTGGTTTTATTAAAATTGAACATTTGAAATGTAAAATAAGTACAGCAGATAACGCTATAATATGCTTAACTGCATTAGTATAATCAGTTTTTATCAGGTTCACTACACTTTTTTGTGCACAAATCACAGGCTATCTTATTATTTCCTGTAAGCAACTCATATGCTGCGAATTGGTTTAAACAAGATTGCACAGAGCATTCGCCTTTTTCATGCTTCTCATTATATCATTTATATTACCCTCTTCATCTGTTTTTTCATCTTGACGTACGTGAAGGTCTTTATTAACATCATTAATTTCCTTACGATTACTAAACAAAGACAGATTTATTATCCTTTAATAATAGTTATTTATTATACAAGGGAAAAAAGTACTAGATTTTAGCTCGAGGTGTGATGCGAAGCAGAGGGAGGCAAACACCGAGAGTTAAAATCTTACATTTTTACCCGTGTATAATAACACTATTTTTTTCTATGACAGGCAAAACGATAATTTAATATTAAAAAAAAAATTACAATATATTAAAGTCAAAAAATTAATCGATGTCAAATTTGAAGTTTCAAACAAGTAGGCTGTCGAATTTATAGGGACAGTTAGATTAGTGTTGCTAAGGAAACCTTTAAAGTAATCAAATATCTGTCAATTTAATTCGGCAAGTGGTTTCAAAAATTGCGTACTTAAATTGTTTATATCGGTTGTTTTGAACGCGATGAAGTTATGATATGATGTTATGTTACACCCGAATGTTACAAGTGGGGACCCGGCTTTAAATTAAATATCTTCGTGTTCTTACTTATTTGCACATCCCCGGGAAAAAAGTACTCATTTTTTCCCAGAGAAAAAAGTAAATCCATAAAAGTGACATTTTGTTACCTGTCAAAAAACATTAAATGTCAAATTTTTTTCCGTTGCAGAAAAAAGATATTTTTTCTAAATCTTTTTAGCAATATTATTAACAAAAAAGTCGTGATTCAGGCCGCTTAAGCTCAAATTCAATATCTTGGACAACACCGTTAGGTTCACAAATTGAACAACCTGAAGCAATGGACTCGATTGTTACAATGGGCATACCACTAACAGTCCTTTCCTCGATATTATCTTCTATATCAGTATCTTGTTCACATTTTGAACTGTTCTCTTTAGCTTCATTAGTTCAGTCAATATCATTAAATTGTACTTGATTAGAATGTTTTTGTTGTTTTCTATGTTTTCCCTTTTTTTATTTAAGGTTATGATTTATTGTCGTACAATTCCTCTGCATTGTGGTATAACATTGGTTGAATTTGTGTTTATGATATTGGCAAACTCAAATCAAGAAAGAATTCTTCTAGACATAAAATATGCTTACAATCTTGGAACTGCACTGTACTAACTAAAGTACCCCGAAAAACTTGTTCAATGGGTAATACTAACTCAGAAGCTTGCTGCTTGTAAACAAAGACGGCGGTAGAACTTCTAACCAAATACCGTGATATTTTGGAGTAACTAAAAAAAATATGTGCCTTATGTGTATGATTTGAAGCAGATTCAATCAAATTTTTTGAAGCAATATCCAACAAAAGTTTATCACATTCCTTCTATATAGATTTATTACGGTATACTAATTATTTTTTGCTTTAGACTTCGCTTCTGCTTCTAACTGTATAGTTTCACTTGGAATGTTCAAACTTTAAAAAAATATTCTGTATTAAAAGCCAGGAAACATTTGTAGAAGACAAAAATGCTGGTAATGCAAACTGGACGTACGAATTCCTGAGCCACCTCTTTTAATAGGTAATGAAGTTTGTAACCAATCAGTGGGAGTAAGATCAAAGTTTAGTACTTCTCCTAGTACACTATGTAATAAGTTGTCAAAGGAGCCCAAAATGTTAAAACAAATGCAAGTTGAACTACACCTAGAGCATATGTCAGCTTAGATACGGCAAAACTGTCTTCAAGTTAAAATGAAATATGTGACAGAATATTATTTGATCGTAGACGAATTGTCATAAGTTACAATAAATAAATGTTGTATGTATATAGGTCGAAATTGATTCTGGACAAAGAGGTGCTCCAAATAGAGTCCAATTTTATTTTATGTGATACGCCAAAATCGGAGGCAACAGAATCGAAAATATCTTGAATATATTTACTTTTTGTTGATGAGACATATAATAATTCACATGACACTTCCATGCCTATATATCGTTCAAAATCTTATCTATATAGTTCATAATAGGAGTAGCTACACCACAAATAATGAAATCCATTCGCATGTTACACATAATGGAGCTTTTATGAGACCTAATTTCTTAATGGTATATAAATCTAGAACACCATCAACTACTACGCAATAAAGCTTTTCAACCATTACCCCAGTTTGTTATTTACCTTTTAAAATTAAATTAAAAATTAAAAACTTCTTAATTCATAATCCCTTTTACAGCATTGAGGAGTTTCTTGCTTTTGGTACGACTAACGTATAGAGAAAATATTTTGCTAAAATATTTCACTATCATAATTAGCATGTAGTAAGTTTAAAGTTTAGGTAACTACTGAAGTTGTTGATACTTGTGTAAAGCTAATACTTAAATATTATTTTATATTAATGTATATTAAATTGACCTTTAAATCTAAATAACCTGTGTAAAATGTAATGAAGCATTATCACTGCAATACATTACTTACTTACTTACTTACATTTTTAAAATTAATTTCTAAACCTATAGCTTCAGATATTTCAATTGTTTTTTAAAATTTTCAAAGACTTATTCAACATACTGCTAATACAACCATCATCCAAATACAAAACATTGAATTCTGTGTATATATAGGCGATTTTTCACGACATAAACTAACATACTTAATTATGTGTGTATGTGTTAAACTTGTGTTTTGGCGATAAAATTTACTGGAGGGGAAATTGTACGGCACCATTCTATCAGATAAACGAACATACCCTGATCTGTACCAGGTTATGCTTGTGTATGTTAATCGCTTGACTTTTACTGGGTAATTATTCAAAGCGAGGTTATGAAACTACAATACGTTTTCGCGGTGCTGCACAAGTAAATATTTTTTAAATAGTGGGGGGATACTTCAACATACCATACTCGAAGAATTCAAGTATGTCGCGAAAAATCGCCTTATATTTAAGATATAGGAAGATATCAAATAGATTACATTCTTGTTAGACAACGGTTTAGGAATGAAGTAAAAGACTGTAGAAGCTACCCAGAAGCAATTATAGACATTGACCAACATTGTAATTATGAAGACCCTTCTTAAATTTAAAATTTTTTATAAAGGTACGGTAAAAGGCACTTTGACAAACTAAAAGATAAAGATATCCACAAAAAGATTTGGAAAAAAGTCAAATGAATTGCTGAAAGACATTGGGAAAATTTCAGGTATTAAGGAAATAGAAACAGAATTGAATGACATTAAATTCAGCTTAGACACGATGGCCAGAGATTTTCTGGGGTATACACAAAAAGAAAATAAGAAACCATGGATAACAAAGGATATCCTGAATTTAATAAAAGAAACAGCCCAGCGAAGCAGGAAAACAGAAATACAAAACCATAAAGGAGGTACAAACTAAGATGGAAATAGGAAAGACAAGACAAATCTTACAAACTAATTAAAATGAATTTTAGGGGTATAAAACCTCATAGTAAAAGGATGTACCATTATAGAAAATTTAAAGATGGCAAGAATATATAGAGAATTTATATGCATTACAGGAACTAGCAGCACTAGAACAGCAATCAGACATTGAAACTTGGGATATCCTGTTCTTAGAGACGAGTTTGAATTAGCATTAAAGAGTCTAAAAATGGTAAGGTACCGAGTATAGATAAGGTACAAGCAGAAACTCTAAAAGCCGCTGGACAAGAGGTAAAAGAATGTCTCTTCCAACTTGTAAGCTTTATGTATGAGACTGGTGAGACTCCCAAAATTACAAACGTAATATCATAGTCACTATACCAAAAAGAGGGGTGCAGATAGATGTGAAAATTTTCAAACAATAAGTTTAACAGCACACAGACAAAACAAGAAAACACAAGATGCGATTTCACCTCTGAGGGTGATAATGGAAAAGACAATAGAAAATGGAGAAAGCATGTATATAGGGTTTGTAGATCTGGAGAAAGTATTCGACAATATAAAATGAAAAAAAAATGTTCGGAATATTCAAAAAGATTGGAATGAGTTTTATGGATAGACGTATAGTACGTAGCTTATACAAAGAACAAACAGGGGTAATAGAATTAGAGCAGGAACATAGAGAAGTAAATATTAGGAAAGGGGTGAGGCAGAGATATGTCCTACACTCGTTAGTTTTTAACTTGTAATCGAAGAGACAATGAATACTGTCAAATGCAGAAAGACATCTGACATTATTATGCAGGAACAAAAAAGTGATATACTTAAATTTGCAAATGATATAACGGTATTAGCATCTAGCAAGGAAGAGTTAGAAGCGGCTTTTAATGAAATGGAAACAAGTCTAACAGGGTATGAAAATAACAAAAATAAAAATAAAGTACTAGTATGTAAAGGAAGGGAAATAAATCAAAAATTAGATTACAAATGGGAAACGAGAGCTTACAAGAGGTTAATTATTTCTGCTACCTAGGAAGCCAAATAACGCAAGCTGGGAAAGTGTAAAAGATATAGGGGATGCTGCATTTAACAAGAGAAGACAACTACTGTGTTCAAAGACAACAAACATAGAAACAAGGAAAGGGTTGCTGAAAGCATGTGTGTGGAGCACAGCACTGTACGGCTGTTAAACTTGGACAGTAGGAAAAGTAGACAGGAAATAGATAGATGCCTTTGAAATGTTGTGCTACAGACGTATGATGAAGATATCATGGACAGACAAAGTTAAGAACAAAGAGGTTCTGTAATGGTAGAGGAAGAAATATGTGGAAAACAGTAAAAAATATGAGAGATGGGATGATAGGTCTCATACTAAGGCATGAGGGAATATAGCAAAATATACTTAGAAGCAGAGATATGAAAAAGAGAGATAGATGTAGACCTAGGTTAGACTATTACACACAAATAGTCAAAGATATAGACTGTGGAAATTTCAGGGAAATGTGTACGCTAACTCAGAATAAAAATCAATGGAGGTATGCATCCAACCAGTTCCAAGAAGGAAAACCTAATGGCGAAAAAAAAATTGTACTTAAATCTGATGGTTATTTTAAGCAACTACAGGTGTTTGTTTTGCAATATTCTCAACTAATGTGATTGTGCAAAAGGATTTATTGGAAAACTCTTGATCCCTCTCGAGGGGTCTACTTTCACCAATTATTTACTTCCACTTCTAAAATTCTATCAGGTCAAGCCTTGCTATTATATCGGTTAATCGTAATAGTGTGCATTCTACGATGATCAGTTAATTCACGAAATTTATCAGAGGACTATTGGTCTTTTGAAATACTTTACAGATTATGTGGCATGTATGTTAAATATATATCTTTGCCTTTCGGAACCCCTTTTTGAAGAGAAACGTCTTCGTCTGATCTGGGGAAACTTGACTCCATTTTATCAAACATCCTTAGGCCTTACCTCTATTCCTTTGGTATGTCAGCTTCTATCTTTGGTTCAACAATTTGAGGCTACCGAAATTTCAGTAGAATGTTACCGATTCCTTCCTCATAAAACGTCAAAATTATTAGAGCCTAGGTTGGCTTATAATCTCGACTACCGCCTCTTCTTCTCCTTCTTCTACACTTCATGGTTCTGCCCCTGTGCTTGTTTGTTTTACACCAACTGTTGTTAGATCAAATATTTCTTCTGTAGCTTCTTCTGTTCCTATTCCTATGCCTACTTCTACTCGTCGGGTCACATGCTTCAATTGTGACCAACCTGGTCATGCGTCGGCATGTTGTATTCGTCCTTGAGTACTTCATTGCTATGATTGAGGGCATATAAGGGAGTTACTCGACGCAACTGTCCAAACTGCCATCCTACTACTAATAGAAACCAAATTTATTCTGTCTCTAGTTGTGCATTCTTCTCTGTATCTCTTCCTGGTCATCCTACTATTACCTAAACATAGCTTTTTCAGGCATATCTCCCTTCGAACAATACCACTGATTTCTATAGCTATCACACCACTACTCATCGAACATCCCCTAATAGAAACCAAATTTCTTCTATCCTTAGCAGTTCGAATGATGATCCAACAGATGATACGTCTTCACTTACAGGTAGCAACTAAAGAGTTGGTTCCTGCTACCATACATAATACTGCTAAAGAAATTCCTGTCGTGTCTGCAGTAATAGATGCAGTTGTGGTGACGATAACTAACAAAGCTAAGGACAAAGATTAATTATCGCTAACCTTTCAGTATTATGCTATAAATTAATTATTGCTAACCTGGTATTTTCTAGGTTGATTCCCTGGTTCGAATGTGTAGCTCTGAATACACCCCAATCCGTTTAACCTTCCGCTACGTGCTGCTAACCAGTACCCTTGAGTTGTTTTCAGCTTGACGTCTTCTGTACTTCATTAGATTTCTTATTTGGTTGGTTTGGTAGTTGTTTATTGAATCGCTTAGTAAGTCACTGATTTACTAAATTAGTTAGTTTACTTAGTTGATTGGTTGGTTGGTTGAGTGGTGCGGTTTTAATGTAAACGGCTAATTTCTATCGTATATTTGCACTTGCACTAGTACTTAAAATTTTTAATAACTGACGTTCACTTAAATTTTATTATTTAATTTCACAATTAAACTTTGCTGGTGTATTGGTTCAGACCAGTACAGATCGTGCCTCAGTTGTGGAAAGACTGACTCTTATCAGCTCGTGCACTATATAAAGGCACGCCAACCCACTGCTATTACTGGTTTACCACGCTTATCTTTGTGTTATTTGGTCATATTGGAGGTGTCGCGCTTAGCTTATCGTCCATCCATTGGGTTTTACACGAAGTTACTTATTCTATAGTTTGTTGCAATGCTCATCCTGATCACGTAGCTATCAAAATTTTATTTTGTGGATTTTGTTGACCATGATACTTTGTACCTTCTAATATCACGTACTCGTGTTTTGTATAGGATTTTATTCAAATTTTCCTTTTAATTCTGCACATATACAAATTTGTTGTTCCATATTTTGGTTTAATCTGCTGGGTTTTGTGTCAATTTTACATTGAAGATCACATAGGCGAATTTTATAATAACGTAAATTATGTGCGTTTATTTACTTCCTGCTTTATGAGACATGTTTGTTTTAAAGGTCTGTTTATTGTGGGCATGCATGATTATTTCCTTACACTAATGCGTCAGTTTTGAATAAGAGTCGTTTCATGTTTGTCTTTCAGATGCTTCTGATTTGTATTTATTTAAAGTTTATGAATGTATTGCTGTTTCAAAAATGAATTGGATCGCGTACAAAGTTATTTATCTTACTAAATGTGATTGAATTATTAAAGAATGAGCCTTCTTTCATTGACTAAAGTTAGTTGTGAATTTTATATAGTGTTTGATATTTGCTTTTTGCATAATTGGCAAATTATGTACGTTTTATGATGTTTAGTTTTCTTGACTTTGGTGTTGCTTACATGACGTATACTACCCTTTTGACCTATATACCCCTAAATAACCCTATTATCATAGCAATATATATACATACATATATATATATATATATATATATATATATATATATATTACTCAAATTTAGACCAGGGTAGAAAATTAATAATCACATCAAATAATTTTAATCACCGTGTAGAAGGAAGCTTTGGGAAAAGGTACGCGTTATTAAAACCGTGAAGCATAAAAATTCATTCGTTTCATTAAAAATAAGGGATTTAAATTATTTACTAGACGCTTTCTATAAAAAGAATCAGAATTAAAATGCTCAAAAGTAACCGGTATTAAACAAAATGTACAAATAATAATTAATATTTAATTAGGATTCACTAAAAATTAAAGGGTAGAAGTCAATGCCATTCATTATTATTTTAATTGGAGTTAATTGAACGATTATTAAGGTATAATAAGCATAAAAGCCTGTGGAAAGTCCAAAGTTGATAAACAAATCGCTAATAGGAAGGTTAAAATAAGTGGAATATCCAAAATTGTAGAAGTGTTATTTAGAAGTATTACGATTGAACACCTGCGTATTTTTAAAAGTCACGTTCTGCTTAAATTTTGTAGATAACAAATGGTTACAGAGAATGTTGGAGAAACCGCCGCTTAATATTCACGGGAAATGCTAATAAAGTGGGTTATTTAACAGTCCACGTGGATTGTACACAGCCGATAGTAAAGAGTATCGATTTGCACCACTCAGAACAGGGTAGATAGAGACGGATAATATGCGCAAGACAGAGACACGGATAATTAAAGGCGTGATTTGTGTAGCGTCACGAGGGTCACGATTGGTTGAAAATAAGAGGCAAACGTGAGAGGTGTAAACGTAACGATTTCGATACAAAATTAATTAGTTATTCTCGGACGTGGTTGCGTGCCGTGTGGAAAATTTCTCAGATTTTCAACTGGCGCGTGTGCAAAGTTAATAGAATCGCGTGCCCGACTGTCGAAAAGGGAACCGAGAATGCGAAATTCTGGAAAGTGTCCGTTGAGGGAAAAAAGCGATGTGCAGGCAAGGCGGTTATATAAACCCGGACTTTAAACAGTTTCGCTCTCTTTTAGATTTTCGATTTTGATTGAATACTTTAAAACAGTTTGCTATTTACGTGCTACGATACAAATTAGTATGCGTTAGTACACTTAGAAAAGAAGATACAAGGTAATAAAGTCTAGTTATATTTGCGAGTATTACTGTACTAAGTATCCAAATTTGTAACGATAAATGAATAAACAAAAGTAGGCAGTTTTGGGGTATAGCGTGAAAGAAGTATGAATTTCTTTGCTATTTTTCGGGGGTATTAATAGTCAAATGTTATTCGTAATCGTGATTGGATCCACAAAACAAGATTTTGGATATACTTAGATGAGTTCCGGAGAAGCTCTGAAACAACTTTAGATGAATGGTGGTGTAGAAAAGTTTAAAAGGCGACCAGGAATCTGAGGACGGAAACATAACCCAGTTGGAATGGTAAAATTAGCAAGGGCGATGTACATTGAAGCCACGAGTGCAGTAACCTTCAGGTAAATTATACAATTTTGTTCGAACTTTGATGTTTTTGGTGTGTGTTGAATAACTTTATAATTTGTTTGAAAACAAAAATGGACAGTAGTGAATTTGTACCAACAACAAATTTTTAATTTTAAGGTGAAATTTTCTTGTTTAAGTAGAAAGGAGTATTTAGCAGTTTGAGTTCTTGATTATGATGAAAATTTGGGTCTGCCTTTGAGCTCAATTAGACTAACCTGTTTGATTAACATAAAGGGGTGGGAGATGCTACTTTTGTACTCAGACTCAGGTCTGCAAATATTGTTAAATTAATTAGTAGGCATCCTACAAGGACTTTAATTCTGAATGCAAATTAAAAATGATGACAAATTTAAACTTGAAATTTTATGATACTGAAATTTATGCTGAAATTTAATTTTGAAATTTTAATGTATTATGAATATTGATGTAAATAGAGTTAACGTAGATGTTTGTGGTAGGAATGTGTTTGTTTTTTTTTTATGAATGAGGATGAAAGTTTTAACTAGGTGAGCAGCCGAGGAGGAAAGAGTAAAGAGGCGATTATCAGAAGAGAATCAGCAAATCGTAGCGCCCAAAAGCGAGGCTCGAGTTCCAAAGAAAATTTTTGTGATTTTATTCCAGGAAGCTGACGAGGCTTTTTGTACATTTCACAGCAATATATATATATATATATATACATATATATACATATATATATACATATATATATATATATATATATATATATAATGTATGTATATATAGTAAACTTAGGCGCTTTATTTTAATATTACTTATGCTGGATATGGTTCTAGGTTTGACATATAGTTGCACGGGAATATGTTTGGTCAGATAGGATAAGGTGTATACATAAGATCATATGTTTATAGTGGACAAAATATAAAAAATGGCGAAAGAGGATTTAGTGGCAGAAGCACTAATAGTGGCTCAGGTAAGTTGAATAACGTTACTGAAGTATTAAAAGAATAGTTTAAAACTATAGTGATATAGTAAATAACGGTCGGTAGTTTGTTATAAATGTTACAAAATGGATTATATATAAATGAGCTTATTTTGCATTTTAACCTATACTGTTAAATTAAATGATCAATGCATATTTATCGTAATTTCAACCATTACTTAATGAAAAAAGAATTTTTAGTTTATCTGCTAGTTCATATTTGAAGTTATCAAGGGATAGTGTTGAAATAGGTTAATTTTTAAAAAAAGGTGTTTGGTAAAGTAATATAGGTTACTTGCTAACATAATGTACATAAATATTGAATTTTTTGTGTTTGGAATTTTCAAATCGTTATTTTAAAGTCAGTAATGACAACATTTCAAATTCCATGGGTCATAATTAACTGAATATTTAATTTGATTTTTGTATTGACTGGACTTTCTAGATCGCTATAGTAAACCTTCTGACGGTAAATTGGCTCCATTTTTATTTAAATTTGTTAAAGATCGATTTGATGAGTGGCAACCAGCTAATAAAACCTGGGAATGTATAGAAACAGTTTGCAGTATATTTTAGTATATCTTTTCTAGACAGTGAGATCTGGGAAAATTGTTAATTGAAGCAGTAAATTACAAGAAAATATGCATGCACAAAATTAATGAAATTAAAATGTTTGCATGCTAATTGCTATTAATCGGATTTGATTAAAATAGTAGTACATACAATCTGTGATGCGACGGATACCTGCTGCGGGCTTTCAATCGCAATATCAGAAAGATACCTCACTTTATTAGGTTGTAGTTAGAGGTTTGATGCTACTGTAAATTATGCACAATTTTCAAAGAGCACCCTGAAAGTATTTCCTGAGATTCAGCTAATCTTGTTATTTCTTTTTATAATTTTTTGGGTTATGGCGATATTGTTGGTGAGAATGTTTACGATCATAATGTTACTATAAGATAGAGGTACACTGAAAGTTGTTCCCAAAATGTCAACTGATGTATTGCTGATTTAAATGCTCCACACAAACAAAATCTTTTTTATTAGATGTCGTAGATTTATTTGCTTCACTTGATTCCGTGTATGCAGTAAATGCATGCAAGTTGAACATAATGCTAGCTAAAAATAAGGTTATCTACTACCACCATTACTGTATGCTAAAATTAGAATGTTTTAACACTAAAGGCATTGTTGAGGATCAGAGATGCATCGTGACAGCGGAAGGGTGCAGATGTGTTTAGAAATTGCTCTTCAGGTATAGACATGTGCACGAATTCTTGAAAAGCATTGGTTATTCATTTATTCTGGTTGTGAAATTTAGTTTAAATTTATGTTTAAGGAATAAATATACGAACTACGTATAAAACTGTGGTATTAATTATTTAAATTTGACTTTTGTTAATATAGTACTGTTAATTTTTAAGAACTAAGTGCATTATAGGTTAAAATATAAGCAGAACCTACTTAGTGCGAACGAGACTTCTAAGTATTTATTACACTAATTGCAATATGATTAGATGAAAGTCCTCGCAAAAACACATTGTTTCATAAAGGCGAAATTAATAAAACCCTTAACGCTAAAGAACAAAAAATGAATGAAGCAGTCGATGTAATCTCCATAGAAAAAAACAGAAAAATTGTAATTGTGTGACAACCAGTAACATCAACGAACGCAATCTTTCAGAGAATAATGATAAAATGGAAACAGATATTAAAACCGTATAAAAATTCTACAACAAGTCAAAGGAAACGTTAAAACTAGATTTGGAGAGTTTCCAAATACCCACGAAAATGAGAAAATTAATGGTACCAGAAAATCTGGAATCAATCAACCTTGCGAATAAATTTACTGTAATCTCTCCAATCTCAGAGACAGATATGGAAAAGACATCAAAAGTAAGGTAACAGAAATCTAAATCTCCACCACCCGTTGTAATTCACTCAAAAGTTAAAAATCATAAAGCTTTTGTGGAGGAATTGACTAAGATCATCGCAAAGGGTTTCACAGTTAAATACTTCGCAAATAACACTAATATATTTGTGCATAACAGAACTGAACGTAAAATCTTCATAAAGTGCATGGGATGTTAAAATACAAGTTTCAGCACCTACTCTGATTTAATTTTGTCGTCAGGAAATTAGATGACAACATAATGCCCGAGAAAGTTAGTGACGAGCTCATTAAAACACAAGTTACCAATTCATCGGTTATGGATTGAAAACAAAGTCCTCCCCTGTAATTAGTTGTTACCTATGCAAATGTGATCCTTACGTAATTACAAAATCAAGTTAAGACAATTGCGTGTACTAGCATCCGATGGAAAAGACAATAACAGATACACACAATGCAGGTGTAGTGAAATATGATCAAATGCAATTGGAAATTGCAAGGCTGGAATCAGATGCATAAAATGTGCTGAAAGTAATTAGAATTACGAATATTGTAAACCTAATGAAACACCTAATTCCTGAGCAGTATGCGGGGCAAGCATTCAATGTAGCACTGAAAACATCAAATACATAAAAATAATCAGTAGAATTAAAAAGGTACCAGAAAGGCAAACTAATCCGTTGGAACAGGTCAAGAATAAATCACCATCAGACATCGCTGATAAAAGGCGTTATCCAATAACAGACAATTCTTTTAAGAAAACACAAGTAACTGAAAACCTAACTCTTGGACTACAAAGACACAAAAAGTTAACACTCTACAAGCATGGGCATTAATAATAATGGTCAATAGTACATCAAGTAAGAATATTATTCTAAACCAGAAGTCAACTGAACAAGAGTTTCAGCAATTGGTGCATGAGTTACAAACACTTAATCAACTTCATAATGTTGAGGCTATGTTAACAGCAGTCGAAGATTTAAACATCATTGTGAAAACCTGCAAAAGCCCAATAGAACAGTTTACTGCTTTTAACAATTTTATAACTCGTCTGGGTAATTATAGATTGTAAAGTCAATATAGCTATCTTGAACACAAATGGACTTAGCAATAAAGTAGGTCAATTAATTAAATTTATACAGGAACACATTATAGATATTATGATGGTTAACGAAACCAAGTTAAAAACTAAGGTCACGTTTAAAATTAAAAAGTATTTATGATTAGAAAAAATAATTTCTAGATATCAAGGAATATGGATTTGGATAAACACAAATTAAATATATGAGTCAAAGTTGAACTGACTCTCTTAAATGCTAAATAATCAATGCTCGATTTAATAACCAGTTAGTGGCCAAATAATTATGGTAAGTAAAATATGGAACTCAACTTTGTTAGCTTAAATAAATTATTTGTTAGACTGCAACAATTTTGTAGAACTACTCTAGTACAATAGCGGATCTAGTTATTGAAGAAGGTGAAATTTTCAGGGAAAGGTTAGGAAACGATTGGGTTTTTAAGAATGCATATCATTGATTATTCTATTTAACGGTTTTATATTCAAAAAATTTATAATTTAATAAAGTTTTTTTTTATTTTGCCATATTGAGAAATGCAATAATTGTGTTATTTCAAGTGGCTAAATCAGATATTATCACAAATTTATTGTTAATACAGCTATAATCAGTTTATTTTTCTTTTTTAAGAATTTCACATTTATTGCAGTTATTTGTATCGGATCAGGTTTACATGGAAAGTATGTATTTTTAGTTACCTACATTGACCAGAATTGTTGTCAATATATAATGAAGTACATATTTGACATTTACTTTCTAATTTTGACAGAATCATTAAATTTATTAAGTAGAAACAAATATCTACATAAAGAATTTTTGTAGCAAAATCTGAGAAATGAAGAATTCAACCATCCAAAATCAATATCTGTGCAAATAAGAAGTAAAATGGCGCTAACCTTTAGAAGCCATTGGCAAACCTTTACAGTTGCATGTTAGTAAATTACTTAATTTTATGTGCCTACTAAATATTACACATTTTAGTTGCAAAGATTCGGAACTGTTGTTCTTCGTTGATTGGTGGAACATGCCTAGTACTTTTAATTATATCTTTATTAGCGCTTGCTTTTAAACCATCCCAGAAATTTATTCATGTAGTTGTTATTGATACGCTTCTACCTACAGTGCATACAATAGATTCTAAGTTTCTCAGTGTTGCCTTAGATTCTTCAATAATTGCAGAAAACTTCAGGAACTTTAATATGACGTATGATAACTACAGTTATATTCAAATTAAGATTGCAGTGGTTGGTTGAGTTGGCTGATTAAAATTATGGTAATGCATTGCTGTTAAAAATTATTCAAGCTCTAATCCAAGTTATAAATGGAAAGTCCAACTGCTATATCAGCTATTATTGCACTCTTAATATAAAAATTCTTGAATTTATAATAACATTTAGTCTACTTTTAGAGACCCCAAGCTTCACAATCTAATGTCAGCCTTAAGTCCAGGATATTTAAGAATAGGAGGAACTATGGCAGACAGTTTGTATTTTGTACCAAACGGATCTATTGTATTTAAAACTGCTATTGTAAAAGATATAGATGGAGGAGAATGTTCCTACAGTGGAATTAATTGTATACACCACATTCGTCCAAATTTTACCATGTCTGGTAAAAATTCTTAACGTAATTGCTTAATCAGTTCATATACTTGTATAGGAGATGAGTGGTTGCGCTTAAATAAATTAGCATCTGACTCAGGATTATCTGTATTATTTGACTTAAATTGTTTAATTCGACATGAAAATGGTTCCTGGGATTCACGTAATACTGAAGAATTGATTGCATTTTCACATAAACATAATATAAGTGTTAACTGGGAGTTAGGGAATGGTAATTCATATTTAGCAAATCAAAAATTAATTTATTTTAATTCTTAGAGCCTAACTCTTTTCGACATGTATTTAATTATGAAGTAAATGTTTCACAACTGGCAAGTGATTTTATAAAGCTACGTGGTATTTTAAATAAATATCCATTATATAAAAACTCACTACTAGTTGGACCAGATACTACAAGACCAACTCCAAGTAACCAAAAACCTGCTATATACTTACAAGGTTTTTTGCAGAATGTTGGGAATTGTATTAATGCTACTACATGGCATCAGTAAAGGTCATTTATTCATTATTTCGCTTTAATAAAATTTGTTTTAGGTACTATTTAAATGGAAGAACGGCAACATATTTGGATTTCTTGAATCCAACAGTTTTTAATGTACTGAAATACCAGATCAATACAGTTTATGAAGTCGTAAAAGCTGCCCAAGCAGATAACAGACCAGTTTGGTTAGGTAAATAAAGTTTTTTTACCAAGAAGTTATGGAGGAACATACAAATCTTATACTCCAATTCTTAAGCAAATTTGATACACCTTTGTCGCAGTGTACTGAGATGAAAGGTTGCTATTCTCAAATATAAAATATTTACAAAATGTGAATGAGGTAGTTTGTCACAATCTCAACCAACAATTATATACCTAAATGTGAACAGTCTACTCGAATTATACAGAAATGAATGTTTTAGAATGCAAGAAAATAATTTTCAGCAACTGGGACTAACAATTTATATAAACATAGGTCCACAAACGCTTCCTTTTCGATCTACAGGGTGTTGAAGTATCAAAATTTTTTGGTTTTCTCTTTATAGCTCCTGCAGTTTTTGAGATATTAAGATCAAATTTGGAATATGGGTTACACTGTAGGAGATACATCATTGGACATGTTAAATGGTAGTGAAAATCTACAGACTGGTAGTTTTTTGGCGGCCATGTCCCCTTTTTACACTTTCGAACACACACACGGAATATTTCTTACGGTTTCAAATGCAGCGATAATTTGATTTCGTAAATCATCAACGTCTTTCACTGGAAATTCACTAGAAATTTGAGATACCCCCATAGGAAAAAAATCTAGGCTATTTAAGTTAGGGGATCTAGGGGGCCATGATTGAGGTCCACCCCGTCCTATCCACTCTTTCTCTCGCTAAAATAGAAAAATGTGCCAGAACGCCATCATACCACATTTCATTTCTCAGCAAAAGATGTAAGTTTTCGAGTAATAAAAGCAAATTGTGTTGCCATAAAATACCTTTATGAGTGACCAGTAAGTCGACCAGGCTAAAAGAAAGGACCAATCAAATGATCCTCAATTATACCACCCCAGACATATAATGAGAACTACACTTGAAAATGTGTGTCTACAATTCCATGTGGGTTGTCTTCAGCCCATATGTGATTGTTGTAAACATTTATAATAGAATTCCTTAAAAAATTGGATTCGTCGGTAAGAAGAATTTTACAATCAAAATTGGGGTTTACTGCTAACCTATTTAGGTACCACTGGCAGAAATTAATCCTTAAAGGGAAATCTTGAGGAAGGAGCGCCTGCACCCTTTGAATGTGTTAAGGGTATAGTAGATAATCACACAGGCTATGCCAAACAACTTGATGACTAACATTTAAATGTGTGCCGATTTTTCTGGTGCTAGCGTCTGCATGTTGTTTTATTTCATTAAGAACAGCTTCTTCAATCTGTGGTGTTCTGGCAGTATGTGGTCTACCAGTTCCAGTTTCTATAAGACGCCTATTAATATCTGAAAATACTCGTTGATCAGGTATCATACTATTGGGATAGCATTCCATATACACACATTTGCCTTATCGTGCATTTCCATTCGCAAGGCCATAGATGAAATGCATCGCAGCCATTTCAGAATTCGTAAAATTTGGCATTTTTATGAGATAATAATAAGTATTTAAAACACTTTTACACCATACACTTTACGACTTCTTCTACCTTTATAAACATATGCAGATACAAACTGCAAGTTTAAATGCGAAGCATATTGTCTAAATTAATCAAAACAAGAGATTGTCCACAATTAATCCAGAGCCTACTAGACCCACTTAAAAAATTTTAATTTAATCTAGCGATTTATAGAAAATAGTTTCTTATTATTTTCCTAAATAACGGTCAGAGATACGAAAAAAGCGCAAGAGACCAAAAAGTTTCCAAACAAAACAGAAAATTCATTTTGTGTTTTAAATTCTACTAGTGGCACACCCCAAAAAAGTTTAGGGGGAGAAAAGGGGGCATGACTCCAGAAAAACTACCACCCTGTAGATTTTCACAAGCATTCGACATGCCCAATGATGTAAGACCTATAGCAGAACCTATATTCCAAATTTGATCACAATATCTTAAAAACTGCAGCATCTATAAAGAGAAAACCATTTCGATTCTCCAACACCCTGTAAATCGGAAATAAAGCTTTTGCGGATCTATGTTTATATAAATTTTGAGTTATAAAATTTGCCAAAGAATCACACCCTTTCGTATGTACATGATATTTAGGAGCACCCTGTATGTGTATGTGTATATATATATATATATATATATATATATACATATATCTCTTAATATTCCCCTTTTTTTACATTGGAGCTTAATTCGCTATATATTTCTTGTAATAAAATCAGTAATTCCATGAATTTTAAACAAAAAAGTATTTGTAATTCCTGGAATAAAAATATCTTAAATTCTCTTAGTTAAAAGAGAATCAATTTTATACGTTAGATATCGTGTTTATTTAATTTCGTTTATCAATTATATTAGATTGTTATACCTTTTCTAAAGTTTTATTAATTTTATTAATCTCTCCAAATGTTTCCTTCATAAACAGAGTTAACTCTTACTGAATGGAAAATTGACAATTATGCTACTACGTCCAACATGAAGCATTTTAATGCAATTTTTCAATGAAATAAATGACTTACTAAAATTTTTGCCTTGATACTTAATACACGATACAAGTAAAATATCCATCAATTTAACTAATATAAAACATAGCTTTATACACCGAGTGTTTTTACTGAAAGTTCGCGCTTTTATTATGAATTATTCAGAATTTGAATTTTGCCTTAGGGGGTCTGAAATATTCACTCGCGTAATAATGTAAACTTTTAATAAAATAAAATAAGAATAATTAAAACATACAACAGTTTTATACACCAGCACAATCAATGAAAGTGCCAAACTTTACTCAATGGAAAGTCATTATTATTATTATTTATATTGAATGATCTTGTGTAATACAAACCATTAAGAGAGTTAACAAATAATATGTACATAGATCGCATCTAAATCTAGCATTTCTCTTTAAAACTTTGTTCAAGGTCATCTACTGTAGAATACTTCTTTTACCTGTCGTCGCTTAACTTCGAATGCCGAATTACATGACATAAAATATCCCTTCTCTCTGCATACAAATTCTGCATAGGCATATCTTAAGTGATTATCCTACATTTTAACTAATATTAAGGGTTATTCCTACAGTTCAGCCATCCTGATCGTGATTCTGACCTGGAATTGGTATCGTTCTTAATCCGTCTTTATAAATTCTGAGCATGTGAATATGTGTAAAGGTCCTTCGCGGTTTCCGACTTTTACTCATCATAGCTATCATTGTTTTTTCCTTTATTATGTAGAACAGTCGTAAAAATTTTTGGTGAACTTTTATCCCTGTCCCAAATTCAGTAAGTTTAATTGCTACTAGTTCTTCTTGTGTTTTTAGAAAATGCTCTTTCTATTGCATCCTTAAAGCTTCTCTCTCGTCCATCAATTGCTGTGGCACTTCTTCAATCAAATTAATGATTATTGTACCGTCCGTACGTGTCATTCGAACTCCTACTAGTACTTCGAATGGTGTAATATTGATGCTACATTGATAGATACTGTTAATTGCTCTACATTCTGTCTATGTACTCACACCATTTTGTTGGATTGTCAGTACTTAGCTTAGTAAGCACTAATATGACCGTCTTATGAATCCTCTCAATCTGTCCGTTCCCATGAGGGACGCCTGTCGTAATTGTTACCTAAGAAATTCTCTCTTCATCACAGTAGTCTTTAAATTCTTTGGCAGTGAAACTCGTTTCTTTGTAATGATTCTACTCGGGTTTCCAAAATTATTCTGTAGTTTTACCATACAGTGTGTCGTTTCTTTGACATTAGTAGATTTGGTTGCTTAGAGCCATTCACATTTAGAAAAGTCATCTATTACAGCGAAAACGTATTGATACTGCTTGCTTGTCGATGGAATTGAAACCAAGCGATCTGCATGATAGATATGCAGTGGTCCTTCTCGTTTCAATCTCGCATGAAGGAATCCTTCTTGCTTTCCTTCTTTCCTGCTTCCCAAAATACATGGAACACAATTTGCAATAGCCTTCTGAATCTTTTCCTTTATGTGTTATAAAACCACACAACCTGTTTGCTTTTTTGATGATATGTGCAATAAATGTTAATCAGTTATCAGTGACGACCACCAGGTCCATCACTTGTGTTAAACGTTCTAATATTATATCATTAATTATATAGTCATATAGTATACGGTTTAGCTTCCATGTAAAGCTAATGACGTTACATTTGTCCACATTGGCCATGATTATTCTACCAACGCATGGCATTTTCTAAATACACTTGGCAGCAAATAACAGTTTTGTGGATCTTTTACAGACACATACAATTTCAGGTCATCTGCAAATAACAATATAGACGAATCGTGTAACACAGGAGTCAAACTGTTGATAAATAATATGATCCTCAGGGGATCATGATTTGAATCCTACGGTTTCTCAGAAATAGCAGTAAAAGATTGGAACTCTTTAATAATTACCACTTGCTTTGAAATCAATTAAGAATGAATATAGTCTGTCCCTAACTTCTCAAAGGGAGCCGTCATAGTCCAAATCGAGAATACTACATATAGCAACTTGCGACATTCCACTGAAATGTTTATCATCATATTTCATTTTAATGGTTTCTGTATTAGTAAATTCCACCAATAGGGTTAGGCAATGTCCTTTAAAAATATAATTTTTAGGTTAAATGCATTGTTGATCTAAAGTAGAATTATTCTTGTATCGTACATTGTTCATACTTAAAGGTTGTCATTCATTATGGCGGTTTTAATAGGTTAGAAATGATTGTATCGTAATTTTGTTCTCCAATTTAATCTTCCTTATTATGTACAAAACTTATCCAAATAAGTCGTATAATTCAATATCCTCCCCTTGAAAAATGTATTTAATCACATCTGATATTAGTTAAGTTGAAATATTTTAGTATACTGACAAAAACCTGTATCGTAGGCTGTTGACCCTTTTAATTAAATTATTGACTTGCACACAAAAAAATCTTAACTAACTACTCTATTAATGTCTTTTAGGAATTTAAACAAGATATTTTTATTTTAC
The DNA here is from genome assembly GCA_036346225.1 of Platerodrilus igneus. NCBI lineage: Eukaryota > Metazoa > Arthropoda > Insecta > Coleoptera > Lycidae > Platerodrilus > Platerodrilus igneus. The sequence continues at coordinate 1,796,497 of JARFIW010001670.1, forward strand.
CATGACATATCTGCTTGTTGTTTTCTTTTTCGAGAACGTAATTATCAATTCATGATTTAAAATCGTTTTAAAATATCATATATCAAACCATTCCAATCATATGTGCTTTTATTTCAGTTAAAAAAACTTTATCTTGTGATAGTTTAATTATTTTTAATTAACTATTCTCCATTGTAAGTGCTTCAAATAATGTGCTCACTTCTGAGTATCCAAACCTTTTAACATCAGGTATTTCAATAAAAATCGTCTATTTTCCATAATGATTTTCACTACTAAATACAGTACAAGTCCTACTTTAACTACACAACGTATCAACTGATTAGCATGGTGACATTTGAATCAGGACTGCCCCTCTATTCAATATCAATTGGCTTTTAAAGGCATATCTCTTTCTAATTAGTATTTCCATTCACAAATCCTTCCTTATTTAAGTCATGCTATGTACAAACCTTTAAAAATTAAGATTGATAATTTTTAATAATCCCTTTTAGATCGAATTCAAATGTTGCTGATCAGTTATGTTTAACAAATCTTTTATAATGGCCAAACTTACTGAAATTCGACCATCTTTAAATTATCCACTTGCACACAAAAACTTTACATACCGCGAAGTCTTACGTAATCTAACCGACTTAAATAAATAAAACAAAAAAAAAGTCTTTGTGAAGATTTTAAAAACAATGAGATTCTTGTTTCTACTCTTAAATTATGCTGGTTGACCTTTCCTTCTTATATCGTAAACTTGTATCCATGTCCAAAATCGTTAAATGCAATTAAACTTCATGCATGCTTTACAAATCCAAATCAATGTCGTTCAATTCTTTTAAAATTAATTTACCCTTAAATGTATTTGAACATTCATAAACCATATTTTCCATTCAAATTAAAAACTGTTTTGCAGGAATTTATCGTCGTCGTTGTTTTACAAATAAAAAACCAACTTCAGTTATTTATTTTAAAGCAGCCATACTTTCGAAGTTGTGTATTAACTACGGTATAGTTTTAAAACTCATTATTATCTATTGACTTATATCTTTAACGAGTAGTAAAGCACTGACCTCTGATTGCATTTTTAATTGGTTATATAGTATAAAATCGAACTTTGTTATAAATCTAGAAACATCTGAAATTTCTGGTTGGGTTTTCTATTACCTCATTCACGTAGATGATGTAATTTTTACCTAAAGTGACATTCCATTTCTCATGTCTATATTTAATTAATATATTTTATGCTTGTCTGTTATTTTAAGATTAATAGCCACCACTAGTTCATTTTACAACCATTATGTACTTGATTTATGGGTTTTTCTAATTGGAGAATGAACATTTGAAAACTAAAATTTTCCCGAAAAATTTTAATCTTAGGTACACGATTGCATGTTTTGCATTATTTTAGATGCTTTTTAATTAGAATGGAATGAAATTATACCTGCATACTGTAATTCTTTTAGAACGCGTTTTGAATGATTCTTTTATAATCGAGCACCTTTCTGATAGCAAATTTACGGCTAAGGAACATTTTCAAACCCGAATTTTTACTTACTTAATATTCTTTATTCTTATTTAAAATACTATTAAGTCATGTTGCATGAATGAAGCTTGTAAATCATGCGGTTCTGAGTGTTTCTACTCAAAATCAGTATTTACAAAATTTCTTTATTTTTCTGGGATTTGGCATGTTTTATGTTCACGGAATGATATTAAATGACCTTTACATGACTCCTTATCACATTGATATTTATAAAATCATTTGTAAAAATTTTTTGCACTATATTATTTATGAATATTGATACATTTTGCTTCAGAGCAATATCTGTGACACAAGATCATATTTTTAAAAATTCTGACAAAACTATGTTTTCGTTTTTAAGGTGAAACTGGATCAGCCTATGGAGGAGGTGCACCTGGTTATTCTGACCGCTTTATTGCTACTTTTATATGGCTTGATAAATTAGGAGTAGCCGCACAGTATGGACTGGATGTGGTAATTAGGCAATCGTTGTTTAAAGGTCACTATGCTTTAATTTATGATGACTTAACACCATCACCAGTAAGTACTTATTCTTAATTTTTATACTAAGTTTTGTGATTTGAATTAGTACTCATGTCGCTAACATTTCTAAATGGTTAGTTATTGTGTTTTAAGACGTTTGAATTTTTCTTTTGTTTGATGTACTTAAAAATTAGAATGAATATCGTATACATAGTACAATAAAAATAACAGTTGTTTATGTAATAAGTATATAATGTGGAACAAATCTTTTATAGCCAAAAATGAAGAAGGTTAATGTAATAAAAAAACTATTCTAGTAAAAGCAAATTATTTACACATTATATACAGAACTTAATATCCCTATGCTGTGGAAAATTTTCCATGAACAGATATCGATTGCTGTGATAATAACTTATATATTATATTGAAATGTCTGCAAAACATTATGGCAAATTGCAATCCCAAAGCTAATGGTGAAGTCACATCAGAATGCATTACCTCGAAAGAGAGAGTTCCTCGATAAAAATTGAGCCCACGCACGGGATGAAAGTTTGTGAAATGGTAGTTTATAGAAGGGGTAGGTTGCTCCAAACAACATGAATGAGGGTGTGGGTTCATAAATCAGAACAAAAAAGGAATAGGCATCACTGTCTATAAACTGCTACAGAAAAGCCCAGAAGTACAGACAGGCAAACTCCTAGGGAAAGATGCAAAACCTTTAACAAAAAAAGAAAAATGAAAACCAGAAAAGAACAGAAAATGATCAAATGGTTGTTTGTTTCTGAGATATAAATAGGATCTGAGATTCAACATTTGGAACCTAGCTTTGGAATATAAACAAAAGAAAAATACAAGTACTTACCGAGTTGAGTTTTCTAACACTAGTTCTCCAGGGGTAGGCTGTTAGCTGCAAGCTAAAATTCTAGTTAGAAAACCCCTGTTCTTGCCTAGAATTTGGTCCATAATTAAATTAATCTTAGAATGGTCCACAAAAGCATGTAATTATTAACAAACTAGTTTTTTTTTAAATTAAAATTGCATTAAAAAATCAAAAATAATCAAAAACTATGGTCTTAGGTCTGACACAAATAGTTAAGTTTCTAGTAGAATTTTGAATTCAGCAAAAATTGATAAAAAAATTAAATGTGCACCCAGCGGAGGAATGCTTCAAGATTTTTAAAGTATCTGTTGACTAAAAGTTCTGCTAAATACCAATGGGGTGGCTAAGCATGAAAATGTTGCCAAATCAAATGACGGAGAATGTAGCTAAATACTGCAGTGTATGGAAATTACCACAGCATGTCTTTCAAATTCTATTTCTAAATTTAAAAATGAGTAAATATCAAATAATGTGGTCATAAAACATCGATATCAAATGTTCAAGTTCGAAATGTCTTACCTAAGCGTGAGTGGACACCTGCGCAAAGAATAAATTATGAATCAACAACGCGCGTCTGGGGGCGAAACGGGTGTCAAACGTGCCCTCAACCAATACAGTGATTACATAATATTTTCAAAATTAGGTGCTAAAATGCTAGAGTACCAGTAGGAAACCCGAAAGTAATTTTTCACAACGGCATAAGAGTTTCAGGTAAAGCTGCGCCAGAATTTTAATTCAAATAACACTCAATTAGCCAATTTATACCAACTTATAAATAGGGCTGGGTTAGCGTATCGATATATCGATACGACCACCATATCGACCGCCCCCTCCCCGATACAGTGAAAAATAAATATCGATAATCGATATAGAATATGTATCGATATTCGCCCATCCCTATATATATATATATATATATATATATATATATATATATATATATATATATATATATATCCATTTCGAATGGACCTGCACCTTGCCGAAGTTCTAAATTACTAGAACAGGTGAAATGACTTGCGTGTTCTAATGAGTTAAAGAGCCAAACTACAGGTCCAACCAAAGTAGTAGGGTCGTTAGTGAGGAACCAGACTAAGACAGGTCCCCGAAAGAGGGCAGCGGCTCTTTTGGTACTTAGATTGGCAGAGACCATAGGGGTCGGTATGGCAGTCTAAGACACACTACCGCGATGTGGAAGGCAACAGGAAACCACCACATTATCTCCCAAGTACACAGCGTACCTAAATTATAATAAAATGATGGCATTCTCTGGGGTAAAATATTCCGGATTTAAAATAGTCCCCAGTCGGATCTCCGGGAGGGACTACTTGAGGATGCGATCGGAAAGTTAAAAATAAGAGTCGGGAACATTCTGCGAGTCGGAGCGTGGAATGTTAGAAGTATGAAGCAAGTAGGTAAGCTAGAGAACCTAAAAATCGAAATGAATAGGTTTTTACTAGACATAGTAGGGATCAGCGAAGTTCGGTGGCTAGAGGCGGGGATTTTGGAGTGGAGACTTCAGGGTAATTCATACAGGAGCAGAGGAAGGAAATTTGGGCGTGGGGATAGTTATGCGGAAAAAGATGGGATACTGTGTAGAAAATTACTTACAAAAGAACGAAAGAGTACTTATGGTTAGATTAAAATCTAAACCGGTAAATACAGTAATAATACAAGTATACATGCCCACCTCTAGCTACAGTGACGAAGAGGTAGAAGCCATCTACAAAGATATCGAAGACATATTAAGATATGTAAAAGGACAGGAAAATTTAATAATTACGGGGGATTTTAATGCCGTGGTAGGTGAGGGTAGGGAAGGAGCAGTAGTAGGTATATTTGGTTTAGGCACGAGAAACGACAGGGGAAATAGGCTGGTAGAATTTTGTGACAAGAACAATTTAATCATCACAAACACATTATTTCAACATCTTGCTAGAAGACGATATACGTGGAAGATGCCAGGAGATATAGGAAGATATCAAATAGATTACATTCTTGTTAGACAACGGTTTACGAATCTAGTAAAAGACTGTAGAAGCTACCCAGAAGCAGATATAGATACTGACCACAACATCGTAATTATGAAGGGCGCACTTAACTTTAAGAATGTGAAAAAAAGAAACGGAAAAAGGCCCTTGGACTTAAGGAAACTAAAAGATAAAGATATTCAAGAAAGATTCGAAAAAAAATCAAATGAATTGCTCAAAGATATCGGGAAAATATCTGATACTAAGGAAGTAGAAACAGAATGGAATAACATTAAATCCAGCCTAGACATCGCGACCAGAGATATTCTGGGGTATACACAAAAAGAAAATAAGAAACCATGGATAACAAAGGATATCCTGAATTTAATAGAAGAAAGACGAAAATATTTATTTATTTATTTATTTTATTTATTTATTTAATACAGCAAGATGGCCGGGTCTGACAGTTCGCGGGTAAATGAACTCGCGAAAAATTACTGTAAAGTTTGTGACAGAGGCGCCTCGGGGGGTCCGAAGTGCGTAACCTGTAAGATTTGTAAGGCATTGTTCCATAGGAGTTGTGCTGACCAGAAAAAACTACAATATAGTGATGATTTGAGTGTTGTTTGCTGTAATGGCGATGTTATACAACCACATGTGATGTTACTTGATTCTGTGTCTGTTAATAAATATGATGGTGAAATTACAACTAAAACTAATTCTAGCGACTGTGAAAGAAATATAGATGATTTGCTAGATGTTTATAAACAACTAGTAAGAGCTTTGCGTAGTGAAATTGCTTTATTGAAAGAAAACAATATGTTAATAAGAGACAACTTTAATTACATTTATCAGGAAAACCAAACGCTAAAAAAAGTCAAGCTGTCTTATCCGCAAGCTATGGGATCCAATTCTAATGATACGAATACAAGCAAAGATTCACTACTAAACTTAAAGGCGCAAACATATGATATTGTTAATCATGACGCTTCTTGCGCATCCGGTGAAAATTGGAATGTAAATAAGGTCAAGGTTAAAGCCCGAACTTTTAGACAAGATGAATGCGCAAGCCTGAGCGATAGTACAGCTGTTTCCCTGGCAAAAGTAAATAAAGATCCTAATCTAAAAAAGGAATCTATTACTGTACTTGAAAATAAACAAAGTAAAATTATGGGTACCGTAATTAATCTCGAAAAATCTAAAAGTCCTAAAGAATATGGAACTAAATTAGTCGGCGCCTTATCTAGGAAGCCAACAAATATAAAAAAAACCTTTAATTATTGGTAATAATACTGAATCTACAGTGTATGGTGTGGCTAAATCATCCTTCATTTTTGTTTCAAGGGTGGATCCGAAATTTAGCAATGAAGATATTATTAAGCATCTTGCTAATGGTGGCATTCAAGTTGTTTCCTGTAATCCACTACAAACTAAATATGATGGTTACAAATCCTTTAAGCTTGGAGTTAAAATGGATGATATTGAAAAAGTGCTCTCACAGAAACTATGGGGGAATCATATTTTAGTAAAACCTTTTAGGTCTAAGAAATTAAGTTTACATAATAATAGGGAGGGTTTTTAGGACTATATGACAAACCATTATTTATTTAATGGAGATGGAGTGTTACCCTCTACATGGTCTAATAATGATAGAGGTTATCAAGGGTATTCTAATAAATTAATAACTAATGAAACTGTGGGTAAAACCAAAAATGGGTTTAAGGGTATACCCTTAAACACATTAAATATTTTTATTATTAATATACAATCAGTTAGAAACAAGGTTAATGGTGTGGAGGCTTTTTTTGCTTCGGAAAATTTGTCTTGTAATGTTCTTTGTCTCAGTGAGATAAATCTTAATTATGATGAACTTCAATTTTTAAGAATCAATAATTTGATCCCTATTTCTAGCTATTGTAGACAGAATCATGCGTGGGGTGGTGTATCTATTTTAGTTGATATAAATACTATTTACGAAATAGTTCCAATGCCCGATATTAATGCATTATCAAGTGAATTTCATGCTGAAGTTGCAGCCATTCATATCAAGCAATTAAATCTTTTTATTATAACAACATATAGGTCACCCAATAAAGGATCATTAAAACTCTTTTGAAACATTCAGCAGGGTATTTAAAATTTTAGGTAAGCTACATAAAACAGTGTTTATATTTGCGGTGATTTCAATGTTAAGTTTGGTTCATATGACAATGATTCTATCTATATAACTGATTTTTTTGCTGGTTTTGGTTTTAAATTTTTGAATACGAAACCAACTAGGTCTAATAACTGTTTAGATAATGTTTTTACCAACATACCAAATCAGGAGTGCAAGGTTATTGACACTGGTTTATCCGATCATATGGGTTTGCTTTTGACCCATACAATATTCGAAAGACCTGAAAGAACTGAGTCATTAAGTTTTTATCAGCCTCTCACAAAAGCAGGAAAGATAAAATTCTATGGACTTCTAGAGCAGCAGCATTGGAACTTTGTAAACGATGAAACATTAAATCTAAACCTAAAATATGAATATTTTATAAACATCTTTGTTGATGCTGTTGCTACAGCTTTTCCAATTAAATCTATGAAATCTAAGGATTTTCAACATGAAATTAAATTAAAATGGTTTGATCAAAATTTAAGGGCAATGAGAAATCGTTTTATGTATTTGAAATGTTTGAGTAATATTTTCCAAAGGAATACTGATATTGGTTTGCATTTAAAGAATTTCAAGTATCAGTATAGAGCAGCGCTAAAAGACGCCAAGATTAGGGCGCATGATGAGATCATTAATAAAGCAGGGAATAATAACAAACTCAAATGGAAATTATTAAATCGCAAAAGAAAAGTGAATTTTGAAAATAAGCATGAATCAGTACATGGCTTTACGTCAGGCACCTTCAATGACTTTTTTATTAGTTCTGTTGATAGAATTATAGCAAATACAAATTCAAAAAGGATTACTGCTCAGAATAATACTGATCAAATTACTATAAAGCTAAACAGTGCAACACTCAAGACTTCTACTGGTACAACTTTTAACAGTAATATAAATTTCGTTTTTAGTGAGGTATCGTGCAATCAAGTACGTGATGCAATTTCATCGTTAAAAAATAGCAGCTGCAGGGATATTTATAATCTAAATAGTGCTTTGATAAAATCTGTAGTAAATATTATCTTACTTCCTTTAACCAAACTAATTAATGAATGTATAAGAAAATCAATTTTTCCTGATAAACTTAAGAAATCAAAAGTCATACCAATATATAAAAGGGAGACAAAATTGTATTGAAAACTATAGACCGATATCTATAACCCTGTATTTTCTAAAATTCTTGAGATTATTATGAACAGAATGGAATAACATTAAATCCAGCCTAGACATCGCGACCAGAGATATTCTGGGGTATACACAAAAGAAAATAAGAAACCATGGATAACAAAGGATATCCTGAATTTAATAGAAGAAAGACGAAAATATTTATTTATTTATTTATTTTATTTATTTATTTAATACAGCAAGATGGCCGGGTCTGACAGTTCGGGTAAATGAACTCGGAAAAATTACTGTAAAGTTTGTGACAGAGGCGCCTCGGGGTCCGAAGTGCGTAACCTGTAAGATTTGTAAGGCATTGTTCCATAGGAGTTGTGCTGACCAGAAAAAACTACAATATAGTGATGATTTGAGTGTTGTTTGCTGTAATGGCGATGTTATACAACCACATGTGATGTTACTTGATTCTGTGTCTGTTAATAAATATGATGGTGAAATTACAACTAAAACTAATTCTAGCGACTGTGAAAGAAATATAGATGATTTGCTAGATGTTTATAAACAACTAGTAAGAGCTTTGCGTAGTGAAATTGCTTTATTGAAAGAAAACAATATGTTAATAAGAGACAACTTTAATTACATTTATCAGGAAAACCAAACGCTAAAAAAAGTCAAGCTGTCTTATCCGCAAGCTATGGGATCCAATTCTAATGATACGAATACAAGCAAAGATTCACTACTAAACTTAAAGGCGCAAACATATGATATTGTTAATCATGACGCTTCTTGCGCATCCGGTGAAAATTGGAATGTAAATAAGGTCAAGGTTAAAGCCCGAACTTTTAGACAAGATGAATGCGCAAGCCTGAGCGATAGTACAGCTGTTTCCCTGGCAAAAGTAAATAAAGATCCTAATCTAAAAAAGGAATCTATTACTGTACTTGAAAATAAACAAAGTAAAATTATGGGTACCGTAATTAATCTCGAAAAATCTAAAAGTCCTAAAGAATATGGAACTAAATTAGTCGGCGCCTTATCTAGGAAGCCAACAAATATAAAAACCTTTAATTATTGGTAATAATACTGAATCTACAGTGTATGGTGTGGCTAAATCATCCTTCATTTTTGTTTCAAGGGTGGATCCGAAATTTAGCAATGAAGATATTATTAACATCTTGCTAATGGTGGCATTCAAGTTGTTTCCTGTAATCCACTACAAACTAAATATGATGGTTACAAATCCTTTAAGCTTGGAGTTAAAATGGATGATATTGAAAAAGTGCTCTCACAGAAACTATGGGGGAATCATATTTTAGTAAAACCTTTTAGGTCTAAGAAATTAAGTTTACATAATAATAGGGAGGGTTTTAGGACTATATGACAAACCATTATTTATTTAATGGAGATGGAGTGTTACCTCTACATGGTCTAATAATGATAGAGGTTATCAAGGGTATTCTAATAAATTAATAACTAATGAAACTGTGGGTAAAACCAAAAATGGGTTTAAGGGTATACCCTTAAACACATTAAATATTTTATTATTAATATACAATCAGTTAGAAACAAGGTTAATGGTGTGGAGGCTTTTTTGCTTGGAAAATTTGTCTTGTAATGTTCTTTGTCTCAGTGAGATAAATCTTAATTATGATGAACTTCAATTTTAAGAATCAATAATTTGATCCCTATTTCTAGCTATTGTAGACAGAATCATGCGTGGGTGGTGTATCTATTTTAGTTGATATAAATACTATTTACGAAATAGTTCCAATGCCCGATATTAATGCATTATCAAGTGAATTTCATGCTGAAGTTGCAGCCATTCATATCAAGCAATTAAATCTTTTTATTATAACAACATATAGGTCACCCAATAAAGGATCATTAAAACTCTTTTGAAACATTCAGCAGGGTATTTAAAATTTTAGGTAAGCTACATAAAACAGTGTTTATATTTGCGGTGATTTCAATGTTAAGTTTGGTTCATATGACAATGATTCTATCTATATAACTGATTTTTTTGCTGGTTTTGGTTTTAAATTTTTGAATACGAAACCAACTAGGTCTAATAACTGTTTAGATAATGTTTTTACCAACATACCAAATCAGGAGTGCAAGGTTATTGACACTGGTTTATCCGATCATATGGGTTTGCTTTTGACCCATACAATATTCGAAAGACCTGAAAGAACTGAGTCATTAAGTTTTTATCAGCCTCTCACAAAAGCAGGAAAGATAAAATTCTATGGACTTCTAGAGCAGCAGCATTGGAACTTTGTAAACGATGAAACATTAAATCTAAACCTAAAATATGAATATTTTATAAACATCTTTGTTGATGCTGTTGCTACAGCTTTTCCAATTAAATCTATGAAATCTAAGGATTTTCAACATGAAATTAAATTAAAATGGTTTGATCAAAATTTAAGGGCAATGAGAAATCGTTTTATGTATTTGAAATGTTTGAGTAATATTTTCCAAAGGAATACTGATATTGGTTTGCATTTAAAGAATTTCAAGTATCAGTATAGAGCAGCGCTAAAAGACGCCAAGATTAGGGCGCATGATGAGATCATTAATAAAGCAGGGAATAATAACAAACTCAAATGGAAATTATTAAATCGCAAAAGAAAAGTGAATTTTGAAAATAAGCATGAATCAGTACATGGCTTTACGTCAGGCACCTTCAATGACTTTTTTATTAGTTCTGTTGATAGAATTATAGCAAATACAAATTCAAAAAGGATTACTGCTCAGAATAATACTGATCAAATTACTATAAAGCTAAACAGTGCAACACTCAAGACTTCTACTGGTACAACTTTTAACAGTAATATAAATTTCGTTTTTAGTGAGGTATCGTGCAATCAAGTACGTGATGCAATTTCATCGTTAAAAATAGCAGCTGCAGGATATTTATAATCTAAATAGTGCTTTGATAAAATCTGTAGTAAATATTATCTTACTTCCTTTAACCAAACTAATTAATGAATGTATAAGAAAATCAATTTTTCCTGATAAACTTAAGAAATCAAAAGTCATACCAATATATAAAAGGAGACAAAATTGTATTGAAAACTATAGACCGATATCTATAACCCTGTATTTTCTAAAATTCTTGAGATTATTATGAAAAATCAAATTACAAATCATTTGGAAACTTGTAAATTGGTGTGTAAACAACAGTTTGGATTCCAAAAATGTATCTACATCTGATGCTATTGTTAACCTATTAGGTAAGGTTACTTCTGCTTTTAACGAATGCCAGTTCCTATTAGTTGATTTTTGTGATATGAGCAAGGCTTTTGACTGTGTAAACTATTCACTATTGATTAACAAATTAACGAAACTTTTCTTTGATCAGAGTAGTACTACATTTATTAAATCTTTTCTTGAGAATAGAAGTCAAAAAGTATATTTAAATGGTAAACTTTCCAAGAATCTTATTGTTGCCAATGGTGTTCCTCAAGGATCCATTTTGGGACCAATCCTTTTTATTTGTTTCATTAATGAACTACCTTATCAGTTGAATAATGGAAATGTGATTTTGTATGCGGATGATACAACCTTCTATTATCAGGGTTCTGATATGCAACAACTTTTAATTGAAAGTAAATACACTCAGGATCAGGCATCCAACTGGTTTGTCAATAATAACCTTTGCTTAAATGAGAACAAGACAACCCAATTGTGTTTCACTTTAAAAAGAAATGACTATAATACATCAAACTCTGTGAATTTTCTTGGTGTTACTTTGGATAATCTGCTGAGCTGGGACTGTCACTGTATATGCTTGAGCTCTAAACTTTGCAAAACTCTCTTTTTCATAAGTTCTCTCAGGGACTCTCTATCTTTAAATATATTAAAATCTGTTTATTTTGCCATGTTTCATAGTCATTTAAGTTATGCAATCGAAGTTTGGGGACATTGCTCAGCTGCAAACCGTATTTTCGGATTACAAAGGCGAGTGATCAGAGTCATGGCACACTTAAGCTACAGAGCCGACTGTCGAAAACAGTTTATCGATTTTAACATACTTACCTTTCCTTGTGCTTATATTTTTAGTTGTGTAGTCTGGGTTAAGAAGCATATCAATGATTTTGATGTGCATGCCAGTGTACACCATTTTGATACACGGAACAAAAATAAAATATTGGTCCCATATCACAGAATAAAGAGAAGTAGATATATTCCCAATTATTATGGATTTAAATATTTTAATGCTTTACACAACAGTATTCAAACTTTACCATTAGATAAGTTCAAAGAAAAAATTAAACGGTTTCTAATTAGCAATGTTTTTTATACAACTCAAGAATATATTGAAAATGCAATACAATTGGTAGCTTAGAGCAAACTTAGCATCCACACTTTTATCCTTGTGATATAAATTTTTAAGTTATATGTACATTATCATTGCTGTTACACTTTATTATGTCGGACCATTGATGTTATACACATATGTGTTTTATCAACATCTTAAATGTAATAAATAAATAAATAAATATTATGTTACGTGCCAAATTGGTCCTTAAACATGTCTTAGGTTAATTTTGATGTGCGGAAGTTTCGCGCCACAAATTCAAAAGACTTGAACGTCGCTTTTTTCGGGCTTGCGCGATGTATTTATCGACATTTTAACCGTAAGAATTCGCGGTTTAAAGCGTAAGAATTACTCCACAGATATACAGATCAATCCAATTACGGAGTAATACCTAAATATAACAGTTAAATAACATTTATAATTAAAATCAAAACTAAAACTACTGGTCAAAAAACATACAGAAGAATTACACCACTAAAATAGTCATAGACATATACATTAGCAAAAACAGAATATAAAAACATAGTAGTCAATATTTAAAGTATTTTAGGTGTTAATCAACTGGGCAACGTCTTCAATAAATGACCTTAGTGATGAATTAAATATATCAATATTTCCAGAGCATTTATTATAAAAATTATTATACAAATTGCACATTCTATAAATAGGGGAATTCTTATATTTATTTGTACTAGCAGACTGTAAATAAAACATGATTCTAGTTCTTACTAATTTTTCTGGTACATGAATATTAATGTTCGATAAATTAACAGGGTCGTCTAATAAATAATTTAAGAGCTTAAACAGATGGATCAAGTCTGATTTTTTCCTATGTTCTTCTAACGATGGTATACTAAATTCTTTTAATAAATCTATATATGGGTAGCCCCTGGGGGGATAATTTTGATGCTTCTTAAAATAAAGAAATTTTAAAAATCGCTTTTGTACATTTTCAATTTTGGCAGACTTCTTATTATACTGTGGTGACCAAATTAGTGAACCATATTCTAAAATGCTCGTAACTAGGGTATAGTATAAGGTTATAAGACAGTCAATATTTGAAAATGAAAATGCGTTTCGAATTAAGAATCCTAGGGATTTCGCTGCTTTTTTGACTATATTATCAATATGATTTTCAAACAACAATTTGTTATCAAAAGTGATTCCCAAGTCATTAACAGATAGAACACGTTTAATTAAACGATTATTAATTTTATAATCAAAAGGAATTGGTACTTTATTATTTGTGTAGAACATCACCGCACATTTTTCTTCATGCAAGAATAATTTATTTTTAGTACACCACTCTACAAGTATGTATATGTTATCTTGCAATGACATACAATCAGAAATGGAATTTACTTTAGTGAAAATTTTCAGATCGTCGGCAAATAGTAGTTTTTTATTTGAGAAAATATAAGTTATGTCATTAATGAATAATAAAAAGAGAAAAGGATCCAGTATAGAGCCTTGTGGAACGCCACTGGGGAGGAGATGCAGTGCAGAATTATAACCATAAAATTCTACATATTGATAACGATCAGTAGATATGATTTAAAAAAGTCTAGCAATTTGTCTGAGAAATTAAATTGATCCAGTTTATGTAACAAGATCTTATGGTTAATGCTGTCAAAAGCTTTTGCAAAATCAAAATAAATTACATCACACTGTGAATGTGAATTTAAACATCCAGATATGAATTGTGTAATGAAACATAAGTTAGTCATAGTGGACCTCTGTCTTAAGAAACCATGTTGAAAGTTAGTTAGATGATTTGATACTTGAGGAAGGAGACGATCGTATAAGATATGTTCAAAAACTTTACTAACATTTGAAATGATTGAAATTGGACGGTAGTTCATCACTAAAGATTTATCGCCTTTCTTGAGTATAGGTTGAATTCGCGATATTTTCCAAACATTGGGAAATTTTGATTTACTTAAACATAGATTAAATATATGAGCCATGCAATGACTAAGGCAGTGAGAAGAATCTTTAAGCAGGAAAGCTGGAATATTATCCGGACCGTAGCTAAAAGTATTCGGGAGTTTCTTACAGGCACTAATTACGTCAGCCGATGTTATTTCGTGTATGTTTATAATATTGGAGAAACGTTTCACTTGTGGTACAGTTGGTGTATCCACGATTTGAACAGGGTAGCTACGAGAAAAAAATTCAGCACTTAGCAACTTCTTTTTTCTAGAATTAAATTCCACGAACGAGTCAGTTTAGTCAAGCTCACAGACGTCACACATTCATTAGAAAGTGATTTTTTACGATTTTTAACAATTGTTCTCACAATCGTTTCTGAGAATTCAAAATCTCGTCCCACACTTGAAGCTCTGCCTCTAGTACCCATCCTCCGTAACACTATCAACTTCATTTCTAAACTTAAGCTTTTACGTTCTTTCTTATTAGTTGGTGGTGTTTTCACAATTACGAATGTACTTATGTATGTTGGTACATACATACAAGAAACAGGTTCACCAATGTATGTATCGTATTCGCATGTTCTCAGAACAACAACTAAAGCAAGTGCAAGAAGCAAGAGCCATGCCATTCTAATAGATGTTTGAAGGACGTAGCCTTCGATTGGATGGTCGCCCTCGCGTAGAATGGGACATTTTTGTGCAAAACTTGAAATTCGCATTATAATGAGTCTGTGCAATATGGGGTCTCATAAAGCGGAGTATTATTGTACTGAAATTTATGCAATGTGTTATGTTTGTTATATTGATTTAACCCTCTTTAAACAGACCAATACCATGCAAAACACAGTATCCTATCAATGAACTTATATTACCACTCAAAACACAGTTACTTTAATTAGTAGAAAAGTACAATAAAAATTGAGTACAAAAATTGATTTAACATAAAAATGAACACGAAACAATTTTCTTATTAAAAATACATAAGAAATATATATATATATATATATATATATATATATATACAGGGTGCCCACAATCTATCTCCGTATATGGGTAACTTTTTATTATAGAAGATACAATGTTGGTTAAATTAGCAAAGTTGAAGAGAAATTTACGAGTAGTATGATGCTTTTTGAAAACTCACCTAGATGCTCAACTTTTTAGATATTTGAAAAAACTGAAATTTGCCATTTTCTTCAAACGCTAATAACTTTTAACGGTTTAACCTATAGAGAAAATAAAACTGCTTGTAAGGTAACTTTTACGTAGAATTCAATAGCGTATATGACAATTTTAATTGGAAATGGGTTTTCAAGCTACAAACATAACCTCACTTTTTAAATGGAAACCATAGTTCAATATAACCCAAATGGAAAGGTTTTTCTTTTCTGATTACCCTGATGTAAGGGTTGATGTACTTATTTTCAGTAGTTTCTTCATAATAAAGAAAAACGATTTATTTATTTTGCGGACACCAAGGAGTCCATGGATACATATTACAAACAAACAAAATGTGTAAAATCAATAATGGAAACACAAGTTTATTGTAACTAAATTTATTATAAACTAAGAAAAATAAAATACTTAACAAATAAACTATCCATACAATACAAATAACTTAATCAAAGGAAACAAAACTAATTAATGCGAATATGCCCACTCCTACATTAACATATGCTCAAAATGACCTCCATTAGCTTGCAAACACATTTCGCACCTTTTAATTAGGTTTTGGTGCACCTTATTTAACGTTTGTGGTTTTATACTTGTAATAGCTGCTGTAATACTATCTTTGAGTTGCTCAATGTTATTGGATTTTTAGCATACACTACATCCTTTACAGTACCCCAAAGAAAAAATCCAGTGGCGATAGTTCTGGTGACCTTGCCAGCCATGGAACAGGACCTGCATTGCCAATCCAATTTGGAAAACTATTATCAAGATATTCAGAAACGCTTTGAGCATTGTGAGCAGGTGCACCGTCATGCTGAAAATATTTTAAGTTTTGCAGTAAATGAAGTGGCAAATTATCGAGCATTTCTTGCAATTCGTTTTGTAGAAAATTCAAATAGTGTACACCATTTAAATTATAATTATAGAAGAAAGGCCCAAGTATTTTATTACCAAAAATGGCACACCACACATTTATCGAAAATTGATGTTGATCCCGCCTTTCTTCTGTTAAATGGGGATTTTCCTGACTCCAGTAGACTGTATTTTTTCTGTTAAACATGCCTTTGTTAGTAAATTTTGCTTCGTCGGTAAATATAATAGTGTGACTAAAACCAGGATTATTATTTGTTTCATTAAGAAACCACCTACAAAACTGTTGTCTTCTCTCACAATCCCCATGATACAGTGTATTGCTAACATGGGTTTTGTATGGTTTGTAGCGGTTTTGTTTTAAAATTAGGCGAGCTTTTCTGTAGAAGTAGCGCACTCAAGTGCAGTTTCTCGGGTGGACGCTGTTGGCTTAAAATTTATGTAGGCTAACACACGTTCTTCATCATCAGTTTTGAATTTTCTTTTATCAGTACTGGGTTTTGTAAAAGCACCAAACCTTTTAAATTGTTTTCTAATTTAGAAAACAATCGTTTATCTGGCTGCCTTCTTTCCAAATATCTTTCATAATACATATCACCAGCAGCATCACAATTTCTGTTACAGGCATAGTAACAAAAGAGCATGTCATTTTTTCGTCGTTTGTATACATTCTCTATTATAATCAAATAAATTTAAAGTCTTCTACACAAAATTTGCAACCCAGAGCAAATAAACACTTTAACTAATAATATCTGACAAATGCCAGTTGTTTTTGTTTATTTAAAATATGTATCCATGGACTCCTTGATGTCCGCAAATAAATAAATCGTTTTTCTTTATTATGAAGAAACTACTGAAAATAAGTACATCAATCCTTACATTAGGGTAATCAGAAAAGAAAAACCTTTCCATTTGGGTTATATTGAACTATGGTTTCCATTTAAAAAGTGAGGTTATGTTTGTAGCTTGAAAACCCATTTCCAATTAAAATTGTCATATACGCTATTGAATTCTACGTAAAAGTTACCTTACAAGCAGTTTTATTTTCTCTATAAGTTAAACCGTTAAAAAGTTATTAGCGTTTGAAGAAAATGGCAAATTTCAGTTTTTTCAAATATCTAAAAAGTTGAGCATCTAGGTGAGTTTTCAAAAAGCATCATACTACTCGTAAATTTCTCTTCAACTTTGCTAATTTAACCAACATTGTATCTTCTATAATAAAAAGTTACCCATATACGGAGATAGATTGTGGGCACCCTGTATATATATATATATATATATATATATATATATATATATATAGAAATTAAAATTTAGGAATCTATTCGTTATCAAACTCGAGTACCAAAATCTTTAACAAAGTCCTTCTCCAGCAAATTTACCTAAAAGTGCTGACGATTAGTTGACACCTAAGGTACTAGTTTAGTTCTGCTTGCAGAATACCTTTAAGTGTAGCAATAATTTCAGCCTTTTTAAAACAATCAAATTTCTTTGAAAGAAAATCTATTTCTATATATTGAACTTGGTCAAAGTTGCTTTTATAAGTTAGTTTTCTAGAATTGCATTCGAAACAAACTGCTACAATATCACTATGAAGAAAACTGGATAAAGGATCATCTTTCTTTTTAGTTTGACGTTTCCGTTTTCCTATTTTCTAAACACCTGCACATCCACTACTTCCAGACATTCTCGGCATTTTTAATGCTATTTTTAAGATCATCATAATTGTAGACATTTCCAACTTTTGACAAATTTTTTCTATGTTCCCGTGAACAGAATCAGCAATCATGTGGGTATGCCCCTTAGTTAAATATTTGGTAGTTATACTATCCGGTCCTCCAGAAGTAACATGAACAATAATAATAGCAGCAGTAAATAAAAACCAAATTTTGTTTTGGGCAGAACAGTTGTCTACCCAAAAAATAATGTCCACCGCATCCCTTTGGAGATGACGATGCTCTGCACACTTAGGTTTGTGGTTGTTTCATACCACATGCTGCAGTAACTTTGTAACGTGTTGCGGTAATTTTCGGAAGCTCAAAAAGTGAGATTTAGAAGTGGACTGTATATATTTTTAATTTGATAGGTGTGAACAAGCACAAAATAATTAAATGTCTTTTAGACAAATCACTCAATTAAAGCATTTACTATAGCACTTACCTGTGGTTGTTTACGATGTGGTTCCAATGCGAAAAAACTATGTAGCATCTAATTAACTCCACGTAGAATGTGTGAACACTATGCGGCATAGTCGCAACAGCATGTAGCACGTTGAAAAAACTATATGCGGGTAATTAACAGCGGTTCCAACACACATTACATAACAAACTGTTTTTCACTACCAAACGAGAACTCTTATTCATGCAAAACGTGCACGATCGATGCGGTCAATTCAAAAGCCAAACGAAAACTTGTAGAAACGTGGATTTTCCAATCGATACCCAGTTGTTGAAGGATGCGCGCTAGCAACCGCGCTCCGACACTCACTTCACTGGCTGTATGCTATGGTAAACTCAAGGATTTTCCACTCTAACTAAATTTTGAATACGCGCAACATTTAAAAATAAGCAACAAACTCAATGGGATAAAATTTAGCTTTAATTATTTTACATAAAGACGGAACAAACTTGTATAGGGCGAATATTTTTTAGACCAGCAAATGTTTCATTAAAACACACCAACCTACTTTTAAAATAGCAATCTTTAATACCTGGCATTGTAGGTAATAAAATAACTTTCTGGTGATCTATGGAATACACTCATAACCCTGAAGACTCTGGACGATCTTTATCTTTAGCATATTCTTTTGATGCTTTTTTGCGCTTTCTGTATGAGATTCAAACTTTCCTCCAGTTCAGTATTACTATCTGCAGCATTTGAGTCTGCTCTTGACTGCTATGTTAAACAGTCGATACCAGTATCATTTAGGAATATGAAACGAAATGTTCATTTGTTTGAAAGTTTCCCTGTATGTTTCTCGGCCACAAATTGCACCAGGATGTTTCGATTTAAAATCAGCTAACATTTTATCGATATTTAATTCTTTTGGTAATTATCTTATATTTGGTTTACTAAACATAACCCAGTAACTTCTTGACAGGATACATTTACTGGGTTTTGATCAATGACAAAGTAGTAATTGTGTTTTGGAGTGTATTGTTATGAAATTTTGCACTTACTGTGTTTTGCAGTCAACAATATCTTATATCTACAGCAAGATATATGTCTAGACCAAGCCAAATGTATAAAATATTACACAGTAAGTGCAATAATGAAGGAATCCCAAATTTCATAAAGATGTCAGATAATGTGTTTTGCCTTAGTATGGAGGGCTTATCTAAAATTTAAAAAAACATTATTAGGGATATGTTCTCAACACAATACTTAATTTTGCATACTTTTTTCATAGACAAAAACCACTTTTAAGATTTTTGGTTAACTGTCCTCAATACTATGACAAAAGAATAGTTATAAATCTTGTGATATGTTTAGGATTGGTGGTTAAGTGCTATCTACAAACGTTTAGTTGGTACCAAGGTAGTTCCATGCCATAGTGTTTCTTCTTCATTGGTTCGCCTATATTGCCATTGTGCAGCTAGCGGAATTTTATCTACTATTGGCCCTTCAGTTACAGGTAATTTATGAAGGATACTGCAAACATACTTAAATTTAACTTAGTTTTTGGAATTAACATGCAAAGTACCGAAGCAAAAATAAGGATAGAAGGTAATTTACCAGTAACAGAATATCTGGTTTCCCAAAAGGTTTTGGCGTATATATTGACAACACATTTAAACTTATTGTCTAAGTATATTAAAAAATATTGTAATTAAAATTATACTAAACATTTTCTGTTTAGGATTATTATGTTAAATGATGAAATATTAAGTCTACTGCCAAATGGTGAAGTACCTCAATTTAAACCCAAAATGTTGGATTCGCAACCATATCTTATTATGCCTCCATACTCGTTGGTATTTTGGGTTATTCCAAGTCCATTGCTATATTATTGTCCATAATCTTTTTAGTTTTTATTGCAGTGTTTATAATAATAAATATTTGTATATTTTGTTCTCTTTATGTCATCTACATATAAATTAACCAAACAGTACATTGTGTAAGACCTCAAACAGTAGTTTTTATTTTATGTTTACCTACTAAGTACATTAATATTGTTTCACATACTAACTCCAATAGTCGAAACATCAAACCTGTTTCCAAATTAGAGCTAAAGTACCCCAACATAGTATTCTGGAGCCCCCTTAAGAGCGGCTATAGAAAGACTTGAGAATACGGACTAACGAGAGAAGTTTGCATGAATGAAATGTCAACACAACAGTTAACCTTACTTTTGGATATTTATGGTGGTTGTGTTTCAAACTAAACTTGTTACAGGCGATTTAGCAATCGTCCTGTACATGGTTTTTATATATATATATATATATATATATATATATATATATATATATATATATATATATATTTCGTGTTTAATAATTGTACAAGAGGTGATGGTAATTATTTGTTTATATAAAATAGGTATATAATTTATAATGAATTTCTAAAGTAGTTTCTGAAGACTATACAAATAGTTTAAATTAATTTCAGTTACCATTCAGGTTTACAATTTTGTAGGGTTACGTCTGTTTAGATTCATCGATGCCATTGTGTTTTAAATTTGTAGTTGAAGTTATTGCACGATGGGTATAATAGGAAATAATGTAGATAGATTAGCTTTTAACAATCAACAGTGGCGTATGTAAAATAATTTCATTAAATTCAATTTTCGTTTACCTGTAAGAAATTATATTCAGTCTTGTTTAAGGAGTATCGAGGTTAGTAATAGTTTTGCAGTAGGGTACAAGTTTGTTCCATATTTTTATTCAGCATAAAACAATATTTGTAGTAATTTGAATCCTTCTTAAAATTAACGACGACTATGTGACAGGTATGGTTTTATCGTGTTATCAGTTGTTTTCGACAAGTGAATGCTCTCTTTGATTTTACACCTTAACAGAGCAGCACGAATGGTTTGGAGCTCTTCCTAATTGTAATTCAAATTTATTATTTGAAAAGTAAGTCATCCGTATTAGTTATTACGGGATATTATTAGTGGACTTCTTAGAGTACAATAAGTATTTATTATTGTATTTAATGGGATTGTTCCCGATTTGTAATTAACCAATTTCGTGCGAGAGGAGCATGCTTGTAAGTATGGCGGCACGCCATGTGCATTTCCTAAATTGATTATTTTAGGTACCCTTTATATGTTTCATGTAGTTTCAATTTTTAACGTTTTGTACTGGTAATATTTTAATAGTAATTCTGATTGAATTAACTACATTTAATTTTCGTTACTCGAAAATTTGAGTTTGGTATTAAGAACTTATTGGGTCATCGTTGGTTCGATGTTTCGGCTTTATTTTGGAAGTTATCTTCGTGGGAAAGTGCTACATAGGGGAGATCCTAATTAACCCCATTCCTATCACCAGGAGCAGAAGAAGTACACGACACCAGTCTTGAGGTTCGTGGAATTTCGTAGCGTATCTGCTAAGTTGATCCTGAGCCGAGGTTATTGTACTTACATCAAGGTGTTCCACCGAATTAAATCACGTTTGGTATCGTAATGTATATATATATGATTAATGTTCCCCAAATGCATGCACTTGGCCTTTGATATTTTGTTTAAGAAATTTATAAGTAAATGTTTATAGTAAAATTATTAGAAAAGAGTAAAAGATACCACAGGCCAATCTAAATCTATATTTATTTTATATTTTTGTGTACTTTTATAGGGCCGATGGATCCGCTGTGGTATATGGGATTAGGCTCAGAATAAAGTTAGCCGGTAATTTAGAAATAGAGTAAAGCAGTAGGTAGTGAACAAGATTATTCATCGTGGTGGTGAGTAGAGGTATTTATTCTGCTTCAACTTGAGTAAGCAAGTGGTGGTAATATTGGAAATTGTCATTATACTGTTGATCTAAGTACTTAAGAGATTTAAAGTGTTTTATATTATTCTTCTTAATCTTGTTTGGGAATTAAACCACTCATAGTTTTTAAAATCTACTTTATTTACGTTTCGATCCATGACCTAGGATCGTTGTCAAAATAATAAAAACTTCAAGTTTGACATTTATGACATAAATTGAAGGTGACTTTGATTTATTGATGTTCAAAATATTTGGTTTGAGTACACTACGTAAAAATTTTTAAAGTTTAAAGAATGATTGCCTTCAATTTGTGTTATGGCCTGGGACCGACTAAGAAACTAAGAAAAGTCGGTCCCAGGCCATTACACAAATTGAAGGCAATCATTCTTTTAAACTTTAAAAATTTTTACTTAGTGTACTCAAACCAAATATTTTGAACATCACTAAATCAAAGTCACCTTCAATTTATGTCATAAATGTCAAACTTAAAGTTTTTATTATTTTGACAACGATCCTAGGTCATGGATCAAAACGTAAATAAAGTAGATTTTAAAAACTATGAGTGGTTTCATTCCCAAACAAGATTAAGAAGAATACTAAACAAACCACAACAAACATGTTTTATATTACTTGTTCTAAAGTCTTGACAGTCTTAATTTTGAAAATATACTAACACCCCTCCCAGGGTGGTAGTAAACTGTTATACACAATAATGGAAAATGTTGCATGCTTTAATTTTAATGAAATCTTACTATTCACTTCAACATAATATTGTGTACTGATTCTGTTCATTAAACACATAATAAAACTGACAAGTCACATAAAAATAAGATTTATGCCTCTTTGAATATTATGGCGCTACTTACCTTGTAAGGTTTCGAAAGTTAATTAATTTTAGCTAGACTCTCACGTCTGTCTCTAGCAACCCCCCTCCCTGTTTTTAACATATTTTATTATACTAAATGGCATGCGCCAACTGTCAAAGTTAAAATTTAATGGCAATATTTAAAGTTAATATATTGTACCAGCTATAAAAAATTTTTGAAGATGTCATGAATATGTGTAAAAATTTTGGAATTTCGGAGATTTTTTGCATATGTACTGGTCACCATAAATAAATGAATATTCATCATTATTAGATCTTCAGTCCTGGAACTGGTTAGAAGCGTACCTCCATTGTTTCCTATTTTGAGCTAACCTACACATTTTCCTGAAATTCCCACAGCCTACATCTTTCACTATCTATGTGCAATAGTTTGATCTAGGTCTACCTCTACCTCTCTTTTTTTCCTATCTCTGTTTATACTATATTCCACACTATTCTCCAAATACCTTAGAACACGTCGTGTCCTATTTATCCTTTTTTTTTGTTTTCCACAGACATTCTTCTTCCCCAAACTATTTCTAAAACCTCTTTGTTATTAACTTTACTTTCCATGCTATCATCATCAAACATCTGAAACACCATATTCTAAAAGATTTCTATCTTTTTTCTGTCTACTTCTTCTACTGTCCCCATTTCATAGCCGTACAGTTCGGTGCTCCACAAATATGCCTTCAACAATTTGTTTCTAGGGTTGTTGTCTTCGAACATAGCAGCTGCTCTTTCCTGTTAAATACAGCTCAGCTCCCTTCTATTATTTTCCTAAATATATACCTTATTTCACAGACATTCAGTGGTATGTAAAGGGGTTAAGCAACCTGAGGCTACCAAGATCCCCCAACACTTAGATCTTTGACGAATTAATAGTTTTCCAATAGATCCTTTCACACAATCAACATTGAATGAGAATATTGCAAAACAAACACCTGATAATAATCAAGGTTAAGGTACAATTATTTTTTTTCATCGTTAGATTTTCCGACTTGGAACTAGTGGGATGTGTACCCCATTGATTTCTATTCTGAGCTAGCCTACACATTTTCCTGAAATCTTTGACTATCTGTGTGCAAAGTTTAACCTAGGTCTACTTCTACCTCTCTTTTTTCCTATCTCTGCTTCTAATATATTCCACACTTTTTTCTTAATCTTCTTTGGGAATTAAACCACTCATAGTTTTTAAAATCTACTTTTTAAAAACTATGAGTGGTTTAATTCCCAAAGAAGATTAAGAAAAATGCTAAACAATCCACATCAAACATACAGGGAGTATATTCCACACTATTCCCTTATGTCTTGGTATGTGGCCTATCATCCTATCTCCTATTTTTACTGTTTTCCAGGTATTTCTTTCTTCTACCATTTCTAAAACCTCTTTGTTCTTAACTTTATCTGTCCATGATATCTTCATCATATGTCTATAGCTTCTATCTTTTTCCTATCTGCTTCTCCTACGGTCTAAGATTCATAGTCATACAGTGCTGTGCTCCACACATATGTTTTAAGCAATCTGTTCCTTGTTTCTATGTTTGTTGTCTTTGAACACAGTAGTTGCTTTTTCTTAATAAATGCAGCACGGCCTTGTGCTAATATTTGTTGTATATCTTTTACACTTTTCTCATCTTGCGTTGTTTAGCTTCTTAGGTTGTTACGCTTTATTTCAAATGCTTTACATAGTAGTCTATTAATTTGGGTTTAAGGAGTTTTTTTAGAATTCTGCGTGGGGATATTTCTAGTAGAACACAATACTGATGACGCCATGAAAACTACGCCTAATTGGTGTTCGCACGATTGTTGACATCCTTGACTTATCTTTGTGGTCGCCGAGCATGCTGATATGACAATTTTCACAAAGGGAACAGTTTAATTCCCACCATCGTGAGTGAAAGGGAATCAACCTCGGTTAGAGGGGTTAGACATTTTATATGAGAAATGTAGCATAAAGTGGGACACTTCCGTACCGTCTTCCGTAGAATGAACACTTCCTTAATGCCTGCCGCTGACGTGAGTGCTATGTTCTCGTCGTTCCACTCTCTATACCTCTTCCTTATCGTATTATCCAGCGAAGTCGTACCAGCCAACAACAACACCAAGCAACAAAGGCAGCTAGAACTTCCCATGAAGACAATGCCCGCATCGGGTTAGGATCGTGTTCATATTAATATTTATTTACCCGGGGTTTTATAAGGAAATACAGGTAGCAGAAATGCTTAACCTCGTTTAAGTTGTCGTTTCTTATTTGTATTCTAGTTTTTGATTTATTTTCTCCTCCTTTACATACTAGTACTTTGGTTTTATTTTTGTTAATTTTCATACCATATCTCTCTGTTAGAACTGTTTCTATTTCATTAAGAGATGCTTCTAACTCTTCCTTGCTAGATGCTAATACTGCTACATCATCTGCAAATCGAAGCATATCAATGTTTTGTCCTTGCATAATAATTCCAAAGGTCTTCCTGCATTTTATAGTATTCATTGCTTCTTCTATGTACAAGTTGAAAATTAACGGGGATAGGTCACATCTCAGTCCCACACCTTTCCTAATATTTACTTCTCTACATTCCTGCTCTAATTCTATTACTGCTATTTGATCTTTGCATAAGCTATATACTATCCATCTATCTCTAAAACTCATTTCAATCTTTTTGAGTATTTCGATCATTTTTTTCCATTTTACATAATCGAATGCTTTTTCCAGATCTGCAAACCCTATTACATGCTTTCTATTTTTTCTATTGTCTCCATCATCACCCTCAGAACTAAATTAGCCTTCCGTGTTCCCCTGTTTCGCATAAATGCAAATTGATCTTCTCCTAGTTTTTCTTCAGCCGGTTTTTCCATCCATCTTTGTACAATTCTAGTTAATATTTTTGACATGTATGCTGTCAAACTTATTGTTCAAAAATTTTCACATCTATCCGTGCCTCTCTTTTTTGATAAAGTGACTATGATGTTACGTTTGAAATCTTTTTGAATCTATGTTAGTGTGCGGCATCTATAACACTTTAATTTAAAGTTCGCACCAGATCGCCTTATCTAGTGCCGTTCAATTCCTTTGGAATTGGCATAAAGGAATTGGTGTTTGCATGGAACACGATCCGGCACGAATTTTAAATTAAAATGTTATGGATGCCACGCACTAAGATAGATTCACTGACCGTTACAAGTTGGAAGAGAAGTTCTGTTACTGTATGTGCAGTAACTAGAGTTTCTGCTTACACCTTGTCTATACTCGGTGCTTTATAGTGAATGTGGTGTTATCAAGTACTCTTCAATTAAATTTGATATTTATTAGTAAAACTGGAAATATAAAATTAAAATTCTACCAGATAAGGTACTTAAGGATACTGAATATTACTATTCAATTTATGTGCTTCAATTGTGTATGAATCATCATGTAATTGGTTTTTGTTGTTCAAATTACTAAAAGAATAGCTTATCATCCTGGTATTTTATTAATCAAATAAGCCAAGATCTACATCTGGTTTAATAATTGTGCTTGCATATATGTTCATCATGTTTCATACTTAAACATTATATAATTATTTAACAGCATTTAATATAAAGTGTGAAGAGAATTATTAGTAACAAGTTTCTGATTTTAACATTTTAACAATTACATACTATAACCATATAATATCCTTTTTTATAATATAATATAATAAATCAATATGAGCCACTACTCTAAATGTATTAAAAAATTTGATGAACAATTATGTCATCCCTGGGATGGTCGCAAAAGGCAATTCTGCCATGAATGTGCAGATCTTTCAGCATCGGAGTTGAGGGGTTTGGCCCTGAAAAAGCACACACTAAAATTCTATTGTTTGGATTGTGAAACTTGCATACTCCAGATACCCTCTCTAATCCAGAAAGTGGAGAAACTTACCACTCAAGTGGAGGCTCTCACGAATTTACATCAAAAGATCCCCGTGCAAGCAGCATCCAGTAATGTTGATCACTCCCAACCACAGGAGAATATAATTTTAGAAGTGATGCACAAATGCAATTTAATTATATTTGGAGCTCCAGAAAATAACTTGCTCATAAAAGATAATGCAAATATAAAATCAAGTGATGAATCATTTCAAAAAACTGATTTTGATCAGGCCTATATAAAACAAATTTGCTCACCACTAAAGTAGCCCGATATTGCCGACAACATTGTAAAAATAATAAGATTAGGCCAACCAGTAGCTAACAGACCTAATCCTAGACCATCAAAGGTTATTTTTCGAACTCGCGAAATAGTGTTGAATTTACTACGCCAGTCTAAATATCTTAAAAACATTGCAGTATACAAAAATGTATTTATGTCTCCAGATCGTACACACCATTACAAATAGATCACTATCGCAATTTAAACAAACTATTAGATGAACGTATAAAAGAGGGTATCAACACTGTAAGCATACTGTCAGAAAAAGAAATTGAAATAGCCATAAAGAAATTAAAACAAATCAACTGTGGGTTAGATCAAATGCTGGGCTTTCTCATATATGACTGCAGTTCTGTTTTTTATATCCCCTCGAATTATTTAATCTAATTTTATTAACTTCTAAATTTACAACTGTATGGAAATTAACTAAAATTTACCCAGTGCACAAGTCTGGCGAAACCTCAAATATTGCTAACTATAGGCCAATTGCAATAATTTCTAACTTTACAAAAATATTTGAAACTGTAGTTTACAATACCTTATTATATCAAGTTCACTTCTCACCACATCAACATGGATTCTTACCGAAAAAATCAACCATAGCAAATTTAATAACTTTAACTGAATTTCTTATCCAAGCTATTGACAATCACCAGCAAGTTGACCTTATATATACCGAGTTTGAAAAGGCACTTGACAAAGTAAATCACAACATCCTGCTAGTCAAACTTCACAACTTAGGTCTGCATCCAAAACTTCTTACCTAACTAATCGTCACACACACGTGCACAATACACAGACTCACGCGTGCACACGCACACACACTAAAGCTTATAACTGCTATCTACAACTTAAGTTTAGAAAAAACAACATTTCATCACTAACACATTAATAAAATCTTCACCTAATCCTTGTTAATAATTAGAAATCCTACATGTGATTTTTCCAATGCTCCACTCGAAGGTAGTACATTGGCCAGGAAGCGAGTATTTTTACCTGAAAAATTTTGAATTTTGCCGAACCCTTGCTGTTCCAAGCAAGGTAGGCATCTTTAACGTACGTGACAACACTCAGACACGGGATCTTCATTTTACCTCTCATCTGAACGAGGGCGTATTTTTGTGAAAAATGCTTGTCTAACATTTCAAGCGGACCGTGTCGGGATTCGAACCCGGGACCTTAGACGTAGTAGTCATCGCATACCAACTATGCCACGGAGCCGTCCTAATAATTAGAAACCCCAAAACTTTTCATAGATGTCACAAATTTTTCATTAACATGAATAGGTATGAATAATTTAAATACTCTCCTATTATCCCGTCTCAGTGTGACTGATTAGTATCCTTGAGGACTCCTTTTGTAAGGATCAAACGACCTCAAGATTTGATCTCAAAATTTAAAAGATTATCCACTCACAAGTAATTTTCTTTATGCAAAAATCTTATGTTCCATTACCAACCAGTTCAAATACCTACTTCAATAAAGAAAATTAACCATCATGACACCGTTCCATTCAAATGAATAATTAATGTTCTTGACTTCATCTTGTGTAGTTTATATTATCCTTTTAAGAGCACTTATTAGAGGTGATAACATATTTCCAACATTGCACAAACAACACAAACTATTTTTTAGAAAGGAATTAATGAGATATATCCATCGAACAACAAACTTATGGTTTCATTCTCACAAGCAAACTACTCTCGATCAAAAAAAAATCCGTTTAACGTCTGTCTATAGAACTAGTCGTAGCGTTCTCAAAACAACACATGTCTAAAGCACGCGACAAGGAATATACTTCCACTTCAAAGTAGGATGTGTTGTCTATCTTTCAGCATAAAATTTAGAAAATGTAGCATAAACCAATGCATAATTTATACTGAATATATTAGTTTAAGTGGTGTGCGAAATTAAGTATTTTTTCATGACTTACTGGAAGAACAATATTTTTTATAACATGGCACACAATTACACATCTTGATTCACACACATTCGCAGGGCATAATGCATGTATCAAGTAAGGTGTAAACTACACCAGCATGCAATGAATGATCATAGAAACCAATTAGAAGATGATCCACAGTCCTACAATCATCCTGTGCCTGTGGGTTGCGATATATATTTCAGGCTTATTATTTGTTTGTCAAGTAAACACAAGTAAAATACAATATATAGTTTAAGCATTCCGCTAAAATGTTGTGAAATGCATGAAGTCTCATCTTGCAAGAAAATAAAAGTCTTGTATCGCAAAAATAAAGAAGCTTGTGCAAAACATGCGAGATGAGATGAGACTTCTTGTGTCTCATGTGCAACACTATTTTAAAAGTATATTATACAAGGAAACTTTAAAATAATATAATGGTCAAGAATATTTCAATCAAAAAGTAACTTTTTATACTACACCATACTGGGGAAAAAAAAGCTCGACTTTACACAAAACTTCAGAAATAAGACCTTGAGTTCGTACAAAATTAGTAACAAAAAGAATAACCTTATGATGAAATGCTTGGGATTGACCATTGTTTTTTCATATTCTGCCATTGCTGTTCATATCTACAGTGGCTATCATAATGCAGCAGCTAGTTTTCAGCGGTGAGGTGTGGATTCTGTAAAAGCGAATGCAAATGTTTTTAGGGGTATACAAACTTCAATACTTTCACTTACACCTACCTGGAAAAGTTTTTGAACTTTCTGTCCAATAGAGCTGTTGAATGCTAACCCACTTGATTTCAGTCTCTCTAGACAATGGGTATTCTAAGAGACAATTTAAATGGTTTTTCCTGTAATACAGATTGATTAATCCTTGTATATATTTTTTCTCACCTATAACTAATTTAAAATGGACACAAATAATAAGAAAGCTTGAAGTCGTTCACTTAACCTATATTATCCAAACATGAAAATCACAGTATTTAACATACACAACAAAACAAATAAACTAAACTCTATCCCTAATTGGTCAAATATGGGTGAATCTAAAAGAAAAAGATTATCTTAAATTTATCAATTATAGGAATTAAACCAAATTAACTAGTACAAATAGATTTATACAAATACAATTGTGGTGCTTTTCCATAGAAAAGTTTTTGTTTACACTGTTTTTATCTAAGCGTGCACCAACGTAAAAATCTCCTAATAAAAATAGTTTTATATACCCCTTTGTAATTTCTGAATAGATCTAAGTCATCAATATTTGTAACGTCACATTGTGGCAATGTTGCCGCTACCAAAAACTATTACCACGTGAAGTTATCGATAGAATATAAAGGTTGAAAATATTTAATAGTATGTGAAGAAATGAGATTTGTGACTTTGTAAAATATATTTTTAGAATGATCGGTTGACAATATTGCAGCATAAACTCTTTAAATTAATAATAAATGTTATTAACCTATGACTTTTTACTACTGAGCATATTATAAATATGGTTACTATTTTCTAGAGATAATTTTATGGCCATACGCATATTTTACCAGACATGGTACAATAGCTACTGCTATTCAAGAGGTTCTGTTATTGAAATTATAAATTACACTGTTAATTAAAATTATGATTTCACTTATAAAATATTCTTTTAGAAGTCGCGGAAGGGATTAAAAACATGTAATTTAGCAGTGAAACATATGTAGGCATATTTGTTTATTATACATAAAATTAAAGATATATCAATCATATAAAAGGTATTAAAGTAATCACCATCATTGATTAAATTTGATGTTACATTTCCATCAACCTTTGATAATTTTTGCAGCATGTTCTACCAAATGTGTTCAAACTTCGAGTTATTCTTTTCAACACTTCCTTCAACATCTGCAAACAATTTTCAATGAACTTCCCATCTCTTCCAATGTGTCGATTGTAGAAGGTTTTAATCACATCTCATACATTTTCAATTGCAGTGATATGAAGGCCATCTCAATACCACACGAATGTATTGTTCGGTCATCATTTCCACTTTAAAAACCTTTGGCGGTTTATGCCTATAATTTTAAAAAAATTATAGATGCGTTACAAAGCACATTATTTTGACATGTAAGACTTTTGCCTGTACCTAAAATGATAAAAGTCTTTTTGCTATAGCTCTGGGCTTTATGCCAGCGTCAGAGCAATTAGCAGGGAAGATCACTGTAAAACTAAGATGTAAAAGAATTAAAGTTAGGCACCACTACACCCATTTAAATACTAGTTGTTATGATCCTAGGAATGGAGTACGAACGTTACGGTAAATATCCCTAATAACAACAGATTGACTATGAACAGGTATACCTGAAATAAAAACAAGTTATCATAATACAAAGAGACAGCAGATTGTGTCTCAAAATAATAATAAAATAGGTGAACCTCTAGATGTTTCAAGATTTTACCATAACCTCATGCACATCAAGATCACCCTAATAAAAAATATGTACTTGCATAACAGAACATATTAATTGTTTAATAAATGTCATTATTGAACTAATTCGATTCTAGTTTCGTTCTATGTTTAAACAAAAAATTTTAAATATTAAATTCAATAAGCCTGAGGTGTTAAAAGTTTAGTTTAGCAAAAAGAATTATCTCTACATTACATGATAAAGGACAGAATATTTGGTAGTCGCTTTTAAATCAATGACTTACAAATTTACATGCGAGTTTCTTTTAAAACAAAATTCTTACTTCTGTAGGAGCACATAAATAAATAAATAAAAGAGTTCAGGCGTTTTAAAACAAATACACAAGTCAGGTTATAAATTATTTAATGAAAACTTCAAAAGCACACTTTCCTGATAACAACATAATCCGCCATCTTCTTTTTTTTTACTCCCGCCTAAATTCAAACTTAACTTAACCTTTTAAATATGATCTTAGCTTTACAATAATTTTCTATTACACTTCAAATTTTGTTCACCAAGATACTTTCTAATGTAAAAATATGACTAATACAAAGTTGCCTTTAACAACGATAGCAAGATATTTAAGAATCAAATTTACAAAATACGGAAATAAAAACTCGCAACATTTAATAAAGTTTTTATGATAGTTCTGGTTCTATAACATTTTAAATAAATGTGTATTAAGAATGTTTATAAAATCCTTGATAACAAATGTCCAATCAAAGGAAATTTCTAGTGATAATCAGATGTTATGCAGATGTTTTCAGTTTGGCAAACAAACAATGCAACAAATTTAACTTACCCGTCTGTTAAAGAAACCTTTTTTTTTTACCAACTAGAAACAGGTAAAATCCATGTTTTCTACGAACATCTAGGTTTCGGGATGAGCTTCATAAGATCTTAAATCCTCTTCATACAGAAACAGGTGATTACTGGTCACAAAATAATAACTGCATTATGCTTAATTAGATAAAGCCATTATAAAGTTAATTAATAAATTATATAAAACTTTGGCAAAATAAAATCATGATAACATTACTTTTAAAGATGTTAATCCTTAAATTATGTAAAATGTTAATAACATAATTCTAAACAAATACATGATGAAGATAAAGAAATAAAAATAATAGACAGTGTTTTAAGTTCAAATGAGTCTTCTAACAGGCAAGATAACATTGATATAACTAATGATATACAGAGTGCTCAAAATTCACAACATAAAGAAGAGAAGTGGACCACTGTAGTAAGAATAGACCACACAAGAAAACTACTATAAGCTCAGACATCCTAAGTTCGAGCAATGGGGTAAACACTATTTCAGGAATGCAAAAGCACTTCTGGCTTCACTTAAGCCGCATTACTCATAAAGCTGGTGGTGAATCGTGTAATGCACAAGATGTACTTGCTACTTAAATTCAGATGCTGCTAACGCGGTATGCTTTTGGATAAATAGCAATGAAAGATTCAGTACTTTTAAACAGGGCATTCACAAAAGGCCATGCCTAATGAATGTTTCCTACTTGCCCGAAAACGTCTATGTTCGAGAATTTATTTTTAATCCAGCTGCAGATCGCCCTAAAGGCAAATCAATCGCCCGGACAACTGATAGCCAAGATTTTTTAGATGTAAGTACCAACACAACACTCAAAACATAAGTATGCTGCTGATTAACTGTCAAAGCATAGTTAATAAAATGTTGGCATTTAATAATCTATACGACTAGACATTATTAGCCACATCTCTGATTTGATACACAACTGCAACAAACCAATGGGTATACTACTAGCAGGCGATTTAAATCTAGCAAAAGTAATATGAAATATTACTCCAACATGCTCAAGTGATCAAATATGGGTGAACAATCTACTATCAAACGAGTTCATTCAAAATGTACCAGACCCTACAAGAAACAACAATCTATTAGATATAATCTTCATTAATCTGCTAGTCGATATGTACTCTTGTGAAGTGACTATTTTGGTGATCACCGGCCAGTACATGTAGTTATTGAATGGGTTGCTGCAAATAAATCCACAAAAAAAGGATTTTTTGCTATAAAAAGGATGATAAATGCAGCATACAGGAGTATATGTGCACACAATATAACGGATGGGCCTCACAGACAGGTACTACTAATCAGTACTGGAACACTTTTAAAGCGCTACTGCATAGTTGCTTACAATTCACACCTACACAATCTCTATCTATTAATCCCGATCCAATTTACTATACGCATGAAGTTCGTGTACTGAAAAATCGTAGACGTTACTACAAGTTTTGTAACAAATCATCAGTTTATAAAGCAGAATTTAAAACATTAAAAAAGAAATTTCTTGAAGCAAAAAAACAAAGCCTTGCATGCCTTTGTGACCAATTTCACTGCCGGTAATGCATATTCGAAAAGTGGAATTTGTTTAATAAGTTCATGAAATCGTGCAGTCACAAACGCATATATTCCTGAAATGAAAAATAGAGGGTCTGACACTTTAACTATCCTAAGTAATAACTTTAAAGAAGTCTACAATACAGAGCCCCAACAGCACGCCAGTAGAGCAGTTATTAGTAGCAAGGCATCTATAAATGTGTTTCATTTTAGCGCCAAAGATATTTGTCTGACTCTTGGTAAAATGAATCAACACACCAAGAGACCAGACTACATCTCTAGTCAACTAATTTTGCTTGCGATAATACAATTGAACCTTACCTGAATTCTTTTTAACATGTGTATTAATAATAATGATATACCAGACGATTGGCTAAGAGCTTATGTCATACCTATACATAAAATGGATCAAAAACTAACCCTGCAAACTACAGGCCAATTAGCATGGCATGCGTCATTTGTCGTTTATGTTGAATAAATATGTTATGAAAGTGCTAAATGATTCTAATTATCTACATCGATTACAATTTGGCTTTCGGTCAGGTTACTCATGTGAATATGCACTTGCCTATTTCATTCAAGATATTGCTGAAAGCATTGAATGGAGTTAAAGTTGATGCCATTTATCGATGGCCTTTGACAAAGTTCCCAATAAGCTATTGGTTGAAGCTCTAATGAGAGTGGATTTAGACGGTTGTGTTGTGAAGTGGATAGCCACATACCTATCAAATAGAACACAACAGATATTGTTTTATCAACAACTCTCAGAACCTGTAGCAGTTTCCTCAGGAGTTCCCCAAGGTAGTGTGCTAGGCCCAACTATTTCTCATCTTTATCAATCGCTGCACAGTTGGATAAAAGTCAACCCTTAGCCTATTTGCCGATGACATTGTTATATATAGGTCCATTAAGAGCCAAGCAGGCGTGGAGGATCTACAAACTGATTTATATGAAATTGTTTACTGGGCCCATGCCAATAGTATAGCTATCAACACCTACCAAAACCGTTTGGAATTCCTTTGGCTCAAATGTAGTCGATCATCGATACCGCCTTGAAATAATATCATAAATCCATCAGACCGCTGTAAATATCTTGGCATCATCATAAGCAGGGACTTAAGGTGGTCCGAACACATTCTTGCAGTGGTCTCTAAAGCTCCAAAGAGTTTACATCTAGTCATGTTTGGTCTGCGTAAAGCCCTACTTGCAAGAGGGCGTGCATATTTGATGGTAATCCGTCCAATGTTAGAATACTGTGCTATAATATGAAACCCGCAAATTCAATACTTAACAGACAAATTAAACTCTATTCAGTGTCGTGCTGCAAGATGTGTTCTGGCAATGTCGACAGCGAATCAGTGTTCCTGAATTAGTCAACGAGTTAGAATGGGACTCTCTTGCAAGTAGGCATAATAAGCGTGCTCTTGGCTATGTAAGAAACAATGGCAGGCAAGCCTGCTCTGTCTGAAATTGGCAAAAGGCTAAAACCAACAAGCTACCTTTCCAGACATGATCATCCTTTTAAAATCCAGCTCCCATTGTGTTGGCACAGCATTGCCTATGATTCGTTCATTGGTGTGGGAATCAAACCATGGAATGATCCTTCCAAACAAGCTTTTGATCCTTTTCCGCAAAATACTGCCCAGTTTATATCTGCTATAGCACAATAATGTAAATGTCTTTTGTTCTACCTCTGCGTCTTGTGCAAAGTAGTTAAATAAATAAATAAAACCATGGTAACATTATTTCTAAAGATGTTAAAGCTTAAATGCACTGTAAAAAGATATTTGTATTTATTTTATGTGAACCTTTGGTTAGAACGGAAAGTTAGATTTTCTGTAGTATATTCATCCTATCTGCTACAAAATTCTTTAAGCAATTTGCAAGTCGTGCTTCAAGATTACAAAGACCATCTTAACTCGTCTAATACTTAACATGACTGACTTCGGTACATCTCGCTGGTTCATCCGGCGATAAGAATGATACATTGAAGCAGGTTTTTAAAGATTGAAAGAAATATGGCTCATAATATTACAGCTTATATATTACGTAATATCAAACCCTACTTGTATTTGTTCTATAAGCAAACGTTAATACAAATATAGTATATGGATAGACCATAATATTGCATAATAGAGTACCAGTTTTTGAAAATGTTACAGACTTACATCGTGACAACTTGAAGAAGCACTGCTTTAAAAGCATTACTTGCAAGAAGAGAAAAAACTATTCAGTTCCATTTATCATCCATTTACATTTTGGGCATGTAATACTATGTACCTAAAAGACTAATTACATTATACTGTATTAAGGATAAGTAGATGTGACACCAACCTTTTTCCATCAATTCGTATGCTCTTAACTGTTCTTAAACTACTGTCTTACTAGAAACGGCTACGGCAATATTCTAAAAAGCCAAGTTTCGTTTAAAAATAAAAACTCGTACAGATTCTCTTCCTTTGTTTTTATTTCAAGGATCATATCCGTTTATCCACAGTATTTGACAGTTTCATTAGATCTATTCTTTTTGCCATTTAAATCCAATATTGTGCAAGTCTGTATCCATGGATCGTTTACCACCGTTAAAAAGTTCATCATGCTTTAGATGCTGCTATAAAGTATGAACAAAAACATGATCATCTAAAATAATTACATGTTGTACTATAAATTTAACTTGAAAATGAGTACTTACAATTTTCATACAATCTATAAATCATATTTTAAATTAGACATTTGGTAAAATCATCAATGTCAGGGGCAAGCTCGTATAAACTCGATTTTTCGATGTAAAAGGTTCATTCTCACAATTGTAGGAAATCGATTTTATTGTGGCAATACTTAGAGCGTGGTTGGCCGACACTCTCAAAAATATACATAATAAATTGTTTTTGAAATAAATTTAAGAATAACCGCTAGTATTAATTTAGTTAGAAGTAGGTTAAACCTTTAAGATATGCCTATGCGGAATAAGAATGCAGGATAGGTTGAGCAAACACTACAGCTTTAATATTTACCTTACCTTAAGAACACAAAGAGAAGGGAGGTTCATGACAAGAGATCATTCATTCGAAGTTGAGCTACAACGAGCTTAAGACGTGTGTCCTAGCGAAAGACGATCTTAGAACATAATATCTTAAAGACATGCTAGATTGAGCCGCGATCTATTTATATGTTTATTACCTACCTGTATTTATTAATCAAGTGTTTTCGATTTCTCATGTTATAATTAGTTTCGATTTATTAAAATTACTTAACATTGATTGTGTTTCTAAGTTCACATAAACTATATTATACCTGTTTATTTTATTAAATGATTTACATAATTACGCGAATGAATTAACTCAAGAAAGTATAAAAGTAATAAACCTCTAGACAACATAAAACAGCCTACATAAATGAAGAACTACATTGCTTCATGAACTGCTTAAAGGAATAAATGGTCCACATTATCCCTTACTTATTCAAAAAAGTTATCTAAACTAATAACAAGTTGCTTCGCTGTGATGCCAAAATGAATTTCGCTCGTCTTGGGTGATCAAATTTCAGTAACACTAATATGAGTTCTAAAAAAAACTATTTGAAGCAAAAGCCAGCGAAATATCAATGTATAAAAACAGAAAAAATCATGAGGTCATTGATACAAACTAAACAACGAATGACATAACCTAAGATTTAAACGTCAATTTTTTAATATTTGGCTTTAAAATTGTTGGCAACGTTGTACATTGCCGCTATTCAAACCAAAACTGTAGCATAGATTTTGTGTGATATTATATTGGCAAACGTCTGCATAAATAGTACACGTGTGACGTCATGGATAACGAGGACTATTTAGAAATTACAAGTACCAATTATTAAATATACATAAGCATGAAATATGCAACAGGTGGAAAACAAAAATTCAATACTTACAGATTGTTGATCTTATACAAGGCTCAAGCAACTTTTTGTGCAGGACAAAAATGGGGTTGTAAGTAATCGAATAATCCAACTTTGTGTTATAGGAAAGCATTCACCACAGGAATAACTTTCACATATAACGTGTAACGCTGATGCTATATAAATTTCCCCCGTAGCATCAAAGCCTTTCAAATTATAAAGCAAAAATTACTCCATGGTTATTCTAATCCTAGCGTGTCTTTCATCTCAGGGGGGTGTGTACAGATATCCGTTGTTCAGTTTGCGGTAGCTCTTCTATCGACACAACTAGATAAAGGAAGAGGTAAGGGGAAAAGGGACCACTTTCTCAATTGTCAGATCTCTAACTAACACGTCTGCACTTGAGGAAGGCCAGTAATAATGTCCGCTCGTTTCGAAGCATAGGCTCCCATGAGCCATTGTCCCACTCCAAGATAGGTTAATGTTCGGACACAAATTGCTAGACACAGTTGCACTTTAAGGCATGGGAAACGCTGTGTTGGTGGTTTCCCAAACCACAAATCATAAATCAATATGCGGACTTATGTGAAAACAAATCTTTGTTCAGCAGTAGTTAAAGTACGAATTGAATAAGCCAAAGGGTGTTCTAGACCATCTTATTGTTAAAATAACATGGCTCCTAAACCAGTAAATGAAGCATCAGCTTGAATGTAAAATGTTTTCTCGAAATTTGGTGAAATTGGGATGGAGGCAGGGTAATTAAAAGTTTTATTTCATCCAAAGCTGTTTAATTAAAGCGGCAATGGGAACAGAGATAGTAGATAGGTTAGGTAAAAGATACGATAATAAGATATCATTCCAATTAAACGTTATTTTCAATAACATTTTTTGGCGTTTTAAAATTAGTGATGGCATTTACTTTATCAGGATCAGTTTGTAAGCCATTTTCATGCACAATGAACCCTACAAAGGAAAGAGATGAATAACAAAAGTTACATTTTTCCAAGTTAACTAAACCAGTATTACTTACGCAATCAGCCACTACATTTAAAGTTACGATATGTTCTTCAAAAGTATTAGAGACTAAAGTATCATTGAGATAAACAAAAGCACGCTCTTGATGCAAAAATTTTATCCAGAGTTCTATCCATAGTATGTAGAAGTGTTTGCGGGGCATTAAACCAACGAAAAGGTAAAAAGTTAAATTCATATTGATACGTTTCTAATTTTAAACTGCGCACGTTAACCCCAATTTTATATTTGTAAGTGAAGTAAGTAACCAATAAAGATAGTTCGTTATGTTTATTTAGCGATATAAACAAAAGAAAGCTATTGTTTTAAATTTTTAAGCAAAATAAAATTTTTAAAATATGGATAATCAACGCAAATATCCCAAATTATAGATTCATCATTTTGTTTTCGACCTTACTTAAGGTCGGTTTGACGCAGCTCTAACTTCTTTTCTATTCTGTGCTAATCTAAAAAGCTCTACATACCCTTCACAACCTAAATTTCTAATAATTTGACTAATATAGTTTGGTCTAGGTCTTCCTATGTCCTTCTATCTTTTTCCTATCCACCTGGCTCTACATAGATATTAGCAACCTGATGTTTGTTAAAGAACTCTAACATGGTTACATAATTACCATTTATAAGGAAATGAAATATAACCTGGTTATCCGCTTCAAAAAGGAAAAGTGTTAAATTATATGTTATGGTAAGGCTTAAGCAACCAAACGCTACCAACATGCCAGACCGCTAACTAATTGTGAGTTATGTCATGGTGACATTTAGGTTTTATTAATTGGAAATTTTTCAACAAAATAGAGATTATGATATATTAGATATTTTAAACAGTGGGACATTATAATTACTCCTTACCTTAGATATTTTAAGTCAATTCAAAGTAACACATATTTTTTGGTAATTTGATGTATCTACAAGCAGTTCCAGAGGATGGATTCACTTCACGTCATACGAAAATTATTTAGATATACTTAAAAAATCATTTAACACAGGAAAAAATGGCCCTCTAAGAGTAACAAGAATAAGCATTTATAACCAAAATGCACATGGATTCAGACAAAGAAAATAACGTATCGACCATATTTAAAATTATATTTACAGTGTACCAACCCACGAAT
The DNA here is from genome assembly GCA_036346225.1 of Platerodrilus igneus. Lineage (NCBI taxonomy): Eukaryota > Metazoa > Arthropoda > Insecta > Coleoptera > Lycidae > Platerodrilus > Platerodrilus igneus. The sequence goes on from JARFIW010001670.1 coordinate 1,836,666, forward strand.
TGTAAGTTACCGATAATATTACCAGGGATGAAATTTGCAAATCGATAATTATAGGTTTTTAACAAATTTATTAGAATGTTTTCAGGTTGAAGCAATTATGTTTTCTAATTAGATATACGGCAAACACGAAATCACATGGATGGCATGAATCTATAAACCCTATTTATGAAAAAGCTAGCTAATTAAGATGAATTATAAACAATGTTCTTAATCATTGAAGGTGCTAATGCTATTTAAATAATATAACATTCAATTTGATATGGGGTTAAATTTTCCCCAGGGCGTTAAAATCTTTCAAATTATAAAGCAATAACTTACCCTGTCAGCTATCCTAATATTGGTGCATCTTTCATCTCGGGGGGATAGAGATTTCCGTTGTATAGTTGGCGATAGCTCATCTATTGACAAAGCTAGATAAAGGGAGAGGTAAGGGGACGAGATCACTTCATCGATTGTCGGAACCCTAACTAACATGTTCACACTCGATAAAGGCCAGTAATAAAATCAGTTCATTTCGACTTATCGGCTCCCACGAGCCATCGTGCCACTTCAAGATAGGTTAATGTTCTCGCGCAAAGTGCTAGACGCGGTTACACTTTAAGGTATGGGAAATGCTGTGTTGGCAGTTTCCCAAACGATAAATCAATGTTCAAACTTACATGAGAACCAAATATTTGTGTGCTTCTCACATAAAGCTTATATCAAACAATAGTAATGGAGAATTTCCCCGTCTTTTAAAAATCCCCTGAACCTAAATAATACAATAAAAAAATAAGGCCTTTTTAAAAAAAGTGCAACAAACGACAATTTTTTAAATGCGTGTTCAAGATAACTTTTGGGAATCCCGAGTTTAAAACTACAATCACTTGAATTACTAAAACTTTTACTCGCTTAGTGATGGTTGCTTGTCAATCAAATAACTGAAGATAAAAGGCTATTAGATCTGTCGGTATTTATGTTACAATGTTCCAGGGGATTACACAATTTTTCTTGTTCACACGGATAATGCATATAAGTCGTCCTATTTTAAGTACAATGTCATTCTATTTAGGTCCACAGTCATCTCGTTTTCAGACTTTTGAAAGAAGCGTGGTTATTTATGTTTGCAATGAAAGTTTTGACTGTAAATTCACGAGCTTATTTCTATTGGGGTAATTTCCTATCGTTAGGTTTCTTTGAATTTGCGTGAATGTTTACGAATACACTCTCCTAGGCTGGTAATTTACTGAAATATGCCGTATTTTTTAATATGCAGAATGTAAAGTCCTGGTCTTTATTGCCGGTTGTACTAAGTATTTTACTATTTATATCCTATTCTAATATTATAATGAACCAGCCATGTGATTAAATGTTAATCAACGGGCTTCTATAGAATTTTTAAGGTATTTTCACGCAAAGCTCATTTAAGTTAAATTAATAAATGTTTTCTCCAACCTAACGCACGAGCGTTACAAACTGCTTCCCTGCTTAGAAAGCTTTTGACCTAAACTAGTCATTTCCAAATTTAGAAATATTTGTGCAGACAATCTCCCGAAATAAAGTAATAATGAATCTGTACTCAAAATTTTACCTGTTGTATTTCCAAACACTCGCCTTGTCATGTGGTTTGGCGTTGAGCTACACATGTCTTTCGGGTTGGGAATTTCAAATAATGTGAAGCTTTATTGCCCTAAGGATTTAAATAAATAAATAGATAACATGTTTAAATATTTATTTAGATAAGGCAATTATAACAACTATAATAAAATAGCTTAATAGCATTGTTTTGTAAGAGTAACTGGTATTTAGGAATTCAAACTTTTTTATATACCTATACTAACTGCAATCTTACATGTAGGCACTGAATAAAATATTAGGTCTTTCAAATTTTAGTAAGTCAAGTATCATTATATTAAGTACATATTGTATGTCAAAAAGTTGACATTAGTTATTAGAAAATATTAGAATACTTATAAAATTTGTTAACCGATTTTAAGCAATACTAATGCCTAATCACTAAGAGTAGACAATATTAAAATTTTTAAATTTTCAGTATGACATTGATACTGATTTCCCATACATCAATATGTAAATTATCAAATTTTGATACATTATAGGTTGATATCAACAGGAAGGATTAGAAATACCTTCAAAGTGAATGAATGATATATCACCCAGTTTCAAGTATATATAAAAAAAGGTTTTAAAACTAGGTGTCAGAAATAAAAGCCATTACAATTATAGTAGTTGAAAAATTCATTAATGAGCTCAAAGACTAATATGCTAAACAATTTTAAAATACCTGTTCCAATTCAAACAAGCACTGTAATGAAAAAAAAAGGATATTATTTCTATTAATGTAATTTTTGTGTACCAAATGATAAAATATTAAATTAACATCACATCATATTTAAAATCAGATTTAAAAGGTCAGATTAGAGAAACACATCTAATATACTGGGTATTTCATTAAACATATCGAGTGACTGTATTTCATACAGTATAAGGCCTAGAGCTTTATAAAAAAAATTAGTTAGTAAAGTGACTAAAAGAAAATCTTAGAAAATATTTTTAAATCTCAATTTTGACCACAGTGGCAAAATTCAAGGTTTCCTAGAATTTTAAACACAATGTATCATTCACAAAATGCAAACGAACAGTTTATTTAATACTGCACAACTTTGATCTTTAACTATTTTTTGTAGATGACACAATAACGGTTGACGGACCTGGTAAATTGATTAACATGAAGCATTTTTTTTAAAGTAAAATACTCAAATACCTATACGGTTATTCTTTTTTAATTCACGAATCTCCTCCTATATAATTCCATAAAGATACTGTTTGAAGGTTAAATTATCAAGCTGTGATGTTAAAATTCCCAGTTTAATCTCAATATACAGGTGGTGTGTTGTCCCGAACTGTTTTCGTAACTGGCCGATCCAAGAGAAATTATCAATTGTAACGATTTTCAAGCAGTCAAGATTTTGAAGATCTCACTCTCAAAGGCCGACTTAGGTTCACAAATAACTACTTCAACCATGGATATCAATTAGAGCTATTTGCACCTATCTAGAACATTAATTATCAAGACAACACTTGTTGAAAATGCTATGAATAAACAACTGTAATCAGTGTGCATGATATGGATATCAATATCTTCACCGATATTCGCACAAACGACAAATTATTAGGTCTTGGTAATTTGTTTTGTAGGATTTCTGGCAATCAAGTCGCTATACAGTGACTTTTTATGCGGAAGCTTCTGTCTTGTAAACTTATTATTTGGTAATTACTTCTAAGGCGGTTAATAAAAAAAAAATGGATACCCCCAAGTTTAATATAAACTTGTAGTTTTATGGTAATAAAAATTTGTCAACTTAGTGAGATGTAAAGTTGAAGTTCATTATGATTCAAAATTAGATTTAGAACATTGTTGTTAAATGACAGTTTTATTGATGTTCTTTAAATCAACTAAAGTATGTTTTTTTGTTGTTCAACGAATTACTTTTAATTCGTGTTTAATGAAATCATTTGAAACTTTATTAAAATAATACAAGTATATTTATATAACATCTGAATCGTTGACAAATCTATATTTGTTTGTTCACTTTATAGAGATTTGTAAAGCGTTCGACAGATCTGTAAAACGAAGCTCACAAAATTATTACACCATTTAACTACAAAGAATTTCAATAGATTAGACTTCCTAGAAGATTTAAAAATAGAAAAGGAATTGCTAAACAATGACCAGTGTCTCAATATTCAAACAAATCTTTACAGAACGTTCATGCCTATGTACAAGCACCTAAATTGATGGAAAACTCATTTAGTCTTAAATTAAAATTGTTCTTCAACCTATTCAAATTTAATTTTATTTTGATTACTGAACCATTCCAGTAACTCATTCAATTACAATACAACACAACAAGTACTGTGTTTTCAATTTTGTTTAAGTGACGTTTGGCACTTTGACCAACTAAGCAACAGCTAGCCAGGATTATAAATGTAATCAATCTGTTTTTAACATGTTAAGTAAATAGTATTTGTCATATTTTAAATGCAATTCAAGCATTAATTGTAGTTAATTTCAATAATGGCAATCGATATATTTTTCTCCAATGCTAGTCATATGACATGCTTAGAATTCACTTTCTTCTATGTTTTGAAACTGCGTTGAACTCAATGTGCCACAATGTTATAAGCAGACAGTTTAGTCTGTATTAACAATTTTATGAGGGCAGTAGATGAGTTTCCAGTGTTTGCCGATGAAAATTAATCTCAAACAGACAAGCTTAATATTGATATACCCGTATATTCGGATTTCATGTATAGTAGTGCACGGTATTGCAATAAATTAGTGGTTTTATTAAAATAAAGCACAAAAACATCGTTTATCTCTGTTAAATACAAATTAAGATGGAACTTGGAAGTCATAAAATATTTTAAACCACAAAGAGGACAACCCCAATAGTTATTTCAGTAATGTTTCACAGTAAAATCATATCATTTTTTAAGAAAGTTTTAGAATTATTAAGTAAATAACAGTGAATTCAGTAATATGCATCTCAAATAGTGTTTTTTACGAATTCTAATTAAATAAATTAGAAACAACATTGCATATAAAGAAAAACACAGACACACCTTAATACAATGTAAAAACCCAAGCGCTAAATGTGAAGTTGACAGATATCAGATTGCAGATATAATTTAATCATTTCATACAATATGCTACAATGTATTCATTTATATTGCAAAGACAGAAGGAAACACGAATGATAACTTCAATAAATCACATGATACTCCTACATTTGATTTTCCAATTCTCCATCCGAAGGTACTACATTGGCCAGGAAGCGAATTTTTTTACCTGGAAAATTTGGAATTTTGCCGAACCCTTGCTATTCCAAGCAAGGTAGGGTCTTAAACGTGCGTGACAACTATCACACACGGGACATGCATTTTTACCTCTCATCCTAACGATGATTCGATTTTATGTTCATACTTCTTAAAACTTATATGTGAATTTTAAGTGTAAATTGGTAAGTATTCATGAAGTAGGAAATGAAGCAAACATGAAACCGATTGAATTATACATAACCAATGGAATTAGTGTTGGTAAAAATTTTAGCATGATATTATTGTGTAAGGAAGTTGGGAACCTTTTAAAATATTAAGAAATATGTATGCATGGGAATTTAAGTGTAACTTTTATTTTTATAATTTAGTGGTAGTTAAAGCATAAAAATATAGTATTTTGGAATAGACAATGAAATGATATAATAAAAAGCTGGTGTTTAATTGTTTCAGTTTCCAAATATTGAGATTTATAAATGTCATGTAACTTAATATTGAAAACAGAAAAAATTGGAGTGGCGAATAGCTTTGTTTTGATGGATTAGGTTTAAGGTCTTTTTAGGATGTTTTTCTTTTAGCAATACCTGGCCAGAGGAGGTTTAGAAACTGCGTTTTTCTAAGTATATTTGTGTGTACATTGCAATATTTTTATGTTAATAGAGTTTAAATTTACGTTAAATTTTATTTGAATTTTTTTAACTAGGATGTAAATAAACATTTGAAAAGGATATTCAGCTACCCCTGTGATGGGATCTTATTTGGAAGAGGCATTTTATTTTGAGAAATTTCTTTAATTATAACGAATTAATAAATGTTTTTAAGGTATTTTCAAATAAAGTAAATATACGGTGATAAAATTTAGGAAACCAAAGCAAGAGAGGTCTATGAGAAATAACCATCTTCTATGAAGGAATAATATCAAAATGGATTGTTGTGGCAGTCAGTTTGTTGCCACTCAACTATGACTATATAAAAAGCCTTTCAAGGTAAGTGATTTTGTAATGTACTTGTTTTCATTTCAACCGTTTTATTTATTATTTTTATTTCTTTATTATTTTTATTTAGAATTCTTCTATTTTTTTTATAATTTTTCCATAGGAATCCACTCCCGCTAAAGGTAGCCGAAGCACCCTTGTATTGTTACGGAGTCCCCGCCTCTTCAGGGCAAAATTAATAACGTAACGCTGATTTTACTTACCCATAACACATTAATTTATAGTTTAAGCTCAAATTACAGTACTTTTTGTTATGTAGATACTCACATGAGTATTAGAAACTCTTTAAATTTTTTTTGTGAATGATTGTTTATCTGTGAACCACAATCATACTTTACAGAATAACATTTGAGTGCTGCCAACCAGTGGTGTAACATTTTATATTTTTGTGCGTTACTTGGGGCGATCTGAAAATGGTTTGCACAAATAAGAAAAAGTTGGCAGTCAAAACTATAGCAATTATAGTGACAAAGTATTGTAAACATCGTTATCGCTGTATATTCCATAATACATATTAACGAAGAGTATCAAATACCTTATGCAGCTTTTTACAGAAAACTAAAAGCTAGGTCAAACATCTCTATCGAATGACATAATAAAATAGTAAAGTACTTTGCATAGCTTCAGACTGGGGTTTTATATTCGAAGTACACGACATTACAGATTTAGTACAGAACCAGTTGAATACATGCAATACAATTATAAAATAATTCAAACAAACAGATATGGTGAAATCTGGTTGGAAAAGTTTTTGGTTAGACATAAACTTTCAAAGAGACTTTCACAATCTATAAAAAAGTTAATAAAGTAACAATTCACAAATGTTTTGATAATTTTTCAAAGAACCTAAACAAATGTTCCCACTGAGGCAAATGTCAACTATGACAAAACAAACTTTACTGATGACCCAGGGCATGTGTAAGTGATTATTCAAGGAACTGAAACAATAATGAATACTTCGAAAATCTACTTCCGATTTATGTAGTTTATAAAGTCACCTATTGTAATGCGTTGCGTTACGCTAACAACAAATTAGATCGAAAAGAAAGAATTAGTTTTGAAAGAACAAAATATATGTATGCATTTTGTATAAAAGGTTTCGTACATAATTATTCTTGATTAATCAAGATATTTCAAATTTTGTTTTACAAAAATAATTCAGATAAAAAGTACAACATTATTCTTTCAAATACGTTGTATTGTAACGAAGGACAATGCCATTATGAAACTGTAATGCAGACATTGGAATGTGACAAACACTACATATACAGTTCCCATAAATAAAGACATTGTGATATACCGTTGCGTGATGACATGTGTATTAAGCATACAGTAAGGCCGATACATTGTATTAACTAGATGCTTACAGTAATTAATACGATTTACACTACAAGGAATTAGATTTTTTGGACCCAACAGAAAAGAACGTAAGTCAATTGTGAACCGATAATACACCAACATTGAAAATGTAGTTAGAAAAAAAACGTACTACTGAGGTAACCTGCGATGAAAGGGGGTCGATGTAGGCAAGAAGTTGAAAATCAACCTATCATTTGCAAGAAAAATAAAACAAAGTTTGATGATCCCACAGGAACGATAAAAAGCTCGGCACGCGATAAAATATGAGAACTTACTCTCGCATGGGCAAAGGTATTTTTCATACACCTATGGGTGGAATTGTTGTTGTTGTGACTGTTTAAAAAGGTTGGGATTTGGATAGTTCGTTCCACCATTAATTTGGAATTTTGGTTTGTGTTAGGTTGAAGGTAGCTGTTGGTTGAAGGAATGTCGATTAATGAAAATATTAAAAAAATTGTAAGACTAGCACTTCTGGATTTTTAACATTATAATAGGTGCGGTAAACAGTGAGTAGAATTAACTTTTAAGTTTAAAATTATTAATTATGCATTTCTGGACTAAAAATGTCTATTGATTGTTATTTATATAATAAAGAATTAAAGTGAAAGTAATTGTTTGGTTAGACTAATTAGCAATGGATAGAGTGTATATTGATTTTAAATACCCAATTTATTGGTGAAATTAAGGTTAGTTAAGACATAAAAGTTTAGTATTTTTGGAATGAACAATTTATGAATAGAACGAAAAGGTTGTTTTCATGTGTTATTAAGTGCATTTCCAACTAAATTGGGATTTATAATGTCACATGACTCATGTAGAAAATGGGAAAAGTTTGGTATAAATTATTATTGTGGGATGTAATGTAATGTTTTCTTTAGGCTTTGTTTAAAGATACGACATAATTTAATATTTTTTTTTCTTTGGGATTTATTCTAACAACACCTTGCCAGATTTGAGGTTAATAAATTGCTTTTTAAGAAAGTAAATTTGTATTTTTATTGAAATTATTTTGTTAATAGAAGCTAAGTTTAAGTGGAATTTTATTTGAATTTATTTTAAAATTAGGTAAAAAGAAATTTGTAAAGGATGTTCAGCTATTCCAGTGATGGTGTCTTATTTGGAAGAAGTATTTTATTTTAAAATTTTATTCAATTATAATCAAAGAATTAATGTGTTTGTAAGGTAGTATCGTGAAGGGTAGGATGTGAGATTATAAAGTTTTGGTTACTGAAGCAATGGAGATTTATGCGGAATAATCGTCTTCCGTGTAGATATAATATCCAAAAGAATTGCTGTGACCGACAGTTTGGCACCATTTAATTTCGACAAAAGTTGGAAAACGTTTCTGGCTAAATGCTAATGTAACGTAGAATCTTTGTACTTCAGCCATTTTTATTTATTATTTTTATTACCTTATTACTTTATTTCAAATTCTGTATTTCTTTTATACCACAGGAATCCACTCCTGCACCACTACAATTAACTGACACCCTTATATTGTTACGAAGTCCTGAAACCTTTAGAGCAAATCAAAATTTATTCACTTAATGCTCATTTTACCCACAACACAATTGGTAATCCGACTTGGACTGAGAATGGATTTACAGATATTAGATTTAATCGTACTCGCTCTGGTTGGTTTGATGACACTACTTTTGAGGACTGGCTTGTGCATACTGTTCTTCCGCATTTTAAAGGTTTACTACAGTGTTCAAAGGGTTAGAGGACAACTTAACTAGCCACTGGTCAGAAAATAATCCTCACTGAATGTTATAAATTGAGCATCAACACAGGTAGCATGTACACACATTCCATGCAAAATCATAGAAGACAGCATTATGGAACCATTTATTTCTAATGGAAATTTGGATGGATGCAATATATGTACATTTTTTGGTAAACAACATGCCGGAGCTTCTGGAAGATGTTTCGCTAAAAACTAAATAAAACATGTGATTTTAGCATGATAGATGCCTGGTATGTTTAGTTGAAAATTACAAATTATTTAGAAGCTATCTTCCCAAATCGGTCAGTAAGGTGTTATGCCTCATTTGACTACACAACGATTTATTTTTATAGTATCTTAGAGGACTTTCTGATCGAATTAAGTAGGTTATGATGCATTATAAATGCGTTTAAAAATTTCCAGCTTTGCCAGAGAATTAACTATTAAATGATTATTGTATTTTGTGTCATAAACGTGTTCTCATTTTTTGAAGTGACGTGCGTCATTGCTCCGATCAACGAGAGCGTGCGAGAAAAGGCAAGGTGTTTACTAGTTGGTGGGAACGAGCACTATGATTTTAGACTACTCTGCACCTAAAAGTGAAAATTACGAGTCAGTATGTGTAATGCACTGAAGTTACCTTTTAATCCCTACCTCCAATTACTTTTACTACACTTGTCTGTTCTTGTGTCTTATAGGTAAAGAACAATGAACTTCACTGCAAATCTGGACTAAATAGGCATCAATCACACTGCATGCCTTGTAGAACCAAGGAAAGGTCATTGGTATTTCGCGTGACTAATGTCGTAACCAATTATTAATTGACTCCAGCGTAATTAATTATTTAGTAGGATTCAATGTAGGCTTAAGCCTAGCTCAGTAATTTTCCATGGTTAATTTGTAAAGCAAAATAATATTGCTTCGGAAACTGATTATACCTTCTCTGTGACACGTGATGAATTATATTAACTTTTTACCTGTCTAATCGAGGAGTAATAAAAGGGGAATGTTATTTAATTGGACCACTAGATTTCCAAATCTTACTGTACTAGATTTCTATTTATAGGGAAGATTAAAAAATCTTTGTTTTGTAAACACGAGGTCGCGATTGCTAAAATCAAAGACTGTTAGATATCAATAAGCAATTTTTATTAAAATCTTATGTTTCATACAATTTCCTTGAGATATGTCTTTCCACTTGATTTATTTAAATGTACAAAAATTGGTATGGTTGGAAAAAGCGCTCTCTAGCAGATTTGAAAATCTTAGAAAATGTAACTTAATTTTTCTGTATCATTAAAGATCTTTTTTAAAGGATTCTCAATTATTAAATTCCAACATGATACATGTTAGATAACCTTATTTATATATTAACCAATTCATCAGGTTCATAGCGATTGCTGCCTTTGTAGTCAAAATTAAAACTAAAATATTTTCTAGAAATATCTTTTGGCTATTTTTTTTAGTAATTTTCTCCACAAAGCTCTAGGTTTAATATTTTATGGTATATAGCTGCTAGACGTTTAATAAAATGTCAAATATATTAAATTTGTTTTCGATTAACTATTAAAAAGAATTGTATGGTAGTCTATCTAAACATGCAAATGAACATTGTAAGCCACCACCATTTGGGTCGATTCCACTAGAACTTATACTATTGGTGTATTTGATGTATGAAATATAAGAATCCCCATACTGACATACAAATGTTTCATACATTTTCAAATATTTAATATTAAAACTTGAATATCAACAATTCATTGAACATCATAAATTTATCACCCACTCATAACAATAAAATAAATAAGCTAGATAACAATGTATGTATATTATATACTTGCTGTTGCTTGCAACAATGTACCGTAATATTGTTATAAATCAGTAGGCAACAAAAAAACAATATTAAAAATACGTTATTTAAAATGTGGTGTTTACAAAACATTGTTCTTTAAAATGCAGAGTTTATATTAACATATTCAGATCTTAACAAAGGAACAAACATTCCGAGTTTGATGTTATCGGATATTAACGTAAGTAAAACAATGGAAATTTACACTTACGTAAATCACCACGTTGTAATAATTTCTTACTACGTACAGTCTCAAATACTGAAACTTTGTAATAATAATATCTAATTTGAAACAATATCATTCCAAGTATTCTACCAATATTGCAAGTACATTGATGAAGCAGAAAAGCATTCATATAAATATATGTATATAGATATATGTATAATAATGAGGTATTTGCATTAAGCTACCAATATAATTATAATAGCCACTAAATATTCATACATAATATTTTAAGAAACTGTAACAGTTATCTGTATTATTCCAGAAATTGAACTTTTTAGAACTACACGCATGGTATACAAGCCTTGACAAGAAATAAACATGTAAATGTGACTACATGCAATACAACGAACAAAATTTTTGTGCTGATTACGATTTTTTTATAAAGAAATAAGTTGTTTCTAAACAGATATAACTATCTTGCAAAAACATTTAACAGAAATATTTGTAAATCATATTTCAATTTTTAGTGAATGTTTGTTGCTGTACATTCCCATTAGTTCCTGTTTTGTTTGAAAATTTTAAGGCATATCACTGATGGAAGTCAATATTCTATATCTCTTAGAAAATTAATATAAACGATTTAAAAAAATAATTCACCTCAGTTGCTGTTATAAAAATTTCCTTTAATTTATTTTGAATGTGTATGTTTAATTATGAAACATCACTTGTATTAATATTTATAAATTCACATCTTTTGTTGATAAGTTGGTGCATTTCATAAAATATGATGAATATGTGTCGCACTAATTTAAAATATCATTGATACCACATGCAATTTATTTGGTGTCTATCAATCTTATATGAACATGTGTCGCTGCATGTAAAGCTATTAAATGTTACATTTATTAAAAGATTTGTTTGAAAATTATATGGTCTTTCAATCTTCACAATCCTACAATAGTATAATTTTAAAAAAGCAAAGCAAAAGTATACAGAATGGCATTCGTTTTTTGTCATTAATTTAAAGGGGAAAAATAGAAACCAATAACACAAACAAAAATTGTTAATTAACTTATGGTTAAGCTACAAACGGACATACAAAAAATTATCCAAAGTGTTATAGAACCTTTCCAATTTTAGCTAGGTTACAATTCAAATACATAATAATATCATCCTTTAGAGTCAATAACAAAGTTGTAGCAGATGCAATCATAAATTATTGAAATAGGGTATCAGTGAGCTGTAAAATGAAATAACTCAATGCATTTTAGCGACTACTACAATCAGTTTAAACGTTTTTAAAACATACGGAACTTTTTATGATAATCACAACAAACAATAAAATTTCATTATGCTGATATGGTCGACTGTATTAAGTTCCTGGTTCCACAGTCTACAGGTTCTAGCAATTCAGCAATAAATACACTTTAAGTTTAAGGTACTTTTTCAGTGAACGTGTTAGATGTTTTGCAAGTACGCTGTTCGTGTTTGCTTTTGTTAGTAGTGTTGGACGATGCAATTTATTAGCTGCTTTGGTAGTAGACTCAAATGTAGTGTTGTGACTTAATTGTAATTATACTGGGTTTTAAGTAATTATAGTGCGTTTAACGAACAGATTCAGTAATTAAAATAATAGGATGGGTTTAGTTGCGCAGTACAAACTGAGCATAAGCTTGATTTACAGCGACCCTGTTGATCCATGTTACACGTAATTAATTGTAAATAACCTACACAAATATAATAAGTATTGAAAAATACTGTTTTTGAAAAAAAAAGTACAAGAGCAAAAACTACGAAAGACGAGTGAACAAAAAATAAAGCAAAGACAAACACGAAAAACTAATTGACATTTGTAGGTTAATGTTACAAATTGAAATGTGTGGTTGTTTGAATCCGGCCAACCAATACAAAATCTTTATTTAAACTTGGCGCTGATTTATGGGCGGAGCATTTACTGAATCTGTTCGTTAAACGCACTATAGAAATATGTGGTTTAGTGAATTGCACAAAGGCGGTGGTCATTTTGAACACGTTGTGAAATCAATTTGTGTGCATGTGTGATTCAAGATAACACTACCATAGGTGAGTTATTTTTTATAAACATTTAACAAAACAGCAGTCCTAAAACTTTTACCCAAGTTGACCTAGGTCGAGCATTCAAAAATTGGCCCAAGTGTAAAATTTTTTGTTTAGCCACTCAATTTCTATCACCTTCTCAATTTAATGACATAAAACTAATACCACCCTGAGTCCTAAAAACTTGAGAGATATAAAAAATACACAAGGGCATGTTAAATATATAAATTCATATTAAAGTATAAACATTTCCGTTACATATATCATAATAAACATCAGATGCCAATACAATATTTAACAGATAAAGCCAATATTTACAATACACATCATTTCTATTATAAACACAAAAACCATTTTGTAACTCTTTCAGTACAGTTGGTTTTACATGTTCAGGCTGTATTTTAAAAATTCCTATAGAAAGAGATACCGGCTAGATAGTCAATGTGAATTTTTCTTGTATACACCTGGTATGAAAACAATTAGAACATACGTTTGTGATATATTAAGTGATTTTACACAAATGTAGTCTGTTATTCAAATAAGACTTATAAAAACTGCAAGGGCTATGGGAAAAACACCGAACCAGCTTGTTGTGGGCAGTAGTTTTCTAGAAATATTTTGCACTAGGTATTGAATTAGTCATACCAGAATAAGTATTAGGAACATAAAAAAGATGTAATATAAGGAAATATGCATGTATGTACGTGTGTGCACACAAGCATGTGGGTGCATGCATGCATGCATGCATGTGCTAAATTAGTTGCGAAAAAGAACCTTAGCAGATTTTTGACTAGCTTTCAATTTCTGAACTGCTTCCATGATTTGAACATGTGGCAGATATCAGAAGATGGAATAAGTGAGACTCTATTAAATACCATAGTTCCGCAATAAGTGAACAAATGTAATCTGTGGATCAAGAAATCCCTAGCCATAGTAAAAACAAATTTAAATGAGACTAGTTCTGCCAACATTTTCTAAGAACTTAAAAATAGTCAGTGATGTGAACATCTATATTTACCAATAGTGAATAACAATTTCTAGTTGGTAAACTGTTGTATTGTCTTAGTGAATCTCTTCATATAAGTCCTTCAACATTTTTATGTTGGTGATGAAAGAGTCATTCCGCATTCTTCTGAATACTGTTTTAACCATTTTCATTTTCTTAATTCAGTGATTTACAATTTTCAATTATTTGTTAGCTAAAACAACACCCAGTAGGTATATTTTGGATAATAGGCATTTAGAAAGTAGTGTTGTTTTAGCTAACAAATAATTGAAAACTCTCAATTAAAACAATATCCAGAGAAATTTCCCTTTATTGTAGGAACATTCTGAATCATTCTTTTGCCTACTGTTACTAATGAGTTAAAAATGTTTACACACGGAAGGAATTACAAAAGCTGATTCAATATCTGGTTTCTAATGAACTTAATAAGTAATATTAAAAAAATGACTAACGTATCGAATATAAACATGGCTATTATAATTGATTGATGGATATAACAAGTGTTAAATACATACAGCAGTAAACTTATTACTAAATATTTGGTTGTTTCTATTCTAAAAACTACAAGCTATATTTGAAACAAAGCATGAAACCCATAAACACAATACAAAGATCCTTGAATTATTCAATTATACTAATATCACAGTAATTTCAGTGTTCATCAATATTTATTCAATTATTATTATATAATAACACGAGTTTTGATTTCTTGGTAAACCTTCGAAAGAAACGTTTCTACCAATCAACACCTTAATAGTTTTTCTCCAAGAATTTGCCATAAACTTATTATTTATCAAAGCCCTTCTATAGTGGCAACAGAAAAAAAATGTTTGATCATACTTGACCCACTCTGGATAGAGTACTGCATGGCAGTTATAACGACACAGCACACAAAGGTAGTTCTATTGCCTAAATAATTAAAATCTATAATAGGTAGTCTCTGACATAAACAGCGATCAGATAGGCATTAACCTATCACTACTAAAATAGGTTTCAACAGAAAACTGCCGACTTCCGAAACATAATTGTTTACACTATTTAGTATGAATGTAAAGCACTAGTTTTTGATTTTTGTGATGCATGGTATGATCTATTATAAATTTTTCACATTTCAACTTTTTTTATTTGTAATATTCGAATAAGATGTTAAAGAAGTTGTACTAGTGATTGTCAATTTTTAAATGAACTATTTTTAAATATATTAGGTGTGCTAAAAAATTATGGCAAACAAAAGTTGCACCTGTTTAAATAGAATGTTGTGAAAATAATTTAATAACTTTCTAAAGTTTTTCATATTTCCTAAAATTAAATTATGCTAAACACACACTGCTTGAATTATATACTTTTTAACATCTAGAAAAAGATGTTATGCTCTAAAAAGTATATAAGGACAACCGCATTAATGTTTGTCGCTGTAATAGTTATTAAAATGAATAAAGCAATGCTTAGAGGAAGTGCAGAGTTAAGTGTTTTAAACAGTTTCTAAACATTACAATTTAATTAGCTCTGATCTCATTAAGTAAGAAGTTTTTAGCTACCGTGTACAATAGTTTTGGCTATCATAATAAAATTTCACTGAATTACCAACGATGAATGCTGTGTTTACTACATTTAAATATCTTATTCGGTGGAGACAACAGATGATAGCATGGCTAAATATCATAATATTAAGAGATACATGCAAGAAAAACAAAAGAAAACCATGTAAATAATATGCATTCCAACAGCTATAGTAACCTCTTAATGGCAATAAAAGAAAAAAACCTTAACTTTGAGTTATTAAGTTCAATAATTATTCCAGACTACAGACATTTACATCAACATTTTCACAGCTTATTCAATCAAAGTATCTACATATTAAGTGAATAGGTGATTTAAATAACACATTTGTTCTAACATGCAGTAGATGGAGAGCTGGTATCTGTCAGACTTCTAATCGGGTACATGAAAGTTTAACTTTTGCAGCAAATCTACAAAGTCACTTCTGTTATCTAGTATCTGGTAGAACCAGTTAAATCCAAACAAACGTGTCTTCACACGAATCAATTACAAAAGTGTTCAATAGAAGAGAGTGATCAAAGCCTCTAAGTGGATAAGCGTTATACATCTTGAATCATGGAAACTTTAGAATTCCCTTGTGTACTTTTTCAATGAATATTTTGTGAAATTCATAATTTGGATTCCAAGAAATGCCGATAACATTGGCCATCTCCTTGTCCATAATTCGTAATTTGCTACAATAGCACGTACAACATGTGGCCCGAAATATTCTTCTGTCAGTAGTTTCTATTAAAACTTATTTGTTACATTTGATCAGTAATATTCTTTTCAATTTAGCACTTCAGATAATAGCACGAATTTCAGTCTATATCGATTTGTCACATTTAGTTTCAAAACTTTCTTTTCAAATTGGTAAATTAAATGTTATTACAAAGTTACACGAAAGCACTTTCCATTTACCCTTTGTTATATTAGAATCCACATTTCTTAGGTTCAAATCTGGTTAGAAGAAAATTTTTATAAGTATTTTCAAGTTTATTCATCCTATAGGATCGTTATTTTTTACCTTTCATATCAATTGAAATAATTAAAAGCTTTTATCATTCTAGAAACAATTGCTATTTAAATTATTATCTTTCAAGGCAAGTTATTAAATTGGAATTTGACCCAAAATACTTCTTTTAAAGTAAGATCATATTAACAAAATCTAGTTATTTTTAGACTAGTTTTATTTTTAGATATAACTCGAATATTTAGGTTTTTAAGATCTGTATGTAATTTTTTGACATGTTCTCTTTGTATCGGCGTTTGATTCAATGCAATTCTGATCTGCTTATCGTTTACCTTCAACTGGTTTCTGTTTCCAATAACTTAAAATACCACTCACTGTATTGGAATTCAAAAACATGTTGAGGGATCATACTTTATTAGGATGTTATTTTACCCTGATGAAAATGTTTTAATGCTATCAGTACCAATATGTGGATTCAATATAATTTTTATTTACCTATATCTTCCAAGGATCATGTTGCTGTGGAACCACTAGTGTTTTCATCAACACTAAAAATAATAATGTTATTTGTCTGCCACTGACAAGCAGCAATTTCAGGGATGATCTCTTCATTAGCATCCAAATTCGCTTTGACGCAAACTTCAGTATTTGCAACTTTTAATTTAAGATCAGCTAATTCTGCTGTTAGTCTAAGTACAAGTTCTTTGAGTTTTCGAATTGCATTCACTGAGACTTACATTTGTTACATTTATAAGTAATGCGATGTTATTTTGTTAACAGACACTGAATCTCAGTATGTATACAACCGGAACAAAGCCGGGTACGAAGGGGACTATCATATAACAATCATACTTTCTGTATAGATGAGCACACTTCCGAGTTACCAAAGTCATATACCTTTTCAACGAACTTCGTTCGTTTATGAAATCTATTTGTCTGTGTGTCTGTCTGTCTGTGTGTCCGAGGCCTTTTTAATGGTCGGACATCAATGTGTGATACATCAATCGATTCAGCTCGGTGTGCAGAGCTTAAGTTTTGATGTCAGTTAAAATCGGGCCACGGGACGCCGAGCCCTCGGAAAATCCACAGGATAATTAAAATTTTAAATAAGTTTAAAATCAATATGCGACACATATTTGAACAATTTATGGCATTTCATGCCAATTATTCCAATATTATAAACATTGTTTAAACTTAAATTTTGATTACCGAAAATAATTAGATTCATATAAAAAAAAATTTCTTATCTTATTGATGAGAACTAATATATAGCTTTTAAAATATTTATTCAATAAAATAAAATATATTAAAATGTCTCTTTTGTTGTTTATAAATTTTTGTATTTTATCTGAATACTTATAATTATTACAACATAATAATATTAATTTCTTTAAATTGTTTTAAAGTAAGTCTACATTTGGAAGTTCGTTGCGACAATGCCTTGCATTTTCAACTTGTTTTTAATGGGTTCAATATATTTTCTTCCAGAATAATAATAGAACAGCTCGAAACAATTTGATCTCACGATGCAAAATCATTGAATAAAATTTAATGCACAGAAAATCGATAAAAATACATTTTTATTATTGAATGAAATTTACATTTACAAAAGATGTTTGAATGGACACCTCGTGCATAATTGACAAATTTGCATTGTTTTCTTTTATTTTAATCTTATTCCAATATAATTTTAGGTCTAATTTACCCTAAAAATTTGCTCAGATGTTAGCAATAAAAACAAATACTCGCATTTTCTCACTTCAATAAAATCAACCGGTCTTTGAAAGTCATAATAACAAAGTATCACAGTATTGTAGCAAAGTAAACATGACAAGATTATTATCGAAACCTCAGTAAGTGGACTAGTTGCCATGATTTTAATTTATAAATTTAAAGCGAGTAAAATTTTTGTATTTTTAATGATATCCTAATCGCAGTTCGCCTCCGTGTCAAACATTTAAAAATGTTTGTAATAAGCTTAAACAGACCGGTAGTTAAAAAACCCATAAAAGTGAACGACATAAAAGAGTAATTCATGAGGCGACTGAATTTGGTATCCTGATAATGATTGCTCAAAACCTTCACGTTAGTGTGAGACAAATTGAGTGAGAATAAGGTGTTAATAAGAGGAGCATACTCCATATATTGCACCGTAACAAATTCCTTCCATACCATCTTACTCTTCTCTAATAATTGCATGAGATGGACTTTGTGAACCGTAATAGATTTTGTTAATGAATCACTTTTCGACATTGTGTTATTCACTGCTTAGGCTTCATTTACTAATTTCAGGAATGTTAATTTGCATAACAGAAAATCCTCATTGGCTGTAGCAGGTCGAACATTAGAGACTGTTCAGAAATCATTGTTTTGTAATGTTGGTTGCAGGGTGTTGTCTCCCTCACCCTCTTTTACTATTATAAAATAGGGTCGCTCGTGCAAGAGCAGTCAGTAGCTTACAGTCCACTCAGGTGAGAGTACGATGGTGACCTAGCGTTGAATAATACGTCGTTGTACTCAACATATTTTCATTTTAATTACAGTACATTAATCATTCATGTTCGTTTTATTACTATCACATTAAGCAAGTTATTATTCCAACATAGTTCTGGTCCATTCGGCCGACATACTTAATGAATTCGAGTGCAATTTCTCATTTAAAAAAGTAACGTCAAGTTCAATTACAACAAAGCATTGGTCTTCGTGGAAGCAGCACAGTCTAACCGTCAAGGTTTCCGGAGCTCATCAGAGACAAGTCTGGTTTCTTATACCTGCGGGCTATAGGCGCAAGTGAAGCTTAACGACCACAGGACTTTATTAAATACAAGGAACACGTGAGTCTTTACAATATATCACTTCCTTATCGTATTATTTAGAATTGCATTTGTTTATGATAATATTTAATTGCATCCATTCACATTACTACTTCACAGACATTAAATCGCTATTATACACAATTCGTAAGTGTGGTTTGCATTTCCAGTTAAATATTTGACGATTTCAAGTTGTTTCATCATGTCAAGCACAGAAATTAAAACATTGCGTATAAAAAGGGGTGCTCTTAAGGCAAAGCTTACATTATTTAACAAGTTTATTCAGTCAAGCACTAAAAAGCTTAGCGAATTGGAGGGCATAGAACGTAATAATCTTTTGTGTGAAATTGAAATAAGGCTCAATAATATTGAGCAATTGATACATCAGTTCGAGGAAGTACAGTTAGAAATAGAAATGCTACATTCAGGTGAGGAAGATGAACTGTTGGAAAGAGAGGAATTCGAAAATACATTCTATTCTTTAACTTCAATTGCAAAACGGGCGATTGTTAACCTCTCTGACGACAGGGGTTCTTCTTCCGAGTCTGCAGGTAGTATAAGGTTACATGAAACTTTACAAAAGAACAACATTAAGCTACCGGCCGTTCGCATTCCGTCTTTCGATGGACAATATAACAGCTGGATTGAATATCACGATACCTTTGAATCTTTAATTCACTTAAACCCCGCAATTAACGATATGGAAAAGTTTTATTACTTGCGCAGATCGTTAACCGGTGTGGCAGCCAAGGTCATTGGTTCACTAGAGCTATCACTGTCCAATTACAAATTAGCTTGGGAATTACTTATAACGCTTCGATAATAAAAACTATTAATACACAACCATGTGCAAGCTATCTTTAATAGTCCTTCCGTTACAATGGAATGTTCACAACAGATTCGAAAACTAATTGACAATATATCGAGTCATTTACGGGCACTAAAAGCATTAAAACAACCCACCGAACAGTGGGATACATTATTAAACTACATAGTTTGCGGTAAGTTATGTACCACAATTGCACGAGATTGGGAAGCCTATAAATGTGTAGGCGAACTACCTACCTTTCCCGATCTAATTACCTTTCTAAAAACAAAGGCTGACGTCTGTGAAAAGATCGAAGCTCACGACTCAAACAAGTCAAATAAACAAACGTCTATTCAGAAACATATTCAAAATCAATTTCATTCAAATGCGAAACGTAACCAGACTTCAAACAAATCATTTTTCACAGCAAATCAAACTGAATGCGCCTACTGCAAGGGTCAGCATCGAATATACAAATGTCCAGAATTTCTTAATCTTTCAGTAAATTCAAGAATCGAATCAGTAAATAAGCTTTTGCTATGTCTAAATTGCTTAAGCGGTTCACATAACGCAAAACAGTGCAAGTTCGGCACATGTAGAAAGTGTCCTAACAAGCACAACACGTTGTTGCACATTGACAACAATACTCAAGCTACAACCACACCCAACAAAGAAAGCTCGACTTCTAATAGTGTCGCTCTTCGAGTTGCAGCTCATAAAATCACCACTAACGTTGCTATCAACAGCAATCGTAAAAATACAAAGGAGGAATGGACAAACACAAAATTGCAGAGCCATCTTAGATAGCACATCTCAAAGTAATTACATAAGCGAAGAGTTGTGCAACTCCTTAGGTGTGGATTTTCACAACGTTGATATTTCCGTTCAAGGAATTGGACAAATATCGTCTTCCGTAAAGCGACAATGTTCGGTTACAATTAGTTCATGTCATAATAAATTTAAGACGTCGATTTCATGTCTGGCAATTCCTATTATATGCGATTCGTTACCTAGCGAAAGGGTTAATCTACAACATGTGGAAATACCACAAAATATACGTCTAGCAGATCCTACATTTACAGAGCCATCCAAGGTTGATTTGTTAATTGGAGTAGGCTTATTCTGGCAACTGCTAGATGTAGGGCAAATTCGTCTGGGGCCAGGTATACCAATTCTCCATAAAACAAAACTTGGTTGGGTTGTTGCTGGACCTCTGCATGCTTCAAACAGTCTCTTAACGAGGCAAAATTCAATATGTAATTTCACAACCAATTCAATTGATTCTGAACAAGATCATCTTTCCAAATTCTGGGTGATTGAAGAATGCCCCACAGACAAGGTGCTACATTCGCCAGAAGAACACGACTGCGAACTTCATTTTCAAGCCAACTACAGCAAGTGTTCAGATGGCCGTTTCATGGTCTCCATACCCATGAAGCACTCGGCTGAAAATCTTGGGGAATCTAAACAAAGAGCAATAAAGAGTTTTCATAATCTTGAGCAGAAACTGGCACAAAATCCTGTCATGCGCGATATGTATGTTCAATTTATGCAAGAATATGAATCTTTAGGCCATATGGAAAAAACTAGATTAATAATTTCCAACGACAATCTTAATTCCACTTCAAAGGTTGAATACTTTATGCCACATCATGGCGTACTAAAGGAAAGTAGTCTCACTACAAAATTACGAGTAGTTTTTAACGCTTCAGCTCCTAGTACATCCGGTTGGTCGTTCAATGACTGTCAGATGGTTGGCCCCACTATTCAAACTGACTTATTCGCAATCATTCTTCGTTTTCGGCAGTACAGATATGTAGCTTCCGCGGATATCGAGAAAATGTACAGAATGATCTGGATCAAACCAGATCAAAGGTCTTTACAACAAATAGTTTGGCGTGAAAACTCTTCGCAACCGTTATCGGTCTATAAACTCAATACCGTAACGTATGGCACAGCATCTGCTCCTTTCTTAGCCGTTAGGTGTTTACATCAATTATCAATAGAAAATAGTTTGATTTTCCCAGAAGCGTCAGCTATCATTGCAAACAATTTCTATGTTGATGACTTGCTCGTAGGGAATGACGACTTTGACACGCTTCTTGCTCATTGCCGTCAAGTTTCAAATATTTTACAACAGGCAGGTTTTCAGTTACGTAAATGGACTTCGAATAATTACGATTTCCTAAAGACATTCATCAATCGTTCTGATTCTGACATATTGCAATTAAGTCCAAATGAAAATTCAAAAACTCTCGGAGTTCTATGGTCATGTCAATCAGACAATCTAGTTATCGACACATGTTCGTCCTCAACTTCATGTGCAAGCACTAAGAGATCCATCCTTTCAGAAATTTCTCAGATTTTCGACCCCCTGGGACTTTTGTGCGCATCTATCATAACAGTCAAAATTCTGATTCAACGATTGTGGTTGGAGAATCTGACATGGGATCAACCAGTGCCCACTGACATTCAATCGACGTGGATTCATTTTAAGGATGAACTTGCTCAATTAAATGCCTTTGAAATTCCTCGACATGTACGCTGCAACGATCCGAAAGTTGTCGAATTGCATGGATTTTCGGACGCCAGCCAAAATGCATATGGAGCATGTTTATACATAAGATGCATTGATCTGCAGGGCAATATTTCGTCAAATCTTCTTTGTGCAAGGTCTAAGGTTGCTCCAATAAAGCCGCTAACTATACCAAGGTTAGAGTTATGCGGATCTCTGATTCTTGCGCGTCTCTCACACAAGGTGATAAATTCGCTAGAATACAACTTTGATAAGGTCTTCTACTGGACTGACTCGACAATTGCGTTAGGATGGATCAAGACTCCTCCCCATTTGTTGAAACCTTTCGTGAGTAATCGTGTCTCAGAAATTCAAAGCAAATCGAATGAAAATTGGCAACATATTTCATCTTCAGATAATCCTGCAGATTTACTTTCACGTGGAGTAAATCCCAGTGTACTAAAACTCTCAAAATTATGGTGGCACGGTCCAAATTGGATGCTGCTTGAAAGCTCCAGCTGGCCATCTTCAAAAATTATTCCGATCAACGGATTACCTGAGTTGAAAACAACCTCTACAACTTTAATAGGAGAGGTAAAAGAGAATATACCCTTCTATAAATTTTCAGATCTTAATCGTTGCATCAGAAGCATTGCCTACTGTATTCGCTTCAAAAACAATTGTTCAAAATCTAAACCTGAACGCAATTATGGTCCATTGAGTGTCCAAGAATTACAGTACGCAGTGACACGCATATTAAAACACATTCAATCAAAACACTTCACTGCGGAGTTAACAAAATTGTCCGGCAATCAGCCAATTAACAATAAAAGTAAAATTCTCGCTTTGAACCCATTTCTTGACAAAGATGGTTTAATTCGAGTTGGAGGAAGAATTAGCAATTGCAATACGCCTACGACAAAAACATCCGTTTTACTTCCTGCCAATCACCATTTTTCAAAATTATTGTTTGAAAACACACATAAGGCATTATGTCATGCGGGACCACAGCACATGTTGGCTTCAATACGTGAAAATTACTGGCCTATTGGTGGCAGAAATCTTGCAAAACTAACTTATCGCAATTGCATAAACTGTTTTAAAACACGCCCCATTCTACAAGACCACATAATGGGCAATCTTCCAGAGGCACGTGTTACACACTCGGTTCCTTTCATGGTCACAGGCGTGGATTACTTTGGTCCCTTGTACATGAAAGATAGAAAGGGACGCAGTTGTAAGACGTGCAAGGTATACGTCAGTGTATTCATATGTTTTGCATCAAAAGCAATACATGTTGAGTTAGTTACAGATCTAAGCACGGCAGCATTTATCGCAGCATTTAAGCGGTTTATTGCGAGACGCGGCAAACCTAATAAAATGGTCTCCGACAATGGGTCTAATTTTGTCGGCGCCAATAACGAAATAAAGAAATTAATAAATTATTTACAGTCTAGTGACAACGAATTCTTAAATTTCTGTGCAATTCAGGGTGTTGAGTGGAGCTTTATACCTCCACATTCTCCACATTTTGGAGGCCTATGGGAGGCCGGAGTAAAAAGTATAAAAACGCATATCAAGAGAGTGATTGGAAATGCATGCCTCACTTATGAAGAGCTTTCAACTGTCTTAGTTCAAGTGGAAGCAATACTAAATTCTCGTCCTTTGACACCTATGTCTTCTAATCCTGTAGACCTAACACCCATAACTCCTTCACACTTCCTTATCGGACGGTCGTTAATTTCTATACCAGATCCTGATTGGAAGCTCACACCTGAAACGCATTTGAGTCGTTTCCAAAGACTACAACAAATGCAGCAGCATATCTGGCGGCGTTGGTCGTTAGAATATATTTCCGAACTCCAATCGCGTTCTAAGTGGAAGCAAAATCGACAGAATCTGAAATTAGATACCCTTGTACTTGTCAAGGACAAAAATCTACCACCACTACATTGGTTGTTGGGGCGAGTAGTAGCTCTACATCAAGGTCACGACGGAGTCACCAGAGTCGTGTCAATAAGGACTCATAATGGCATTATCAAGAGGACAGTAGCGGCAATATGCCCACTTCCTACCAATGCTGATCAGAAGACGTGTGATGTGTCTGATTAGTGCATGTGAGTAGTGATCTGTGCCTCATGTGTCTACGTGTCGGTGATTATTATTTAACTACACATTTTGTGTCATTGAATTATTATAGACAAATTATCACATGGTTATTGTGCATTACAACTTAATTTACATTATTGTATCGAATCTATTTCAATATGTTTATACATGTTAATTTGAAGGTAGTGTCCCTTCAAGGCGGGGGGCATGTTCAGAAATCATTGTTTTGTAATGTTGGTTGCAGGGTGTTGTCTCCCTCACCCTCTTTTACTATTATAATATAGGGTCGCTCGTGCAAGAGCAGTCAGTAGCTTACAGTCCACTCAGGTGAGAGTACGATGGTGACAGCGTTGAATAATACGTCGTTGTACTCAACATATTTTCATTTTAATTACAGTACATTAATCATTCATGTTCGTTTTATTACTATCACATTAAGCAAGTTATTATTCCAACAGAGACAATGGTCTTTAAGTGTATGTACGGTAACAAAATCATTGATTCTCATTTCATTACACGGAAACCTAAATGGTAATATATATACGAATTTCCCAGACCATGCATTAGATCCTTTACTAGACAATTTGCTTTTACTTACATGGCACAATATGTAGTATCAGCACAGTCAATGTCCATATCCTTCTTCATTGCTTGTGAGAAATTAACTTAATGAAAAGTTTCCAAATCAAAGGATTGGATTGGGAGTTGTGTAGTGTAACAGCTCGTTCACCAGACTTAACACCACTGGATTTCTTCTTATGAACATGGTATGCAAGGAAAACCAACTACACCTTAAGACATGCATGTGCATTAATAACTCCTGATGTTATTAAAAGAGCAAGCTCATCACTGACCAGAACAATCCAGTGTTTGTAATGGCTACATCCTCCATTTGGAGTACTGTTCTGTGAAATATAGATTAAAAGAATCTAAAAACATGTGGTGCACACAAGCAAAAGTAGATTAAATTATCATTTGAAAACGTCATAAAAAAGCAGTGATCTTATTGTATCTCGAAATTTATGTTCATCGACTGAGCATAACACACCTTCTGTAGTATAAAAATCTAATTTATTTGAACCAACTCATGAGAATACATTTGTACATATCAATGTAACATATAACGTCCTCCTTTATATTGAGGAGTGTTGTATGTTGCATTGATAACAATGGATACCATTATCTTTTGTAAGCGTAAATATCATTCAATAAAAATTATTTTTATAAATTTTTTCTTAATTTAAATCTTGTTCAATGATTTTGTGTCGTGAGCTCTAAAATTGTTTTGTTCCTCTATTATTTTTCAGAAAAAATATATTGAACGATATAAAAAAATTTAGATAACCTAGGCATCTCTGAAACATATACATCTATGCAAAAAATATTATTGCTATATGATAGACCTCTTCATACCAAAAAAAAAATTCCTCTAGGCCAAATAGTTTCAAAAATAGTAAAGATGCTAATAGTTTTTGCTCTACCCGGCATCTATTTGCACAGGGGAAATTGATTTTCAATGTTAAGATGAAATAATAACTTAGACTTTTATGAAATGCCTAAAGAAGCTAGTAATTGAAAGATGAAAAGTATAAGGTCCTCAACAGGACTCAAACCTGTAACCTTTGATTTTGATCGCCGATGTGCTAACGGATTGCATAAAAGTCTACATTATTATTTCATCTTATTAACTAATATAACATTAAAAATCAATTTGTCTTGTGCACTTACTAATATTTGTAATTAATAGTTGGCTAAAACCGTGAATTTGAGCGCCGTTTTCTATCTATATCCGACATAAGTCAAAAACTTGATACTTGTCAGATATGATTAACAAAAATGCCAAACGTACTTGAAAATTAGGTTGATGTATGGTTGCGACCATGATTTAGGTTTGTATATCTTTTCGATTCTAGTTATTCTTCTGGGTCGCACAATAGGTTAGCACTCAGTGGTCAAAGCTGAAGGTTATAGGTTCAAATTCTGTCCGATACCTTATATTTTCATCTTCAAATTATTAGCTCAACTTGAAATGATCATTTAGGCTTTGCATAAAAGTCAACATTGTTATTTCATCTTATTGATGTAATTATATTATACTTATATACAAGTTGTTACATAAAAAATAAAATAGATTTGATCTACCACACCTTTTGTAGTAACGTACACATTTAGAACTATTCTCTTTCAGAATGAACAACTGCTATAGCATTTTCTTATGGAATTGCAAATAAAAAAAAGTTAAAAACGATGTAATATCTATAATGGCACACACTACACATAACAATAACAAAATTAATTATGTTGTGAGACAAACAATACATCATATCACAATTATCAATTATTTTTTTAGTCAAATGCTACCGATGCAAGTTCGTACAAAAAATCATTAATGTAAATTTAGACTCTTGGCACAATATTTGGCATTGTTTATAAATAACCAGATTTTAGAAAGATGTTGTTCAATGAAATGACAAATTCTTCTGACTACTAATTTATACCAAATTTTCAAAATACCTATTCTGAAATAAAATTTGACTAAGCCTTGGTCTGAATTAATTTGAAGAATAAAATTAGGTAATAGCAATATCCCATTGCTAATGCAACCTCAAGTTCAAAAGCAACTCAAAGCTATACTGATTTCCTTTTTGTTACTGTCGGTTTCATGTTTGTTGATTTACATTGCATTTTAGGTTATTTGCTCCATCAAGCTTTAAAATGCAAACCCTTTTATTCCCCTTTGGATTTAACTATTTGAGTAACCAGCCTAATTACGCATATAACTGTCTAATAGTACCACCTGCATTCCATCCTAAATATCAACATAGCAGACATTTAACAATTACAGAACTAACTACTTGTCAGATAGCAGTGCTAATACACAAATAATAGACCACGTATTATTCTTTTTTACTACAAACTAATGCATAGTGAATATGTAGAATCAGAAAAATGTTAAACAAATGACTATATTCAAAGACACGGAAATTGTTTAAAAATAGTGTTATAATGAAAACCTCATTTACAAGATACGTATATTTTAACATATATTTTAAAAGCATTGGTCTTTATCGCAATGTGAAAATACGCATGAAGTGTATCTCTACGTACCAGAATAAATACAGGAATGGTAATTTTGTAACAAGTAAGATAAAATAATCTTTTAATGTTCAACTGCTCTTAAAAATTTTTTTAATTCGTTAGTGATGCTGAAAATAATTATTTTATCATGCATGGAAGTCAGAGCTATATATGTACATATGGTTTTGTGTAATCAGTACAGCATTCAAGCTTTCAAAAAAAGTCTTGCGTGTATTAAATCAAGGCAAGTATGATAATCACCAAAATGTATGGAATATGAAGTTTTAGATGAATAATAATTATAATAAAAATAATAGAACAGTAAGTTAAGAAATTAGACCATTGGACTCTCTTAACTAACCCTCCCCTGTCCTATATTTTTGCCACCATGTTCCTTCACTTCTAACCTATCTTTCCCATTGCAATTGTAATGGTCTCTGGTGAAAATTAGGATGTCTAGTCAAGGAAAAAACTCCTCCAAGCTTAGGGTACTCAATCCCAGGGCCATATACATTAACTTCATCTACCCGTGACATTCCTCTTGACAATGGATAACATTTTCCTCCTGCATTTCAAAGAGCATTCACCTTAGTTTGCCCCAACAGAGTAAGGCGTTTCTATAGGCTACAGTGGCCAGTGAGAATTTGCATCAACACATTGTTTTCCTGTCTTTGCTTAGTATACATGCTGTTCCTGATTCATCTGGCCTGACTATTATTATATTTGACTACCTGCAGCCCATTTCTCTTTCTAGTTATTCTGAGATCACCGACTTCCTTGTTAATGCTCCATCGTGGTTCAGGTCCAAAACTGGAAATCCTACAATCTGCTTCGCTAACCAATGAGATTTGTAACCCATGTCCAACCTCGATATAGATTAAACATCCAAATGCCAGACTGACAGTAAAGAACTGTGCCATTCCTTTGAAATGTCTATAATCATATTTCATTTTAATAGTTTTTATATTAATAAATCCCACCTGGTTAGGTTATTTCCTTTAAGAAATATAATTTTTAGGTTACATGCATTCTTGATCTAAGGAAAGATTATTTCTGTATCTTATATTGTTCATACTTAAGGATTGTCAAATTCATTATGGCGTTTTAAAGGTTAGAAATGACATCGGCCAAGCTAACCTTGTATTCAAAATTATTAGTTCTATGGTTCATTTATTTTGATTAATACAGTATTACATTGTCATCTTTGACCTCATCGCCTAGGCATAAAGAAGTCCATGTGCAAAATAGTGTTGATTCAAAGAAAATGAAAAATCACATCTGAGTCTAGAAAAAAGTTTCCGTACGTTAATTTTACATACATTGGATAGGGAAAACGACACAAAGGTATTTCAATTCAAAGCCTTAATTCATCTGTCCGAATTCTGCCGATGCAATTATTTTATAGAGGGAAGAATTTTAATATGGAGCACTTTGATTTTATCATCCAAACAATTGACATATAACTAGGGTAGGTTAGTTAAACTTAACAAATAGGTATTGAACTGACTGGAAATACTCAACAATGTTTGGATAATACCAGGTTAGTTGCTTTTACTTTTAGGAACAACTTTGTTGAAGAAAAGCATGTTGATTAAAAATATCTAGTTTTCCCCTACAAAGTCCAGGAGATAAAAACTTTTAGTAGTGTTCAAGGTATCAATAGGCAAACATAACTCATCAGGTATTTATGTGTAAAATTTTTGAAACGATAACCTGCAGTTATGATAAATGAATGAACATTTTTAATTAACTACATGAAAATTATAAATGTTTCTACAGTACGTTTTTTGGTATTAGGTTAAGAATTTCGATAATTTTATTCGTCAAAAACATTTTCCATTAAGCTAAATAGTTCTAGATATATTTGATTTTTAATATTTGCTAAAGGATATCTATCACATAGTTGTAGAGAAAACATAATTGTGTAAAATATTTGAAAACTCAATGTGTTTATCACAACTAATGTAGAGGTAATAGTTCCAGTTTCGGTGTAATAAATTATTTTGCAATTACCTAGAGGTGTTGTTAGTAGTCATCGTTTAACGTTTGATTTTAGAAACCTTCCTTTTAACTAACCGTTTTAAATAAGTATATTAATGTTGTTATGGTTACTGTTTGTTTTATATTTATTGCGTACTTAATAATTTCTTATGTGAATTTTAGGCCAGAATTACTTTCCTTATCTTTGGTTTTAGCATTCTCTTGTTATTCTTTCTGGGGCTTTTTTCTCAAAACCTCTCAAGATTAAGGTGGCATCCAAGATACTTCCCGATTACGACATATTTCACACATGATAGCATTCCAGGACACCCTTCAAATACTTATGCCGCCCACTCCATTGAGTTAGTCAACAACTTTTTTTTGTTAGTACAGTCAAGGGTTTGGTACTTTCTCGAAACAGAATTTTTAGCGAAATACTTCATCAAGTTTTTCTGTGGATTACCGGCTAGATTTTCTGTGACTAAAACTGAAGGTAGCAGATTCTAGCTGCTTGTGGTACCATCAGTTGGAGACAATCCCTCTGTATTACAGCTGGGAATATCCCAACAGGCTCTAAGGTTTTGTAAGATTGATTCTGGCTCAATATCCATAAAATGATCTCTCTATAACTATTCTTTGTGCTAGTTGCCAATCCAGTACCACAACCAGCAGCTGGCTATCCTAGTTGTCATTTTTATGAAGTCCTTTTGAAAAGTTAGCTCTTAGGAGGATCCATAGGATATTCTTCTCAGTATTTGTTCATTCCCCATTCGCCTCCTTTAGTGACACCAACAGTTACTTTCATAGTTGAAGATCTTCATCAGTCTGGCAGTTTGCAACATGGAACTTAGTGGCACTTTTAACAACTTATCCCCCTTACTACACCTTAATTCTTCTTGTATTCCTTTCTGACTTCCTTTTACTTATCCCAGTTGTACTGGGCATTAATCCTGATTGTTAACAGTTTGATTTAGAGTTCTACTGTTCCCTGTGAAGAAGGACTGATGCCTTTCTTCCCTATGAAACCCAACCGATCCTTTTGGACGAGACAATTGTTTTGCTAGTACGCTCTAATTTATCTAATTCCTCCCTTATTTGTATTGGTTGTTTTAATACATATGAATGTGCGAAAATGTCACCCTTAAAAATTTATTTTCAATGCCTATAAGAATCGTCGGCTGTAACAATTAGGTTCATTATAACCAAAATTAACTGTATATATTCAGCCAATATGAGCTGGACTCCCAATGTTGTAATCCCACAGTACAAAAAAGTGGACCTATATGCAGAAGTATACTGTATTAAACATTATATTGCTAACGTTAAGGCTTATTGTATTTTTAATTTTAGTGTAGGCGCAAA
Source organism: Platerodrilus igneus (assembly GCA_036346225.1). Classification (NCBI taxonomy): domain Eukaryota; kingdom Metazoa; phylum Arthropoda; class Insecta; order Coleoptera; family Lycidae; genus Platerodrilus; species Platerodrilus igneus. Next base: position 1,867,856 of record JARFIW010001670.1, read on the forward strand.
CAAGATTTCATGCCCTGCTTCTGGTACAACCAACTTCACATCTCTTCTGAACGTAGTTTAACATATTATAAATATTTGTATATTCCTATAAACAATAAAACCAATAAAAACACCCAGTATGAGACTAGTTACTATCATATCACGTTAAATATTAAAATGACTAATTCCATTGCAACTAGTTATTTTTTCCATAAAATATCATAAAAATAACAAATTACTGAATGGTTTTCGATTTTGAGTATTTGAGTAATTGTCTATTATAATTAGTGTGCTACAAAAATAAAAATCTGTATATATATAAAATAATAAACTTTAACATCAGTTATCTACAGAAGGCAAATTTTGAAGATCCATCAATTCATTAATTCGTCGAATACATAATTTTGAACCCTCACTGGCTTCCTTTGATAACTAAAACAATAACATATGTCAACAAAAATTACACTAATGCAATAAAAGGCAAATGTTGTCGGTTGTAAAGTTTGATTTGTATTTATTCCTAAAATAAACTCATCCTAAACGATGCACGAAAATGGACTAGCAAAATTGTTTCATCAATGCAACTTAGTTAAAGAATGGTAGTGGTCAAGCATGATTTGTGTCGAATATGCCAATAATAACTGAGTATAAATATTCTATAGGCATAGTTGGATGTTGTTAGGGGAACTGCATCTGAATGCATGATTACTACGCTATTTATGTAAGCTTAAATCAGGAAGTGTAGCGTAAACTTGTCTGATGTAAATGTTGCACCAGAATCACAATTAACTCGCCACGCACATCACAAAACTCAGCAACTGGTTTTATTCTGTGTAGTACCAATTATTTTGAATAAGGGCATTCACATCAGTAACATTGATTGAATAAGAGCTTGCAGAATGACTTCAAGTATAAGGTATTCCCGAAAGTTTATGTTTAAACTGGACTACCGACACTGCATGAGCGGAAGAGTTCTAGAAAGGTTTACCTAAAAGTATCTGGAACCTACGATAATGCTGCCAAATACAGCACTTCGAATGTGCAGACAATACATAAACTACAGTTACCAAAACAATCAATGTCAGCAAAAAAGCTTAGTAAAACTTCACATTTGGATGACATTCCACTCAAATCATATCATAAAGCGACACCTAAACTACTTATTGGACTCGAAACCTGGTACCATGGACTACCATTTGGAAAATGTGAAGCAAAATGGAGGGAACCTGTTGCCACCAAAACTCGTCTTGGATGGGTATTACATGGATTTCATATTGATGACATTTTCAATGTAGAAGGTTACATTAACACCACAGTGTCCATTAGTGTGGATGTACAACCAAAATAGACTCATTACATCTAGAAGTCAAGCAATGTTTCTCACTTAATAATTTAGATGTGACAATTGTGGGTAACCCAATAGAGTTGAATGATGACAATAGGTCATGAGAGATATTGGAAAGTTCCACCATCTACAAAGATAATCACTACCAAAATGAGTTACTACAGAAGTACGATAAGATTACACTGCCTGGCAGTTTTACTGGTTTGTGCCAACACTGCCACAAAAGCTATAGAATTAGCTGAAACCGTTAGGTTCACTCGGCAACTCGGATTCATAATACATAATTGGCAGTGGAATTCGCCAGAAATATTTGAAGCGGTAGGCAAAACTTCAAGTTCAGATATAAAATGTTTGAGAAATAGTCCAGAGATGACATCCTTAAAGGAACTTGAAATGCGGTGGTCGACATCAAACCTATAATAAAGGAAAAAATTAAGTGTAATCTAGACAATGTCGGCCAATCAATCAAGAAGTATTACGTATTCTAATGTCTATATATGAACAATTAGAATTGTTAGTACCCATCATATGTAAAAATATCTTTAAAAGCCATCTGGCAGATTGCATTGAATGAAGATGAGCAACTAGCATACCAACTGCATGAAAAGTGGATGAAATGGATACACCTTTTATCAGACTTTGAGAATATTCACATTTCTGGGTGCTACATGTAGTATGAATCGTCACAAGTAAAGGAGATTCAGTTGCATTATTTATTGATGCCAGTAAAAATGCCTTCGTTGCAGTGATATACTTCAGATTGAAAATGGAGATGGAGTCTACGCTGGTTGGAGCAAAAACCAAGGTGGCACCACAAAAGTTAACGACAATGCCACATCTTGAGCTCTTAGATGCATTACTAAGTGCTTTGTTTGCAAATGGCATTCGTTTAAAATTAACAAACGGTTTTTGTGGAGCAATTTAAAAACAGTTATAAGTTGATTATGGACAGAAGCAACAATGTTTCGCCCTTTTGTAGCATTTCAGATTGGAGAAATTCTTGAATTATTCAAATTCAAGAATGGCACTACATTTCTATAAAATTTACTGTTGTAGATGAGGGATGCTCAGTCGATATTTCTAGTGTCGATGGATAACCGATCGTAAGTTCTTAAAAAAAAAATCAAAGTACATAACCAAATAAGTCCGTAGATTTTAATGATATGGGAAATGAAGAAGTAAGAGCAATTCAAGTTGCAAAATTATTGATGTATGGTTTTCAAGCTTGTAATGACTGCATCACAGTTGGTAGCAGATAATTTTTTTATTTTACAAATAATAAATATTTCAATTCTAATAGATTGGAAGTAAAATAATTAATTCTGGTATGGCCTTCTATAATATAACCATAAAATCTAAAATAAAAAGTAGTCAGTGGAAATCTCCTGAAGTGGGTATCGTTCATGGATTAAAAGTATCCCAAGGTACAGCAATAGTATATTGCTTTGTGGGAATTATGTCACACTACTTGTGATTGATTCCAAAGGTTGGTTTGAGCACCGATTCGAAAAGTTCACGAATGAAACCAAGGGACGTTTGTAGGAACTTTCTAAGCATGTCCGGACACAGTTAGTTGAAAAAAAATGCATGGGCACTTGTAAGTGGTACGTTGGCAATAAATGTCGTAATTGCAATCTCGCATTGCATTATGATCCCAACATTAATCATCGTTAATAAATATTAATGTTGTACCACAAGTAATAGGGCCCTTATTGAGTAAATAAGTAGTGAGCCGTGGTGATCATAAAGAGAAACGGATTTACACGTATAGTAATTATTACGCTTTTGAGGAAATCATTTTTATATGTTGGCAAGCTCGCAACTTTAAATACAAAGTTGGGTTTTCATTTCATCTTAATAACTATATATATATATATATATATATATATATATATATATATATATATATATATATATATTCTTATGCTCCACCTCGCCTATTTATTTATTTAATTATTTAATTTTATATAATATTCAAATATTTATTTTGTGTTACGTGCTTTATCTACGTTTGGTTGGTTTATAAAACAAAACTGTATTAATATGCCTCGACTATTTGAAAACTCGTCTTCCCAGGGTATCCACCTACTTACCGTGGGTTCCGTGGTAAGTAGATGTGCAATGCACCAACCAAACAGCACTACCTTTATTTTTGTACCTATAATCTTTTACACTTGTATATGCCAAATTTGTATATAAGATCCACGTAGCCTTGTGCCAAATTAATTAATATTACCAATTTATGACTTTGACGTTCAAAACACACAGTACTCACCTATTTTACACTTCGCCGGCCTCTATGAAAACTGGCTCAAAATCTCACTCGCAGATGCGTCTTTACAATGCGTGGCACTATCACTATGAAAGATCTGCTGTCCAGATTCCAGGTTTCTTTAAATTAATTTTGCTATCCCCAAATCTAAAATAAATATGACCAAATTTAGAATTTTGACTACCTTTTAATATTACTTCCCCTGCGCTAATTTTCCTGATGTTGAATCTTCGTTACTCGTACTAATCCTCCTGTTACTCCAATGCTTTCCTTTTCAAATCTGCTCGTCCAATTCACTGCTTTCTTCTTAAGTCCACTCTTTCCAATTCACTGCTATCCTCTAATTACCATTCAATACCATTCTATCCATAATACCATATCCAAATCTATTCCATTAATATCGCCTTCAGTTTCATAAATCCCATTCAATGCCTTTCTGCCTTTATCAATCTCGTTCCAATATCGAACTATTTATTCCGCCTTTTCAATCTCACTAATCCACTCTTATCACTTTATTACTTCGTCGTTACTATTATTTAATTATTTCTCTCGCTTATCAGTACTCTTCTGTATATCAATTAAACTCGTAAACTTTCCAAAAACATTTATTAACTCTTTATATTCAAAATATAGCGCAGTTTACAAAAATACGTCTTACTACCCAAAATATTTATAAATCGACTCCTTGTTTATCTTTTCCTAGGTGATTATTACAATTAAAATATGCCTACTCTTTAATACATTGTATACAAATTCCATCCAATAAAATCGTCCCAACAAGTTCGTGTCACTAATACCTTATAATCTTTCTTTTGCACTTTCCTATTTCATATATAAATGTTCAATCATTGGTTCCTAATATCGCATAACCCTTCAATCATATTTGACAATGTTTTACACTTATAATTTTGATATTACAGGTATGTCCAAAGGTTGATTCTAATAAAATAAGCGCCGAAATGTTTCACATATAAACCTGGATCTGTGTGGTGAATAGTGTAATTTCTATAGATGCATCCGTTTTCTCGATTAGCAAATGTACGTTCTATGGCTCATTAACATACAACTCAGTGTAAATCCTTGAATACTGTGCTTTCTCACGTCATCAAGTCATTGTTTTTATGTCTTGGCACTTATACTTTGACTAATATTTCAAATATTTTAACATTTGTAAAGGACGGCAAACATAAATTTTCAATTACGGGATCTGATATTTTTCTTTCTTTGGCATACACTACCTTCAACAAAATAACCTTTATAACCTTTTTCTCTTACTAACACTTCAATATATATATATATATATATATATATATATATATATATATATATATTATCGTGTAATTAAGGGTCATTGGGATATATTTCTGGGTGCTACATGTAGTATGAATCGTCACAAGTAAAGGAGATTCAGTTGCATTATTTATTGATGCCAGTAAAAATGCCTTCGTTGCAGTGATATACTTCAGATTGAAAATGGAGATGGAGTCTACGCTGGTTGGAGCAAAAACCAAGGTGGCACCACAAAAGTTAACGACAATGCCACATCTTGAGCTCTTAGATGCATTACTAAGTGCTTTGTTTGCAAATGGCATTCGTTTAAAATTAACAAACGGTTTTTGTGGAGCAATTTAAAAACAGTTATAAGTTGATTATGGACAGAAGCAACAATGTTTCGCCCTTTTGTAGCATTTCAGATTGGAGAAATTCTTGAATTATTCAAATTCAAGAATGGCACTACATTTCTATAAAATTTACTGTTGTAGATGAGGGATGCTCAGTCGATATTTCTAGTGTCGATGGATAACCGATCGTAAGTTCTTAAAAAAAAAATCAAAGTACATAACCAAATAAGTCCGTAGATTTTAATGATATGGGAAATGAAGAAGTAAGAGCAATTCAAGTTGCAAAATTATTGATGTATGGTTTTCAAGCTTGTAATGACTGCATCACAGTTGGTAGCAGATAATTTTTTTATTTTACAAATAATAAATATTTCAATTCTAATAGATTGGAAGTAAAATAATTAATTCTGGTATGGCCTTCTATAATATAACCATAAAATCTAAAATAAAAAGTAGTCAGTGGAAATCTCCTGAAGTGGGTATCGTTCATGGATTAAAAGTATCCCAAGGTACAGCAATAGTATATTGCTTTGTGGGAATTATGTCACACTACTTGTGATTGATTCCAAAGGTTGGTTTGAGCACCGATTCGAAAAGTTCACGAATGAAACCAAGGGACGTTTGTAGGAACTTTCTAAGCATGTCCGGACACAGTTAGTTGAAAAAAAATGCATGGGCACTTGTAAGTGGTACGTTGGCAATAAATGTCGTAATTGCAATCTCGCATTGCATTATGATCCCAACATTAATCATCGTTAATAAATATTAATGTTGTACCACAAGTAATAGGGCCCTTATTGAGTAAATAAGTAGTGAGCCGTGGTGATCATAAAGAGAAACGGATTTACACGTATAGTAATTATTACGCTTTTGAGGAAATCATTTTTATATGTTGGCAAGCTCGCAACTTTAAATACAAAGTTGGGTTTTCATTTCATCTTAATAACTATATATATATATATATATATATATATATATATATATATATATATATATATATATTTCTTATGCTCCACCTCGCCTATTTATTTATTTAATTATTTAATTTTATATAATATGCAAATATTTATTTTATGTTACGTGCTTTATCTACGTTTGGTTGGTTTATAAAACAAAACTGTGTTAATATGCCTCGACTATTTGAAAACTCGTCTTCCCAGGGTATCCACCTACTTACCGTGGGTTCAGTGGTAAGTAGATGTGCAATGCACCAACCAAACAGCACTACCTTTATTTTTGTACCTATAATCTTTTACACTTGTATATGCCAAATTTTTATATAAGATCCACGTAGCCTTGTGCCAAATTAATTAATATTACCAATGTATGACTTTGACGTTCAAAACACACAGTACTCACCTATTTTACACTTCGCCGTGGCCTCTATGAAAACTGGCTCAAAATCTCACTCGCCGTATGCGTCTTTACAATGCGTGGCACTATCACTATGAAAGATCTGCTGTCCAGATTCCAGGTTTCTTTAAATTAATTTTGCTATCCCCAAATCTAAAATAAATATGACCAAATTTAGAATTTTGACTACCTTTTAATATTACTTCCCCTGCGCTAATTTTCCTGATGTTGAATCTTCGTTACTCGTACTAATCCTCCTGTTACTCCAATGCTTTCCTTTTCAAATCTGCTCGTTCCAATTCACTGCTTTCTTCTTAAGTCCACTCTTTCCAATTCACTGCTATCCTCTAATTACCATTCAATACCATTCTATCCATAATACCATATCCAAATCTATTCCATTAATATCGCCTTCAGTTTCATAAATCCCATTCAATGCCTTTCTGCCTTTATCAATCTCGTTCCAATATCGAACTATTTATTCCGCCTTTTCAATCTCACTAATCCACTCTTATCACTTTATTACTTCGTCGTTACTATTATTTAATTATTTCTCTCGCTTATCAGTACTCTTCTGTATATCAATTAAACTCGTAAACTTTCCAAAACATTTATTAACTCTTTATATTCAAAATATAGCGCAGTTTACAAAAATACGTCTTACTACCCAAAATATTTATAAATCGACTCCTTGTTTATCTTTTCCTAGGTGATTATTACAATTAAAATATGCCTACTCTTTAATACATTGTATACAAATTCCATCCAATAAAATCGTCCCAACAAGTTCGTGTCACTAATACCTTATAATCTTTCTTTTGCACTTTCCTATTTCATATATAAATGTTCAATCATTGGTTCCTAATATCGCATAACCCTTCAATCATATTTGACAATGTTTTACACTTATAATTTTGATATTACAGGTATGTCCAAAGGTTGATTCTAATAAAATAAGTGCCGAAATGTTTCACATATAAACCTGGATCTGTGTGGTGAATAGTGTAATTTCTATAGACGCATCCGGTTTCTCGATTAGCAAATGTACGTTCTATGGCTCATTAATATACAACTCAGTGTAAATCCTTGAATACTGTGCTTTCTCACGTCATCAAGTCATTGTTTTTACGTCTTGGCACTTATACTTTGACTAATATTTCAAATACTTTAACATTTGTAAAGTACGGCAAACATAAATTTTCAGTTACGAGATCTGATATTTTTCTTTCTTTGGCATACACTACCTTCAACAAAATAACCTTTATAACCTTTTTCTCTTACTAACACTTCAATATATATATATATATATATATATATATATATATATATATATATATTATCGTGTAATTAAGGGGTCATTGGGATATATAAGGGTACAAGTAAACTCATATGTTGTGAGCTTTGGAATAAGATCAAATAAATTTATTCAGTTAGGGAGTTGGAATATTTTTAACAATTATCTTTTTAGCTTAAGTAGTGTATAATAATGTAGGGTCAATTTAATTTAGCCAAGGATAATGCAACATAATATTTGTGAATACAGGGCAGAAAAATAATAATTGGGGTAAAATCATTCTAACGTATTTAAATTTGTAGTAAAGTGTTATATGAAAATCTAAAAGCATGGAGCAGGTGTTAAAATAACATTTCTATTTTCAAACGTAAAATCCAACACATTTAAAACAAAACAACGAGGGGAGATAATATATCTCGGTAAGCTTGGCAACAAACAAACTTTAATGGGTTATTGGAAAAGAACAGCCGTTGGGATTAATGTAAACGTGGTTTGGTGGTTAAAATATTGATTTCAATCTTAAAGGTAGTATAGTATAGTATAGAGCCAAGAAAAGACCAAGATAGAATAAAAATGTATTGAGTGCAAGAGGGATGCGTATACTTAATTCAGGAGACAGTATAGTTGGGAGACCTAAATAAAATCGATAATTTCAAGGATATTTAAAAGCAAACACGAGTCTGTTAAAAAGTAGGAGAATGGAGCCAAGCAAGGTGATTGGTGTGAATTGTACAAGAAGGGCAGAGACCCAGCAGTGGAGGAGGCATATATGTGAAATAAAGCTATAGATACAAAGGAGATGAGAGATGTTTGTTCAAGTTGGAGGCATAGACAAACGAAAATGTGGAGGTTAAATTAGAACGGCAGATTGACAGTTTGAAGCAATTTACCGAGTATTGTTGTGTTCGTTATGAAAATTCACAAGAATCCGAGGTTCGTTAGGGGTTTTTCGCTGAAACAACGAGCGGTTAGAAAAGATTTTCAAAAATTATAGGAACGGGTGTATAAGCGTACGTGACAATTTAAAACGGGTGGGGGTGGCAAATTTTACTTATTTAATCGCTGGCAGAGAGGGGTCTCTTTCTCTTTTGCTTTCGTTTTAATTTCATCCATCATTGGTGATAATAGTTACTTTCAAGTGAACTAGTGCAATTTAATAAAAATTTATGAAGAAGCTAATAAAGCATCTTTGTGTTAAAATGTTAAAGTGGTATGTAAGTACAAAGCTTATTAAATTGATATTGGAATGCACGGAAGTATTATAATTTGAAATTGTTTGGAAGATAAAAAAAGTGATGTGTGAATAATAAAAGTTAATTTTGGAGGTTGAAATTTTTGGATTGGAAATTGTAAACAGCGGCAAGCATGGCAGATATGGTAATTGGACCAGGGAGTTAGCTGATGGACTGGGAAACTACTAGACGGCAGCATCTCCAAAGAGCTAGGTGGTGGAGCACACTTAGAAGATAGAAACCTGGTAGGCGATAGAATAGAACATTGAGTGGTGAATATTTTTATGGTGTTTGTGATTATTTTGATTTGAGTTTGATATGTTTTATTATTATTTGATATTTTAGGAACAGACATTTATGGGACCTTAAAAGCAAATTGATTTTTGAAAATAATTAATGAATTTGCAGATAACCAAATGTTGTAAAGAGGTATAGAGGGCTTATTGATATTTGGTAGTGCAGGATATTTATATGCACAGTTGTAGAATTTTATTATGAGCTCATGCTAAGACAAAAGAGTAACGTAAGGTATGAGGAGCACCCTCTTACTTTAATAAAAATATGTGTTTAAAATTATTGACCTTTATGAATGTACCTAAAGGAATGGTGTTTTAAAATGTACTATGGATGTAATTTAAATAGAGTGTGATATATTTGGTCAATTGAGTTATTTTTGAGTGTGTGATTGGTGTGAATTTCTATTTAGGTTTCAGCATGAGAATATTGAGAGGAAGTTTTTGGATGTAACAGGTAGGTGTAAAAATTAATTTAGGAAATTAGGTAATAGGAGTTATTGGGAACAGCCGAGGGCAAGATTCGAGTTAACTACACAGTAATTATGGACAGCCCAATGCTGGGGGCTGGATTTTTACAGAATTAGAGACATTTCAACAATAAACACCACACAGTAATTATGACTTCCCAACGAAGGGACTCGAGTAGTTAAAGTTAAACAACACAGTAATATATATATATATATATATATATATATATATATATATATATAGTTATAAACTGTATCGTACATAAAATAAAAAGTGAAGTGTCAGAAACTTTGGTAAAAACTCAAGATAAATTGAAATCAAAAGATGGAAATAGCCAGTTCGATCTGTTCAAGTTTTATTAAAAGGATAAAGGAAAGATTAATATTAGTTAAATGTTGCTGTAATATATTAATATTGGGAAGCTCCTTCGGCAGTTGTCTGTTATGCACCCCGGGAATCATCATGAATTAATTTCCAAGGACTCTGATATACAATTTGGAGAGTAACTAACCACTGTAATAGTAAGTAGGTAGAATATAGGAATTGTGTCATGTGGCCAAAGGAAAATAGGGTTTGTTTAGTTATATTTCTAATATATGATAGGTAGAAAAGCCACTCTTTGTTGCTGTTGTGAACATGTAACTTTGAAATTCAATGTTTTAATTCCAGTAGACAATATTTATTCTTGTAGATGTTAAAATAGGCAGTATTGTTTAAGTTTAATTGCATGGAGAGCAAGTAACTGTTAAAAGAGCAGCTGGAGGAACTGTAGGTATTTGTTTTGATTTCAGTTACATGTGTTTTTTGTATTTGTTGAAATAAGAAACTGCCTGAGATTTATGTGGACCACACCCTAGTTCCATCCATCCACCAGGGAGTGTTATGTAAGTAAATAGAATGTTATAATCAAATAAGATCATTGCACACATACAATACTTAATTAAATTGTTAAATAAAAGATTAGTATTATTATTAAAAAGTGATTTGGCTTTGTTACTTACATCTCAGTGTATTGAAATATATTTTTGTAATCATTATCACTACTTAACTTTTGTGTCAGAGGCTAATATTAGTGCAGTTAACATTACAAGCTGAATACGATTATGTCGTGTCCAAGCATTTGTTTCGAGATTTATTTGCAAACCTAAATCAAGAAGTACCAACAGTATATTGCCTCATGGCTCCATTTCTGGACAAGAATTTCAAAATGTGGAAAAAGTGATATACCATTCATTTACATTTCCAATGCTCCACCCGAAGGTACTACATTGGCCAGGAGGCAAGTTTTTTGTTGCCCAGAAATTTAGAATTTTGCCGAACCCTTACCGTTCCAGGCAAGGTAGGGATCTTTAACGTGCGTGACAACACTCACACACGGGACCTCCATTTAACCTCTCATCCGAACGAGGGCATAATTTTTGTGAAAAATGCTCACCTGCCATTTTTCAAGCAGTCAGCCGTGTCGGGATTTGAACCCAGGACCTTGGGATCGGTAGTCTTACGCTTACTACATTGATCCATGGCGACGCCTAAACGTGATATACCATCAACTTCAAAAAGAAGAGTAACCAAGCGAAATACTAGCACTTGAGCAAAATGGCCTTCAATGGTGCAATAATCACATTCATAGAGAAAACGAATCCAATCTATAATTACTTGCCCATACGTCAAGATTTAAGATTGAGAGGTCGAATCGATACTGCAACAGGCATAGCTATTAATGTGAAAAGGACAATAATGTATTGTAAGTTAATAGCGCACCTTATATTGTACTAGTTGCATATAGTATTGGTCGGTAGTCTTCACATGTAATGCAAAAGTGGCGTTCTGCTAAACACCTGTTATGCATGCGGCGGTCCAGTTGTATTCTGATCGACGCCATTACTATGTCGTTAACTGTTAACTTGGATGTATTATTTTATAATTACTGATTGAACATTATTTGCATTCTTGAGTTGTTATTGTTTTATGCCAATAGATACACTGTATCAGGTGTGAACTGAAATATAAATAAAATCATGTGTTTTGTTAACAAGCGTGTTCGTAAGATCACAAGTTTATTTATTACAAAATTGGGTGGACGTACAAAGTACCTCAATCATTAAATTTTGAAAGTAACATTGCTGAAAATTGGAAACTGTTCATCCAAAATTTTGATACTTTTATATGGACAACGGATTTATATACAAAAAGTGAAGAAAAACAAACAGCAGTGTTTCTTAACCTAATTGGCGATGAAGGGTTAGGACAATTTAACACTTTTAATTTTACAGTACAAGAAAAGACGTTATTGAAATCTATTAAAGAAAAATTTCAAGCTTACAGTGTTCCTAAGAAAAATATGATTTTTCAATGATTTGTTTAACAGCATTTGTTAGAAGGAAGGGCAGCTGTTTGATTCCATTTAAACTGAATTAAGAAAATCTGTAAAAACGATCAGCTATAAGGACACAGATGAGATGGTACACAACAGAATTGTTATGTGTATGTACAGCATAGACACACAAGAAAGGCTCAAGGTAACCTGAACTTATGCTGGATAATGATGTTGAATTTTGCAGGGCTGTAGAGATTAGCAAAACCCAGTCAAAAGTTTTGCAATAAGAAGCACATGTAAATCAATTGCATACCAAAAGGCTTGGTAATAAAAGTGTGTGACACTTCTTGCCACTACTGTGGGTCCATTCACCATAGAGATGAATATCCAGCATATGGGGCAATACATCGTTGGTGCAAGAAGTTCAATCATTTTGTTGGTCATTTTGTCAAAAAAATATAGCCAAAAATAAGAAAAAAAGTGTTCATGAAGTAGTTCTTCAGGGTTATAAAGATTGTTAAGATAATGAACAACAATTTTGTGTACAAACTGTGAGGAAACAAGTTCAAGCAGCCAATGCCAGCGACAGTCTACTACGTGAACGCATGTGAACTAAACACCATGATAAAGATAAACAAATTGAATTTAATTGGACACCGGCGCTGACGTAAGTGTCTTGCATTTCTATTATTTGAACAATGTTCCCTGTAAGAAAAATATTGTAAAATGTAATGTAACGTTAATAGCATATGGTAGTGATGAATTTAAAATTAAGCCAGCAGGGGAGATCACTTTAAACTACAGAGTTAGGATAATTTAGCAATGATTTCCTTTATAGTAGTTGATAGGAAAAATCAGACAGCCATGTTAGGGTTACGGGCTTGTTTAGATCTCAATTTAGTTAAAAGAATGAATTATTTGTGTACGAGCAAATTTAAATCAGAAGAGTTTCCAACTTCGCATAAAATTGTTGTAAAGGAGGCCTCTAATCCACATGTACAGCCAATAAGGCGTATAACATGTAAAGTTCCTTAGAAATACACTAATAATCACATTTCATTTTAATATTTCTGTATTAGTAAAGTCCACTTATAAAATTAGGTTATTTCATTTAAGGAATATAATTTTTAGGTTAATAAAATTTTGATCCAAGGTAAAATTATTTTGTATCATATATGGTTCATATTCAAAGGTTGTCAAATTCGTTCTGTCAGTTTTTAAAGATTAGTGATGATTTCATCGTTGTAATTAGTGGAGTTTTGTGATCCAGTTGTTTTGATTAATAAGGTATTGTGCTGAAGCCATGATGATGTTGTCGTCTGAGCGCAAAGACAGATCATATGCAGTTTTGTGCTAACTCAAATAAATGGTATTCCTAATTTCTGATTCTAGTTCACTTATATACAGATTAGACAAAAAAAAATGACACGAGGTATGTTCATTTTGCAGTATTAATTCATCCAACCGAAGTTTGCCGTGGATGTCTCGCATGATTTCAGGAAGGGTTGTCCATTTTTGCATAGGTACTTCGTTACCTTGATTAGAAGAGTATCGGACAAGGTTGAATGTAATCTAATCATGTTCGAATAATACCCTACCAAGTGAGTTAGTTTCAAGCTTAGGGGTACATTGGTTCGCAGACCAACCTTGTTTTAGTAATAACCATGTTGAAGATGGTGAAGTCCATGGTATCCATCATAACAATAGGCAATCCCCTTAGGTATTTATAAACATCTGACACTATACTAGAGAGAGAGAGAGAGAGTGTGAGAAAGGGAGTGCGTTTGTACCAATAACCAATTGAAATTTAATGCATGAACTGTTGAAATATACCTATAGTACGTCTGTGTTTTTAGAATAAACTTTTAGTTAAGTAGACTTGCGATATATTTGATTTTTAGTACTGTATTATGTATTTATAATGAAAATGTAAGTGTGCTATATAGTTAGAAACAAGTCCTGTATAATAGTGTCAAAACCTGTGTACATTTGGCTTTTTGTTTCCATTCTTGAAATGGTATAGTTTCAGTTTTACTGTAATAAATTATTTTGAAATTACCTAGAAGCGTGATTGAGTATTCAAGTCATTTAACATTTGCTCTTAGAAACCTTCTTTGCAGCTAGAATTCTTAAATAGGTCTATGTGTTCTTATGGTTAAGGTTTGTTTTATGTTTACGTAATTTTGTCCTTAATGATTTTTCGGAAACATTTTTAAGCGAGAGTCACTCTTCTGATTTCAGATTTTGGCATCCTCTTGTTATTTTTTCTAGGGCTTTTCCGTAAAACTCTACGAGATTAGGTGGCATCCAAGATATGTCCTGATCAATACATATTTCATACCTGATAGCATTCTGGAACCCTTTTCAAACACTTACACCACCCGTCCCGCTGAGTTAGTCAGCAACCATTTTTGTTAGTACAGTTGAGTTTTTCAGTACTTTACCGAAATATGATTTTTAAAGGAGTATTTAACCGAGTTTTCTATGAATTACTGGTTAGATATTCTGGAAGCCAAAATACCACAAACATTACACGCAAGGGTAAAATCTAAACTAAATAAGTTAGAAAAGGATAAAATTATAACAAAAGTGGATAAGCCAACGAAAAGGTTAAACCCTCTAGTAATAATAGAAAAAAGAATAAACACTAGAGGTTATGTTTAGACCCCAGCATTTAAATACTAGCAAACCATCAGTGTTAGACATGAAAGATGGATATTTTCAGGTTAAAAATTACAAAGGAAAGTTCTGATTATTGTTGTTTGGGACCCCATTTGGACTCTTATCAGTTCTTGAGTCTTCCCTTTGGAATTAAGTCAGCCCCAGAAGTTTTCAAAAGAAAAATTGTAAGTTGTTTGATGACATTAAAGGGGTGGGTATTTTTGATGACATCATCATAACCGGCTCAACAGAGCAAAAGCATGATGATAACCTAAGATAGTTCTTGACCGTGCTAAAGAGTTTAACATTAAATTTAACAAGCAAAAAAATTCAATTTAAACTCAAAACAGTTAGGTTTATGGGACAACTATTTTCAGAAAAAGGAATCGAACCTTGCAAGTCATATTAAAACAATCATTAAAATGCCTTGCCTGCAGCAAAAACGTGATATTTTAAGACTGTTAGTCATATTAGAACTAAAATCTATTTTTGCTAAATTTAGATGTCATGATTAAATGATTTGTGAAAATATTCCTTTTAATAGTTTCAGAATGAAGAATTTTGCTAGAGAACGGAATTTTAAAATTGTATCAAGCTCTCCAAACTATCCTCAAGTAAACTGTCTGCTAGAAAGAGGCGTAAATAGCAAATAACATTGTAAAAAGGGAAGAAATATCAGATGTGTTTTAAAGTGTTGCTTCAATACCACAACACATCATTGAAGCATATTAGCTTTTAATGGGCCGCATTTGTAAAACAAAATTGCCAATAAAGCCTGAACTTTTGAAAACTATGCTCTATATGGACATTGGCGATAAAATAGCAGAGAGACTAAACCGTAATGCTGCATATTTTAATAGAAATGGCATGCCCTTAACCAATATTGACTCAGGTCAGAGCATCACTATTTATGATCGTAATAAAGAAATGTTGGAATCGAGTTAAGTTGTTGGTAAACATGAAAGCCCTCGTTCATATGTAGTACAAGCACCCAATGGTGATATTGTAGGCAGAAAACATAGATTTAAAAGAATCTGACAATAAATTTATTGTTGATTGGTACTGATACTAACCCTACAATACCTGCAGACTCTTCTAAATCTATTAAATCGCCTGTTAAAATTAGTCCCGAATTAAGCGCTAATAGTAAGAATCTTAATGGAGAACCGTGTGGTGATCTTAATGTTAGTCCAAATAAACGTATAAGGTCTGGTCGCTTGGTGGATCCTCCAGTACGATTAGATTAGTAATTTTATGAGGAAAGATGTATTATAAGTTAATAGTGCACCTTGTATTGTAGTGGCTGCATATAGTGTTGGTATGTAGTCTTCATAGGTAATGCAAAAGGTAACACCCTACTGGACACCTATTATGTATGCGACATTCGATTTTTACGTCATTAACCATTAACTTGGATGTATTGTTCTCTAATTATTCATTAAACATTAGTTGCATGCATTATTGAGTTGTTATTGTTTTATGCCAATAATAATACAAATAATTTTACCAAGAAAGAATTATATGACGAACCTAATAATCTTCGATTATCACTGCAGATATTACCATCATAGTAACGAAACTGTTGTGAATGTAATTGAGCAGAAGTATTAAATTTCACATTTATGGAGTGCTAAGAAAAACCTTGAGATGCCAGAAATGTATAGTTGCAATGCAAGTCCCATCCCACCTAAAACAGCAGATTTACCTCCGGCTAGGTTGGCATCGTGTACCACACCGTGTTGATTACTTTGGACCATTGTATGTAACCATCAGAAGATGTGCTGACAACAGATGGGGTGGCACAATTTACTTACTTCACTATTCGTTCCATTCACATAGAAATAGTTCACAGCCTATGGACCGATTCTTGGACTATGGCATTATTTAATTTTACAGCAAGATGCAGTATACCAAAAAAGATATTCAGTGACAAAAGCACAAATTTTCGAGGACCAGATAACGAAATACGAGCAGCTTTGCTAAAGATAAATCATGAACAAGTTCAAGAAAAAGGGTTTCCTAACTTAAAAATTTAAGTGGGATTTCAACTTGCAAACTTCACCTAATATGGAAGAAAGTCGGGAACGACTCATACGTTAAGTAAAAAAAACCTTGAAATCTATTATGGTCAACAATTTTCATCTTATGAGCAGTTGCGAACGTGGTTGATGGAAGTTGATTTATCTCTCGATATTGCAAATAAACCAATTAAGGGTTAGTTTATTAGCTATATAGTTAAGTTATGTAGATTGTTAATGTGTACGTATTTTAAGAACTTAACAATAAACTTGAAGTTGGATTACAGTATGTAGTTGTCCTTTTAAATTTTATCCTACATGCCAAGCAACATTATGACAGCTATGAAAACATTGTATAATGTTCTGTCACAATGATGCTATAAAATGTCCTACAACATGTACTAAAGTGCAAACATTCTAAAATTAATTTACACTCGGTAGATTAAAATTTGTAAACATTTTTCGATAGGTCTTCAATGTATACGATTTCGTTTGATGAATATAATTTATAAACTTGGTTGTTTTGATTTATTGAAAAATCTGATCATATGATTTTAAAAAAATGATTTAAAAGAATACCTATGTATTAAAATCTGTTGAATTATTTAAAATTCTGTTTCGATATCCAATACAACAATTCATCCAACAAACTTACCAAAGCGAAGCTTAGGAATCCATGTGGTAAACCATCAAGAACATCTAAAGTTATATTATTTCCTAACCTTTTCAACTTTTTGGCTAACATAACACAATCGTCAAGACAGGGGTCCATGTGAACAGTCTATAAAAATCAATTATATTATATTATGATATAATGTAATACACTACCAAAATTTTCAAAGGAGGTAAGCTCTTTAGCATATCATCAGATGCTAGGTAAGGACTTAAAAACGGATCATCTGGCCATGCTACCTTCAACTCATCCAAAAATGTAGATTCTTTGTAACTATCAAGCAATATGGATGCTTCACTGCGCGGACCTAATACCCAATTACCAATATGCTCTCTTAAGTTAGATATAATAGAGAATACTCTACTCTGCAATGTTTTATCATCGGTATGTAATGCATTTTCTTGCCTTACTACAGGAACTCGATTACCATCTGTGTCAGTATCTGAATCTGCAAGTAAAAGACTCATCTTTACACCTACATTCAATTAATTAATACCTAATATATATTTTTCAAGCAAATCTGTCATGTTTACTTTTGGTTTAGCACCTACAGTAGATTCAGAGCAATTCACTTCACTCAGATCTGCTTCCATTACAGTATTAATGGCATTTTCTGGGGTGGGTGAACTTAAAGAACTATATGTCATTGAATCAGTTGTTTCAGAAATTGGTGATTTATGTGCTTGAAGTTCTACTAAATCAGATTGAGTAATTTCTTCAAAACTTTCAGTATCAGATGTATTTGTTTCATTAGCAACACCATTTTGCAACAAACTTGGAGAAATATATGCTAAATATTAAAAAGAGTTATAAGCACTTAAAACATCAATAAAAATTACCTTTTAAACATCGAATTAAAAAACCTAAAGGTACCAATGGATCCATTACTGATAACATTCGAGAAGGAGATGCTACTATATTTACCCACACAGGTGTGTAAGCAACAAATATGCCTGCAGCTAAGGGAAGACCCATTTTTAAGCATCTTAGAGAGGTGCACAAGAGTAAATTTCCACCAGCAGAATCTCCTGCAAATACTATTCTTTCTCCTACAAAAAATGTAAAATTAGATTATTGTTAACACATTGGTGAATACAGAAGGCCCTAGGGACAGTTCACTGTTTTTATGGGGTTATGGTAGTCATACGGACCGCAAAGCAAATAATTCAGAAACATTTCTTCACAAGCTAATAGACCAACGGCAAAATTAGTTTTACGTTACGATGGGACTTCTAGAACTTAATGTTACTTGGGCCACAGTAAATTGTTTGGTAGATTAATTTTAAGTATTAATTTTTTGGTAATAACAGAGTACTATTGTATAAGTTACTGACTTTACACAAAATGCATGATTTTAATTACAAACATAAATAATAATACAAATTAGGAAAAAATATAATCGTGATAATTATGAAAAGCAACAAAATAGTCTAAACAAAAGTTGAATTTGTCCCCACAGTTCCCACAATATGTGGACATTTTTTAACTTTATTTTTTGAGACAAGTCCGTACTTTTTTTAATAACACTCTTTGCAATATTTACGAACTTTATGCACTAGACCGTCTATTATACAAAATGAATGCGTGTTTAGTTTTCTTTTAGTAGTAGATGGCAAAGGTGGAGCTAGATTTACAGTGCTACTATCCTTAGATTTCAAAGTCCTTCTATAATGCGTTCTCTAAATTCACCAAGTTTTATTGTGCTGTGACTGAGTTATTTGTATTAAAAAAAAAAAGGGGTTAACTGGTTTCCGCTTCTGTCTTTATAGCGATGAAATAATACTACACCCAAACCAACTGAAGAGGCATCACAACTAATACCAGTTGGAATTGATTCAATGTAATGGGTTAGGACTGATCTACTAGAAACTAAACTTTTAACTTTAGCAAATGCATCTGTGCATTTTTTTACTCCATTCCCACTTTGAATCTTTCCACGATAGTGTATATAATGGTTCACATATGCTTGACAGATTTGGTAAAAACTTTCCATAAAAATTAACTAGTCCAAGCAATGCTTTGACTTCTGTGACACTTTTAGAATTGTTCATATTCATAATACTTTCGGCTTTTGCCGGATCAGTATTTAATCCTTCCTTTCATAAGACATTGTCAAGGAATTTAAATGAGCTTTGCAAATATATATATATATATATATATATATATATATATATATATATATATATATTAGGTAGGTTCAAGTAGGTTCAAGTCCTGTCCAAGACCTATTTTCCATCTTTCAATTACTAGCTCGATTTGAAATGATCATTTGGGCTTTGCATAAAAGTCTAAGTTATTATTTCATCTTATTCACTAAATTTGGGGTAAGCAATGCAATTTCAAACACCTTGTATAGAGAAACGAACAAATTATTTACGCGCAAAATTTATTTAATTTATTTAATTTAAACGGACAAGTATTGACGTATTTTTATAATTTATGATTGAAAGGTTAAAGGTACGTAAAGAAAACCAGTTTTAAAGAACAAATAGAAACACATAATTAATTTAATTTATTTTAATTCAACGTGTAATAGCGTTAGAAAACACACCAGGGTATAGAAAATCAATAATCCCAAGGCAAAAGGTTTCTTGGTAACAAACAGAAGTCAGTACGGTGAAATATAGACTCCAAGAATTGTTGTTTTAAACGGTCTATAATTAAGAACACCTGCATGTTTAAAAAGTTACCTTCTTCGAAATTATCAGCACAATAAAGCGGGCTTCATACAAAATAGTGTTCAACCGTCAGTTGCTTCGAATAAACAAGCTAACAAAGTTCTTAAAGAGCAGGTGAGATGTACGATCAGTAATATGCTCCAAATAGAGACGGATATAAAACCATTGGCATTCAAAATGCACGTTCTTATCCACGTGGAGTAATGAGACACTGTCAGCAATATCGATTTTCTACAACTCAAATGGGGTTTGGAACGCGACATCAAATATGCATAAGACAGATAAAAATATTACAAGCGGAGTTTCATGACGACACAGAACAGAATTATTGGTTGATACAGATAGTTTTACAAACGGTCAAACATGCGACAGGTGGAAGCGATTCTCGGATTATATGGCGCGTCCACGAGGTGAACTTCTGGAAGCTTTAAGTTGGTTATATCAAAATTTGCAGAAGTGTTATTTTAAAATAAGTTTTTCGCGTGAAGTGTGGCCTAGAAGTGGCATGTTGAATGATATAAATACTCTGAGAGAATTAGGGGCTTTCTCTTTATATTCTCATCGCTTTTAACTACTTACAACGATAGACCGACGTTATAGTAGAGTTCTTGTGAGTATGAAAAATTATTCATAATACAGTAAATGTAGTACTAGCACTTGTAACTTGGTAGTTGATGCCTTATAGTTATTAACGTGAGTAGTGTCAAGTGAATTAAATTAACCGAGGTCCAACTAATACCATACCAAGCTAATAAATCAATAAACAGAAAAATAATATTTGTGAGTTTGTATGCGGTTATGAAATGGTAATTGGAAGCAAGGCGCTTGGCGAATACTGAGGTTATCATCTGTGAATATGTGGTGTATCAGAGCGCATAGTCACAAAGCCAAGGGGATTCTGGTGAGCATCGTCGAAGGGATGGAGGCTTCAAGCATTTCCAGGTAACTTATTTGAATTTTCTGTTATCTGATAAACTTTTGGAATTATTTGGTGATGTGTGAGTGAACATTGGGGTTATTTATGGTTATATAACGTATCGAAAAAGATACGTGTACTTTACAATTATTAGGGTTATTTAAAATATTGCAAAAGGGTGTATGTAAAAATTACTAAATTTCATTATGAATTTAAATTGGATTGTTAAGAGTATATGGGTTTATTAGTTTTGTAGTAATTTTATGCAAGGTAAAAGGCATACATTAATAAACTGGGTTATTATGAGCTCACCATACTCCAGTGTGCAATAAATATAGGATATTATTTGGGGCCCATCTACTCATATTGTATTAAATGTGTTTGCAAATAATAATTTAAAACAAGAACTTTAAAACATATCACTTATTGAGTTGTAATTAGTGTACCAGACTGTGTATACCTGTGAATAATTTGTTTGTAAATAGCGGTAAATAAAAGATTGTATGATTGTTGTATTATTTGGTGATTTTATTGAATGGTGTGCGAGTGTGGAGGAAGGAAGAATAATTGTAAATTTAGGTATCCGAGAAAAGGCACAGCTGAGCTAGCCAGGGAAGCTGCTGAAGATATTTTGAAGCAGGAAAGTGACGGGTAATAATTTTTTTTGTGTTTGAAATTTTCATGAAATTTTGAAAATTAGTGTTGACACTGGCGATGTTAAAAGTGTAAGTCCACGATCCACAGCAATCTTATGACGGCCCAACGTTGGGGCTTGAATGGTTTTTAGGGAGATCCAAAGACTAAATCCCCGATCCACAGCAATATATATATATATATATATATATATATCATTAGGTCTTCAGTCCTGGAACGGGTTCGACGCGTACGATCATTGTTTCCTATTGTAAACTAACCTACACATTTCCCTGAAATTTACACAGTCTGCATCTACCACTATCTAATCTAGGTCTACATTTACCTCCTTTTTCCTATCTCTGCTTGTAATATATCCCATACTATTCCCCAAAGATGCCTTAGAACGTATTCTGCCCTTCTATTTCTCCTATTTTTTTCCACGGATATCCTCGTTCCCTGCTATTTCTATAACCTATTTGTTATTAACTTTTTCTGTCCATGCTATCATCCTCATACATCTTAAGCACAGCATTCCAAAAGGCTGCTACCGTTTTTCTGTCTGCTTTTCCTACTGCCTGTATTTCATAGATATACTGTGCTGTGCTCCACACATATGCTTTCGACAATTTTCTTCTTGTTTCTATGTTTGTTGTCTTTCATCATAGGCGCTGTAGTTCGGTTTTCCTTCTATTGATTTACAATTATATACCCTATTTCTCCGACATTCAGTGGTTGTGAAGGGGGGTAAGCAGCCTCTGGCTGCCAAGTTCCCCCAGCACTTGAACAATTATTGATTTAATATTTTTTCCAATATATCTTTTCGCACAGTTAACATTGATTGCAGATATTTCACAACCAGCACCTGTAATTATTTATAATAATCATTAGATTTATCTGCGCTTATTTTTTCGTCATTAGGTTTTCCATCTCAAAACTGGTTGGACACGTACCTGCACTTATTTATCTTTTTAGTTAGCCTACACAGTTCCCTGAAATTCTCACACAGCATGTATACAGCTCGGCTCCCCTATTGTTCTCTAATTTTATGCTCTATTTCATTGAGATTCAGTGAAGGGGGTTAAGCAGCCTGTGGCTGCCAAGATCCCCCAACACAGACATTTGCCGAATTAATAGTTTTCCAGTAAATCCTTTCACACAATTAACATTATTCGAGAATATTGCCCAACCAATATACTTCTAGTTGCTTATAATAATCATCATGCTTAAGTACAATTACTTTTTTCGTCATTAATTTATCCATCTTGGGACTGGTTGGGTGCGTACCTCCATTGATTTTTATTCTGAGCTAGCCTACACCTTTCCCTGAAATTCCTACAGCCTACATCTTTCACAATCTGTGTGCAGTAGTCTAACCTAGGTCTACCTTTACTTTTTTTTTCCTATCTCTGCTTCTAATATATCCCGCACTATTCCCTCATTCCGTAGTATGAAGCCTATCATCCTATCTCTCCTATTTTTTTACAGTTTTCCACATATTTCTTTCTTCCCCTACCATTGTTGGTAACTCTTCGTTCTTAACTTTTGTCTGTCCATGATATCTTCATCATACGTCTGTAACGCCACATTTCAAAAGCTTCTACCTTTTTCTTGTCTGCTTCTCCTACTGTACAGGTTTCACAGCTGTACAGTGCTGTGCGCAACACACATGTTTTAAGCAATATTTTACTTGTTTCTATGTTTGTTATCTTTGAACACAGTAGTTGCTTTTTCTTGTTATATGTAGCACACCCTTGTGCTAATCTTTGTTTAATATCTTTTGCGCTTTTCCCGTCTTGCGTTATTTGGCTTCCTAGGTAGCAGAAATCCTTAACCTCTTGTAAGTTCGTGTTACATATTTGTATTCTTGTTTTTGATTTATTTCCCCTCCTTTGCATACTAGTATTTTAGTTTTAGTTTTGTTAATTTTCATACCGTATCTCTCTGTTAGAACCGTTTCTATTTCATTAAGAGCAGCTTCTAACTCTTCCTTGCTAGATGCTAATACTGCTATATCACCTGCAAATCTAAGCATATCAATTTTTTGTCCCTGCATAGTAATTCCAAACATCTTCCTGCATTCGACAGTATTCATTGCCTCTTCAATGTACAAGTTAAAAATTAATGGGGATAGGGCGCATCCCTGTCTCACCCCTTTCCTAATGTTTACTTCTCTACGTTCCTGCTCTAATTCTATTACTGCTGTTTGCTCTTTGTATAAGCTATATAGTATTCTTCTATCCCTATAACTCATTCCAATCTTTTTGAGTATTTCGAACATTTTTCTCCATTTTACACTGTCAAATGCTTTTTTCAGATCTACAAATTCTATATACACACTTTCCCCTTTTTCTGTTGTTTTCTCCATTATCACTCTCAGAGCCAAAATAGCCTCCTGTGTTCCCCTGTTTCGTCTAAACCTAAATTGATCTTCTCCTAGTATTTCTTCAGCTTGTTTTTCCATTCGTTTTTGTACAATTCTAGTTAATATGTTTGACACGTGTGTTAAACCTATTGTTCGAAAATTTTCACATCTATCCGAGCCTGTGTTTTTTGGTATAGTTACTATGATGTTACGTTTGAAAACTTTGGGTATCTCGCACATATAGCTTACAAGTTGGAAGCGACGTTCTGTTACTGCTTGTCCGGCGGCTTTTAGAGTTTCTGCTTGCACCTTATCTATATGCAACACCTTACCATTTTTCAGACCCTTTAATGCTAATTCAAACTCATCTCTAAGTATAGGATATCCCAAGTCATCATTTTCAATGTCCGATTCCTGTTCTAATGCAGTTAGTTCCTCTCCTGCATATAAATTCCCTATATATTTTTGCCATCTACCCACTTTCTCTACATTTTCTATAATGACGTTTCCTCCCGCGTCCCTTATATTTTTGCTATACGGTTTTATATCCCTAAAATTGATTGTAATTAGTTTGTATGCTTCATCTGTCTTTCCTATTTCCATCTTAGTTTGTACATCTTTGCACTTTTCATCAATCCATTGTTCTTTAGCTTTCCTGCATTTACGACTAATTTCCTATTTTATGGCTTTGTATCTCTGTTTTCCTGTTTCGTCTGTTTTTTTTGTATCTTTGTCTTTCTTCTATTAAATTCAGGTTATCCTTTGTTATCCATAGTTTCTTATTTTCTTTTTGAGTATACCCCAGAATATCTCTGGCCACCATGTCTAGGCTGGATTTAATGTTATTCCATTCTGTTTCTACTTTCTTAGTATAGGATATTTTCCCGATATCTTTCAACAATTCATTTGACTATTTTTCGAAATTTTCTTGAATATCTTTATCTTTTAGTTTCTCAAAGTCAAAGTGCCTTTTTCTATTTCGTTTTTTCAAATTTTTAAACTTAAGTGCGGCCTTCATAATTACAATGTTGTGGTCAGTGTCTATATCTGCTTCTGGGTAGCGTCTACAGACTTTTACTTGATTCCTAAACCATTGTCTAACAAGAATGTAATCTATTTGATATCTTCCTATATCTCCTGGCATCTTCCACGTATATCGTCTTCTAGCATGATGTTGAAATAATGTGTTTATGATGATTAAATTGTTCTTGTCGCAAAATTCTACCGGCCTATATCCCTTGTCGTTTCTTGTGTCTAAACCAAATAATCCTACTACTGTTCCTTCCCTACCCTCACCTACCACTGCATTAAAATCCCCTGTAATTATTAAATTTTCATGTCCTTTTACATATCTTAGTATGTCTTCAATATCTTTGTAGATTGCAGCTTCGTGGTATACTTGGTATGCGTATGTCTACTATGCCCAAGGTCCCGGGTTCAAATTCTGACACGGTCCGCTTGAAAAATGTTAAGCAAGCATTTTTCACAAAAATACACCCTCGAGCGGATAAGAGGTAAAATGGAGGTCCGGTGTATGAGTGTTGTACGCATGTTAAAGATCCCTACCCTGCTTGCAACAGCAAGGGTTCAGCAAAATTCAAAATTTCCAGGTAAAAAAACTCGCTTCCTGGCCAATGTAGTACCTTCGGGTGGAGCATTGAAACATCAAATGTAAGGATATCTTTGTAGATTGCTTCTATCTATTCGTCACTGTAGCTATAGGTGGGCACGTATACTTGTATTATTACTGTATTTACCCGTTTAGATTCTAATCTAACCATGAGTACTCTTTCATTCTTTTGTAAGTAACTTTCTAAACAGTGTCCTATCTTTTTTCGCATAACTATCCCTACACCCGAATGTCCTTCGTCTGCTCCTGTATGAATATCCTGAAGTCTCCATTCCAAAAACCCCCCACCACTGACGATCTAATTTCGCTGATATCTACTATGTCTAGTGCTAACCTATCATCTATCAATTTAAGATGTACCGTCATCCGTTCAAATATGGCAAACTTTTCCTAATAAAACATGCTGATATAACAAATTTTAAATTTTAAATACAAGATCTGCAAAGTAAAAAATGAATACTTCAAATTATAACTGGTAAGGTTTTTTTTGCATATAATAATCATGCAGATTTATATAAGATTAAATTTCCTGGGTCGTAGAAGTACACGAATTATAATATAAAAGCTTGCCCCGTGAAGATCATGGGTTTGTGCGTTAATATAAAATATAAATAAATCTTTATTTGCATTACACAGAAAAATAAAAACTACAAAACCAAATGAAAGGAATACAAATAAAGTAAATAATTACATCGCAAAAGCTAAATAGAGCTTGTGCGCGAGGATAGAACAAAAATAATTAAACAAGGTAAATATATCTACCGTTTCTTTATCATTATTTGTTTGTGTGCCATTTTGTTTAAGTAACTGTATGTCATTATCTTGTTTATATTTTTTTTAAGTACAGTATTTGTTACATTCCATAGTGCTTTTGAATCTTTATTTTTTAGTTTATTGTTAAAGTAATTTTGTTTAGATACTCTAATAAGTGTAACTATTTTATTTCTATAGAATTTATACAATTGATTGAGGTACTGATTGTCTATGTCATTTTTTAATTTTTTGTATATAATGTCACGTACATCAATTGATTTTACTATTCCGTTTGTAATCCATTCACTCCTTTTCTTTATTACCTTATTATTAACTTTTATACTAGATAGGTTAATATACGATTGTAATTTAGAAATAAAAGCGTTACATGCAGTGTCAACATTCATAT
Source organism: Platerodrilus igneus (assembly GCA_036346225.1). Lineage (NCBI taxonomy): Eukaryota > Metazoa > Arthropoda > Insecta > Coleoptera > Lycidae > Platerodrilus > Platerodrilus igneus. Next base: position 1,894,770 of record JARFIW010001670.1, read on the forward strand.
TCACAAGTTCACTCCAGGATTCCTTTTTTAAATTTTCAATGACTTTATTATACAAGATTATATTATGTTTACGATACTGTTTAATAGTTGAAACAGGTACCCGGGTTTTAAAATCAAAACTACAACCAAGGATAATGGGGTAGTGATCTGTAGTTTTACTATTTAGGATTATAGGCACAAGCTTGTGGTTTGGTAACTTAGTTTGAACAAAAATATGATCAATACATGACTTTGTTTGCTTTTCACATCTAGTACAATCGTTGATGGAAGAACGAAAGCCAAATTCAAGCATTAAATTTAAATAGTTGTTTGCCTGTGTTGTACTTGCTAGTATATCAATATTTGAGTCACCAATTATGATTTCATTTGTATCCAAACAAATATGCTCTATATATTCATTTATACAACCAATAAATTCATGATAATCTATAGTTGGAGGTCTATACAATGCATTTATGACTACTTTAGTATTATTGCAAAACAATTCTGCCCTTATAAGATTTATTTTATTTGTGCATATTACATGTACTTTGTGTTTTATTGAATTTTTAATATTTACAATATTCTTCAAGATATCTTAGATATAAGGAAGAGGTAACAGGGAAGGGATCACTTCATCGACTCATACTTTTCACGTCTGAACGTGTTTTTGATGATGCTCGGTAGACAAGTCCATGTTCTTTTCGACGATCCATTCTCACAAACTATCATTCCCTCCACGATTTTACATGTTCACACACTAAAACCACAAACGCAGCTGCATATTCATAACCTGAGAATGTAATGTTTGCAGTTTTTACACCACAAATCATAGGTCAATGTCCTGAAAGATGTGAGAACTGAATTTTCGTGGGATTTACACATCAAGTTTAAATTACAAATGATAAAAGAAAACTTTCCCATGCGGATTTAAAAATTCCCTGAAATTAAATATTACAATAAAAAGGTACAACCTTATTTAAAAAATGTACAACAAACTGATGTACACAAAAACATGTAACATGTCTAATACAATACAAAAACGTTTTTGCAAAATTTGTTTGAATCTAGGAAATGCAATAAAACAAACTAAAAGACAACTAGAAACACAGACATCAATTCTCTTTTTATGTTTAGTAGTTAAATATGACATAAATAAGCACTATCATTATGCAAGCTTACAATAGTACACATATTATTTCATAAAAAATAACTAAATTCATGAATGTGTAATACACAAATTTAATTTCAAAACCGAATGAATTAATAAAAAAAAAGTATAAAGATATACAGGGTGCTTCAGAATAAAGTAAATTGGGGAATATATAGATCTTGACGAGTTATCAAGAAAAGTTAAATAACAGTTTCCTGTAAATCCGCCCATTTCCATTATACAGGGTGATGAAGTGATATTGAAAAAAAAATCTAAGACGCATGTACGCCTTACAACCAAACTTACAGAAGTTTTATAAAAGGAAATTATATATTTTAAATTAAATAACTAGTACTTAAATGTTAAACAAAGTTTTATTATTATAAATATAATTTAATAAATTTTATTGTTTTAATCAAGTTTGAGTCGGACTACTTAATGATATAAGCTCCCAGCACCACTCAAACAAACAGAAAATAGAGAATAATTAATTACAATTGTTAACATATATTCTGTGATTAGTCACAGGTATTGTGATTCCTCCGAATAAGTCAGTTTGATGTACGGTTGGAATATCTACAGCCGAATTAGGAATGATTGCTTCATAGTGATCTCCATGTATCACATCCCCGCCATTTCCAGCACAATGAACTACAGCTAAAGGCTCGCAAACTAATTGATCTTGTTTTGCACAAAAATTATATGATGTGATACTGAAGCCGAAATGATAATAACAATCATTTGAATATCTATTAAAGTTTATATTAGTTTGTACTGTTATTTCTCAAATAAATTCGATTATCTCGAAAACTAAATGAGATATCGAAAAGTGTATAGCATATTTGTAATCAGTGTAAAAACTAAACAAGGTACATATATATCATTTATTGTATCATTATGGGAATATGGCAATGGACGACGGCAGCGACGGCGGCGATGACGACGACGTAGCGATTATATTAACCTAACTTACTTCGTAAGTTTGGTTGAAATACATGTTTTTAGACTATTTTCATTTAAGGTAGAGACTTTAACTTGAAAATAGGTATACGTTAGTTGTTTACTAATACCAATTATTACACTTCTTTTCGACAAAATGGGATGATCCATTGGCATAGAATAAGAAGGGTTATCAAACAATTTTGACCTATACTTTTTGCACACCCTGTATTTCATAAAAATTAAAACTCATAATTATTCTTCGTACAATTTGCCACAAAAAAGGTACTCTTGATTAATCTCCATAGAGCTTTCCATTTTCGAGACATTCTAAATTATGTCATAGTCAACTCATGCATGAAAACAACATATTATTAATTCTTTCAAAAATGCAAAGGTTTATTTTATGAATTCGACACGTATCTGATTTAAATCAAATTCAGTAATTTGACAAACATGAACATATTTCGTAAAAATAACGTTTCATTCATTAGCTTTACTATTAAAATACAAATAATAACAAACTGTTGCTGAACCTAGCAGGCTTCTCTTACTCGGCGTAGTTGTCAAAAGTTATACTTGTTCAATACGTAACTACAGCTTGCTTATTTCTTATTATTTTGTTAATAGTCGAACACAAAAATAGTAACATACATATTCTCTGAATATGCATTTGGTACTAGGAGAATGCCAAGGCAATTCTAAAAAGGTTGTAAGAAGATATGCAAAGAAATATCCAGGACGCATTGTTCCCAATAGAAAAACTTTTGTGGCAGTAGATAGACGGATAAGGGAAACTGGAACTGTTTTACCTGCTGCTCAACATCGTGAAATTGAAAGAGAAAAACGCACATTGAGCAATGTAGAAAATGTTTTAAATTTAGCAGAGGAGAACCCAGAAATAAGTACCAGAAGAGTTTAGCTACAAACGGGAGTTTCTCAGGTAACATGTTAGAGAATTCTAAAAGATCAACAGCTGTATCCCTATCACCTACAACAGGTTCGGGACCTTTTAGAAACCAACTACCAACCTAGAGTTGAGTTTTGTGACGGGCTGCTAAGACAAATTAGAAGAGACGATGAATTTGTTAACAATTATTCTTTTTACTGATGAAGCAGCCTTTAGCAGAAATGGCATATTTAACATACATAATGAACATGTGGGGTCAGATAAAACCCACATTTCCACGAGAACCAGCAGTTTTCAGCATAAATTTAAAATAAATGTTTGGGCTAAAATAATTCGCAATCAGCTGATAGGACCATTTATTTTCGAAGAAAATTTAACTGGAGAGCAGTATGTAGCTCTTTTAAGAAAACATTTAATAGGTTTATTTGAAGATGTTCCTTGTTATCGAACACTTAACATATTGTTTATGCATGACGGAGTAACACCTCATTTTGCATTAACTGCAAGGGAGTGGTTAAATAACAATTTTCTTAGCAGGTGGATTGAACATGGAGTAAATGCTCTCATTAATTGGCCACCGGAGTTGAATCTTATGGACTATGAAATTTAGGGTATTTTAAAGCAAAAAGTTTATTCGAACCTATTAATACTGTTCAGGAGTTAAAAGAGAGGATGGAAGATGTTTTTAAGGACTTAACCAATTCTAGGTTTATTCTACAAAAAAACTACTCACCAGATTAAGAAATGAACCCGAAAATGTATTCAAGTTGAAGGACGTCACTTTGAACATTTACTTAAATAATACGTGATATGAGCTGATTTCTATTTTGTAGTAGCGGCTCACTAAGTAAATTTTAGCTTATAGAGTCAAATATTCTTCAGTTTGTAAACACTGACAAGCTTATTAAATGCGTTATTTTTTTACTAAATGTATCTGATTTAAATCAGATACCAGTTTCGAATTCATAAAATAAACCTTTGCATTTTTGAAAGAATTAATAATACGTTATTGTCATGCATGAGTTGAGTACGATTTAACTTAAAATATCTCGAAAATGGAAAGCTCTATGGAGATTAACCAAGAGTACCTTTTTTGTGGCAAATTGTATGAGGAATAATTATGAGTTTTAATTTTTATGAAATACAGTGTGTGCAAAAAGTATAAGTCAAAATTGTTTGATAATTCCCTTTATTCTACACCAATGGATTATCCTATTTTGTCGAAATGAAGTGTAATAATTCACAACTAACGTGTACCTATTTTCAAGTTAAAGTCTCTACCCTAAATGAAAATATTCTAAAAAACATGTATTTTTCAATATCACTTCATCACCCTGTATAATGGAAACAGGTGGGTTTACAGGGAATTGTTATCTAACTTTTCTTAATAACTCGTCAAGATCTATATATTCCCTTTATGATACTTTATTCTGTAACACCCTGTATAATAGTGCCCTTTACAGCATAATTCATTGCTGTCACATACCCCTCACTCCAACAAAATAAAAATATTTTTAAAAATTCACGAAAGATGTGAAATTTCGTTTCCATGAAAGCAAAATGTCTTGCTACTCTCAAAACACTAGATTTACTAGAAAACATGGTTGCTTTCAAAACTTAATAAATATCTAGAGAACTGTAACAAAAAATACATACAAACTAAAATGCTCTGGTAATAGTAACACTTAGTATAAAGGCACATTTTAATCCTACGATATGTAACCGAAAAATAACACTAACTGCAAATAAATACATACCTGTACTACCCAGTAAATGACAATTTTTCAATACCCAACAATAAGCATATGTAACTTCTTCGAGAGCACGGGGATATGGTGCTTGTGGAGCCAAATTATAATCAATGCTTATAATGGGCACACCCAGTTCTTTTGCCCATTCGCGTAAATATAATTCATGTGACTGCGATGACTGTGCAATAAATCCTCCACCATGACAATGAAACAGCAAACCTACATAAATAAAAATATCACTAAATACACAGTTAAGTCTACAAATTACTATTTAATCCATTCGCTGCTGATCACACAACAAGTGTGTAATTTTAATGATTCATGATGCGAAAGTAAGTAAAGGTATAAGGCTTCAAAAAGTACAAAATTAGACACTAGCAGTGAATGAGTTAAAACGTAAAATGCAAAGCCTACAGCAAAGTTAGTAGTGAATTGGCTAAATATTAGTTACAATTATTATTGCCATTTGTTTAAAGAAATCTAAGCTGCCATAAATTATTAATTATTATTAAAACCATTTATTTAGAAAGTACAGCACAATACGGAAAAAATGCATATAAGAAAATAATTTTAAACTCTGAACAAAAATGTCATTCAAGCCCATCTAAATAGTACATACTAAAAACATACATGCTGCTAATAAAATCCTATAACAACTTGAACACAGGTAACCTTGATCGAACACTAATATATTTTTCGCCTAGCGTATATGAAAATGAATCATATTTGCCCTAAAAATGTGACTGAAAGTAAACCTTTGCGGCCCTAGGGCCGCTAAACTCATAACAGCATGATTTTGTAGGTTTTTCACAATCTAGACACCTATGACTATCATCAATAAAAATAAGTCACCAAGCTACCAGCACCTCAAATACTTACCTAGTGCCTACAAATTCTGGTATTACTATCCATAATAATGCTCAAGGGATAATTAATATCAATTACTATAATAAATAAATATGTCAAATGTTATTAACCTTCTTTATTTTGTGTTATTTTTCCTATTTTTTTTTCTTTATTGCTAGGCGAAAAACAGTTGTGTGTCACACAGGCAAAAATGCATTAGCAGCCCTTAGCTATCAGCTGCCCTTGCTCGCTTCGCTCGCTCAGGCATTTAATAGCTGTGGGCTGCTAATGCTCACTTTCTACCCTTGTGACACAATATACTATAAAAAATTGTCACCGTAAAAATTAAGAAACGGTTAATGCTTTACTCAAAATAGCACAAACTTAACATACACAGTGAGTACAAAACATACTGAATTACGTGTAATGCATCCCAGTTCCTTTGAAACTCACTTCCTCCTATGTGACCTCGTCAAACCAATAATTATCTTTTCATGGCCGAATTTAGCATTAAAAACTGAACTCCTTTCCCTATTCAACATGTTCTCTAAAGTTACAAATAACTGAGTTACCCATACGACACGCAAGAAATAGGACATCCTGTATATGCATATAATTGGGAAGGTTACAACTATAAAGTCTAAACAAATGGCAATTAATACATTACATAATAATTTAAAGAAAATATAAATTATTTTAGAATTGAACTAGCAAATTACCTCTGCTTGGTGGAAGCATTTTGGTCTTAGTTTGCCCTTCACCTACCATGCCCTCACGAGCTTCATACGAAATTAACCTAACTTGAACAGGCCTTTTACCTAAAACACAAAAACTTATATATTAATCCACACTAAGCAATAACATTTTCTATTATTTACAACTAGATTATGAAACTCGGCGTAATTGGAATACACTGAATTTATGTAAGTAGTTCATGTATGTTTCAAGTTTCTTTCAGTTATGTTATTTAATTACTACAAAAAGTCAAGAGGGTTCGTGACGAGATGAAGTAAACATATGACTTCTAGTCCAAAGTCCAAGCTTTGATTCTCATACAGCATCCTTTAAAAATGTAATGTGAGTATTCTTTAAAATAATATGCCCTCCTTCAGATAAAAAGTGCAACCAGAGACCTCGTGTATCATTGTAGTAATAAAAAAATCCATACCTTGCTTGAGACACCAAGAAATCCACAAAATTCTAAATTTGCTGCTGTGGTAGTTATCACCGAGTGGCATTAGTGATTAGCCATATTGCAGAAATAGGACCATGTAAAATAGATAAATAAAATCCAAGAGCAACAAATTTGCTACCATTTTATAAAGCAACTTTTGTATAATTTGAGTAATGATTTTTCTTAGCTTGCTAAGTGTACAAAACAGTTATACAAAATAAAGTAAATTAAAAACAAAATGTTTTTGACGTATGATTAATTTATGAAGCAATTATTATTCTCAGATTAATTTTAGTAGTCTCTGTACTTGACATTTACCAACATAAGTGGTTCATTTTTTCAGGAAGTTTTTCTAGAGCAGTTCGTCAATACAAAATAGCTTATTTTTTACGATTAAGAGCATGTCTTTTGGTCCTGTATTAGTCTTTTTAATGCTTGCCTTAACTGTGAAAAATGTTATAATTTATTTATATATTTAAATCAAACAATCCAATTATATGGAGCTGAGAAAATCTTTAATGTATAACAAGCAAAGCATAATAAAAAAATTAACTAAAATAAGAAGAGCTCTACATTTAAAAATTAAATATGTCAAACATTTTTAATACAAGTTTGAGAACATGCAAAATAAAATAACAATATCAGAAAGGAATTTTGTCAATGGTGTATTTTTTGTTTCTTGATGGTGTGTACCTTTATTCAGTTCAAACAATTTTTAGTAAATTGTAATCTTTGTTGGACAATTTTCAGGATGTGATTATTTAAAATTTTCTGTATTTTTCTAATAAATTAATTATTTAATTCTAAAGCAGCATTTCATACGTTACCCTTATTAAATGTTCAATTTTTAAATCAATTATTTCCAAATTATTAAATGCCCCATGAAGTAATATTATTTTTATAAATTACTTATTTTATACTTATTGCAATGAAATATCACTTTAATGAAATGATCAGTTTATTTTGAAAACACTTAGAAAAATGTTGCGGGAAGCAACATGATGAATATTTAAATGATATAATAACAATAACTAAAACAGTGATCAAAAAGAAAACAAAATCAGAAGTCATTAAGTATTCGTGTTTAAAATGTGATCCTCATTTCCAAATGTATACCGAAGCTTTCGATCTCAATTCTAAAGTTGTTGTAGCCACAAAAAAGTTCTTTCCTTACAACACATGTACCAAGAACATATTTTTAACAGGTCTCCCACGGATTCAGGTAGTTATGAATACTTACCAGTGAATAAAGTGTTCATGATCAAAAAGCCAATAAACAGTATGCATTATTCCACTATAGTAAAATATCAAATTTTGAAGGTGCTTGAAATCAGTCCAACACACATCATTAAACTTAGAGCAGTGTCTGGAAGAAGAAGATCTCAATCATAGAGTAAATTTTTGTTGTCATTCATTGGTGTTGATATCAATGAGTAGTTTGTGGACTGATGAATCAAAATTTACATGGAAGATCAAGTCAAACACTACCCCACGCTTAAAAAGGCATACTTAGTATAAAGAATTAATTTGACAACATTTCTTCTCTGATAAGTTAAACAGCACTATTTAATGCTTATAAAGATTATTTGCCAAACCTATTCCACAGCATTCCATTAAACGTAAGGTCCACGATGGTTATCTAGCATGATGATGTCCAGCTTATACTATTTGAGCAGTGAATGGATATTTAGATAATAAATACCTTCGCAGTTAATTTGATGTGACAGACTGATCTTGTGGTTTGCCAGGTTTCCAGATATCACATCAATCGATTACAATGTTGGAATCAACTAAAAGAATTGGTTTATAAAGTCGAAATAAATAACTAGGATCAAATAGTGCAACAAATTAACTAAGACAGTACAAAAGTTAAAGAAGAACTTACTATAACTACAACAACTTTAGAATTTCGTCAAAGAGCACGAGCATACAATAGAAATGGAGGATTCCATTTCATCAATCATTGTTTTAGTCAAAATTATTATATCACTAGCAGTCTTAATAATGTTACTCTTCACAACACTTTCGCAAGTTTTTTCAAAAACACGGATAATTTTATTACATTCATATTTTATTTGAAAAAGTATAAAATGAAGTAGTGTTCAAAATAATATTATTTCACAGGGTCCTTTATAATTTGGAGATAATTGATTTAAAAGTTGAGCGTTTAACAAAACCCAGGCATAACGGTGCTGCTGCAGATGTGTGTAATTTGTAGTAGATCAGTTTGTGACACATTGATTTGTTCTGTGCAGTAAAAATTCACATGAAAAAAACAATACAACTTAAAATTATTGAATAAACCTGAAAATTGTTTCAAATGAATAAGAATCAAAAGAACATGCAAATATCTCAAAGATGGCAAAACTTTGGATACAGGTATATTTATCTAAAAATGATTCCTAACAGTCTCCTGTTCTCCCTTAAAAAAATTTAATTATGGGTCATAGGTCTGCTGATAAGAAAATACAAACTTCTGTATGTTCTAAATATTCATATATACTTAATGCTAGTTCACAGTTACAAAGTAAGGGTAATAAGTAGTTAGCAAGTTAAAATGTTGCCAATTTAGCAGAGGGAGAAGGGACCGGAGCACCAATAGTCAGCCAAAATATGTAAATTACGTAAAGGGATTTTCAAAAATATGTACCATTTTACAGATTTATCTGTAATAAAACAGTGCAATTATAAAATAACACCTATTTAAATTCGTTTGTAACTTTTACTATGATGTAAAAATGCTCACATGAAAATCTAAAGAATACAAGATTTTGAATATACATATCTAAATTTTTTTAGATTTTTTGAAAAAAATTTAGAACTCAAGCCCGATTTACATTTATTAATATTGTTTTGCAATTACTTTACTTGAGTTCTATAACATGCCTCTTCATCTTTCATGAACTGTGCTGCGCTTAGTATACCACGGGCTACATTTGCTCCTACAAAAATCATTGTATTTTAATGCAATAGTTAATTTTCTTCTTTTAAAAGTTTATCCACTGCTTCCTTTATATAAAATTCTTGCCTTTCTAATTTCTCTAAATCAGTCTCTGGATCATAAACTTTTTTCCTTTCAGATTCGCATTGCTCTGGATTCAGATTTTTTCTTTCGTTAGTTCTTCTTCTTTCCTTAAATCTTCTATTTACTTCTTTTCCTTCTCTTCATTTAGTTTTCGTATGTGGTATTTGTAAAAACTGTGTGCCTTTAGCTAGCATTAATAAATCTTTAGTAATGGAAACCAACTGCACTTTGTTACCATACTTGTTACTCACAATATCGCAAATGGTTAGTATGGAATCCAGCATTCTTTCCATTATTTGAGCCTTTTTTTAACAATATGACCTGATAATGAAAATCCACATTCAAGTGACGCATTACCATGGATATGCACAAAGTAGCTTTTATTAAAATATGTAGTGATAGATTAGGCCGTTTTATTTTAAAGATGCCGCTCCAATATTCATCAATTTTTTGATTTTCTTGATACGAGAATTTTTCAAGTTGAAGTAATCTCCACTAGTCTTGTATGACACTTGCAGGTGTATCTATGGGTAGTTTTAAGCTATTTTCAGATATATTTTGCTCACAGGGAATTCATGCAGAATCTATACACCTTAAGTATTTGAAGAAAGTTGTGTGAACTACAGAGATGGTTTTCATTATATGAGTACAAGCTGCCTGGTAATGTTTTCTAACATTATTTCTAAATATTAATACTTCTAGTTGAAATATTTTCAAGATATTTATTTGGTGTATGATTTTAGCACGTAAGTCCAAGCGATCAAGACTTAAAAAATTATTTATAGAAAACACAGCTGTACTTTTAAACTTAATTTCAAAATTTCATATCTGCAAAATCTAATAATTAATGTATGCAATAATAATTTTATTTTACGATATAGAATATGAACCAATGGTTTATCACAATGAAAAATTTCAGTAAATTTAATAAAAACTGCTGCACAGGAAATCACAAATGAAATTTCCAATTTCATAATTGCTTACCATTCTGAATGGATCTGCACCTTGAAGAAGTTCTTACTGGAACTGGTAGAATGGTTTGTCTTTCAGTGAGCTAGAGACGAACTATAGGTTTAACAAAATTAATGGGGTCTTTAGCGAGGAACCAGACTAAGACAGGTTGCCCAAAAATGAACAGCAGCTCTTTCGGTATTTAGAGTGGCAGCGGCCATAGAGGTCGACGTGGCATTCTAAGTCACACCACTGCGTTATGGAAAGTAACGAGACACCATCACATTACCTCCATAGTACACAGCATGCTAAAATCTTTTTTTCTTAATCTTCTTTGGGAATTAAACCACTCAGAGTTTTTAAAATCGTGTGTATTTACCCATTTCGAATGAACCTGCACCTTACCGAAGTTCTAAATTACTAGAACAGGTGAAATGACTTGCATGTACTAATGAGCTAAAGAGCCAAACTACAGGTCCAACCAAAGTAGTAGGGTCGTTAGTGAGGAACCAGACTAAAACAGGTACCCGAAAGAGGGCAGCGGCTCTTTCGGTACTTAGATTGGCAGGGACCATAGGGGTCGGTATGGCAGTCTAAGAAACACTACCGCGATGTGGAAGGCAACGGGAAACGACCATATTATCTACCAAGTACACAGCGTACACTTAAATTGTAACAAACATGATGGCATTCTCTGGGGTAAAAGATTCCGGAGTTAAAATAGTCCCCCATTCGGATCTTCGGAGGGACTACTTGAGGATGCAATCGGAAAGTTAAAATAAGAGTCGGGAACATTCTGCAGTCGGAGCATGGAATGTTAGAAGTATGAAGCAAGTAGGTAAGCTAGAGAACCTAAAAATCGAAATGAATAGGTTATCACTAGACATAGTAGGGATCAGCGGTTCGGTGGCCAGAGGCGGGGATTTTGGAGTGGAGACTTCAGGGCAATTCATACAGGAGCAGAGGAAGGCAATTTGGGCGTGGGGATAGTTATGCGGAAAAAGATAGGATACTGTGTAGAAAATTACTTACAAAAGAACGAAAGAGTACTCATGGTTAGATTAGAATCTAAACCGGTAAACACAGTAATAATACAAGTATACATGCCCACCTCTAGCTACAGTGACGAAGAAGTAGAAGCCATCTACAAAGATATCGAAGACCTATTAAGATACGTAAAAGGACATAAAAATTTAATAATTACGGGGGATTTTAATGCCGTGGTAGGCGAGGGTAGGGAAGGAGCAGTAGTAGGTTTATTTGGTTTAGGCACGAGAAACGACAGGGGAAATAAGCTGGTAAAATTTTGCGACAAGAACAATTTAATCATCACAAACACATTATTTCAACATCATGCCAGAAAACGATATACGTGGAAGATGCCAGGAGATATAGGAAGATATCAAATAGATTACATTCTTGTTAGACAATGGTTTAGGAATCAAGTAAAAGACTGTAGAAGCTACCCAGAAGCAGATATAGATACTGACCACAACATCTTAATTATGAAGGCCGCACTTAAATTTAAGAATGTGAAAAAGAAAGGAAAAGGTACTTGGACTTAGAGAAACTAAAACATAAAGGTATTCAAGAAAGATTCGAAAAAAAGTAAAATGAATTGCTCAAAGATATCGGGAATATATCTGATACTAAGAAAGTAGAAACAGAATGGAATAACATTAAATCCAGCCTAGACATGGCGGCCAGAGATATTCTGGGGTATACACAAAACGAAAATAAGAAACCATGGATAACAAAGGATATCCTGAATTTAATAGAAGAAAGACGAAAATACAAAAATAAATCAGACGAAACAGGAAAACAGAGATACAAAGCTATAAAATGGGAAATTATTCAAAAATGCAGGAAAGCTAAAGAACAGTGGATTGATGAAAAGTGCAAAGAGGTACAAACGAAGATGGAAATAGGAAAGACAGACAAAGCATACAAATTAATTAGAATGAATTTTAGGGATATAAAACCGTATAGCAAAAATATAAGGGACGCACAAGGAAACGGCATTATAGAAACGTAGAGAAAGTGGGTAGATGGCAAGAATATATATGGAATTTATATGCAGGAGAGGAACTAACTGCATTAGAACAGGAGTCGGACATTGAAAATGATGACTTGGGATATCCTATACTTAGAGATGAGTTTGAATTAGCATTAAAGAGTCTGAAAAATGGTAAGGCGTCAAGTACAGATAAGGTGCAAGCAGAAACTCTAAAAGCCACTGGACAAGCAGTAACAGAACGTCTCTTCCAACTTGTAAGCTATATGTACGAAACAGGCGAGATACCCAAAGATTTCAAACGTAGCATCATAGTAACTATACCAAAAAAGAAAGGTGCGGATAGATGTGAAAATTTTCGAACAATAAGTTTGACAACACACGTGTGAAAAATATTAACTAGAATTGTGCAAAGACGAATGGAAAAAAGGGCAGAAGAAATACTAGGAGAAGACCAATTTGGGTTTAGGCGAAACAAGGGAACACGGGAGGCTTTTTTAGCTCTGAGAGTGATAATGGAGAAAACAATAGAAAAAGAGGAAAGCGTGTACATAGGGTTTGTAGATCTGGAAAAAGAATTCGACAATGTAAATAGAAAAAAAATGTTTGAAATACTCAAAAAGATTGAAATGAGTTATAGGGATAGACGAATAGTACATAGTTTATACAAAGAGCAAACAGCAGTAATAGAATTAGAGCAGGAACGTAGAGAAGTAAACATTAGGAAAGTGGTGAGACAGGGATGTGCCCTATCCCCATTAACTTTTAACTTGTACAAAGAAGAGGCAATGAATACTGTCAAATGCAGGAAGACATTTGGAATTACTATGCAAGGACAAAAATAGATATGCTTAGATTTGCAGATGATATAGCGGTACTAGCGTCTAGCAAGGAAGAATTAGAAGCTGCTCTTAATGAAATGGAAACGGTTCTAACAGAGAGATACGGTATGAAAATTAACAAAACTAAAACTAAAGTTCTAGTATGCAAAGGTGGGGAAAATAAATCAAAAACAAGAATACAAGTATCTAACACGAACTTACAAGAGGTTAAGGATTTCTGCTACCTAGGAAGCCAAATAACGCAAGATGGGAAAAGCACAAAAGATATAAAACAAAGATTAGCACAAGGTCGTGCTACATTTAACAAGAAAAAGCAACTACTGTGCTCAAAGACCACAAACATAGAAAAGATTGCTTAAAACATATGTGTGGAGCACAGCACTGTACGGCTGTGAAGCCTGGACAGTAGGAGAAGCAGACAAGAAAAAGGTAGAAGCCTTTGAAATGTGGTGCTACAGACGTATGATGAAGATATCATGGACAGACAAAGTTAAGAACGAAGAGGTCTAAAAATGGTAGGGGAAGAAAGAAATATGTGGAAAACGATAAAAAAGAGGAGAGATAGGATGATATGCCACATACTACGGCATGAGGGAATAGTGCGGAATATATTAGAAGCAGAGATAGGAAAAAAGAGAAGAAGAGGCAGACCTAGGTTAGACTACTGCACACAGATAGTAAAAGATTAAGGCTGTAGGGGTTTCAGGGAGATGTGTAGGCTAGCCCAGAATAGAAATCAATGGAGGTACGCATCCAACCAATCCCAAGATGGATAAACTAATGACGAAAAAATAACTGTGCTTAAACATGATGATTACTATAAGTAACTACAAGAATTGGTTGGGCAATATTCTCGAATAATGTTAAGTGTGTGAAAGGTTTTACTGGAAAACCATTATTTCGGCTTCACTGAATCTCGGTGAAATAGGGCATAAAATTAGAAAACAATAGAAGAGAAACGAGCTGTATACACATGCTGTGTGAGAATTTCAGGGAACTATGCAGGCTAGCTCAGAATATAAATAAGTGCAGGTACGTGTCCAACCAGTTTTGAGACGGAAAACCCAATGTCGAAAAAATAAGCGCAGATAAATGTGACGAATAGTATGAACAACTAGTTGTTTGTTGCAAAACATCTGCAACTAATGCCGACTGTGCGAAAAGATATATTGGAAAATATATTAAATCGGTAAATAGTTAAGTGTTGGGGGAACTTGGCAGTCACAGGCTGCTTACCTCCCTTCACAACCACTGAAGGTCGAAGAAATAGGGTATATAACTGTAAAACAATAGAAGGTGACCGAACTGCATCTAACAAGAAAGAACAGCGCCTATGAGGAAAGACAACAAACATAGAACAAGAAGAAAATTGTTGAAAGCATATGTGTGGAGCACAGCACAGTATGCCTATGAAATACGGGCAGTCTGAAACGCAGACAAAAAAACGGTAGCGGCCTTTTGAAATGCTGTGCTTCAGATGTATGACGACTATAGCATGGACAGACAAAGATAATAACAAATAGGTTATAGAAATAGTAGGGAAACAAGGATATCTGGGGAAAAAGAGAAATAGTAGGGCGGAATATGTTCTAAGGCATTTTTGGGGAATAGTATGGGATATATTACAAGCAGAGATAGGAAAAAAGAGGTAGGTGTAGACCTAGATCAGATAGTGATAGTTGCAGACTGTGCAAATTTCGGGGAAATCTGTAGGTTAGTTCAGAATAGGAAACAATGATGGTACGTGTCTAACCAGTTCCAGGACTGAAGACCTAATGATGATGATTTATTTACGTTTCCCAAAGAAGATTAAGAAAAATACAAAACAAACTACAACAAACGTATGTGCTAAAATCGTTTTAAAAATGACAATCTCAGGGGTAAAAGATTCCGGAGTTAAAATAGTCCCACATTCGGATCTCCTGTAGCGTACTACCTCGGAAAATGTAATCAGCAAATTAAATAAGAAGAAAAGATGAATTCGAAACATCTTTCAAGTCGGGGGGCGTGGAATGTTAGAAGCATGAAGTGAGTAAGCAAGCTAGATAATTTGAAAATTGAAATGGATTGGCTAGCATTAGATATAGTAGGTATTAAAGTCCAGTGGTCATAGGCAGATGATTTTTGAAGTGGAGATTTTAGGGTAATTTATACAGGATCAAAGGAAGAAAAATCAGATGCAGGATAGTTATATAGTAAAAGATAGGACACTGTGTAGAAAACAACTTTCAAAAAAACGAAAGAGTAGTCATGGTTATATTAGAATCTAAGCCGGTAAATACAGTAATGAAGAAGTAGAAGTGATCTACAAAGATATCAAAGAAATACTAAGATTCGTAAAAGGACATGAAAATTTAATAATTACGGGGAATTTTAATTCAGTGGTAGGTGAGAGTAGGGAAGGAGACATAAGGTTTATTTTGTTTAAGAACGAGAAATGACATGGGGAAATAGACTGGTAAAGGATACATAAGGAGATATCAAATAGATTACATTCTTGTTGGGCAACGGTTTAGGAATCGAGTAAAAAACTGTCGAAGCTACCCAGAAGCAAATATAGAAACTGACCACAACATACTAATTATGAAAGCCATGCTTAAACTTAAAAATTTGAAAAATGACCCGAAAAAGGTATTTTGACTTTGAGAAACTACAAGATAGATATCCACCACATATGTGAGAAAAAGTCAAACAAATTGCTGAAAGACATCGGGGAAAAGTTCTGATATGAAGGAGTAGAAACACAAGCACTAGTACATGAATCAGACATTGAAAAGGATGACAAGATATTCTATACTCAGAGATGAATTTGAATTGGCATTAAAGATTCTGAAAAATAATAAGTACAAGCAAAACTCTAAAAGCCACTGGACAGGCAGTAGCAGAACATTTCTTCCAACTCGTACGCTATACATATGAGATAGGCGAGATACCCAAAGATTTCAAATGCCACATCATAGTCACTATACAAAAAAGAAAGGTACAGATAGATGTGAAAATTTTCGAACAATAAGTTTGATGGTACACGTGTCAAAAATATTAACTAGAATTGATATTTGATATTTCCAATCAATTTTTTTTTAAAGAAAAGTTCTATATTTCCAATGTCTGGTCATTGACATACAATGAAATATAATTGTAAGGAAATGTTCATTTCTGTACTGTAAGGAAATTATTAGCGCACTACAAAAATTGAAAAATTACCGAAAACATTATTTTTAAGTAAGTTCTATATTTAACAATCTTAACACAAATATAACAAACAATTAACTTTATAGAATGTGTTTTATTTCAAAGTTAGTTGTTTATTATATTTATATTTCACCTTGTTGTAATTTAGTCATAACACCTAGGATACAAGATATGTAAACATATCCATAACAACCAGGGCGTAATGGAGGACGTTATGGTTTCATCACTCATGCCCTCAGAAATAAATCAATTTTTTAACTATTTATGCACCAAGTGTGTTATTAAGCTTTCTCATAGCTCTGTTTAGATTTAATGGATAGCAAACTTTCAGTTTCTTTTTGAGCTTGCTTTGCAATTATTGTTGGCTACTCTTGATCAGCGATTTTGCATTATTAATATTAAATAAATGTGACAAATGTCCAAAACATAGGAATGTCAAACTGTTTATTGTCATCATGATGTAGGTGTGTTTAATAGTTATGTAGTAAAATCAGAGGTAAATTCTAAAATAGAAAACTTACCTATCACCTATTTTTTATTTTATATATGAGGTGAAATATAAAATCTTGTATGCACCACTTGTGTTACTAGATGATAATGCCCATCGGGCGACTCAATCCATCCTTCGTGCCAAGGTCCTTGGGCTGAATGAGTCGCCCTCCGGGCATTATCATCATAATAACACACTTGGTACATAAATAGCTATTACAGTTATTTGACGATTAGTACAATTATAGAAAATACCAGCAATCAAATTTCAAAGCGTCAAGTTTGATAATTAAGTATCATGATACATTTCCAAATTTTGCAAAGAATTTCACGGCACCGTTTATTTAGAAATGATATTATTAATTCTTTTTAAAATTAAATAATGTTTTAATTTCTGTTATTCCTTAACGATTTGCAGAAAAATAGTATGTATACCACATAAGAAAAGCAACATTCCTGGACTCTGTGTTGCTTGTCTCGGCTTGCGCTTCGACAAGCAATCTTCACAACCTCTGTGAATGTTAAGCTTTTCCTACTAGGTATACAATATGTTATTTCTATAACAATAATTTTGATTTCCACTGTAAAAGTGCTTTTTAAAATGCTTAATGTAGCATATGCGTAAAAGAGCATTTAATTGAAACACGCAACTGCCTTGAACCGCATGATAAGTTAATCTGAATTTATACCAAAAGCTAAAAATACATAAAATACTAAAACACGCACTTACCTATATGGCTATTAGGAGCTGATACTTCTATATCCTTATTGTCTACAGATACAGTAAGTGGTTCGGGTGGGATTTGAATAATTTTAGACACAGCCACGATTTGGCCAACCACTGTAGGCACTTGTTTCATAAGTTCATGTTCGGCTAAAAACCAAAATGATTTGCAAAAGTCTATATTGGCATTTAAAGAAATGTTCACGATTCTTTTCGCCCTTTCTTCAGGATCAGTCAAATATTTTGCTGTTGTTGTAACAGAATTCCTTGCTTTTGAAAAGAAAGAACCTGTAGAAATATGTTTTAGGTAATTATGTATTTAAAATGTGCTGTGTACCTCTACTATAATAGGCTTCTGAAAAAATCACCATTGATAAATTTACAAATCTCACTATAGGACGTATTGACTCACAAAACTGAAATAAAATTATAATTTTTAAAATATTAATAATAGGTTAAACATAATTTACAACCAAAATCAGATACATATTTTCATATAAATAAACAAAATACACTTTTCATTAACCCAAAGGTAAACTAGAGAAGAAAAGGAAAAAGGCTTAGTATTAAGAGCCATTATCTTATCATCTAACTATAAATATAATTAACTCACACAGTCAACAACCCTCGCTTAAATATTTCTAATATGGTTACCTAATTCCTGCTTAATTTCAGTAACTGATTTGCTGTTCCTAGTGTAATGGGGTAGACTGCTATATTCAAATAAAGCTTTAAAGAATATAGATTTTAAGGCTTAGCTAATTCATGGTTAATTTCAGTCACTGATTTATTGTTCCTAATGTAATCAGGTAGACTGCTATATTCAAGCAAACCTTTAAAAAATATAGATTTTAAGGCTTAAATTTAGTTTTAATTACATAAAAGTTCTTACACGCTCTTGAATCGTAGTTATAAATTTTTCGTGCACATATGAAACATATCTCTTAAAACAGTCAGGCATCAAACCGTTAACAATTTTAAAAAATATAAAACATTGTTAGGTATCTTACTCTATCGCTAACAGACAACCAATCTACAGTATTCAACATTAATTTTATGCCAGTTCTTCTGCTACAGTTTCAAGCAGAGAATATGCATTCCTGCGGAGAAAATACAGGGCATGCTCTTAATCTGCTTAACTATGTTTACACGGGCAGGGTAGATTTCAATTTACGAGTTCGTGGAAGTAATGCCGATATGACCAGTTTAAAAGAAAGAGGTTAGATCTGAAGAGTTTGCCCCTCCAATAATTTGGAATGTTATGGTGTGTGTGTGTGTGTGTGTGTGAGTGAGTTGCATGTGTATGTGTGTGTGCATGCATGCACGCACGTGCATGCATGCACATGCATGAGTGTGCTCGTGTATGTTCATGAGTATGTGTGTGCATGAGTGTGCAAGGGTGCATGCATAGATGCGTATATCGGTTAATGCATGCATGTGTGTGAAGAGAGGAGCTGTGTTAGTTGTAAAAAACCCAAGAAATTGTCATAAAAAAGACTGATGTTGTTGGACATCCTGAAGTTAAACAGTGAGTAGAATGAGCTTTTATGTTTATTTAATAATTATTCACATGAGAATTGAAAATTGTTACATGCTACTACTTTCCCACTTTGCGTCAATTATTACAACGGTCCAAGCGTAATTTATTAAGACTCAAATTTGGTTGCAATTATTGCCGTAAAACAGGTATATCTATCAATAAAAATAAACCAAAGGCACCCTCCGCTAGTCTTCAGATGAAACCGAGTGGAGTGGGATTGATTTTCTTATGTTTAACCCAGATTCTGGTGACAAAGTACGTTGAACCTACATTCTTAAGGAACACAAGGTATCTTTTAAGCTAATTGCACAGGTAAGGGATACAAAGAGTACACTTTGCACTTAATTAGCGCGCATCCATGATTAATACCTCGATATTGTTCGATATATGGTAATCAAGTACTCGTTTAAAACGCGTCGTCTGCATGAACCTGTCAGTGCCCCCTCCATACAACATATCTCATTCGCTAGGCGCACTGACCTTCCTTTTAGTTCAAGAAATACATGCTTGGCACGAATGCATGCCATAACTTAAGGGTTAGTGTCCTATAATACGTGAAAATAGAAAACTGCAATTATATTTCTAGTAATTTAATTAAAGATGGAAAAAACTTTCAATATTCCTAATATTAAAACGAAAGCTTTGTGTGCCACAGGCATACCAAAATGTAAATGGTGTGTGTATTTATGTAATAACAAATTAATCAAAGTAAAGGTAATTGTTTTGTCAGACTAAATTAGCGGCGGAATTAATGTATATTGATTTTAAAAGCTATGTTAGTGAAATTATTGTTGGTAAAAGGGTCAAAATTTGGTAGCTTGGAATGGACAATGAAGTGATATAACGAAAAAGCTGGTATTTAACTGACTTCTGTTGTTATTAATGACATTTCCAAAATTTTGAAATTATAATGGCAGGTAATTTAATATGGGAAATGGAAAAATTGAAGTGATAGTATTATTGATGAATTTGATTTAATGCCTTTTTGGAATTCCTTTAGCAATACCTAGCCCGGTTGTAGTTAAGAAATTAGAGGGTTTCTTTTGTATACCTCTATTTATATCGCAACTATTTGATAGCATTTTTGTGAATCACCCTGTATTCACCTAAATATTTTCAAAATGTTGATGCAAGGATCATATAGTAACATGCCTAAGTTGGTTTTAACATCTCTAATAGTTACAGAGCAATCATCCGTCCACGTACTAAACACCCACCCTGTATACAGTGTGTACAGTATAAAATGCAGTACATGAGGATTTTGAAAACTGTAGGAGATACGATCTTGGTTAAATGGGACAAAAGTTGCATAATCATGAGGGTATCTCAGATCTGTTTTCAAATTTCACAAATTTTTCATAGGTTACTAGATATAAGCAAAAAATACAAAATTGACGATTTCTTTATTTGCTCGTAGTTAGTCTACTAATTGAAATAGAATGTTCAAATTTGGTACATCATGGTAATTCCCCATTGTGCTTCACATTTTCAACTTAGATTTTGTCTAGGGCATCAAGATTTTGCGTGACGATGTTCAACTTTTTATTTTTAAATAGCCGCCATATTGGATTTTTACATTTTTGAAATGCTGACAAAAAACCCTTTCCAAAGAGATATAACATGGCTATGTTTGATTGAATCAAAACACTAAAAATCACATAATTATATTTTGGTCGTAGTAGGCTTTAATTTCCATTATGACAAAGAGAAACAATTGCTCAACATCTGAGAAACGTCAAAGTTTCAAGTAGTGCAGTTTAAAAAAACAGTTAATTAATTTACATAGAAATTTAAGCAAAGCACTTGCGCTTGAAATGGATCGCTTTACTAACCGTGATAAATATCAAATGTTAGAATGTTTTATTCTTTCTGGAAGGAATGATGTTAAAGCCGCTGAATTGTATTTAAATGAATACCCAGAAAAACATCAACCAAACAGATGTATGTTTCGGAGATTACAAAATAATTTAATAAATTATGGTAGTTTTGGCTTGTCTAAGAGAAATAGGCAAATTAAAAAAGATAATGAAAACAGCGTTTTACAAACAGTTGTCAAAAATCCTCGTACTTCTCTTAGACAAATTCAGAATATAACAGGTGTTGCTCATTCTATGGCAAAAGCTATTTTAAAACGTTTCAAGTACCATCCATATCATGAACGACCATGTCAGGGATTACGTACTGAAGATCAAATTCGAAGAATGGAATTTTGTGCTTGGTACATCAGAAAGTGCAACGAAAATTCAAATTTTGCATATACAATTTTGTCAGATTTTGTCAGATGAAAATCCACATTTGAACCGCCAAGTTAGACATCAAGTTAAATGGGGATTCAACGTCTGGATTGGCATTATTGGAAGGTACATTATAGGTCCGTTTTTTATGATGCAAATTTAAACTCTGAGATACTTAGATTTATTGCAGGAAATGTGGCAGATAGACTAATGGAGCTTCCACTCGCTACTTTGCAAAATATGTTTTTCAAAATGATGGCGCTCCACCCCACAATGCTCTGATTATTAGAAATTTTTAATTCTGAGTATAATGAAAACTGGATTGGAAATCGGGGACAAATTAAGTGGCGGCGAGATCACGGATTTAACTCCTCTAGATTTCTTTATATGGGGCCATTTAAAAAGTCGTGTGTACTCAAAAACGTATGATAATGTAGGCCAATTACAACAAGCAGTCCAAGAGGCCGTAAATAAAATAACTCCAACTATGATAAGACGATCTTGTAAAGATGTTTATAAAAGGTGTCGGTTGTGTGTTCAACAAAATGGGGGGTTATTTGAACATTTAAAATAAATAATGAATTCATGTGGCTGACTATTATTATATTTTTTTCCCTTGATTGTTAATTTGCAATTGTCTGAACATGAATGACAACTAAAAACAGCTGAAATAATATTTTGTATTGAATAGATGCTAGTTTGTATTTATTCTTTGTTAATGCATAGTTATGTAAGTTCTGATTAATACAGGTTTATTTTCAATTTTCTACGTATTTTACTGTTTTTATTACCACTGAAAATTGAGTTTAAAATTTTTAGAGCAATTGTTTCTCTTTGTCATAATGGAAATTAAAGCCTACTACGACCAAAATATAATTATGTGATTTTTAGTGTTTCGATTCAATCAAACATAGCCATGTTATATCTCTTTGGAAAGGGTTTTTTGTCAGCATTTCAAAAATGTAAAAATCCAATATGGCGGCTATTTAAAAATAAAAAGTTGAACATCGTCACGCAAAATCTTGATGCCCTAGACAAAATCTAAGTTGAAAATGCGAAGCACAATGGGGAATTACCATGATGTACCAAATTTGAACATTCTATTTCAATTAGTAGACTAACTACGAGCAAATAAAGAAATCGTCAATTTTGTATTTTTTGCTTATATCTAGTAACCTATGAAAAATTTTTGAAATTTGAAAACCGATCTGAGATACCCTCATGATTATGCAACTTTTGTCCCATTTAACCAAGATCGTATCTCCTACAGTTTCCAAGATCCCCATGTACTGCATTTTATACTGTACACACTGTATACAGGCTGATTCAAATTCGAGGGCCACTATGAGGATCTTGCTTATTAATGCAAATAGAGGGTATGTTTAAATTCGGCAAAGTTGCTAAATTTTACACTAATTAATAATCTGCAAAACAATATGACATATCTCATTTGGTGTCCGAAATATTTCCAAAAATGTAAAAAACTGAATTTCTGTTTTTTATTGTTAGTGTCATTATTTCAAATAATATTCAAAGTTTAAAAGCACTTTCTCATGGCCAGTTTTACCCCCTATCGTATAGCCTGATTCAATTTGTTAAAAAGCATTTGTCATTACCTGACCATCATTCTGTACAAAGCTTTCATTGGAACAATGCTCAAGCAACAATATTCCTTATATTATATACTACATAGATGATGACACCAAAAAGTTGGTTCATTATTTTTATTTTGAATTTTTCTATTTTCTTTTATAATTTATTTCTTTCACAGGAACCCACTTCCACACCACTGCAGTTAGCCAACCATTATATCGTTACAAGACCCCTGTCCCTTCAGGGCAAAGCAAACTCATTTTACCCATAGTAACTGACAATTGTCTGTAAAATTCTTTCCACTTGCAATGCAGTATTTTCACTTCATAAAAAAATTAATAAAAAACTAAACAACTTTCGTGTTCATTGTTTAGTCAATAATTTTGAAACAGGTAAACTTAGCAGAAATCTGCAACCTGTTAATATTGAAATTGTGATAACAGCTGTATATTTAGGGCCGACAAATGGACGATACAAGCAAGGCAAATTCTCAGTGACCAGACTGGCTGAAGCTTATGCTCAAGTTCTATATTTTTATATACGTAACATTAGAAAACATTTTCAAAATAGTGCAAACAATAGATTTTTCAGAAATTATTAGAAATTTTGCTAAAAAGAATGCATGAAAAGATCTTCTATAATTTTTATATGTAATAAATCATGAAATTTATATGTGAATAACAATAGAAATAAATCTGACATAATTTTGTTTTTAATTTATAAAAATACAATTTCGGCCAAAAATTCAAAATTTAATATATTTGGAAAAAGGCACAAGTCACTTGAGGTCCGGCTTCTCTTCGGCACTGTGTATCATTAACTTATTTTAAAACTACGAGAAATAAAAGCTTCAAAGAATTTTTAAGTTCCTAAAATGAATTACGGGATACTCTGGCAGTAAATAAAATGCACAAAACAAGAAAACTCCAATTTGAGGAAGTAGAAATAAAATGTGATTTGACATTAAACAAAAAATGAAATACTAATATTTAATTCAATTCTTAATTATATAAATTCCAAAATTAGTAAACGACATTCAGTATACTAGCATCTGTCAATTTGGTTGATTTCTACTTAATTCGTTGAAAACGGAAAAATATATTAGAAATACAGATAATGGCAAATAGTTTTACCCACAGCTGACTAATACCTACAAAATACTTAAAACCACATATACAATGAAAATAATGTTATACACAGTATTTTTTATATTGACATGATCCCTAATATTAACATGTACATACAAAATTTGATTCTATCATTTGTGAAATATTTACGCACCTGAAATCCCAAACTTCTGCCATAAAAACAACACTGCTCAATATCCTTTGTTCTTGATATAAATTCTTCAGGATTACCTCCAACGACCCATAATTCGTCATCTTTCAAATTTTCAATTAAAGCTTTTAAATTTGTTCCAACACTTTCTAAACTAGAAAATATAGCAGCACAACATTCAACTTCCCTATTAAAAAATAATTATTATGGGGTTTTAATAAAATAAACACTTACTTGCATATAACACTTTTTCGGCAAAGCAAAGAACTACGCTTTAAACAAACTTTTCTATTCATACTTATGCCATGTGAGACGGCATAATTAAGTACGATAAGAAAACTACGTATTCCATTACCAGGAGTTGCTTCATCAAAATCAAATTTTGAAACTACAGCACGAAATTCGGAAGTAAAACGCCATAAAAAATCTATCGAGTTTCTTATAGATACAAATGAGTTATAAAACCGTTGTCCATTTTCAGATTTGTCATTTAGAAAATAATCAACATTATTAGAGCAAAGATCTTTTAGGATTTGGTAGTTCAGATCATTATCAAGACTAGTTATATCAGAATTTACTTCAACATTTGACATGTTTTGGTCCTATTACTAAAACTAAACAGAATAATCGTTAATATACTTACAATAAATACATATACTTTTAGTTCTAGATTTTTAATTTTTATTTATAAACACTTAACTTCAACAAAGGACCAAACATGTCATTTGAATTTTATTTAACCAAACAAAACTGACATTTCCACAATAGTTGCTCATGTGTCGGTAGTGGGAATGTAAATAATCAAAGGTTAAGGAACTGCTAGGGTTAAACTGCATTTAATACATTTTAAACTCACTCTTTAAATATTATGTTTAACTTATATAATCCGTTTTCCTTATTTGCCCCCAACTTAGTTACTAATTTGTTGTTAGGTTTGTTAGTGTATGGCACTAGGTTAAATTTGCATTTTTAACATAGCAGAATTAGAAATATTATACACTTAAATTAAAAACGTTACCTTTTATTTCTTTTATGTCAAATTCGTTACATTCAGGCATAGCGGTGTAGTGTAACCTACCTGACGACTGACCCAAACGCCTTCTATAAACGGTACACCGGACTCCATTATCTAACATCTAGTGGCAGTGGCTCGACGATACCTACGTTGTGTTGTTATAATGTAACCCAAATTCACACTGAGAAGTTAGCGTTAAGGCGGGAAGGTTTGAAATAAAACCACAGAATTTACCTAACTTGACTTTTAATCAAAGTAATAACCACTAAATAAGTCATTGGCATGAAAGCATAAGTAAACAGTGCCGTACTCAACCTGGGCGATTGGGGAAAGAGCACTGCCCTCACACTTTCAACTGCATTTGGCACATCTCGACAGGGACAGGTAACGTACTATTACACTATATTTTTTTTTAATCACAATTTATTGTGCTTTTATTACGCTATAATATTTAAATATAGACATGAGACTCAGTAACGTAATTTAATTCTTTATACACTTTGTATAGGGGATAAGACTTAACATGCCACCACAGAGTATGTAACTGAATCCAGCAAACTTACCCGTTGCGTTATAATTGAATGAATGTTACCTCAATTAGCCAATATACTCAACCAGTAAACATAGCAATGTATTCACAACCCTAAGTGTACGCTAATTAATGGCAAAAGATAATCTACAAATAAGTCAATCTAACTCAATGATCTCTATTGTAAAATATTCCCAATTACTGTTTGTACATTGATAAAAATGAAATAAATGCATGACATAATTAAACGTAATTTGGTTTACGGGTCTTAACACAAATTTTAAGGAAGCCTTTTCTTGTTCCACTTTAAGCAATTGCTCGAAGCTCACAATTGACATATAAATCGCATATAATATATAGATTAATTCGTTTCCGTTTTAACTGAACAAGAACGATATTCTAATCCTTAAACTAATTTAATACACCCTGAATCACAATTTAACTTCCACAAAAATAAGTCATTTACGAGTTAGAGATCCACACTTAACTACTAATCCTAATTAGTTATACTCATCTAGATACACATGACATGGAACGGCACGCCATCAGCATCCTTAACCTTTCTGCAACCATCACTTGCAGCTTTTAAACTCCAGTCCAAAATGATTTCTTATTGTACAACATATACCCAAGACAAAGACAAGACTCCAAACAAAAATGAAATAAAAATAAGAATAAAAAATCCTGGAAACCAGGATGAAAGAAATATATAACAATTAATGCACGCGACCATGTGCTACCAAACAAGCAAGGTTGAAATATAAAATCCAGTTCAACTGTTCCAAAAAATATTCTACTCTTCAACAATATTCTTTTTTGTTATGCTAGGCGATAAATCCCAATATTTTGGATGACTTTCTCTTACTCTGATATAGTCAGAAAATTCGCACTAGCATACACCATGCTTTAACCAAGCTGTTCACAAAACAATCAGAAAGGAAATACCTTCTTCTCAGATAATCCAAATCAAAACAGGAATGCAATATAAAGAGATTAAATTTCAATAATTAAAAATCAATAAGACAGGGCAGCATTTCACCTGCTAAACAATTATAACATTGAGTAACTCCTTTTAAAACAAAAGAACTCTTGTTAGGTACATGTAACAATTCCATAACATTTAAAATTAATTTCATGATATATCCTTTTTTATTTTGAGATATATTTATTAAAATGTAATGCATTCAAGTTCTAAATAACTATCAATTCCCTGAATGCAGACCTGTGTTTATTCTTTCAAATCAATCACATCAAAACTGTCAACTTATTTTCTTAATAAACAATAATCAATAATAGATATTATTTGAATTAAGATGAAGTTTCAAAACAACAAATTACTAGATGAATTCAATTGGTTTGAATGAAAGTTATTGTAATTAATGCTGTTTATATTTTCAAATAAGAAATAGACAATTAAAAATTTATAATACCAAAGCCAAAATGAATTAAGTTCTTGTAAATATCATGTATGTAAGATAAGTGTTTGCAATAAAATTAATTTGAAGTGTAATGAAAATTTAAACCGTAACAGTACAAGTACCCAGATCACCAACACTGAAAATGACGAGATGTCAACTGTTACCCAGACATACCACACATGCCAACTGAAGAAACGTTAGTGTAAACCAGCTAGTCTCTTCTGGTAGGTACTGAGATCGGATAACCAATACTACCCAGCTAAAGTTGAAAAGAGGAAATACCAGAAAGGTAAAATCTGCCTTGACTACCAATGTTTCTCCTCGCACGGACATAAAATGTTAGTAATATTCAACAAGGCTCGATCACACGCGCCCACATACATGCATTAACAGTTTCCAGCCCGTGTTACAAACTACTTCACAAAGGCTAGCCTTCTTTCTATTATTTGCAAGAGTACAACTACAAGTACATTGCCAAGACGACATGAATCGTTGAAATTACCTTATAATATGATTGCGCATAGTTAAAAAAGCGCTTATTATTGAATAAACTATATCCAACATAGTCATAAATGCAAACGCGAAAAGCACGAAATGGTCGATCATACCAGAGATTCAATTTAATTACATCACAACAATTATTACTAACGTTAAATACTAGTTAATTATATAGAAACATCGGCTAGATAATAGGATAAACAAAACAACAAATATATAATTACGAATTAACCAAGATATAAGCGGTGCAGTTGTAAATGTCATCAATATGCTGAAATAAAACAATTACACCTGATAAAAATGTTAAATAAAACATAAAAATATTAAACATTATTAAATATGTTGGCAGCAAATACATACCCAAAAATTCTATAGCACAAATACAAACCCAGATTCAAGCGCTAAATCTTTATACAAATGCATGTTAGTTAAATATATTAACTCTAGTAAGCAAATGGTAAAAATTTATCATTATGATTGCATCGGTTAAAACGGACTTTTAAAAATTAAACACATCGTGGCATTACAAATTACAAACAAAAGAATATACATAACAACGTTGTGGTTAATTCAATTTCTATCTTAAAACCAAAACAAATATAACATAGAAATATAATATTGTTCATATTCAAACTTGCCTAATAATTGGATTTAAGATGATGATCTAATATAATGTCAGTACTTCTCATTGTTTGTCGTAAAATTACAGTAATGGCACCTCTGATATTGATTCTGAAACTACATATTAAACAATCAACATCAAATTCTAAGTCAAAAGCAACAGATAACCCATAAATATATTTCTTCCAATGGTTAAATAACTAATAGTTTTACAATAAGCACCAACATCACATTCAACACAATGCTCTGATTACAAAATGTAATCAGATTACCTTAAATAACCACCACATTGTAAACTTAAAAACATTACTTTTAATTAAAAAACCGCCAAGTGAAATGTTTCAACCGTCCATCTTGAAATCTAAAACAAAGTCCTTTAACCCTTGTTGACTAGATCGATCGTCCGTACATATGCGCCCCTTATACTGTAAATTCTGACGTCACGCAATTCGTTCAGAAGCCTGCAAGTGGTTACTGAGCTACTCTAACAAATACCTTCGAATATCAAAATGTACACTATATTATTTGTAATAATTATCAACCAATGAGAAATCGACTTAAAAACCCTACAGATCACTACAGAGATAATAAAGTAGAAAGACGCTAATATGTGTTAAAGGTGGTAACGTGTCAGCCATATTGAGTCGTCGTTGTTGTCACTTGTATACACGTTTGACTTTGTAGTACATTTCAACAATTTAGTGTGTGTGGTGTGTGTTGCGCCCGCGTGTGTGTGTATGTGTGTGGTGTGCGTGTGTATTTGCGTGTGTGTATGTATGTGTGTGGTCTGCGTGTGTGTGCGCGCGCGCGCGTGTGTAAATAATATTTGCAATCGCTAATCGTATAATAGCTGTAGTATCGTGCACCGCTAGCGCTTGTTACAGTATAGATTACGTTGATAAAAAAAGCTACTGGAATAAATTTTCATAAATATGTAAACAATGGTCAGGGACGGATCTTACGCAATTATGAGTACGATAACATAGACTCCGGTTGCTTGAAAATATTTTAATCGATATAGTGTTTATAGTTTTTAGATTTCTGAAAAATCCGTAGTGACGGAACTTGTGTCATCACCATTATTGCAACCCCTAGCTAAAGTCAGCCAATACGTATCACTGGAATTGGGTTATATAAAATAGGGCAACAATTAGAATGCTGCAAAAAGAGAATATACTGGTATTTCATACAGTTAGTACATAGTTGTCGTCTGCTTGTAATTGTAAATTATAATTTTCTTGATTAATTAAATTCGTCGTCTAAAGCATTCGTGTTCAATGTAATCAGCATAATTGCAATGCGTTCATTAAGCAATTATAGTACTCATATTTATAATTTATATTTTGAACATGAACAACGCCAGAAAAAATCACGGAGAAATTAAAATTAATCAACTTCTGTACATTGTAAATTTGAAACGATCTTTATTTAGCGATATCCCATCCAACCCAATTGTATTCGTTGTAAACAATCACGTGGGTACTGCGGATACTTGAGCAAATAGCCATGGGGATGCAGCCTCACAAAAGCATTTTGTACTTTACAATAACTTAATTTCAATCACAATACAAATCTGGGAGCAAATACAAAAGCGAATATATCAGATTACAAGTATTATTTAGTTAATTTCTTAAATTACGATGGCTCTTATTTTTAAATAAATTTTATTGTTTGCAAAAAATTTTCTGCGTTTTTGGTATTTAATTTTATTTGTGTGCTTACTATTTAAAATAATTAAAACAGTAAAAGCCATAACCTTGTCAGATGTAAAACAACCTGCCTTACTTTTTTTTTATGCAATCGTATAATATTCATTTTAGTATCATGCAAAACGTTAAGATGATTTTTAACGTGCTTCCTAGTTTAGATGAGTAAGAGTATAGTCTAAGAATCTCATTCTATTTCTGTAGGCCATTCTTATTTGGATTCTGAAGACACAAAAATTTACAAAAAAGAAAGGAAAAGAAGAAGCTAGGAAACGAAAAGAATTCCATAAGAATATGAGTGTGAAACGTTCTGTGTCAAACATGGCACAGAAATTAAACAAATCTTTGGTTAAAAACATGCTACAACTAGAATTGATAGCATTTAGAAGAGTCGCTTGATCTTAATCACAGCACTGTTACTCAGAAGAATTTGCGATCATTCACTAAAACTTAGATAAAGGCATTACGGTTGTGGATGTTATCATAACTGAGAGGCGGTGTAAAAAATAAAAAACATTTAACAGATTAGTGAAGGGATAATAGCAATTAGACTAAATACAAAACAAGAATAATAATAGTTTACTTCTACATGCCTACATCAGATCATGATTATGAAGAAATTGAGATAAAATTTAAAAGATTATTTAAGACGTTAAAAAATGAAAGAAATTGATACTTATATACCCTTAACTTTTGTAAAAAGTGAATTGGTGCCATTCTCAAGAAAATTGATATGAAAAAAATTTCAAAAATTTTAACAGTTAATGTAGAGGCAAATCACTTTAAGAAGAACCCAACGTCATATGCCAGATTGCGCAGAAATGTAATAACAGTGGCGTAGTTGAGTTATTACAGTATAAACGGAAGATATGGCGTTAAATAGTAATAAAATAAACATAACCAATTAAATTATAATTTAAAATTTTTAATATAATATCGCCATATAAGTTGTGTGCATCAATATCCCTAAAAAATACTGCTATAGCAAGGCTATTTTGTAATATCCGATAAAGGAAATGATTGAATACCATGACCTACTTAAGTGGTTTCTATCTCATTCTAGTGTTCTGCAAACACATCTGTTGAGTAACTTATTGTTTTATTAATGTTAATTGTTATATAAAAGATATTTTATATTAGTTAGATGGCGGTTTAAAACTGTCCGTCTGTGTATCAAGTAAAAATAAATAGTAATGAAATCTAAAACTTTTACAAGGTAATATCCGATTGGTTGATCATAAAACTCTACTCCACTAAAACCTGAATACTGCCATTCCTAATTACATATAATGAACTGTTCCTAACTAATTTTTGCTTTGTGCGCATGATGACGTTGTCTTCTTAAAGTGATTTGCCTCTATTAATGTACTGTGCCATTAATCAAGATTAGTTATAGGCAAATCACTTTAAGAAGAACCCATCGTCATCATGCGCACAAAGCAAAAATTGGTTAGGAATAGTTCATTATATGTAATTAGGAATGGCAGTATTCAGGTTTCAGTGGCGTTGAGTTTTATAATCAACCAGTCGGAAATTACCTTGCGACCGTCCTAGAGAACACAGCCCAAGTGTCAAGGTTATTTTATGTTCGTTTGACATTTTCAATTTATCTCAGCTGTTTTTTATCCTTTGTATATTATTTCATTTTCTGCTATAAAACAGTTCTTTTCAGAACTAAATTACGTCGTTTTGTAATTGTATAGAGTTATTTTGTATTCAACATCAAAAACAATCACAATTAATAAAGTAAAATTGTTAGGTTAGGTTATGTACTCATGTAAAAATAAAACGTTATTATTGCAGTACAAGGATGGAGACTCCTTTGAAGAAGGCCTATGGCTCCAAGGGACAAATACTACATGGACAAGTCAGAGAAATGATTTTTAATGTTATTCAATTTATGAAGCAGGAAGCAGTGAATGGAGCACCACTTATTCCTTTAGCAAGTTTTAGAGAGCGAGTAATAGCTGCTACAAAAATATCTGAAAGCACGTACAAACGTATTGTTAAGGAATCGAAAGTGAGGGAACCTTGTGAATGTCCTACATTTTCTACCCCTAACAAAAAGAGACAAAAAACAGCACCAAAAAGCACTTTATTTCCTGGTGAAAAAGAAACTATCCGGCGTGTTATTCATGAATTTTATATAACTGAGAAAATTCGACCTACCATAAAACGTATTTATACCAAAATCTCACAATCAGGAGTTGATTTCACTGGTGGGCTGACTACTTTCCGTAAAGTCATAAAACGCATGGGTTTTAGGTATGTTATTAAACTAAACATGGGCACTGAATCAATGTAGTATACTTTGCAGGTGGCAAAAAACTTCGGACAAGAGGAGAATTTTAATGGAATCACATGATATTCGTTATAAGCGTATTGTGTACTTAAACCAGTTAGTTAAATTTAAGGCTGAAGGCAGATCCATTGTTTATACAGACGAAAGCTATTTACACAGCAGTCATACTGTGCCAAGAGAATGGTCTGACAATAGTACAAAGGGCTTAAAAAAATCACTGCCTAAGGGCAGACGTTTGATTATGGTACATGCTGGAAACCAAAATGGATTTATTCCCAATGCTTTATTAATGCTTACTTCAGGTATTTACAATTAACTTTATTTTGTGGGTACTTAAAAATAATGTTATTTAGGTGCTAAAACTGGTGATTATCATCATGACATGAATTACGAGAATTTTACAAAATGGGTTGCAACACAATTAATTCCTAATCTACCAGAAAAATCTGTACTGGTCATCGATAATGCTTCATATCATAATGTTTTAACTGAGAAACATCCTACAAGTTCTTCTCTGAAAAGAACAATGATTGAATGGCTTGTACATAGGAATATTATGCATGATCCACTGCAAACAAAAGCACAGCTTTATGAATTAATTAACATGTATAAACCAAAGCAAGCAATGTATGCATTAGACACGTTGTTGCACAAACATGGCCATTCAGTATTGAGGTTGCCGCCCTATCATCCAGAACTTAACCCGATAGAGAAGATATGGGCAATTGTAAAAAATTGGGTCGCAGCAAGAAATACTACATTTAAGCTAAACGATGTGAAGCAATTAGCTTTAGAGAAATTTAATTCAATTACTGCTGCAGAATGGGCATCTGTTTGTGCTCATGTTGACAAAACAGCAGATTCGTGCTTAGCTACTGAGAGAATTTTAGACGAAGCTATAGATCATTTATGTTTTACAGTAAACACTGGCGATTCTGATGATGGAGATGAAGAACTTGAAAGGGATTATTGTAATATCAGTGGCATTGATTCTTTTGATGATTCAGAAAGTGATTAAAGGAAATGTTAAAAATTAAAAGTTTAATAAACTTTTTTGTAGAAGTTGTTTTAATTATCAAAAGTGTTTTTTGATTATCTATGTTGTATGTTTAATTTAATCTTTAGTTATACAAAACAGTAATATACTAAACTCCATGCGTTGAGCATATCCTAACAGACCTATTAGTCATTCCTAGTGGTAAGAGATATTCTTTACCAGCATACGTCCTAGTCTTCGTGCCATAAATATTGTATCGACTGCAAAAGTTAGTTTATTTGAATTTACAATTATGCTATTGACAATAAGGTATACACATAAAGACCACTATTAAATTTTCCGTTTTGTGAAAATGTTTTGCCATTTTCCTCTATACTAGTATTCTTGAACTTTTTTAAGTTAACTTAATCGAGGCAGAAATTAGGTTATGTATTAAATTCAGAGCTATTAAAGCCTCTATTGATAAAACTTGATCTTAATGCATCTTGCCGTTAATGATCAAATCTTGTTTGACCACAAAATTTCCTCATTTGCAAGGAGTATGGATACATAATTTTGTAAAAGTTTTAGATTTTATTACTATTTATTTTTACTTGATACACAGACGGACAGTTTTAAACCGCCATCTAACTAATATAAAATATCTTTTATATAACAATTAGCATGAATAAAACAATAAGTTACTCAACAGATGTGTTTGCAGAACACTAGAATGAGATAGAAACCGCTTAAGTAACATGGTATTCAATCATTTGCTTTATCGGATTTTACAAAATAACCTTGCTATAGCAGTATTTTTTAGGGATATTGATGCACACAACTCATATGGCGATATTATATTAAAAATTTTAAATTATAATTTAATTGGTTATGTTTATTTTTTTACTATTTAACGCCATATCTTCTGTTTATACTATCAGCATACTCTTATATCTTCTATCACTAAATTCTGCCAATTACTCTGCTTTAATCGGGAACTGAATGAAAAACGAAACGGGGTGTGGTAGTATTTATAAGATGCACCCCCCACGGTCACTGTAATAACTCAACTACGCCACTGTTATTACATTTCTGCGCAATCTGGCATATGACGTGCGTCTCGCGGTAGAAATAACGCGGCTGTAATGACAGTTGTAAACAGATTGAGGTTACGTAATTTTTTTTATTTACATAAATTGGACGAGGTCTGTGTTAATGTTAAATTGATTGTTTATCTTCTTATTTATATAGGAGAAGTAAAAAATGAATATTTGCCAAGATTGTGGTTCTGCATTTACGTAAAATAAAACTTTGTATGGCCACTTAAGTAAATTTCATGATTTGAATATAAGAGACCAGTTTCTATAAGCAACAAACTTTGGATAAAAAAGAAGTTAAATTTAGTGCAATGAAAGAAATTAACTTTACACGAATGTTATCTATATATGTTAGCTCTTGTATGTATATAAACAACTTGGTATTTTGTACTAACTTGTTGCTATTCTAGGTATCTTTCGTACTTGTGTCAAGATGCAGTTTAAAGGTACTTTGCTGGGATTTCTTTAATTTGATTTGTAAATTATTAATTACTTGAGTGAAATGTGTTTAATAATAGTAATAGAGTCTTGCGGTTTCAATAATTGTATTTTTATTTTTTAAAAAGTAAACACGTTATGTACCCATATACATTTTCAGTAAATACCTAAATTAATTAAGAAAGAAACTAATTTTATTTTGTCGAGAATTTTGTTTGCACTGTCAGTCGACTAAAATATGTAAAAAAACAAGGTAGAAAATTAAGATTATTTTGGTACTCAGACTAAAAGTTTTTTTTTTTATTTAGATAGTTTACTAGATCAACAAATAAATGTTTTACATAGTAGATTTAATTAATATTACTTTAACACAGAAGCAGTCTTTTCTGAAGTCGGATCCGCAATTTTTCCTTCTTCGTGAGTGCACAAAATATTATTTTTAGTTACCTATATTTAGTATATCCTGTGGTAGTTTTCTTTTTAACCGGGTGTGCATGTTTTTTTTCGCCGAGTTTAAAGTATTTTGCATTTTTGCTTTCTAATGTGGTTGAGAAAAATTTTTTTGCAATATGAAACACATATGCCTTTAATTGGCAGTATGTTTAGTTCTTCGTGTATTTGCGTATTTCTAACAAACCACTCAGCGTTTACTATTATTCGAAGTACTTTGTTCTGAAATGTTTGTAACTTTTTATAATTTGTTTTGGTTGTTGCCAGCCATACTGGGCAACCGTAGGTTAATAGTGGACGATGACGGATTTGTAGATTAAACTTGAACATGATAAGCGTAATGATGATTTACGGTTGATTATTGGATAAAGTTGTGACAATCTTGTATAGCCTTGATTAAGTTTTTGGTTGATGTGATATTTCCAGCTAAGTCGTGTATCCAAGTATAATCCTAAATATTTTACAGCTTTATCGGTGGCATTCCAGACAATAGTTTCTTCGTTGACAATTATTACATGTTTTGTAATTAGGTTGTGTTTAAGGGAAAATACTTTAGCTTCGGTCTTATTGGGGTTTATAGTAATGCCCCACTTTTTAAACCACTCATTTATGTTATTAATAGCTGTTTGTAGTTTAGCCACTGACGTGTTTAGATCACTGTCTTGGGTCAATATAACTGTGTCGTCAGCGTACATTGCAATTTCAGCTGTTGGTAGTGTTGGGATGTCGGCAGTAAATATATTATATAGGGTCGGTCCAAGAATACTCCCTTGTGGAACGCCAGAGTTTATTGATCGTATGCTGGATGTTTTATTGTTAATTCTTACAGCAAAGGTTCTGTCATCAAGAAATGAGTGTAATATCGCAACTAAATATGGTGGTAATTCTTGTTTAAGAAGCTTGTATTTTAACCCATTTATCCACACTTTATCAAACGCCTTTACTATGTCTAAAAATAAAGCCGTTGTGTATTTTTTCTCTTCATATCCTTTTTCGATGATCTCTGTTATCCTTAGTAGTTGATGCGTGGTAGAGTGACCTTTCCTGAATTCACATTGTATGGGTGGGATAAGTAAAAGCTCCTCAATTTTTTCATTGAGTCTCTCTTGAATGATTTTTTCTAAGATTTACCTATACCCGAAAGTAGACTTATAGGCCTGTAGCTTTCCAATTTATTTTTTAGTTTCCCAGGCTTATGGAATACTATTATGTGTGCAAATTTCCATATTTTTGGGAAATATCCAGTACGCAAGCATGCATTAAAGAGACGTGTGAGAAATGCTATTGCTTTTTCTGTGAGATTTTTAATGATTTGATTTGCTATTAAATCGTGACCAGGAGCTTTATTGTTTGAAAGAGTTTTAATTACCTTAATTATATCCTTAGTTGTAACTGGTTTGTGTCGTTCAGTAATTATTGGTTTATGTATTTCAACGTATGTATTTATGTCAGTAACAAACCCTCTATTGTATTCACAGATTGTGGGGGTAAATGTATTTTCGAAATATTTAGCAAATATCTGCACTTTTTCTTCGTCTGTTTCGTATATGGTGTTATCTTCAGTAATGCTACTTAGGGTTTCAGTTTGTTGAAGTAGTCGTTTGTAGTCCTCCACAGTCCGGGGTCATTAGGTTGTAATTGTGCAATAATGTTGTTATAAGACTGAAAGTAGTAGTTATCCATTTCCCATTTTATTCTATGTGATAATCTATTTACTTTGGCCTTTGTGTTTTTGTTGCGAGTGCGCTGCCATTCTCTTCGGTATATGGATTTTTCTTTAATGAGGTCTAGTATATGTTTGGGGGGTATTTTGTAATTTAGTTTTCTGTGGTGAATTGTGGTCATTGTAGTAGCAGATTCTATACTGTTTTTTGTAGTGTCATTGAAGTGCAAAATTGCCATATCGATGTCTGTTGGTTTTGTCATTTTCGTGTTGTTATTCAAATTTTCGTTATGGTAATCCTGGAATTTTTTCCAATTAACCTTTCCTTTTATCAGTTTAGATAGAGGTTGATTAAATTCAGGAGTTGCATCGGAGGTTATTAATACTGGCAGGTGATCAGAGTCAAGTTCAGCTATTACCGTTTGTTTGATCTGTTGATAGTAATTTTTAATTAATACTATGTCTAAGATATCTGATTTGTGATTTAAGCGATAAGGTTGATGTGTGTGTTCTTCTGGTGCTACTACTTGGTATAGGTATGTAGTGGAATAGTTATTAAGTTTAATCCCACTAGCGTTGCTAGTT
Source organism: Platerodrilus igneus (assembly GCA_036346225.1). Lineage (NCBI taxonomy): Eukaryota > Metazoa > Arthropoda > Insecta > Coleoptera > Lycidae > Platerodrilus > Platerodrilus igneus. Next base: position 1,932,702 of record JARFIW010001670.1, read on the forward strand.
CTGCATCCCCATATTGTGTGTTTGCGGTTGAAGTCTCCAATAGCCATTTGCATTATATTTTTATCAAAAAGTTTTGCCATATCTTCTTCCAATAATGTTTTGTTTGGCTGCCGATATACGCAATTAATGTGTACGAATTGATTGTCCTTAATATTCAGTTTGATTTCTATGACTTCTAGGTTGATATATATGTGTTCTACCTTATAGCATGTGAGAGCGCGTTTAACAATTATTGCAACTCCACCAGATGCGACAATTGCATTTCTGTCATTGCGGTAAATGTGGTAACCTGGGATTTTGAAACTTTCGTTATTTGCAAGATGGGTTTCTGTGATGCAGGCAATGTCTATTTTGTACCTTGCTAAAAATGCAATGAATAGTGATCTGCTTCTTTTTATTCCATTGGCATTCCAGTTAAGTATTGTTAAATTATTTATGTGTGTTGATTTAAGGTCCATTAAATATATTAGGAATGATATTATTGATGAAAAAGGTTTTAATCTGTGGTAAGAATTGCGTTATTAAATCTTTAATAATTTTGATCACATTTTCTATAAAAGCATTTACTGTAGGATTATTGATGTTTTCAATGGGCCTGTTATCTTGTGTGTTCTTGGTGATATTAGCATACGATACTTGTCGGTTAACGATCGTTGATTTTAAATTCCTGTTCTGATAGCTGCGGCTTGGACTATTGTTGTGTTGCAGATATTTGTGATGTTGGCACCCTCTGTAATTCGCTGGATGTTGTTCACCGCAGTTAGCGCAAATTGGTTTTTCATCTCTTTGCTTATTGCAGCTTGTGTACAGATGATTACCTGCACATTTAACACAGCGTGGGCTCAAATTACAATAATTTTGGCGTGGCCATACCTTTGGCATCTATAGCATTGAGGTATATTATTGGATTTCCTTCTTGCTTCAACACTTATGATGGTATTGGCGTTTTTTAATTTTAGCTTTTCCAATTCATAAATTTTTTTAGCGCCATCATTATTGATCAGGTTTACAGCACATAGTGGTATAGGTTGCTTTTCTCTGTTATATAAGCGACTTATGTTTATAATTGGTAAGTTGTAATTGACGAGATCTTCTTGTATGTCTTCTGGTGATAACGATATTGGAATATTTCGAATTATTACTTGTAAAGGTCTATCTTTGGAATTTTGGTATGTGTGAAATTCGATATTATTATCTACATAATATTTTGTAAGGCTTCGATAATCGTCTACATTATTTAAATTGATTCGTAAATATTTGTAGTTTGTTATCGTGCTGTAATTAACATCTGTAACGATTTTATTAATATCAACGATGACTTCTTTGTAGTTTATTGAATCATGTAAGTATATGGGTGGCACTTTATTGCATATTGGTTTAGATGTTTGTGTCGATGTTTGAGCTTCTGTTTGGGCATCGTGGTTATCGTTATCACCATTAATATCATCAACAATGTGGTCTGGTAGGTAGTATCTATTGTTTTGTAAATGTTTATCAAAGTTCCATTGATAGCGTTTTGAGTTTCTCCAATTGTGTTGTCTGTAGGAGATAAAGCAGATGCTTTGCGTTTGTTTTGGTTCGTTTTCACAGCAACAGCAGTGAGATTCATGTCCATAATTAATATCTGGCTAATATTCCAACAAGGACCGCGGATGGCCTTGTTGGAACAAACACTTTAGCACAGCAGTAGATATTATTAGTAGAGCACTATTAACAACCTCTCGCGATAGCTACGCGCACTCGACTCCTCAGACTAAAAGTAAAACTAAAATACTTCACTGTTAATATAAAAACACTCAATCCGACAGATTTGACGAAATTACAATAACTTACCAGCGCTTGTAACACTGATAAAACAAAGTGAGAACTGAGAATTAAATTAGATTAGTGGCGTACTTGTAGGTTTCCCATCAAAATCGCTGGGATTGTAATAATTTCCAGTAATTTGTACATGTATTTCTGCGAGTGGTTTCCCTTTCGGATTTTATTTTGCAAACAAGAGAAAGCAGAACAAAATCTAACCTTATAAGCTTTAGTGTTCATTAAACCTACTTTCTACTGAGATAATACACTGTCTTATCTTAACATAAAATCAGGTGATGTATGATCAGATCTTCTATGAACATTAACATTAAGGTTTGAGTTATTAACCAAACCATCCCTAATAAAAATTTCTTCTGTTAGGGTAGGCTTTTTAAGATCATTATTCCTTGTTGATTTCTTCTTTGTCGAAAAAAACCGCACCTGATGTTCTACTTTTTTATTAATATTAATCTCCTCTGTAGTTTTTAGATCAATAGATTTTGCTTTATTTAATGTGTCAATGATTTTATCAAAATGTCTCATTATACCCAGACGTTCGTCGTCAGTTAACGAAGCATTGTCACATAGGCCTATTATTAGCTCGGCTTTTTTTTTAATAATATCATCTTTTGAAGATTTTGCTTCATGTAAAATATTACTGCTGAAAAGTTCATTAACGTTACTAATATGCAAAGGTGTGGCAATGTCAAGATTCGATTTGTAAAACTGTATCGCACAAGCATGTATGTTTTTGCAAATGTTAAGCTTTATCATGTTGTCAATACAGGTGCATTGAAATGTATGAACGCATATGTTGCACTTTGTACAACTTAGGCATGAACCTTCACAGGCCTCATCTACTCTGATAACTTGATACTGTTGAAAAGCACAAGTGGACGACGTAACTAAAAATTCCTTATCATTTTCAAGACGTCTAATAAAATCTGATGGAATTGTTAGACTTGCTTTATGACTTTGTTTAATTCTATTAATTTTGTCATTGGAAGTATTCTTTGCAAGTTTAATTATACGTTTAAACAAGCTATCTCGAGCAATTTTCATTACTGCATTAATGCTTTTGTCCAAACGTTTTACTTTCCGACCTTCCAAATACACATACTTCAAAACTTTGTGCATCGATTCAAGATACATGTTAGTGTTTATTCCTAAATCCAATCGATAGCAATATGCCCAAGATGTTGGACGATTTGCATAATTATTATGAAAATATTCAGCAAATAATTGTGTATCAACATCGGCATAAAGATCTTCTACTACCTGATTTAAAATGTCATTAAATTCATCAATAGATACACACTGTAATAAAACACGAAGGGATTTATATACTACTGCTTTCTTTTCAATCCCTCCATTGATTTTTGACAAATTCTTGCGCCAATTACGATCCACATGCCAGGTACATAACAACTGGTGAGGTACCTTGGCCATAACATAAGACCATGCATTATAAAATGCTGGAGCATCATCAGACATAAAAAACAGTAGTTGATATAATACCCACTCTTGATTTAATTATTCCAAAAAACAACTTGAAAATCATTTCGTCAGCACGATTTGAAAAACAAAATGCCACTGGGCACCCTGAACCAAATTCATCCACTGTCATTAGTGTGTAGAGCTGAAAACCGTAACTATTTGTACCGTGTGTACCATCAACGCACACTTTGTCGTTCCCAAATTTAAGCAGCTGTTCACGTTGAAAAGACGTCATTATGACTAATGCAAAATCTTGAACATCTAAAATTATTTCTGAGTCATTTGGGTTTCCTTATACACCTTGGCTTTTATAATATAACACTGGGCAGTCGCTTCCTAAGTTCATCATCTCCTCTACCCAGAGCCGTACGCTAATTGCATCATTTAGGTGACGTTTTACACCATACTCAATATTGAAGTCCCTAACAATATTGTGCATATCTTTTGTTTCTAACAACAAAATTCTCTGTGAATTTTCTTGTTTTAAAGCTAAATCACGAATATCATCTAATATATGTTGAAATGTAACACCTTCCTTTAATTTTCCTGAAACACATCAATTGTAAAATTTCAAACTAGAACTTTATGTTCGAAAATACCTGCAATTTCTGCTTTACTCTCTTTACTTAAGAAAACTCGACCAATATCGTTGGTATGTCCAACATGAGTTGTCCAGAAGTCTACTGCAACAGACCCATCGTTCTTTATCGTCGCCTCCATTCTTGAGGGACAAACACTTCCAATTTTATTAGTGCCTGTGCTTTTTAAGCTTCTAAAACCCTTGCCTTTTGGAATGTAGTTGTACGATCGATGGCAATTATAGTACTCCTTTTTGCTGCCATCAGACAATAATTTAGCTGAAGTGTGAAGTATATACATTGCCAAAGATTTTTCCTGTTCTTGGTTTTTCCAGTTTTTGAACTCTGTTAAACAGAATAAAATTAGTATATAATTAACACTGCATAATAATCTTCAAACCTAATTGTGAATTAAAATGTAGTTTATCAAGCTTAGTTTCAATTTGATGTTCGTTTGCCAAATGTTGTCGAAGTTTTTTATATCCCTTTAGATGTGTTGTACAATTTTCATAAAAGCACTTGATTCTTGACGTGTTGAGAACTATTGGAATACTTTTATGAACAGTTCTGCAATGACGACGTAAAGTTGCTTTATTGGTCAAGGATTTGCCACATATATCACACAAAAATTTACTAGTTAAAGTAACTGGTTTCCTATATTCAAAATTATGAATATTTCTTAAATGGGCATACAAATTCTTCTTTTGTGTAAACTCAAAACCACAATCTTTGCAAGTATTCATTTTACTATTCGTTTACAAAAAACACGCTAAACAAAATTAATAGGTAATTTCCATAGATCTCATTCACTATATGTAAACAAAAAATTACGTAACCTTAATCTGTTTAAAACTGTCATTACAGCCGAGTTATTTCTACCGCGAGACGCTCGTTGCGTCTCGCGGCAGTAATGACATGGCTGCAATGATAGGTTAGGTTACTGTTAGAAATAGAAATTATTATCAACGGTTTTGGTGTATTCTCCTATTTATACATTGCTGGTGTACTAACCGCGAGCTTTTACTCCTAACCTGTCAATGCTGAGAATGCGAATGATATATTAAGGTTATGTATATCGATATTGGATATAGTATTTAGGTGTTTGTATTCTCCAAAATTTGAATTTTTTATTCTTAAAATGACTTCTTTGAGACCATTTACTTGTAGTGATATGTACAAATTTAATAATGTGTAAGTATATATAAGCTGTCGTTTTTAAAATAAATTATTTGTAACTTTTTCAGTAATTTAGATCCATTGACAGAAACTTATGGCATTTCCTTTTATATGCAGTACCTAGCACATTGGCCTGAGTATTTTCAAATTGCTGAATCGCCCGGAGGAGAAATTATGGGATATAGTAAGTTTAATAACATTGCATATTGTACAAGAAGGTAGGATATCTTTACAAACTAGCCGTATAATTATATTGAAAATACTGCCTTCAGCATTCAACTTTTTTATTTAGAAGATTATTTGCTATCGATCTGTCAAATAATTTACAAGGTATCCCATTGCAAAATAACACATTTTTTGAAATTACTCGTAAATGCATAATTCAATTGCTTTTTTGCTTTTACCACTTTAATCGCTGAAAAAAGACGCTACTAGTTTGCTAATTTAACCAACCTCGTAGCTCAGATAATAACAAAGTTAGCAATAGTCCAGACTTAGCTGGAGACACCCTGTATTTATCTTAATGTAAATAGTAATATGTTGATGTTGTTGCATGGAACAGGCATGTAGGCCAGCCCATCTCAAATCATCAAAAAAAAATTGAGATTTGACATTCACTACATCAGATTTTAATGAAACTTATTTATTCTTCCATATAGATATTGTAACGAAAACTCTATTTGCACATCCACACTGGTTATACAAGCATTTTTAACAACCTGGACGCTACAATGAATTTTTCTAAAAGCTCACACAACAATTTACTTCCAGCTAATCGCTAACAGTAAAATTTAACTTCTAAAACCATGATGCTACTTCTTAATTGCATATATCGATGCAGTATAATTAACTATCCAAGCATTAATCATTCATTTATATCGAAGCATTATAATTAATTTATATTACGTAGGACGATTTTTATCCACAGTAATTTATAACACATATGTACCACTATTTTATTGCATATTATGGCTTTCAGAGCTTTAAATTAAAACTAGTATTGTAATTGAAGCTTCAATTAGAACTGTCTACAGTGTTCATGAAGGCAATTTATATACATATTCAAAACCTTATTATAAAACATGCCAGAAATTATGTAAATAACATTCTTGAATGTACCTGTTGCAATCTAAATAATTCTCTTAAATGCAAAACTCTTGTATCTGTCAATTAAGTCCATCTGAAAAATGTGGTGTTCCAGTGACCTATCAATCATCTTTTGTGTACAAACGTCTTACTTACATTCCAGTATAATTATTCTGGTCAGAGACTATACGGCAATATAATATTGACATATGGCTTTGAAAGGGGTCAAAACAGAACGATTGATAAGTTTCATATTTATTTTACCATTTCGCTGCTGAATTAACGATGAAACTGCACCACTTGTGTGCTAAATTAAGAAAACCTAGAAACGTATATATACGGATGTAGTATTCAGAATGCAAATAAATACTACACTTTTTATTGTGTTAGATTTGCTTCAAAACATGATTGGTTACATTAAAATAATTAAATTACTAAAATAACACCAAAACCTTAGAAATTTATTAAGAATCCCTTTTCTACTAAAAACATATGGCAGCTACACCATGCCATACATCATTGAATTTGTAGTAGAAAATACTATGTAATAGAAAGCGTATTTTTTACGGGACATAGGTATTAAAAAGTAAAGTTGATAATGAATTCTTCAAAATGAAACGTTCTTTAGAAAATTTGTAAACACTGTCTTGTACACCTAAAATAGTGTCAATGATAAAATACTTTTTTAAAGAACTTAAAAAAAATAAAAGTAAAATTGTGCTATTTTGGATATTTTCGAATATCTCTGTAAGTAAGCAGAGTTTTGAGCTTTCTCAATAGCATATTATTGACCCCCCAAATTGTACAACTTTTTTTATAATTTAACTGTCTTTGTAACTTTTACAGTTTTCGAGATCCCCATGCTGTTCATCTTTATCTTGGGCGTGTTAATAAGATGAAATAATAACTGAGACTTTATGCAAAACCCAAATGATCATTTCAAATAGAGCTAGTAATTGAAAGATTGAGAATATAAGGTCCGGATTTTAACCTGTATCTTAGGCTTAGTTCACATCCTGTCCGGGACCTTATATTTTTCATCTTTCAATTACTAGCTCGATTTGAAATGATTATTTGGGCTTTGCATAAAAGTCTAAGTTATTATTTCATCTTATTAACTATTCATAAGTATTGTTTAGAGGCATCTTTTTTAGAATAGTGTATGAAAGTTTTTAGAGAACTCCCGAAAATAACTTCTTTTTATGTGGTTTAGTGGGGAAGTCCAAAATAAAGGGTTTGACGGGAGTGTATTAATCAATGGATAATTTTCAATCCACATCTTTAAATGAACTTATTAAAAAGAAAATTCAATAATTATTGTAAAATTAGTTTTCTGGAATTGGTTTTGATTTTACGAAAGTCTGGTTCGTTAATGTTCGGTGAAGTAAGAATTGACATTTACATTTGATTCCACAACCTGCCAGGACTATAATCATTCATGGATGTCTGTTACTTAAAAGCCATAGCATTGTAATCTGCAGCATATCATGTGATTACTGTTTCCTACTGCTGTTTTAATCTCTAGTAACAATCTTTGTAAATACCACAAAATAAAACATAATAGAAAATTACTTTTTAATTGAATTATAATTATAGTTTCCATTAGCAAGGCACAGCCTAATGGCAATTGCTGTTCGTGCATTTCCTCATCAGCAACCAACTATCACTATCATTTATTTAATTGCGGCTATCATAAGAAGTTTTACTTTCATCAATTTATTTCTTTAGTGTTTATTGTGATATAAAAAATACAATACATCAAATCATAAAATGTTTGAGTTCAGCTAAAGTTGATCTACCACCCAAACCAAAGTATAAAGTAAAAGAAACATAATTATTCATATAACGTAATAGCTATTTACATTGTAATAATTTTGCTTTAATTTTTTTCCTTAAATGTTGCTATGGCTAACTGCTTTGAAAATGAATTATTACATTTGTTTGATATGTGTGTCGCCAAGTATGCAAATGAAGATTCGAACTTTGTTATTTTATGGCTAGGTACAGTTAATATCTGGCTAGATCGAATGTTTACATTATGTGCATTGGCTTTGAGGGTTGTAACAATTTCGATTTTCTGTCATTCAAATACACAAGTTTTGTTCGATACACCTAATCAATAAATGTTAAATTTCTATTGAAACCTTTTATTATAAAATTCATACATAGTACGCCCTCTACATTAGAATAGCAAAAGTACACTTCAAGTGAACTTCTAGTTGTTTGTATCTTGTTTCAATATCCTCCTTCCCCGCACATACTAGTATAATCAAGGTTGCCTCGTGGAATAAGCCATTTTTAATATCAGATGTAGTCCGTAGACACGTATTTTTCTGGGCTTGCAAGTTTTTAATCAAACATGCCACCCGAGCAATTATTTAAGTGGAGTCAACATGTTCCATAAGTTAGTTTTGGTAATAGCATCGACCTAAAATGGTTGTGGATATATTTTTACGCGCAAGTTCTTGGAGTTCTTCAAGCTCTTCAAGTTTTTATTCTTTTTTTGTTTAGCGTTTTAAGGATTAAACTACCTATCATTAAATATGGAGATAATTATAATTCCGAATTTTAAAATATTAAAGTCAAGTTACAAGTAAAGAAGTTATGGAAATTTAAGTATTGTAAAGAATCCAATCGTTAATCATAAAGCATACACTAAAGTGAGAAGCAGTTTTAATTGTTACTAGACAGGAATGTAGAAACCCGCACATGTTATTGGTTAATATGAAGATTAAATCCGGACCCCTGTGTCAGCTACGCTCAACTATAATAGTAAGGACGCAGATATAGCAGATGGTTAGCGGTGAGTCATCCTCCTCTTTTATTCTTATATTTTTTTTCAAGAAACTTTCAATTAAAATGCTCAGATAAATTTTCGAAGAAGTTATACCTAAGTTTGTTTAAAATTAATTCTCAAAATTTTGCTAAAGTTCATAGTTCAATTAATTTGTTTCATTTAAAAATTTAATTAAAAAATTTAGTATTTGAATAAGGCATAATTGACCTTAACATTTTTAAGATCTTTGTATAATATTATGTTTGAAGTTACAAAGTTGTATTAAAGGGTTTGCTTTATCGAACATGTGATATGATAAGAATTGTTTGCCGAATTATAATGTATAACACCTGGTGATAATTCACCTGATGTATAATTCGATGTCGACAATAAGTACTTTTCTTTGACCTCTGATTTTATTAAAAATTGTTATTAAAAATGTGTAACCATAACCTGAAAAATTACTTTTGAATATGTAAAGTTTTTTTGTGAACTGAAGAGGATCCTATTCAAGTAACATGAAGTCATGGTAACGTAAAGTAAAAGTAACATATTTCTTAAAGAAAACTAAAATAATTTATGCAATTAATAAAACAATATTCCAAGAATGCTTAGATATTAATATTAAATAGTGAAAACGGAACTGTTTCGAAAGTCTCTGTATAAATAAGTTGTATAAACAATGTATATATAAATATTTTTTTAAAAACAAAATTAATAGAAAAAATTTTAAGTTGTCTCAAAATTTTCTTTCTTTGAAATCAACAGTGCTTGTCCTACAGAAGCAAACTGTTTATAATTTAGAAGCTTTAGTACTGAAGGAAGGTATTATTGGTGTTAAAGTTAAAAGCTTTTCTTGAAAGCATAATTTTGAGTAGTGATTTACATATAATTACTTTTGTGATAAAGTGACTAGGCTCTCATGAAGCCCTAATTTGAAAATGTTTAGGTGTGATTAAATTTTCAGATAGCACGAGATCGTCGTTCCGATTCAGGTGGCAGAGACCACAGTAAGTATTTTTGTATATGTTGCTTGTCGTAAATTTTTTTTCTTTCGAAGATTTCCGTATCCGATCTTCGAATAATTTCTTATAAAACACTCATTAAGATACGGTGGCGTCCAATAAAATTCCTTTTGTTTTTTCGTATACCATCCTACGACCCTAGCTCATAGCTCTGCCCTAAGTTGAAGAAACTTAGCTGGCTGGAAGGACTCTTTAGAGGGATTCTTTTTTCTCAAAGCCATTCAACCTCCTTTTACCCTGGGCTTGACCATCAAACAGGAACCCCTCGTAATCTATCGAGGCTCTGCCGCCTGTATGGTAGAGCAGATATATTTAATAGAAGGCTTGAATGTTACAGGGTTAAGATTTTATATAGATATGACGCCTCTCTCATCTTTATCATAGTGAATATGATGATTGCATATTGAGTTAAAAAAACATACTCTATTCTCAATATGTTCATCTCAATATAATGGGAGTCACGTGATCTCATACCTGATATTAAATGAGAATGGAAGACAATGATTTTGAATTTTTGCACCTTGTTTTGGCATTTTTTGGTTGCAAATTGAAAGAAGTGCCACTACAATTATTAAAGTAATTTAAAATTAAAATATTGGTCAGATTTCATTTGACCACATGGGACAAGAGATTTTTATATCTATAAATTGACTTGTACTTTATGAAGGCTTGTGCATACAACTGCGTAATACGCTTTTCAAAATACAAATCACAATCTACCAGTATGCCTAAATTTTTAACATATTTTTCTAAAGTTATCATCTTATTGTTAATTTATTATATTTTCAGCATCAGAGCAAATTTTTTTTTGCAACAGTTTTGTCTGAATTCAGAATTAAACCATTTCGATTGGACCATTTATTCACTGCTTGAAGATCCTGATTTATTTCCCATATTCCTACATTAATGTTCAGTGGGCTGCATGATCTGTAAAGCTGGGTGTCATCGGCATATAGATGTACAGAACTGTAGTTGATACAATCTGGTAAATCTGCAGTAAAGATGGCAAACAGAATGGGCCCAAGAATACTCCCTTGTGGAACCCCCTTACTAATTTCTTTATATGAGGAAAAAGTTCCATATAGCTGTACACATTTAATTATGTTTACAAGATAAGTTTCAAACCACTTAACAACTACTGCATGGCACCCATAATAATGTAGTTTCCCCCGGCAGAAGTTTGTGGTGGATCACACCAAAAGCTTTGCGGTATTTGTACCATGTAGTTTTCAAAAACCTGGTTGAGTCTTAGGAAGAATATTTTTGACAGCAAACTCCATAATTTGTATTAGAACTATTTTTGATTTAAATGAAATAAAAAGATAAAATGCATTTTAAATGATAAACCATGTTACATATTTATCAATTTTGGAACCGATCCCATTGAATTTGTATTAAGAATAATTGATTCCTTATATCTAGGCCGTAAACCGAGGTATGGCTGTAATTGCTGTGTCCACTATTATATTAATGTTTTTTTTTTACTTTTAAAGAGACACGGCCACTGAGTAAGTATTTAGTTTGTGTAATTTGTTTTCTTTATGGAATATTTAAATACTATAGTATCTAAAGGACTGAAATCAGTTCACTGTATATTTTTGTTCGATGATTAACGAAAGGTATTATTATATTGTTGTTTTTTCTGTTGGCTGATTTTTTTATACTTGTTTTTTTTTTGTTTTGTAAATAAGAACGTTCACTTTTGAAATTTTCTTTTTGCTTTCTGTGTGTCCCACCTCAATCTATGATTTCTTAGCTAGCACGGCATTAATTCTTTGAATTCACCTTATTTTTGTTGTGGTACTTGGTATTGGCTAGTTTCTTTGCTTACCATACTACTTTGTATTTACCCGCACGAATTGCCATAAAACTGTATGACAAATTGCAAAGCAATGCCCACCTTACTGTTCTCCTTTTTGGATCTTGGTAACATCCCATGTGAGAGCCAACACCAAAGGAAGACTAGGTTTTTTTACGAAGGTCATTTCGCTTCTTTTATTCCCTTATTTTGGGGAAGGGGTCATCATTTTTGGCATTTGGTGGTTTGGTTAATCCTCAGAGGTTGCATTGGAAGCCGGTCCTCAGGGCGATAATACGGTGTCCATGCCTATATATGATATTTACCCATATGCCTTTTGGGGTCGGAGGTATCACTTGTAAGGACGCAGGATTCTGTGGACTATACGGGGGGGCATCTACTGGCAACGTAGAGCCTGATAGGCTGCTATTTTGAATTTAGATCAAAATAAAGTAAAATAAGGACACCATAGTACAACATTCGGGTTTTCAACTGTGACTGCAGAGTTTAACAGATAATAAACTAATTCGAATATTTATAGTACATTAATAAACGATCATTATAGAATGATGTCTAAAGGTACAAAATCAATGCACATATCTTGTTCTTTTGAAGCTATAGTAATTAGGTTAAAAGAAACAAGAGAGTTAGGGGTTATACGATCCTTGACTTTAGTATTTGGAGTGTATTCATAAGAGCTTTAACGTCAATATCTTGCCGCACAATTAGTTTCTATACACTCAGCTTGTACATTGCATGCCATCTTCTGGAGTGATCCTAGACTTCAACTATACAAAGTGGACACACCCTTTCTGTTATAGTGCAAAGACCACAGTAACATGCTTATTTAATTAAGATGCATTAAAACCTACAAACTATGAACTTTCATTTTCAGTCCGTTATTTCCATACCTTAATATTACTTATATATAAACTTATATACAAGCATCTATACACTTTGGCAGTGCTCCAATAACATTATTGTATCTCAGCGCCATGTTTTAATTAATACCAAGCCAAATTTCATGATGGTGACAAGTGAGCTTTGTTACTAAAACGAATGTGATGATGAATTGTTGCATAATAGGACCAGTATTTCAAGTAGCAAGTGAAATATGCAAAAGTAACTTTTCTTTTAGCTTGCATTCCGTTAAGGCCTTGGGGCTTTTGTGAAGATTTCCCCAGTACACCGTCTAAGTAGTTTGGAACTGTTTCTTTTTTATAATATATACTAATTTAACTCGTACTTCTATATTTAGAAATCTCACAAATTTAAATTTTAGTAATGGGAAAAGCAGAAGGTCTTGGTGAAAATTGGCATGGCCATGTTACTGCACTAACAGTATCCCCTGACTATAGACGTTTGGGTCTAGCTGCTACGTTAATGAATTTCTTAGAGGATATTTCAGAAAAGTATATTATGAAATTATTTTATTAAGATTTATACAAAACTAATTTCAGAAAACGTACATATTTTGTGGATCTTTTTGTTCGTGTTAGCAACAAGGTTGCAATAAATATGTATAGTAACTTAGGATACATTATATACCGTACAGTTCTGGAGTATTACTCGGGTGATCCAGATGAAGATGCTTATGGTAACTTTTATATTTCAAAGTATTTTCTAATTTTTTTTTGTAGATATGAGAAAAGCGTGCTCGAGGGACTCCACATTAAAATCTGTAATACCATTGAATCATCCTGTAAGACCGGAAGACGTTGAATAATACTAGCTTTAATTAAATATATGTATATTTATATGCTGTTATATTGTATTTAACCTTTGCTTAAATATTAGATTGTTTTATCTGTAGAACTTCAAATATAGTTTGGAATCTTTTTTACAGTTTCTTTTAAATATCAGATTAAAAGCTTGGGGTCGAGTTCCGGGTTCAAAATATCAAAAATATGAACCTGCCAGTATGTTTTAGCATGCTCCTTGCATTTTTATATGTTAGGAATAATATTTCAGAAGAATTGAGTTACGTAAAACTATTTAATAGTCCTATACAATGATTAATACTTTTGATATTTATCAAATTATGCTTATTTTTCACTGACAACATGCTCAGATACAGTGCGATTGATGTTAGTTGATCATTAGAAGTTTATACAAAACAAAAAGAGATATCAATTAAAAATTTAATATGCTTCCACTCAAAGGGATCTATTTTTGTTACAGGTAAAATGAGGGAAATTAATAATTTTGAATTTGCCCAAAAGGGGCAGGGATTCCGTAACAAAATAAAGGTGCGTCGCCTAACTGCAGTGGTATAATTATAAAAGGAACTGTTACGTGCCGAAAATCGGCCGTAAACATTTCCAAGTTTAGTTTTAATTTGTAAGGATTTTGCGCCAATAATTTTAAAAGACTTGTGAGCGTATTTCCGTCACTTCAGACAGTGCGTTTGCGCAAAGGATTACGCAGACGCGGAGTGTGGGAGAAGGGTGGTGATTTCCGACACGTCGAGGACTAGTGAGCCAGACGTCGAGCCTAGTGGTTTATCTTTGTGCCGTTACCTTGTCTTCTCTTTCAGGTTATGTAGGTTTCCTTTTATCTACCCAATTATCGTTCCTTATACCAGTTTCCTGTCACCCCTCTACAAATAGGAAAAAAGAAGACGAATTAAATTTCGATTCAACCAGGGGCGGAACGAATACCCACGCCCGAAATGCTCAGCGAAGCCCAACTGCCGCCATAATAGCGTAATGCTGTGAGAAGTCCTACAGTTTACGTGAGTACCTTTTATTTTTCCTTATAATTAATATAAACCTTTTTTGTATGTGATAATAATTTGAACATTTATATGAAGTAACCGTTTATTGCACAATATTTCGCAATTATTTATCATTGCTACCAACTACTGTAGTGGCTCTCGTACCTTACCGCCGGGGCTATAATAGTGGCGCCCAACGTGGAACTCGAACCCACGACCCTGAGAAAAATATGACATATTCCACACAAAGGGATCTATTTTTAATATGGATAGAGTTAAATTAATAATTTTGGATTTGCCCAGAAAAGGCAGGGATTCCGTAACAATATAAAGGTGCGTCGCCTCACTGCAAGGGTCTAGTTATAAAAGGAACATAGAAAAATATGAAATAAAAATAATAAAAACGAAATTAATAAATAAAAATGATGAAATACAAAGACTAACTTCATCAAAGGAAGAAAATTCGGGTGTGAAGATAGTCATGCGGAAAAAGATGAGACACCGTGTAGAAAACTATTTACGAAAGAATGCTCATGGTTAGATTAAAATCTAAACTGGTAAATACAGTAACAGTACAATTATACATGCCCACCTGTAGATACAGTGACGAAGAAGTAGGAGTGATCTACAAAGATATCGAAATCATACTATGATTTGTATAAGGACGTGAAAATTTAATAATTACGGAGATTTTAATGCAGTAGTAAGCGAGAGTAGAGAAGGAGTGGTAGTAGGTTTATTTGGTTTAGGCATGAGAAATGACATGGGAAATAGGCTAGTAGAATTTTGTGACAAAAACGATTTAATCATCATCATCATTTTGTTTTCGACCCTACTTAAGGTTGGTTCGACACAGCTCTAACTTATTTTCTATTCTGTGCTAATCTAAAAAGTTCTACATACCCTTCACAATCTAAATTTCTAATAATTGGACTAATATAGCTTGGTCTAGGTCTTCCTATACTCTTCTATCTTTTTCTTATCTACCTGGCTCTACATAGATATTAGTAACCTGAAGGTTGTTAAAGAACTTGAACATGTTTACATGATTCCCATTTATAAGGAAATGAAATATTACCTGGTTATCCCCTCCAAAAAAGGAAAAGTGTTAAATTATATGTTATGGTAAGGCTTAAGCAACGAATCGCTACCAACATGCCAGACCGCTAACTAATTGTGAGTTGTCATGGAGACGTTAATTAAGTTATATGTTATGGTAAGGCTTAAGCATCGAATCGCTGCTAACATGTCATCATCACAAACACATTGTTTCAACATCATACTAGAAGACGATACTCATGGAAGATGCCAGGGAGATACCAAATAAACTACATTCTTGTTCGGCAACAGTTCAGAAATCAAGTAAGACTAGAAGCTACCCAGACGCAGATATAGACACTAACCACAACATAGTAATTATGAAAGCCGTGCTTAAATTAAAAAATTTGAAAAAAAACGGAATGGAAAAAGGCACTTTGACTTTGAGAAACTAAAAGATAAAGATATCCACAAAGGATTTGAGAAAAAGTCAAACGAATTACTGAACACATTGGGAAAATTCTGATACAGAGGAAGCAGAAACAGAATGGAATAACATTAAATCCAGCTTAGATATGGCGGCCAGAGATATTCCGGGGTAGAAACAAAAAGGAAATAATAAGCCATGGGTAACAAAGGATATTCCGAATTTAATAGAAGAAAGGTGGAAATACAAAAACAGCAGATGATGCAGGGAACAGAGATACAAAGCCATAACATACTAGGAGATCAATTTGGGTTTAAGCGAAACAGGGGAACACTGGAGGCTATTTTAGCTCTGAGGATGATAATGCAGAAGACAATAGAAAAAGGAGAAAGCGTGTATATATGATTTGTAGATCTGGAAAAAGCATTCGACAAGTAAAATGGAAAAAAATGTTTGAAATACTCAAAAAGATTGGAATGAGTTTTAGGGATAGACAGATAGTACATAGTACAACGGACAAACAGCTGTAATAGAATTAGAACAGGAATGTAGAGAAGTAAATATTAGGAAAGGGGCGATACAGGGATGTGCCCTATCCCTGATAATTTTTAACTTGTAGATCGAAGAGGCAATGGATACTGTCAAATGCAGGAAGACATTTGGAATTATTATGCAGGAACAAAAGATTCATATGCTTAGATTTGCAGATGAAAAGCGGTATTAGCATCTAGCAGAATTAAAAGCAGTCTTAATGAAATGGAAACAGTTCTAACAGACAGATACGGTATGAAAATTAACAAAAAAAATTAAAGTACTAGTATGCAAAGAAGAGAAACGTAAATCAAAAACTAGAATACAAATAGGAAATGAGAACTTACAAAAGGTTAAGGATTTCTGATACCTAGAAATTCAAATAACGCAAGATGGGAAAAGCGCAAAAGATGTAAAACAAAGATTAGCACACGACCATGCTACATTTAACAAAAAAATTCAATTACTGTGTTCAAAGACAACAAACATAGAAACAATGAAAGGATTACTGAAAACATGTGTGTGGGGCACATCACTGTACAGCTGTAAAACTTGGACAGTAGGAGAAGCAGGCAGGATAAAGATAGAAGCCTTTGAAATGTGGTATTACAGACACATGATGAAGATATGGACAGACAAAGTTAGAGCAAAGAAGTTCTAGAAATGGTAGAAGAAAGAAATATGTGGGAAACGGTAAAAAATAGGGAGATAGGTCATATACTAAGGTATGGAGAATAGTACAGAATGTATTAGAAGCAGATAGGAAAAAGAGAGGTAGACCTAGGTTAGATTATTGCACACAGATAGTCAAAGATGTAGGCTGTGGGAATATCAAGAAAATGTGTAAGCTAGTTCAGAATAGAAATCAATGGATGTTCGCGTCCAACCAGTTTCAAGACGGAAAATCTAATGACGAAAAAATAACTGTACTTAAACATGATGATTATTATAAGCAACTACGTTTTGGTTTTGCAGTATTCTTAAATAATGTTAATTGTGTGAAAGGATTTACTGGGAAACTATTAATTAACATACCACTGAATATCGGTGAAATAGGGTATATATTTACAAAACAATATAAGGGAAACCGAGCTGTATCTAGGCTGTGGGAATTTCAGGGAAATATGTAGGCTAGCTCAAAATAGGAAATTAGTGGAAGTTGGCGTCGAACCAGTTCCAAGACAAAAAAACCCTAATGATGAAAAAATAATTGCCCTTAAACCTGATGATTATTATAAACAACTATATGTGTTGGTTTTGCAATATTTTCAACTAATCTTAATTGTGTGAAAGGATTTATTGGAAAACTATTTGGCAAATGTGTGTTGGGAATCTTGGTAGCCACAGGATGCTCAACTCCATTCACATACCGCTAAATATTGGTGAATTACGGTATATATTTACAAAGCAACAGAAGGGGAACCGAGCTGTATCTAATATGAAAGAGCAAGGGGCTATATTCGTAGGCACAAATATTGAAACAAGGAAAAAATTGTTGAAAATGAAACAGCATGGACAGACAAAGTTAATAACAACGAGATTATAGAAATAGTAAGGGAATAAAGATATCTGTGGAAAACAAAAAAAATAGAAGAGCAGGACACAATATAAGGCATTTTTAGGGAATAGTGAGGGCTATATTACAAGCAGATATATGAAAAAAGAGAGGTAGATGTAAACCTAGATCAGACTCGTATTGCACGCAGATAATGAAGGATGTACACAGGGAATTTCAGGGAAATGTGTAGGTTAGCTTAGAATAGGAAACAATGGAGGTGCGCATCTAACCAGTTCCAGGACTGTAGACATAATGGTGATGATGATGTACACAATATTTTGTTAGACTATGAAATAGTTGTATTTAAATTTAAGCATAATATTGTTAGCTAAGGGTGTTTGAATACGCACTGTTTTTACTCTGTATTGTTGTTGCGAACATTTCCAAATAAATGGTAGTATTATTTATTGATATTTTTTACAGTTCTGTTAATAATAATACCTGGTCACTGGGATATAGATTAGATTTGTTGTTTTTAAGATAATACGTGTAATGATGTTTAGAAATTTACTGTTACGAGAGTCTAAGTCTAGATGAAATTTTATTCACAGTTAGTTTTCAAAGGTTAAAGGATATCCAACCACTCCAATGATGAAGTTATATTTTGGCGGGTCTTTATTTTGAGAAATTGTTTGTTTGATAAATGGAAGTAAAAATGTTGAATGTATTTACGTATAAAATTTATTTAAAAATTAATGAAATCGCAAAGCGCTTTCGGCAAAGGCCATAATCAGTGCTGCTTTGTCCTAATTCATAAAAATTGTCATTATCAAAACTACAATTTATGTTCAATTCAAAATTAAAATGTCAACTATTGTTAATTTAGTTTGATAAAGCCTTAAAGGAGAGTTTTTGAGGTGTGATTACCATAGATAAAAGATAGGAGGATGAGATGGCAGAAAACCAACACCAAAAATGCCCATCTAGAATAACCGTTTTGCAGTTAGCGAGCGAAAATATTGAAGGAATTGCTAGGTTACGATGGTTTGGTGCCTTTTAATTTTGACATTTAGTAACGCCTTTCAAGATAACTAGTACTAGTAAAGTAGTTTTATATTACAGCTGTTTTACATATAATTATTTCCTTATCATATTCTCATAGGAATCCACTCCTGTACCACTGAAAGTTATCCGGTGCACCCTAAAATTGTTAGAGGGTTCCTGCCCCTTCTGGGAAAATCAAAATTGGTAACATACCATCATTTTTACCTGCAACAAATGCTTTTGACTTTTTGAGTCTTTTATTTGAAAAATTAATCTCAAAGAACGAAATGCAAACTTGGTACAAATGTCCACATTTAAAGTTATACAAATTACAATAGAAGCTACAATGAATGTTTCATAGCTGTCGAATATACTATACAGCAGATGTACATAATCTATTTTTCATTCAAATCAATGTTAGTCGGTTTTAACAGTTGTTTAGCTGTAAAGCTACATCTGTTCTTGTAGATTTTTTATTGTTACTACATCTTTGCTAATATTAAGCATGTGTAGTTGGTGCCTTTTAAAATGAGTCATATACCATGAACCAAAACACAATAAATTAAAAACTGTATTTACTCGGAGCTGCAGTTTGACTACAAAACAATAAAACAAGCTAACATAATTCTTTCAAATGGCTTGAGGGTAGATACATAAAACAATTTTATTTCATTTTATACATTCTTAAATATACATGAAACATAACAATATTATCATAGCGTATGAGTGTGTTTAACAAAATGTTGATACTTAGAACCTGTTGTTCATGACCTCAATTTATTTCAATGAGTTCCATTTGCTTGACCCTTTTTTCTTAACGTTTTCTGAAGAACATGAGCATCTGCTGGTTCAATCCTCTTATAGTAGTGTTCCTTTGTTTCAACTACTTCAAAACCGAACCTTTTGTAAAAGTCAATAGCTCCTTCATTATTCACTTGCACATGCCTGAAAATGATTTTATAATAGTAGGATTAAAAAATTCACAAACTTTTTAAAATAAAATACAATTAAACAAAAAACATGTTTCAATGAACTATCATTTATTTAGGTGCAATTTGAATAATTCTGTGAATAGTGTGTTCATTAACTTATTTTAAAGAACAAAATTGTTAATTTTGACATGAAAGTATATCGATATAATAAAACCTTATTTAGGCAATATCAAACAAGATGGTTTTAACACAGGTAAGAACAATAGGTATAGTCGGAACCACGAAAGAAGGCAGTCATGATCAATCGTATTTGTATGAACCAATATTTATGCATTCCCCAAGTCAATTGACCATCTAGAATACTATATTTATTCAATTTACTATAAGTTATATGCAAATCAATTGTTAAAACCTTTGAAATGTAAATCTCATCATATGTTCATTCTATCAAGATCGACTGAACAACAACGCAAATAAAGCAAAACGCGGTAACCTTACTAGCAATTGACATCTGCAAATATGACACAAGGAATTATTTGTGGATGTTTATTAGTAACTTTCCATGAATATTGAAATAATAAGCGCACTCTAAACACTTAATCGATACTGGTTTAGTTTATTTTAGATATTTTAACAATATGAGTGTATGTCATATTAAAATTTTACATTAGTCTTATTGCTACTCTGATCCTAAATATTTAATATATTAATGACGTTCACTAGCTTGTTGCGCTGCCATAAAACAAATAGACATACACCATAAAAAATGCCTTGAGACTACTTCAACAAAAAATAAATTGTACATAAACTCCCTCCAATTTAAAGTCAATGAGAAACTAAAAATAACCAATATAATTAATAATAGTATATCAAAAATGACAGGTTAAATTGTAGTTCATCAACAATAACAAATAAAGTTTCCACATCCACTATATACGGTTTCTTTAATTGCGCTGAGGAAGTGGACACACTGCTGCCACAGAACGCTTGAGATTACCCAATAGCGTGCGTCTGGTAACACATTATGTTATCTTGTCCAAGATGAAGTTCGATTATCCTCCCCATTTTCCAATTCATAGGAGATTTTTATATTTTATATTTTTATATTTTATTTTTTATATTTTAATAACACTAGAAAACCAATTTCTAGTGATGGCTTGTGAATATTCCATTTAGAACGAACCTGAAGCTGATTTAAATAGTCTTTTTGCCATCGTGCCCAATAAATTTGTTGGATTCTTTACAGATATTGATAGCGCGACAACTGGTTCATTTTAACATGTGCAAGAACAGGGTTTGGCACAGCTGTTATGAGTCGACCAATTAAAAAATGTGAAGGAGTTAAGGCTTTCATGTCCGAAGAATCATTGGAAAGCGGGTACAGTGGACGAGAATTTAAAATCGCTTCAATAATAATGAACCTTGTAAGACCTTACATAAGTGAGACTTCATAGCTTTGACACCAGATTCCCAGAGCCCTTCAAAATGCGGACTGGAAGGTGGAATAAATTTCCAATTTATGCCCAAATGGCCATTTTATCACATATTTCTTGGTTTGCAAAAAATTATGTAGTGTTTTTAATTCTTTATTGGCACCTACAAAATTGCGATCATTGTCAGAATAAATAGTGGATGGTAAACCTTACATGTGATTTTCCAATGCTCTACCCGAAGGCACTACATTGGCCAGGAAGCGAGTTTTTTTTACCTGTAAAATTTGGAATTTTGCCAAACCCTTGCTGTTCCAAACAAGGTAGGGATCTTTAACGTGCATGACAACACACACACACGGGACCTCCATTTTACCTCTCATCCGAACGAGGGTGCATTTTTGTGAAAAATGCTCGCCTAACATTTTTCAAGTGGACCGTGTCGGGATTCGAACCCTGGTCCTTGGGTGTAGTAATCACACACATACCACTACGCCACGGAGCCGCCTTGATGGTAAACCACGCTTGGATATAAATCGTTTTAAGCGCTGCAATAAAACATTCTGTTGATAGGTCATGTACCGTTTCTAAGTGGCCAGATTTTGTCTAGAATCAAACAAAGATACACACATAGCACTTGACTTGTTTAGCCCCTCGACCTCGTTTGTCCCTAATTAGAAATGGCCCAGCATAATCGATGCCAGTCACAAAGAAGGGAAGTGAGTCTACAACTCGCGCCTTTGGTAGTTCTCCCATTTTGGGTATGCTTGGTTTTGCCTTTCTTTTGAAACATACTAAAACTGGTTTATAATGTTTTTAATTGAAACCTTGCCCGATGGAATCCAAAATTATTCTCTACTCGAGAAGAGAACTTGTTGTGAACCTGCATGAAATAACTGTACATGTTCGTGTTTCAAAATGAGCTTTGATAAAATGTGATTATTGGAAAGTAGTGCAGGGTGCTTTTTATCAAAATCATAATCAGATAAAGATAGTCTTCCATCTACCCGAAGAATTTGATGATTATCCATGAAGGGACTTAAACGAATCAAGTTGCTGGATCGATCAATTGATTTCATATTTGTTAATGCTTGTAGTTCTGATGCAATATGTTTCTGTGCAATTTTTATGAGATAGTGCAATGACCTTTCATATTCCTGAGTACAGATTTAACCAGGTTTGCTGTCGTAATCTTTGAAACGTAAAACATATGCTGTAGTACCAATTAATTTGTTCAACGTCGAAAACAGTTTGAATGGATATTCCATATTATCGTTATGTGTGATGATTGATATGATGTTAGCATTTCGAATTTCTGATATCTCACTCGAAGCTACCATCTGAAATTCTTGTTTGAAGATTATTCTCTTATTGAAAAGCCACAGGGGACCTTTCCACCAGGTTGAGTTATTTAATAATTGTTTCGAAGTAGCCCCTCGACTGATGACATCGGCTGGATTTTCTTTAGTATTGACACAGTATCAATTCTTCACGTCTGATAGAACTTGAATTTTTTCTACTCGATTATGAACAAACTTTGTCGATAAATTTGCTCTGGTGTTGATCCGATGTAGCACAACTTGCGAATGCGACCAATAAAAACAGTTTACTGACTTGTTCAGAGTTTTTTAACTTTATTATTTAATCATCAAAGCAGCACATAACTCAAGCCTTGGTATTGTGATTGATTTTAAAGGACAAACTCAAGATTTGGCGCACATTAAATTAACGGATGCACTTTGTTTGAGTTGCTTTAAGTTGCATAAAGTAGATATTTATCAAAACTAATTATTCTTCAATAAAATTAACAATAGCACTAGACTTGATCACCATTATTTAATTTAAATTTACCAAACTAACCGCACTTTAATTGAGCTCAAATCAAGTAGAATATATACAATATCTAAGTAAATAAGTTTACTCAATCATGAAATTAAAATTAAGTTAAGTGCTAATGTACTTTAAACTTGCAAAATAACAAATTAATTACAGGATTACGTTATCAATCGATAGATACATAAATACCTGGTTGAAAATTAATATTTATGTTCTTGACCTAGGCGACCCATTTGGACAAGGTAACAGCTGGAGTGCTTAGCACTTCAAGAACATCATGGCCGACAGTCAAACAATGTCTCTGGAACACCACATGTAAAATCCTTCAGTATAAGTTTTGAATTTTAATAAATTCTTCTTTAAAACACAATTGCCTGAATGTGTCAATTCTATAAATTTCGGACGACAGTGAAGTACATATGTTAAACCATCGTTCAACACCTAACACGCTAGGTACTTTTAAGCATACAATAAATTGCTAAAAACTGATAATCCTATAACAAAATTAATATAGGTTGACAAATATTCTTACTCCTAACCGACGATGCCATTCTTGCAAAATGGGATAACGTTCCCAATGCAATAGCAAAATTATTGTAACAACTATACGCTGTATTCCGTGCATCTCTTATCAGAAATCGAATGGAACAGAACAGATAGGGTGGGAAGACGCGAGGCACTATAATGCGTATATTCCCCACACGGCTACGTTTCAATTAACAGACATAAATGACTATTTCCTAGCTACACTCATAACACAAGGCGAGTACTTAAAGTTGCATAACTTCAAGAATTTTTAACAGTATAAACGAACTGTTAAATCGTCAATCAATAAATCCCAAGAATATAGATGCACCGATTAATAAATTGATACCTTGAGGTTTGTAAAATTCGGGATCCGCTAGTTTTAATTGGTCGGAGAAATTGGAGAGAGATGGATCAATAGGACTGCTCTGTATATTTGTTGTTATGGCAGAAATAATTAAGCATTGTAAGTTAACGTTGAAATTGCAACCTTTAAAAATATTGTGATTTTACGAGATGTGGTTGATGCTGATGTGGAGTTGATGCGTATAAGTGAAATGTTTACGCTTGTTATGAGACTTCTAGCTCAGACACTAATTGCTTACTTATAAAATTCAATTGGGAACCTGAATCGGCACGTATATAATTTTCCATTTTTCCATAAACATTTACAAAATTGATAGCAGAACTTCATTTTTTGTGCTTGCCGCATGACTTGCTGTGCTTGTTGAAGCTTGTGAGTTCTGCAATTTGAACTCTGATTGAGTTTCAACTTTTGTTTGAGGAAACCCATTGGGTAATAATGTATGTTTAGATTTACATTCCTTGCAGTGACCACTATTGCAAGATTTATAAGTATGACTAGAAGCGGTTTGTAGTTCCTACGGGACTACTTTGAGCGCCCCGCCCTCTTTGCACTCCGCCCTCTTTGCGGTCCGCCTTCTTAACGACCCTCCTTCTTAGCGGCCCACCCACTTTTCGACCCGCCCTCTTTTCGACCCGCCCTTTTTGCTGGAAACCATCGGGAATAATCGGAAACCATCGGACACCGTCGGGAACCGTCAGAACCCACCGGGAACCACTTGGAAAAGGATCAAGATCACTTCACCCTAGTACACTTTGTCAAAATCACTCCGGGGAGTCGATCCGATCAAGATTACTTCGCCTAGTAGACTTTGTCAAAATCACTTCGGGGAGTCGATCGGATCAAGATCACTTCGTCCTAGAAGACTTTGTCAAAATCACTCCGGGGAGTCGATCCGATCAAAATCATTTCCTTCTAGTAGACTCCGGGGAGTCAAACGGATCAAGATCACTTCGCTCTAGTAGATCTTGTCGAAATCACTTCGGGGAGTCGATCGGATCAAGATCATTTCGCTCTAGTAGATCTTGAAGAAATCACTTCGGGGAGTCGAACGGATCAAGATCACTTCGCCTTAGCAGACTGTCAAAATCACTCCGGGGAGTCGATTCGATCAAGATCACTTCGTCCTAGAAGACTTTGTCAAAATCACTCCGGGGAGTCGATCCGATCAAAATCATTTCCTTCTAGTAGACTCCGGGGAGTCGATCGGATCAAGACCACTTCGCCCTAGTCGACTTTGTCGAAATCACTTAGGGGAGTTGATCGGATCAAGACCACTTCGCCCTAGTCGACTTTGTCAAAATCACTTAGGGGAGTTGATCGGATCAAGACCACTTCGCCCTAGTAGACTTTATCGAAATCACTTCGGGGGAGTCGATTGGATCAAGATCAAGATCAAGATCATTTCGACCTAGTAGACTTTGTCGAAATCACTTCAAAGAGTCGATCGGATCAAGACCACTTCGCCGTAGTAGAGTTTGTCGAAATCACTTCGGAGAGTCGATCGGGTCAAGATAAGTTCGCCCTAGTAGACTTTGTTGAAATCACCACGGGGAGTCGATCGGATCAAGATCACTACGTCCTAGAAGACTTTGTCAAAATCACTTAGAGGGAATCAATCGGATCAAGATCACTTCATCCTAGTAGTCTGTAGACTTTGTCGAAATCACTTCAGGTAGTCGATCGCATCAAGATCAGTTCGCCTTAGTAGACATTGTCGAAATCACTTTGGGTAGTTGATCGGATCAGGATCAGTTCGCCCAAGTAGACTTTGTCGAAATCACCGGGGGGGGGGAAGCGATCGGATCAAGACCACTTTGCCCAAGCAAACTTCAAAAAAAATAAATAATTGAAAGCTCTATGTAATGTAAGTAATGGAAATGTAGCTTATAAATATTTTACAAACATAGCATTCGAAGGATTTTTAGCAATGTGAACAATGTTAGTTACGTAGATATAAAAGAGCAACGGATATTATCTACAGTGGTTAAATAATCGATTGTAATAAATAGTAATTGTAGAAAGCTTAACCAACTGTTGTTTAACAACTCAAGTCATGATTCTGAACGTGCCGTGGTCTGTTAAAGTTATTGAAATCAGCTGATCGCCTTAGTTTAATTCAAGTGCTACGAATGTCCTTGTATATATATTTACAGCTAATTTAGGCAATTACTGGTTTTACCTTCTCAGTCTTATTTTTACGAATCAACTCCATGCTGTCTCTATCTAACAGTTTATAAGTCTTGTTTTTGTGCAACGAATGGAATAGAACAAATAAAATCCATACATGCAAATCAATCAAAATTAAGCAATAGTTATTAATTGTTAATGTTGCCAATGTTACATATGAGCACATTTGTAATAAAGTGTTTGCAAATAGCAACTTATGTTAAAGATAACCTTCACCTGAAGTCTATGCAATCAATTGTGCCATTAGTGATTTAGATAAAAAGAGGCTTTTTCTATGCCGCAATATGCGTTTAACATTTCTCAATTTAAATTCAGAAATGAGTGTAAATAGTATACGTAACCGGTATTGAATTTAGGTTTTACGCTCAGAAGCTTTGTGTTTCAGCACATATTTGGTATTTTATAAGGACTTTTAGTTAATGCAGACAACCGCTTGGTTCTACCTTCTCTGTACATCATGCTGCCTCGTTCTTACCACTTATTAGCTATGCTCGTAAGACAAAGTTGTCAATTGCTGTTAATGTAAATAAGAAATAATTAAGTTATTGTAGACAGTTGTATAGCGGTTGTAAATTTTGTTTGTCTATTTTACGCATATTAGATGCTTGTTAATGTTTAAAAAAATCAACATAAAATAAAAAAAAAATTAATTTAATTGGGCATTGAACCACCAAGGTTGCGTATGGCAGACGGAGGTGTTAGCCTTACGATATCGAACTATCTTTTGTAGTAAATCCTTTGGTTGTATACTTGTAGTAGTTGAAGCCTCAAAAAATATATAGCGTTTTCTAAATTATTTACGTAGACTTGAAATTTATCGGACATATTCGGTAATAAACGTCAAATTGAATTTTTAACTTTTTGTGTTTAAAAATAGACCGCGTCTATTAATGTGTGATACTTTTTTATAATCAGAATTAATAATTATCAGTACTATAAAGAATTATTATATAATTTAGAAGCTTTAATTTTAGAAATTTGTAAATTAAGTGTGTTAACTGAGTTTCAGGTAGTATGTACTCGTGCTTCTAAGTCTATGTTTGTAACCTGCTTTTGACATTTCTCAAATAAATTACACAAATTGCAGTAAAAGTTTTAAAGATGTATAATTTATGATAGATGTAATATTTTTTGGTACATATTAGAAATTTGTTAAGGATCGTATACCAATTTTTGAAACCAACTCGATCGTCTGTTCATCAACGCAAATGTACTTGTTGTTGGCTCTGTGCGTTTGGGTTTTTGGATCATAAAATATTAAAGGTTTTTTAGTTTTTATACACATATAAGCGAATGCGTTTCTGCAAGTTGGACAATATCTAAAAAGTAAACGTTGCAAATGGTTTTTGGAGTAAATATAATTCACAAATTATAGATTGTAGATCGCACTGAAGCATATAAAAAAAAAAGTGTTGGTTTATTTAATGCATATTGTTAAATAAATGCTATTGCATGTTTTAAAAAGCAACATAAAATTAAATTTAAAAAATGAATTTTACTGGGCATCGAACCAACGGAGTTACAATTCGTAGCCAGAGAGGTTAGGCTTGCGCTGTCGAGGTGATGTTTATTGAAATTGGTTGTATACTTGCTATGCTTAACGCGACGTAAGAAATACATCGTCTTAGGAATAAATCACGGTTTATTGTAATTGTTAGGGCGACTCCATAAGTAAACGTCAAATGTAATAAGTAATTATTTTACAAATAAATAGCTGGTGTATATTAAAAAGCGATGTTTTAGTATAATTTTAGTTAATTATCGCTACTCTTAAGCGGTATTAGATGAGTTATAAGTCTAAATTTGAGAAATTTGAAAAGAAATGTGTAATCATAGATTTTGAAGGTACATATTCGTTCGCTTCTGTCGGCTTTCACTACCTGCGTTTGAAGTTCCTCGAAGTAATTATACGCATTTTAATAACTGTTTTAAGAAAATACTATAGTACAAGCTTGCAAACTGTTAATAATTCAGGTTTTAGAATACGAATAGTGTTAATACTCCCTGTATGTTTGTTGTGGTTTGTTTAGCATTCTTCTTAATCTTCTTTGGGAATGAAACCACTCATAGTTTTTAAAATCTATTTTATTTACGTTTCGATCCATGACCTAGGATCGTTGTCAAAATAATAAAAACTTCAAGTTTGACGTTTATGACATAAATTGAAGGTTACTTTGATTTATTGATGTTTGAAATATTTGGTTTGAGTACACTAAGCAAAAATTTTTAAAGTTTAAAAGAATGATTGCCTTCAATTTGTGTTGCGACCTGGGATCGACTTTCCTATGGTAGCCAATACGCTTAACGTGAAATCAGCTGATTAATTTTTATTGGTGAATTTTATATAAATTCAATAATTTGGGGAAAAAAAATAAAGAAAAAGAAAACAAAAACAACGATACACTCCACAAAATGCTCTCAATACCATACATAAAAGGATTCTCCGAAAAAATTCAAAGAATAGGAAACAAATTTAGAATTAAAACAGTATTTAGAACCAACAATACACTAAGAGCACAATTAACAAAAACAAAACCCAAAAACGCAATACAAAATTCAAAAAACTGTATCTACAAAATACCGTGCGAATGTAACAAGTTTTATATAGGAGAAACTTCCAGACCATTTGAAGTTCGATTAAGAGAACATAAATCATATATAAAAATAGAAAATTTGAAAATCCATGATTTGCCAACATGCATGGGACTCAGTCATAAAATAAAATGGGAAGATGCAAAATTATCGACAAAGAAGAAAACCACCAAAACGCAAAATCAAAGAAGCTGCCTATATAACCCTACATAAAAATAACTGCGTTGAAACGAATCCGTGACTTTCAGTAAACAATGGATTCCATTACTAAAAGAAATAACAAAACAAATAACAAATGAAGATCAAATGCCCACAATATCTAGGTAGCATTGCAAGTTTTTCCTGGGTTTTCCTTGCGATATTAACATGAAATACAGCCTACATACATGATTTCTATTTATACATACAATAACTAATTACATAACAATAAGCATATTAACCATTATTTCGGCAAATTATAAATGTTGGGGATCTTGGTAGCCACAGGTTGCTTAACCCCTTCACTGAATCTCGGTAAAATAGGACATAAAATCAGAAATCTCTCAATTGTATAAATAGAAACATGTTAAAAAAATGTTTCCCAAATTATTGAATTTATATAAAATTCACCAATAAAAATTAATCAGCTGATTTCACGTTAAGCGTATTGGCTACCATAGGAAAGTCGATCCCAGGTCGCAACACAAATTGAAGGCAATCATTCTTTTAAACTTTAAAAATTTTTGCTTAGTGTACTCAAACCAAATATTTCAAACATCAATAAATCAAAGTAACCTTCAATTTATGTCATAAACGTCAAACTTGAAGTTTTTATTATTTTGACAACGATCCTAGGTCATGGATCGAAACGTAAATAAAATAGATTTTAAAAACTATGAGTGGTTTCATTCCCAAAGAAGATTAAGAAGAACGAATAGTGTTGTTTGGTATATATTAGATATTTTTTAACGCCCGAATACGAATTTAGAAAACCAACTCGATCTTTCTTCTCTCTCGTACCAACGCTAACCGAGCAGTTGCCGACCTCGTCGCACGGCCCGTTCGGCTTTTGAGATCGGAAATTTTTGAGGGATCCAAGCTTTTTTAACACGTTAGCGAATACGTCGCTCCAAATTAATCTTTTCACGGAAAACCCTTACTTCTCTCCAATTTATCGGTTTTTCGCGACAAAAACCGGCCTATGCAACGCACGCAAAAATTCTCCACCGAACCACCACCCGCCCGCACCCCCAACTCCGAAACTCTCGGACGCAAATCTCGAAAAGCGATCGATTCGCGCCTCTCAACTTTAGCACAGACGGGCTAACGAAACTTATAGGTTTTAGATTTCCCTTTAAGCAATTTAAACACAGTTTTAATTGTTTTATTCGGTCAACTCGTTTGATGGGAGTTCGCTTTAAGAAGTCAGCGCAGGAATAAATTGAATGTGCACATTTAATTTAGTAATAATATACCGATTGCTCATCAAGTTGGGCAAATTGAGTTCATAATAAATAATTTAAAATCTTTAAAAGAAATAGTGTTGGAAACTATGATCATAAATAAAATATTAAATGCTGTGGCCACACAAATTTTCTAATTTCCGGATGGCTTAGGGAATGTACAAACAGGTAGATTACAAACTGGAAAATCTAGTATTTAGATTAATCATCGAGGATAAATGCTTGACCCAAACAATGGGTGAGGATTACTCATATTTTACACTTCAAATAGAATCTTTGAAATTAGAATTAAATAAGCATAAGCAACAGTGTTTTCAAAATATAAATCTACGAAGAATATTGGTGCTAATAAATCCAGAAAGAGTTTGGTGAAACGTATAAAAACTATAAACTGCAATTACTGTAATGTTGAAGGCTGCGGCTTGTCGTATATAATGGATATATCAGCATTTTATTCGGGCACTAGGAATGAAGATAAGGTCATCTGGATTTCAGATTCAGGAGCAAGTATACATATGACATTCCAATAGAAACTATTTCGTGAAACTGGGTCTGCAGAAAGTATAAAAAAGATTAAAGTCGCAAGTGATAAAGTGTTGCTTGTTGCAGGTTCAGATGAAATTGCATGGTGATTGGCACAATTGTCAACTGACGAATGTGCTATGTGTTCCGGATCTCAGGGAGAATTTATTTTACACAATTACTGTAAAAACAAAGGTTTTTCGTACATTGATGTTGATATTATCAACATCAATGTGGTGTTTTTGTTAGAGAAGATTTTCTGGCCTTGTATGTTAATGATGTATTGCTAATATTCAGTTGAAACACTTTCTGATACATTAATGCAAATGAAACACGGCTTCTTGGAATAAATGTTTCATTTATTAGCGATTTCATACGAATTGACGTAATTTCTCAATTCCTCTCGAAACCTCTTTCTTAATCTTGTCTATTCCAGAAAATACCTTAAAAATAAATTTATGTAATCCACAAAATAACTAATTTAAACTTTTTAATGCAAAAGGGGTTGCATTTTATAGAAATATTTGCTTTTATGGCAAAACGTGTTTCAGTACACAAAATTAATATTAAAATTGGGAGTTTTTAACAAGATTGTAATTTCTTAAGCAAACTGCATAAAGCTAGTACTATTCTATGCTATTTACAGCAAATGAAAAGCATTTGTATATGCATCAAAAATGTGATAATTAATAAGTGAAAATACATGGCTTTGTATTTAAAGATTTGCGTTCAGATTGAATGTGTTTTACAGTATCTTACAATTAATTATTTTTACAGATACAACTGATGTAACTTGCTATTTATTTACAATACGCTTATATCATAAAGGGTGATTATTTATACATACACAATTATTTGCTCGTACATTAATGAATAAAAGTACGCTACTATTATACAGGGCATAACCATGAATTTACATAAATTTCTATTTTTCCAGATTCTTTCATATTTTGGCGGGATTTATTTATAGAATTTGGGTTTCAATGACCTCTCGTGACCCCTTATCACGTCTATATATATAATGCTGTGTTGTTTAGGGGTGCATTGAGTAATAAGGGTAGTGTAGTAACTATAAATACCAATAGGAATCAGAAAACTGCATTTATTCAGCAGAAAAATAGGTAATTCATACATTATGTAAATAGCAAGCATTTAACACCCTGTATATAGACCATAATTAATTTTAAGTAATGCCAGTAAGCATATCTTTCAATAATAGAATGCGTATTCAGCAGAGAAATAATCGTACATGTAATTAAATATACGTTGAGAAGTGTTCTACAAGTTTATAAAATAAAATACGCACAAGATAAGAGAAAACCTAACAAATCTTCATGCAATTACGCTGGAACCATGAGCGCTTTGATAAGAAAACGCAGTTTCAAAAATAAATAAATACATGAACAAAAACAGCATTAGAGTTACATCATTTATTTTGTACAATTATCCAAAAGACGATATCTACACAAAACAACAGACGTAAAGTTGAAAGTCTGGCAAAGATAACAAATAATAAAGTATCAAACAATAGCAAATAACAAGCATAATTTCATCAGAAACAGCTTAGAAATTCAGGAAATATTAAAGACAAAAGCTGGTTGGTTGAAACGATCTGTAAAACTGCTTGGAAACCCAACCCAGATGTAGTGGAAAAAGGCTAATTTAACACCCAGCGGTGATAAGACAGGTCAGTCCACACTTGATGC
This sequence comes from Platerodrilus igneus, assembly GCA_036346225.1. Lineage (NCBI taxonomy): Eukaryota > Metazoa > Arthropoda > Insecta > Coleoptera > Lycidae > Platerodrilus > Platerodrilus igneus. The sequence continues at coordinate 1,965,234 of JARFIW010001670.1, forward strand.
ACGTCGAAGCTACGACACTGTTAACCAGAAATCTACGCGTCAAATAAATAAAGTTTAGAATATATCAAATTTATGTTATAGTGAAAATAGTGCTACATACAAAAATTGTGTTTATTTATTTATTTATTATAACGACTCACACAGATAACAAGATCCAATTATGGAGTCACAGAAATAAAGTATTACAATAATAAAATAATATAAATACAATAAAAATACAATATAAATAAAAACAAGGGGGAATGGATAACAGTGTTATTAGCATAGCAGAAGAAAGAAAACTGAGAAAACAGTGCTAATGTTAGTAGAGAGCATCTAAGATGGCTAGTCGAAAATGTGAGGGAGGAAGTGAGAAATCTAAGTCTGCAGAATACTTATTGAAGGAGCTGGACATTCTACAAATAGGAGAGTTTTTATAAGAGTTAATGCGTGCAAAATTGGGGTAAAAAATGGAGCAGTTTCTACTGTTAAGAATATATGAAAAGTTTCTGCCGTTTTTCTCAGAAAACGGCTTCTAATTGCATTCTAATTGGATTCTAATTGCATTCTAAGTGGATTCTAATCAAATTCTAATTGGCTTCTGGTACAATTCTAATCTGCGTCGAAAGCATTTAAGGGAGGAGATTCAAAGCATATGCAGAGAAATATAAAATAAAGAAGCATGAGGTGATTTTTGGAAAACAAGGGGTAACTGTACTCAAATATGGGTTCAACTAAGCAGAGCATTGGTATTCGATTGAAGACAGCATGGGGGTGTTGATCCACAACACGAAACAACATATCACAGGTCAGATATTTTTCAATTTAAATTTTAATAGTGAATTTATTCAATTTATCCAAAACCTGCAGGGAAGTCAACAAGAAACATTGCATACATTAAAATTACGTAATAAATCATTAAGAGGTCTAGATCGTTCCGGATTTTTTTGTAAAGAGGTAGTTTTTGGTGACTTTATTTTAAATTAAAACAATATAAATTTTGGGATAAATAATCCATACAATATTAATTGATTTAAGGGTGTATTTTAAGAATTTCAAAAATTGTAAATATAATTTCCTTTCATTATATGAATGTTGATTGACTTCGTTTATCAATTCACACAGGTAATCTTAAAGGAGTGAAAAAAGAAAATTGATCATCGTAACGTTGTGCACTGTGTAGATTAAAAAGGGCTAGCCGTGGCATAATAATAAAGTAAAAGATTAAAGTGAGAGAACACAGAGCGGTGGCATTAAGTAAAACGTTCATTACACCGAGTACGGCGTTATCATATCAATTTTACACATCGCAACCAATGTGGGGCAAAAACTACATATCAATATATATATATATATATATATATATATATATATATATATATTAATAGTTATTAAGATGAAATGAAAACCCAACTTTGTATTTAAAGTTGAATTACCATTTCAATTCGAACTAGTAATTGAAAACCACTAAAGAACGGCTACAGCAGGACTTGAACCTGCAACCTCTGATTTTCCGGATCAGTGCTCTAACCAATTGAGCTATCTAGCCTAATTGTTTAGATGACGTTATACTTAATACTACTGAAGCTTGGCTCTTGTTAACGATTTTTCAATTACGTCTTGCATTTAAGGAAATTGAATCTAGTTATATACATAATTCATGTACTAATAACTTGATCGTCCCATTTTGCAACGTCGAATAATACAAACATGTAATTATATTATTATTAATAGAGAAGAATAATCCACATTTGGAATGCAAATGAATGCTTAATATATATTAATAGTTATTAAGATGAAATGAAAACCCAACTTTGTATTTAAAGTTGAATTACCATTTCAAATCGAACTAGTAATTGAAAACAGTACATGAATTATGTATATAACTAGATTCAATTTCCTTAAATGCAAGACGTAATTGAAAAATCGTTAACAAGAGCCAAGCTTCAGTAGTATTAAGTATAACATCATCTAAACAATTAGGCTAGATAGCTCAATTGGTTAGAACACTGATCCGGAAAATCAGAGGTTGCAGGTTCAAGTCCTGCTGTAGCCGTTCTATATATATATATATATATATATATATATATATATATATATATATATTGATATGATAACGCCGTACTCGGTGTAATGACGTTTTTCATTAACTCCACCGCTCTGGGTTCTCAAATCAAATTTAATTTTACTAATTTTATTATTATGCCACGGCTAGCCCTATTTAATCTACACAGAGTGCACAACATTACGATGATCAATTTTTCTCTTCTGCACCCCTTTATGATTACCTATTTGTTTGAATTTACAAAACGAAGTCAATTAATTTCATATAAGTCAAGTATTAAATATATAAATATTTTATGTAGTTAATTACACAAGGTATATATTCAGTATAATACGATAGTATTTATCAATTTACCTTGTGTAATTAGCTACCTAAAATATTTATATATTTAATACTTGGCTTATAGCCATAATTTTGAGCGTAGCTTCCTGTCTATAACTAACATAAGTCAAAAATTTGACAATGTCAAACGTAATTGAAAGTTAGGTTGATGTATCGTCTTGTACACGATTTAAATTTGTAAATTTCCCAATTGTCATCATCGGTCTCAGTGGCGTAATTGGTAAACGCATGGTTCCGGCAAAACCAGGATACAGGTTCAAGTCCTGTCCAAGACCTTATATTTTCCATCTTTCAATTACTAGCTCGATTTGAAATGATCATTTGGGCTTTGCATAAAAGTCTAAGTTATTATTTCAGCTTATTCACTGTAAGACGCTAGTATTTATCAACTTACCTTGTGTAATTAACTACCTAAAATATTTATATATATATATATATATATATATATATATATATTTGTTTTTGGAGAATCTAAGTAATAGCTACCTGATATTCTTATCAAACCTGTGGGTCCTCAAATTTTTTTGTCTTCATGAAAAATTAAATATTGTGGATTTGGTGTGGTTATATTTGTGCGTTAATGTAGCGGCACGTTATATTTAGTCTTGCATATGTACAAGGATGCAAATGTTTATGCAAATATCAGTTGCGTGGAGTTTGCATCATGGTCTAATAATTGTTGTTTACAAAAAAGGCTGAGCTAATGACATCTGCTGTTATACACAGCTTGCTTATTTATTATTATACCTATAGACTAGCAAGATTCGACGACTCCCGAGTAATTATTTACATCCTCTTTTTTAGTGTAATTCTTTCAGATACAGGGGATAGCAATGCTTTATATGATATCGTCCAGTATTTTGATATTATTAGGCTAGACAACCCGCCGATCCAAAATGCGTATCCAGTATTATAATGTATTAAGATATGTAATTATAGCAACCCAATAGCAGGGGGCTCCGTTGCCCCATAGAGCATAGTAAGTGAAATTAGTAATATCATGTTGTTCTGTCTTTAGCTGATTAAAACGAAGAATCTTTTGACTTATTTTATTTAGCCTGCTATAAAATTAAAAACTCTAAATTCAGAATTATAAAGCAAGAACTAATTAATTAATGAAACATGTGCATTGACACTAAAACAATTGAAACATTTTAAACAGTATGCAAGTTGTCCCTTATATTCTTGCAAAATGTATACTCTTTTTACTTTGTTGTCAGATTCACAGCATAGACAACTTCCAAGATCTTGTAGCAGACTACACACTTCCGTTGCTTCTTGTTTTCTGATCCACTTTCCTTTAGGGTGTGTATATGTTTCGGAGTTCTGGATCTAATGGGAGCAAAAGCAACAAACACTTTTATGGGATTACCACAGAATTTACAATCGGCATATACTTATTTGAAAACTTAAAATCATTCAAGAATTTATAACCACAGTAACAAACAACTCTGTTGCTACTTTTCTGTATCACTTTATTCTATAAATTGGGATTTGATAGGAGGCCATCTGATCACTGCAAATACATTACATTATCATATATACCATTGTAAAGTACTCTTACCTACAGTGTACTACTTTCTATGCTGAAATATAATCTAAACCCGAATTTGGATTTTTTACATGTATGTTTTTTATTTTGTCCGTTTCATGTAAACCATTATAGGATCGGCATGTAGTTAACAGAAGCACTGGTCTCATATCAACCCATGTTTTTAATACTTTCTGTTTAATTTCTAATTATTTCGCATCTTCTCAACTTACAATTCACTACTTCGGGAGACAAATATTTGCCACTCCTTCATATTGCATCACATCATCTTGTATTTACAGTTAACAATTTCTCAGCCAATTTGAAGCTTGTATAATACGAGGCTTATTCAATTGAAACCCATCTTTGGTCAGGTTAGCCTTGGAAACAATTGTAATCACTCATCTGACAACGGTAGTGGTTTGTAAACTTCCCACTGGTCAGTTTCTCTAGTATATATTTGACAGCCATTTTAAGTATTGTGACTTTTAAATGACATTTGTTGTTAACAATCTGACCAAATGTGCTGAAGGTTTGCAACCATTGGAAATTCATACACGAATGCAAGCAGTGTACGAAAACCCATGTATTGCATATCCAACTGTCAAGGAATGATGTCGAAAATTTAAGAATGGACGCGAAGGGACGAATGATAAGCCGCGACCAAGTGCAATGTGTACTGCGTCAACAGAGGAATATGGCATGTGTGGAAGGCCTGATTAGAGAAAATCGTCGAGTTTCAATCAGAATAATTTCAGTAAATGTTGGTGTCAGTATCGGATCGATTCATAGCATCGTACACAAACTAGGTTACGGCAAAGTTTGTGCGCAATGGGTTCCTTGCCTTTTGTCAGAGAACCAAAAAAGCTTGTGAATAGACTTATCTTTGCAACACCTCACAGAAAACAGACAAAATGGTAACGATTTTCTCTCATCAATAATTGCTGGCGACAAATCTTAGTGCAATGGTAACCCGCAAATTCTCCGCCATCAAAGAAGTTTATAGTTCAACCTTCTGCCGGTAAGGTCATGTTGACTTTTTTTTTCGACCATGAAGGACCCTTGTTGATAGAATTTACAGAACCTCGGGTGCATATCGATGCAAACCTGTATAATGAAACTTTGAACAAGCTCCGTCAAGCAATAAGACGAAAACGTCCAGGGAAGCTTTCACGTGGTGTCATTCTGCTTCACGACAATGCTCGACCTCATGTTGCTAACGTAGTGAAAGAAAATCTATAGCAAAAGAAATGGAGGATATTAGAGCATCCAGCCCATAGTCCCGATTTATTGCCTTGCGATTTTCACATCTTTGGGCCACTGAAAAAAGCGTTAAAAAGTAACCGTTTTCAGTCGGACGAAGAAGTACAAAACGCTGTGAAAAAATTCTTCGAGCAGCAGCCACAAGATTTCTTTAGACAGGGTATACATAGGTTGACAAAACAATGGGATATGTGCCTTAATCGTAGTGGTAATTATTTGTAAATTTAGTTGTCGATAAATTTTTCCTGAACCAAAGATGGATTTCAATTGAACAAGCCTCATAGTTATCAGAATATAGTGTATAGCCACAAAGTGAGACCCCATGTTTAACACTATTTTTTAATATACTGTCCTCGCCATTGTATCATAGACTTGTCAATTAGTAATGATTCTCCAGGAATCAAATATTCTTTCAAATTTGTAAGCAAATTAATGCGTGGTCAACATCTAACGAATTATCCACAAAATCTCAACATATAAGTACTAATACAAATCTGTCATGTGACATAATGGGAGATATAAATTTAATTTGATAAAAAGGATCTTTTGATGAATAGAAATTTTTAGTTTTGAAAATTCCACAACTCCCATTGAGAAGAGAATGATAACATTTCGTTGTTGTTAGTATCTATCGTTTAATTCTTGCATTTTTTGGTGCGTTTAGAAATAAGGTAATCATTTCATCATCGACCATTAGGTAGAAAAAAATCTAGTGGTGTATTTGCTAGTGTAGGAAAATTTGGAGAATCGTTTTTATTACACAGAGTAACAAATAATGGATTGGAGATTTTTATGAATTGCCAAACAGTAGCAGCATTATCATGTACGATTCTTTGTGCAACTTCCTCGTCTCTATGTTCTTCAATAGCTTCATTATCTTCCTCCTCATTAACAACATCTGAATCAGAATCATTCATTGAAATCCTCAGATTTATTAGAATCACTACTATTGATGTAGTAGCTAAATACTAGTTTAATAATCATTATTTGGAACACAGATTATCACGTACACTCGTGTAAAAGTACTTCGACGTTTACTCCAGGTTCGGTCGTAACTTTATAGTGCGTCTGTACGCATCACCAAATACATAGTTGACAAGGATAATTTCAGTATCGCCCAGTTGCTTCGCTACTGGGTTTTAAACTTACCAATGGTTCCTACTGTGGTATCTATGTGATAGACCTATAAGTAGATGCACCAATTCATCACCAACAGGTACTTGTTAAATAAGGGCAAACGAAAATAACCTCAATAAGCATAAAATAATTATATTAACAACTTCCTCTGAATTATAACTTGTAACACATTAGTAGTCTATTAAAACATATGAGAAACTCTCAAATTTAAACTTGAACTTGTAACTACTGTTATACCTTGAAGCAATTGCTTTAAAGTTTACAGGTAAACTTTGAATAAGTTTCAAAACTATTTTACCGTCAAATAAAATTATGCGTTTTATAATATTAAAATCTACTGTAAATCCCAACATAAATTATATTCAAGCATATGATTGACTACGTAACTTAATGTCCCATTACTAATAATAATGGCACCAACACTGATTAAATTACACTTATTACTTAAATACTTATCGTTACGTGAACAGCAGCATCCATCTGCCAAATAAATCAACAAGACTTGAACCACATTCCCACTGGAAATCAATTGCACTGGATTCCCAACGTAACACCATTGCAGACGCAGGCATCCGCAATCCCACGACTGGATGAGGCTATAGCAGACAAAACACCCAAAACCATACAACATTTGTACACAAACCAAAAATATAAGTAAGAGGAAAAATAACCCTCACGTAAGAACACTCACAGCTAAAAATAATACTTGTATAACTTACCCTGATGAATCAGGATTAAAACAAAGATAGTACACAAGCTGAAAATCAACTTGTAACCACATGTGCTGATTAGACTATCAATTTCCAATACTAATAAATCCAGCTTAACTGTATGCCAAAAAATTCTCTCGTGCAGAATAATTTTGCAATAACTTCATGTGAATTGGATAAATTCCAATAATGGATGGTTTATACAAAACCAGATAAATTCCAATTCAAGCATGCAAGTCTAACTATCACTGTAGTATGGCAGAACGGCCAGTGATATCTAACAACACATTTTAAAGATAACCCAATAGAAATAACAAAATTCCTAGATAACAATTACCAACACATTACCAACAATCTAGTATCAACAAAGTAATCCAGGTCAGCATTCAGTACACAATATGATTAAATTCATTATATCCTAGTATATACAACCAAACAATCCAAATTATAAAGTCATATTTACAAATGCACAAGTAAGAAATAGTATGAGACTGAAACTCATCAATTTAAAAGGAAAATACAATAATGAAAATCAAATTAATATCAGAACTACTGAATACATATCCGTATAATTGACTTTCCTTTAACTAATGAAAGGACATTTCTATATCACCAACATTCAACCAATAGCAGATAATAATAAAATCTTGAATATTCACAACTTGAACAAAAGTGACTTTAAGGTTGATTAATATTAATTAACATAGCAAAATCAATATTTTAGGTTACATCAACTTGCTTAAACAGTTAGGAATTACACTTACAATTTAGCAAAAATTGTAACTGTAACATTACCCCCTTCTTAAAAGAAAAAAATTTTGTTAAAATTTTTTTGAAAATTGTCCTAACAACCATAATCATAATAAATTTCATAGCAATAAGAAAAGTTTTATTATTTTATTAAGAGAATACTATACAATTTTCCTGCAAACACGTTTTCTGTGTTCTGGTTGCATTTCTGTTTCTGTCTTATTGATTTTTAAATCTTTTATATTCCACTTCCCTTTTGAGATACCATTACTATCAATTAATTCATAAGTGTTTACACCTAGTTTCTTTTTAATAATGTACAGACCCAAACATTTTTTATCTAATTTCGCAGAATAATTTTTACTTTTATCGGATAGCTTGTATTCTTTTTTCCAAACCAATTGTCCTTCTTTAAATTGAATAGGCCTATGCCTTAGGTTATAAGAGTGTGTACATATTGTATGAGCATCTTTTAACTGTTTCTCGACAAATTTACGAATTTCTTTTAATTTATTAAATTTTTTACTGATAGTGACTTCATCAACATTTTCATTTTTTTAGTAATCTCAGGTTTTGAACCCATTTGACCAGATATTTTCTTTAGTTCAGGTTTCTGTTCTGCACATATACGACATCTTGTAATATAATTAACTATGTCGGCTTTCATTTTAGGCCATAAGTGTCTAGAAAGTATTCTATGGTGTTTTATAAATTCCTAAGTGACCAGATTTAGGGTCGTTATGTGCTTCGGACAATATTTGAGCCCTATGTGGTTTCAGAACCATGATTTTCCATTTATCAAAAGGTTCACAAAAATTATTGTCATTAACATATTTGTATAGGATGTTGTCATCATCTACTCTCCAATTACCATAATGTAAAAGATGTTTCCTTACATTGTCACACATTTTTTCATACCATGAACATTTAATCCGTTCTTTATACTCTAAACTGTTTATAAATTCGATAGGTGCTCTTGATAAACAATCTGGAACAAAGTGATTTTTTCCTGTCTATGAACTACTTTAAAGTTATATTGTTGTAAGCGTAAGATCCAACGACCAAGTCTACCTTGTGGATTCTTGAGATTATGAATCCAAACAAGACTACTATGATTGGTTACCACTGTGAATTCTGATAATTCTAAGTAACATCTTAGTTTCTCAATTAACCAAATAACACACAAAAGTTCTTTTTCAGTAACGGAGTATTTAATTTCATTTTTATTCAGGGTCCGCGATAAACAGCAAATGACATGAGTTTTACCTCCATATTCTTGAGTAAAAACTGCACCTAGGCCATAGCTACTAGCATCACAATGTAAAATAAAATTATGTTCAAAATTCGAGTGAGATAAGATTGGTGTACTTACTAAGCAGTTTTTAATTTCTTCATATGTTAATTGGCATTCGGGAGTCCATTTAAATGTATCCTTCTTTTTCGTTAAGTTTGTAAGTGGTGTTGTTATTGAAGATAAATTCGGTATAAAGCGACGATAGTATGAAACCATGCCTAAAAATGATCGGATCTGTTTAAAGGTTTTTGGTAATGCCATATCAACAATCGTGCTGACCTTATCTGGATCTACCGATAAGACCTGATCTATTTATAATATAACCAACAAATTTTAATTCACTTCGATAAAAATGACATTTGTCTTTGTTCAATATTAAATTCGCAGATTGTAATCTAAGGAAAACTTCTTTTAAAATTTTTGTGTGTAGCAAAATCTGGAGTAACTACTATTGAATCGTCTAGATATTTAAACACAAATGGTTCTAGTTCTGGGCCAAAAACTGTGTCGACTAAAGATCGAAAGGTTGACAGAGCATTGCAAAGTCCTATAGGTAGTCTTTTAAATTGATAATGTCCACGACCTGGTATAGCAAAAGCTGTATATTGTTTAGAATTCTTTTCCATTTTAACCTGATAATAAGCTTTGGTTATATCTAACGTAGAAATATAATTAGAGTTACCCAAATGGTCTAAAATTGAATTTATTAAAGGTAAGGGGTATGCCCATTTTTCTGTAACTGCATTTAGTTTCCTAAAATTTACACAAAGTCTGTGTGAACCATCACTTTTTGAAACCATTATAATAGGTGAATTCCATGGACTGATACTTTTTTCAATGATACCTAGTTGTGATCTCTTCATCAATTTTTTCTGCATTAACGAACTAACTGGATAGTACCTCGATCTTATAGGAGGACTATCTGTTTTAATTACATATTCCACTAAAGGTGTACAACCTAACTGAATGTTTTTTATACTATCAAAATAATTATTGACTAGAGCATATAATTCATTGCTTTGTTGTAATGTTAAGTCATTTGAAGATTGAATAGAATTAATTGCATGATTATTGTCATCATTTCCAAAATACCATTTACCTTTTCTTAAGTCTGGAATAATTCCCATCTTTATCCAAAATATTGTGCATAAAACCATAGTATGTCTCAACTCAGGTAACACGTAACATTCAAAGATGTGGATTTTATCTTGTAATCGAATAGGTATGGTCATATAACCAATGCAGTCTAAAATAGTGTTGTTGGCAACTATACAATTTGTATTTTCAGTTTGTTTTAATTTAATACCTAATCCAGATAGAATTTTATATCCTTTATATCCCAAAAATATATTATTTGCGCTATTTGTGCCTGAATCCAATAAACCATTAATTTTACTATCATAAATAGAAACAGTTATATAAGGACATTCATCGTTGGATCTTTGTGATAACACGTATGAAAGTATTGGTTTACTGTAGTTGTTGTAAACATCAAGTTCTTCTTTTGAAGAAAAATTTCCATCCAATTTAGTATAAGAGTCGATCGTGTTACTAATATTAGAAATTTGACCACGATCTAAAATCAATTCCTCTCGGAGTTTAACGGTTGTTTAGTACAATGTTGAGCAAAGTGATTTTTCTTGACATTTATAACAAGTTATTTCAGAATTAGTAAATCTTCTTGAATTTTGCTGTGTTGGATAATAATTTTTAAAGTTCGAATGATTTGGAGTATTAGCTGACGAATGTGAATAAAGTTTACTTGAATATCTGTCTCTTTAATGATCTTTAAAGTACCTCTCATGAGAATAATTTCTATTTCTATTACCATAATAATCCCGATTACGAGAAAAACTCCTATTTCGTGAGTAATTTCTTTCATGCGAAAAATCTCTCCCTCTATCATTAGAGTAATTTTTCTCGTTACTTTCAACACTATTTAGTCTATGTTTACTATTCCTACTATTATGAGATACCGTTCTGTTTCTACTTTTATGTGAACTAAATCCCTGATTTTGTCTAGATTTACTGTGTCTCTCTTCATTGCAATTACTACCTCGTGAATCGTAACTGCTATCTCTACTTCTAGTCTTGCGTTTAGCCCTATTTGAACTACTATCACGATCGCTACTGTGATCAAATTTTTCCCTGTAATCTATGTTTTGTTTTAGTCTGTAATTATCATCTTCACAAAATGAAACGTTTTTAAAAAGTTCTAAATTATCAATTTTCTTTCTTATTAGTGTGTCCTCACGATAAGCTAGGTCGGTTTCAATTGTATGTTTACTCAAATTAGGAGGAATAAATTCCTGAGCCCTTTTTTGATTGTTTTCGATTTTACGACAAATTGTTGTTAATTGATTAATAGATTGTATGTTTACTGAAATCAGATGATTGTAATATAGTAGTAAAATGTTATTTTCTATTATTTTTAATTTGATTGACTCGTCTACCGTTACACTTAGTCTATCAAATAAATTTTCCATATAGGCAACATAAATTGCAATAGATTCCTTATCGCCTTGTGTTCTATTTTTAATTTGTTCCTAAATACGTTCGTTATAGTCTCTTGGTAGAAACTCTTCTCTCAATAATGCACATAGTGTATCCCAATTACTTACTCTATCTTTCAGTGAATGGAAGTAAATAAGCGCTTTGCCTTCAAAAAATTCAACCGCACTTTTATACAGTTGTTGTGTCAAAACCCTCTTGATTCTCTTAGTTCATTAACTCGGACCAAAAAAGCATTCAAACAAAAAGCATCTGATTCTCCACTAAATTTTAAACCCCAAGATGAAATATTAAATTTATTTGAAATTGCTAAATTTTCCATCATATGTACAGTTTGAGATGTAAAATCAGTATTAATTAAATTATTTTCGTTTTGACTTTGTAGTTCACTAATATTTGCAACAGGTGTGGAAGTTTGTGGTTGAAGCATTGTACTAGCTTGCAAAGCAATATCTGAAGGTTCTATATTAACTAAATTCTTTTTCGGAAAGAATTGATTGTTTATTTTCAAATTCATTTATTAATTCAATAGCTGTGGATAATAGTTTGGACCGCTCTTCTATTTCCGATGAAACATGTTTTTCTACGACTGTTTTGGAACGAGCCTATTTTAGGTGTGTTTTTGATAGAGAAATCTACTACATTCTATACAGGTTTTTATTCCCGCACTCGTTGCTAGGCAAGTTGCTAAGCAACCAGTGCAGGAATGTTCAATTTGCACGGTTGCGCTTATATTTCTATTAATCAAGTAGCCCTGCACTTGCATCTTATTTCCAATGACGGCCGAGTTTTCAAAGGTGGGCTATGAAACAAATAATAAACCAACAAATGTCAAATAAATAATTTCATACTGTGAAAGCGTTTAAAATCTTAAAGTATTTGCAAAGTCTTTAAAAAATGGCTAGTGATAGTGAAAGCGAACTAGAACCGATGCCTCCAAATATTGTGGAAGCTGCAAATGCAACTACATTAAATTTATTACCGGAAATTTCCAAAAAAAAATATGAGACTGCTTATAAATCGTTTATGGATTGGCGAAGAGATCAAAAGACAACATCTCATTCTGAAAATGTTTTAATTGCGTACTTTAATGAATTATCTAATAAGTATAAATCTTCGACATTGTGGACGCATTATTCTATGTTGAGAACAAGTCTCACCATCCATCATAATGTAGATATATCAAAGTATGGAAAATTAAGAGCGTTTCTCAAACGGAAGTCAAGCGGTTATAAATCAACAAAATCAAAAATTTTTACAACAGAGGAAATAAATAAATTTATTACTGAGGCTCCGGATCAACAGTTTCATCTGACAAAAGTATGTAATATTAACTTAGGAGAATAATGCGTGTTTATAGCTATTTTTATATTGTTACAGACTGCATTAATTATGGGAATTATGGGTGCTTGCCGCAGACAGGAATTACATCAGATGAAGATTACTCATTTCACGGAATTGGGTTCTACGATATTAGTTACAGTTCCCAACACGAAAACAAAAATTATACGCAGCTTTACGATAACGAGTAATTTTTATGAAATCACAAAAAAATACTGGAATCTACGTCCATCAAATGTTTGCGATCCTAGTTTTTTCTTAAATTATCAGAAAGGAAAATGCACCACACAAAGTGGGTATCAATAAATTTGGTGCTATGGGAAAGCAAATTGCAACGTATTTAAAACTACCCAATCCGGAATTATATACTGGTCATTGCTTCCGGTGATCTTCCGCCACTATTCTTGTAGATGCTGGAGAAGATATAACATCTTTAAAAAGGTACGGTGGCTGGAAATCAACATCAGTCGCCGAAAACTATATAGCCGATTCTTTAACAAATAAGTTGAATGTAAGCAACATAATACAAAATTCAATTGATAGCACATCAAATGTTCCATCAACGTCCAAAGACAAGAATTTCCAACGTCAAGAAAATTTAGTTTTTGGGAAAACACCTTCTACAATGACGTTTAATAATTGCAATGTAACCTTTAATATTGTTAATAATAATGAATCTAAAAACTAAACTTAAATCAATTTATTTACTTTTATTATGATAAATTTGTACTTTTCTTTGAATTTATGTATATTCACAAACGATAATAAACTTATGATATTAATAAAATGTATACTCCTATACTTACCATGTATTTTATAATATTAACAAAAGAGGTATCACATTTAAAAAGTACGTACTACAGTCGTAGAAAAAGTATAGTGTACAACACGCATGGAATGCCCATTTCTCACTCGTATGATTTGCAGCACTCGCTTTCAGCTCGTGCTGCAATTTATCATACTCGTGAGAAATGGGCATCATTCCATGCTCGTTGTACGATATACTATTCTATACGTTCAATTCTACCTAACACATGAGCAAGTTTAGCTTGGATTTTTCTTACCACTGAATAAGTAAAAGTTTCTGTTAAAAATTGTTTAATTTCTGTTAGTTTAGCTTCACAGTTAGACAATTCTTCTGACGAATCAAAATTGAAGGATGCTTTAAAGACATGACCTATCACTTCTAAAGCCAATAGTTGCTTTAATGTACTTGCTAATTCCCTAACATTCCCTATAGGTTTAGCACCTCTAACAATAATTTCATATTCTAATTCCTCTTTATTAAGTCTGTCGTTATAAAGTTTAATCAACATTTTCGAAGCTAAAGATAAAAAATTCTTTAATCTATTTCCAAATCTTATAATTTATTTTAAGTTATACCTTATAATTTATTAAACACCCTTATTTTTTTAATACGGATCACCCTATTTATAGACACGATTTTAAATATTGTAGAAGTAAAATTTTATACGTTGACTGTATATTTTTAACCTATTGAATAACTAAAACGGCATAAAAAAATTAACTGATTAATTTTTATACACTAGTTTATTACTAACAACAAATGTGTTTTCTAATTTGATAGTTCCAGAATCGACAAAGACATTAAATTCATGAGTAACAGAATTACTAAATTAACAAGAAGCAGGATCGCCAAATATGGCAGGATCACCAAATATAGCAGATAATAATAAAATCTTGAATATTCACAACTTGAACAAAAGTGACTTTAAGGTTGATTAATATTAATTAACAGAGCAAAATCAATATTTTAGGTTACATCAACTTGCTTAAACAGTTAGGATTTACACTTACAATTTAGCAAAAATTGTAACTGTAACAAAAGATAGTTCTACACTTCATTAAGTTAAGATAAACAGTAAATTAATAAAAAGCCTATTTGTGTAATGAGATATGCAATAAACTCGGTCTGTTCAGACATGTTCTGTGAACAGATGCTGCATCCTATTATATGTCTTCGTTTATGTGTGGCACAGGACAATTAAGTCCCATATGTTTTTAAACTTATAAAATGTTGTACAATCATTATAGAAACAATCACTACACTCAGAATATTTTTATCTTCATAAATAACAAAGTTACAACAGTCCCCACCTGCACTTTTAATTTAATGTTACCGCACGGCTAAAACGTGCTATACAGGTTGTATTAATCCCATACCACTATGAACATGTTAAACTGCTTAGATTTTTTCTCTCGGACTATTTGTGTTGAAATCAACACACATACACAATTACTTAGTCAAATAACAATTACCTCGGGTGAAATTTGTCAAAATAGTGCAACAATAGCATATGTTTATGACTCAATGGGTTTACAAATATAACGCTTGAATTATGACGTTTTGAATGCCCACTGGGGACAATATATCAATCGCAATTTCGTATGCTTTCAGAAATCTCTCGATTTCCGTCAGTGGATGAAGATGATGGTCCTGGTCTTACAAAATAGATTTACAAATACAAAGGGCTAAAAGCATGAATAAACCAGACCAATATCATACAATTAAAATTTTAAAATAACTTACAGAAATATACTGTCAAATTCTCCATCTCCTTCCACATAATTTAAAACATGTTGAACCATCATAGTACCAATTCCTAATCTTCGATATGGATATAAACAACCTAAGGTCATAATATACAAACGTCGTGACTTTTCTGATGTGTCGATTCGGCAACAAACAGCACCAACTACAATATCATTATAATATGCTAATTTTGCTAATTCGCCTGCTTCTAGAACATCTTTATAAAATTTATCGTTATATGACACTGGAAACACAACACTATTTAGTTTCTTTAATTGCTTTATATTGTGAGGAGTTACATTTCCGAGTTCAATGTGTGCCCTAGGAAATAAAGCAAAATTTTAAATAACCTAAAAGCAAGACACGGATAACATAACTACCTAGTCATATTTGAATGGTTTTGTAAAAATAATAAATTACTAAAAGTATATATTAAATAATAGTATAAGAGATATTAAAATCTCCCAATAGTAGAACGAAGGAATTGTACAAAAATCTAATTTTCAAAATCAAACAATTTGGTCTTTTAAATTGTCAAAAGTCAAACGGATTCCTAAAGAGGTGGTTACTCACCACGTATGTGTACTTTGTAAAGCATTAGTTATAGCAACGTGTAACGGTCTTTCAATAAATAAATTAAAATTAGTCCCTCTCCTAATAATAATCATTTCCTGATTTATTTTTTATCATGCAATTATAGAAAAGTTTTTCAAATTTTACACTACTAAAATGTAATGCAAGAATACATTCGCCACCACATGTTTTAAAAAGCATTTTAGTTAAAATTTGGAAGGAAGAGACATCTTTAAAGACTTAAAATTATTTTGCTTTTAATAAACTTAAAAGTTGTTAACTATTTCAGTAAAATATAATTTAAGATTAGTGCTGTTAATCGCAAATTTATTATTTTAACGAGCTTAAGTAGAAGTGCTTACAGCAAAAAAAAACATTATCGTTGTTAGATATCAATGTAAGGTATAAAACGGTAACTAGATAATAATAATAATTATAAAAGAATATTATAATATAACTATATAAATGATGATTTATAGCATAAACAACGCTTGAGAACACGAGTCATGTGTAGTGTCCTTAAACATTGCAAGTGTTTTAAAGGCACTGAATTTCGAAAGGCGGGTGATCTTGAAAAATATGCAATATGCAAAGTCACTTTAATAATCAAAATAAAAAGTGTAACTATAAAACATTAGCGGCTTGCTCAACAAGAGTTACCAGAGCAAAAAATGCCGTGTAACTAAGGGCATATTTTTTATTAGTTTTTTTGTTGTCTTTTGGCAACTCTATAAATAAAAATGATATAAGCTCACTGTTAGATGTGATGCCTTCTGTAATATATAGAAAAAAATACATATTAGTCTATTGTATTGTGCATTATCATTACAGGGTAAGTCTAAAGTTATCTTCAGAAATTTTCCTTTTTAAAATTTAAAATATAATGATAACAAAAGTAATATAGAGTTCTTGGCTGTATACTTTCTTCTTTATAAACTGTCGTTATGCAATCATTATAAAAATAATCTATAATATTAACGTAAATTTTAATCTTAACGCTATTTTATCAAATAACAATAACCAATCACAAAATTTGACGCTAAAATTCTTCAGGTGGGAATAGCACTTGTCAATCGCCATACTTGTTGAAATTATACTGCGATATAACCTCACAAATTACAACGTTAAATTTTTAACTATTAAATATAACGGTAACGAAACCAAACTAGCGCAAACTCACTACTATCTTAAATATCTAATATTTCTCATAATTTTTACCTTTTAATTCTTGCTTTCTAATATTCTATAGATTTCAGACGGTCTGAAACATTTATCTGGAAACCAATATAAAAATCAAAAAGAAAAACAAAAAGTTGTTAGAAAATAAATTACAACTATGGTGCGTTTTTTTTCAAAGACGTCATCTTCAAAGCCCGAAAATAGATCACCTCTTTAAGTTGAATGAAATGGTATTCAGGGTTCTGAAACAACTGAAACCAAGATCACAACAAATCGTTTTCAAAATTTCCGCCAAATCGTCAAAAAGATGCTGAAGGTAAATTAAAAACTATTCGCGTTTTGAAAGTCTGTGGTCTTTGACTACAGATCAACTCCTTCTTATTCATTTTACTATAAAAAGGTATCAAAATTAATTAACCATTAGACGCGTAATCTTTTTAAGCATTACTGAAAAAATTAACTATCAGTTAGTTTTCAACAAACTGTTTGCTGACTAAAGACTTGATAAAACTATTTGAATAAAAAACTTTAAACTGAATAAAACGTTGACAATAGCCAGAATTACAATCACATTTACTTACACTATTACGATGAGCTGAAAATGTACACTATTCCATAGTAAATTTTTTTACGAAAGAGGAACTGTGAATCTGCAATTATTAGATGAAAACAAGTAAAGCTCTGGTAGTATATGATGTTCTGAATTTATATCGTGAATTTATGTATTTCTATATATTATCAGCGTAAACGGGGACCTGCTAAGCAATATTTTATTTTACACAATAAATGAGGGATTCGTAACGACGTATTAAAAATATAAAGCTAGCTAGATGTTTGTAGGTCGTACTGTGGCATGCTGAATCTTGACGTACAATTTATTTGAGCCTATTACGCATATGGTGTTACCTGTCATCCGATAATAATTCTACTCTATATATCAATGCAAAATTCTAACCTTATCTTAAAACTGTTTGACAAATTACTTAATAGCAGAATAATCTGAGACTTACGATCAGGGGAGTATTTTTCAATTGAAAAATATTGAATTTTGCCAAACTTTTGCTGTTCCAAGTAAGGTAGAAATCTTTAGCGTACTGACAACACTCGCACACGGGACCTCCATTTTACTTCTCATACGAACGAGGGTGTATTTTTGTGAAAAATGCTCGCTTGCATTTTTCAAGCGCACCGTGTCGAGCTCCGAACCCGAGACCTTGGGCAGAGTTATCACACACATACCAACTGCGTCATGGAGCCGCCAATAAGGGTGTACAATTTAGCAACCTCGCAAACTGACAAAAAGTCGTATTCTAAACATGCTTTTGTGGAAACAACCGAGTGGTCTGTCTATTCTATTTCGAGCTAACCTATAAATATTTGTTTATGATACATAAAATTTCTAAAATCATTTTAACATGTCCTCGACAAATAGTAAAGTGGTAAGATGATGGATGGTGCAAAAATGAAAACAAAGGGCTGTTATCGTTCTGCGTAACAGAAACAACTATGTACCGAATTTATTTATGCGTAAAAATCCAAATTTGTTAAATAGGAAATTGTCTTCATCGTTTACTTGTAATACTTACATCAAAAGTGGAAAAAGTTTACTGAAATTTTAAATTCTATATCTTATGGTGCGAAAAAAGATTGGAAATCGCGAAAAAAAGTTTGTATTTCTTGTATTACTCCTTTTATACCTACAAAACTTTGCTGTATTACAATAGTTATACAATGCGTACTCTACTTGTTACATCTAAACTTTATGGATATTTTGGTAAGTTAACTGTAGTTACAATATTGTTATAAAGAATCTATACAATTCTTTCAACATACGGAACATTTTAAGAAAAGCAGACTCGGACAATTCGTCGAAAGCGCTGTCAGCGATCATAAGAAGCCCATCTGATTGTAGACGATACTTAATTCTATGCGACCTTGAAGATGTATAAGTATTGACCGTTAGTATAAATATATGCTTATTTTCTTTTTGTTTTAGCCTACATAACCTCATTTTTTATTTTTTAAATTTTTCCGTTCAACCGACATACCCGTTTCATAGTACTGTATGTTCTCTATCGTCCGTTTCTTATCACTTTCTTTAGTTAAGTCGTAGTCAGTTATGGCCATGTCTATGGTTATGGCAGAGCCGTATCAGTGTACCCTTTGCAAAAAGACATACCAAATGCAAAGTAATATAAGTAGACGTCGAAAACGATTTCATGGTATGCAGATCCATGCTCTCAAATCTGAATTATACCAGTTATACCAGAATGTATTGAGTGGCAAATGTGGTAAAATTTATTTTAATAAAACTGTTCTCAAGGTGCATTTAAAAAGAATGTAGGCTCATTCAAATATGTTTCTTTTGAATCAATTTATTTTAATCATTCAGTGATCTTTGCTTATAAGTTATTGCATACAGACGATTCCTGATCTTGTTCTTGTTTCGAGTACCAAGACTCTATTCATGCAGTAATGAGGTTTTCTACCTTAGGAGGGCTCGTACCAATCTGTATAAAACTTGTCCATCCACAAAATATGTAACAATATCAATCTATACAAACATAAACATGTTTAACTTATCTGAATGACAATTAAAAAGTTACCTATCTCAAAGGTAGAATAGACACTATATTGGCTAAGTATGTATATATGTACATATATATTTTTTTACATTAGTATTGTATTTTTACTTCTTTCACACCTTTAAAAAATATTTGTATTGCATGGTGTAATGTCTAAATAAATAAATAAAAAAAAACGTGTGTGCTGTAATAAAATAGCTATCTGCGAGGATAGCTCAAACAAGTGGCGTGTATATGTGTGTGTCAGGGGAACTGTCCATGATATCTTCATCATATGTTTGTAGCACCACATTTCAAAGACTTACACTTTTTTCGTGTCTGCTTCTCCCACTGTCCATGTTTCACAGCTGTAAAGTGCTATGCTTCACACATGTTTTCAACAATCTTTTCATTGTTTCTGTGTTTGTTGTTTTTGAACATACTAGTTGCTTTTTCTTGTTAAATGCAGCACAGCCTTGCATTACTCTTTGTTTTATATCCTTTGTATACTCGTCCCATATTGTGTTATTTGAATCCCCAGGTTCCAGACATCTTTAACCTCTTGCTAGTTCTCATTTCCAATTTGTATTCTGGTTTTTGACTTATTTACCTCTCATTTACATAGTAATACTTTAGTTTTATTTTTGTTAATTTTCATACTATATCCCTCTGTTAGTACTGTTTCGATTTCATTAAGAGCTGCTTCTAACTCTTCCTTGCTAGATGCTAATATCACCATAGTAATTCCAAATGTCTTTCTACATTTGACAGTATTCATTGCCTCTTCGAAATATAAGTTAAAAATTAATGGGAATAGGGCACATCTCTGTCTCACCCCTTTCCTAATACTTACTTCTCTACATTCCTGCTCTAATTCCATTACTGCTGTTTGCTCTTTGTATAAGCTATGTACTATTTGCCTATCCCCCTATAACTCATTCCAACCTTTTTGAGTATTTCGAACATTTCTACATTTTACATTGTCAAATGCTTTTTCCAAATCTACAAACCCTATATACACGCTTTCTACTTTTTCTATTGCTTTCTCCATTAGCACCCTTAAAGCTAAAATGGCCTCCCGTGTTCCCCTGTTTCACATAAACCCAAATTGATCTAGTATTTCTTCAGCCCGTTTTTCTATTTGTCTTTGTACCATTCTAGTTAATATTTTTGACACGTGTGCTGTCAAACTTATTGTTCGGAAGTTTTTAGCATAGTGAATATGGCGTTACATTTATAATCTTTGGGTATCTTGCCTCTCTCATCCATATAACTTGCAAGTTGGAAGAGACATTCTGTTACTGCTTGTCCAGCGGCTTTTGGAGTTTATGCTTGCACCTGATCTATACCCAGTGCTTTATTATTTTTCAAACTTTTTAATGATAATTCAAATTCATCTCTAAGTATAGGAAATCCCAAGTCGTTCATTTCAATGTCTGATTCCTGTTATACTGCTTCTAGTTACTGTCCTGCATATAAATCTCGTATATATTCTTGCCATTTAACCACTTTCTCTACATTTCCTATAATAACATTTCCTACCGCACCCCTTATATTCTTCCTATACGATTTATATCCCTAAAATTCATTCTAATTATTCTACGCTTTGTCTGTCTTCCATTTCCATCTCAGTTTGTACCTCTTTACACTCTTCATCAATTCATTGCTCCTTAGCTTTTCTGCATTTACAAATAATTTCCCATTTTATGGCTTTGTGTCTATGTTTTCCTGCTTCGTCTGGCCTGTTTGTATTTTCGCCTTTCTTCTACTAAATTTAGAATATTTTTGGGTACCCATGGCTTTTTCTTTTTGTATATACCCCAGAATATGTCTGACCACCATATCTCTCAAATCTTTTGTGGATATCTTTATCTTTTAGTTTCTTAAAGTCAAAGTGTCATTTTCGGTTTCTGTTTTCAAATTTAAACACGGATTTTATAATTACTGTGTTGTGGTTAGTGTCTATATCTGCTTCTGGGCAGCTTTTACAGTCTTTTTACTTATTTCTAAACCGCTATCGACCAAGCATATAATCTATTTGATATCTCTTTGTCTCCTGACATCTTCTACATGTATCGTCTTCTAGCATGATGTTGAAATAATGTATTTACGATGGTTAAATTGTTTTTGTCGCAAAATTCTACCAGCCTATTTTTTCCTGTCATTTCTTATGCCCAAACCAAATACATTTACTACAGTTCCTTCCCTACCCTCGCCTACAACTGCATTAAAATCACCAGTAATAATTAAATTTTCGTATCCTTTTACAAATCTTAGTATGTCTTCGATATCTTTGTAGATCGCTTCTACCTCCTCGTCACTGAGCATGTATACTTGTATTATTACTGTATTTACCAGTTTAGATTTTATTCTAACCATGAGTACTCTTTCGTGCTTTTTCTGCATGACCCTCACACCTGAATTTCCTTCCTCTGATCCTGTATGAATTATCCTAAAGTCTTGCTCCAAAATTCCCCCGTCTCTGGCCACCAAACTTCACTAATCCCTACTACATCTAATGCTAACCTATTCATTTTAATTTTCAGATTCTCTAGCTTACCTACTTGCTTCATGCTTCTGATATTCCACGCTCGGACTCATAATATATTCCCTGCCCTTCTTTTAAACTTGTCGATCACATCCTCCGAAGTAGTCCTGTCCTGGAGAGCTGCATGGGAGACTATTTTAACTCAAGGAATCTTTTATCCCAGAGATGCCATCATTTTCGATATATTGTGTACTTGGGAGGTAATGTGGTTTCCCGTTGCCTTCCACAACGCAGTAGTGTGTCTTAGAGTGTCATATCGACCCCCAAGGTCTCTACCACACTAAGTACCAAAAGAGCCGATGCCCTTTTTCAGGGACCTATCTTAGTCTGGTTCCTCACTAAAGACCCCAGTAATTTGGTTAAACCTATAGTTCGGCTCTTTAACTCACTGAAATATGCGAGCCATATACCCGTTCTAGTATTTTAGAACTTTTCAAGGTGCAGTTCTGTTCAGAATGGTATTAACCATGTACATTTAAATTTTAAAATTAAGTTATAAATGGTTGGTATTTATACAATAAAAAATTAATCAAAGTGAAGATAATTATTTGGTAAGACTAGATTGCGACGGAATTGCGCATATAGATTTTGAAATGAAAGTTTATTGGTGAAATTTATTATTAGTTAAAGCATGGAACTTTATACTTTGGAATGGAGAATGAAAGGAAAAAGGAAAGTTGGTATTTAACTTATTTCTATGTTGTTATTAAAGGCCTTTTCAAAATTGAGATTTATAAATGTCATGCAATTTAATGTTTGAAACAGAAAAATTTGGAGTGAAGATAGGAATGTTAATGGATTAAATTGGTCTTTTTAGGATTTCTTTTAGAAATATCTGTCCAGAGTGACGTTAGGAAACTAAGTTTTTTTAAGTATATTTATGTGTACATTGCCATTATTGCGATTGCTGTGACAGACGGTTTGACATCCCTCATTTATGATCAATAGAAGAAAACTTTCAGGATAAGTGATAGTGTAATTTTTTTTTTGTATTTGTCAGTTTATTTATGATTTTTGTTTCTTTATATTTTTTATTTCAAATTTTTCTATTTTCTTTTATTATTTCTTCCATAGGAACTCAATCCTGCACCACTGCAGTTAGCCCATGCACCCAGATATTGTTACAGGGTTCCCGCCCCTTCAGGGCAACTTTAAATTTATTAACCCGCCATACCCGTAACATGACTTAAGTTAGAACAAAATTGCTCATTGATCTAAACACAAGATCAGATTGTAATGTTATTAAACAACCTTATAATGGGTATCTTTTAATAAAATAAAATAAAACATAAGAAGAAGCTTCAAATTCTTCTTTTAATAATTTATTGTGTCCACTAAAATGTCGTCCTTACAAATACAGATAATATTCATATGAATATATAAATACAATCAGTACAATTACATAAATTGTGTTTCCTAATCTATGTACTACAATTTTATGATTGCATTGAATATGTTTTATCATATATTAATATTAAACCATCAGTGTTGAGAATGAAATTATAACATTAGAAATCTCAATATAACAAAAACATTCTAGGAATAAATTTCTTATTACTGGTAGGTTTAAATATATATCATAGAGTATAAATATTATACGTATATAATGCATGAATGTATTCAATAGTATGGCATTAACCATTAATTATAGATTACAAGAATAAATAATAATGAATAAATATTTTAATCGAGTTGGTGTATAACACTACTGACTATTCTATTTAAAATAAGAAAAATTAATACTAGAATACTAACGTCACATGCACCTAATATGAAATCAATTACAATTAGACTATGACAATTGTTTTTTTTTTATATAGATTACGATATAAGTTTATATTATTGCTATAAGCCCTAAAAATTCTTACATATTTTAATTGGTGTTTTAATAGTTAAGACGCATCATCACCAAAATTAATAAGTATTTATTTCCAGATGCTGGCATGCATATATTACAATTTTACTACTTACTTAGTTCTTGGCAAATTTGTTTAATTTGGTTTACCCTGATTATAAAAAAAAGTCTCATTCATAATACATTGTGCAGGTGCTTACAATATCATTCTGTTGAAGGTAAACAAATAACGTAGCAAGTATATTATTTATACACAAATTTCAATTTACTTTATGCAGCTATATCGATTGTCATAAGGTTAAAGCAGATGTATTTTAAATTTGCAATGTGACAATTTATTAAATCAACTAATTATACAATCAATAATACCCAATGGAGTTTCATTTGGTGTTTTTACGTGCTATGTTTAATTTGGTGTATTTTTTTATAAAAAGCATACACCTAATACAATCTGTGCTGATATTTACACAAGTAACTGCAATTGTAATGACTAATAATTGATTATTTATATTAGCTTAAAATAATTTTAACATTGGCACTTTTAACAACCACAGCAGTAACATACCAGTTTATTCACATATTATTAAAATCAAGATAGTTGTATATGGGAGCATAAAATGATATATCTCCACTCAGAACCTACGAATTATATATAAAGTTATGCTTATAATAGTATATTATATACCTAAGTTGAGAAGTGATCAATTATAAATCGAGCACTTTTATATCCAGAGGTGCGAAGCGCCGAAGGATAAAAAGTGCGAGATTTATAGTTTCACTTCTCAACCGAGGTATATATGAAATTTTTTACTACTAACACTAAAACGTACAATACGAATATATCAGCACACCAATAGCCTATGCATCAAACCAAAGTCTCCATGAACAAATATTTCCTGATTTACTAAAAATTGCAGCAATCACACCTATCTATAAAAAAGGTGGTCCAAAAAATCCAGAAAACTATCGACCAATCGCTATTCTTCCCGTACTCTCCAAAATATTAGAAAAAATCATATACATAAGAATGATGAATTTGCTAAACAAATTCAACTTACTATCTGACAACCAATTTGGATTCAGGTCAAAAAGATCCACTATTAGTGCAACAGTAGAAACACTAGAGCACATCTATGAAGGTTTCGAAAAGAAAAAGCCCATCATAGCAGCATGCTTGGATCTCAGTAAAGCCTTTGACTGTGTCCCGCATATGATTTTACTGGACAAACTAGAAAGAAAAGGTATTCGTGGAACTGCACATAAACTAATTAAAAGTTACCTAAAGAACTGGCTACAAAAAACATACTGCTCAAGGATAATCAGAAATCGAAAAGGTCCAGACTGGAGTCCCTCAAGGATCCATACTTGGACCACTACTATTCCTCCTATTTATTGATGACCTACTGCAGAACATAGGCTTACATACATGCTTATATGCAGATGATACAACTATCCTGGTAACAGGTGAAAGCTACGAACAAATCATGGCTGATCTAAATGTCAGACTTCTATCAGCAATGAACTGGTTTAATACAAATAAACTTAAAGTTAATAAAGAAAAAACCAACATACACATTTTCTCACATCACATAAATCATCATAATGACACTGAAAGTATAAAATTTCTAGGCTTCACAATAGATTCTAAATTGAACTGGAAAATGCACATACACAAAATGTGTGTTACAATAGCCCGATCACTATATGCAATAAGAAAATTAATGAACATAAGCACACAATCTGCAGCTAAATCCGCTTATTATGCACTCATACACAGCCACCTGAATTATGGGACTATATTATGGGGCGCCTCACCACATGCTAAGTGCACATTCATTCTACAAAAAAGAGCTATCAGATTACTTACTAATGTACCAATAACCACTCACTGTAAACCATTATTCCGAGAGCTAGGAATATTAACATTGCCGGCAATATATGTTCTTCAGTGAATCAAATATGTTGTAGCACTACAAAAACATCCATTGACACACCAAGACATACATAGCTACAACACCCGAAACAACTTTATACTAGTAGTACCATGGTACCGCATGAACAAAAGTAAAAGTGGAGTAAATTACTAGACTTACAAGATTTAAAATAAAATCCCAAATCAATATTTACAACAGAAGACTACTGGGGAACTGGTCAACAGAATCAAAGTGTACCTTACGGGCCTTGCACCATACAGCATTGATGACTACCTAAAGAGTACCATAATAATATAAAGCATTTTGTATGACATGGTTAAATATCTTGTATATATTATTCCGCAATAAATCTATCTATCTATCTATCGATATGTTATCAAGTCAAAATTATGTTTAAGTTTTTAAAATACTAAGTACGCTAGATGTTACTGCATGTCAAATTATAAAAGTTTGACGTTGTTAAATGTTAGGTTACTTGAAGTAGTTTTAATTGGTTTAAGTATTATAAATAAAGTACAAATGGTTGATAGTGATTAAGAAGTAGAAAAAAATGGAACGCCACCTGAGCTTGCACAACTTGTAAACAGTGCTAGTTGTGATTTGTTCCAGATGTCTAGAAAATTGTATATATGTACATACACTCAGTTCAAAGAATGGTGTGAAAAAAGAGAGCTACAAAAATATCAGAAAAATTGTTTTTGACTTAACGGTAAGTTAATATAGCTAAATATTAAAAGTTTCTAGTTACTTACAAATTGGTGTGGAAGTTTTACACAGGTAATCTGTCAAACTAAAATATTTTGATTGGTAGTATTAAACGTCATTCGACTAGAATAGTAGGCGTTTTGTCATTATTGACCTAGGGAATTTGACTGTTATTATTAACCTAGGGAGAGAAGAACTACTTCTCATTCAAGCAATGGAATAAATAATGGCCACTTCTCAAGTTAGTAGTAAAAAATTACTTTTATCAAATATAGCATGCTCGATTGATGACAGGTAAGTAAGTTTTAACAACATAAAATATGAAATGTATGTTGCATGTAATTTTTTGTCATATTAAACCATCTGCATTGGGTGTAAATTTTCACCATAATAAATAAGAATGCTTCGGTAAAATTTCTCTTAGCATAGTATTTATAATACCATTTAGCGAAGATGTACAAGTAGATTATTAATAATTAAGTAATGTCCACTACCTTTACTCAATATACGATATAAATAATAGATCTAGTATTAATAGTAGAGTTACAGTTGCAGTACATCAAACATTAAAACTTCATTAGAGTCTTAACTATGTTCATTTTGCCAGATTCCGAAAAGTGATTTCGTGTAGTCTTAAAAATTTGTAGATAAGCATTTTTCTATAAGGGTTTGTTAAAAGTGGATTATGTCTTTGAAAGAAAGTATGGAAACATGCAATGAAGTTATAAACAAAATTTGTAGAAATTTGGCTAAACTGGATCAAATTAGCTAAAAGGCAACCAATTCAAGGAATAAAATTAATTTACCTAAATGAATAGAATCATTACTCTATGAAATAATCCAAAGATTTGTATAAATTTGGCCTATAAACAATTAAATAATATGCAACCATTTAAACCTCACAAGCATACACTTCAATCTTATATTTAACTTCGATTAATTTTATATGGATTTTATCAAGATTAGTATAACATAGGACAAAAATTCGGAACCCTTTGGCGGTGTTTAAAGTAAGCTAAATCAGATATCCTAATTAACTTAAAGCAACCCCAGAACTTAAAAGTGATAGTGATCATCCAGGACATTTGTGTATAATCACGAGGACTTTAACAGTGCATATCCATCTCCCCTTAGCAGTAAGAGATAATTAGGTATAGGAGGTAGACGTACCAGATCCTTGGATCCTGGGAAATAAAGTTACCACGCATTGTAGACTCAAAATAAGTCGATTGGACCCAATTTATCTATATATCACAATGTACCGTGTGTCTGTGAAGAGTTCAAAGTTATTGAAATTTGGCAAAAGTATTCAAAAAATCCCATGGAAGTTGTAGAAGGTAAAAAACCCATTCTCCTCTCGCTATTTTTGCTATACTTTTCTTAACCTTCCGTCGGGCACAATCGATCTATCAGGCACAGCGCAGACGGTTCGACCCTCCTCTCCACTCTTAATCATTGCCTACGACTACAGTGCCAAGTAGCTGCCTATTTTTATGTGCCATGTACAACATTTCAACTCAGTTTACTCTGGGCCTTTACTACGCGAAGTCGCGCATGTTTTGCTCATACAAGCTCATTGCGCCTGAACTCGTAACAATTTCAAAGGTATGTATTTAATACGTAAAATAAAATAATGCGTTAAAACTTTTTATTCTATGTTTACTTCAAGATAAAATAATGTAAAATTTATGATTAGATTTATAAAAATATATAAATTTATCATTCTGACCTAACCGGCACATTGCACCTGAACATGTATTTATTGTGATTATTCTTTTGTTTTAGATTTTCCGCAAAAATGTTGATTCGCAAAACGTACAATTTGCAGAATTCAGAACATATCGAAGAAATACTAAGGTGGCTAGATGAGAATGAAAAAGACGATCCGATTTTGAATGAGGATTTGGGAGAAGAAAGTGACATCGCTTCAGAAGATGAGATAGAACAACATGATAGTGATTCTGAAACAGAGCAAGAAGGTGCGAGCGATGATGACGATAATACAGACAACAGTTTTTTTTTGGAAAAAAAATAGTACTACGTGGAATAAAAATCCTCCAAGACAATAGATACGTAGAGCTTCTCCCCATCTGATCACTCATTTACCAGGTGTAAAAGGTAACGCAAAGCTTTCCAAAACTGCTGTTGATTGTTGGAGGCGGCTCCGTGGCATAGTGGTATGTGTGTGACTACTACGCCCAAGGTCCCGGGTTCGAATCCCGACACGGTCCGCTTGAAAAATGTTAGGCGAGCATTTTTCGCAAAAATACACCCTCGTTCGGATGAGAGGTAAAATGGAGGTCCCGTGTGTGAGTGTTGTCACGCACGTTAAAGATCCCTACCTTGCTTGGAACATCAAGGATTCGGCAAAATTCAAAATTTTCCAGGTAAAAAAAACTCGCTTCCTGGCCAATGTAGTACCTTCGGGTGGAGCATTGGAAAATCACATGTAATGTTGATTGTTGGAAGGCGTCGCCGTGGATCAATGTAGTAAGCGTAAGACTACGGATCCCAAGGTCCTGAGTTCGAATCCCAACACGGTCGACTGCTTGAAAAATGGCAGGTGAGCATTTTTCACAAAAATTACGTCCTCGTTCGGATGAAAGGTTAAATGAAGGTCCCGTGTGTGTGTGTGTGTTGTCACGTACGTTAAAGATCCCTACCTTGCCTGGAGCGGCAAGGGTTCGGCAAAATTCTAAATTTCCAGGCAACAAAAAACTCGCCTCCTGGCCAATGTAGTACCTTCGGGTGGAGCATTCAAAATGTAAATGCAATGTTGATTGTTGGAGCAATCTATTCACCGACGAAATATTAGACATAATAGTGAGTTACGCCAATCAGTACATGGACATCATCAGAAATAGTTTTTCTAGAGAGAGGGACATAAAACCTACTGATATAATCGAAGTAAACGCTTTTATCGGATTGCTGTATCTAGCAGGCGCTTACAGAGGGAATCGGTAAAGTCTTGAGGAACTTTCGGGAAACGAAGGCGATGGTATTGAAAAATTCGGCCTTGTGATGAATATCAAACAGTTTAAAACTCTAATACGTTGTTTTCGTTTTAACGACCGAAATACAAGAGAAGAAAGGAAGAAAGAAAGTCGACTTGTTACAGTTCGCGATATTTTCTACACATTCGTGCAAAACTGCCAGAAAAGTTATATTCCTGGGGAATATACCACTATTGATGAAATGCTTCCAGGGTTTCGAGGAAGATGTTCCTTTTCGGCAGTATATACCATCGAAACCCAACAAATATGGCATAAAATGTTTTGCCCTTGTTGATTCAAAAATGAATTACACTTATAATATAGAAATTTGCGGCTGGATCTCAACCAGAAGGACTTTTTTCGGTCAGCAACTTACGACCACAATTTGTTGCCTCCAAAACAAGAGAACAATTCAGCAACTTGTTTGGCTTTAGTGAAAAAAAAAACTTTAGTGTCGTACGTCCCAGTAAAAAACAGGAATGTGATTCTCGTGTCAACGCTTCATACCGACAATTATAATGTTTTATAATTCAACGAAAGGATGCGTTGATACTGTAGACAAAATGTGCGCTACATTCAATGTTTCCCAAAATCTCAAGCGTTGGCCAATGGTCATATTTTTTATGATGTTAAATGTGGGTGGCATCAACTCCCAGGTCATTTACCTTGGTAATAATTTGGAACCAATGCACCGAAGGCTCTTTCTAAAACGTTTGGCCCACGAATTGACAATTGGAGAACTAAGGCGAAGAAGTTTGAAAACTATTGGAATTCGTACAGATCTTCAAACTAGGTTGAAAAGATTTCGTCCTCCTTCCCAGGAAGAAGAAGAAACTCCCCCAATAGCTCGTAAAAGACGTCGATGCTCAACCTGCAGCAGCGAAACTGGTTTGAGAAGGCTTACAAATCACGAATGTAAGAAATGTAAGACACCGCTTTGCTTGTCTCATGTGAATACGGTGTGCGATGGGTGCTTTGCCCCCAAAGATGCAGATCCTGACTCTGAGTGATTGACGTTTATAACCTAAAATAAACAATAAGAGGACTTTATAAATTATTTTACAACTTTAGGTAGCTTTTGTTCGTGTTTTCTTAATATTTAGTTGTATGTCTTAATTTTCTTAAAACATTTTGTTTAAATATACTTTTGTACTAAATATAAGGTTTTTTTAAAGAAAGTTTTGACATTTTGTTCGTTAAATAATGCTGGCAATATGTCCGTTTTATTAATTTTGAATGTGTACCAGGTAGGCACATTGCGCTTGAACTCGAGAGTCAATACATTGTGCTTGATGGAAGGTTAAGAGTGGTAGTACCATTCTAAGACTTTTTTTAGCAGAAAGACACCCATTATCTTCATGTAAAAACGCTGTATTTCGCTGAATTTCGAGGGAAAAAATGTTTTCTCAAACATTGCTAAACGATATTCATAAACATAAATGTCATAAAATACAATCGTATCACTTTAGGTTTTGGCACTTTTGACAGTAAAAGTTATAATAATTTTGTTTGCTTCAGTTTGCTTTTGTGCTATTTTCTTTAACACAATCACCGTTATTGCTTTAATTGCTATTACTGTTGTGTAATTTTGGCAGTTAGCAAATGACGGAGTTCCCTTTTAATGAGCAGGTGGACATGCTATTAGTTCTTGGATTTAGTCAGGGTAACTGCCTCGAAAGAGCCCGCGTGTATCAAGAGAAGTATCCAAACTGGAGAATTACAAATCACAAAATCTTTGCCTGAATCGAAAGACTTCTTTGAGAAACAGGAACGTTGAAGCCAGTCAGAACTAACATTGGAAGACCTCGACAAACCCGAACACCAATTATGGAAGATGCTGTTCTTCAAATGATTTATAACAATCCTGAGCCGGTACCAGAACATTGCAACGAGAGACTGTGATTCCAAAAGCACCGTAAGCCAGATCATTAAAGGTCAATTACTTCGTCCATTCCACATTCAGCCAATGCAAGAATTACTGCCACTTGACCATAGATCACATTTAAATTTTTCACAAATTGTTCGGGAATACAGGGTAGTTGACAACGGATTCCACACTAATATCTTGTTTACTGATGAATCTTGTTTTACACGTCGTGGCATGAGGAGCCTGAACAATGAGCATGTGTATGCAGATGAAAATCCACATGCTATTAAAAATAGACATTATCAACAAGAATTTAGAATTAATGTCTGGCTCGGAGTTATTGGCAATTTTATGGTTGGGTCATTCTGATTGCCTGATCATTTGGATGGCGCTAGTTACCTTCGATTTCTTCAAGAAAGTTTGCCAGAATTACTAGAACACTTGCCCCTTAATGTTCGTCAAAACATGTTCTACATGCACGACGGTGAATCACCTTATTTTGCACATGCTATAAGAGAGTATCTTAATGAGCAATTTACTCGTAGATGGATTGGCAGAGGCTACGAAGCACCCATTCAATGGCATCCGCATTCTCGGACTTAAATCCTTGAGACTTCTTCAACTGGAGAGCATTAAAAACACAAGTTTGCAAGGTTCAAATTAAGAATCTCGAACAATTGTGTAACAGAATTCAAAATGCCGTAAACTCATTATGACAAAACGATGATGTTTTAAGATAGGTACATATCAATTTCATACATTGAATTGACCTGTGCATTAATAAAGGTGGAGGTCACATTGAACACTTGTGGTAAAAGAAGTGTTGTCTTTGTGTCCATGGCCAACTAAATTTGTGTTTGTACTCTTCTCATGGACAAACAGTACATTTTGGTATATAGGTAAATTGGATCCAATCGATCTATTTTGACATCTTCAATATGTGGATGCTTTATTTCTCAGCAATTTTGGGACACCCATGGTTACACCCTGTATAAGATTAAGATGGCTGACAATGAAAGTAACACTGTAAGTGCTGTCTCTGATTTTTGTGACAAATGCAAGAAAAAGTTTTATTTATGCGTCAAATGCAATGTGAAAATTCACTCTTCATGTAGGGATAGAGAAGGTCTGGTATCCACCACTAAATCTGGTAATTTTGCTTATACCTGTATAATCCAGGAATAAATACCAACAGCCTTGAGAAATTAACTTGTAATGAAGAATGTAGTTTGAATGAAATCAATATGGAACACATGTCACCTATTTTATCTGCACATGATAACAATGTATTTAATTTAAGCTATGATATTATTGTATTTCTTAAGAGTTTGGAATTTAAGAATATTTTAACTACTGCTGTAAAAGCAGAAAAATCTGCCTTATAAAAACAATTACTTGATTAACTACTAAAGTTAATACTTTAAAAAATTCCAATATGGATTTGATAAAACATTTAACTAATGACTTCGACTTATCTACTAATATTAAATTTACTAATAAGAAACCACCTATGTCAAGCCATCTGTCAAAATCTTCATCCCATGGTGTTTCTAATGTTAATAATACTATAAATACGAGTGGATCTGGATATAATTCACGCAATTGCCAAACAATAAATCAGACAAAAATGCTATCTACAACACCTGTAAAGGTGGCAGTTAATTATTCCCAAAAAATTGCCAAATTGAATCAAGCACAGCAATCATGTGATGATAACAATAAACAATTACCTACAAACCCATGCAACATACAACAGGGGACTCAGCCAGAGCACAGTAAGGGGTTAGTCACGGATGAGTCAGATTACAAAAGTGATCAAAAATCTTAGTCTATAGTAACGCGCAAACGCCAACAAAAAAAAACATGTTGGCATTGTTCCTAAATTGCCAAGGTTAGACAACAAGTAAAATTGACTACATTACTGTGGATTTTTTAGCTGCACATAATAATATTGATATCATTTGTCTTTGTGAAACTTGGTGTAAAACCAATATCATTGACACTGTCATGTTTCCTGATTTTTATAAAGCGGTTAGTTTTTGTAGGACACAATTTAAAGGTGGTGGTATTGGAATTTGGTGCCGTAATGGTTTACACAGTATTGAGCAGGAATTTGAAATCGTTGACACTTTGTACAAAAGTAATAATAAAACTTTTGTAATCCTATGTTGCAACAGGTCTCCTAATCATAGTTTTGATATATTTCACAACAATTTCGGTAAGATACTCAACTTTCTTCTCGAACCCTATTTAGTGTTTATACTTTCTGGGGAGTTTAATATTGATCCTACTAGGGATGTTTCATACTTTAATACTTTGATTAATCTTTTGCAGACTTTTAACTTAAAGAACACTGTGAAAGAAAAAACTCGCCAAAATTTCATCGTTGTTGATACTCATTTTCAGATCATAGAGCTTTGCAATTTGACATTGTATATAGTAACCTGGATCAAATTCTTTTTGAATAAAAAGAGTTTTTAATAAACATGATGTAGCAAATTTTCTTCACGATATTAGTAAAGAGAAATGGACATGTTTATAAATCAAATGATATAGATTCAGTCTTCAACTATTTTCAGAATGCTTTTCTGTATTAGTTCAATTAACATTTTCCTCTAAAAAAATTGTTTTATCCGTCAGAACAAGAGTTGAGTTAATGATCAAATTAAAAAGTCAATTACAAATTTAAAAAATCTTTTCACTCTAACAAAAGATATTTCTGAACTACATAATTCCTATCAGGAATGCAAAACAAGACATGCTAGTCTTATAAGTGATACAAAAAGGTCATTCTACCAAAATTTAACGAGTAGTGAGTACGTTGTGGCTGGAAGGTTATTAGATTTCTCAGTAATGAAACTAAATCTAAGAAATTCAGTCACAGGATTATTGACAGAGATTGCATTGTTACTGATCCATGTGATGTTGTCAGACTCAATGATTTTCAAATCTTCAACTAGGTTGATTAATCATATTCCCAAGTTTAAATATACTGATACTATAACAATCAATAGTAGCTCTATGTTCTTTTTTCCTTTCACTGAAGATGAATTGTCTTCATTACTTCTCGAGAAACTGAAAACCAAGGTCTCTAGTGGTTATGATGAAGTTCCATCCTTTCTTATCATATGAAGTTGGTCGGTTCCCAATAAAGTTAAAACTCACTAAAGTAATCCCCTTGTTTGACGATACCTATGTAATGGATAACTACAGGCCAATGGCTTTGTGTTCTGTTTTCAAAAATCTTTGAATATTGTTTCTTAGATAGATTGCTAAAATTTCCGTCTGTTCATAACTTATTAATGAAAAACCAATTTGGTTTTCTTCCTAAACTTAGTACCATGAATGCTGTTCATTGTTTCATCAAGAAGGTTGTGGATTGTATCGAATCCGGCAAAACTGTGGCTGGAGTTTTCTGTGACCTAAGCAAAGCATTTGATTGTGTTATATACTGGCTTTTACTGTCAAAAGCTGAAAAATACGGCATTCGAGGTAAACCGTTAGAATGGCTTGCTAGCTTCTATATGATAGAAAGCAGTTTGTCTCTATACTATCTGCAAAGAATAGGCTTCGAAGTCCAGTCAACTCTACTATTTTGAACAATAAGGTTGGAGTTCCACAAGAGTATCTTGGAACCCATATTATTTATCTTGTATATTAATGACATTCATTATACCTTTATGCTGATGATTCAACTGTTATAATGTCGAGTGATAATACGCCGTCTTCATAGGCTTGCATGCAAAATACTGTAAATAACTTACAAAAATGGTTCGATAAGAATTATTTAAGCCTGAATGTTTCTAAAACTAATACAATTAATTTCACAATTACAACAGTAAAGCTTTGAACATTATCTTAATAATTCGCTAGTTTCTAAAGTTAACTCCACCAAATTTTTACGCATGATTGTTGATCAACATTTAAACTGGAAAGATCACTGTAAAAGTATATGCTCCAAATTAAGTTCTGTATGTTATTTGTTAAAAAACCTTTGAACAGTTTTGTCTCTCGATGAACTTATCCTAGTATATCACACTCAAGTGTCTTCTAGGATTAGTTATGGTATTATCGTTTGGGGAGCGTCTGCTGCTGTTAAGAATATTTTTCTATGTCAAAAAAGAGTAATTAGAAGCTTGATTGGTATTTCTCAAACCATCTCTTGCAGGTCTTATTTTAAATCCTTACGCTTATTAACTATGCCATGATATGGAGATAAAAAATGATTATTATTATTATACAAGTCTACTTTTTAGCCATTACAGTGCCAAGCGAAAATGCAATTACGTGCGTGTAAATAATCACCTTGTATAATAAAAGCGTATTGTAGAAACATAGCAATTAAGTGCAAAGCAAAACACACTTCTCGTGTATTAAAAAACCCCAATTTTAAATCGATAATAGAGCCGTGTATACAAAAGTTAAACCATATATGTAAAAATAAATAATCGTTAAGAAATACTTTAAAACAAATTTCAACTTTAAAAAATGCATACTGTATACCTTGTGAAAATCGAATTTCAAGCATTATAAGTACAAAGCCATTCGTTTGTAAAAGTTATGTAATAAAAACGCGTTTCGTTTGCATTTAAAGCAATTAAAACATTGGTTATTTATATAATAAATAACTAGCCGTGTGAAAAATATTCATATAAAACCAATGCAAATCGGATTGCATAGTCAAAAAGCAATTAGAGCTTAATTTGTCATGTGTCATGTGGGTTAACATTTTAAATAAAACATGTTCTTGAATTTTCGAGAGGAATAGAGAGAATATGTCAATTAATAAGAAATATGGTACTCATTAAATAAAATAAATGTTTATTCTAAGAAGCCTCAGGAATATTAAATATCCATAAAATCAACAAGAAATTAATTTTAGTATCTTTCGCATTACTACATAATAGATGCAATGCCACAATAACTTTATATGTTAGAGAAAGACAGAGCAACACGATTCGAGGCTAATGAGAAATTTTCAGAAATCTTATATCATTACGGTGTAATATGTTCTATACGTAGCTGAAAACCCTAGAATAGAGATTTTTCTATATAAGCAGGAGCGCACTCGACATTAGAATCATTCAATGAATGGATTCGATGTCATTCATTCTATTTGATTAAGTTGCAAAAAGTTGTAAAGTATGCAGTATGCATACCGTAATTAATAAGTACGTTGCAACAGTGAGTAAAGAAGTCATTCTTAAAACGTAACCTGCAAAAATACGGAAGTTGTTAAATGTAGTTACTTGATGCTGTAATATACAATGAAGATGGAAAATTCTTGGAGATAAAAAACTACTTTTAAAATTTAATTAAATAAGTAAACAGATTTTTGCAAGTATCACTTTTAGATTTTTTTTTTGTTTGTAATTAATATTTGAGTATTTGTCATTTAATTTAAGGTAGAATAAGTCTCAATCATATAATTTTTTTTGTAAGGGTATTTACCAGGAAAGTATATGGTCAGTGTTCGAAACACTCCGACATTTTAAATAGACTATCTGTCAAGGAAGAAAAGAAATTTGAGTACTGTAAATTTAAACCTAGAAAAGGTGAGGAACATTTTGATAATTAAGTAAATAAGTACTTGTTAGGAATACTTTAATGTTTGAAAGAAACTATGATGTAAATGTTCTATATTTTTTGTATGAGAGAAAATATTTCATACTGTATAAATGCTTTATAATATTGTTGTGTTTGATTTCATTTTGTAAATTCCGTTACTTCAGTTGAGCTAGCCCAGGCAAAGGTAAGTCAACAATTTCAAATGTTACAATTTGCTGTATGTGTATCACAGCACTCTTTTAGTGACGCTCAAAGCGGCCGTTGTCATGGCAGTGTATTCACGCTGAGGTACCACTAAATATTTCAGTTTGACATCGGATTGAAATGTGATTTTCAGCAAGCGAAAGCAAATACCGAAATACACATTCTGAAGAAATTTCAAAATTTTAACTCCTTTGGTACGTGCATACACAATACAACTTCTTTTTTTAATGGCAACCCAAAATTTTTCTACAGATTTCGATTTATTTTTTTAATAACAATTTTCATATAAGAAGTTTTTTCCAATTACAAAATTGACAGAATCAGAGTACATCTAAATTTGAATTTATGAATAATCCGTTTATAATGAAATTGTAACAATGTTCATCCTAAACCCGAGATGTCTCCG
The DNA here is from genome assembly GCA_036346225.1 of Platerodrilus igneus. Taxonomy (NCBI): domain Eukaryota; kingdom Metazoa; phylum Arthropoda; class Insecta; order Coleoptera; family Lycidae; genus Platerodrilus; species Platerodrilus igneus. The sequence continues at coordinate 2,003,107 of JARFIW010001670.1, forward strand.
GTATTATTAAACATGGACATAAATAAATAAATAAATGTTATTTAATAAATTGTTCAGAGTTTTCACCTTGATGTTTCAAACATAATTCCATACTACTCAAAAATTCTCCTTTTATTTTATCTTTACTCAAATTATTAAATGCCACTTGTATTGTTTTTAAATCTTGAATGTTAATAGGTGGATCTGCATATACAAAAGTTTTTAACTGCCTCCATAAAAAGTACAATGGAATTAAATCTGGTGATTACTAATGGGCATGAAGTTGTTCCATAGGTACCAATCCTTCGATTTGGAAACATTTCCTTTAGGTATTGTCAAACAAGGATGGCATTGTCTGTTGGTGCATCATCTTGTTAAAAATACATATTTTTCCCACATGGCTAGTGGTATATCGTCAAGCAGTAGTGGTAATTGAATTTCAAGAAATTCTAAATATTTTCTATCAATAAGTATACCGTCATAAAAATATGGACCAAATAGTTTCCCACCAATGAATCCACACGGCACATTAATCCAAAAATCCACCAGCGACTATTTTGAGAACTTACTACCCCCATTTGATATGAATGTAGTTTTATCCGTAAACAAAATGTGTCTTGCCATTAATGAGGAATCTTCCAGTTCACCTTGAAATTACGAACAAAACTCTAAATGTCAATGTATCTCCAGGCTTCAAGGTGTGAATGACTTTAGGTCTATATGGATTAAATTTAAAAATTTTTCCTACCGCGTCTTATGTGCTTTATAGGAATGGATGTAGAAATCTTTCAAATAGATGCTTGAGAATTTTCTGCAACTTGCATTTGATTCTCTTCGGTAGTGGCACACGATTGATGAGATTTACTAAAGTTACGTCATACATTTATGCAAGATTAAAATTTGTTCGTTACATTACTTACGGCAGTGAAGCAAATACGCTTGTTACGATATTTTGTATTAAACTTATTTGTGGCTTCTCAAGTTCTGTAGTTGTCCTCTACTATTTGAACGTTTTCGTGTGTGATTAATTTCGCTGACACTATTAAATAAATATCTGCAGTCTATTATATACTAACAGTTTTGACTTTTGTTATTGTGGCGACTATGTCATTATATCTATCAGAATTCACTTGATTTTTCAAATAGTGGGAATTTATAGTAATAATGGGAAAATAGCACAAAAGTGCCATAAAAGGTTGCTTATTTTTTTTAATGTAAAGAACATTTGTTAGTAACTTTTGTCATTATCTCAAAAAAATAAGAATAAGCATAGTTTACACTTATTCCAAAAGCTTACTTTTTTTGTTTACACACTGTTATAAAGCTTTTGGATAATGTAAAACTTTTTACGAGGAATATATTTTTCTCATAACAAATAAAAAAGTTTTCCATATGTAGAGAACTGTGCAGGACACGTAGTATATCACGTCTGCAATCATACATCAAACTAGCTTAATTGCGTTGATATTTTTATCCTGACAGTGTTGTTTTGACTTATGTCAGATATAGACATGAATCGACACTCAAATTCATTTCGCTTCCTGCCTATATCTGACAAGTCAAAAATTTGATACTGAGGTAAGATTGACAAATTGAAAGTCACACAGGTGTATGGCTGCATACACGATGTAGATTTGTCTTCTTTCCAACTGAACTCACTGGTCCCGGTGGCTCAATTGGTTTGCATGTACATATTCAAAGTCGAAAGTCACAGGTTTGAATACTGCCAGAGACCTTATATTTTCTTTTTTTAAGTTACTAGCTCGATTTGAAATAATCATTTAGGCTATACATATAAGTCCAAAGTAGACATCAAATAAATATGTATGACTCAGTGATGTTTGGAACAGGAAAACACAACCTATAACAGTTTCATCTTGCTTTATTAATATTATAAAACGCTATAGAAGCATTTGGATACATCTTCTTTGTACAATATAGAACGACTTTGAAATGTTTGTCCTAGATTATACAATACTCATTGACGGTGCAGTATGTCTATATAAACTTCACCTTCACAATTTAAATTTATGAACATTCATCGGTTGCATCGGTGCCTACCAATTCTTACCAGTTAGAGTTCGTTTATGTTTAACACCCATGAAAACGAATGAAAAATTCTAGGATATCAAGCGTTACCATAATTTAATACTAATTTAAACATTGCTTGATTTTGAAATAAATTATTATTATGCTCTTGTCTAATAAATATTATCAACATTACTTTTTATAAATGAATTACTACTTTGATTGAAAATAGTTTTGGAAGTTCGCCGTGTATTACTATATAAATGTAGTATACTAAGTTTTATAGGTTACCAGCAATTTCATTTAGAACGGTTTCTCACTACCGACACAAAATTAGATATTCAACGAAATAGTAATTGGCGTGAATTGCGATTCAAATTACCAAGGATAATGCTAATGCAATTTATTTGTTGAATAGTCTTATAACAAACATTTGGTAGTTAAACATGTAAGAAATGCATATCGATGGGAATGGCCTTATATACTGCTTTTTGATATCACAGACCGTTAGAGCAGAAGTGCGTTCAGAAATATTGCTTCGATTAAAAAAAGTGGGAGTCCATTTAGTTTTACATCGTTCAGAAATTAAATATTGATGTTTGCACTATTTACTCTAGGACGTTCAGGATATTCCAGAGTAATCATTTGGAGCACATTCTTTTGTACCAACTTTTTATTCTGTACAAATGGACAAACTTACGTTTTTTTGTTAATCGTTTTTCATCAAACAGTATTTGTGCAAATTTAGCACTGCTGCTACAACTACGCTTTCTTTTTCTTTTAATATCAATTTCACCCAATTCAATAAATAGCAAAACAAAAAACATAACATAACAAAACCTGTTCTTTAAGAATTAGGATGTTGCCATAATTTAATGCGTTCAGGTAAAATCGTATTGAAGTGCACTCTTTAATAATTACTCTAGACCAAACACTCTAAACAGATATTTATTCCTGAAATGTGCCCAGCTGTTTTATCATTAACGGTATTAGACTCAAAAATAGAAGTTTAGTTTGATTTTTGAGGTTAGGTATATTGTTTTTGTTGCCTCTGTGTTGGTCACTGCTATTGTTTCTATTCGCCCTTTGAGATATCTTTCAAGCAAAACAGTTTCCGAACAATCGCCGAATTCATAAGATACTCTACAATTGAAACAAACATTTAAAGTCGCAGATCTAGCTAATAGTTATGAATATTTTACGTTCTTTCGAATGACAACTTGACAATCAAGGAATTTTTGTATCCTTTGGATCAGTTGTGCGGGTATAAGAATAATACAAGTTATTCCTTTATATAGCAAATTATTTATTAAGCAATTATCTTTTGACATATTGCTGTGTGGTGCACACAGTTTCAACTATTAAGAAACGTGTACTGGATGCTGAAAAGTAAAATAAAATACTGCCGTCACCCTGTAAAACCCAAAAATCATACAAAGCTCGTCAATCGATGTGAATGATCGGTCAAATATACAGTTAAACAGAAAATTTACGAAATGCATTGCAAAAGTAATATATCATGATAGGGCATGATCGTTCTAAATTGTTACAGAGGTGCCAAATACTTGTTCTAATAAGCAAGAAATGATTGAATATCTGAACAAATACAGTATTGGTTTTGCATCTCTTATGTTTGAGAACAAATTGTTGGCATTATTAAAACAAACCATTAAGCCAAAAATTTATGAAATGGATGCAATTACTACAAAACATGGTCATAAAGTTACGCAATTTCTCCCATATCACCGCAGTTCATGCCATTGCGCTAATATGGCTAATTAAAGATTTTTTTGACAAAACATTGGAAAATTGAATCAATAATACAATGATGATAACTTAAGTCAATATGGTTCGAATCGCTTCAATGAATATGCCATACATATTGGCAGAGAAATGTATTAAAACACAATAGTGGAAGTGATTCAGATGCTTGTTGTATGGACTAGATGGCACAAGTCGATAGTTACATAATTTCTTGTTATTGTGATGCCAGTAAATTCCACTTTGACAACCTATAATACTTTGTTACAATATGCATCATAATCTGATACTCAAATAAAGATGTACTACTAAACGTTTTATTAAAATGCGCATTTTAAAATATGCAAAAATATCTTTTGATTATTTTGTCATTCTTCCAATTTCTCTGACTTAAATCAAAACTAACAAATTTTGAAATGGCAAAATTCGACATGAATGCAGTAAATGACAATGAAATCACCTACAGTACACAGTGTTGAATTTGGCTAGATAGAATTTTGGAAAATTTCCACTCTGTATTCAAATTTGTCATCTACTTGGTCATACATGCCAACAAACAAATAAATAAGATTGACAGGTTTCAAAGAAATGAACACTATGGCGATGAAGTTCACCAGTATCTGTTACCACTTAATAAAGCATTTATATTGGACAAATACAAAATTTAATTCTTTTTGATGTTGAACTGACATTAGGTCATCACATTTTTTGTGCAGATAATTAATTCTATTTATCAATGCCAATTGTATGTAAGTAAAGAAATTAAGAATCATGAAATGTATTTCGTAAAAAAACCGTATCTCCTGAACATATACTATTTAACATTTGATTCTACTATAAAATCATTTTTAGCTATGATTTGAATGATTATGCAAAACCAGAAAAATGTGTGGGAGGTCATGAATATTTGGTACCAACTAGTCATCTATTCTAGGTAACTTTAAAATCATTTTCATGAATTTTTCCTCTCTGAAATAACGAAATCATCATATACACTTTTATATGGTTACTGCCAATAGATAATATCTCCCATTTAACCAAAGTGGTTTCGTGAAACACATATTTAGTTATTTTAAATAATTTGACAAAAACACCTTGAATTGAAATGTCCATATAGTTAGTTGGCAATAATTTTAAAGAAAATCATTGTTTTAACCCACACAGTTCTTACAACAGCTAAAGAACATTTTATAAAATATCACATACATTGTATTTGTGAAAAGAGAACCAACTAATATTTCAAAAAACTGTTAACGTTTGGGCATTACGGAAAATAAATATCAGATGAGAAAGCGGGAAAAGTAATTTAAAACAGACAACTTATTATTAAAGCACCTGCATAATTTTGATTTCAGTATAATAGTATTTAATAAACTATTGCTATAAATAGTTCTATTAAAAATCTTAAATTTAGAAATCACAAAAGTGTTGTTTTATTTCTGTACAATACGTATTAAAATGAAACTCCGGTTCATTAATTACTTTAAAAGCCATCAAAAAGGAAAACAAATTTCAATTCATTTTTCGTAACATATTAAGAAAACTCTTGTACATTAAAAATGTTCCATTTAATAATACGACGACCCAATTACAGATATTTAGTTAAAATGTATGCAAGACACAATAAATATTGTTTTTACAATGTAATACAAAAGGAAAAATCATGAGTTGATGAAACCAACAGTGATTAAATTACAAACCAGACATCATTATACAGGACAATACATTCATTTATATGAGTTATGCGGAGTTAGCAAAAGAAATCACGACTCAGACATCTTACACACCTTAAGTATATATTAATAGCATACACCACTGAGGTAGAATAGTGGGGATAACGACATTGCTAGATAGCCACTTGAATAAAAGAATCAATTCCTTAAAAGTCACCAAGAAGAACATATGGGGGTTAGATAGAAAAGCAAAGGTTTGTGTTTGTCGTAAACGCCCTAATAATTATAGAATAAATGGGGGTCCACATAATTGATCACAGATTTTGGACATAACCTACAAACCCAAGGAGATTGAGATTTGTTTCTCAGCAAAACAGTTTGGATTTCAAGGCCCCGAAAGAAGACATATTTCTTGGTTCAATGAATTCATGGTGATTTTCAGATATAACTGTAGAATTAGATGTATAATTTGACCTGTATTTGTGGTTATCATCTATAAAGTATTGCCCAATATGTAGTGTTATTATTGTTAAGAATATAAGGTTTGGACATTACGAGTTTAAAGATAAATAATTGCGGTATTTAACCATAGAGGTTGGATGAGAATGAACTGATAATAAATTTTACCATTTCTGTTTATTGTATTTTGTTATAGGAATAGCTCTAGCTAACTAACACAAATTTTAATGTAAGTACATTTAAATATTGTTTTATGCCTATTTGTTTACAGATGCTCAAATGTTATTTTAGAATAGAATTAAGCAAGGTGAGCTTAAAATTGTTTTATTTGTTCAAACAGACAGATCACCTTTTGTAAAGAAACCCATTTCAACACAATATCCCGTAATTAACAATCCCCTGGTTTAGACATTGGCCAGAAGAAATCCTATTAACCCAGACGTCATTGGCACCCTTTAAACTTGATGAATGGAAAACCTATCAGGGTAAGTGTTAATAATGGTATAGCTTGAAATTGCGCTTAGGTAAAATTTGGATCATTACTCAATTTTATTCAATTTTCTAGCATTTATTGCTATAGAAACCCACTCCTACATCACTGTAGTTGGTCGGTGTATCCTTATTTTGTTATGGGATTTTCACCCTTTTGGGCCATTCCAAATTTAAAAAGCTAATGTTTCAAATATTCGTAACAAAATCTTCACTCTATACATAAACATGCTTTCATTAATCAACTTAAAATTCAAAACCTTTATCTACTCCAGAACACACTATTAAAAAAACTAAGACGCATGTATGCCGTACAACCAAACTTACGGAAATTTTATAAAAGGAAATTATATATATTTTTTAAATTAAATAACTAGTACTTAAATGTTAAACAAAATTTTATTATTATACATATAATTTAATAAATTTTATTGTTTTAATCAAGTTTGAGTCGGACTACTTAATGATATAAGCTCCCAGCACCACTCAAACAAACAGAAAATTGTTAACATATATATTCTGTAATTAGTCCCGCGTATTGTGATCGTTTATTGTATCATTATGGGAATATGGCAACGGACGACGGCAACGACGACTATATTAATCTAACTTACTTCGTAAGTTTGGTTGATAATAATTATGCATAAAAGAGAGACTATAGTGTAAATAAACATATATAAATATTCTCTGTGAAATTATGACAAATTTACTATAATACTGAACCCAACATTTTTATCAAGTAATTTTTTTTTAGACAAAAATCTTTGTTGTCTGTAAAAAAAACACTACATTATAAGCATGTAGACTGAAATGTGATTATAACCAGATACATAAAAGGGAGTTAGATTATATGTATTTATTACAAAATTTGTCAGACTTTAAATTAGTGACATAATTGATTGAACAATAACAGTATTGGAATTTTTACAAATTCTATAGAACAAACTTTCATTCTAATGTTAAATTTCATTGTAATTTGTTCTTCAACAAACTTGTGTACTGGGTTCAGTTAAGAAGTTAAATAGTCCTAAGTTTACTTTTCTTAGTTTTAAAATGATCAACATATTATAATAATTTTAGTCTAAGTAAATTTCATGCAACTTGTCAAATGAATCGATTCCTCTTAAAAAACTGTCCTTGCCAGATACATGTTATTTTCTAATTTATTCGCTTTATGGGCTTTTGTCTTAAAACAGTTCTAAAACGCATATCTTTCTTCGTTTCAATGACCAGACTATTAAGAGCTGTTCGTAAATATTAATTGATATGATCTAAAATTACCAGGTTTTGCATATTAACATCTATACATTTCTCAAGCAGTTTCAAGTCTATTTCAATGACCAAACAACCTCTAATGTTGGCCAATATGTCTTCATATGCAGTAAGACTAAAAACTAAGTTAAAAGAAACATTTGCTGAGGTAACAATATAAAAGCAATAGTGTAATTATAATACTCCCAAAATGATAAAAATAGAAACATGTACATGTGTAGAGACTCGAATAATTTTGAAACAACAGCCAACACAAAAACTTGCACAACTGCTGATCATGGGTAATTTGTGTTTACTGGTCGGAATAAAAATCACATGAGGAAGAAGGGGAAAAGTAACTTAAAACGAACAACCCTGTATAACTTTGATTTTATTGTGTTCAAAGGCATGGCATTTTAATAAAATTGATGGTTCTTATCAAAGCATCATCCTAAAAAACCAGAAAAATAAACAAAACATTTTTAACTATAAAGCTTCCTAGCGGAAGAATGCAATTTTTCTTTAAAGTAAATAACAGTAAATTATTAATAAATGCATTCTAAATATGAACTTTTAGAAATTTTAATTAAATTAAATTTAATATTACATAGTTGTGAATACGAAAGAAACCACAGACACTTTAATCTATTTTAAATATAATGTATGCAAAACGTAATAAAAATTGAGTGTTTATAATGATAAATATTTATTACTCCGGCCGTGAAATGTTTATAATGACGTTAAATACAAAGGAAAAACTGCTGAATTAATGAGACCCACAGATTAAATTGCCCACCAAACATTATTATACAGTATAATGTATTCATTTGTATTAGTTACGCATTGTTAACTAAAAGAAACCATGACAGTCGTGCATCTTCCACATGTTAGTTACATTAATGGCTTACCCTTCCAGAGAAAGTGGGGATAGTGACATGGTTAGACAGCCACCGGAACTAATTAATTTAATTACTTACAAGTTATCAACACAAACAAATGTGGAGTTAAATAGAAACAAAGTTTGGTTTGTCATAAATGGGATAATAAACAATGGACCACGTGGTAACCACCAAATTCGCCATAACCTACAAACACTGAAATAGATTGAAACGGCTTGCTTTCTCAGAAAATTAGTTTGGAATTCAATGCCCCAAAGGATGAAATAATCACCTTTGGCTTCAATGAACTTTTGTTACGACAATAAAACTGCAAGTTACATTTTTTGTAGAATTAAATATAGTTTTTCTGACGTATGATGGTAGTTATCTAAAGTATATTTATATGTAGTGTTACATCGTTAAAGGTGAAAAAATTGGACATTGTCAGTTGATGGTAAAATGGAAGTATGTTGTAATTTATTATTCTGTTGAGGTTCAATGTATGAGGAATTTCAGATGAATTGACTGGACAATTTCTGCATTGTTTTGTATGTATTTTGATATAGGTAGGTAACTAAATGTTAGTGTAAATACATTTAAAAAATTTTTATGCCTATTAGTTTCAAAGAACGTTACTTTAGAATAAATTTAAACAAAGTGAATTAAGATTTGTTTTTTGTTCAAACATACATGTGACCTTTTGTAAGGAAATTCATTTCACCAAGAGAATACCCCTTAATTACAATCCCCTGGGTTATACGTCATCCAGAGGAAATCCTATTAGACTAGACGTAGTTGGCGCCTTTTTAAACGGATTGAAAACCTAACAGGGTAAGTGCCAGTAACAACGTAATCGCACCCGAGCAAAATTTTTATCATTATTCAAATTTGTTCCGTTTATTGCTATAGGGACCCATTACTACACTGGCTGGTGCATCTTTATTTTGTTACGGGATTCCCATTCCTTAATGCTTCAAACACCCATGACATATTTAAAATAAAACAATTCTGCTTGACAGTATAATAATATCTAATAGTGTCCACTTACAATCAAGAAGACAACATTCACAGTACCAATTTTGAAAATTGAAACGAAAATAGTAAGTGAAGAGTTAAGAAGTGCATTTGACTAAAAGAGATTGCATATAATAATTTAACCTATAAATGTGTGACTAGAGCAAAGACAATTCAGTTTCCTTTCTTAACAATTTGAAACAGGTGCATGCCATAGAATCACAGAAGTAGGTGCCCTAGTTAAATAGAAAGTTCTGGAAATAAAGTCATATTAAGTGCATAAAATTCAAGTCAATTAAAAAAAGAGGTGCAGGTAAACTTCAAAAGAATTAAAGGAGAGCCTGAATTAGTTTAGATAGAAGAACTCCTTTCAGTGAAAAATTATGTCAAATTAGATTTTACTGACAGTATTTGGTTCATGGCATTTTATAAATGCCTTTAACAGCGATTCAATTTCAAACATTTAGAAACAGAAAAATGTCAATTACACAGATTTTGTAGCAACTATTAGTAATTAAGAAAATAATTAAAAAATGAAAATATCATTAAAATCATTCAATACTAAGCCTTTGAAATAATAAAAATGCTATGCACGTATAAGGACTATTATTTAGTATTATGACCAACACATTTCTTCAATTTTGAAACTGCAACTTATAGATCATTTCAGTGCAATTGTTGCAAATACAATTGATACAAGACTTCAAGAAAGCTTCTATATTGCAACTAATCCTAATTACACAATAGAATAAGTAAGCCCAAAACTACTTTGCTACTGCACCAAACTTAAAGCATATGCATTCCTTTTTTTCAGTTGCAGTAATTTAGAAATCAATATCAAAGAAATTATCTAATAAACAAATTACATGCACATAGCCTGAAATTTGATGTACAAATAAAATAATTCTAATGATTGCAATTCTGTTTTATTAATTCAATCAAAATTTTAACCTTCCCCATTAACTAGTAATAAAACTAATTACTGCAAGTAGGTTGAAATCGAATTACATTTTTACCATGCATTGTGAGTACTACTGTCAATTTTTTTAAAAATAATATGATGCGAACTGAAACATGAAAAGAGCCATCAACAAAGTTCAGAAAACCAACAATAATCAAAAATTCCTAAAAAATCAGAATTTAAGATAATATAAAATTGTCTAGGTATGTTATACATAGCTGTAACCGATGTAAATCATTATTATAAACTATAAATTCAAATAAATACAAATTTCAAGATTCTATAAAATTAAGTAAAATTAAAGAAGAATTATTCATATTCACAAATAAACTAAATATAAAGAAGATTTAAAGTTACTAGGCTAAAGAGTATCAGACTGTAACAAATATATACATTATAATAATCAACATATACCACAACAAATGTATAAATACTAAAATAAAATTAATTTTAAATTCAAGATTTTTGATGTTAATAAAAATTGAAAATTACGCAGTTATTAGATATAATGAGAATAACTAATGAAATATATAAAAAATTTAAGATCATGCGTTAAAATTTGGCAGTATGGTTGTAATACATAATGCATAATAGTACGAAAAATTATACTGGTCACTGCAATCAATATTTCTTGCTAGTTTGCACTGCTAACTAAACCCAAATGCTTTTACCTGCTTACTTCTATATGTGATCGTGCAATGTAGCTTTATAACTTGGTTACCTCAATTTCATTATTAATAATGAGATTCGAATCTAGTAACTGTCAGTCATTAAGTATCCTCTTATACTTCTTTGTGGGGGGCTGTGAATCCTCATCTTCAAAATTTTCGTATACAAATTGAGGTAGAAGTTTTTCCAATTGTTCTTCAAAGAATTTCTCTAAAGTTTTAGCATCAATGAAAACTTGTGCATCCTCCTGAAAAAAGAACATATACAGGTATGGAAAAATAAAACAAATGGAAAGCAATAAATTCATTAGTGCTAAGTGAGATAGTATACACAACAAAGAAAGTGTTGATGCCATGCTTGCATCTTTTAAGTAGACTGGTATCAATGACATTAAATTACTGCTGTCTATGTATAAGAAACGACCTGTATTTTGGGCAAATTTGACATAATGCTAGTGTATTCCACAGAAAAAAGTGCAAGGCAGGACTGCACGAGATAACGAGCAGGTTTACTTTTTCTTTTGAAACCAGGCCAATTGCATCAGAAAATACAATTATGCATATTGTTTATAAATTTGAAAAATGTGGATATTTAAATAATTGTAGAACATGCAATAACATTTACGGTGAGCATTCTGTTTGCAACTTAAATGAAGAGCGCGAACTTTGAAAAATCACAGTGTGTAGTTTAGCAGAAACTAATTTTCCTTGTAATAGTACAAATAATAAAGAAATTGAAATTCAACCAAGAACAGTTTGGAATATCTTGAAAAAGAAAAATTACCATTGTTATAGCCTGCGGAAGACCATCAAAAGTGTACGAAATTTTGTGAAGAGATGATGAATCGGGCTAATGAAAACAAAAAATTTATTGGAGATATTCTACTTACTGACGAGTCTTCTTTTAACTTACATAGCCATCATAATCCGTCCATAGCTGTTTCTTATTCTTGGGAAAATAAACACATCAGTATTCTTTACCAGGCACAAAACCCCCAAAAAGTTAATGTGTGGGCTGAAATTTTGGACAATTTCATAATTTGCACACTTTTTGTAGATATTATTCTTTACTTTAGGCTGCTCTAGTGGAATAATTGTTTCCTTGTAAGGTTTACGAGATGACATAATCTTGCAGTTTTTAAATGGAAACCATAGTGGGCCATACCATCAAGAAATAGCAAATTGCCACTCCCCTTTCCAATAATATAAAAATATTGATGGGTTTGACTAAAAAATTATGGAGGTATTTGCATTTATTTGATTTTTATGCAAAAATCAAGTAACCATGAAATCAAAAGAATAGATGGTGCCACGGGATCATAAAACAACTCTCATCCTAATTTGTTTCTCTACTCTCAGAAATGAATATAAAATAGGTACCAATTATAAAAAAACATTTTTAGTTAAATGAATTAATAATGATATTGACAGAAAAGTACTAAATTTTACAACATAGTTTCAAAATGCCCACCATTTTGATGTACACATATTTAAGATTTTTCTAATATTTTCTTGTGCACCTTTAAATAGTGTTGTACCGAATTCCACTATTAGCTGCAGTAATCTTGTTTTTAAATCTTCCAAATTGGTAGGTTTTTCGTTATACAATATGTCTTTTACTGTTCCCCATAAACAGAAATTTATCAGAATTAGATCAGGAGATCTAAGAGGCCAAGGAATGGGACGTCTAGTACCAATCCAGTCAGCAAATCTTTCTAATAAATAATTTGAAACTATTTGTGCATTGTGGGCAGGTGCCCCACCATGTTGAAAATAATTTAAATTTCGTATCAGATTTAATTGCAGTTTATTCAGCATTTCTTCTAATTCGTTTTTCAGAAATGATATATCATTCTGAATTTAAATTGTGTTCGTAAAAATAAGGATTATATTCCAAACGGCTGTTCTTGTAATTTATATTTATACAAGATAAATTAACAAAACAATCAATCTTTACAGAATAATTAAATTTTGAAATCGACCCGTTGCATTGCATGTCACACCTTACATTAATAATACTTTTCGAACATATAACCATCAACTCAACATTTGTCATACACATTTAGCAATTATAGTGCCACCAAGCAAACATAGGACTTGGGAGGCGTGTCCTTGGTGTCACTGCCTGCTAAGTATACTCAAAGTAGAAAGCTTTTATTTGTCAAATTGAAATATTTGAAAGGTTAAGTTCTTAATATTCAACATTAAAGGCATTATTGTATTTTTTAACCTTTAATAATTTTAGAAGATTTAATTAACAATGACCACACCATGGAATTTTAAATTTGCTTAAAAATGCTTTGTTCCCACAGTGTACTTTAAAACACATCGTTTTCTGATTGGTTCCATATGTTGTTGTTGGAAATTAATTCACAACTTTTCCGGGTCCTATGTTTGCTTGGTGGCACTGTATTTAGCATAATTCAGTAATAGAAACTACCCAGAAGCAGATATAGACACTGGCCACAACATCATAATTATGAAGGTCGCTCTTAAATTAAAAAATTTGAAAACGGGAACGGAAAAAGGCACCTTAACTTTGAAAAACTAAAAGATAAAGATATCCATCCAAGATTTGGAAAAAAGTCAAATGAATTGTTGAAAGACATCGGGAAAATTTTGGATACTAAGGAAGTAGAAACAGAATGCAGGTCAGGAACTTGCAGCACTAGAACAGCAATCAGTCATTGAAAAGGATATGACTTACGATATTCTATACTTAGAAGTGAGATTGAATTGGCATTAAAGATTCTGAAAAATGGTAAGTATAGCACTGAGTATAGATAAGGTGTAAGCAGAAACTCTAAAAGTCGCTAGACAAGCAGTAACGGAACGTCTCTTCCAACCTGGAAGATTTTAACCTTTTCCTTTTCTTTTAATAATTAAAGAAATGCTTTTTCTGTGATTTCATTCCTGTAATAGCAATTAGATTTTTACGTCTTACAAAACTTGACCACAATTGAAAACTTAGCTAGATGTTATCAAATGAAACAACCAATGTTCTAATCGATCACTTTTAATATCTAATATGTAATATGACAGAAACAGAATAATCCTTTTTAAGTTACTTAAATAAATTTATCAATGCCAAGATCAATTTCATAAAAGTAGTAACCTACTATTATTGCAACATAACCAATAAATTTATCAAACGTATATTTTATTTATATTCACATAATTCCCAAGAAGTTGGCAAAATTAAATCGACTAAATATGAGCTCGTGTCTTGCAGGTCTTTGCAAGTTATATTTACAAAATATAGAACACCGACTTGTAAGATTAAATCTGTGACATTGAGATCAATTAACTTGAAACAAAAATAAACTTGACAGTACTAACGGCACTTGAATATTTCAAACAAAACACTTATTCGTATATTACAATTCAAACTGTAGAAACTGGTAAATATTCTGTCCTTGTGTTTTGTTGCAATGTATTCGGTGTAGGCAATTCTTCTACTACTTACTGTGCTACGTTCTTTCTTGTCCACACAGAATACCGTAACACGTAACAAGTTTCCCACAGCAAAAGCAACGTTCTAAAAATGAAAATCCTTATCATGTCCATTTTCTACCAAAAGAACGGAACCAATGGAAAAGTGGGATGGCACAGAACACAATGCAGCACCTTATAATCCCCACACAAACAACTTTTGAAATCATACACAAGTACAACTACTACTCACTCTAACATATATAAAAATGCAGGTAAATAAAGTTGCCTACCTATCAGAAAATTGTAACAGTAAAACGACCTGTTACAAGCTATATGTATGGGACAGGTGAGATACCCAACGATTTCAAACGTAACATCATAATCACTTACCAAAAGAGATGTGCAGATAGATGTGAAAATTTTAAACAATAAATTTGACAGCACATGTCAAAAATATTAACTAGAATTGCACAAAGATGGATGGAAAAATGGGCTGAAGAAATACTAGAAGAAGATCAATTTGGGATTAGACGAAACAGCGGAACACGGGAGGCTATTTTATCTCTGAGGAGGATAATAAAGAAAACTATAGAAAAAGAAGAAAGCATGCATATAGGGTTTGCAGATCTGGAAAAAGCATTCAACAAGTAAAATAGAAAAAATATTCGAAATACAGGGGTAATCAAATTAAAGCATGAACGTAGAAGTAAATATAGGAAAGGCGTGAGAGAGGGATGTCAAATATAGGAAGCCACTTGGCATTATTATGCATGGACAAAAAATCGATGTTTAGATTTGCAGTTGATATAGCGATATTAGCATCTAGCAAGGAAGAGTTAGAAGCAGCTCTTAATGAAATGGAAACAGTTTTAACAGAGAGATACAGTATGAAAATTAACAAAAATAAAACAAAAGTACTAATATGTAAAGGAGGGGAAAATAAAGCATACACTAGAATACAAATAGGAAACGAGAACTTATAAGAAGTTAAGGATTTCTGCTATCTAAAAAGCCAAATAATGCAAGATCGGAAAAGTTGTTACGTTTTATTTTAAAGCTTTTAAAAATTCGATTCATTTAATTTAGAAGTTAAGGACTTTATTTTAATATTTGTAAAAATCCCCAGTAATTAGAGCAATTTCGTTGAAGTTGTGAAACCCCAGGATTAATAACGTTCACACGGACCTCAGCCTCAGTTGCTTATCTTTGCAATCGTAAGTGCTGATGCAGGGTTCTGACATGAGAAGTAGTTCATCTTTCCACGAACGCAAGTGGACGTAACGTCAACCTCGGTTGGTGGGGAGAAGACATTTAAGACGAGGATCACCGATTAGTTCGGGATATTTTATCGTACCACCACATCTACCTTACCAATAGACTTATCGCACCGTTAACGGACAGTGCAGATACGAGTGCTTTCATTCTCACCCTGTTTACCAATCCTATCATCTCGTCAGTGAAACCCTACCTGCAGAAGCAGCACGATGTATTAATGTATTAATAAATCACTGTATACTTGTAAGTAATATTGTCACACAAAAATCAATAATTAATATTCTAGGTTTGGACATCAGTGCACTCAATGCCACTTTCGCATAGAGGGATGTTGGTAACCATCTTGAAAGTTGATGGAATTTTATCAACAATATCCTTCCCGTAAAAGTTTTTATGATATGATCAGCCCTTTTATGGCAAGAATCATGATTAATAATAACAATTTGTTCCACATTTCAAATGTGTAGTATTAGATAGTAATTAAGTTGATACTACACCCACCCACTGATTATATAATGTTATTTACATTTTCGCCACTGACTGCACCAAACTTTTTTATAAATGTTCATGGCACTAAACTACTCTTGTATTTCTTAATATTGTAGCATCGTCTCATTATGTAGTTAAGTGTGAGTGTTTTGTCAGTTTCTGCTGTTTTCTGTGTCAAATATTAGATAATACTATTAGCTTTTGTCTCTAAAATATTTACCATTTATCTATGTCAACCTACCTCGTTGAATGTATAAGCGTTATTAAACATCAATTTAACATCTTTAACTAAATCGTCCATATTCTTATAGTGATTCTCATTTGTCCAATCTAATTTATGTCTAACTGTATCCAACGCAATAGGTTTTTTAATTACTGCATGGTAATCTGTATTCTGTAAAAAAGCAAGTTTTGTATTCACTAAATGGGCTTACAAATGCAATCCAACTTACCTCAATCCCAATAATTTCTCGAAATGGCAAACTGGGTTCATATTGACAATATAATTCTAATATCAGTCGTTCAGCAATTTTTTTTTCTCTCTTGGTTAATTCGCCTACTTTACGTTCACTAGCTGGCACCTCAGGAAAGTCTGCAAAGTTTACACACAGCAAACACTGCCAGGTATCACTTTCCCTGTAATATTAAAGTATGCATATTAATTTAATACTGCGTGAATTCAATTTAAACAAAGCTTTTTACTCAAGCTCACTTTTCTATTAATATTACGTAAAGTCCTCAAATTTTGTGAAAGATAGCAATCAATATGCTAACTGCATGCAAATATACTTTAAATAAACTTTACATTTAATTTTAAAGCTTATAAAAATTAATGTATACATGAACTGTCTTCATCTGTTTCTATACTATTGCGGAAGCAATTAATATAGAAGAATTCCAGCTAAATATTTTAGTAAGTCAAAGTCGGAACTTAAATGTTCTTTATGTGTATAGTGAAATCCTGTGATAACAAATATTAAAAGCAAATTGTAAATTATCTACTATTACAAGAAATTAATTTCTTTACATTATGAACAGTTTATTTTGTGCTTGTTTAATTTCATTTATTTCATCGATTATCTAAGCCATGTGAAATGAAGAAAGCAGGCAAAAAAAGGTTTGTACAGAGAGCATCCTTTATGGTTGCGAGATTCACTGAAGTCACTTAATTGAAGATTGTCTGAAATTATCTTTATTTTATCAACTATTGTGATGTTACTGACAATGCCAAGCAGTGGTGACTTCATCATCATCCTCGTACATTTGTTAATTGTGATAATTGCTTCATTAGCACAGCAAGTTACTTTAATAAATATGGTAACCAGTGAGTCATATAAACGTATATTTTGAAGTCTGATAAAAAACTTTCGTCCATTAGAAAAAAGTTGAATGTGTAAATGCAGGTCAAAAATGGCCAAAAAGTAACATTTGTGAAAAGTTAAGAGTTGTTTACTTTAATTTTGTTTATAAAGCATGAAGATAAAGTAAAAAATAAGGAATGCAGTTAAAGTAAATATATGAACTAATAGAAAAGTTGCGTACAAGCAAAATGGTGGATCTAGTGAAAGCATATTTACAAAAATTTATATGACAAAGTAGCAAACTCTTTACTTTAATTTTGTTTACAATGCTTAATGATAGAGTAAAAAATAAGGAATGCAGTTAAAGCAAATATATGAACTAATAGGAAGGAGTTGCGTACAAACAAATGGCGGATCTAGTGAAAGCACTTTTACAAAAATGTATACGACTAAATAGTCACTTTTGGTGGAGAGGAGGGCTGTTGTGCCACCTTTTATCTTGAGATATTTTAAAAACCAGTTGGAATGCTGTTGAAATATTTGCACCTCCACCATCACAGAGGAGGGTAGATAGTGGTGCATTCAATTGTGCTGGTTTATGTGCAAACCCCATCGTTTGTGCTACCACCTTCTTTCTTGCGATATTCAAAAAACAATTTGGGAGTGCTGGTGCTCCATTGAGTAACAATTTTGTTTGCTTCCCGGCAACCCCTTAAACTGTGGTTTTTATTGACCTAGAAATATGCAAATACAAAGATTTTTTTCTCAATTTCAGTAGTGTGGCTTATTAAGAAACAAAGAAATGAAAATAATATTTATTTTCAACTAGCCCTCAATGCTGTGAATCTTAGTATCCTTTAATAATCCCCAGATGTAAAATAACCAAACTTACTTTCAAAATTTGTCATGCAAGCAATTGAAAACAGATGCATGAGGAAGCGCTCGTTTGTGTTACACAATGAACTAATTTTATTTGCTTCTCCATTATACTCTTTGTAATGCTGGCTATGCAACCATCACCTAGTTACATGAAGCTACAAAGCACTGACAAAACACGAATGATAACGTGAAAATAACATCTGCTATCCTGAAATTCATATTAGTTTTTCCTTTAATAAAATGCCACTGAAAAGTGAAATAGCCACTTGGTAAATATAAAACTGTGACGGGGTGAATGGTGTATTCCGTCCTTGAGGTTCTTTTAATGAGGTTAGAAGTAAAATAGAGATTTAAGCAATACGAATGAGCAGACATTTAATAACCAAAGTCAAATAAGCACACAATTTAATGTAACATGCTTAAGGTAACCAATGTTGGTTAATAATACCTTATACCAGTTTCGATACAGGTTCGCGAGCTCTACGATGTAAACACAACGGTGCGCTATGGACAACTGATAGTGCCAGGAGGGCATGATAACGAGATGAGGCACACAACACTGAATGACGGCATTACAGAACACAATTTGTTCATCAGCAAAATATCTGTTACCAGCAGCAGCTGGTGGCATAACAAGTTGGTGAGTCAGAACTCCTTTGATAAGTATAGTTATATTTTTGAAACCTTGGACTACTTTATGTGTTAAATGAATTTGTACCTTGATTCATTTGTCCCTGCTAAGTAAAAACCTATATGTAAAATTGCCAACATAGCTGAAGACAAAACAAAAACAAATATTGGGATTTGAAGCCCATGCACATCATTATGCCCAAGTTACAGAAATTCTCAGCACTGTCAGCACAGCGTTTATACAACTATGCATATCTATGACCATTACTCTTTATCAAACTGGAGCTTGACACAGATTACCCTCTTTTCATTACATATTATCCTGTATTAACTAGTAGTACCTCACTTTATATGTAGAAATACCACGAAGCAAATTATAAGCAGCCTCTTTATGTTGTTATCGCACAGAATGTTACGGTATAGCACTTTCAGAAACTAACCATTGTATTATGATTTAATTTTGAATATAAATGTTCAAAGTGTAATAAACAGTTAAAAACATTTTACAATTTAAGTCCAAATTTGCTGATGAGGCAGCACTATCTAACCTGTCAAGTCAACACTGTCTGTTACTTTTGAAACTGACTTTATTTTTTAAATTTCTGGTCCGTTTGGCTGAACATTTAAAATTATATCCTTTTACAATATTTCCATTACAAGAAATTTGGTGTTTGATGTTGTTTACGTCTTTTTGTGCTCTTTTGAAGAAGTGTAATTGGTAAGTATTAAGAATACGTTAACACTTGTCCTATTGTACACTCTCAAAACCACTTTGCTTTCTTTTATAGTGCAGTCTTTAATAAACTTTAGGCTGCATGTATTTTCTTATTGTGAACAAAATATGCTATATGAAAAAGTGGTATAAATCGTGGCATGCGTACTGTCATGAATTATTATTTTATTAATAAAGGGTTGTGCGAGTAGTGAACAATTTACTACAACAAAAGTGAACTTATGAGGATATTAATGGTGGCGATAGTGGTTCATGAAAGAATTATGAAAACTTCCAGGTCATTGTAGTTATTAGTCTATGTTAATGGTTACAGCCTACTGAGAATTGGCAAAAGAAACCGTACATGTTCTGTTACATTTTTTTTTACATAACACACACATTACTCATTATTCATTAAGTATTATCATACATAATATAATGACAAGTGAGATATGGAAGGATAGCAAGCAAATTGACTTGTATGGAGGTATAGAAATATTCAACAAGCTCTCCCTTAATAAATTTATTTTTAGTGTAGATCTAGTTATTTTATATCAGATAAAAACAAACAAAAATTATTACAAAATTTTCTAACAGTATAACTATTAATATCAGGGTAAAGAATTCAGGAAAGAGAAAATGCCCCTGGCCTCCCATATTGGCATTCTCTGGTTATAAACGGTATAATAATTATGATTTATGTTTAGAGGGTCTGTGAATTGAGCTCTCCTTATTCAACTTTTTCAATTATGAAAAAAGGGTCTAACATACACAGGTTGCGTATTGAAAAAAAATCAATTTTTATATCTAATGCGCGAAGAACCACTTTTGTGTATTAATGTTCAACTACAATTTCGTACATAAGTTGCGTGAAATGCAATGTAATCCTGATGAACTTTACGTCAAGCACACTTTCCATAAGAATCCGCACACTTATTCATACTGATCACAAGTAAATAGGTTACTGCGCTTGATAAGCTTTGAAAATATTTTGAAACGTCGCAGTAGCTGTACAAATATTTAAGTAGATGCGTTTTAATTTAAAGTCTTGGAAAAAAGAACAGTATACAAAATTTGTATAAAGTTGATTTATACACTCATTCAGTTTGTAACACTCGCTTACAGCTCATATTGCAAACTCTCACTCTTATATAAACTATAACTCCATACATTTGCTACACAATATATTATCTGGATTTTGTATAAAAATCCAACATTTTGCAACTGATTGCACAACAAATTTTGAGAGTAACTCTAGTTATTTAATATCTTAGGAATTCGAAAGGAGACTAAGATCCACAGAGTTGAGAGCTGGTTAAAAATAAATAATACTTTCGAATTCAGTACTAAATTTTTGTTTCCTAATATGCCACATGGTGGGTTTTGGAAAATTTATCTTTGTATTTGGACAATCCTAGATTAATAAAAACAGACCATAACTGGAGAGAAAAAACAAAATTAGTGCAGAGTGTAACCCAAACAACAACAAACACTTTCAACAAATTTGATGCACTTTCAACCATACAACTCATCTACATTAACTTCATTTTTACGACATATCCAAATTGTTTTTTGAATATTTCAAGAAAAGGGTAGGTAGCAAAAACGATGAGGTTTGCAACACAAACAAACGCACCACTTTTTTTACTCCCACATATATAAGTGGGGGTGCTAGTGAAATGCATATATGATTGGGAAATATGTAGATGATTTCAAGTGTGTCACATGTAATAGTAATGGATGGAAGTTAGAAATAACATTATTGGAAGAAAAATATGCGAGAAACATATTCCATACATAGAGACATAACAGAAAAGTGGGTTAAGTTAGGTTTTGTTACAAATTAGAAAAGAATATGTAAATGCAACATTTTGAACATGTATTAATTAACATCCACAAAATACTAAATTTAAAAACTATAAAAAAAGCATTACACTTTTGTTGTGTTATCAGCAAATTCAAAAACCATGTTAAAAAATGGTTAAAACAATTTTGGTTGGTGAATTTTTAACAACAAAATTTGATTTTAGAGTTAAAAGCATCAGATATACAAATTTAGTATGTGGTTTAACCTCACCATTATTCAGCTTGTAACAACTTAAATATTATTTATATCAGAATTCAAACATGCAACATAATTCAAGATTTTATCAGATAAAGATTGAAAATTTGTGTATCTTGATGGTTACTTAGTTTACTTCGTTGATTTCACAAGTATGGTTAAATGTAGCATATGAGAATCAAAGAAAAACCTCATAGCGTTGGTCAATATAACATACAATAAAACACTAAAACTTTCTACAAATAAATCATCGTATCTAATTTGTTAAGATGTATTAAAAATAAGTAAGACCAAGAGACAGATTTGCCCAACCATGTTATTGTTAACTAAAAATTATGACATATACTCGTACTATTCCAGAGTGTTGGATCGATCATAAGTGTTTTCAAAATAAGGACATAAAATGTGAAAAGCATTTATGATAAATATAGCCACAAGTTCCACGAATAAAAACCTTAATATACAATAATATTTACAATAATTGTTTATGCAAAAATCTATAAAAATTGAAAAATAAAACAATATTGATCTGTTATGTATAATAATTAAGATGTCATTAACATTAATTAAATATAGTGTATTTCTCGTGCACTCCTTCCAGTAATGTAACTAGAAAATTTGGGCCCTTACATGAAATCTTCTATGGGTCCTACAAAATTTTTTGTACCTTTCTGTCAATATAAAACATGGTAATAGTACGAGGAGTCGATTTGATAAATAGTGACTTTATTTTTACAACAGGGAAACCGGGAAAGACATGATACAAGATACAGCTAATGCAATTTGAAAATTGAAAGTCATTAGGAAAATAGTGAATCCTTCTCAAATGAGTAGGTAAGAAAATGAATTAGAATCCACAGTAAAAATCAGACTTTATAAAATATCGCTTATCGCACCACATAGTGGTTTTTTTATTAGGATTTTAAATACATTAAAACTCATCTCGAAATTTTATTTTTTTTAAGGACAATAAAAAATAATTTAAAATTCCCTTTTTCGAGCTTCTAAATTTGCAATCTATATACCACTTCTAAAACACCAATTTTCAGAACAATTCAGAACATTGCCGTATGAACATATTTGGATGTGAATCCTTTTTTACCAAAGAAATTACTAGTAGTTACATGCAAACCAACTAAGCCATGAAAACATCTGTCACAGCATACACTACATTTGATTTTCCAATGCTACACACGAAGGTACTACATTGGCCAGGACACAAGTTTTTTTACCTGGAAATTTTTTATTTTGTCGGACCCTTGCCGTTCCAAGCAAGGTAGGGATCTTTAACGTGTGTGATAACACACGCAGGACTACATATTACCTCTCATCCAAACGAAGGCGTATTTTTGTGGAAAATGTTCGCCTAACGTTTTCAAACGGACGTCGGGATTCGAACCCAGAACCTTAAACTCAGTAGTCACCTGCATACCAACTAAGTCATCTCGCATCGCAGCATACAGCATAAAGATATATACAGCAGAGTCATTTAATAATAAAATGTTAAGTTTGTGCACAACATCCTGCACAAAGATTTCAGGGATGCAGAACTCAAGTCATCGTGCATTTGTACAGGGTATAAATGTCTTAATTAATCTTGTTGAGATATGTTTGTATTACAAAGTGTTGAATTATAATGCACGTTTGTATTTCTTTACCACGACCTTCAAAAATTCAACAATCCGACTTGTGAATGTGAGTTTACATCTACAATAAAGCCAAATAAGTCATTGATGCTATTCTCTTTAGCTTTTTCGAGGTCATAAAAAATGCACTAAAATTGCATAAATAGATGGAGTACCCTCAAGGTAAATGGAGTGACTGATGTTACATCTCTATGCTGTTTAATTGTCTAATTTAGTTTCTCATACAAAGGCAGCTACCCTTTAAATGACAATACAATAACAGTGAGCAGTAAAAGGATCATGCACCATGGTATTGGTGTGGTCGTGCAATAAAAATATTAGCAGACTGGCACCCTCCTCTTTCTTGAAACTTATGCGAACCATTAAACCCTGATAATATTTTCTATTTTTATCACTACAATTAATGTGTACCATAATACCCTGAAATGTAGTAAATAGAAACTTCTACCAAACAAAATGGGCATTAGTAACATCGTTTGAATCAGGCTTGCAAGTTGATGCTGCTTATATGGATTTAAATAAAGCATTCGTAGAGTAGTGCATTCTTGGCTGCCTTGTAAGATTCGTTCCATCGACTTCAATGAAGACTATTGCATGAATTGAAATGGGTCGAATAATTGTGTACAATATGTCAAAATAAACAACTTTATTTCATCCCCGATCATTGTTCACTCACATTCCACAGGGATCACATTGTGGTTCGATCCTGCTCCATTCATTTATCAATAGCATATCGGATACAGTTTCCACTTCTAAAATTCTGTTATATGCTGATGATGTGAAAATTTTTAAAGCTATAGCTTCCCTTTTAGATATAGAGTTATTTCAGTTCAACATCCTGAAAGTTAGTACTTGGTGCGCGATGCAAATATAATGACAGTGAATGTTTAAAAAATGCTTTGTTATATCGTTCTCAAAGTCATCTTCGCTTATCTTGTATAATTACGCTTTAAATAATGATCCTCTACATAGAGTTGAGGTTATAAATAACTTAGAAATATAGATGGGCAGCAAGTTGAGATTTCATCAGCACATAGAACGACAAATAAATCGATACAAATGCTTGGGTACAGTGCATTCATTAAGTCGTGCACATCAATAAGGTCGTAATGTATTTTATTTATTATTATTTGTTTATCATTGTTATAACTTTTATAAACATATATACTTATTTCCAACATTTTATGTCCTTATAACATATGTTCAAAATGGCTGCCTTGTTCATTAATATGCGCACCAACTCATTTTACCACGTTTGTTGACACTTTGTGGAGTACGCCTACACTAATATTGTTAGTCTCCGTTGTAATGTTCATTTTCAGTTCATTCACTGTATGAGGCCTATTTTTATAAACCCTTCCTTTAAGCCCCACAGGAAAAAATCTGGAGGTGTTAAATCGGGAGACCGTGGAGACCATAACCTTTTAGAGATTATACGCTCGCCAAAAACTCATGTAAGAAACTCATTGTTTCATTGGATGTGTGACATGTGGTACTGTCCTGCTGGAACCAACAATCACGTTCATCGGTTTCAAGCAACGAAATAAACTGTGTAATTATTTCTTTGTATACACTATAGTTCACTGTAGTTTCAAAGAAAATAGGCCCCACTATTCGACGACGTGATACGGCACACCACACTCCAATTTTGATACAGTGCATGGATTTTCATGAAAAACATGAGGATTTTCAGTTGACCAGATTCTTGTGTTTTGGCTATTCACATGTCCACTAAGGTGGAACCTAGCCTCATCACTGAAGAAAACACGGTCTAGCTCTCTGATTCCATGGTTGGCGACGATGGACCGAAACCATCTACAGTAAACAAGGCGCTTTTCTTTGTCTGGATCTTTCAATTCCTGAACACTACAAACACGAAATGCACGAAATTTTAATTGTTTCATAGCTTTCTGAGCATTACCCAATGAAATTTGCGATTGTATTGATAGTCTTCATAGGCTTTTTGAAGGCGACTGCTGCATAACATTTCTAACCTGAGCCAGTTTGGCATCAGTTAAAATGACTGCTTTCCCTGATCTCTTTTTGTCTGCAACTGATCCGGTTTCATGGAAACGTCGGATTAATCTGGTTAAGGTCGACTTGTTAGGCACATTTACATCCGGATATGTCACACGAAATTGATCAATAACAAATACATATGAATGACTGGTAAAATACTGTTCAAGAAGGAACATTCGTAGCTCTTGGGAAAACGACATGTTTACCTAATCGTAATCTAGATAATACTGCAGACCTGTTGTAACCTGTATGCACAATAATGGGCTTTACATCTGTTGTTTATATTACCAGTGGTGCTGTCTTTCAGTAGCCACTAGAACTATATAAAAACTTACTATTTACAGGCTTGTTTATTTGGATGTGCATGACTTAATGAACGCACGCACTGTATTATTAACATATATGCTAGGGATTTTTCTATTCACACTCTTAAGCATATATATTGCTAATTAATTATGTCAGTGGATGAATATGGTGCTATAATTTGGTGCATGTTTTATTTGATTCATATTACGAACATTAAAAGAATACAGAGGAAATTTGTGAGTTGTACTTATAAAATGCATATAAACAGAAGAGATTTTAGATTCTGATATTCTATCACTTTTAAACCTCGAAACTCTTGTGACTAGGTGTATACATATAGACTTGATATATATCTACATAATCTCATATCAGAGAGTATTAATTCAAGTACACTAACTGCAGATGTAAAACTTCGTTGTATAAATTTTAAAACGTGCCTTAAACCTCCGTTTGCAGTGGACTTCCATTGTACAAATTATGCTAAATATATTCCTCTGTCGAGAATTTTAAATTATGGAAATACACTCAAGGAACAGACACTTTTTGAATTCTTTCATTACAAGTTTCAAGAGGTCATGCTTGAATGTAACATCATAAATTATTTGCACTTGTTGATAATATTTTTAAGTTCACTAAGATTGTAACACTTTTGTATAATGGGGTTATCCTGTACATTATAAATATATAAATTTGTAAGTATGTAGTCATTGAACGTTGTCCTGTATAAGCTGTAAAGATATCAATAAGCGTTGAACGTAATAAGTATAGTTAAGATACGTGATGTTGATGGTTATTAATACGTTAATAATTGTATTACCTCAGGATAAAACTGCAATTTTTTATTAAATAAGATGGGTATTTGCCGAGGTCCTGAATGCCCCCTAAACTTGTGGATCTTCACATATTGCGTAATCCTGCTTCTTTGTAGTTATGTGCCTGATTCCTACAGAGACTATTCAGAATGAAATATATGCACTAAAAATGAGTTACATCATTTAAGATTTAAAAACATTGCAGTAGATATCTGGTGTACTAAGGTGATTATTATTGAAGTCAAATATTATCAGAAATGGTAAGATTTTAGACATATGCCCTTAAAGTGCTATTAGTGCATATAAACATACGAGAACTCAAACAATGTACATTAAAATTTGAAGCAGTGTGGGTGAGAGACAGGAGCGTGCATGCAGCGTGATGGTCAATCCCCAAGATACATTATCATATTAATTGATTCAACTTTATATCAACAACTAAAGATTAGTACCTATAAGTGTTGCAAGAACAAAACATTTCCAGTCATTTGGTGGTCTTACACAAGTTTCAACTGTGTTGTACCTTTATCTATACACCTGCTCTCCTAAACAAAAAAGAGTAAATTCTTTGACAAATTGCACTACAATGGCTTTAAGAATTGAACATAATCTTACAAACAAACCATTTAAAACAATTTTAGAACACAATAAAGAAAGTAGCACTAAAACTTGCATGTAAGGATTTCTCTTTGTTTACCCACTTCTACTTAACGATATTACAAGCCACTACAGCCAATCTAAAACTTAAGATGGGCACAAATTTTTACTTGACATTTACTGTTCGGTGGACCTGTTCTCGTCCCGGAACACCCGTCTGCCACATAAGAGTGATGTTCCCTCACTCCGGGCTACTGACTACATTGGCTGGTTGAGTAGCGCTTTGCTATCCACCTTTCTCTGTCTCTTTAGCTCAATGCGAGCCCTTCCTCTATTTTTTTCTACCTGGAAGTGCTTCTTATGCATTCCAAATACCTATCTCCTTCTTTGTACCGTTCCTATTTCTACTGCGTTTTCATTTCCGTCAATCACAGTGTGGTTGCACGGGAGTGTTTTCACAGACACCTGGACCACGTCTCTGGGAATCTTTCGTGAGGTCATGCTGTGCCGCTGTCAGCGCATATGGGCGCTAACAGTAAAGGTATGTATGAGTGTGTGAATGTGTGAGTGCATGAGTATATATAAGTATCGTATATACCGTGTGAATGTCGTGCGATTGTATCACCGATATCAATTAACGCCGGGTGCAGGGATGCACCCAAATGCCTTTGCCGGTCCCTCGTGCGGTTTATTACAAGCGGGCCTGCTTCACAGGTTGCTCTTTTTAGAGGGTACGAGAAACTCCCATTTAACGGCTCCACGGAGCCACTCTATCGTTATCTTATCTATTGTCTTTGATAATAATTTAAGTTAATATCTTTATCTTATTTATTATCTTTGATAATAACCTTAGTTTAATATCGTTATCTTACCTACTATCTCTAATAATAACTTTAGTTTAATATCGCGTTACCTTACTTACTATCTCTAATAATAACTTTAGCTTAATATCGCGTTATCTTACCTAGTATCTCAAATAATAACTAAAGCTTAATATCGTTATCTTACCTATTACCTTTGATAATAACTTAAGCTCAATATTGTTATCTTATCTATTATCTTCGACAACAATTTGAGATCTTGTTTTATCTTTTTATCTTCCTAACGTTTGGTATTTATGACCAGCTGTAGGATTTATTTTTCTTGAAATTAAGTGAAAAAGCTAACCTGATATAGAAATGTAATTTGTTAGGTTAGCAATGTAAGGATTTAGTAAAGTGGTACGTTTGGTCAATTTGTTGATTCACAACCATGTCATGGACAAGTTTTGATGGGTATCGTTATTTAAACCAAAGTACTAGTAACAAAAATTTGCTAGTGTGTAGACTAACTCACTCTGATGAACATTTTTAAATTTGGGCACTTTTTGCCAACAAAGAAATAGTTTTGATGCAACGCTCATGTGCGTCTGCACGTAATGAAACTTTAATGTTAGTTTTAGTATATAGGTTAGGCGACTTGTCGCATTTGTTTTAATTTAAGTAGTGTTTCATGCTCCCCCACAAATTTGTGCTGTCGATTATTAATGTAGCCAAAGACAATGGGGCTACGTATTCTGTTTCCTGGTACTTCCGAAGACGTGTTATCGGTTAAAAAAACCAGGTGGCGCCTTCAATAAACATTTTGTAGGTTTTAAGTTAGGATTTACGTAGGGTAGTTAGGATTTAGATTTTAAGATGTTACTGTGCTAACAGTCTTTTTCTTTTTTTAAGTTTTTTCTTTTATGGCTTTGTCGCGATTGTTACGTGCCAAAAATTTGGCACTAGACATTTTTAGTTTAGTTTTGATGTGCGGGAGTTTCGCGCCATGAATTTGAAAGACTTGTGGCGCGTGTATTTCCGTCATGTCAGAAGTGCGTTGCGCGGAGATTCGCGTCAACGCGTGTGGGGGAAAAGGTGGGGAGTTTCCAAAAGACGCTGGTACGTGGCTTTTTGCCTTGAACATCAAGAAGAGTGGTTTAGTTTTGGTATCGTATCGTATCTTTATCTTTGTTATGTAGATTTCCTTGCCTTATTTGATTTTCGTTCCCTAATAACCCATTCCTTATCGTTCCCGCTACATATAGGTAAAAGAAGATAAATTTGGAAGCAACCTGGCCGAACCGCAGTCCACGCACGAGAACCATCTTTAAATAATCCGGGAGCCCTGCAGTAGCTAGCCTGGAGCAATCCCGAAGGACGCTCGCGAACCATCTATAAATAATCCGGAAGGGAGCCACGAGCAACCCTGAAGGAAGTGATTCTGTAGGAAGCGGTACCTATTCATGTGAGTACTCCGTTTTTTATAAGCTACTTATGAATTTTACATATTTCGTCATTACGTGTAATAATTTGCATATTGTGTGACGTCATTGATGGGCGCGCTAATTTCCATATTATAGATTAGCGTTACCAACTGCCGTTGTGTCGCATATACCGCGTCGACGGTAATGTAAGAAACACGCGTTAATTGTAAGAAACACTAGCCTGCGGGTGAGGAGAATATCCTCGATAGTGTTTAAAGCAACATTATAGTAAATTGTATGTTGGGAAGGTTCACTTCAGCCTAAGTGGTGAGGAGAATATCCTCTGAAGTGTTCCGGAATAACAGCTAATTATTATTTAAAATTCCTACTGATGATGACCACATAGTGGTCGAAATACGTATCTAGTATTTTAAATATTTTTTGTGGTTAAGGGTTTTTATTCATTTTTATTTAAATCGTGCCACAGTGTTCCTATAGATTATTTAAGTTTTGATAAGCTTCTAAAAAAATCTTCTAAGAGTTGTGCGGCTAAGACACTTTGCGTTAATCAGTTTGGAGTTAAGAGAGGTTTCTAAAAATGCAGAGTGCTTGGATGAGGGACAAAAGTCAAATTGGTATAAAGTATTACAGAAGTATGATAAGGTTTTTTGGAGATGCTTGGAAATTTTAAGTGGTATGACTACAAGGTGGCAGATGCAGCCACTGGAGAAACGGGACTGTCGAGCTAAATAATAGAAGTATTGAGCTGCATATGCTCAAACTAACAAAAGATTTAAAAAACATTAAACAAATTTGAAAACAATACAAGAAGATCAAATAACGTATCATTGGATTGCAAAAATATTATTGATTGGGAGTGGAGAAAAGAGCTGGGAATATGACGAAGTGGTATAAACAATATGAGAGTATTCTATTTAAAAGGAGTAGCCAATAAAATGCAAATTTTCAATTGTGTTCCAAAGAATCAGATAAGGGATTTAATATTACGGCAACATTCTGATCTTGGCCATTTCGGCTACAAGAAAACTCATGATCATATGTAACTTTTTACTGGCCTAAAATATTAATGCATATCAGATAAATAAAATCATGTGAAGTGTGTTAAAGTGTAAAGTGTTTAAGACCAAAAGAGGTCCTTGTAATTCAATCATTTGTAAGAAATCGAACCTTACGAACAGAGATGATTTACTTAGATTTAATGGACTCTTTGACAAGATCAAGAGTGGTGTTGTATGCAATTGTTAGTAGTAGTTGATTCGTTAACTTTTACTAAGTAATAAATATCCCTTGAAACGTATTACAAGTAAAAGTATAGTTCATAAACTTCTGAACATATTTAAACGAGATTGCGGTTCCACAATATGTTTAACAGATAATGGCACATAATTCCTTTCAAAATTTTGGATAGATGCTCTGGTGAAAAGAAATATCAAGAAGTTGTATACTTGTGTGCGTTTTCCTCAAGGAAATGCTAAGGAGAACGTTAATAATAATAATAATAAATAATAGGGAGGCAAGTGGATTGATTCGAACTTCTGCTTTTGTAAGAGCGTATGAAGTGGACTTAAGGATACCTAAGATTAAAATGTGTTTGAATTCTGTAGTTCATGATGTTACAGGCTATTTATTGCCCCTTATTTTTAATATTTGGTTTAAAAGTGGCAAATAATATTTGTGAATTAATTAGTTTTCCGGAGCAAGGAAGTACTAATGCAGATCATTTAGAAAGTTTTGGATGCTATCGTACGAGCATACATCTTCAAAATACGTGCAGAAACATAAAGAGTATAACAGTAGGGTGGTCATGATAAAGAGTAAAGAAATTCATATGGTGTTATCGAAAACCCATCCAATGTCTTTTGCAAAGAGATTGGAAATTCGTATGTTTCTTCTTATGTATGAAGACACACAGGATCATCAAGCAAGCAAATAGTAAGTGCATTTTTTGAAAAATCCAAGCGGTGAAATTCCGACTCGTTAAATATTGTACATTTAAAGAAGTTTCACATCATGTCTGGCACTGTTTAGTCAGTTGGAAGTTTTGTCGCCTAAGTTAATTATGTTAGTTACTGGTGTCACATGCATTACTATTAAATTCTC
This sequence comes from Platerodrilus igneus, assembly GCA_036346225.1. NCBI lineage: Eukaryota > Metazoa > Arthropoda > Insecta > Coleoptera > Lycidae > Platerodrilus > Platerodrilus igneus. The sequence continues at coordinate 2,034,776 of JARFIW010001670.1, forward strand.
TAACATTTTATGTGTTGATGATTTTAATCTAAGAGTAAGGGTATTTGCAGTGCATTTTTAAGAGTGTGACCACCGGTTAAATAGGATGCTGTTTGCAACACTTTGATTGTAAAGACGTTTCCCAGGCATGGGGGTTGAGCACACGATTTTCTATTTAAACCGTTTTAAAATGTAACATTAGTTCAATCTTGTCAATATTTCCACCGCACGCACATTGGGAGAAAGAGAGAGAGAGAGAGAGAGAGAAAGGTATTGTTTGTGATTTAGTTTTTAATTGATTGAATACTAAGAAACCATGGATAACAAAGGATATCCTGAATTTAATAAAAAAAAGACGAACATACAGAAAAAAATCAGTCGAAACAGGAAAACAGAGATACAAAGCCATAAAATGGGAAATTATTCGCAAATGCAGAAAAGCTAAAGAACAATGGATTGATGAAAAGTGCAAAGAGGTACAAACTAAGATGGAAGTAGGAAAAACAGATGAAGTATACAAACTAATTAGAATCAATTTTAGGGATATAAAACAGTATAGCAAAAATTTAAAGGACACGGGAGGAAACGTCATTATAGAAAATGTAGAGAAAGTGGGTAGATGGCAAAAATATATAGGGAATTTATATGCAGGAGAGGAACTAACAGCATTGGGAATCAGACATTGAAAATAATGACTTGGGATATCCTATACTTAGAGATGAGTTTGAATTAGCATTAAAAGGTCTAAAAAGTGGTAAGGCGCCGGGTACAGAAAAGGTGCAATCAGAAACTATAAAAGCTGCTAGACAAGCAGTAACAGAACGTCTCTTCCAACTTGTAAGCTATATGTATGAGACAGGCGAGATACCCAAAGATTTCAAACGTAGCATCATAGTAACTATACCAAAAAAGAAAGGCGCGAATAAATGTGAAAATTTTCGAACAATAAGTTTGACAGCACACGTGTCAAAAATATTAACTAGAATTGTACAAAGACGAATAGAAAAACAAACTGAAGAAATACGAGAGGCTATTTTAGCTCTGAGAGTGATAATGGAGAAAACAATAGAAAAAGGGAAAATCGTGTATATAGGATTTGAAGATCTGGAAAAAGCATTCGACAATGTAAAATGAAAAAAAATGTTCGAAATACTCAAAAAGATTGGAATGAGTTATAGGGCTAGACGAATAATACATAGCTTATACAAACTGCAAACAGCAGTAATAGAATTAGAGCAGGAACGTAGAGAAGTAAACATTAGGAAAGGAGTGAGACAGGGATGTGCCCTATCCCCACTAATTTTTAACTTGTACATAGAAGAGGCAATGAATACTGTCAAATGCAGGAAGACATTTGGAATTAGTATGCAGGGACAAAAAATTGATATGCTTAGATTTGCAGATGATATAGCGGTATTAGCGTCTAGCAAGGAAGAGTTGAAGCTGCTCTTAATGAAATGGAAACGATTCTAACAGAGAAATACGGTATGAAAATTAACAAAAATAAAACTAAAGTAGTAGTATGCAAAGTAGGGAAAAATAAATCAAAAACAAGAATACAAATAGGCAACAAGAACTTACAAGAGGTTAAGGATTTCTGCTATTTAGGGTAACGCAAGATGGGAAAAGCGCAAAAGATATAAAACAAAGATTAGCAAAAGGTCGAGCAACATTTAACAAGAAAAAGCAACTACTGTGTTCAAAGACAACAAACATAGAAACAAGGAAAAGATTGCTTAAAACATATGTGTGAAGCATAGCACTGTACGGCTGTGAAGTGGACAGTAAGAGAGGCGGACAAGAAAAAGCCTTTGAAATGTGGTGCTACAGACGTATGACGAAGATATCATGAACAAAGTTAAGAACCAAGAGGTACTAAAAATGGTAGAGGAAGAAAGAAATATGTGGAAAACGGTAAAAAATAGGAGATAGGATGATAGGCCATATACTCCCTGTGTTGTGGTTTGTTTAGCATTCTTTTTAATCTTCTTTGGGAATTAAACCACGCATAGTTTATAAAATCATCTTTATTTACGTTTCGATCCATGACCTAGGATCGTTGTCAAAATAATAAAAACTTCAAGTTTGACATTTATGACTTAAATTGAAGGTGACTTTGATTTATTGATGTTCAAAATATTTGGTTTGAGTACACTAAGCAAAAAATTTTATAGTTTATAAGAATGATTGCCTTCAATTTGTGTTGCGGCATGGGACCGACTTTTTTTAGGTAGCCAATACTCTTAACCTGAAATCGGCTGATTAATTTTATAGGTGAATTTTATATAAATCCAATAATTTGGGAAACATTTTTTAACATGTTTCTATTTATACAATCGCACACTTGTTTAATAACCAACCTCTCAATTGTATAAATAAAAACATGTTAAAAAATGTTTCCCAAATTATTGAATTTATATAAAATTCACCTATAAAAATTAATCAGCTGATTTCACGTTAAGCATATTGGCTACCTAAAAAAAGTCGCTCCCAGGCTGCAACACAAATTGAAGGCAATCATTCTTTTACACTTCGAAAATTTTTGCTTAGTGTACTCAAACCAAATATTTTGAACATCAATAAATCAAAGTCACCTTCAATTTATGTCATAAATGTCAAACTTGAAGTTTTTATTATTTTGACAACGATCCTAGCTCATGAATCGAAACGTAAATAAAGATGATTTTAAAAACTATCAGTGGTTTAATTCCCAAAGAAGATTAAGAAGATAGGCCACATACTACGGCACGAAGGAGTAGTGCGGAATATATTAGAAGCAGAGACAGGAAAAAAGAGAAGTAGAGGTAGACCTAGGTTAGACTACCGCACACAGATAGTGAAAGATGTAGGCCATAGGAATTTCAGGGAAATGTGTAGGATAGCTCAGAATATAAATAAGCGCAGGTACGTGTCCAACCAGTTTAGAGACGGAAAATCTAATGACGAAAAAATAAGCACAGATAAATCTGATATTATAAACAACTGCAGGTGTTGGTTGTGAAATATCGGCAACTAATGTTGACTGTGAGAAAAGATATATTGGAAAAAATATTAAATCGGCAAATGTTCTAGTGCTGGGGGAACTTGGAAGCCACAGGCTGCTTACCCTCCTTCACAACCACTGAATGTTGGAGAAATAGGGTATATAATTGTAAAACAATAGAAGGGGACCGAACTGCATTTAACAAGGTTGAACAGCGCCTATGATGAAAGACAACCAACATAGAAACAAGATTAAAATCGTTGAAAGCATATGTGTGAAGCACAGCACAGTATGACTATGAAATACGAGCAGTAGGGAAAGCAAACAGAAAAACAGTAGCAGCCTTTTGGAATGTTGTGCTTCAGATGTATGAGGATGATATCATGAACAGATAAAGTTAATAACAAATAGGTTATAGAAATAGTAGGGGAACAAAGATATATGTGGAAAAAAATAGGAGAAATAGAAGGGCAGAATACGTTCTAAGGCAGAGGTAGATGTTAGACCTAGATCAGATAGTGATAGATGCAGACTGTAAATTTCAGGGAAATGTGAAAGTTAGTTCAGAATAGAAAACAATGAGGGTATGTGTCTAACCAGTTCCTGGAGTGAAGACCTAATGATGATGAATGAATATGTTTCTTTTATTTTTCTTATGTACTGGCTATTCCGATGTATTGCAAGGGTATAGAAGATAAAAAAGAAAAGCAGCGGCTCAGTTGGTATGCTTGCAACTACTGAGCTCAAGATACCGAGTTCAAACCTCGACACGGACCACTTGAAAAATGTTAGCCACACTTTTTCACAACAATATGCCCTTGTTCAAATGAGGTAAAATGCAGATTCCATATGTGAGTGTTGTCACACACGGTAAAAATCTCAACCTTGCATGGAACCACAAGTATTCGGTAAAATTCAAAATTTTCAGGAAAAAAAACTAGTTTTCTAGCCAATGTAGTACCTAGGGAAGAGCATTATCAAATGTAGCGTAGACACTAAAAACAAAATATGTTTTGAATGATTTTCTGTATTTAGGAAAGGATGATGCAAAACCTGATAATCAAAAGCTTTCTGAACATGTAATGTTGAAGCTTATAAATCCTTATGTCAAAAAGAAAAGCTTGAAATTAGCTCAAACAGTAGCTATACTAAACACTACAATCATTGGAACCGTAAACAAAGCAAGGAAAGAAATACCAAACATTGTAAAAAATAACAGAAGTTTGTATGAAACCATAGTACTAAAATCCTCTGATAGTAGTTGTACACTTACAGTTTAAGAGGGAAAAAAGAATAAAAGCATTCTTATTCTTAGCATCTACACATCATGTCAGTTTTTACTAAGGTACATGGAAAAAGTCAGACATGGTACTGTTTTATAATAAACAAGAATTAGAGTCGATGTCATTGATCAGATAGCTAGTAAATATTCTATCAAGTCTGGATCAAGAAAATAGAATGTTCACGTTTTATTTTTAAAATATTGTAACGAGTCTATACTTGTTCTTTTGCCTTTATTTCCAATAAATATGTCTAATTATTATTCCGTTTTTTTTAAAATTAGTACTAGCTTAATCACTATTTGCACGCACTAATTTAATCTTCTACATACAACATATTAAACACTATTGTAGCACTAATGCTTACTGGTAATTTATTCATCAAGCATATTTATATCATGTGCACGAATTTATATTTACATCACATATGAGAATTTATCTCTACATTAATTTATGTACACCAAACCTTTATTATGACAGAGTTCAAACTACTACTAACCTATTGCAACAGGGCCCATGCTTATATACCATAATCCTTTATTCTAGTTAAATACAGAAAACATCTAGAATGTGCATAGCACTAACTCACTGATAATTTATTCATCAAACACATTTATATTATGTGTGCGAATTTATATTTACATCACATAAGAGAATTTATCTCTACATTAATTTGTGCACACCAAACCTTTATTAGGACAGAGTTCAAACGAATACTGATCTATTGCAACAGGGTTTGCGTTTATATACAATAATCCTTTATTCTAGTTAAATCGAGAAAACATCTAAAATGTGCATTATCAAACTTACTGTTTTATGATACCTATTAATCATCATCCTTCTTATTACTACAGATATGATATAATACAACACCTATGAACATCCTTCCTCTTCGCTGAACAGATATGAAGTCGCTTTAGTAAAAATCAAATAAGCGTAATTTCCAAAGTGTTCTATAAAATTCTTAATTACTGTTACAATATATTGGAATCTAGCAGCTATAAACGCATTTGCGGTATATAAAGAAATGACTGGACAAAAATTAAAAGAAGAGTTTTTACACTGAAATTAAGTGAAGAACTAAGTCAAAAACACAAGAATAAGAGACTGAACAAAAGACACAAATGTCAAATACAGAACTGAAATCAAATAAAAGGTGCACATGTCAAAGAAAAAACTGTGAAAATAAAATTAATAATGTCTGTGATCAATATAAAATGTACATATGTGAAAAGTGTAGTAATAAAGTATTTCGCTGTTTAAACTATGTATGGTCAATAATAACTTTTGTAATTGTAAGTTAGTACAATAGTTATTTTAATTTTTTTTAAAACTGCCATTTTTTGTCTCGCCTAACACAATTTGATTGTTCTTACTTTTATTGGGCCATTTTGACTGATCCTCGTGGTTCTAGATAGCATAAATTTTCAGCGCTTGTAGTGTTAAAGCACTGATGTTTTAAAATTTACATATAATAAAGGGCGTCCCAAAATTTACGCAAGATTTGAATTTGCTGCCATTTGTGCAGTAAACTGTTGGCAACCCTGAAAAATAAACAGTTTAACAGCTGACAGTCTAGGGTTAGTAAAAATGGAGCGTTACACGACAGAACAACGTGTTTTCATTGTTGAAAAATATCTCAAAAATAATGAAAGTTTGGCGGCCACAGTTCGAAAATTTCGTACAAAATACGGTCGAAATGTTCATTTAACTTCGTCAACTGTGAGGAGAGTAATTGAAAAATTCAGGAAGACTGGATCTACTGGTGATGCTAAACATTCTGGTCGTCCAAAAACAAGCCGTTCAGATGTCAATATCAAAGCAGTGCGTGACAGTGTTGGTGAAAACCCAAGAACATCAATTCGACGATGTGGACAAGAACTGCAAATTTCAAGAAGCTCTCTACAGCGTATACTCACTGAAGATCTGCGGCTCCATGCCTACAAAGTTCAATTAACACAAGAACTTAAGCCTAATGACCATGCCCAGCGAAGAGAGTTTGTTGAATGGATTATCGAACATCAACAATTGGACCCTGATTTTTCAAAAAAAACCCATCCTAAGCGACTAAGCACATTTTCACCTTGATGGCTTTGTTAATCGACAAAATTGCCGCATTTGGGGTTCAGAGAATCCACATGTGATTGTCGGAAAAAAAATGCATCCACAACGTGTCACTGTTTGGTGTGGATTTTGGGCTGGAGGCATTATTGGACCATACTTCTTCTCCAAAATGAAGCTGGTCAAGCAGTGACTGTTACTGGTACTCGATATCGCGACATGATAAGATGGTTCTTTCTCCCTCAATTGGATGATATTGATGTGGAGAACATGTGGTTTCAACAAGACGGTGCCATATGCCATACAGCCCGTGAAACAATTCAATTACTGAATGAGACATTTCCTGGTCGTGTTCTCTCTCGTTTCGGTGATCAGAATTGGCCCCCTAGATCATGCGATTTAACACCATTGGATTTCTTTTTATGGGGTTATTTGAAATCAAAGGTCTACGCCAACAAGCCCACAACAATCCGTGCGTTGAAGGAGGAAATTCAACGCTGCATTACTGAAATTGGGCCACATTTATGCACAATTGTCATGGAAAATTTCGACAAAAGAGTGCGTATGTGCCAGCAAAGCCGTGGAGGGCATTTGCCCGATGTGTTATTTCATACATAACCCTATTGTGTGTACTTTATGATTCATTAAAAAAATTATAATTTAAAGAAAAATAAATGTGTTTTATATTTAATTCAAATCTTGCGTAAATTTTGAGACACCCTTTATATACTACACTAATTTAGGTCCAACAAGAAAGGAAAAATACCTTAGACAACTTGTATGTTAACACCAAACTATGCACGATAAATGAAAGGGGAAATAAAACTGACCAATTCATTTTGTATCAGCATATGACCTAAACAAACAAGAGAAAAAGACAGCTGCAAGATCTAAACACCTGCAAAAATTAGAATACTTCTGTATATGATAATAAAAAGTAATTTAAAAAAAAGATGTAACGAAATAGTCAATTAAAATAGTAACTTTTAATTGAAATAGTTACACCAGTTCAAAATTTGGTTAAGCTGTTGTGATTCTAATTTCTCTTCTCAATTAATTTTGTTGCGAAACATCATATTCCAAATTCATGCAACAGTACCAACAAGACTAATTAGCCAAAAAGGAAAGTGAAGTTATACATATAATTTAATGCAATGACAATTTAATTTTGTTTTAAGTAAACGAAGAAATATGTCTTTGCACGTTTGCATTATAATGTAAATAATCCAGCATCACACGTCGCAACTAAAACACTAACACCACCGTGATGGTTAAACGAAATATTTATATATATTACAAGTTATTCATGCAATTTGGTGTGTGTGTAGACAGAACGGCTTCAAAACAAATGACACACATTGTCTCATTAACTCAATTCAAATTCTCATGCATAACCAACTTGAAACTAAATACAAAGAAAAAGTAGAAACTGGTCATTTTAGAAAGTTAACTATAGCTACATTTATTTGACACAAGAATTAACTTTGCCTATTTAGAAAAAGAAACATCCTTAAACAAGATATAATAATATGAAAAACTACTCAAATTTTGAAACCATCAACATTAAATAATGGCGATTACCCAAAGACCAAAGTGTAATAGTAAATAGATTTATTATATCTTAAATTTATTATTTAAAGTTGGAGAAATCAGAGATATGTCGATCAAGATATATTTTTCAGTCTATGCATAATTATGACATAATACGTTAAAATTATTAACAGAAAAGAATGACAGATACACATGTCATTAAATTATAATTGTGTTACATGATAATAAGAAAAATATGGGAACTGGATAGTTATGTGTTCATGTATTCATTATTAGTATTATTTTAGATGAATACCAACTTTTGCATGTATTTATGTTTTATTGTTATTTATGTATTTATTAACCCATTTTTAAACATTTATGACTAATTCTAATTACTTACGGTGATTTTCTGTTGCGCCCTCTGTGACTCCTGATGCAGATATTTAATAAAATTAGTATGATGAAGATACAGTGGCATAATTACAAAGTTTAATAAATTTCTCTACAGCTAAAACACTATTTTAAGAAACAAATGTTAATGAAATAATAAATTATGAATAAGTAACAACATTTATACTAACATATCATACCAAACCTTTCAATAGCAATTTGTACTGAAAACTAAAGGTACATTAGTTTAGTAAAGTTGAGCTTAAGATTACAAAAATTAGAACAAATTATAAGTTTAAAAAGTTAACCAATTTCAACAACACACAAAAATTTGGCTTCTGTAAAGATTTGTACTAAAATGTTAAGTTACACAATTACTTTAATATGAAATTTAAGTTATATTATACAATACATCTCCACAAGGTCAATTTCCTTTTCTTAGTCCTTCTTAAAATCACTTTCCCAAATATATAATCTTAAGTATGTCCAAAGGGAAAACATTTATACTAGAATTATGAAACATGTTCACTTAACAAAGTTCTTCCTATAATATAGTTTCTAAATATTAAAATAATCTTTCAAATTTAACACTTTAGAACACATTAAAAACTAGCCACGCGTTGCTTAAAACAATTTTCAAAAACTGCATATTTCAAACTATTAAATCACCCACTCTAACCAAAAAGGATTTACTAATCCGTTTCCTTTACCTTTAAAGATTAATGATGATTCTAAAAAAAATCGAAGAGCAAACCTGCTGTGAGAACAACTAAAAATTTGGACACAACCAAAACTAGAAGCTTTTCATACCTTACTGCTTTAATCATCCTGTAAAAGTTATGATAAGAATGTAATCTATTTAGTAACTTCCTATATCTACTGGGATCTACCACGTGTATCGTTGTTGAAATCATGTATTTGTGATTGTTAAAATGTTTAATAAAAACTATGAAACCTTTCAGTGGTGAAAAATAATATTTATATTAAAAAATTCAGCCTGATTAGAAATTGCCAAAAAGATCATGCCTTCAGATTTCAAATCATTTGTACAAAATTCTTTCCCACGTACAAAATTGTATTAATTTCTTTAATTAACAATAAGATTTTCAACAATTTTGCAATATATTTTGCATTGCAACATTTGTTCTTCTGCTTCTTTCAAAAGCAAACTTTTGGAAAGAAAGCATTTTACAGAAATGCAGAAATTTCTAATTTTGTAGCAAAAACCTGTACTGTTTATAGATTCTGAAAAACTATTGCTTTATTTTTCACATCGATTTAAAATTATCAGATCTCTCCTGTTAGTACTGAATTTGTGATCGAACGATATAAAGAGAAACAAAATGTCACTTTAATGTTATATACTAATATCAGATCTATATCAAGAAATGATAACCACCAAATGAAACAATTTATAGTCATTATTAACTTTTCGGTAAGTTTTTGCAATTTATAGTAAATATATTTCTTCATACACGTTCTGTACCATGTTAAAGCTAAAGATCAGAGGTTGAAATATTATCAATTTTTTTCTACCTATAAACACTACATACACAGGTAATAGCAATTCTGAAAAATCTAAAAAATTTCAAATCCTTTACAATTTATTGTGAATACAAAGACAGAAGCAGAAAATTTTACGCCCAAATCAAATACTACATTGACAATCTTAAGCTCATTTAATCAAAATGTATTAAGGCAAAAATGGTTTGCTATGATAAAAGTTTCATGCAAAAAATTAAAACTAACATCAAATTGCTTGTTAAATTTCATGCAAGAATATTCAATATACTCCGAATATTCTAAATACAGCAACATGCACAAAAATGTTTAATTTATTTTGTAATGTCTGGACATCCATAACGGTGTGCTGTCATACAGATCTTAATACCCCTAACAATAAAAAATTGCATAAGTTGACCCTTTAACATTAGATAATAATACCACAAACAAAATACATATTCACACATAATGTTATATTAATGTCAGTAGATGAATGTTAAGATACTGATATATTGATAAATAACTTAACATAGCTCAACAGAGTACACAACCAATAACTCCAAATTGGAATATAGGTCATATAGTTTTTAAAAAAACTTGATATTTAAGGAACTTATATGCAAGTTCAAAACCCTTATAGTATTTTTATACATTAATAAAGTTGGAAAAATCATCACAGAAAGAAGCTTATAGCTATCCAATAATCAATGTTTAAATATATGAGCACATGCGACTAGGTCATTAAATTTAATTTCTAGGTTTAAGGTATTATTATAGTATGTAAATATTTTTATCAGCTTCAAATACACAAAGTGATGTGAAAAATAAAAATTTACTATATTCAAAAAAAAGTTAAGTATTTTAGATAGGTGTACTAACTGATGTTTGTTGCTTATTTCCATGTAAATAAGAAACAACATCAGCTGACACAATAGCTTGAAAGTACTTCCATCTTTTTTTAAACTTAGTACTTCGTATTTCCTGTCTTTTTAATATTAGTCAATTCCTATGTACTGCATTAGAAAGAAGCCTGATATAATAGGTTCATTGCAGCTCTTACCTCTAACAAAAAATTTTTATAGTTGATATCAAAGGCTGTGAAAAAATTACCAACATACATATACGTATATTGATTTTTAATAGTCACAATTAGTAAACTCAAAACTGAACATAATATTAAAGAAAAGTTACTTTAAGTCACCTTACCAAACCAATACTTTGCAAAAATCCCTTAAACCAATTTGTTAACATCATGCCTTGCAGAAATAATTTTTAAGATACAATCAAGCAAAACAGCAAGAAGCGAAATGTTATAAATAATAGTACTATTCAAAATTTCCAAACCTGCTGTAGTCTAGGACAATTAATAATCTACATAGATTTCAGCATTTTATAATAAAATTCAATCACATCATTTTAATATACTCTTTTTTAAATCTCATGTGTTTAGAACTCCCACTTGTTACGTTGTTACATTCCTAAATATTCTCATTCGATTTACGATGTTCTCAAATATTCCAACACCTCCGCTTCGATATTTTGCATAACTACCAGTTATAGGAGATGTCCCTGTGATCACGCATTATAATGTAATAACTCAATTTGTTCATATAATACTCATTCTAATACAATTGAAATAAGTGCTTGTTTAACACTCTGTAGAATGTAAGTATATTTAGTGTAAGTCAAAGTACCTTAATCTATTTCTATTGTTTGATATAACATCCCAAATTTATTCTGTTATCTACAATCTTTGCTTACTGAAAGAATATGTTCGCTTTATTTAAAAGTAGTAATCTCAGCTTATACAGAAGAGCTTTTCTACATGTGTGAATAACAAAGGCATTTGAATTTGCATTTGTCGGTTTCCTTTATCTATTTGGGCATTAAAAATACTCTAAAAGTGTTCTTTTGACATGTGGTATCCTAATATTTCAATCGATTATCATATCGTTTCCTAAACTGGGTTCACTTTGATCATGCTTTTTGTTCGGACATGTATCTTCTGCATGACTGATTCTATTATTTCAAGAGCGATGCACGTCTTCTGCGAGAAACTTCTATCCTCGGTCCATCATAAGTTTCTTACATGGTTATTAATGACTAGAAGGAATTTCTTTTTAGTTCTTTTGTGTAAACCCGCTCTTGCAGTTATGGTCGCAGCATGAATGATCCCGACTACGATGGTGACAATCTCTTAGTGAGCAAGAATAAAGATATTTTGTTGTTTCACATCCCCTGATGTAGGTGCAAGATAAGTAGCTCAGCAAATGCAGGTATGTTATGATTGTAACTCCAAAAGAAAAAAATACGAAAAATAAATGAAAAAGAGCGAGGGAAACAAATTAATTAGAAATCTTATAAGGAAAAAATAAAAAGAGAAAAAATTAAAAATAATAAAAAAGAAAAGAAAAGAAAAAGAAACCCCATTTAATAATTAGGTAGAAGACACAGTTTGATGATTTACCTTCAAGACTCTAGTGGCGGTTTTCACAGTCACCACATAGATATGTCCATCCTTACTGGGGTGTATTTCAATAACACGACCAATCGGAAGAGAAATACCCATCTTGAAGCATCACTTTAATTTCAGAATTTTCCTTATTTTATTTTTGTCGCTGTAGAAAAGTGTTTAAATATTGCAAAGAATATCTTTTCCAGAAATGTAATCAAAATTTCTGAATAAGATGCCATCTTGATTGTCGATTAAGGAGTACATCAGACTGACTAGTCTTCAGAAATGAGTTTAGTAACTCCAGATTTAAAAAACGGTGTAAGCGAAAGAAAATCATTGGGATCATTGCTTAATGCACATAGAGGTCTAATCATTGAGTGTGGTATCAAACTCACAAAGTAATGTGTGCATTTCTTATAGTGTTAATCGCATTTCACCACAGACATATCTTAATGTCTGTTTCGTATAGACCATTGAAACGAGATGTGGAAAGAGGACCAAAAAGTCATTATAAAGAAAACTTTTTGGATACTTCTTCAAAAGAAGACAGAACTTATTATTAGCACTAGTAATGTTAGTCCTGTTGTCAGTGTAATAGAAGGTCCCGGGTTCGAATCCCGACACGGTCCGCTTGAAAAATGTTAGGCGAGCATTTTTCACAAAAATACACCCTCGTTCGGATGAGAGGTAAAATGGAGGTCCCGTGTGTGTGTTGTCACGCACGTTAAAGATCCCTACCTTGCTTGGAACAGCAAGGGTTCGGCAAAATTCCAAATTTTCCAGGTAAAAAAAAAACTCGCCTCCTGGCCAATGTAGTACCTTCGGGTGGAGCATTGGAAAATCACATGTAATGTCAGTGTAATAGTCAACAACAGCGCCTCGTCGAGATTTAAACCGACAGAACGCTGCAATGAAACTTTTGGTTGAAAGGTACATAGTAGATTTGGTGAATTGCATACAAAAATATGCACATATGCCGTATAGTCTTAAAAACTATACAAGCAGTATGGAGTAACCTAAAAAGGATCACAAAAATCAATGGCCACATATAAAAATGGTTTTTAAGTGCAGTAACTACATGGCTTGTGGTAAATAGGTTTTTAGAGCCGCTCGAAAACATTTGAAACAGAAAGTATTTACTGTCTAGTTCGTTAGGCTGATAGAATCTAGAATTGGCATATCAACAAGTATTCTAGTTTTAAACCCTGGTGCAAGTATTTGAAATGTGTGAATTATATAATCAGTGTAAGCCTATGAGAACTAAGCAGTAATAAAGGATGTTTTAACTTGTACGGCATGTCGGAACTTTTTAGATTGTCGCCTAGAAATCCAATATCCAGAAATAGGGAATCGATTGGGCAGCAATTGAGTAGCCATAATTTTTATAATAATGTTTGAAAACTAACTGATTTGAATATGTTTAACAAGAAGTAACTAGGTATGTTGTAGCTCATTATTAGTATAAATCCAGTACCTTTTCAAAACTCCCACAAAATTTGACTAAAACTTGTAAGCAACATGTTAAAAATACGAAGAATTTTCGTCAAAGATGAAAATGATTCAATTAAGTAACATGGCATTCTGGCGTCACATTAAATGTAATAGTTTTTCTTCCAGATCCACATTGTGATGTAACAGAACTAGTAGTAGAAAATTCTAACCAAGTATTCTGAGTAAAAAGAAATTAGGACCGCTCCACAATATAGTGTGGAAAAGTAAATCACTAGGAAACATATCCCTTGATGCTGCATCAACCACATATAAATTTGACGGAATGTAATGCCAAGAAGCTTCAGGAATATCTTGAATGTTACTGACTATTCATTACAAATGTTTTCCATCAATTGGGCTAAGAATCTTTTTTTCTCACAAAGAAGATTAAGGAAAATACAAAATAAACCACAACAAACATAAAGGAAGTATTTATTTGTGAATCTGTCCAAGGATAAAATGTGTTCAAGGGAAGTTTCATTTAAAAAAATATTTTTAATGAAAGAAATTAAATTTGATAAAAGAACAGCTTCGAGTAATTCTAAGCGAGATAAACTCAAAACCTTTAGTGCACACACAAAAGTTACAATGATATTGCCTGAAGTCTCGATGTAGTTATACATGACAGTGGCGTAATCTATGTTCGATGCGTTAGAAGGCACTATATCAAGTATTTAGCTGAAAGTAAGATGTGACACATTAACCCGACTGGGCCATAGACTTTACCTATATCAGAGAGTACATTGCGTTTTGTAAAAGGATGTTCACCACTACCATGCATCATCTCGAGGACATCACTGAAGCCTCAAAACATTTACAAACAAGGGTTCCTATTGAACGAAAGAAATTATAACACATCAGAACTAGCGACTGGAACGTTATTCTCCACTTTCCTAACTGCTCTCGTTCTGCAAGCTTGTACAAAACTGTCATGGGCAGATAAGGAAAGCGAGTTAATCTGAATGTAACGTGTTTAACCTGTATGCCGCAATGAAATCTTTAGAAGAAAAGTGCCATAGAATTTTCTGAAAATTTCTGTGCTGTGGTGTCACTAGCACTTGTTGAAACATGTTTTATATCTGCAACAAAAGCTACTGGAAAAATTTGGAAAAACAATAGTAGAAAAAATAGCCCTTTGTAATTTGAACCCCTGAGGTTAGGTGTCGTTAAAACTAAGCTCTTTAGAGCCCTTTGAAGATGCATCCAAAACTACCCTAAGTTTAGTACTGGTACTTTCTGGCTTATGACGTAATGATGGGGAAGTTATCGTGATAAAGGATCATCCTTATTGGAAACAGAAATTAAATCCATGTAACTGCTTTGTAAATAATTTCTTATAAAATTACTATAAGCGTCACGAACTTCTGAAGCTTGAAGCAGTCTGTTTTCTAAATAAATAAAATGAAGAAATGCTAGAAGAGAAACTTGAAAGCAAACACTCAAATCACGTGAAACTATATTTTTAAACACTTTTTCATATTTAAGCTCTTCTAAAGAAGGTATTTGTTTCCCAGAACTTCAGAATTAAAATTTCTAAAGGAATCGGTACACCTGTAAAAAACTAAACAAACTTGTTTACCTGGTTCATAATTTTACCTACAACCAACCACCCACCCAAGTGCAGTGTTTAGAGTGGTAGTGTAGTGGTAGTAAGATTTGTGGAAATACTTCTGCACGCTATAGTAAATCTAATGCCCCAGAAACAAAATATGATTTATCTCCCAAACATAAATCTTCTAAATGACTCCAAGTACTATTCTTCAGTGTAAATAGAGTCATACAGAAACAAAGTTTATGGGTGACAATAGAGTCAAAAGAAAATTTATCATTCTTATCTTGTGGCTTAATACAACAATTAGTTGATCCACGGGAAGAAACTGAGGTCATTTGGTTAGAACCAAAAATTGAATTTAAACCCCAGTGTTGTGACAAACGTTGCTCTGTAAGAAGGTTACATTGACTGCATGCGCTCCAAAGTACATCTTCACCAACCAGATCTTCAACATGACACCCTAGCTGTGTAGCAAAGTCACCATCTAAAACATATATACTTCGGAAATTATTTAGAAAATCTTCTAATGCACACTTAGCTGCCGAAGGTGTATTTTCAGGAAGTACATTCTTCTAGCTCTACCATTTCGAAGGAAAATATTTATTTATATCATTTCTAACAGAGGTAATCAACCCTCAGTTATAGGAAAATTTGATAAACGACACAATGACACAAGTTGAATAAAAGCAGCAACTAGTCGTATTACAAAACCTAAACACACCACTACTACTTTTAATAATACTATTAATGAATATAGCATATGTAAACGATTTTTAACAATTTATTCTAGCTTATACAATATTGATTTAGTGCAGCGTTTAAAAAAAAATTTAAGGAGTTACAATTTAAGTCGCAGTTTTCACAAATAAAGTTATAAGGGTACCTAACATATATTCATGAATTTGTCAAAGAATTTGTGTTATATAATTAATTTAGTGTTCTCATTTTCATATTTTAGTATTTTAAATTATTTGATAATTTGAATTTAAAATGTGGCATACTTTGTTAGCTAATGGCATTCATGTTATGGAAACGAAATATAATACTATGATTGATAGTTGTGCCATCATGGCAAATTCTATTTTAAAATGGTTGTTTTTGGTGCACCATATCTTGTAATACTCTATAAAGTTAATAATTATGTATGTTTTAATATATAATATTAAGTTGTTTCTCTTTAGTATATAATTTATTTGACAATGTGTTCTGACAGACGAGGTCTGGGAACCAAGAAGTTGATGTATGTAACAAGTTCGGGAGAGTCTATGGCATAATAAAATATCTTGTATATGAAAGTTAAACCAGCCATAATTCCACGAGTCTCCCACGAGGATAAAAGAAATCTGTTTGACAGACCATTTTGACAACTTTTATTTGGATACTGTTCTACAGCTTTTAAAAACAAAAATTATAGAAATATCTGCTGAACTCCCACAAGTGATAACTTATGGCAGTTATAAGTGGGAAACCAGACAGTGCAACAGTATTCAAGTAAAAAAGGACTTTACACAGCATTTTTTGAGAGTCAATTTAAAAAAGTCTACAATTTCTAATAATAAATCATTCTACAAGCAGCACATACATCTTTATTAATATGCATAGAAATGGTGAGGGCAGAGTGAAAAATAATGCCTAAATCCTCAATAGTGCCGATTCTACTTAGTTTGTGTTGCTCAATCCGATATGTATAAATACTTAGTTACTGTTTCCTTGTATGTGAAACAATGTAGCATTTAGCAACATTGATAGACAGATTCTTAGTATGACCTCAGCTAATAAGATGATTAACTTCCAACTGCAAATTAACACAGTTGCTATATAATCGTTATATAATCTACATGATCAAAAGCTTTGGAAATGTCTGCATATATAACGTTGACTTGACCATGTGCATTCGGGGCCTTAAGGATGAAATGTGCCATAAGGACTAAATTAGAGGTAATTTATCTTTTAGTGCAGAAGCCATGCTGATTTTACGATATAAGGAGTGAAACAAAAAGAAATATTTTGTTATGCAGAACCATTTCAAAAACTTTTGTGCAATTGGATAATATAGATATAGGTATATAGTTGACAACTATGTCCAAATGGAAAGAGAGCACACTTTTGAGTGAAAGATTAACTATACAAAAAGGTGGCTAAGCTAAAGCATCACCACGGTGCTTTAGAAAAAACGAAGGAATCCAGTACACACTGGACGTAGCTTTGTTCTTAAGTTTACAAATTCAGACTTCAACTTTAGAAGAAGCGCCTTTGCTTATATGCAAAAAGCCATCAGCAAGATCATTACCATTCTCTTTATCACTGAAATCATGATTAGAGTGTGCCATGTAGACACTGCTAAAATAGTTTTTAAAGACTTCAGCAATTGGTTGGGGTTATTCAAAGCTTTGGTTATAGTAACAAATTTTACATGGTTTTCTAGTTTTGGGTAGCTTTGAATGGATCTAGATCGAGAATAATTTTGGATCATCCTTAAATGGGCGTTCCACCTGTAACAGATATTACTTGTAAGGTGCTTGTATGAGGCACTTTGATAATGCACAAAACCTTTTATATTAAAAAAAATTATTCAATCAATGGAGTTTGTATTTATGGAAAGTAGAATTTTTTGCCTGATAGCGTTGAGGGCTTCTCTTTGTGTACCACGGAGGGTATTGACATTTAATACTATTATAAGTAGGAACACATCATCCAAAATAGAGTAAACTCAGAATAAAAAGCATTACAAACAACATCGGGATTAGTGTAATTTACCAAGAAAAACCAATTGTAGGATGGTGTTGTATAATTTGACATAGTTAGCTTTCTGCAGATTGTAAGACTTAAGGAACATTGCTGCAAAATTAGAGTAACAGGTTTTAATTCTAAATGGTATAGAGTGGGGGCAGTTTTCTTTCTTTATAATAAATGGTGCTTTATCTTTGGTTATAATACATAATTTATCGGAGTAAACCAAATCAATTAACCGATTGTTTTAGTTAACAACAATGTCATACGGTGTGATGTTAAAAAGTGTTCAAAGTACAAAAGCATCGATGTCTTTATGTCCATTACACTACCTGAACTGTAAAGTGGTACATTAAAATCATTCAAAATTAAGACGTTATGCATGGCAAATTGTTCTAAGTATTCAAGTAATATTTCCAAATAGATAATGCATTAGTTGGAGGTACGTAGATAGCAAAGATGTTCCAGACCTTCACCCTTCATAGTGATCTTGCAGCCAACAAAGTCAATTGCAATAACAGCAGAACACACCTCAGTTACTTCAATTGGTGTAAATACAAGACAATTTCTAAGGACAAGCAGTGCCCCGCCACCTGTGTAGTCCCACTTCAGTGTTCTACGATCGGTTCTGGTAACATTGTAACAGTTCAAAAAATCACAAAATATGTATGCAAAACTATACTGTAAACGCAATTGTAATTATTTTAATGCAATACCAAACGGTTTGTGTGAACTTTAAACAGCTGTCTGTGAATCTAGGTAGAACAGCCTTTTAAATGCTTGACATACTTAGCTTTTATACTGAGCGTGTATATAAGCTAAATGTTTCAAGGGAGAATACGTTAATTTACTATAAATCAAGTTACTAGTATGTGAACCTGTGCTGAATGAAAACAAGAACAATTTTGACAAGCTGGAATTCCCACAATAATTAATTTTATAGCAGGTTATTTGAAAACTCTGTGCCTTCTTTAATAAATTTAATCCCAACACAATGACAGAATACAACATAAGCAATCATAAACCCATGAGCCAGCTTTTTGCTGGTTTAAATATTCAGTTTGATAGAACCAATTTTATGTTAACACAGAGAACATCCTTATGAGAAGAAAGAAAAATGTAACTTACTTCAATAGCATTAATTATAGAGGTAGAATCACTATCATAAAAACGCATCATAACAAAGTAGTACCTAACATAAGGTGCGGACAGTTGCAACTATAAAAAAAAGACTGTCTAAGGAGGAAAAAGAAACGAATAACCTTTTTGTAATTTTGAACACATAAGACACTACAGAATACGTTTATATAAAAAAGGTTTATGCTTTAGTCACCGAAAAATTATTTTAAATGTAATGAAATTTTGTTTTTTGCCTATATATAAATCGTTTAGACACCTTTCAAAAAGTATCAAACAAGTCAAATACGATATCTATATTTGTTAAAACGATAACAGAGAAATTATAAAATTAACATGGCCGTGTCTAGCGACGTTAATTAAAACGGCATTTGCAGTAACGTTTAATTACCAAAAGCCCATAATCAAAATAAAATTAAATAAAAACCCTTAACCACAAAAAATATTTAAATTACTAAATATGTATTTCGACCACTATGTGGCCATCATCAGTAGAAAAAAAAAAAAAGGTGTTCTGGAACACTTCAGAGGATATTCTCCTCACCACTTAGGCTGAAGTGAACCTTCCCAACCTATAATTTACTATATTGTTGCTTTAAACACTATCGAGGATATTCTCCTCACCCGCAGGCTGGTGTTCTCAACAACAAACAAGTGAATTGTGATGATATAATCAATATAAATACTTGGATGATTATCAGAAGAGGTCGACGTGCATTGAAAGTCACCACAAGTTACGAGTGTTTAAGCAGCAACACTAAAGTATAAAAATTATTTGTTGCTAAAGTTACTCGAATGATAAGGAGAAAAGTGACAGTTCTTCTACAAAAATTAAGTGTTCAAAAAAGGTATAAGTAAAAGAAATCGCTGAATAGTTAGGATCGTTTCTATTTCTAGAGTAGACCAATTAAGAACCTAAATACAAAAAATCTTTTTCATAATTTGCTAAACATAGATTTATATACAAGCACTAATTGCAGCTTTAATATTTACAATAATATACCATTGAATATTTTCTTGCAATTATGCTTTGGTGATGAAGAACTATGGAGTTTGAATACACTTCTATTGTTTAAAACAATTTCGTTATAATCTGCAGTAGTAGAAACAGTATTTATAGTTACAATAATGTTGAAGAGACATTCTCTGTGCCTACTATGAATTTAAAATTCAAGTAAATGTTTTTTGTATCGAAAAATTGTACAAAAAAAAAGGTAAAAATTCACCAGGAAAAATGCTACGTTAACCACATTTTTTTGTGCTGTACTATTTGATAGGTATTTCCAAAGAGATCTCATTGCAAACAACTTTCTATACAAATATCAATAAACGTGAAGAATTATCGAATGATTCCCTATAAAACATATTCTTATATTATTAAAAATAAATTATAATAAATAACCTAAACTCAAACCGTATCTCTTTTAAATAAGTATCTGTTACTTGCATAACAGACGTAATCCATAAATTTCAAAGTTAGCTAAAACGATGTTAAGATGAAGCTAGATGAAATTTGATTACAACTGGAATCATTGGTGCAGTAACAAACACATGTATGCATCTTTTGTCAGAAGCATTAACAGTAGCAAGACAAAGTTACGTTCCAGTTATTATAACTTTGAAGCAATAACATAATTGTCAATTGGATGTTATGTGGTATTTGTAAAACTAATGGTTACAGTTGCTTTCATAGTAGTAAGCAACTAAATGAGAGCAGTGTTTTCCAGAAACAGTTGAATATTGGAAAATAAAGCTACACTACAGTCAGATTGTTTACGGCATGACAGTAATTGGCCAAAATCAAGTATAAAATGGAAATAGTTGAATGTTTGCAGGGTGGGATTAAGTTATAGCTAGAATTGAATGATTTGTGATATAACTTTCCAATGCTGCTTTGGTATTATAAACACGAACATTTGCTAAAACTATGTTTGATTAGAAATAAGATTTTGTGCATAGAATTTAAATTACCAAATACCAATTATTACTTCAAATACAACAAGATTAAGTTGCTACAAGCAGTTAAACAACCCAAGACAACACTAATCATTTATTACTACAAGTAAATGAACGACATCGAGAAGAGATTTCGTTGCAGTTAGGTTTAGTAAATGAAGTTATTGAACAGACAATTATTTATGTAGTCACAAAACACGAACAGAATTACTTTTTAAGGTTGTTTGCATGTGAACCGAGAGTGATGATTCTGCATTATCGTTACAAACAGTTATACATTACATTAGATGCAAAGAAGTATTAATCGTGAAGCAAGAGTAATTTTGATTTCATAGGAAAAGTTTGTCACAACGTGCAGTTCAATGATAGTGAGGTGACATTGAATAAACTGCAGACACGAGCAAGCTACGATGAAATTTAAAACCATATTTTATCATTCGTGATTTATGCATGTATAATTGCTATTTTTAAATAAACGATTTGACTGTCCTATTGTAATAGCTTTTAATTGACATTTATTATTTTTATCTTAAAACTTCAATTAATTCACAGGGGAAATTGTTCATATTTATTGTAAGACGGATGGCATATCAATCTGATGATTTAATTGAAGCAAGCCACCACTGCATTGTTATATAGTAATATGGAGGTTTCTATTTGCTTGTATAAATAAAGTTAGAAATTTGATTTAGGAGTTTATGGGATCGCATGATTATTTGTTAGGAAAACATTATTCTATGTTAAATTTTGGTGCTGTTGTAGGTGGCAATGTATTCTTTAATTTTTCAGACTTAGTATTTTTATCAGAGCTTAACATGTTTAATTGATAGTATAGTTGAGTTTTAGTTTTTTTTTTTTTTAAATAATGTCGAGTTTAGGAAGAACTGCTATAATTGAAAATGCTATTACATGTGCTAAGGTAACTGCTATTAAATCGTTTCACGTAATATGTTTTGGAGATGAAGGTAAATCCCGCAATCGACGAAAAGCTGTGTGTGCTTTTTTCAGTTTCAAATTTGATGAAAAATCAGATGGACTTGTAAAGAAATTAAGAGATTTACCTAAGCAGCTACAACATGTCGACTTAATTACCGTTTGTAATATTTTATGTCTAAACTACAAAGGTTCTTTTGAAAAAACTGCACGACGGATAGGTACATTTTTAATTAGTTTTGAATTTGAAGATGAAAGCGATGTAGACAAAAAGGAAGAAGATAAAGATAATAATAACAACAATGAGGTAAGTGAAGACACAACAATGGCGATTTCAAAGAAATTGCAGAAGTTATGGGATAGAACGATCTTCAAAAGTTAATTTTCGCTAAGATTTCATTGAAAGGACTTGCCAAATTGTATGTTCAATCACTTAAAAGGATAAAAAATTTAAACACCCTATGCAAAACTTAATCGAAGAATTTGATACAAAAGTAGATAGTGCACAAATACACAAACTGCTAATGACACTTAAAGAAAAAATATCACGAAAGTGTACAAGAATACATTTTGACAATGAGAGAAATCTGAAGTGGTGCCAATATAGAATCCGAATTTCTTATTCAGTATTTATAGAAGGAATACAAGATAATTCTTCCAATAAAAACATTCTTTACGAAACTCGAAATTTTACAGAGTTCAAAGAAAAGGTCAAAATTTATGAAAGTATTGCAAAAACACTACAACAGTAATAGACTAGCCAATATAGATCTAGAAAGGTAGAGAATAAAACTGAGATAAATAAAGTGCAAAATTCAACAGAAAACTTATAGAAGAAAAGTTGGATTTTGATTTAATTGTGGAAATCAAAGAGATAACGAAAGAATGTCTTGATAAAAGCAAAGGAACTAAACGTTTTCAATGTTAGAGCAAACGATCATTCAAATTGACCACTGCTCGGCAGTTGAGCAAGTAGTTGATAAGTATCCTGCTTCTTCTTTCTTTATTTTTGAAGATTATAACTTACCAGCCGCAGTATGGGAATTGCGTGATGAATTATTAGTACACTGCCGACCAGGGTACCCAGCTACTGAGGTGGCAGAATACTTCAATTTCTTGGGGTTTAAACAATTTAATAATATACCTAATGACCACGATGTATTTCTAGACCTAATTTTTGCTAACGTATCTAACTCAATTGATGCGTCACTTGCTAATGAATGTCTTTTGCCCAACAATTACCACCACACAGCTCTCGAATGCAAACTATCTCTTACTGCTAAGTGTAGAACCTTACAATTCAATGAAACGTATAGAGATTTTAAAAATGCTGATTATATCGCATTAAATGAATATTTGAACAAATTGCATGGGATTCTCTCCGGAATAATTTGAATATTGACGAGTCTGTTAGAACTTTTTATGAAACAATCAATGTTGCCATTATTAGATTTGTACCAGTAATCATCCGTAGATTATCTACCTTTCCCAGATGGTTTTCCAGGGACTTGATATCATTAATACATGAGAAGAGAGCACATGCTATATTTAAGGAAACCCGTTCCCAGATTGATTAAGTACGTTTTAGTAATTTACGCTACCTTTGTAAACAGGATACGAAACGCAGTTATCTTACTTATATGTCCAATGTAAATAGAGGGATTTGTTCTAATCCAAAACAATTATGTTATGTTAATAGTTTAAAAGGGGAACATTTACCTGAGAGCTTGTTTCTTGATGATATTACTGCTAATAATGGCGATGATATTGCCAATCTCTTCGCCTCTCATTTCGTAGGAAACTATAATGATACCCCCATGGCTCTCGATACTAATCTCTCTATGACCAATTCACAAGTTGATATCCCATTTATACAATTTTGCTTGGAGGAGGTATTCAATGGTATCAGATCCCTTACTGATAGGTTGGCAACGGGTCCTGATGGGATTCCATCTATTTTTCTAAAGAGGTGTATATTTACTTTGTGTAAACCGCTTCAATTCCTATCGAACTTGACATTTAAATTTAAAAAATTTCCATTGGTGTGGACTACAAGTTATGTCATATCCGTTTTTAAAAGTGGCAATAAAGAGGATATTAGAAACTACCAGCCAATGTGTCTGTTGTCTTCTATACCTAAACTACTTGAAAGATTACTAATTGTGTACTTAAATTGGAATTGTTGTAAATTAATATGTGATATGAGCTCACTCAGAAAAGATCGACAGTTTCTAACTTACTTGTCAATCAAAACACAATTACCACTGCTTTGGAGAATGGGTTGCAGGTTGATTCAATATATACAGTTTCTCTAAAACTTTCGATAAAATCAACCATCCCATATTGTTAGGAAAATTGAAAGCTATAGGATTTCCGCATTACTTACTTGAATGGCTAAAGAGTTATCTCAGTGGCAGGTCACAGTCGGTAAAGATTAAAAATTTTATTTCAGCACCTATGGAAGTTTTATCTGGAGTGCCTCAGGGATCACACTTAGGACCCCTGCTATTTAACTTATTTGTAAATGACATTGGCTTGTTTCTTCCCGGCAGCAAGTTCTTACTATTTGCTGACGATTGTAAATTGTTTAGTTGGGAGTGAATCTGATTGTCATGAGCTTCAGAAAGAACTCTATTCATTTTATAATTGATGTGAGAATAATGGGATGTTTCTTAATACTTCCAAATGCTGCAGTATAACTTTCACATCTTCTAGAAACCCCATTAAGTATGTATACTCTATCAATGGAGCACATTTGAAAAGTGTTGATACAGTACGCGATCTGGGTGTTTATTTTGATAGTAAGGTATCTTTTGTTCCTCATATTAATACTATTACTTCAAAATCTCTAAGAGCATTAGGATTTATTTCAAGGCATGCGCACGACCTTTCAGGGACAGCGATTAGAACATTGTATTTGTGTTACGTTCGGGGTATACTTATGTATGCCTCTCCGATCTGGTCTCCCCTTTATAATGTACACATTCGAACTCTTGAAGCGATGCAGAATAGGTTTCTAAGATTTTGTGCATATAAGACTGGAACAGTATTCAGTAAATTTAATTGTGATTATGACCTCATTCGCCAGGTTTTGCAATTACCACCTCTGGAAACCCTACGTGATGATATTTTGTGTAAAGTTTTGGCAGGAGATATTGATTGTTCCGAATTACTTAGCCTGATTTGTCTTAGGATACCACTGCGTAATACCAGAGATACATCCTTATTTTTTGTGCCCTATCATAGGGTTAATTATACTCATTTCTGCCTCCTAACTAGGATGGTTAGGTCTGCTAATGCGCATGATTATAATGTATTAGGAATTTCACAATCCGAATTTAAAAAGGAATTTAAAAGGGAAGTATGATGGGCTGTTTATAAACCCACAGTGAGCTTCACTAGTTTTTTTATGTATTTTAAGTATTTTACGAATTTGACATACATTTTATAATTCATGTTAGTTTTAATATTTTTAATATTTTGAATTATTTATAGCATTTATAGCATTATTTATCAATATTAAAGGTGTAATCCTATATGTGAATAAATAAATAAATAAATTAATGAAAATGGAAAACTTATATGTAATAGGGAGAAAGAAAATTTTCTTATGAGGATTGTAGTGGAACATGAGTTGATAAAAAATTAAAACCCCAGACGTGAATCAAATAGAAGACCCAAAACACAAAAAAAAAAAAGTAAGAGTTAATTGATAAATACAACCCACAGCAGGTTAAAATAAGAGACATAAAAATGAAAATTGACTTAAAAATGGATTATTTCTTGTAGCCATAGACAAAGATGGTACCAAATATTCTTATTTTGTTACACCTACAGGGCAGTATGAATTTTTAAAATGCCCGTTCGGTTTGTGTAATAGCCCAGCTGTAACCCAGTATATGTCACATTTTTAGACCTTTTACCTCTCAAAATATCATCATTTACTTTACATAGATGATTTGATAATTCCAAGCAGTACATCTGAAGAAGGAATCACACGATTAATTATGGTATTAGAAATAGCAAGAAACTATGGATTGGAAATAGAGAAAGAAAAATGTCAGTTTTTGAGACGAAGAGTGCGATTTTTGGAATATATAATAGACAACGGCCAAGTTCAACCCTCGGAGGAGAAAACCGCCGCAAGAAAAAATTTTTGTAAGTCGACGACTGTAAAACAACTTCAATCATTTTTTAAGATTAATTGGATATTCTTTAATAGTCATACCTCTAACAGACATGTTAAGAAAGGATGCTTATTTCAACTTTGAGTTAGCGGAAGATGAAGCTTTTCAGAGATTGAAAGCTTTCCTTACCGATTATTATCAGATACAACGTATTTTTGAACGAGGATTATCTACAGAAGTACATTCCAATGCTAGTAAGCATGAGTATGGAGTATGCTTATTGCAGAAATCAACCGAGAACGATAAGCTACATCCTGTATATTTTTTAAGTAAGAAGATAGCACCTGCAGAAAATATACTTATTATGAACTGATGGTTTTGGCGATAATAACAGCTTTAAAGAAATTTAGAGTATATCTATTAGGTCACACATTTAAAATAGTTACTGACTGCTCCACTTTTCAACAGACTGTGGATAACAAAGATTTAAGTACAAGAATAGCCCAATGGACACTTTTATTAGAAGGGTTTGGATATGAAATAGGGCACAGAAGTGGTACTAAGCTACCACATGTGGATGCCCAAGTCACAATCATGCATTTAAGACGATTATTCAGGAAAATGAACTTTCACAAAGAATAAAACCTGCACAAAAACTGGACGAAAATTTAGCTACGATTAAAATGCTTTTAAAATCAGGAAGAGACAATTTCGGCTATTTTATTAAGCACGATATTATACTTAAGTATGACAATAGAAGAGAACTGTTAGTAAATCCAAAAGCATGTAGACAGAAATTATCAAAATTGCCCATGCAGATGGACACTTTGCCAATAAAAAGAAAAACCAAAGAGTTGATAGGACAAGATTTTTTTAAAGCAAAGTTACACGAAAAAATTCAAAATGTCATAGCAAATTCTATTCCTTGCATTTTAGATAACAGAAAAGAAGGGAAACAAGAGAGTTTGCTTTACCCAATTTCAAAGCTAGAAGGCCCACTTCACATTGATCACTTGGAAACAGTTGCATAAACCAACAAAGACTACAAAGATATTTTAGCTGTTTAGATGATTTTACAAAATTCTCATGGCTCTATCCAACCAAAAACACTTCCTCGAAGGAAATGGCGGAAGTTTTAAGGAAACAGCAAAAGACTTTTGGAAAGCCAACCAGAATTATCACAGATAAAGGTACTAGCTTCACTGCCCATGAATTCAAAAGCTACTGCGACAAAGATAATATTCAGCATGTGATGATTACTATTGGTGTCTCTAGAGGAAATGGACAAGTCGATCTTTACTGTCGACTGTCAAGTAACACTACTCTTAATACTGTTTTCAAAATTGTCTATCCTCCATAATATTGAAATAACTTTCACTATTACATATAGTGAATGCTAGGTAGAACTTTAACTATGTAATGTATTATCTAATTAGGTCGGCTGCATGGTGATGTTTGCGTCAAGACTATCCTCTTATTTGACATCGATTGACATATAATGGCGAGTCTCTTTGACGTAAGCATCTAGAAATTTCACGATAAATCCAGTTGTTGTTTCCATGTACGAATCGGCTCTAGAAGTAAGTCTGTTATCAGACTTCAAAGATTTATCGTTCACTAGCCTTAGGTTACATCATAATTGGATGATGTCGTTTACCTGTCTTATCTGTTAGAATTCTTAAGTTTATTGATTCTCTAGCTTTTATGTTCCTGGCTATCCACGTCATTTACATTGTATTATTTTAGCATTTGATTGTTCTAGAACATGGGTCAATAAACACGCTTTTTCTTTAACTCTAAATACTAATGCACTTTTGTTATAAAATTTTAATTCCTTTTAGAACATGCAATTTTAACCTAAGCTTGACTTGCATTTACAAGTATCTTATACATGTTGCTTTACATAAAATTGAGCATTTGAATGGGATTGATTACAAATGTAAATTGACTTTTAACTGAAATCTTTTCATAATCTTTACACATAATTGAGAATTTTAAATGCCTTTATTATAAAATGTGAGTAAATCTCTTTTGAAAAGCACTTGTTTACGTGTAAGAATACAATAAATACTGTTATGCTTATCTAAAACACAATACTTTCATCATTAACTATAAAATCACCTGTTTTAAATGCATTTATACTTTTTATCCCAGCCACTTCACAAATACAAATAAATATCTAGATAACTGGTCTTTTTCTTGAATTTTCTCAAGATTACAAAGTTGGATATTTATGAGATGATGCAATATGACCTCTCCGTGAACTTTTATCACATCTATATATACATACATACATATATATTGACGTGATAAGGAGTCACGAGGGCTCATTGAAACCCAAATTCCACAAATAAATTTCACCAAGAATATAAAAGAATCAGGAAAAAGTAGAAATTTCCATAAATTCATGACTATGCCCTGTATAATACAAGCGTACTTTTATTATTTGATGTACAAACAAAAAATGAAATTGCGCGTGTATAAATAATCTCTCTGTATGATATACGTGTATTGTAGATAAATAACAAGTAACGTAAGTTGTATATTTAAAATAATTAATTGTAAGATACCGTAAAACGCATTCAATGTGAATGCAAATTTATTTATTTATTTACGGGAAATCCCCATTATAAAAACGACATTTTCTTCCAAAACGTACAACAAATACTAAAAACTAAAGTAGCTCTAAATCAATAGTGACTAACGTTCAACTATACATGTCCTACAGCATAACAAATACATTTATATTTCTACCGTGCAAATACATTGTTTAAATTTAATTAATGAAACACAAAAAGGGTATACTTTTAACTTATTAATAAATTTAAAGATCTGTGTAAAGGTATGCGCCGTCAATAATTTGTAGAATGAAAAGGAATACTAAATAAATTATGGTTATGCAAGAGTCTATTAGAAACATTAAAGAGAATTCTCTCGATAAGCTGTGAAGTCATTTAGAAGTGTATACACAAAAACCAACTCTCTACACTTTCGACGAATTTCAAGCGTTTGTAAATTTAGGATTTTAAGAATATTTGAATAATTGTGATTATCAATAAATACACTTAGTTTATAAGCACAGTATCTAAAAAATTTATGGTAAATTCTTTCCAATGTATGCATGTGTATCTTGTACATAGGAGACCAGATCAACGATGCATACTCTAAAGTAGAAACAACCAACGACATATACACGCGTATTAAAGCTTGTATAGAAAGCTCGGTACCATATCTGAGAACAAAACCTAATATTTTGGAGGCTTTAAGGGAAATATAGTTTATATGATCATTATTATTGTTAGGAAGGCAGCACAATGGGCCCACCAGGAGGCCTAAGCGCGCGTGGCTTTAAGTCACCCTTCCCAATTTAATCAATCATGATCATTATAATCAAGTTTGTTATCTAGTATTATGCCCAAATCTTTCACAGAGTTTACAGAGCAGAGCAAATTTCCATTTATAAAGTGGTTATCAAGTTTTTTGGTTCTATAAAAACTCATATAGTAGCATTTATTGATGTTGAGTGACATATTGTTAATATTGCACCGGTTTATCAAGCAATTTATATCTTCCTGTAAAAAGTCAGCATCCTGTTGTGAGTTTACAACTTTATAAAATTTAAGGTCTTCAGCGAACAATAAATACTTGTTATTTGCAAGGCATTTTCCTATTTCGTTGATGAACAAGTTAAATCAAAGGGGCGAAATATGTGCTCCTTAAGGAACTCCAGATGGAATGGGAATACTTTTGGAGCTGAACGAGCCGATTTTGACCTTTTGTGATCTGTCTGTCAAAAAGCTTTTTAGCCATTCAATTATATTATCCCCAAAACCCAGCCGTTTTAACTTCATCAATAAAAATTTATGGTCAACAGGATTAAAAGCCTTGGAGAAATCTGTGTAAATCACATCAACCTGACACCTCATCTCCAAGGCCTCCAAAATGTCTTGATTGAAGTTAGTTGTAGTAGATCTCCCACTATGAAACCCGTGTTGATTAACATTAATGATTGGTGAACAAGTAAAACCAAGTTGGTCACAGATAAACTGTCAAATAATTTAGACATAGATGATTGATTACATATGCTCCTATAGTTTTTTACATTACTCATCACCTGATTTGAACACAGGTACAATAAAGCTCTCATTCCAACTATCAGGATAGGTTCTACAATCCAGAGACAGCTTAAAGATTAGAAATAGTGGTTAGATAATAGTACATATAGTTTTTAAGAAAAATGTTTGGGACACCATCAGGACCTGCTGTTAATTTATTTGGTAAAGTTGATATTTTGTTAGATATAATAGCCTTAGTAATTTGAGAGAAGGATATATCATATTGAGTTATGTTGTTTGGTGTGCTCGTATCTAATGAATTTTCTTCTTGAGAGTAAACAGTTGAGAAGTAATCACAGAACGAGTTTGCAATATCTTCACCCTGAGTTTTTGTTGGTCTTCAAGAAACATACTATGTGGTAATCCATATAAAGAGTTTTTGTTTTTCAAAAATGCCAAAAGGTTCAAGAATCAGTAATTAATTTCTCATTAATATCATTAATATAATTCGCATAATCAGTTTTTGCAAGTATTTTACATCGTGTTCTTAGAGAAGCAAATGTTTGATAAGTAGAAACATTTGGATATTGCTTATATGTCACATGTGCAGTTTTCTTTTGATAGATGAGATTCTTTAGTTCTACTGTAAACCATTTAGGAAAGCTTGATGTAGTAAAACATCTTCGAGGTACATAAAGTGTTATGCCTGTACATAATACATTGTAAAATTTAAAAATGGCTTCATTTACATCTGGAATATTTAAGAGAGTCTGCCAATTTACTGAATTTCAAAGCTTTGTAATCGGTGTTTTTAAAATCGTAAGAGGGTTCAGTATATTGTAGCTTAATATCAGTAGTACGAAAACAAAATACTACAAATGAGTACGCATCATGATGTATAGATTTAGAAGTAATAGATCTATTGCAGGCTCAATAGCTAAATCATGTTTATTTGAGAATACTAGATCTAAATAAACACTATTACCATCCGGGATGCAACAATTTTGCGTAAAATTTAGAAAGGAGTATCCTTGAGTGAGAACTATGGCCTTAAGAGTCTTGTGAATAAAACTAACTCAACACCTGGTTCTGAATAAAAGCATTTTACATTGGGCAAATTAAAGTCCCTGAACACATAAAAGGTATGATTATTAAATCTCGCAACTAAATCCTCCATTACATCAATATGGCATACATAGTTTTCAATAGGACTAGCTGGAGGAATATATACACTACCAACAATGAAATTCACATTATTAAATGAACATAATAAATAAAGTTGTTCTACTGAGTATTTTATAAGTTCAAGTTGTTTCACATTTATGCGCTCTTTTACAGCAATTAGATCGCATCCACCCTGTGATTTGTCACTAGTTTTATCAGAGCGGTCACATCTGTAGACCTTACATGATTTG
This sequence comes from Platerodrilus igneus, assembly GCA_036346225.1. NCBI lineage: Eukaryota > Metazoa > Arthropoda > Insecta > Coleoptera > Lycidae > Platerodrilus > Platerodrilus igneus. The sequence goes on from JARFIW010001670.1 coordinate 2,066,356, forward strand.
AGTTGCACTTCTAACTCAAGGATGTCGCTTGAGAGCCAGCTCTCTACAAGAATAACTATATCATAGTCTGATAAAGCAATTGCATTAGATAATTCAACACATTTTGTATGCAATCCTCTTACATTATGACAATAAACTTGTAATTGGGATGAACATATAATCGATTGCTTATGCCTATTTAGTTTTTTGTATCAGTGCGCTGAAATAATGACTAGCATGCCCTGTTTGTAAATGATAGCTAAATTATTTTCCCCATTAGCTTCTTTTGTTTTTAATTGATCAAAAACTACCTTATATTGTTGTTGTTGCAACTTAGTTCTATCCGAGCCAATCAATGGTTTTTGAGATTAGCTTACGTTTCTATTTCAGAGCATGTAACACAGTGGAATTATTTGAGAGTATTAGCTTAACTGGACGTGCCTTGTTATTAATCACACGACCAACTCTACCTTTATTATATCATTAGGGCTGATATCCACTTTATTAAGCATCGAACTAAGAACTTTTTATCATCATCAACCTTTGGCTTCAAAATGTTTGACGTTGATTCCCACAAATTATAAACCATGATTGCTTGCTCTAACTGTGCGTTCATGTATCTCAGCACATATATTGTCAATGGAAATTTTAGATTCATTAGGTATTATACCCATTTTAATAAAGTTTGTAAAATTAATTTGAGTAGTGTCACATGCCAGTGCGGAAGGTTAGCACAAGCGCACAAACCAGCATCATTAGAATCTATTCTAGCAGAATTACAATACATACAAATCAAAACAAAAAAAACCTATGTCATATAACTATTCCGCTATTGTGTTTTTATATCGATATAGTTATTGCTTTTCCATGCTAATGCCATATATTTAAAAAGAAATTTGAAAATAATATTTAGAAAGGTTATTTAGATTTAAACAAGCGGAAACGTAGATAAACAATATCTTTTTGTATACAACAATCTTAGTAGCGTTGCTATATCGATACCGGCTACCGTGCATGAAGTACAAGGTTCCTAATAAATCTATTTTTTTTTAACATTTGGAAACAATACGCGGGTCTTCGATTTTGCATTTTGCAAGTTTTTTTTAACATTATTTACTATGCGCGATCTATTCTTAAATGTAGATGTAGAAAACTTTCTGTATTCATTTGATATTTATTTCTTTAGGATTTACTTACGATTACTTTTGCTTTAACAAACATCAAGTCAAGAATAAAAAAACTATTGAAAACAATACGTATGCATTTTCCACTAAAGTTTTCATAATCACGAATAACAATATTTCTTTATTTCTCCGCTAACAAAGCCTTTATGCACATATAAACCTAAACATAATGGCCACTTTGGTTGGAAAATTTAAGAATATTTGAATCACTTTCAAAACTCACAGTTACACACTATTAAGGGTATTGTTTATATTTTCTCCAATGGTCGCTTAAAGCAATTCTTTTAATTTTTCCCTTTCTAAAACTACTGAAAACAATTATTGTAAACCAATATTTTTATATATTTCCAAGTACATTCGTTTCACGCTACTTAAACTAAAGCAACTGCTTTCTTTTGGTTTCAATAACTTTGACAGTCCAGGATGAATTCTAAAACATGGCTTGAATTGTTATACATAGCTAGTCAAGCATTCTGCAATTACTGCTTACTAAATCGATTATTTAACCACTTCTGTTGTGCTTCTATATCTACATTACTTATTTAACAATTACTATAAATAACAATATGTAACAAATATTGTTCCCATTGCTAAAAAATCCCTTCAAACGGTATGTTTGTAAAATATTTATAAGCTTCATTTCCATTATTTACATTGCATACAGCTGTTATTTTTCGATGAAGTCTTTTAGGTCGAAGTGATCTTGACCTGCTAAACTCTTCGAAGTCGTTTTAACGAAGTGTAAAAGGACAAACTGACCATGATACGATCGATACCTCGAAGACTTTTTAATAAAGACTACTAGGGTGAAGTTACCTTGATCCAATAGACTCCTCAAGGACTTTTCAACAAAGTCCACTAGGGCAAAGTGACCTTGATCCGATCGACTCCTCGAAGACTTTTGAATGAAGTCTACTAGGGCAAAGTGATCTAGATCCGATCAACTCCTCGAAGTCGCTTTAATGAAGCCTACCAGGGCAAAGTGGTTTTGATGGGACCAACTCAGCGAGGTGGTTTTTTTGAAAGGCAATATGAGGTCTTGAGAGGAATGGCATTTTGGTGCCCAACGTATTCCCGAAGGTACTACAAACCGCTTCTAGTCTGTAACATAATTTTTTGACAAAAAATGTTTCAAATACTTTACTTCAAAAATTTTTATCAATTAGTAATTGATAACCTTCTCATTGATAAAATTTATTAAGAATAAAGTCACTGTTATTTGAAACATTTTTCTTATACGAAGGATAGAAACTGCAATTGCAAATTTAACACAGCAGTTTCTTTTGTTTAAGAATGTGCCATTTAAAGTTCCAATCACTTTATAAGTAGACAGAAAAACTTGTCTCCTATTATATTTTAAAAAAACTGTAACCCTTACACATTTTAAAAATGGTTGCTACCTTTGTTTAGCTACACAAAAATGAAAAAGTGGGCCTAACCTGTCAAATTCAAAAGAGTTTTAAAGAGCTATGCCGTTGTACATATTTCTACATAATAATTAGAACAAACATGTTTGGAAATTTTGAATTCAAAAATAAATTAAATTATTTTTTATTTGCATTGTTCTCAGCACAAATAAAACTTAATTCAAGCCAGATGCAACAGCCACTTAATCTAAAATGTATACCACAAACATATACTTACTCAACACTAAGGTTTGGAATATGACAAAATTGATGAAATACTTTAGGACATTTATCACAGCATACAAGTTCTCCTCCATCCATACATACTGCACACCAATCTTCATTAGGATCCTCTTTACCAGTTTCACCAGAATCAACTTTAACTTCTGTAGATGAGCCGGTAATATCATCTGTAGAACTATCTACATGAGGAGAGCCTCCAGTTTTCGGTCTTCCTTCAGTAAGGACTTGTACACCATTTGAATCCAATTTTGCAATTGTAGCCATGAGATCATTAACAGAATCTTCACAATATTTGTCAAGATTTCTTTCGGTATCTGATTTACCTTGAATATGATTGGGGCTTGGCGTTTTGGGAATAGTAGATGATACAGTAGCTGGCTTATTTTCATTATTATGTAGAGCTTTTATAGTGATTTTAAAATTATCATTTGATCCTGGAAACAACTCTGCTCTATTCAGTGTAATGTTACTAGAATGACTTCCCATGTTGTCAGTACTTGTCATGCCTTCAGGGATGTGCCATTTTGCAGTGATTGGTGGAGACTGAATTTCTTGATTAGATGGTACATTAGCTCTTTGTACAGGTAAACGATATTGGGGCTGCTGATTTTGAAGTGACATAGTGCGAATAGGCAGTTGTTGCATTTGCTGATGCTGTTGTTGCAGCTGATGCTGCTGCTGCTGTTGGTGTTGCTGCTGTTGGTGTTGTTGCTGTTGGTGTTGTTGCTGTTGTTGTTGCTGCTGTTGCTGCTGCTGTTGCTGCTGCTGTTGCTGCTGTTGTTGATGCTGCTGCTGGTGTTGCTGTTGTTGGTGTGGCTGGTGTTGCTGCGAAATTGAATTTGTTGCGAACCATATCTGTTTTGAAATTGTTGTGCAAAATGCGGTTGTACTGCTTGATACTGACTAGGGCCAGTTTGAACATATACAGCACTTGTACCGCTAGGCTGTAAAAGTCCTCTTAAATTAGCTCGTTCCTGCATTAACCCTTGGGGATGAGTTGATGAAGAAACTTGCTAAAAAATATTTGAATGTAAGACATTTAAAATAAAGCAAACAAGGTTTCAAGCTATTAAACATCAAGAATTTCAGTATACTACTATCATGCAAATAAATAATTTACATGCTTCATCGCCAAATAGTCTGAGAGTGCATAACTATGCATTACATTTCAATGTGCAGTAAGTATATCTACTTAATACAGTATGCAAACAACACCAAAAAATATACATATTAGCCATAAATATTTGTAAAAAGTATTCAGCCATACTATCGCGCTTGTATTCAAATATTTGAATGGGTATTGAACTATTGTTGAAACCATAAACAAGGTGCTTTATGCCACGATTTATAAGAGTTAATATCAATTATACAGTATAAAAAACATTGAATTGCAATGTAAAAGACAACAGCTATTAATCAATAATTGATAATCTATTTTTCAATCTAGTCTTGTTACTCTTGATACGGCACTACGCTTGTAGTTGCCATAACTTTTGAGCCTGATAAGAATGTAAATTATTGAACATAAAAGTCTATACTGAACTTCATCGAATACAGAATGTACAACATTTATATTTATGATGGTTTTGATTGACTTTCAAATTATTTCCAACGTTTGATAACATAGAGATAGATCAAAATTTAAAGTTTTTCATTGACTCCATGTTTAAATACTGTATAATATATCTTGATGCCTACATAACAAAAAATTAAAGCATTTTTTATATACAAATTTATGAAGAGTTATATTGTAACATTGTGCTTAACATATTACACTAGTTTCATCCACATATAATTATTAATTGTAATTAATTATTAAATTAAATTATTAAAATACCTACAACCAGGTAAGCACCTTGTTGGTTACTATTACTGCTGTAGCACCTGCAAATATGCAACTACACCTCATAGATTATGACACAACAGACATTTTTCATGATTTCAACCATTTGTACAAAAAATTACTTTTAACTAGCTGCAAATAAAATTATAAAGAATTTTCAGGATAAAATTTTATCTAACATGCAAATGTCTTAACTATTAACTAGCAGCATTCATAAAATAATAAACAATGAAACTTTAGATAATGATTTACCGATTCAGAACTAAGCTTTGGATATGGTATAGAGGAAGGATGTTTTTGACTTGCTACTTGGGCAACCCATTATAAGTGATGATCTCTAGAGTTGAAGTACATTGTCCAATTGTATGACCACTCACAGGAGGGATATGTAGGTGGCTTGAAACAATACAATAAACATGATGAACAGGTAAATGACAATAAGTAATTGTAAGACTTATTGTATTTTCTTCAAACAGTAATTTAATTTAATGGAATAAATGCAGTACAACAAACGTAGACACCAAACCAAAACAGAGCATAATCAAACAGAAATCTAGAAACAAACTGTTGGTTATTCTTTAAAATCATAAAACCTGTGCCTCAAGAATCTTAAAAAGATGTGTAAGCTTGTTACAAATGTTGTAAATCCACCATTATAATATCAATAAACTTGCTCATATTCACTAACAAAAGTGGTAATACAAGATAAAAATTAAACTCAGAACTTTAAGTACTTTTAAATACTCATTATACATGTTTTCATAAAATGACAAGGCTATTACCATAATAGCTTATTGGTTGGTAAAGTTCATTGATATATAATTTATTCATATATAGTTCCTAACACTACAAGAGTTTGTGATGAACAACAAAAACAAACAAGTGTTGTTAGATAATGGAAAAAACAATATGCAACAACTGTGAGAAGCTAAGTAATTTAAGCAACTTGAGTATGTAAGATTTAGCCTGCTCCACAGTTGTGTTATATTAAACCAATTAGTTATATTCGCTTCAACTAAATAGAGATCAATTCTTCAAAGTTCTAATTTTGCTTTAATAATGTCTTACTTAAGCCATAGGTTATTATTGTACTCTATTCATATTCTTATATAGCTATAAAAAAATTATCAAAGGTTAGCCAAATAGTAAGTGGAAAAGCAGAAAACTAACACCTTATCATCTACTGAAGCTAACACCTATACCGTGTAGTGGTTCTATATTGTACACATTAAAATACTTATTTTTAAATTTAATAATTTGGTGCGTAATCGGAAGTCCAATGGAAGTTGTTGCCGAAATTGAACGATTGCCGAAGGAAAAGACGCTTGATAAAAGAAAGGCGTGAAAAGCGGAACGACACACGGTTTTCAACTTCAGAAAGAGGTAGTTGTTCTAAATAAAAAATTAAACTGGTCAATTTGCGAGTCTGCTGATTATTAAACTAATCAACTATAAATAATCAATGAAAACGCCGTTCAACAGTGAAGAATACTGGTTTAACAACATTATAACTGGCAAACACGATCAATAGATCTTCTAATTTTTATTGTATTTTAGGGTTGGATCGTCATTTTTATTGTATAAAGCTGTTTTATTTTAAATCACTATATAATTTAGCTGAAATATAAGGAAAATTCAGAGTATGTATTTGTTAAATATAAGAATTAAAATTTATGTACTTGATGTATTTTTGTTTGGCGTTACTTCGAATTTACATGTAGAACCACCCCAAAGCTCAATAAAAATAATACAACCAGCCTTATTAAACCAATTGAAAGAAACTGAACAAGAGAAAAACAGCTCAACCATATATTAATAATAATAAAAAAAAAAGGATAGTTTAAAACATATCTATATTCATGTAAGTTATTCAAGGTTATCAAATTAAACAAAAGGTGTATTTGCATACTTAAACATCAACAAATAAACTGTTTTTTATCCACAGATGCATTTTTAAATATTTCATTCAATTACTACTCGCAAGAAGTATTGTGTTCGAATTGAAATATTGATGTGTTTACTTTCCTGAAAGCAATCTACTACAATGCTTGAAGAATTATGCAGTATACAGAAAGGGAAAACACCACAACATACAATATTTTCAATACATTTCTCATTTTTATTAGCTCTTTCTATAAGATTCTTGCCTAACGACAAGGTTTAGTTACTTTAAGAAAAATTTTCCTATGTGTGTAACATTCCTTGAAATGTTTATAATCGTATTTCATTTTAAGTTTCTGTATTAGTAAAACCCACCAATAGGGTTAGGCTATTTCCTTTAAGAAATATAATTTTTAGGTTACACATATTCTTGATCTAAGGTAGAACTATTTTTGTATTATATATTGTTCATAATCAAAGATTTTAAATTCTTACAGCAGTGTTAAAAGATTGGGAATGATACCATGACTATTTTGTATAAAATTATTAGTTTCATGATTCATTTGTTTTGATTAATAATGTATCAAGCTGGCATGCCTATGATGCAATGTGTGCTGACACAAAATATATAAAAGTCCCGGATTCCAATTTTAATTAATTTTTCCGTAAGTTGATTTTTATATAATTAGATAGAGAAAAACGACACAAGGTATTTTCAATATAGTCTTAATTCATCTGTCCGAAGATTGCCAAAGAGATCTCAAATTATTTTATGGGGGGAAGATCTATTTCCTATAGAGCACTTCGTATTTACAATCCAAACGATCAGCATGTAAGAATAAATTAGCTGTCTTGAAGAATTGATTATCGAACAAACTGAAGGTAATCAATTATGTTCGGATAATATCCTTCCAAGTTGGTGTTGCTTTTAATTTTATGGGCACCTTGGTTCCCAAATTGACAACTTTAAGTTGGTCATAAGCATGTTAAGAACAACCAGTTTTGAAGTCACCCGAAGATGAGGTATTTACAAACAAAAATTATTCGTAAGGTATTTATGAACACCTCTGAAACTATATCTTAAGAAAATTTGTAAATAAACGAACATTTTGAATCCATTGCGTAAACTAATAAAACATACCTAGTATATGTCTGTGTGATTTGGTTAGAAATTTAATATTTGCTGAAGATGTGTTATGTATTTGTGATAAAAACGTGTGTAATATAGTTGAAAACACAATCATATAAATGTAAACACTCGTATATATTTGTTTTTTGCAATTAATGTAAAGGTATAGTTATAATTTTGTTGTAAAAAGTGATTTTGCAATTACCTAGATGCGTGATTGAAAATTCAGGTCATTTAATATTTGATTTTAAAAACCTTCCATTCAGCTAGCAGTTTTAAATAGGTATATTAGTGTTATTATGGTTAATGTTAGTATTATGTTTAAGCAATAGTGTACTTAATGATTTCTCATGAGAATTTTAAGCCAGAATCTCGTTATTCTTTCTGGGGCTTTTCCCTGGAAACCATACAAGATTAGGTGACATCCAAGATACTTCCCGATGAAGACATATTTACACCCGATAGCATTCTGAAACTCTCTTCAAACAACACCACTCATCCTACTGAATTAATCGGCAACCATTTTTGTTGTAGTCGAGGTTTTTGGTATTTTAACAAAACAGGATTTCAATCGGGGTGCTTTACACAGTTTTTCTGCGGATTATCAGCTAGCTTTTCTGGGGTCAAAACTGTACATAACCTGTGGTTTGGAACCTATGCCTATAAAGCTTATTTCATAAGGTTTTCAGAATATTTTGAACAATTCTTGGCACAATGTTAGGCAAGCATATTTCACAAAAATTCGCCCTCATTCAAATGAGAGTAAAAATGTAGGTCCCGTGTGTGTTTTCATGCATGTTAAAGATCCCTATCTTGATTGGAATAGCAAAAGTTTGTCAAAGTTCAAAATTTCCATGTAAAAAACTCGCTTCCTGGCCAGTGCTCTTCATCAGCATCAAATAGCCATTAAACTCAAATTCATGAACAATCTTCAAATGGAGCTTTCTGAGCAACCAGGTCTGCTTTTAAATAAAAATACAAATCTACCTTTATATCTTTACAGTGCCCTTATACCATTATCATTAAATAATTTTTATTTTGCTTTATCACAATTAAACTGAGTCTATTTGTGTCCATTACATTAATATGCCATCATTGCATGTGGTTCTCACATATACTGTTACACCATATTTTGGTAAATTCACTGCCTGTCATTGGTCATTGTTCACTTATTATTTGACTTACGTTAATATTTTTCCTTACTTCCATACGAATATACTATAAGTTTGATTACTTAAGTCAGACAAACACTTTACACGTTATAAATTAAATGCTCGGATTCACAAAAATTAAATTTCATCAGGCCATGAGAAGGTACTTAACTCTTCATACAATATTGAACTTAAAGTACCTATTCAAACTTTAAATTTGGCAGAAAAAATACCAATATACGTAAACAAATTTTCATTAAAGCACACACTTGTCATTAGTAAAGTTATTACCAACGATATAAATAAAGCAGGATTAGTGACATATTTGAAATTTTATGTAAAAATTATTCAACTCTGCACTGTAGAAACAAAAGCAATTCCATTTTCAACTAAAGTAATTTACAAATTTGCTCAGTATACTGATTGTCTTAGGGTACATCATAGGGAAAAATTTACACAATTCCATACTAAGCATTTTTTTAAAAACAAAAATTGATGGTTAACAATTTCTGTAACGTCTAGTTCCAAATTTTGAGTTATTGAAATAGCTAAAATACACATATTTGAATACCTAAAATCCAAATAAATTGTTTAATTTAGATCCTCATTAAATGTGTAAGATTGTCATATTGCATCATTGTATTACGTCCAATACTTTTCTACAAAATAGTACAATAGCACATTAATTTTTGGAATCCTTTCTTAACCTGGTTTGTCTAGATGACAGCAAACATTAAATGGAAAACAAACAAATTACCTCATGAATTTTATAATCTTATAACTGATGTCTTCCTCTTCAAATTCCAGATACAACTGCAAATGATTGTTTTTCCATTCCTAAAAAATACAGTTTTTAAGATCGAGAACAATAATTTGGAGAAGCTTGGAGAGGCAACAATTTGTACCTTCAATACCATTGATAGTCAGATATTAAAAAATAGCTTTGCAAAACATAAATAAGCAAGTAACATTTTGTATTTAAGAGGGGAATAATTAAATATCCGTAAATAAATCAGTTTCTAATAATATGTTTATGACAAGAAAGTTTCATGTTCACTTTTATTATTACAATTACAACTTTGTATGACCCCAAACGTTTGGTACAGTTTTATAAGAGTAAGATATTCATATGGTTATGTTCAGTTTTGTCCCAGAAAACTAATAACAACAATGTACTATGGGTATGTTTATAAATTTATATAGTTTAAAAAAATGTTCATTAATTTACAGTTACTAGGTGATAGTTTCAAAAGCTTTATTATAAATATCTGGGAAGTCATCTGGCTGCTGTAGATACTTTGGAAATAACTAAAATCAATTATCGGCAGGACACAATTCGTTTTAACCAGATTTTACTACAACTTTGTTAAAAAGTTAGATGTTCTTAATTAACATGCCTCTTCCAATATGAAGTTGTTTACAGAACGAAACAAATTTTCCTGAAAGTGAAAATCGTCAACTTGGTCGGATATAATTCAATACTCTATTGACTAATCACATTAATCAGTCCGACACCTAATTATTCACAGTCAACCGTACCTACTCAAATTTGCATGTTATCGCTTACAATAGTCTTGAGGAAGTGCTCCCCAAAAATGGCTTCCTTCCATAAAGAAAAACTCAAATAATCTTCGGCAAAATTTGGAAAAAGTATTAAGACTGTAAATTGGAATTACTTTTGTTGTTCTCCTTTATCTAACATATGTAAAATTATCTTACTGAATCATTAACTTGAATCAACAAAAGAGTTTTCCATTCCTGAATCAGCATAAGTTAGCATGTGAGCTTTCTTCGTTCCAAGACGATGATGTCATAAGCGCCAAAGCTATACATTATTAATCAAAACAAATAAATCATAAAACTGCATTAATTTAGAATACATGATTATTCCTAACCTTAAAACCACCATAATGAATTTGACAACCTTTGAGTATGGAATAATGTAAGATTACAAAATAATCGTTCCTTAGATCAAGAATGTATGTAAAACTAAAAATTATATTTCTTAAACGAAATAACCGTAACTTTATTGATGGGATTTACTAATACAGAAACTATTAAAATGAAATATGATTATAAATATTTCAAATGAATATTACAATGTGTTTAAACTATTAAGAAGTAGAAAAGAATAATGCTAGCAGTACAATATATTAAGCTGACAAAAAACTTAATCATTGTCGTTATTGGTATGTTATGTACTATAACAAATTTGAAGGTTCGTAAGAAATGGAAATGTTTTCCTTTGCAGTTGACTATATGTTACACAGTAACTGACTTTTATAAGTGCCTCTAATCCTGTCATTAAATAACATGACATTATGTGCTAACAATACATAATAAATATATTGTAGTACTTAAAAAATTTATTAGTAGCAATTGAAGATACATATTTTAGATAGAAATTAATCTTTTAAAATAAGCTATAAAACCAGGGAAAAAATTATAATATATTTTGGAATAAAAATTAACACCAAAGGCTGTTTACATACAATATATTTTTATGAATAACATTAATGAAAATTTACTTACCTTTATTATGCTACATTTAGAAGTATTCATTGAACTGTTAAAAAATTCCAATTTAGAAAACATTTCCTAGCATTACTATTTTAATTAATGGCTCCAAAAGAACCATAATTTGTTTTATCAGATAGGAAAAGAACTTTTATTCTCCTAAATTTTTTGTGTACACAGGAATATTTCTTTTAACAACGATTAAATGTTAATAAGACTGTTTAGGGTGCAAAATAATAAGCTTAATCATACAATTTTATTTTATTTTCTACAATATCAAAACAGCATTTTTTCTATTGCAGTATAATTAAGTTGGTCATATATGATACACAGTTTTGTAACCGGCAGTTATTCAATAAAAAGTATCAGATGCCCCTTACAATATTTAGAAAAAGAAGAAGGTTGTTGTAAGATATTACCTACCATTCATTTAACTTCTTGCAGGTAATAAGATTTTACGAGTTTATCCCTCATGCTCATTCACATCCCTTCATCAACCATCGTTGTTGGTGTCTGTTCTTGCTATTTTTAAGCGAGTTTCACTTGAATTTAAATTGAAACTATGTAAACTATGTAAAAGTAAGTGCAAGTTTGAAAGCTTCCATTAATAAAGCACACGTTCACAGTAAGTAATTACTCCTAATAATTAAGTACTGAAGCTTGGATTTTGCTCCTGCTGTACAAATGTGTTCATTGCAGATTTATAATAATATACATGTACATACATTGATTGTTTTCTGTTGGTTGAAATGAAATAAGTTCTTCCGCAGCCCATACAAAGCATCATATCACGGCTCCATGGATATACAGTTGGTTCGAAGGTTTCCAAAAGAGCAATACATTATATTCCTATATGTTGAGGTCTGCAAGATGTGAATCTTAATATAAAACTTTTGTATCGACCGGGTTTGCTGTTTTTAAAGAGTTTGCGAATTTTATACGCCGCTTCACGCATCACAAGGTTCACATCTACAGGTAGTACAGGTACACTTGGATGGTTTGCAGTATTCAGAATAGAAGAAGCTCGGTAACCAGTTCAGTCTTGAATTCAATTGTTTCATTGTATAAACAAAAGGAATTTTTGTGTTTTGTTTAGGTTAAGGTATTCACACTATTAGTTAAGTTGCTTGCAAAATCAATCGCTTCAGAAAATAATTAAGTTTAAAGTTTGATTCAAGGTTAAGTTTATTATACTTAATTTAGTTCTTTATTTTGATATTGCTCGTACTCTCTTATATAATATAGAAAAATAATCAAAAATATATTTAGTAAAAGGTATTTGTACATCGGTGAAGTAGCCTGTGTAAAAACGAATTACAGTTTCGTAGCAAATATAACTCAGTGAGTGTGTTCAAAGTGAAGTGCAATAACTTCTCTAAACAGTGCGTATTCCAATTTTGTAATCTGCATGTGTGCCTAATTGTTCATTGTTTAAAGTTAGGATTTTGTTAAAATATAGAAGGAAAAACACAAATTTGCACTCGCAAAAATGGACACTTTAGAAAATGCAAGAAAGCGTGCCAAATCTGCAGTTACCCAGATTCAAAAATAGATCCTTTTCCCTTTCAAACCAGGCTTGACTCATTAAAAGAAACTTTTCTTGCTTATACCGATGCTCAAGATCAAATTGAAGATTTAGATAAAAATAATATTGATTCAGAAAACAGAAGGGTTTTAAAATAATTACTACTGTTACTACCATTTCGAATGGACCTGCACCTTGCCGAAGTTCTAGATTACTAGAACAGGTGAAATGGCTTGCGTGTTCTAATGAGCTAAAGAGCCAAACTACAGGTCCAACCAAAGTAGTAGGGTCGTTAGTGAGGAACCAGACTAAGACAGGTCCCCGAAAGGGGGCAGTGGCTCTTTCAGTATTTAGATTGGCAGAGACCATAGGGGTCGGTATGGCAGTCTAAGACACACTACCGCGATTTGGAAGGCAACGGGAAACCACCAGATTACCTCCCAAGTACACAGCGTACCTAAATTATAATAAAATGATGGCATTCTCTGGGGTAAAAGATTCCGAAATTAAAATAGTCCCACATTCGGATCTCCGGGAGGGGACTACTTCGGAGGATGCGATCGGAAAGTTAAAAATAAGAGTCGGGAACATTTTGCGAGTCGGAGCGTGGAATGTTAGAACTATGAAGCAAGTGGGTAAGCTAGAGAACCTAAAAATCGAAATGAATAGGTCATCATTAGACATAGTAGGGATCAGCGAAGTTCTGTGGCCAGAGGCAGGGGATTTTTGGAGTGGAGACTTCAGGGTAATTCATACAGGAGCCGAGGAAGGAAATTTGGGTGTGGGTATAGTTATGCGGAAAAAGATAGGATACTGTGTAGAAAATTACTTACAAAAGAATGAAAGAGTACTCATCGTTAGATTAGAATCTAAACCGGTAAACACAGTAATAATACAAGTATACATGTCCACCTCTAGCTACAGTGACGAAGAGGTAGAAGCCATCTACAAAGATATCGAAGACATATTGAGACACGTAAAGGACATGAAAATTTAATAATTACGGGGGATTTTAATGCAGTGGTAGGTGAGGGTAGGGAAGGAACGATAGTAGGTTTATTTGGTTTAGGCACTAGAAACGACAGAGGAAATAGGCTGGTAGAATTTTGCGACAAGAACAATTTAATCATTACAAACACATTATTTCAACATCATGCTAGAAGACGATATACGTGGAAGATGCCAGGAGATATAGGAAGATGTCAAATAGATTACATTCTTGTTAGACAACGGTTTAGGAATCAAGTAAAAGACTGTAGAAGCTACCCAGAAGCAGATATAGACACTGACCACAACAGCGTAATTATGAAGGCCGCACTTAAATTTAAAAATTTGAAAAAAAGAAACGGAAAAAGGCACTTGGACCTACAGAAACTAAAAGAAAAAGATATTCAAGAAAGATTCGAAAAAAAGGTCAAATGAATTGCTCAAAGATAATGAGAAAATATCTGATACTAAGGAAGTAGAAACCTAATGGAATAACATTAAATCCAGCCTAGACATGGCGGCCATAGATGTTCTGGGGTATACACAAAAAGAAAATAAGAAACCATGGATAACAAAAGAGATCCTGAATTTAATAGAAGAAAGGGGAAAATACAAAAATAAATCAGACGAAACAGGAAAACAGAGATACAAGCCATAAAATGGGAAATTAGTCGCAAATGCAGGAAAGCTAAAGAACACTGGATTGATGAAAAGTGTAAAGAGGTACAAAGTAAGATGGAAGTAGGAAAGACAGATGAAGTATACAAACTAATTAGAATCAATTTTAGGGATATAGAACCGTATAGCAAAAATATAAGGGACGCGGGAGGAAATGTCATTATAGAAAATGTAGAGAAAGTGGGTAGATGGCAAGAATATATAGGGAATTTATATGCAGGAGAAGAACTAACTGCATTAGAAAAGGAATCAGACATTGAAAATGATGACTTGGGATATCCTATACTTAAAGATGAATTTGAAATAGCATTAAAGGGTCTGAAAAATGGTAAGGCGCCGGGTACAGATAAGGTGCAAGCGGAGACTTTAAAAGCCGCTGGTCAAGCAGTAACAGAACGTCTCTTCCAACTTGTAAGCTATATGTATGAGGCAGGCGAGATACCCAAAGATTTCAAACATAACATCATAGTAACTATACCAAAAAAGAAATGCGCAGATAGATGTGAAAATTTTCGAACAATAAGCTTGACAGCACACGTATCAAAAATATTAACTAGAATTGTACAAAGACGAATGGAAAACGGGCTGAAGAAATACTAGAGAAGACCAATTTGGGTTTAGGCAAAACAGGGGAACACGGAGGCTATCTTAGCCCTGAGGGTGATAATGGAGAAAACAATAGAAAAAGAGGAAAGCGTGTATATAGGGTTTGTAGATCTGGAAAAAGCATTTGACAATGTAAAATGGAAAAAAATGTTCGAAATACTCAAAAAGATTGGAATGACTTATAGGGATAGACGGATAGTACATAGCTTATACAAAGAGCAAACAGAAGTAATAGAATTAGAGCAGGAACGTAGAGAAGTAAACATCAGGAAAGGGGTAAGAGAGGGATGTTCCCCATCCCCACTTGTACATTGAGGAGGCAATGAATACTGTCAAATGCAGGAAGACATTTGGAATTACTATGCAGGGAAAAAATTGATATGCTTAGATTTGCAGATGATATAGCGGTATTAGCATCTAACAAGAAAGAGTTAGAAGCTGCTCTCAATGAAATGGAAACGGTTCTAACAGAGAGATACGGTATGAAAATTAACAAAAGTAAAACTAAAGTACTAGTATGCAAAGGAGAGAAAAATAAATCAAAAACAAGAATACAAATATGTAACACGAACTTACAAGAGGTTAAGGATTTCTGCTACCTAGGAAGCCAAATAACGCAAGATGGAAAAAGCACAAAAGATATAAAACAAAGATTAGCACAAGGTCGTGCTACATTTAACAAGAAAAAGCAACTACTGTGCTCAAATACCACAAACATAGTAACAAGGAAAAGATTGCTCAAAACATATGTGTGGAGCACAGCATTGTATGGTTGTAAAGCCTGGACAGTGGGAGAAGCGGACAAGAAGAAGGTAGAAGCCTTTGAAATGTGGTGCTACAGACGTATGATGAAGATATCATGGACAGACAAAGTTAAGAACGAAGAGGTACTAAAAATGGTAGGGGAAGAAAGAAATATGTGGAAAACGGTAAAAAATAGGAGAGATAGGATGATAGACCACATACTACGGCATGAAGGAATAGTGCGGAATATACTATAAGCAGAGATAGGAAGAAAGAGAAGAAGAGGTAGACCTAGGTTAGACTACTGCACACAGATAGTGAAAGATCTAGGCTGTAGGAGTTTCAGGGAAATGTGTAGGCTAGCTCAGAAGAGAAATCAATGGAGGTACGCATCCAACCAGTCCCAAGATGGATAAATTAATGACGAAGAAAGTAGCTGCACTTAAACATGATATTTATATTATAAGCAACTACAAGCATTGGAGGGGCAATATTCTTGAATAATGGTAATTGCGTGAAAGCATTTACTGGAAAACTATTATTTCGGCAAATGTCTACGTGTTGGGGGATCTTGGCAGCCACAGGTTGCTTAACCCCCTTCAATAAATCTCAGTGAAAAAGGGCATATTAGAAAACAATAGAAGAAACATGATATTTATTATAAGCAACTACAAGCATTGGATGGGCAATATTCTCGAATTATGGTAATTGCGTGAAAGCATTTACTGGAAAACTATTATTTCGGCAAATGTCTAAGTGTTGGGGATCTTGGCAGCCACAGGTTGCTTAACCCCTTCAATAAATCTCTGTGAAATAGAGCATAATATTAGAAAACAATATAAGGGAAACCGAGCTGTATTGCTGTGTGAGAATTTACCATGGAACACTATGTGGAGAAATAGTTATATTGTAAAAGAATATGAAGTGACACGGTACATGTCAACCAGTATTAGAACGGCGCCAATGACTGAAAACAACATAATATCAGACAAAGAGATTATTGAAAACAATAGTTGTTGTGGAACAGCATCTGACAATAATGTATACGAGCGTCTGAAAAGACATATCAGAAAAAGTAGTTGAAATGCGGTAGAGTTCAGATGTGTTGAGGAATGGCAGCAAAGGAACAAATGCTTACCCTTGAAACAGTGAATGTGGAGAACAAGGTATATATTTGGTAAAACAAATAGAAATAGAAGGGCAGAATACGTTCTAAGGCATTTTTGGGGAATAGTATGGGATATATGACAAGCAGAGATAGGAAAAAAGAGGCGGATGTAGACCTAGATCAGATAGTGATAGATGCAGACTGTGCAAATTTCGGGGAAATCTGTAGGTTAGTTCAGAATAGGAAACAATGATGGTACGCGTCTAACCAGTTTCAAGACTGAAGACCCAATGATGATGATGATGACTACTGTTTACTGACGCAAGTTGCTAATAAAATTCGTGAAGCTTCTCATATTCCACCTCCCTGTGCGGGAGTAACAAATAATTCACCAAGTAGTTACACTTCCATTGAACCAAAATTTGGAGTTAAGCTCCCAGAAATTTCTATTCTCTCTTTATCACGAGATTTACAAAAATGGATCCTGCTTTCTCAACTTTTTTTCTGCCTTGATAAGGGACAATAGTTCCCTAACAGACGTACAAAAATTCATGTATTCAAAATCTTATTTGAAAGCAGAACCTTTGTCCCTTATAGATTCATTAGACATTTCAAATACTAATTTTCAAATTGAAATTTTAGAAAAGAGATACGATTACAATTTAAATATAATAAATTTGCATTTAAAGGCGATCATTGACGCTTCTAATTTGGTAAAATGTACTTCCACTTTTTACGAGAATTCATAGTTAACGCTAAGAAAAATTTAGAATCTTTAAAAAATTTAAAATGCCCAACTGACCATTGGGACACAATCATAATAAATATCCTTCTGAGGAAATTCGACTATGGTACTAAAAGAGAATATCAGTCTAAGGAAAATGCTGATGAAAATCCAACTATGAAAGAGTTTTATGAAATTTTCAAAGCCAAGTGCAGCACACTTGAGTCCTTAAAGACTTGTAATGTAGATACTCAACGTCCATGACAGAAAGAAAAGAAAAATATTCTCCAAAATCAAATAAGAAAACTTCGCTACACCTGGGAACTAATCCTTCCATTTCCTCGGCAAGCAATTGCAGAACTTGCTGATATTGCAAGATATCCTGCCATGATATTTACCATTGCACTACATTTCTTGGTCTGTCAAATGAAGAAAAATTTCGCTTTCTTAAATCTCTATCCTTATGTTTTCAATTGCATTAGCACTAAACATCCAGTGTACGAATGCAAATCAAAGTCTTGCTTCGAGTGTGGAAAAAGACACCATACTATCCTGCACAATAATTTACAAACAAATTCGTATTCTGAACCTCCTGAGCAAGATACGCATCCAATACCCATTCCAATACTGGAGTAATTTCTAAGAGTCCAAGGTATTCCGACAGCGACTTATTCTCCTATTGATGAAAAGGATAACGATTCTTCCAGCCAAAATTGGCGGTTTTCTATAGACAATCATTCTCAAAAACAAGTTATTCCAAATTTAAATGCTTCAACTCCCGAGTATAGTGCTCACGATAATTCCCAAACATCTTTAGTGTCGTCATTCCTTTTTACTGGTGATGGGGATCCTGAAGTATTGTTGGCCACAGCTATGGTCACTCTTATGTCCAACGAAGATCATCCCGTGAGGGCTTGAGCACTTCTAGAGAATGACAACCAATCGTTTTTCATTACAAAAAAATGTCGTCCTTACTAAAAAACAAAAACTCTCAATAGTCGTTTAAAATTTTCCGGCATTGAGTGTATTTCAGTTAAGTCCCAAAAAATAGCAAATGTTGTCATCAATTCGAATACTCTAAGGCCTTTCCAAGTTAAACTATCTTGCACCGTTCTTCAAATTATCACTTCTAATACCTAAATTTCTGTTGAATCCAATTCTATTGAATATTCCAGCAGAGTTTGACTTAGTTGATCCTGAATTTTATTTACTTTCGGATTAGGTCCGAAACTTCCTACTCTCCAACTAAACAAGTTGGGTTGGGTAATTGGCGGTCAGATGCTTATTCAAGGTTCCTTTAACGAAAAAGTTCTACTACTATGTCAAAATGACTTCAGTCCAAAAATGTCTATAGATGAATTTCTGCCTAAATTATGGGAAATAGAAAGCATTCCTAATTCAATTCTCTGTCAAAGAATGCCGAGCAAGCTGAAAAAAACTTCCTAAAATCCCACAAGAATTTAAAAAATGGAGTTTTTCAGTTGACTTGCCTTTAAAAAATGGAGCAAGGTAATCCTAACTTGGCGATTCTTTCTATATAGCAAAGAAGCAGTTCCTCAGTTTAGAAAAACGCCTTCATAATGTTTTTTAGGCCTTTTCTCACAATATAAAAAATTCACAGAAAATATATTTCGTTAAATCATGCTATTTATGTTCCGTTTGACGAAACAAAGCCAAATACTAATTCCAAGTATTTCCTTCCGCATCACTGTGTAATAAAAAAAAGCAGTGACACCACAAAAGTCCGGGTTGTATTCGACCCTTCCTGTAAAACCTCCACTGGTGTATCGCTCAATGATATCCTGCTTAAGAGCTATCAAGTTCAACTCGAGCTGTATGATATACTATGCAGATTTCGTTTACATCCTTTCGTCCTTACTTGCGATATCGAAAAAAAGGTATCGGCAAGTATTGATCAATCCACGTGGAAGATATTTGCAGAATATTTTGTGGAGGAACTCTCCTCGAGATGCACCTAAATGTATTCAGTTTTCCACTGTAACCTATGATGTTACTTGTTCTTCATTTCTGACTACTACAGTTCTAAAACAAATAGCTTCCAATTCAACTAACAAATATCCATTTGCTAAACATGCTTTGCTAAACCAAACTTATGTTGATGACATTATGTATGGCTGTCCTTTTTCAGATTTAAATACTGTGAACTAAATGAATTGTTAAATTCCACTGGCTTTCGTCTGCACAGTAAGTTTGCAATTCTCCGCAGTTTAGAAATCCGTACTCTGAACTTTCTGATCCTGTGAATCTCGAAATTAAAATAGAAGGTGGTCCAAGCATGGTTTTGGGTCGTTCGTGGAATCCCACTTCTTATGTTTTTTTCTATTTCACTTCCCAAGTTTTCTTGCAATAACACACCTAAACACAAGGCTTTGTCCATCATGGCCCAAATGTTCGATCTCTTAGGCTTCCTTGGTCCATGTATTGTCATAGGGAAGATATTTATGCAAGGACTGTGGCAATCAAAGTTATCCTGGAATGAACCATTGGGCCATGAATTCAGTAACGATTGGAATAAATTCCTACATTCAATTGCATTTTTGCAATATTTAAAGATATCTTGTTTTCTATTTTTAGAAAAATCCATTGTTATTATCCAACTCCATGGCTTTGCAGACAGTAGTGTAAAGGCCTATGGAGTATGCTTATACATCTGAACAACATATTCAGACAATACAGTTTCTTGTTCACATTTAAAGCCCGAGTGAGTCCTCTTAAAATAATTTCCATCCCGTGCCTAGAGTTATGCGCAATTGTCCTATTGCCTGAACTCACCACAAAGGTTTTGGTAATATTTCAAAGTGTACTAACGTTTGGTCAATAAATTTATGGACCGATTCACGAATATTTCTTCAATGGATAGCATCTTCTTCCTGTTGGCAGACATTCCTTGCCAACAGGTAATCTTTAATTCAAGTTTGTTCTTTTCAAGGTCATTGGTGACATGTCACTTCTAAAAACCCTTCTGATTTACTTTTCAGACGGGTGCTAGTTCCTCAACTAATGGCTTCAAAATTATGGTGGCACAGGCCCGATTTTCTTTCTTATATAAATTCAAATTTTTCAGATTACGATTCAAGGAGACGTTTCAAAAATCATTCCTGATCAAAAGGCTACTAACCTTAAGGTGTTACTTTCAGAAATAAATCCGATAGGTGAATTTTGGTCCCCATTATTTGCTAAATTTTCTCAAATTAATAGATTACTGCCTACTATTTGTTATCTTGTCCATTTTATTTCAAATTTAAGAAGGTTGGGGTGATAAAATTACAGGTCCTTTGACTATCCAAGAGGTAATTCTGCCTTAACGATGGCCCTTCGTCAGATCCAAGCTAAAGCTTTCTTTAAAGAGATTTCTGAATTGAAAGCACAAAAATCTATATCTAATAAGAGTGTATCGTCACTAAGTCCATTTCTACATGAAGTCGGATTTATTTGCATAGGTGGTCGAATGCAGCACGTTAACATAAGTGAAAAATAGAAGCATCCAATACTACTTCCCTCAAGGGATCATGTAGTATCCATGCTATTAAAACAAGAACATGTCCAACTTGGACACGCAGGTGCTCAATGTGCCCTTTCTTATTTCCGTTTACGTTATTGGCCTTTAGGTGGCCTGCGAGCCATGAAAAAGGTGATCAGAGAATGTATGATTTGTTTCCGATTCCAAGCAAAACCACCCCAACAAATTATGGCCAGCTTCTCTGCTGACAGGGTTTCAATTTTCAGACCATTCGTAAAGGTAGGCCTCAATTATGGAGGTCCTTTTTTAATCAAGTCCCGAAAACTTAGGAAAATTCCTATCCCAAAATGTTACATGGCGATATTCGTATGCATGGCTACGAAGGCCATTCATATAGAATTAGTTTCATTGTTGTCGACTAAAGCATTTATATTGACCCTTAAGCGATTTATTTCCAAAAGGTCAATTCCAATAGTTATCTATAGCAACAACGTCACCTAAGCGATTTATTTCCAGAAGGTCAATTCCAATAGTTATCTATAACGGTTACGCCACCAACTTCCTGGGTGCTTACAATCAACTTAGAGTTAAAAGATTTTTTTTTTAATTCCTTAGTTATAGATCAAATCAAAACAGTCGCCACTGAAAAAGGTTTTTAATAGAAATTCATTCCCTCATAGCCCTCATTAGGGCGGAATCTGTCGTAAAAAGCAAAATACCATTTACGTAGATTAGTGGATATATCACATTTAACGTTCAAAGGGCTAAATACCATCCTAGCTCAAATTGAGGCTACATTAAATTAAGGTCACTGTGTCTTCTTTCTAACGATCCCAACGAATCGAAAAGCCCCTCACTTCGGGTTATTTTTTAGACGGTACTGGGCTTTCCCAAGTATTCGGTCACATATATCTGAGAACAGGCTTTCACTTTGGTAACAATGTTATTGAATTCAGCAATCCTTATGGAAAAGGTGGTCCGTAGAATATTTGAATAGTCTCCAATGCCGATTAAAATGGTTTGCTCCGTCAAAAAAACATTAGAAATAAACGATCTGGTTATTTTAAAAGAAGACGTCGTTCCCCGTTGAAATGGCAATTAGTCAAAGTTGTTGCCGTTCATCCAGGCTCAGATAAGCAAGTCCCATCTGTTAGTCTTAAAACACAGGAAAAAATTCTCGTGCAACCTATTACTAAGATCTGTCCTCTACCATTTGCGGATAATTATTCCCTTTCTGTGTAATCCCATCCTACTCTTCTTTATACCGTTTTACCACTTTGTCCTATATTTTTTTTTCGTTCTTCGATTTGTTGTGAAAATCTGAGATTTTGCATAGGAGCGGAATTTGTTGAAATCTACTTCCTAACAGTTTTTATTTTGTAATGCCACTTTTCTCTCCAGCCAGTTATTCAATAACACTGCTGTCCCTTACAATATTTAGAAAAAGAGGAAGGTTGTTGTAAGATATTACCTACCATTCATTTAGCTTCTTGCAGGTAATATGATTTTATGAGTTCATCCCTCACGCTCATTCATACTCCTTCCTTCATCAACCATCCTTGTTAGTGTTCGTTCTCACTATTTTTAAGCAAGCTTCAATTAAAATTACAAATTATGTAATAGTATTTCTAAAGTGAATGCAAGTTTGAAAGCTTCGATTAATAAAGCACGCATTCACTGTAAGTAATTACTCCTACTAATTAAGTATTGACGCTTGAATTTTGCTCCTGCTGTTCAAATGTGTTCATTGGAGATTTATAATAATATACAAGTACGTATGTTGATTGTTTTCTGTTGGTTGGAATGAAATAAGTTCTTCCGCAGCCCGTACAAAGCATCATATCACTGCTCCATGGACATACAGTTGCTTCGAAAGTTTCCAAAAGAACAATACAATTATATTCCTGTTATGTTTAAGTCTGCAATACGTGAACCAAAAAATCCAATAGTTTAGTGCTCTTTTGTATGACTTACCTTAAGTGAAGCTTAAATACTAGTTTATTATCAAAAATAATCCCTAAAGCTATTAATTTATCAGTTTGTTGTAGATTCAAACTATAAATGCCTTATTGGTAGATTATTAGAATGCTTGATCTATATACTGTACGTACTACACTTCTTAGTATTTAAAAATCATTCTATTTCTTTCACACCAGTAACCAAACATTATTAAAAACTAATTACAATTTCTTACAACATTCGATGCTAACAATACTATTAAGTTTTAAAATTGCCTCCAAAAAGAAGATACTGGAGATTTTTTATCTTTTTTTTTATAATGCTGAGTGAAGTAATTGAAAGAAATGGTACTGCAATAATCTTGAACAATTTTATTTCTGGGTTGATAAATCCCTTCATTAAATGTACGAAAATAATAAAACACCTTTATTAAGTAAAGTCGTAATACGTTTAACAATTCAAATATTACATTAAAACAGCATCTTAGTTCGTTAGTCTATGAGTTTTGGATGTCGGTGTATTCCACAGTCAGTCGCAGGCGCGTTTAAAGGTGACACCCCCCCTTGGATCATCGGATCGTCCGAGAGCGCGTGATAAGCACTCGGCCATAGGTAGAAGAAGCAGCAGGATGTATGTGAGGACGATGGTCAGTAACCTGCGTATCAATTTGAATAAGTGAGCACATTTTCTGAATAGCGGTTGGTAAAGTATATACGATATTATCTTATTTAATTTGGAAAATTTGTTTAGCGCGCAACGAAGATCTAAGCGACAAGAATGTAGGCGACAAAATTTAGGCGATAAGAATTTAATATACAATCTACGATGCAGTTAGAACTTTGAACACTAGAATCGACGTTAAGAAAACCACTTCATTTTGCAATGTGTATTTAGAAGATGGAAAGCTGATCTAATTAATAGAAGATCGTTTGTTGCTCCGAGCAAAGATACTACTTTGGTAGAATGTAAGCTGTAAATTCCGCATGGTGATACACTTCCTAATCCAGTCTAGGAATGCAGTTTTGTTTGGTTCGTAGTAGCTTTAAGAAATTCTTTTGTGTTTCACTCTAGAAACACGCTATTTTGTTTCGATACGTAGAAGTACGACTTTGTTATTCACTTCATCTATTGCTAAGCTGGATTTCCCAGTATCAAACTTAAAATTCACTCAGTTAATTTTGTAAGAAACAACACGTTGCTCCAGTATAAAATAACAGGTGTACCTACGTCACTTGTTTGTTTGAAATATGTTGTTGACACATGGATCCGTGATAGCAGCTGCTTAGCACTGCGCTATTACCACCTTTGAAAACAAGAATAATTTTTATGAACTTTTTCATTTTAAACTGAACTTAGTACATTTAACTTAAAGAGAAAATTTGTATTTTAATTTTTATAATGTAAATGACCTAAACAGATCTGAGTGGGTTAGAGAATTTTTGTGTAACAAGTTACACCTTGTTGTAATATATTTGATCGTGAATAAGGTTGATAAATCTTACTTTAAACTAACAAAGTAATTCAAGTTTTTATTTAATTCTGTTGCATTGAATTTTATTTAAAGAAAAAGAGATTCTTTTTAGTAAATTATTAATCCAAGCTTAAGGTTTTTTATTTTGATCAAGTGTGATCAAACCTAACCACCGAAAAATTAACATCTTTAAGAGTTTGTTTTTTTTTGTCAGCGAAGGCAATCTTTTTTCTTTGGGTCTCCACGTCCGCCCTTAGAAATATGCCATGCCATTAACGTGAATCAATCCGGACTTGGTGGCGCCTATTTGTTTTAGTTTGAGTATGATCCCCCAACAGATTTCGACTTACCCCCCCATTTCTCATAGCTCTGCCCCAGGAATATACCCCTAGTTACGTCGGAAGACTTCGTTTTGCTGACCCCCAACTTCTAGAGTCAGATATAGGTATTAAGAAGAGAACGCTAGTTAAGCCCAATTAAGGAAAAATGTAACACTGGCGCCGGCAACGTTTGGGGCTTCAAATTTGTTTGTTCAAAATTTAATTTGCTTCAAATTTGTTTGTTCAAAATTTAATTTGCTTAAATTTGTTTGTTCAAAATTTAATTTGCTTGAAATTTGTTTGTTCAAAATTTAATTTGCTTCAAATTTGTTTGTTCAAAATTGTTTTGCCTCAAGATTTGTTTGCTCAACGTTTATTTGATATTAAGGTTTGGTTGTTTAAAAGATTGGTTGAAACGTTAAACCACAGTCAGTCAATTAATTAACTTAATCAAATTTATTTTTAACTTTCATTCCGTTTTGACCCAATATACCTTTTCTTGGTATTGTTTTGGCAAAAATTACTTTACTAAATACACCTTTTGACTTTTACCTTTAGTAGCCCGAATTTGTTTTGATAATTTTTGTAAGGTCCAGATCATTTAGATTTATAGGTTTGATTCCATTAGGCTTGTGTAATCATGTCGGAAAAATTCCAAATTGTTTGTCTACTTAAAGAAGAATTGGAGTATGAACTGAAAATTAGAGGAGTAGTGAGTGAGAGACCAGTCTTGGAGAAAAGGAAAATTTTAGGAAGATTGTTAGCTAAAGAAGTAGATAAGCCTGGTTGTTTGATTGATCTTTCGTGTTATGAAGTAGACTTTGCAACGGAAAGTAAAGAAATTTCTGTTTCAGTCGAGTCAGTTCGAAATGTTTTGTCCGAATTTGAAGGTGATTCATCAGACTCAATTTTAGGAGAGCGTGTTCCAGGTTAAACCACCTTTCGGCGAGTTAAGCGCATGAAAATTCCTTCAATAAATTCTGAGGAAGCAATTAAGTTCAGAAATGAGACCGTAGCAACAATACTAACCATTGAAGCTGAGTTATATGATAAAATCAATAAAAGTACAGAGTCTACCTATTTGGACCGGTCTGTTGTAGTATCCCCTTCAGTTGCTAGTGCACCTACCCATTCGATTTCGTATATAACGCCTTCCTTACCTATAGGCTCATGGCCTGTAAAATTCTCAGGTGATCCCAAACAACTATATTCATTTTTAGATAGAGTTAGTGATTTAGCACAATCCCGTAAGGTACCCGAAGCTGATTTATTTGGATCAGCATGTGAACTTTTTGTGGGTGACGCTTTAATTTGGTTTAGGACAGTAAAAAATTCATTGAGAGACTGGAACTCTTTGTTAGAACGTTTAAGGGAAGATTTTCTACCCAGTTTTTCAGATGATGACATTTGGGAAAAAATCAGACATCGTCGTCAAGGCAAAGACGAAAGGATTATTTTATTTGTTCGCATATGCAAACTTTGTTTAGTAGACTGACTAACGAGCCAGCAGAAGTCACTAAAGTTAAGATGATAAGAAGAAATTTGATCCCTGAATATATTTCAGCACTTGCATTGTCGGACATCCAAGATGTGTCTACCTTAGTAAATTTGTGTAAAAGGTTAGAAGAAGCTTCTTTGATGAAACTAAACTTGGTTTCTGCATCTTCTAGTAAGCCTAACAAGATTTGTAATCCTTCTAAGCATCCATTTGAGACCAAACATCCGGTGTTGAATGAAAAAATTTGTGCTGTTAAGAGTAGGGTGTTTCAAAATAAATTAGTTAATCCTCAAGCAATAGTAGCGGATAAGAGTTCTTTGGAGTCTTCAGGATGTAATTCTTTTAGTCCTGATAAAAGAAATAATTTTGTTTGTTGGAATTGCTCCCGTAGTGGACATTGGTTTAGAGAGTGTAGAGCAACCAAAAAGATTTTTTGTTTTGGATGTGGTCGAAAAGGCGTTAAAGGCGACGCCATGTCCACAATGTTCAAAAACTAGTAAGGCGGCAGGCGCATAGTGGTCGGCATCCTGTTCCGCGTAATAAGGCTACAGTTATGATTTGTAAACAAGAGAAATATTTTTGTAAAGACGATTGGTCGAGATGGCTTACAGTTGTAAAAAATTTTTGTCAGGACTCTCCGAGGCCTAAGAATAATACTTTGTTCATTGAGAAGCAGTGTGATAATCGACCTTACATTATGGTGAAGTTAATTGATAGGGACATTACCGGTCTTGTAGATTCGGGATGCACTACCTCAGTGGTAGGATCCTTAGCTCTTTCAATAATTAGAAAGTTAGACTTAAAAATTTTTAGTTCAGCAAAAACAGGTATTACTACAGCTGATGGTTCAATAAAGTCTGTTTTAGGTTCGGTTGATTTACCAATTTGTGTAGGTAATGACTGTCGTATTCTTAATGCATTAGTGGTTCCGTCCCTACCTCATGCCTTTATATTCGGTAGTGACTTTGCAAAATTATTTGGTGTAGTTGCTGATTTTAGAAA
Source organism: Platerodrilus igneus (assembly GCA_036346225.1). Lineage (NCBI taxonomy): Eukaryota > Metazoa > Arthropoda > Insecta > Coleoptera > Lycidae > Platerodrilus > Platerodrilus igneus. Next base: position 2,093,792 of record JARFIW010001670.1, read on the forward strand.
TAATAATTGGTTTATTCAGAGTAACATTGAGAACAACATTGGGTATATAGGTTCGTCTTCTATCCCTTTGAACACTAAAGATTCCTTATTTGATTTGCATGACCTTTCGGATGCTCAATGTGCGCAAGCACAAGAGATAATAAATTCATTCAGTGAGATTAGCAGCGACGATAGGTTGGGACGTACTAACCTAATTGAAATGGACATAGACACAGGCAATGCCAAACCCTTCCATAAGAAACCATATGTCATGTCACCATATATGAGTAAGATATTGAATGATGAGTTGGATGACATGCTTAGACTTAAAGTTATCGAACCGTGTACTAGTCCGTGGTCTTCTCCGGTTCTGTTGGTTAAGAAAGCAGATGGAGAATATCGTTTCTGTTTTGATGGTAGGGCATTGAACGACTTAACTGTTCATGATTCGTACCCCCTTGCGAATGTAGATAGAATTCTCAATATGTTGAGAGGTGCGAACTTTATTTCGTCACTTGATTTGAGAAAATTGTTTTGGCAAGTCCCTCTTAGTGAGTCATCTAAAGATAAGACTGCTTTCAGTGTTATTTCGCGAGGACAATATAGATTTACCTGCATGCCATTTGGGTTGAAGAATGCTGCGCAGACGCAACAGCGTTTAGTAGACGCGATTTTTGGTCCACGTTTTGAACCTCATGTGTTTTGCTATTTGGACGACATAATACTATGTTCGTCATCTTTTGAAGAACATCTGAAGTTATTGTTAGAGGTTAACAACGTCTAAAGAAGCTAACCTTACTATAAATATAAGTAAATGTGAATTTTAAAAAAAACACTTAAATTTTTGGGTTATATAGTAGGTTCAAATTCACTTCGACAGATCCCGAAAAGGTATCGGCGATGGTTAACTTTCCTCGACCGAAAACCACGACGGAGATTAAGAGGTTTATAGGAATGTGCAGCTGGTACCGTCGCTTTATAAAGAATTTTTCGTCATTAGTTTCGCCTATCAATGATCTCATTAAGAGAAAGAAAAAGGTCAAACTGTAAATTGGGCGGAAGCAGAAAATTCGTTTGTGCTGATCAAGCAAGCATTAGTTTCTGCACCTCTTCTTTCACAGCCAGACTATTCGGTACCCTTTATTGTTGAGTGTGACGCAAGCAACACTGGGTTAGGGGCTGTTTTGATTCAAAATATAAAAGGAGAAGAGCGTGTAATTTCGGCAAGTAAAACCCTGAGCCGTACAGAGCGCAATTATTCCACCACAGAAAGAGAGTGTTTAGCGGTTATTTTGCAATTGAGAAATTTCGTCCGTGGGTGGAAGGAGTTCGCTTCACAGTTGTCACTGATCATTTTCGTTACTTTGGTTGAGTAATCTTCAGAATCCAACTGGAAAACTTGCCAGATGGTCAGTTCGATTAAGGCAACATTCATTTGATTTGGTGCATAGGAAGGGAAAATTTAATATAGTCCCAGATTGTCTTAGTCGTGGCGTTCCTTTAGAAAATCCAGAAGTTAATTTAGTAGAGATTAAACTTGATAGCGTAGACTTGTGGTATGAGTCTTAGAGAAAGAAAATTTTGTTGTCACCCAAGAGCTACCCACAATGGAAAGTGGAAGATTGGTTCATTTTTAAGTTTATACCTTCCAAATTACCGCATTCAGCGAATATTGTAGAGTGGAAGTACTTAGTACCAAGACCTCAGCGTAAAGATGTCATTAAATCATGTCATGACCCCCCCACAGCAGGACATTTTGGTTCTTTAAAAACTTTGTCTCGTGTTCAAGAACTATATTATTGGCCAAAGATGATCTTTGATGTACGTAAATTTTGTAGGAAGTGTTTGATTTGTGGTGCTCAAAAACCACCCAACAAAGGTCCCCTTGGCATGATGAGAAAGGAAAAAGAAGTTGGACTTCCGTTCCAAACCATTGCTTTAAATTTGATGGGTCCGTTCCCTCGTTCCAAACGCGGACATAAATGGCTTTTAGTTGTTGGTGACTGGTTCTCGAAGTATTCGATTTTACAACCTTTGCGTAGTGCCACGGCACATTTGATTGAGAAGTTTTTGGAGGAGGGGGTATTTCTTGTCTATGGAGTACCACAATTTGTTGTGTGTGATAATGGTCCACAGTTGATTGGACGTATTTTTAAAACTTTGTGTGCAAAGTACGAAATCCAAAAGATTTGGTACAATGCTGTTTATGCTCCTCAATGCAATTTTGTGGAAAGAATTAATAAGACAGTTGGTACTGCAATTCGTTCATAAGTAGAAGAACATGATACGTGGGATAGTGAAATATCAAAAATTCAGTACGCAATTAATTCAGCAAAACATGAGTCCACCAACTATTCTCCAAATTTTTTAGTCTTTGGTCGTCAGGTACCCTTAAGTGGAAAGGCTTATAGTGATAATTTTAAACCTGGTGAGGATATTGATGTCGTTTCCAGTAGTAGACCTTCTTATGTTTTGGATCGTCAACTTTTGTTTGATATTTTTGGAAATGTTCGTGAAAATTTGCATGTAGCTTATCAACGTTCGAGTAAACGCTACAATCTATAGAAGAAGAGACATTTCGTTCCAAGTCGGAGAAAGTGTTTGGAGAGCTAATAAGGTACTCTCGAGTGCTGATGATAAATTCTCCGCTAAGTTAGCTCCAAAGTTCGTTTTGAGTAAAGTTCGAAAAAAACATTCCAATTTAGTGTATGAATTAGAGAATGAAGATGGGACAAGAGCCGGAAAATGGCACGTAAAGGATTTGAAACCCATTGAAGCTTCGTATCTAAATGAAAATGATGATCCTGACGATTAGTTCCGGTCTGGTCATCTCTTTGATGTTAAGCAATAAAGTAGTGGTTTGCTTTGTTTTGTTCCGATTTTTGATTTAGTGTCGTTTCGTTAATTTTGAAAATTTTGTTTGATAATTGGAACAAGTGGTTAAGGATTTTTGTAGTAGATTTGAGGTGTGCATTGGTGTGCACGCTGGTCGTTTGTTCGCGTTATTCGAAAATGTGTTTAGAAGATGTCTTTAAAAGATATCTTTCCGATGTAGAAGTAAGTGGGCTATTTAACCTGTTAGTCCTGATTTCTACATATCTAGGTAGAGAGAATAGTGATTTATTCTTTCCCTTGTTTTTGACCGTTCAAACTTTTTTGTGTGATAAGGTCAAAAGTTTGCACCATTTGATCCATCCCTGATGGGATGTGTTGTTTAGAAATTAGTGATAGGATAATCAGTAGGGTGTAGGAGATTACAGCCCTATCTGGTTCAATTTTGTATTTGAATTTGATAAGTAACCTTATGGTTAGGTTACCTTAGTTTTGATTATCTCTTTGCGATAAAGTGATAATATTTTGTATTTGAATTTGATAAGTAGCCTTATGGTTAGGTTACCTTAGTTTTGATTATCTCTTTGCGATAAAGTGATAATATTTTGTATTTGAATTTGATAAGTAACCTTATGGTTAGGTTACCTTAGTTTTGATTATCTCTTTGCGATAAAGTGATAATATTTTGTATTTGAATTTGATAAGTAACTGTATGGTTAGGTTACCTTAGTTTTGATTATCTCTTTGCGATAAAGTGATAATATTTTGTATTTGAATTTGATAAGTAACCTTATGGTTAGGTTACCTTAGTTTTGATTATCTCTTTGCGATAAAGTGATAATATTTTGTATTTGAATTTGATAAGTAACCGTATGGTTAGGTTACCTTAGTTTTGATTATCGCTTTGCGATAAAGTGATAATATTTTGTATTTGAAATTTGTATGTAACCTTTTGGTTAGGTTACTTTTGTTTTGATTATCACTTTGTGATAATGGTGTTTTGAATTTAGACCTATTAGTAGGGTCTTCCTTTTGATTGTCACTTTATAGTGATAATATTTTGAATAGTTATGCTATTTTGATGTTGTAACATTCTTTTTTTGTAGATAGAGCTAATTGAGCTCCAGGAAGTAAAGTTTTTTTTGGAAGTTGAGATAAATTGTAAAATATGTGGTTACAGTTAGTAAATACTAGCCTTGGTAGGAGTAAGAACTTCAAGATAAAGGATTATTTTGAATTTGAATTTTTTTTGTCCCGTGGAGTGTTTGACTTTCTAATTTGACCCCTCCCAATTTTGACTTACACCGATTGTGACTCCCGATTTTGTCTCCGATGGACGTTAGGTACAAGTTACCAACACACTCAAATTTGTAAATAATTGTCCCCCCCCTAGTTTTAATAAATTCATAAGAATTTGTATTGTTAGTTAGGAAGGTAGAAGAGGCTAGTATATTTAATAAAAAATTTTTTTTGTATTCGTTACACTTAAAGTTTTTCTTTGTTAGAAAAAAAATTTTTTTTTCTTTTAGGAAAGGGGTAGTGTAACAATTTTATTTCTGGGTTGATAAATCCCTTCATTAAATGTACGAAAATAATAAAACACCTTTATTAAGTAAAGTCGTAATTCGTTTAACAATTCAAATATTACATTAAAACAGCATCTTAGTTCGTTAGTCTATGTGTTGTGAATGTCGGTGTATTCCACAGTCAGTCGCAGGCGCGTTTAAAGGTGACACCCCCCCTTGGATCATCGGATCGTCCGAGAGCGCGTGATAAGCACTCGGCCATAGGTAGAAGAAGCAGCAGGATGTATGCGAGGACGATGGCCAGTAACCTGCGTATCAATTTGAATAAGTGAGCACATTTTCTGAATAGTGGTTGGTAAAGTATATACGATATTATCTTATTTAATTTGGAAAATTTGTTTAGCGCGCAACGAAGATCTAAGCGACAAGAATGTAGGCGACAAAATTTAGGCGATAAGAATTTAATATACAATCTACGATGCAGTTAGAACTTTGAACACTAGAATCGACGTTAAGAAAACCACTTCATTTTGCAATGTGTATTTAGAAGATGGAAAGCTGATCTAATTAATAGAAGATCGTTTGTTGCTCGGCGAAGATACTACTTTGGTAGAATGTAAGCTGTAAATTCCGCATGGTGATACACTTCCTAATCCAGTCTAGGAATGCAGTTTTGTTTGGTTCGTAGTAGCTTTAAGAAATTTTTGTGTTTCACTCTAGAAACACGCTATTTTGTTTCGATACGTAGAAGTACGACTTTGTTATTCACTTCATCTATTGCTAAGCTGGATTTCCCAGTATCAAACTTAAAATTCACTCAGTTAATTTTGTAAGAAACAACACGTTGCTCCAGTATAAAATAACAGGTGTACCTACGTCACTTGTTTGTTTGAAATATGTTGTTGACACATGGATCCGTGATAGCAGCTGCTTAGCACTGCGTTATTACCACCTTTGAAAACAAGAATAATTTTGTGAACTTTTCATTTTAAACTGAACTTAGTACATTTAACTTAAAGAGAAAATTTGTATTTTAATTTTTATAATGTAAATGACCTAAACAGATCTGAGTGGGTTAGAGAATTTTTGTGTAACAAGTTACACCTTATTGTAATATATTTGATCGTGAATAAGGTTGATAAACCTTACTTTAAACTAACAAAGTAATTCAAGTTTTTATTTAATTCTGTTGCATTGAATTTTATTTAAAGAAAAAGAGATTCTTTTTAGTAAATTATTAATCCAAGCTTAAGGTTTTTTATTTTGATCAAGTGTGATCAAACCTAACCACCGAAAAATTAATATCTTTAAGAGTTGAACTTTGATGCCACCCTTATATAGAAAATATTTTTTATATATTTCTTTAGGTATATTTGGGACACAAACAGTGCTCCCATTTTATGTTGATTTAATTATTTTACTTTCTTACAGGAACAGCGTCTTATTCTGTTAAGACAGTTTTTTTTGTCAGCGAAGGCGATCTTTTTTCTTTGGGTCTCCACGTCCGCCCTTAGAAATATGCCATGCCATTAACGTGAATCAATCCGGACTTGGTGGCGCCTATTTGTTTTAGTTTGAGTATGATCCCCCAACAGATTTCGACTTACCCCCCCCATTTCTCATAGCTCTGCCCCAGGAATAGACCCCTAGTTACGTCGGAAGACTTCGTTTGCTGACCCCCAACTTCTAGAGTCAGATATAGGTATTAAGAAGAGAACGCTAGTTAAGCCCAATTAAGGAAAAATGTAACAATCTATACGACTTAAACCAAGAGTGAGACATAGATTCCATTTCATTTCTGAGGGTAGCAGAGCTTTCTACCTAAAAAGAGATTTGAGTTTATAATAACCTATACTACAGATTTTGTTAGCATGACTTTCAAAATTAAAGTTATATCAAATGTTACTCTAAATTTCTGGTATTGTTAGCAAAGTTTGGCTTAATTTTTAGGATTACATCCGTTTTAAACAAGGTACTGTAGTGAGAAATTCTACACAAAAACAAAATATTTTATTAGGATTAAGCACTAATTCGTTTTCTAATGACTACCCGAACAATGTTCTTAAACAGGTATTGATATTGCAGATGGTCTGATCAGGTGAGACGAGATCCCCATATTATATTCGAAGCAAATTGTTTATTGGCTATATTTTGATTTTAATGAAAGACTTCTGCTAACTTGATCTGTCACAGCTAGTTCTTCAGATCTTTAGATAATTTATACTGCGTTTTCCTTCAAAATTTACTAAATAAATTACAGGATGCCTTTATTTGGTAGGGTCTACTATCAAATTCATTTTCGTATAGAAAATTCATACTACTGTAGTGAATTTGTACTGTATTCATAATACCTCACTAAACCAATTTTTGTTTACAGATACATTTTATCAAGGTAAAATCAAATGAATTTACTTTCACATGTGTGACAGTCTGAGAACAATTCACTAAATGGTGGTGATTTTGTCCACACTTGTATTACTAGTTGCCACGACGACTCTGTGTTTCCATGGAAACAATAAAATCCAATTATTCACACAACTAGAGCCTATTTAATTTAATTTCATGCACCTTTAGGTAAGTCATTTTATAACAATACCCCCGTGCATGTATGTTGAAAAATCAAGTTCGTGCTCAACAATCGTATATATACTCGTTACTGCCTAAGCCTATATAATTCTGAACAGGCACAATTGTTTATGAAACATTTCATAGTTTCCTAACACCAGATATTGTATTGTTGCATAGGTTGTTCAAAAGTATAATAATCGGATAAGCTGATTACAAAGTTCTAAAAATAAACTTTAAAATTTCTTAACACAAACTCTTTTCGAACATGAAGATAACTGTGTATGGATATAGAATGTAACACTTTTGAAACAAATATATAAAATTAACCTATTTTGTGCACAATATATATATATATATATATATATATATATATATATATATATATATATATATGCTACCATGCACCAAAATTAGAAATGTTAACAAAATATCTTCAAACAAACTATAATCTAATGTAGAATTCTTAAACTGAAAAATTGCAAATTTCTGTATAAACAAAAGAACTTACATTAATTTTCTAAACAGTATTAAAATTAGGAAAATCTCAAAATTTTTTTCTATCTCATACACGAACCCGGATGGTACTATTGACACTTAAGTTTTGGATTACTGCATATGCAACACTGCAAACCATCAAACTGCGCAGTGTTCAAAATTTTTGTTCCTATAGAGAAACGACTTTGGACTAAATACAACCAAAATCTATAGATAAATAAACAATTAGTTAATTCAATTTGAATAAAATTCTATCGTGTTAGTTAATAACACAATACTACTGATCCTTCTGAAAACAATTTAGACAAAAATATTATAATTAAAACTTTTTATTACATTGTTCGACATTAATAATAGCTTGAACCCTTGAAAAATCAAAGAAAAAGAAAACTTCGCTCACCTGTTGCTGATGGTTCAAGCCCGAATTAGGAATACGCATAGGCATAATAGGACGTACCATTGGTGCTCTTTGAATTGGCATTTTTTGCAGATTTTGTTGCAGATGCTGGGCCAGTGAAATTGGTATATTAGGAATCATTTGAGATAAGTTATTGCTAATTCCAGCAGAAGCTTTTGGATCTGTTGGAAAATAAAACTGTCGATAGAGACACTATCAAACATGGATAAACTTACTTGGAGGCTGTTGTAAAGGCGGCATATTTTGGTGTTGATACTGGTTATATGGTGGAGGCATTCGAGGCTGTTGAAAACCAGAAGGTGAAGACTGTTGCTGGGGTTGATGCTGTAATTGAGCATTTAAAGGCGATTGTCGTTGATTTAATAAAGACTGTTGGTTTAATGGTGATGGCTGTTGGGGAGGTCTCGTGTGAACAGGACTAGGTGAACCATGAGGAGGTAAAGACGTTGCAGGCGATGTGGGTGGTGGTGGATATACTCGTCCATCAACAACAATTTGTCCAATGGTTGCTATTACTGCACAAATATAATCTAAATATTAAGTGAACGTCTTTTTATACAACAGCCACATAGTATTTGAGAAGTAAAGTATAAATCAAATTTACCTGTAGAAAGGCCTTGTGAGTTCATGTAATAAAAACATCTATTAGTACTTCACATCTCAAATACTACACGCAAAAATACTGACCTTTAATAAGGTCTGGAACTTTATCTAAGGCCAAATGTATTCGAACCGGAATTTCCGGATTGGGTATATCTGCCCTTTTACATTTAATTCTTTGCAAATGTGAAGTAACTTGTCGTTTACTATAAAGTAGTGCCATATCACTGCCACTGTCAAGAGCATGCTGTGTAAAATCAATACAATGATCAGTCATTTTAGACAGCTGATCTAATGCAACTTTTTTCTCTTGCAAAGTCTTTTGCTTTTGGTCACACACTTCAGATAATCTTGAAACAAGTTGTTTACCTCTGATATTTATAGTATTGGTCAGCCTACAAAAGATTTAATAACATGGTATATTTGAGACCGATAATAATAATAGCTAACTTAACAACAAGTTGAGTGATTTCCTTTACAAGTGACTGCTTTTTATCAGCAATTAAAGTTTGGCGGTCATCAATAACTTTCATAGCACTGCTCAATAGTACCCTTTTGTAGCTATAATAAAATTGTATAAATATTTATGAATCACTGTACAATCAGTTTACCTAACATCCTTCAGCATAGCACTAATATATTTCCTAGTATCTAAAGCAATTTCATGAGTAAATTTGTATTTGTGATCCCTATGTTCAGTTAGCTGACAATCTCGACAGGTTAGCTTGTCACAATTTTCACAAAAAAGAGACAGTTTTTCGTGTGGATGAGCAGAACAATGTAAAGTAGCCGAATTAATTCCACTTGGTCCAGCATGGTTATCTTGGAAACCTTCCTCCTTTGATTTAATCGTGTGGTCTTTAGTAATTTTTAATCTAAAAAATACAATATGCATCATAATGATACATAAAGTTATTCCCTAAAGAATACAACTTAAGTTGTTTTTGTATATTATCGTTACTTTGTTTTATGTATGAAACATGTTAATAAAAGTGATAAAAACCAAGACTATGATAAATTCACAAAAGTATGCAATTCCTTTCAATGTAAATAAGTTTTGATACACTATTTTATGAAAAATGTAAGAAACAAAATAAATAAAAAATAACAAATTTTACACTGAGAAACTTTCTTGTAACATAATAAAACCGTTTTTCTTAGAGGCTTTGATGAAGCTTTTCGTTAAACCCAATTTTACCAATAAAGACAGAAAGAACATTTTGTTATATTCAACGAGTATTGACTGATTTTTTTGCTCAGCCCAATCAAGTTCTGTTAATTTCAAACTTTAACAAAATGAGATTTTTGTTTGACTGTTCCACTGACAAATAAAATAACAATGATTGGTACACACACATTGCAATACAACAAAGAATTCTTAAGTGTTTACAACCAAATGGCAACATTATTGAAGATAGACTTTAAGTAGATTTTAATCGTTTCCAACAATTCAATCAATGTAAAATCTTAATTTCAAATTATAAAACATCTTATTAAATAAAATGTTGAAAGGTTGAGTTAAACTATTGTATTTAGAAATTATTTGAATATTATTTGTTGGAAAAGCAGTTTGATAATTATTGTTCATGACTTTAATGTTCACCATAGCTTGAAACGTTAATAAAAATAAAATTTAAAAGAAATAATTAGCTGAAGATTTTTCAAATAATTGATTATGCTCATTTGGTATCAAATGAAAGAAAATTTTATGCAAAACAAAAATTGAGGACTTCAATTTGAAAGAATCGCGTAATTTGACAATTTGCGTTTTTTTCACCCCCCAAAATGAGGGAAAAAACTACATTACTAATTATATTAAGAGACGTTTGTTAAGGTGTTATGAAAATAAAACGTACAAAGGGTTTAAAAAAAAATTTATTGTTCCGGTTTAAAGATCTTCCAAAGCGCACCCTTTTTGAAAACAAAAAATGTTCTGGATACAAAACAATTGAAGATGGTTATATAAATCATTATATCAAATTACTTATTTGCACAAGAACTATTCAAATATGTAATTATATATAGGGTGCGCTATTTAATTTAACGAAGTTGAGCCCTAATGAAAGTTCGGGACACCCTGGCTGCCTAAACGTTGGGGGCCACAAATTATTCTGTGAATGGAGTACAGCCACCCTGTATCTATATGAGGATGGAATAGAAAATATGAATTTTTACTATACCGTGCCCTTTTTCCTGCCTGGCAAGCTCAGCGATAACATATCATGAATTTTATAAAAATGAAATGAAATACAGAAATCTCTAAAACATCTAGAACAAATCTTCAATACACTCAAATATATCTTTCTTTTGTACACATTAACTCGATAATCTCTTACATATTCAGATATAAATAACTTATTTATTTATTTATTATTACGTACTCAACAGGAATCACCCAATTATAGAGTAACGATACATACAGATATTTTATAATACATATCTATAGTACTAACTAGAATATCACAACAAGTTAATTAACATGCTACTGAACTCCTTGTGAGACAGCCCAAAAATATCACACTGATTTGCTATATTATTGTACAACCTACACATTGTGTATATAGTGGTGAATTAATCAAAAGATTTGTTCTAGGGGTTTCTGCTAGATAAAAGGTACTAGGTAACCGAGTGGGGTAAGTCGGAACATATATGCTAATGTACTGCAAAACATGTGAGTTATCTACCTTCCCATGTACTAGTTTATGCAGGTACAATACAGCATTTACATTTCTTCTGGATTCCAATGTTTGTAAGTTAAACAATCTCAGTAAGTTCTTCTCAATACAATTTACAGATTAAGTTTTACACAAAAAATTTGTCATATGACTACTTATGCATTAAGACAATCTTCGCCTAATCCTTGTTAATAATTACAGAACCCCCAAAACTTCTCATATGTGAGTCACAAAGTTTACCCTAAGATTTGTTGGATAATTTAAATATACTTGTATTACAGGTCTCTGGACGTAGTTGAGATTTTGTAAGAGCTTCAAGCTCTGACCTCAATATTGCTGAAAATAAATCCAATAACAATTTTTTTATTTTTTCCAGGAAATAGTTAATGCCGTTAATTATGATGAAAATGAGATTTCGACAAGCCCTATTTGACAATAACCACAGCAAGTATAAATTTTGGATTTTTTGTTCGTAACTTATAAGGATATTTAGATATTAGTGCTTAAGTTAGAATAAATTATTTGTTAAGGGCATAATTCTAGCAAATTTTGAAGTCAGAGTTCGAAGTATTTTGACCTTTATTAAATTATATGTAGTGTCGTTAGTCAATTACACTGACAGCCAGGGAAATAAAAAGAAATAAAATATCCCGAGAATATTAAAGAGAATTTTGTAACTCACAGCGAAGCGGTTTGGGTTCTATAATAACAAGGATATAGGTGAGGTTATTTTAGAATTTTCTCTAAACTGTTTTATAATCATTATTTAAGATCTGTTGATTGTAAGAGATTCTTTAGATAATGTGTATAAAAGAAAAATGCTTTTAAATGTATATATGTTTCTTGAAATTTCTGTTTCATTACATTTTGGTAAATTCGTCAGCTAGCCAAAAAAGAAAAGGACAAGGTAAGGTAGTAATTGCATATTTGCATCCTCATTAATACAATTCACTGTATCCAGGTCACGGCATAATTCAGGCTTCCCCAAGAATTAGGCAGATCACGGATAAAATTAGTGTGACCTACGAGAGGCGGCCTAATCACAGTAAATCAGTGGTATCCCATCTTAGGGCTCGATTAAATCGTCTAAAAATTAGAGTCTTGACTCTTAAGATTTTGTGGAGGTATTTTCTATGTAATATATCTGATTGGTTTGCAGCATGAGTGATAGAATGAAACACGTTCATGAGAGTTTGAGAGCTGAAGGAGTGAAAATCAGTTCTCAGTAAAGTGTAGGAGAGACCCAGGAGTCACAAATGATAGCTCTGTTACAAGTTTGAATCAAAATATGCAAGAACAAAAGGAACTAAGTGAAAGTAACGAAAAAAGTATGAGAAATGAGTGAAAGGAATGAAAAAGTATGACAGAAATTGATGAAAAATTTGATAAAAATGCTCAAGAGTTACGAGTGAAATTTGAAGAGGACAGGGAGAAAATTTAAAATTAGAATGTGAAAATAATTAAAAGAAATTTAAGGAGATGAGTGAAAAACAAACTTCGAGCTTAAAATAGACTAATAAAACCATAGAGGAAATGAAATTTGAAATTAGAAGTACAGATTTTAGAGGATATGGATGAAGTTAATGAAGAAATTATTCAAATAAAGGCGAATCAGGACACAAGTAAGAAAGAAACTAATGAGAAAATTAAAATTTTAGATCGAAAGGTAAACGAAATCGAGAAAAGTTGTAAAGCTGGGTTTAAAACATTCAGAAAAGACTTAGGGAATTTTGAAAATAAAGTGGAAAATTTAGAAGATAGGGTTAAAAATATTCATGTTGGTGAACCTATGCGATGGAGTCCAACTAGTGTTCCGTTAGAACAACGTTCGAAATTTTATGGGGATAATAAACTTAACTCAAAGATATTTTTAAAAACATAAAAACTTTAATACAGGGAAGTTGGAATGAACAAACCAAGCTAAATATTGTGGGGTCCATGTTGACATGTAGTGCAGAATGACTACTTATATATATATATATATATATATATATATATATATATATATTGCTGTGAAACCACCAAAATCCGGGTACTCCGCTTTTCGAATCGAGCCTCACGAATTGGGCGTAAAGAATGCTGTGAAACCTACAAAAAGCTATTAACTTAACTGGTCCGTTGACTTTCTTCTGTTCATCGCCTCGGCTGCTCCCTAGATAAACCTTCATCCTCATTCATAAAAAAAAAACACATTCCTACCACAAACATCAACGTTAACTCTATTTACATCAATATTCACAATACATTAAAATTTCAAAATTAAAAATTCAGCATAAATTTCAGTATCAGAAAATTTCAAGATTTAAGTTTGTTATCATTTTAATGTGCATCCAAAATTAAAGTCCTTGTAGGATGCCTACTAATTAATATAACAATATATGCAGACCTGAGTCTGAGTACAAAGGAGCATCTACCACCCTTTACGTTAATTAACCAGGTTCGTCTAATTGAGCTCAAAGACATACCCAAATTTTCATCATAATCCAGAACATAAATACTAAATACCCTTTCTACTTAAACAAGCAAATTTCACCTTAAAATTAAAATTCTGTTGTTAGTACAATTTCACTACTGTCCATTTTAAGTAAATCAATTATAAAGTTATTCAACACACACCAAAATATCTAAGTTCGAACAAAATAGTATAATTTACCTGAAGGTTACTGCACTCGTAGCTTCAATGTACATCGTCCCTTTAGTTAATCACACCATTCCAACTGGGTTATATTTACGGCTTCTGATTCTCAACGCTTTTAAAATTTTCTCCACCACCATTCATCTAAAGTTGTTTCAGGGCTTTTCCGGAACTCATCTGTGTATATCTGAACCTTGTTTTGTGGATCCAAACACGTTTATGAACCATTTAATTATTAACACCCCCGAAAACTAGCAAGGAAATTCATGCTTCTTTCACCAATATACGCCAAAACTGCCTACTTTTGTGTATTCATTCGTCGTTGCAAATTTTGACTAATTAGTACAGTGATACTAACTTTATTACCTTGTATCTTCTTTTCTAAGTGCACTAAAGTACATTCATTGTAGCACGTAAAGCGCAAACTGTTTTAAATCACCAAAATATACGAGCAAACTGTTTAAATTATTCTATCAAACTCGGAAAACTAAAAAGCACTGTTTAACGCATTGAATCAAGTCGAAAATCTAAGAGAGCTTGTTCATATTAACCTGGGTATATATAGAGGTTAGCCTGTCTGTCGGTCTGGTCCCCAAAACGGACAATTTTTCAGAATTTCGCATGCTAGGTTCCCATTCTGCAGCCCGGCATGCGATTTTTACGAAATTTGCACTCGCCCCAGTTAAATCTCAGAAATTTCGACACGGCTGCATAGCGTCTGGAAATAACTAATTAAATTTTATACAGAAATGTTATTTTACCTCTCAATTTTGCCTTTTATTTTCGACCAATCGCAACCCGTGACGTTGCTCCACTCACGCCTTTTACTATATGTGTCTCGGTCTTGCATATTATCTGTCTCTATCTACCCTGTTCTTATTGGTGCAAATTGATATTCTTTATTATCGATTATTTCAGTCCATGTGGACTGTGAAATAACCACCTTTAGCATTTCCCGTACCTATTAAGCTACGGTTTCTCCAAGATTCTCTGTAACCATTAATTATCTGCAAAATTTACAGAATGAGCTTTTTAAAAATACACAGGTGTTCAAACATAATACTTCTAAATAACACTTCTACGATTTGCATTTTATTGGGTTTTACAAGTTTTATAGATATTATATGTTACTAATGGTTCAATTAACTCCAATTAAAATAATACCCTTTAATTTTAGTGACTCTAATCAAATATTAATTATTATCTGTACATTTTGTTTAATACGGTTACTTAAAATTGAGTTAATTAATATAAATTTTGCACGTAATTTTCTATTTGTTTCTTTACTAGGAATAATTAAATTACAGCAGAGCTTTTTAATACTGCTTCCTTTTTTTATAGCAAGCGTCTTGTACATAATTTAACTCCCTTATTTTTAATGAAACGAATGAATTTTTATGCTTCACGGTTTTTAATAACGCGTACCTTTTCCCAAAGTTTCTACACGGTGATTAAAATTATTTGATGTGATTATTTAATTTTCTACCCTGGTCTAAATATGAGTAATATATATATATATATATATATATATATATATATATAAAATATATATACACACACACACACGAAAGGGTGTATAGGAAATTTTTGGATTTCCTTGGTGTGATTATTCAAAAAAAATTATTTATTACAACAAGAATTTTTTTGAACTCTCTTGAGAATTAAAATCTAAATTAGTATTCAATACAGATGATTCTTCTAACTTTTTTGCACAATTTACATAATGTCTGCATGTCCGGTATTTCAGACAATGCTAACAGTAATGTACTCAGAACGTAAATTTTTTCTTGACAATCTCACCTTCGTGCTCTCTACTGCAGAATTTGTTAATCGACCAAAAAGACTCCATGTGAGCTAAGAATAATACAATGGGTTCACTTTTTTTGTTTACTACTTTAATGGTATCCCTTATTTCATCTTCTGGGTGTGCCAAAAGGAAATCTTCGTTCATACGAAAAACTAAAGAGTTCCAATTTGATAATTTACTCTTCACACTATGGTACCAAATGAATGCGTTGTTGCAGAAATATTCTACTGCGGAACAGAATAGGGTTTCATTCGTGAATTCTTTCTGGAAATGGATATAATTGTCTGGGCTCACTAGAAAATTTGACACCCCACATATCGAAAGATACGAGTTGCTGAACATAAGTAACTGTCTGATTAGGTAAATTAATACTAGCAGACTGTGCTAACGACAACTAATTTTTACCTATATTTTCGTTTTCTCCAACTTTATCGAACACTTGGGCTTCAAGGACAAGCGCGGTAGCTAAAATTTCATTTTTGTATTTAGAATTTTCTTCTAAACTCTCATCAGGGAGTATCATACATTTAATACGACCAGCAATATGAACCAGTCTAGACAAAATTGTTTTGTTGGTTGCTAGTGAAAAGAGGGTACCCAACACTACACCAACTTCCCACAAAATCAAACAAAATGTAATTTTTATTCATAGATGGTAACTGACTTTTGGGAGACTTCCGGACTAAGTCTGAACTATTAGGGGGGATCAATTAATAATTAACGGATAAACCAGGCCACCACCACACAAACAAGTACAAGCAAATATGGTCAAACAAAAGTGTAGAAACTTCAACGACTAAATTCCATTTCAAAACTATGAAGGTTTGACCTTAAATTCGTACAGATTCTGTACCAGTAATAAAACACGAGGTTAAATAAATAACATGAAACAGCAGTTTACAAAAAAAAAAAAGTACTAAAAGTATTAAAAATATTAAGTTTAGTTTTTAGTTGGATTTGGAACTCACACCATTACACTGCTTGTGCGAACGTGGAACTTTACTAAGTTTGTAGCATACATAAATTAACGACTGAGTAAGCACGATGTCTTACTTTTAATAGGAGGTCCTAAAATGCTAACAAATGAGAATTTGATATGCGTATTGAAATCAAATATTATAGTCATATAAGAAAAAAAAATATTAACAGAAAGCATTCAATTATTTGTTCAGTGAGATATTTAAATAACTTTAGTAATCTTGGTAAAGCACAAACATAGGTCAGTTTTTTACTGATACCAGACCCGATATAGATTTACAATCTTCAAGTACATATTTAATCAGTTAAATTTATAATTCTTGTTCAAAATAACTAGTTGTATTTCAGAAAACCATTATAAATATCATATTTGCGTTGAGCTTCAATTTCCAGGAAAACCTTAACATTTAAATTTTTCTCAAGATCTATGTAACAACTCAACGTCTTCGACAATTCACAATTCCATACGAGGTGAGTAATTAAAATTTTTTCAATCATATGGAACAAACAAGCAGCTTGTCACTCAGACTTACCGCCATATAGCAATGAACCTTCAAAATTACCATTAACATCCAACAGCAAAACGGCCTTGGAACACACAGCAAGATGACCGGCAAATTTCCTCTAAAAAAACCATATGGTAGTTGACCAAACAGCAGGAAATCTTCGAGGATAACAGAAATTATTCCTAGTCCATTTTCTAATAATGGCCTACATGATGTTTTAGATGTTATATCTTCAATTTAATACTCAATGAAGCATCTCATTTTATTTACATAGTTATGGCAATTTTACATGAAGCAAAACCAAAACCTAAGTTGTTTTTTAAATTTTATTTCTAAAGTAGTTGTTAAATCATTTTATAAACTTTATGCAAGACTTTTTGTTTTTTGTTTTATATCTTAGTTGTGCACTGTTGAATCGACCAGATCAGGGCACCTGTTGAAAGGAAGCTAAATCAAGTGCAATGTGAAGATCGCCGACGTTCAAAACTTTCCACATCTTAACTGCACGAAGTTCTATTGGCGATTGTCCGGGAGGAGCCAGAGTAGCATGTTGCAGAACTCATAGCTTTGTGCGTGATTTTGAAGTAAACAAAAAATACGATAGAATTATGTTCGACCTTCAACATGTAAATCGATTTATTTGAATTTTGTTAGATGTGTTTCTTTTATACGTTAACGAGAATTAAAATACTGACTCAATGTGTTTGGCTACATTTATTTCACCTATATAAAAGATTTTTAAACAAATAGAATAATATCACTATACAAGGTACATACAAAAATTATTGTACCTTATTCATAATTTTACAAAATGTTTGGGTTTCGAAAAATTAGAACGCTTCAAGAATTCTACGAAAATTAATATTAATAATGATCTTTATTGCAAATTTAACAATTTACAAAAACAATTTTACATAACATTTAAGAGAAAGGAAAAAAAAAAGATTTGCAAAAGGCGAAGTTCAGATACTTTCACATAGGTAAGAGCACATTCACTTAACCTAGCGTTCGATGTCTAATATACGTAATTTGACATAAAGTAACTTGGCTGTGAGCTTTCATGTTCTAGCATTATATAGTCAGACTTAATGACTCTGATTTGCAAAAAGAATATTTCTATAGTGACGCTTAAAAGTAGATGTGCTTAACATTAGATAGTTTGAAATAATGAAATTGTAAATTTTTACAATATTATACGAGAATGGTCTTAGAAAAATACATAATGAGTGAGCTGGCATAGATAATAATCTCTTATATTTCTCTAATATTTATATTATGCACATCTGTTCTGTAATGAATTTTATTAAGGAGATACGGCGGCTGTTTAGTAGTTATAGGTTTATGTGGTAGACAAGCAAAGTGCAATAACTACCTGTTTTTCATGCTAAGCCAGTTTGCCTAAGTCAGTTTGTGTGAGACACGATCAAAATTTATTAACCCAAATTTGTACCTGAGACACACATTTTGTACGCGTTATTTCGTTTTTCATTACGTTATCTATACAAGATCTGTATATGGCATCAGCGTAGTTAAAATGGGACAAAACCAGGGCATCAGATTTAAAGTTTTAAATTTATGTATGCAACTTGAATGCATTTGGTAATATGGTTTTGAATCTTAAGTTGTGGTCAATTATCAGTCCTAAGTTTTTACAGGAGTCTTGGATGCGTAAAGGTGTATTATTAATTTTAATGTCTATAAACAGCAAAGTTCATTCTCTAAATGCTCGCTTTCCAAAGCACATGATATTAGATTTACTAGGGTTTATACATAGTGAATGATTCTTGGAAAATTCAACGAGATTTTGTAAGTCACAGTTGATTTTATTGACAGCGTTATGAAATTCAGAAGGAATAAAAGAAAGATATAATTGCATATCATCTGCGTAGAAGTGACACTTGCTATATCTCAGAGGTAGAAAAGTCGGCAGTATAAGTGTGTATAGAAGTGGCCCCAAAATAGACCCTTGTGGCACTACTGCTACTTGAGTTGAAAGGTCCTCATCTACTTTGACTAAGTGAAATCTTAGCGTAAGGAAGCTACGTATTAGTTTAACAGCTGTTTCACCAAATCCAAAATAATGTAATTTTGCTAGCAAAAGAGTATGATCTATCATATCAAAAGCCTTAGAGTATCTAAAAGTATCAATAAAGTTAACAAACTGTTATCTGTAGCAGTGACAATATCACCTGTAATACACAGTAATGCAGTGGCACAGCTGTGGTCAACCCTAAACCCAGATTTCACAGCAGGTAATATGTTTTCTATACCCAGATCTCTACGTATCTGTGCTTCCATGACTTTCTCAAGTAATTTGGACATAGCTGGTAAGATACTTATAGAGCACAATTCCCTAAAAGAACTGGTCAATTTGACTTTAGGAAACAGTATTACTTGAGCAAATTTCCAGTCACGAGGAAGATACTCCATTTATAGACAACAATTTACATTATGTAAAAGACAAGGAACTAAGAATGAACAACACATCTTAATATCTTTATACTAATACGATCTATTCCCGTCGAATTAATAGTAATTTCGCTAGAACTTCCGTTATTTCCACCTCTGTAGCAAGTGATATATGAAAATTGTTTGAAACATTGGATTTTAAATTTATACTGTAAAAATGTATTAATTCTTGTTTTGGATCTTATTTATTCTTAGTTACTTCATTTAAGAAGTAATAATTAATTTCTTGCGCACAACAAAGATGTTCAGAGAGTGACACATTTTTAATTTAGCTATAAATGTTAAGCGTATTAACGGCTTTCCACAAGTTTTTGTACCAGTTTTTCCAACTAGCAAGCGGAAGTATGCTTTTTTCAGTTTCGTAAGCCCAGGTTGTATAGTTTCACAATGCTTTACAATTGTTCCAGTGTATGGTATCCTTTGTTTTCCTAAACTTTTTCAGTGCCTTGTCTCTTAGTGACATTAGTTTGAGAATGTATTCTGTCAGTCATAGGGCTTTCGTTAAACGAACGGTCCTAATAGGTGCACACAAATCAAATACCAAATTTAAATTATGGACTAAAATTGCGATCTGGTAGTCTGTATATCTGTTGCCATTGCAGTTCCTCCAAATGAACTTGAAGTTGTTCGTAGTTAATCTTACTAAAATTCATGAATGTTTTAAAACTACCATGTAATGCAGTGGGTTGGAAGTTAACAGAACAGAATATAAGAGAATGGTAAGAAATATCATACACATTTTTAATGCCACTTTGCACAAAGTATTCATCATTAGAAGTAATCATTAAAGCAATTAAGGTAGCTGATTTGTCGGTTTCTGTAGCAGGTACATTTATTAGTTGTTTGAATCTAAATGACTCTAGTACATCTAAGAATTTGTTCGTTAATTTGCCACATGTATTTAATAAATCAATATTGAAGTCACCAACGCACAAAAATTCATCATAAAGAGGGAAAATTGATGAAAATGAATCTTCAACGCATCAAAAAATTCATTAGATTCTTTACTTAAAGACCTGTAGATAACACCTAGTCGAATTCTACTATTATTTATTTTGAACGATATCCACAGTTGTTGAAAGGAGACATTATTATTAATATTAACAGAAAAAAATATATTATTTTGAAAGTAAATTGCCAGCCCACCACCGTGTAGTTGCCTATCCTTCCTTATAAATTGATAGCCATTTATGTTACAAATGTCTGTATTTACATTAGGTTTGAGCCAAGTTTCAGAAAGTGCCGCTATATCATATTGATTCTGTAGAACTATGTTCTTAAAATTATCAAAACCTATATTAATAGATCTGATATTTAAATGCGCTATTTTAGAGTTCATTCCGATAACCTATACAAAACAGTTACTAATGTAGTAGTGAATTTATGTGTGTTCTAGCATTAAAACAGTATACTATATGAGTCGTATTAACTAATAACCACATATGAAAACATACACAAGATAAAAAAAAAGAATTAGATACCAATGTTTAATATGTGCTATTTTCAGGATTGTAATAACAAATACATTTACATTGCAAATAGTGAACAATACGAGATCACCTGTTAATGTTTGATAATAGTTTCTAATTCTTCCATACAATTAAACGATCTTCGATAGAAATAATCCTGATACAAGCAACTGCTGACCTTAATCAATTAAAAATGTGTGCACTTTGTAAACGGATATTTTAATGTCAAATGGAGATTTGAAATAGAACCATGAAGTGTTTAATGCTGTTAATTATGATTGAAATAAGATTTTGATAAGTGATATTCGACAATAACCACAGCAAGTATAAATTTTGGATATTTAGATATTAGCACTTAAGCTAAAATAAGTTCTTAACTTCATAAAAATTATTTGTTAAGGGGAATAATTTCCAGCAAATTTTGAGGTCAGAGTTCCAAGCATATTGACATTTACTAAATTACATGTGCAACGTCATTGACCAATTACACGACAGCCAGAGAAATAAAAAGGATAAGAAATTATCCCCATGAATCTTAAAGAAAATTTTGATAACTTACAGAGAAGAAGTTTGGGTTCTGTAATTGTTAACAAGGATATATGTGACGATTATTTTAGAATTTTCTGTAAACTGTTATATAATCGTTACTTAAGATTTGTTGAATGTAAGAGATTCTGTAGATAATGTGTATAACAGAAAAATGTTTTTGAATTCATATATTTCTTGAGATTTCTCCGTTTCATTTCCGTAAATTTCACAACATAATTTCGGTTGAGGAAAAGTACACGGTAAAATAATTTCATACTTGCATTCTCATTAATACAATTCACTGTACTCAGGTCACAACTTTAATTTGGGCTTCTTCAAGTATTAGGCCGGTCACAACAAAAATAGCAACGGCCCACGAGAAACAACCTAATCACAAATGAAATAATAACTTAGACTTTTATGCAAAGCCCAAATGATCATTTCAAATCGAGCTATTAATTGAATGAAGGAAAATATAAGGTCTTTGACAGGATTTGAACCTGCATCTCAGTCTTGCCACAATTGTGCATTTACCAATTACGCCACCGAGACCAATGACTATAATTGGGAAATTTACAAATCTAAATTGTGTACAGAACTATACATAAACCTAACTTTCAATTACGTTTAGCATTTTTGTCAATCATATCTGATATTGTCAAGTTTTTTGACTTATGTCAGATATAGACAGAAAGCAACGCTCAAAATTACGACTATAGGCCAAGTATTAAATATATAAATATTTTAGGTAGTTTTTTACACAAGGTAAGTTGATAAATACTAACGTATTACAATTAATAAGATGAAATAATACCTTAGACTTTTATGCAAAACCCAAATGATCATTTCAAATCAAGCTAGTAATTGAAAGAAGGAAAATATAAGGTCTGGGACAGGATTTGAACCTGCATCTCAGTCTTTCCGGAACTGTGCGTTTACCAATGTCAGATATCATTGACAAAAATGCTAAACGTAATTGAAAGTTAGGTTTATGTATAGTTCTGTGCACGATTTAGATTTGTAAATTTCCCAATTATAGTCATTGGTCTCGGTGGCGTAACTGGTAAACGCACAGTCCCGGCTAGACTGAGATGCAGGTTCAAATCCTGTCCAAGACCTTACATTTTCCTTCTTTCAATTACTAGCTCGATTTGAAATGATCATTTGGGCTTTGCATAAAAGTCTAAGTTATTATTTCATCTTACTAATTGTAATAGGTTGATATTTATCAACTTACCTTGTGTAAAATACTACCTAATGTATATATATATATATATATATATATATATATATATATATATATATATATATAGTTTTGTAGAGATTTGATTAAGAAAACATGAAAGAATAAACTCAGTAAACACATTTATTTACAAAGTTAGGTTAGATACAAACATAACGTTCGGTGGTTCGCGATAGACTTCGCTCTAGCACGGCAGTTTAAAATAGAGTTGTAAACATGTTGATGCTAGAGGCGCAAGCGCCTACAAATGTGATATAAAGTTTAACATACTCCCCCCATTGAAGGGATGGAGAGTCTATTCAATACAATTCAAATAAATCACAGTTTGCAAAAAAGTAAATGAAGTTAAATATAAGTTTTACATTTACACACCAATGATTAAACATAAAAACATAAATTAAAAAATGATGGAAAATATTTCAAGTGTTCAGGAGTTCAAATTTTCTATTGGCAAAGGGCAAATCTTCGAAATAGCCTTAGATGTTTTGCCATTTTGTGTACGTAGATGCACAACGCGCACTACACCATCACTCCCAATCACTGCCTTAACCACTCGTGCGAGTTTCCATTTTGTTGGTGGTAGATTGTTGTCCTTTAATAGAACGAGCGTTCCTTCTTCTATATTGGATTGTCTTTGTTGCAAACGAGTACGTACCTGGAGTTCGGAAATGTACTCTTTAGACCACCGATTCCAGAAATTTTGTATGATCTGCTGAGTTCGTTGATATATAGAGAGTCTATGCTCGTTGATGTGCGTCACATTAGGATCTGGAACGGTTGTAATTGGTCGTCCAATTAAGAAATGGCTAGGAGTTAAAGGAAGATAGTCATTTTGATGAGAGGAAAGATGAAATAATGGTCGGGAATTAAGAATTCCTTCTAATTGCACCAAAACAGTTAAAAAGTGCTCAAGCGATAAAGTGGCATTGCCAGTGACTCTTTTGAGATGGAATTTAGTTGAATTTATTACGGCTTCCCAAAGTCCACCTAAACTGGGAGAGTATGGTAGCAAGAAAATCCAATTAAAGTTTTGTTCAGCAGATGACTGCTTTAATACTTGAGTTATTTATTAAAATTTGCCTAATTCATCCAATAAAGATTTTGCTCCGCAGTAAGTGCGACCATTGTCCGAGTAAATCTTAGAGGGAATGCCTCGACGTGAAGCAAAACGTCGCAGACATAATATGAATGATTCGCTAGATAGATCAGTCACCGGTTCGAGGTGGATGGCTTTCGTGCAGAAGCATACTAACAAACACACATAGCACTTGACCGGTTTCCAGCCACGACCTGACTTGTTTTTAATGAGAAACGGACCACAGTAGTCGGTTCCCACGATCGAAAATGGGAATTGGGGTGTTACCCTGTCAGCAGGTAAGATGCCTAATAAGTTATTAATATCTCTTGGTCGAGCCTTGAAACATATTAAGCATGAAAATACTGTTTTCTTAGCTAGATTGCGACCGCTTATAGGCCAAAATTGTTCTCTTATTGAACTAAGTAGATGTGAAGGACCAGCATGACATAGCCGTTTGTTCTGAATGAAAAAGTAATTTAGAGAAAATATGTTTAGCTGATATTATTATAGGATGCTTTTTGTCATGCGAATAAACAGAATTGAAGAGTCTACCTCCCACTCTTAAAGTTTTGTCGTTTTTGTCATAAAATGGGTTTAGTTTTATTAAAGTGCTGCCCTTTGGCAAGGGTTTATTATTCGACAGCAATTCAATTTCTGCTGGAAATGATTCCATTTGTGAAAGACGAGTTAGCAATAGAAGTGAGTTTTGATATTCACAAAGAGTTAGTGCGTCATATGCACGGTTTGCCATTTGAGATCTGCAATTTTTTATGAATCTCAAGCAGTATGCAACTATTCGTTTAAGTTTATTTAAGCTAGAGTAGTTTTTGTACTGAATAAGAGGTGTGAACGAAGAGACAGTTACGCATGAAGCAATGGCAGGTGGTGTTCTGACTGAAATGATTTTAGGTGTTTGTTGAATTCTGATACCTTCAGAACTGCATGTAGATATTGGCTTAGACAAAAATGCAGGGCCATGCCACCAAAAGGTGAGCGTAAGTAATTTGGAAGCTGATATGCCTCGTGTAACCAGATCTGCAGAATTTAGATCCGTTGAAATGTGTTGCCACAAAACCGAGCAATTGATGGATTGAATTTGAGCAACTCTATTTGAGATAAAAGTGTCAAGTAAGTGAGGTTCTGTATTAATCCACGATAGGACTATTTTAGAGTCTGTCCAGCAAGTTATAGAATCGATATTAATATCAAGAGAATTTTTTATTTTTCTACTAATTGTGCCACATAGCTCCAATTTTAGTATCGTAATTGACTTAAGAGGAGCTACTCGCGTTTTTGAGCATAGAAGTTGGACAGTGATTTGATTGTTTTTATTGATTGACCGTAGATATATGCATGTGCTGTATGCAGATTTGCTACCATCTGAAAATGCGTGTACTTCAATTCGCTTGGCAGCAGTACAAATTGCTTGTCTTGAAATATGCAAATTGTTTAACTGAAATATATCTTCGCAAAATAATTTCCATTGGGATTCTAAATCTGGGGGTAAACATTGATCCCAGTTAGAACTGTTGAGCCATAATTGTTGCATAAATATTTTTGCTATTACCGTGGAAGGATTAAGTAAACCTAGGGGGTCAAATATCATAGAAATGTATGACAAAATGGTTCGCTTTGTAACGATATTGTGGAGACAATAGAATTTAGTTATTTCGAAGAATAGTTTATCAGTGTAACTGTTGAATAACAATCCCAGAGTTTTTGTGTTTTTGATAGGACCAAATTCAAGAATATTATTAGGGATATCGGCTGACTGAATACAATTGAGAACTTATAAAGTTAGAGTTCCACTTGAGCAACGTGAAACCTCCGATTGTAAAATTTTAGTAATGTTGGAACAAATATATTTTGCATTTTCTATGCTTTCACAACTGGTAAGTAAGTCGTCGCAATACATATCGCTTTGAATAATTTTTGCGATTTCAGGATAGTACTGTTCATATTTGTTAGCGAGTTCAAACAAGCATCTAATGGCAAGAAAGCTAGAAGCCTTTTCACCATAAGTGACAGTAAAAAGTTCGTAAACTTCTAAAGGTAGCGATGGGTCCGTTCATCAAAATATTCTTTGGAGTGGACATTGACTTGCTTCAACAAAAAACTGAACGATACATTTTTGCACAGTCGCTCGTGAGAATATATTTGTAACGCCTAAATCTTAATAGAATTGAAAAAAGTTCATCTTGCAACACGGGACCATTGAGTTGGATATCATTGAATGAAATACCTGTGGAAGTCGGACAACTAGAATTGAAGACAACTCGTAACTTCGTTGTAATGCTATGCTCTTTATAGACTGCATGATGTGGGATAAAGTATTGATGTTCACAATGGTCTGGACTTGTCACCTTTTTCATATGTCCTAAGTTTTCGTACTCTACCATAAAGTCCACATACATCGCTTTAAGTTTAGGACTGCCTTCAAGTCTGCGTTCTAAAGACATGAATTGTTTAAATGCATTTTGTTTTGAATCGCCCAAAATGCTGATGCATGAATTTAAAGGTATCGACACAGTAAACCGACCTTGTTCATCACGCGTATAAGTTGTAGCGAAGTGCAATTCACATTGCTTTTCTTCTAAAGACAGAAATTTAGAAGGAGTAACGGTTTCAAGTTCCCAAAACTTGGACAACTGACGAGATAAATCGAGTGTGGTGAGATGACAAGAGGTGCTGAATGACTGATCGTCAAATGCAAATTGTCCTGTAACGACATATCCAAACTGAGTATTCCATAAATATGGGTATTTGGTAATTTGTGGTTGATTGGGTAATAATATTTGCCAAAAAATGTCGATGCCTAAGAGTAAGTCGATTTTTGTTTTGTTTCGATAGTGTGGGTTAGGTAAATTTAAACCTTCGGGTATTTGTAAGCCTTTTGTGTTTGACAGCACAGGAGGAAATTCGCCCAAAATGTTTTGAAGGAGTAAGAAAGATAGCGTTGCAGTAAAGTCACTGTGTATTGAATTGATATTAGCTAATGCAGCGTCATAAACTTTGGTTTTGGATTGACTGATGCCAGAAACAGAGACATTTGCCTTTGTAGTAGGCAATTTTAATTTTGAGCACAGTGAAATGGTCATGTATGACCTCATCGAAAGCAGAGTCAAGAAGTGCAATACATTGGTGTTGTTTTCCAGCGGAATCTTCAATATAAACAGTAGCTGTTGGTAAAAGTTGAATGAAGTTATATTCTGACTTCAGGTGAGAAGTGAAACTTGAAGTTGAGGTTTGTGGATTATTACCGTTGGCTTGTACATTTGGTACGCTTTGATTAGGGTTAGTCAATTTCGCTTCAGGATTGTGAAGAAGAGTAGAGTGTCGTTTGCCACATTTTTTGCAGTTTCCGGCTTTACAGTCGAATACAAAATGATTGCCACGTAAACAGTTCGTGCACAAAAATTCAACTCCTTAATTTTAATAAGCCTATCTCGAGGTGCCATGTCTAGAAATGACTTACAATTAACAATTCTGTGATTTTCCTTACAATTGAGACAATTCTCTTCAACTTGGTGAGGTTTGGAGGAAAAGTGTGTGTACGATTGCTTTTTATATTGAAATTTAGTTTGTTTAGGGTTATATGGTTGATTAGGTTGCAGGTTATCAAACTGTTTAAAAGGTTTTTCTATTTTTTCAAGTAATCTAGCTCTTTTTTCAATGAATTCGATCAAGGTAGAAGTGGGAGGAATATTATCTAATTTAATGATTTCAGTTTCCCACTCCCGTTTGGTATTGTAGTCAAGTTTATCAGTGATTAAATATTGAATAAAACTAGCACATAAATTTATGGGTTCATCCAAAGATTCCAGTGCTCTTAAGTGCGCTTGAATCGAGTCTGCAAGTTGTCTTATAGATGTGGCCGATTCCTTAATAATTCTAGGGAATTCGACAATACCTTTAATATGAGAATGTATTAGAAATCTAGTGTTTTTATAACGTCTTTCTAATAAAACCAATGCAACGTGATAATGAGTGGGAATGACATCTAATGATTCTATGGCCTTTGATGGTTCAGTGCCTAGAACAGATTTTAAATATAAAAAGCGTGTAACGTCATCAAATGCTTCGTTATTGTGCACAAGAGATTTAAAACCTTCGAAGAAATTTAAAAATGATTGCGAATCGCCGTTGTAGATTTTCATTTGTAAAGTTGGCAGTTTAACTAAACTTGAACAAGTTTCGAAAATGGGTTGTTGAATCAAATTATTTTGTGAAACTATGGTTTCTTTAATGACAGGATTAGAATTTAAATTTACTGGCGCTGAAATTTGAGTCACCTTTGCTGGTGCTGGCGGCGCCGTATTGTTTGATTCAATTATGTTAGGAGATAAAATTGGCATAGAACGTTCAGAATCAGACGCACGGCTTGAAGCAGATGTTTCTCGAACCAGGGATTGGTTGTATAACAAAGATCTAGCATTAGTTAAGATTACAAAATAATCATTTTCAAAAGCGCTATAATCATCACAATGGTTTTGTAAATTAGCTTCCGTGTCTGTTTCTACGACTTCCAAATGAATTGCGTCATATTTCGTTAGTAATTCCTCAAATGAGGTTAAACGAGCTTGTAGAAGAATAGTTTCAAATTCAGCAAGCTTTTGCGTAAATTTGTGAATATCAGGTGAACTTTGAGTTGCTTTTTCAATTAATGGTTGCAAAAAGTTCTTAAAGGAAATCAATTTTCCCTATAAACCATGTTCGCTTACGTAATAAAGTTGCCAGAATTTCTTGTGACATTGTAAACAAAGCGTAAGCGAAATGCTAAATATTCAAATGCTTAAAGGTAGTAAAGGTCAATGTTGTATAACAAAGATAGAATGTAAGTAGTTTCTCTTTAAAGTATTAAAGAGGGATATTTAACATGTGTTCATTTACAGAAAACAGCATGTGGCCAAGGTTAGAAGAGTTCAAGTATGTATAAGGATAAATAAAGATAGGTATACGACCTGTTTTAGTTTTCGTTTATGTGTTCCAGTTTACCAGATATATGTGATAGCTTTTGTCCACTTGGTTGTAAGCATCACTTCGATGGTTGTTTGTTTGGAATAGGTTTCGAATATTCGCATTGAAAGTATTGTAGCGAGCGGCCCAGCTGCACTGATGCTTGACTTGATATGTGATTGATACACTACATCGACTGCTTGACTGGATGATTGTAGCTCCGCTTTATTAACAAAATGCCATGAATGCTGAAAAGAATTTTCTTAACGAACTTGATTCGTTTTGATTAATTAGCGTGCTGTATTTCCGTAGCGGTTATCATATCCGGCTCAAAGGACCAAAAACTTTGTAGAGATTTGATTAAGAAAACATGAAAGAATAAACTCAGTAAACACATTTATTTACAAGTTTTATGGTTAGATACAAACATAACGTTCGGTGGTTCGTGATAGACTTTGCTCTAGCGCGGCAGTTTAAAATAGAGATGTAAACATGTTGATGCTAGAGGCGCAAGCGCCTACAAATGTGATATAAAGTTTATATATATATATATATAATTATATATATATATATTATATATATATATATATATATATATATATATATAACGCATGGTTCCGGCAAAACCAGGATACAGGTTCAAGTCCTGTCCAAGACCTTATATTTTCCATCTTTCAATTACTAGCTCGATTTGAAATGATCATTTGGGCTTTGCATAAAAGTCTAAGTTATTATTTCATCTTATTCACTATAATACGATAGTATTTATCAACTTACCTTGTATAATTAACTACCTACAATATATATATATATATATATATATATATATATATATATATATATATAATTTTCTATAGATATCGGGAAGCAGTCAAACTTGTCAAATTAATTAAACACTCTTTTAATCATTCGAGCTTTCGATAAATTTATTACCTTCTTCAGGAATCTAATAAATGCATATGAAAATAAATGTGTGCTGCTACTTAATACTACTTACGTTTATATGAGTTTATAAATACATAAAACTATGGAAGTTAGGCATTGCTTCATTAAAGATTAAGAATAAACATGTCAAAAGTGACAGACGTTTACATAACCTCATTTAGTTGTTTAAACTAATGTAGTATAATTAAAGGTGTAAAAGTTGACTAAACTATAATAGTAGGTATACAAGTTGACTAGACTAAAGTGTTGTAAATTAAAGAGAGGGGTTTAAAAAATTATTATTATTTTTTTTTTTTTAATTACCTGAGTTAGTACTTTCTATTTCACTATGTAAAACTATAAAGAGAATCGTGCCAAATCCTGGAATATCGAAATTGAAGGCTATGCTTTACTACTGAGGGATAATAAATAAGAATAAATGTTACTTAAATTTTGAGTATCCGTTTTCTTGTTTAAAGAATTTGTTTTTTAACGTTATAGCAACCATTTCCAAAAATAATCGTTTACGATAATGCGTTTCTCTAAAAACAATTTTGGTATTAGCGTAATCCATTGAATGCCCTGTTTCAATTACGTGAGAAGAAAGAGCGCAAGATTTAATTCCTCTTTTACAGTCACTTTTATGTGAAGTAAGTCTGGCTGAAAGCCATCTAGACGTTTGTCCAACATAAAGGCTTTGACAATCGAGACAGGGCACTTCATAGACCAAACCTGATTCCTGTAATTGTGGAGTGGCGATCTTTTATTTTAGAAAATATATTCTTAATAGTGAGTACTGTTTTGTAGGTGATTCTTATATTGGGCAAATCTTTAAATATGTGGGCTAGTTTGTTTGTGAAGTTGTGTATATATGGGAGTGTGTAAAATAATGAGGCTGTTTCAGAATTACTATTATTATTGCTATTATGTAATGTTGAAATGGTTCTTGTATTTTTTGATTCAGATGAGGTGTTAAATAATAATTTATTAATTAATCTAGGTGGGTAAGAATTTTGGATAAGTAGGTTTTTTAATTTGATTAAATTATTCTTTTTAAAGGTGTGGTGTGATAATGACACAACCCGTTTTTTCATTCCTAGTACTAGATTGATTTTCGTTTTAAAGGATGATGCGAATGAAAGTTCAAATATCTTCCTGATGATATAGGTTTACGATCCCAACTGCTGATAAGAATATTGTTTTCAGTTCTAATTATTTGCATATCCAAAAGCGGCGCTGTTGTTTTCTCTTCCTCAATAGTGAACTGAATAAATGAATTTCGAGTTAAAAGTTGAAGTACTTCATCACCTTTTACTTTAGGAATACTGCATATCAAGTCATCAGCGTACTTCTTAAAAAATGGACATTGAAACTTTAATTTGGACATACATGTGTCGAGTAGATAATCCATAACATATTGAGCAATTATAGGGGATAGGGTAGCCCCCATAGGGGTCCCCACGGTCTGTTTATAGTAGATATTATTGAATGTGAAGTACTTTGTGTTGAAGACAAATTCAACCAATTTGATAAAATTGTTTTTATTTATGTTACAGTGGGATCTAATTGTTTTCCAATGATTTTCAATAGTGTTTTGCACGAGTTCAGTTGGAATATTGTCGAAAAGGGAAACCACATCTAAGGTAATCAACACATACTCTTCTGGAATCT
Source organism: Platerodrilus igneus (assembly GCA_036346225.1). Classification (NCBI taxonomy): domain Eukaryota; kingdom Metazoa; phylum Arthropoda; class Insecta; order Coleoptera; family Lycidae; genus Platerodrilus; species Platerodrilus igneus. Next base: position 2,125,149 of record JARFIW010001670.1, read on the forward strand.
TGTATTCATTAATAAAACTTGAAAAATTGAAAGAATCTTTTACGTAAAATGAATTGTCAGTATTGTATGCATTGGTAAGTATGTTGGTAACTATTTCTGCAATTTTGGAAATTAGGTGCTGAAATTGATGAAATTATTGGTCGAAGTGTGAGTGTCGGCTTGTGTATTTTAGGAAGCCCATAAAACTTGGGCGCAACAGAATCATAAATTGTCAATTTTTTTTTTTTTTTGCTTCTTCTGAGGTAATGTTTTTGGATTTTTTTAAGTCTGATATGAGTTTGTTAGCTTTTTGTTGAATGGTACTAGTGGGGTCATTATGTAAAGGAGTATAATATTTTTTGTTATTGACTATATCATTCGATAATTTTATATATACAGTTTTATCCAGTAAAACTGTGACATTGCCATTGTCTGATTGTGTTAAAATTAGGTTTTTGTTGTTTTGTAAAAATGTTAATGAATTCTGGAAAAGTTGTTGTATGTCCGAATGAAATTTATGTGAGTTATGGATGAAGTTCGTTATAATGTTGGTAGTGCGAGCCAAAAGAATATTTTTCGTATCTTCATTTGCTTAGGAAACTATTGATTCTACATCAGCAAGTAGTTGTGGTATATTAATATTTTTGATTGTAGGGATTACACTGAATTTGGGACCTAACGATAAGAATTGTTTCACTTCATTTGGAACATTTACATTAGATAGATTTTTAAACCAAGAATCCTGAACTTTAATATTATTCTTATTTATGTCCCTGAGAGTTTGAAATTTTTTAAGGTTAGAAGTTTTGATTTTGTTGAAAGTCTTATTGTAATAAATCAACATTCTGTTAGAAAATTCAAAAATAATGTGTTGTGGAAGAAAGTTGACGGTTGTTTTTATTTCTTTTAAATGGATTTCTAAAGTATTTAGGTCGTCATGTGTTATTAAAATTTCAAAATTTAGTATTCTTCTCTTTATATTTTCATTAAATCTACACACAGCATTTTTTATCTTGCCTGAATTGGAAACTAAAAGATTTTCACAATACTTTAAATTTTGAACTATATGTGCAGGATACAGATTGTTTGAGCGGCATGCTAATAAAAAGATTTGTCGATTTCTTATAGCTGCAAGTTTTGTTGTAAGGTTGGACCATGTTTTCAGACTGATGGCAGCTTGATTTCCATACTTTGCTCTAATATCTTGATAAAGAGTGTTTAATTAATTTGACAAGTTTGACTGCTTCCCCGATATCTATAGAAAATAATATTTCAAACAGTCGATATATCTTATTTGTATCAAAATATGGGGTTTTATCAAGCCATTAGAGCAAAGTATGGGAATTAGCTGCCATCGGTCTGAAAACATGGTCAACACAAATTGCAGCTGAAAATCGACAAATCTTTGATAACATGCGCTAATCTGTATCCTGCACATATAGTTCAAATTATGAAAATCTTTGGTTCAATTCAGGCATAAAAATGCTGTGTGTAATAAATGAAAGAAAGAATAAATTTAATAACATGACGATCTGAAATCCATTTAAAAATAAAAACGATCAACTCTTCCAACGTGCAATTTTCTGCGAATGTTGATTATCAATGACTTCGGCAAATCAAAACTTACAAAATTTCAAACTCGGGACATAAATGAATGAAGTTCAGGATTGTAAATCTGTCTGTGATGTTCAAATGGTGAGTGTGATGTCCCAAGTCTGTCTGATCAAAATATGACTGCTGATGTGAATCAAGGTTCAGCAAATGAGATCGCATGCTCGCCTGCGAACTTCATCACTCATGTTCGTTTCAGTTATTTGCAAACAACAGCTTGCAATCGAGGCAATGTCACGTTTTACTGGATAAACTGTATTGGTGTCGATGATCGCAACAAAATATGCTCGCGCTGACCGTTCGCAAAGCTCATGTCGAACAAAATCACGTACCTCAGAGAAAAAATTGACGGTTATGTCTGTTCTGGTATGGGCTGCAGCCGTGCTCACTGCCGACCAATTCATCGGTTCGCGCCTAATTCAGGTGCAAAGTTGACCAATGCTGCTGCTGACAATTCATTGCGTGTCTTTCAGTTTTCAGTTTGATCGGATTCAGAAGTATGTTGTAGCAGATGTGGTTTCCGACAATATTCCTGAACGTGCTGGCTATTGAATCGTTGACGCGTGGATCACTGTGCATAAATAAAACAATTTTATCAGGTGGTTGTGTCTTCAACTGGCGTGCTCATGTTCAATACTACTATAAACGACGTGAGGGACTGGCTCTGGTGCTCGGTATGTATGGATGTGTCTGGCATGTTCAGGTGTTCAATGTCATCAAATGCGTCGATGACGTGCGTATTCAAGGAAAGGTGATGGTACTTCGGACAACTTCATCGTTATTCGGTTCACTGTTAGGAAGAAACAACGGCGTCCGTTTGAAGTGCAAATTGAACTGCTGTGTATCGGCGGTTGAGATCGTACTGTCATCGGGAAGATGTTGAACTTTCGATCATCGTCGCAAAATCAATCGTACTGGGAATGGCGGGTTGTGTCGTTATCACCCACTGCAAAAATTTAATCAGTCAAACCTGTATCAGGTGCCCTGATTAATAAATATGTTTGACCTCATCTGAATCAAAAATGCAGAACCATTCGGACGATACATAACGGAATTCTGAGAACCTCGTGTTACGCTCTGCTGCAACTGCACAACTGCATGTTGGATTTGCTGAATCCGTGCCTGATAGTTCTATGAATTATCGTCTAATAGGATCGGCTCTTGGGTCGTGAGTGCCTGTCTCGTGTCAAGCTGTGGACAAGCGTCTGAATGGCTTTCGCCAGACTTCACATAAAGTGACTGTAAGGAATTAAATCTGTGCTTTCTCCGTGTGAACAGGACATTCAATGGTTGCGTAATGTGTTTGAAAGCGTGCGTGGCGATTGTTTGAAATGGTGCTTTGAGATTCTTGAAACAAGCGGATACTCAAATTAGTACATTGTTCTTATTATCCTCGGAACATAGCCTTCATTCGATATTCAGATTTGGACAATTTATGGTTTACATGTGAAATAGAAATGCTAACTCAGGTAATAATAATAATAATAATTTTTAAACCCTCTTCAATCACTGTCTGGTCAGATACCTGTGCGTGGTTTACATGTGCTAGTTTAAACAACTAAATGTTGGCGTCTGTCACTGTTTGAATCTTTAATGTTATTTTATTGTAAACATATATATAGAATTTTGTTCATTATAATATCAAACAGTGAAATTTAATTATATATATATATATATATATATATATACACACATTTGAATGGAGCTAGTAATTGAAAGATGGAATATATAAGATCCCGGACATCTTCAGCTTTCACACCTGATTTATTTACCCATTACACTATCAGGACTGGTAATGGCAGTTGGAAAATTTTACAAATATAGTACGTTACCATACATCAACCATACTTTCAATTACGTTTGGCATTTTTATCAATTATATCTGACGATGTCATGTTCAAATCCTTGCTGGAACCTTATATTTTCCATCTTTCAATTACTAGTTCGATTTCAAATTATCATTTAGGCTTTGTATATAAGTCAAAGTTAGTATTTCATCTTATTAACTAATACATTACTATTTATCAACTTAACTTATGCAATTACGTAATATGTATTGATAATAGTTGGCTTACAGCCATAATTTTGAGCATCCCTCACTGTCTATATCTAACATAAGTCAAAAATTTGACACTGTCAGATTTGATTGACAAAAATGTCAAACGTAATTGAAAGTTAGGTTGATGTATGGCTACATACGAATTTAGATTCGTAAAATTGTCCAATTGTCATGATCAGTCGCGGTAGTGTAATTTGTAGATAAATCAACCGCCAAAGCTGAAGATACAGGTTTGAATCCTGCCTGGAACATTAGATTTTCAATCTTTTAATTACTAGCTCGATTTGAAATGATCATTTAGGCTTTGAATAGTTATTATTTCATCTTAGCTATATATATATTTTTCCGGGCCAACTTGGTTATGTTCCTTTATTTTGCAACCTCCACCCACTCTCCCATCTGAGGCTGTACTAGCGTAGCATTCATTTTCTTTCTTTTTCTACTTTGTTACCATAAGTTTCGGGGAGCATTCCGTTGTAACAAAGCTTATGAATCAAAAAGAGAAAATTTCAAAAATAAAACAGAAAGCTTATCTGAAAATTGAGCAATTTTGTCCCTACATTTATCACGATTACACTTTATCTTTAAACCTGATTACACAAGTTGTACAGCTTCAACCTGGATCTTTAAACATGCTGGTTGATTACTTTGGTAGTATAATTAAAATATTCACATTACGATATGTAGACACATGACATAGAAAACTGATACGTAATATTGTGGCAACCCACAAAATCTAGAGATACATTAACGTACTATAGAATTCACAAGATAGTTGATAATGGGAAACCTGCTTTGCAAACAGAAAAATTTGCTCCCTAAAAATTTAACAACCAAGTGTCCAAAAGGAACATCATATTGAAATTTTGGTCCAATGTAAGTTAGGATGTTTTAGTGTTCCTACCTTTCAAGGCCGTAAGGTTGGCCGGCTTGAGCAATATCTTCCAGTATACATACTGATACCAATTAAAATAAAAACATATTTTTTCAATAACACACAACAAAATAATATTACAAAATTACTAAGGTTTTCTTGCCCAATACTTACCTCTGATGTGCTTGAACACAACTGTCGCAAATATATTCAGAACAATCAACACAATAACTAACAGCAATAGCATCGTCATTGCAACTACTACATTTCATATCACTAGATTTTACAAATCCATTTTCGTCTATACTTGCTAATTCTAATAAAAACTGATTTTCAATAAGTTTTTCCGTGTCACATGGTAAGGTACATAATGCACATTCTACCTGAGCTAAAAATTCAAAAATAAAATAAATAATGTTTTAATTTCATATACCTTTCTCGGTAGGGTTATTCAAATTTTGTTCAAAGAGCTTGTTATTGAGACAACTTCCACATGCATTATGTAAACATTCCAATAGTTTTGGATCATCAGCACAAGTTAAAATACGTTCACAGAAGACGCATTTATAAACAAAGCTTTCAATGGTTGTAGGACTTTCAACATCGCCCTCTTCATTTGCATTGTTACATTCCTCTATACTGTCAGATTTCTCTTCATTTTTAGTAACCAAAGGTATTTCATTTTTTAAAACTTCTTCAACAACATTATCAAGCGTCATTAATTCTTCGACAGGATGTGGGTCAGCCAACCCATCTAAAGAATTTAAAACCAATTTACCTTCTTGGCCCTCATTCTCGTCGTTGGTTCCAATTTGTTGTAAGGTAACAAAGTTCGGTTCCTCCACTTCCTCCATATCCAATGTTTTACTAGTATTACAAATTTTCAGAACTGTATTATTAAATCAATCAAATCAAATCTACTTGTTCATGACAAAGTAATTACCTATTTAAATTACAAAGCCAACTAACTTTATTTTATTTAAACTTATTCATCATTTTGATATCCTTGGATAAATAACAGCCGAAAATTCTTTACCGAACTCGAAAAAAAACTATGTTAATTTTTCCAAGAAATATTAGAAAGAGGAATGTAGGACGCCATCACAACCGCTTGGATTTTTACCTCCATTTTCCCAAAAGTATTTTTCAGCCTGGCCATAAGTAAAACAAAAGAATTAACTGAAACTGATATAAACAACTCTTTGGGCACCTTAAAAATAATTTTATGAAATATTAAACATACTTTTTATTCACTTCCACAAATTTTTAATATAATTTTCTCTTTAGAAGTAAGACGGTCACCTATGCCTATCGATTAACATTCTTTACACTGTTGCCAATGTCACAATGTTACACAAAATAGAAAGTTAAAAAAATTTGAAAAACCAATGGCTAACCTACCGTTAACAGAGAAAACAGTACAAGACAAAATCAATACATACAAAAATAACCAACTATTAAAATATTAGTAATATCTATATCATCTCGAATATGAAGGAATCATTGTGCTAAAAGGCAAAGATATAGTTTACACTTTCGAGCCTATTAAGAACTTCAGAAATAACAAAAATCAACATTTGTTATTTTTTTGTCATTTTACCCTTATATGTACAGTCACTTTCTAGAAATTGGTAATTTATTCATGGCATTTAAATTCACATATTTGCGCGCATATACTTGCTTTACTAGTATATACGCACAACCAGGGCTGTAGACGGGGAGGTTTGGGTAATCCATCACTACCCAAACCCATGAAATCTTCGAATAATTTGTAATTAAATGACTGTTTTTTTAATTACCCGTAACATAAGTAATTTAAGAAACAGACCTATTATCGCCTTAAACTTAACCGAAATAGGTATTATACTATTTGTTATAATAAAACGCGCTACTGTTACCTCCCGTTCGGTGCATAACGTATATAAACCCGTCTGCAGTACCTTGACTAGCATCGGCGGCGAGGGTGAGAAGTCGCCGGATGTGATGTCATTCGTTTGAAGGCGGCTCCGTGCCGTAGTGGTATGTGTGTGACTACTACGCCCAAGGTCTCGGGTTCAAATCCCGACACGGTCCGATTGAAAAATGTTAGGCCAGCATTTTTCACAAAAATACACCGTCGTTCAGATGAGAGGTAAAATGGAGGTCCCGTGTGTGAGTGTTGTCACGCACGTTAAAGATCCTTACCTTGCTTGGAACAGCAAGGGTTCGTCAAAATTCCAAATTTTGCAGGTAAAAAAAACTAGCTTCCTGGCCAATGTAGTACCTTCGGATGGGGCATTGGAAAATCACATGTAATGTCATTCGCTTGAATGGCATTGAACGAGCGGAGTTTTATCTTGTTGTGACTTATGATTGATTTTGCTTATGTTTTGACTTTGATTAGATATCAAGTATCAAATACAATACATAGAGTGCTGTGCTAATAATGAGATGTTGTAGTAAGTGTATTTCTAAATGTTTTACATGAAGTGGTGTTATTAAAAACTGAAAAATGTTTTAAGTTACCTCAAGTACAGGGCACAAACAAACACACACACACACACACACACACACACACACACACACAGACACACATTACTGTGATTAAAGGTCATTCGTAAGTTTGAGAAAATGTGAGAAAGAAACAATTTATTTGATAAGAACGTTTGTGAAATGCACTGTATAAATATATTAATTGCGTTTTACGCATAAACAATAGTTACAAGAAAAGCTTTTTTACATAATTTATAACTAAAAGATCGTATTTTTATATAAATGCTCTTAAAGAATTTCAATTATAGGTAATAACAGAAAACTCGCATGTGTAAATATTCTAAAAGAATTTTCATTTGTAATTAATAACAAAAAAGCGTTGTTTCTAACTGAAATGCGTATTAATTTAATCAATTTAAAGTAATCAAGAATTTAAACCGTTAAACCAAGAGGGTATCAGATATAGTACATTCAATTTAACTTTAAGATGACGTCAAATGTAGTAATGATGTGTTGGCAAGTGTATACAAACAAATACCTAGAATATTGTCATTTAACACAATAAAGGTTGGCAGTTCTGTACGGTGTTGCCACCAATTCCTTTTGCCAATAGGAATATTTCTATATATTTTATTAAATATATTATAATTTAAACTAACATTGGCAATGTAGTATTTTATTCAGTTGTGAATGGACTATAGTAAAATACATAAAGGCGCGTTCCATATAAATTGTAATGGTGAATTAGTCAAATTCTCGAATATACCGGAACATTGACTTCTAAACATATGAACTGTAATAAAATGTATAACAAAACGACGTGTTCAAACGCGAAGGTTTCTTGAACCTGCTAGAATAATTACGACAGAGGAGGCTCGTTGTATTTAAAAACCTAAACAAACAGCCGTAAGAATCAGTACTGAGTAGTATATAGGGAGGGTTCTGGCACCTCCGGAGGCGGTCGTTGACCCCTATCGACATCACATTGCAGACTCATTTCGGTTTATGAGTGACGTCAGGAACCTCACGTGTCTTGAGTAGTTGACATTTGCATTTCGACGTAGGTTATTGGTCTAGGGTAACGTCATCGTTTGGGTTCATTGACATTGGCGTGCAACTTGAGCGGTTGTAGTTGAATATAGGTCATTAACCTCTGTGTTCTGGTTTCTTGTGGTGGAGAAAGTCGCTGACCGTTTTTTCACGCGTATTTTCGCGTAACCCTAAGCTGCTGAAACCGAGGTCAATGACCTGTCAGTGGTAGTTTTGATGATCTTTGGAATCCCGCGCTTATAACAGATGCGTCGACGAGGCAGGCACTTTTTGTTTGGGTTCGCTAGCTTCGGGCGCTTATATTGGAAGACCTCTTGCATCTGACTGAGTAACGATAATCGTGTTTAGTGACATCTCCGAACAATGCTCTTAATCTAGTCAACGCACTACTTCCAATTGTTGTTGACCTAGTAATTTACTGACCTACTGACATACTTCCTAAACTCATTGGCCTAATGACCTGTTTTCGGAAGATTATAAAACTGACCTGGTTTTAGAAGATTGTAAACCTACTGATCTACTTCAGGTCGTGATTGTAATCGGTGCTGCTCCTTTTAACGTACATTCCTTTCTTCTATCACTTCCACTACTTTCTATCAACTTGTATGTATATAACAGAGGTCTTCTGTAAGAAAGTCTAGTGTATTTTTACAAACACGCGATGGCTCACCGTGAAAATGACTTGAGTGCGAGTGGTTGTGCTTCCACTGATATCTCCAGCAGTATACCGCTGCGGGTTATTTCAAACCGTAATTTAATCACCAAATTGATAGCATACCCGTTGAAATTTTGTACGCTGTATCCCTTCAATTTGTTGAAATAGGAATTTGGCCGAACAACGATGCGTTGATCCGGATGGAGAAAGGGGATTACGCAGTGTCATTTCTAAACAAACATATCGACGAGTTGACGCAATGGCAACCAACAGAGATTTACGTCGAGCTTCTCACCTATATGCACAGCGATAAACGCCACATTAACACTCTCGCTGTAACGGTGTTGTGCAAGTTGTTTTGGTAGAAAAGGTGAGAGGCAGATTTATAAATATTCTGATTGGAACATCATTGTCGACAAGTGGTTGGCCAATTCGAATGAACATGTTCCAGTTTAAACGGTTTTTGGACAGGCTTGCGTCGTATATTTTTTGTTGCCAGTTCGATCTGATGGCGGACGGATAGATGGTGCTGGCACGAGATGGCAGTGATGAACGCAGCAAAATATAGGTCGATACTATAAAAGGTGACTTCGGGTATGCGAGTGATCATTTGAAATAGAAAAATGGCCGCCCGGAAGAAAATGTAAAATATTAAAGCCGTATGAAGTGATACAAATGGCAGAGGTATTGAAAACTGGAGTACACGCTAAGCACGCTATCCAGATATTATAAAACAATTGGCGACTGGAATACGGTGGCAATGTTTACGATATCGATTTGGTAAATACAACTATACCTCCAGTGTTGGAAATGGATACTTACGTGGAAGATGACGATTCGGTAACGTTTAAGAAAAGAAAAGCAAACGCTAAAGAAATTGAAAATCGACGAAAGAGGTATCGTAGTAAGGTGCCTGTAAAGCTAGGATGAGTAGTTTGTAACCAGAGACACAATTAAACATATTGCGAAGCATTTTTTAGAAACGTTATATTATCTTACTATAGTATTAAGGAATATTTATGTATGTATAAATAAACAAATCAACACTATTTACTGTAAATGTATAATATAATGTAAATGTATAATATAAAACATAAATAATATTTACCTTTATTAAAAATGAGTTACGGTTATATGTACAAAGCCAATATTTAAATGCAATTACATTTGTAGTTGCGCAATTGAATAACAAATGCCGTGTGGAACGCTAAAAACACTTAAGTGTATTGTTGCAATCCGTTAAGTTATGTAGAGGAATACACCCTAAATCTTCTAGGTTAATAACGCTAAGGTGTCGAAATTCTATTAGTCACCTTAACCGGTTTTCTATACCTTTAACGTAAACACATATTGTTCTGGTAAATATTATGTCCAAAATATGATGGAGACAGCTATATAGTAAGTCGCCATTTTCCCAAGATATGCCGTATACATTTCTGCTTAGCCATACGTTTTGGCACTATTCATTTTAGGCTTTACTTACAATATTGGTTACGGAATTGTACCAAACCAAACGATCGTGTAGAGTGAGGCAGTACGCTGTAGCGTGAACTTAATGTGCTTCCTTTATTTGAAATTCTAATCGTACGTCAACCTCTCCCACATTCAATATTTCGTTTTGATGGGAACAATTGATGACCACAAGTGGGGTGTGCGTTTGAAATTCATTGGGCGCTACTATGGGTTTGCTGATGCCCTCGTAATACGATTGTTGAAACTGTGCATACATTTCATATAATATAGAATAGCGATTGTTATCGTAGTCAATGTTAAGGTTATCTTAACGATTATCAAAATTCGATATAGCTGCCTCATTAGTCCTACTCTTAATAAGAATAAGCTCCTGTTTGATATTCAAAAGAATTTTCCGGTAGTCTTCAGCAAACCCTAAAACCATACACAAAAGAATGCATTCGTTGAAATGACCATTAGCGTCAACAAGTTCAAGTTTATCGATGGGGGACCAATCGGCGTTTTCAAAGCGACGGTTTTCACTACAATCGTAGGATAGGAAATTTTTTATAGTTGTACACCTGGATTACGAACGCGGTCAATAGCGTTTCCGCCAAGTTCATAGCGAATTTCATAAAATAAAAATAAAACTCCGTTGTTTACAAAATCGGCTGTAGCTGAAACATCACTATCTGACTTATTCATTGTACCTTCAATATAAATTACGCTGTCCCTTGGTGATGTATAGACATCTTCGTTTCCTATTGAGATTCTTATAACATCGTTCTTCTCATACGTGGTATTGGAGTATGGTGTATGCGTGTGAATGGCGGCATTGATGATGGCCGCATCAAATATAGCACGTAGAATAACATTTAGTATATTCTTATCCATTTAAGCGATGTTGCACTTTTAGTCTTAACGTTTCCAGAAATTTAACGTTTTCTAATGGTAATCGGTGCACTGGTGGCATTCGACTGGCAAAACTGCTGACAATGCGTCCATTAACAGGTTTCTGTGGCATATGCTTGTAGCGTAGAATCATCGCTTACAGACGCTTTAGGTAGTCTGATCGCGATGGTTTCCCGATTTGGTCGACTATTTTGACAATGATGCGATCGAATGTTCGTGTATTAAGTGGCATATAGGTGACCTTTACGGGATTTTCAATAATCTCATAACCTGCGACAACTGCGGAAAAGAATTGATGCAAAATATGTACAGGTTTACTATTATGACACGATCCTACCACTAGATTACATTCTATACAAATAGAATTAATTGGAAAGACCTGTACGGGATGGTCTGATATAGCAGTAGTGAGAGCCGGCAGCTTACGTTTCTCAAAACCCAGCAGTGAAGCAAGTGAATTTGGTTGTGTAAAATCCAATACACCTGATACTTTGATTTGAGTATGTAAACTGGCTCGAATATCGATGAGATAACGTTTAGATGTAGTGCGTTCACGTGGATCGTTCAGGTTACGTCGTAAGAACTGTTAATGTCTGCCGCTTCATATCTTCCTTCTGGTAAAGTAAACACGATATCGTCAATATAAAATTTATTGTTTGCCGCCGTTACATTGTGAATTGAAAAATACGTATTAGAATTTGTAAAGTCCAATAACATACTCACGCTCCAATTGCGGAGGTAGGAAACCACCAGTTTTGAGTACAGGAATTACATGTGGTATATCACGAAACTCATCTGCTATGTCTTTGATTGGTGTTACTGCAAGTTTTGCAATTTTAATAAGATCGGTCGGACGAACGTTTTTAATGCGTTCCCAAATGGTACGTATTAAACGCTTGAACGGTATACCACTCCCTGTACGTAAACGTCAAACACATTGTTTTCGTTTACACCTCGCCGTTTTCTTGCGACAACCGATACCAAGCTTAACTTTGACGTTCATTACAGAATCAACTGCAAATGCAGCAAGTTTTTCACCTAACGAAGTGTCGGGTGTCGTACGACGTTTTTGTGCTGTTTCAGCAAGACGTTTATCCGCTTAGTGTCGGAATGTTAGGTCTGGATAACGATCGTGGGCAACATCGTATACTTTGCAGGCTTCGTCTAATGGTAGACGACGTGAAAATCAAACAGGAACTCATAAAAGTACGAAAGGCAGTCAAGAGGAAATTACAGGTGTTAAAAGTAGGTGTGGCCGAACAAGAGCTTGCATTAAGTAAAGCCTTTGCACCTATTACGAAAGGTTTACAAACACTGCAGACCGGCCTGCTAAAAATATTAAACAGGAACCAAGACCGAAAGCCAGCACTGGTCACTAAGCCATCATGACGTACAATCTACTTCTAAAAGACGCCCTAAATTTCTCGATCGGGTGCGCAGTTCCACACCAATCGCCGCACCACAAATAGAGGAGGCATGGGAACATAATCCTCCTAGCCAAGCCCTGCCTATAGAGTCCACCTTCGAAGAATCGGAGAATAACGGCAACATTCCAGGGACGCAGATAGCATATGAACGGTACCTAAACAGCGAAGAACATCCAACCTATTTACGAAAATTTTTACCGACAGTAAGATACTATGTGGATAATCTGCTATCCGACTTTATTCGTAATTATAACAATGACACGGAAAACTTATGCGGAGATAAAGTGCGTTTTAATCCGGAGACAGAAAAATTAATGATTGGTGATTCGGACATTATCTTCGGGATTGGTGAAAAGGTGTGTGTAAAACGATTTTGCTACAATGGTTGCAAAGTACTGTACGAGCAACTGTTCCTTCTTAACCTTTTGGGTAAATTCTCACTTAAAGAAATTAACGATTATGCAGACATTAAAAAAAGAAGTAATGTAATGTATAGCCTACTACAGCAAACTATCAATCCCTGATTTACTCATGGATTATAACAAGAAACCACTGGAATATGTATACTTTGATGATCCCAACAAACTGTGTGAATGGTTCAATCTTCTGGTCACCTCACAAGATGCAGGTAACACCGGTAACACCAACGAAATTACATCTATCATGGAAGAATTACGCGAATTGCGAATAATAGCGTAGACAATGTGTCTTTTTATTCATTATCGCGATGGTTAACGACAAGTTTCGTATATTTCTTATGATGATGATTACTACGATTTCTAGAATATAAGAATGGCCACAGAAAGACGATGATGCAGTCACAAAAGCGTTTTTACAAACTCGGTTAGCAACGTATCGCCAACAAGAGAGCGAACCAACGTTAGGAAGTGGTTCCACTATTCATCAGTATATAGACACGCTTATGAAGCAGACAACAGACCGTATTACGACACAATTCTCGCGCGACTTTAGCCAGTTTGAAGAGACGATAAATAAACTTGTTCCTGTCACTGTGAACGTTGCCGTTGCACGGATCGTAACCTAACGAGTAGATGATTCTTTGAATACAAGACATTAGACATTAGACGCTGGTACTCAAATAGTGAAAACGCAATTTAGAATAGACATGACAAGCAAAAATTCAACAACTGCCAGCAAAACTCAAAAAAGTACACATATAACCGTCAACCGTACACACGTACACTACTAGCTTATGTCCGTAAAGAACCAAATCGTTAACGAGTTACAAAAGTTTGCTCGAATTATAGTTCCTAGAAAACCTGTAATAACAAAAGAATTAAACGAGCTGTTTCAAGCCAATTTGGTGGAAACGATCCCATATGCAAAAATGAATAAAGAATTTAGATACATTTTAGTTGCTATTGACATATTCTCTAAATACGTATTGGCCGTACCGCTTAAGCGCAAGACGGGCAAAGCTGTTTTAAACGCACTGCAATCAATTTTTTACAAAGATCATCGTTTTCCATGGCACATTCGAACAGATTCAAGAAAATAATCTTAAAACTCAACACTTAAAGCTTTAATGAAAAAAAATGAAATTATATATTATAGCGGGTACAGCAATCAAAAAGCTTGCGTAGTAAAACGCGTCAATTGTACCTCAAAGTCAAAGATGTGGAAGCAATTCAGTTTGAATGATTCGTATCGATGGCTGAATATACTAACCTCATTTGTCGCTGCATATAACAACACAAGCATCGAACAATCGGTATGCGACTAGGAGAGGTGTCAAAACGCAGAGAACGCAAACTTTTGAACACAGTATACAGTACAATCAAAACAATAAACGTAAAGAGTCAAAAACTTGCAATTGGAGAGTATGTTCGCGTTAGTAAGCATAGAGGTCAATTTACTAAACGATTTACACCAAATTGGTCTAATGAAATTTTCACAGTGGTAACAGTGCATTTCACTAACCCCTTAACATATTATTTACGCGATAGTCGAGGACAGCTAATATTAGATGGCTTCTATGCGGAAGAACTTCAACTAACACACCATGTCAAATGGTTATGTTTAGATTTTAGTCATAATTCTTGGATTGATAAAAATAATATTACTTAGATCTGCTGTTACGTGTTTGTTTACTATCATATGTTATGCATCTATAAAACGATTTTTTTTACTGTTACACACTTTATTATACCCACGCACAAATGATATCTTATGTACTCAACTACTACTATACTAGTTCTACGTCAGTAAAGTTGTTTATAATTCCTCGTACCCGAAGCGCAAAACGTTGATGTAATTGATTGCTGTTCTTTTGGTTAAACTCGAGCATTTCAGTATTCGTGAATATGTGTGAATAACAAGCAGGTAAAAACACGTTACCTTCTTGTAACCTGGCCAACAACTTCTCTAAACGACTAAATTTGTGCGGTCGGTGCGGCGGCAAACAAGACCATTGCGCGCTTAAATAAGTGGCCTGAATATCAGGTGGCTACTCATTTCCGTTTTCTGGTATCACAAGTATTGCTGCGGTTCAAAAACTAAGTGGCGCTTACAGACATTTTAATTTAAATTTTATGCGCATGCGAGCTCTGGTACAAATATGCTTTTTCTCTTTATTTATCTTTTTGAATTTTTGAGGCGATTATTGCGCTGTTTGATCACATCAAGTTTCATTTTAATATTAGGATTAGAGGATTTTTGAATCCAGTAAGAAAAGCTTATTTCAAATCTTAAATTTAATTATGTTCTTATATTTAAAGTTTCATGATTGTATTTTCTCACGAACTATAGGACAATAACACCCTAATTTACTGCATGTATTCATGCTAAGCACGCTTATATCAGGGAAACAAATATGAAGTGGTTACCATGATTAGCCATGAGAAAAGTTGTATGGAGGGGATACTAAAGGCTCTTGCAAACAAGGGTATTTTAAAGCAAGAGACTTTATTACAAGTTACCGAACAAATCAAACGCGGGCGAGCTGTTCCTTTCGTATCCTTGTTCCTTTCCCTTTAATCAGCTAATAACTATATTATGTTCCGTTCACGCACTTCGCAGCCAGAATTTGGCGAAACAGAAAAAGCTAATTTCACGCGACGATTACCAAGCGGAGGCTGCCTTTGGCTTCAGCGAATAAGCAGGTAAGCCCTGGGTTTATTTTACTTGATTAGCTTTACCTGTGGCGCCAATAATTGCAACCAAATTTCAGGCGAAATAAATTACGCCCAGGATCAGTAATTGACGTCATGAATAAAACGTAATACAATATTTACCAGAGTGTTATATTATAGTCTACAGATGTACAAGATTATTCTCTAGAAGACAAATAATAAGCCACAGAATTTAATCACACTATATTTTTTCATAGATGAACCTTTTAGAACACTTTGAATAAACAAAATTTTATTCTAAACAACAATAGGGATTTTACTGCATTTAAAATGATTTAAAAACTTATATTATTAAAGGCCTTAAATTATCAGTTTTAAGATAATCACGAGAATATTTAAGACTTAATTCTTATAGTTCCTTATAAAAGATTTGTTGCCTGGAAATCCTGGAAATGACACACGTTATTATAATTTTTCTGAGTGAAGTTGTGTCTCATGCAGCGCGCGACGTCAGTTAGCACTCTGAACGCTAGTGTTCTGAGGGCCCATTCTTGAATATGTCCATTCCTGAACGTACACGCTCCTGTACGTGTACCTCGGGAACGAATACTACACAAAATACTGATTCTAGAATTCACTCGTTAAGGTTTTATAAACGAGGGCACAGTTACTGTTCGCAACGTTCCCACGAGTTTTGATAGGTTATTTGCATTTCACTCATACACATGACAAACATTTTTCGTTTTTGCTTAAGAATTTTGTCTTAGACATAACCACAAAACACATATTGTTTTGTGTACTTTATGTTTATAGTCGAGCATAAATTCAAATTGTTACCCGAATTGAATTTTGTACATATATTACGTGTCATAAAAAAAATAATTAAAATTCGTTGTTTTTAAAGTAATTCTTGTTATCAGTTATTAATAAATCATTAATTTAAAAATGTAAGAAAAGATGTTTCTAAATGTCTTCTAAATTATTCATACCTAAAAGATGTTTGACAAATTAACAATGTTTATCCTTGACCTTATGACGATCCCATTCGTTTATGACGTCACGAACGTATCCTTTCAGTAACGAATGGATTCGAAATTCACCCTTCTGGTTGTTAACATATCTAAATAACTGAACCCAAGCTTTATCGGTGAAGAAAGTACTGTTCTGCGTATTACCCGCATCGTTTCAAGTGAATCTCTTAAACCACTGAAAATAAGCGACGTATTTTTTTAAATCCAAAGGACGCAGTTCTTGCACTACTCGATCTTGGTACTTTTGTGAAAAATGTTCGCCTAACATTTTTCAAGCAGTCCGTGTCGGGAATCGAATCCAGAGCCTAAGGTTTAGTAGTACACGCAAACCAACGCCAGAAAGCGAGTTTTATTTTCTCTGGAAAATTTGGAATTTTGCCGAACCCTTGCTGTTCCAAGCAAGGTAGAGATCTTTAGCGTGCGTGAAACACTCACACACGGAACCTCCATTTTACTTTTCATCCAACCGAGGACGTATTTTTGTGAAAAATGCTCGCCTAACATTTTTCAAGCGGACCGCGTCGGGATTTGAACCCGGAACCTTGAGCATAGTAGTCACACCCCTACCAACTACGCCACGGAGTCGCCTACTCAATATGGTCACAAATTCAGACGTTTAGTGGCTCTAGGACAGATTGAATAAGATGCTCTAAGTTATTGAAACAACCAACGAATTGATTTACCAGGAGATGGATTCGGACACGGTCCGTAAATTCCGGTGGTAAAACATCAGTATAACGTTTTTAAGACCTATCATTGACACTTCCTGTTTCACGAAAGAATCTCACAATATCATTCACTGTTATTCTCCCTGAATATGGATATTAGTGAAATTGTCGTGTAACAATTCAACGTGCCGCTTGTAAGTTTTTTACCACGATGTAAACTTCCAGTAATAATACCCTCTGATCTTACGCGAGTTTTGTGGTGCGTAGTAGACTGCCTAACACAAGGGCATGTGAGCTGAGGACCGCATGTGTTGTTTCTACACAGCGTTCGCCAAGGACAACGCTCTATGCTACAACATCAACACAGAATTAATTATTACTTTTACAACAAACTGCATAAATATTTATGGTTCTGACTTTGAATCATTCTATATTTTAATGTACATTCTATTTTTAAACTTTTCTTATTGTAAATTATTTACTTGTCCTAATGATCTACTTTTGTACTTTTTCTTTATTGGATATTATAATCGTTTCGTAAGTAATACAATACCAACATATTTTCAAAAGACAACATTATTTGATGCCAATTTCAAAATCAAAAACTGTAAATTGACACTTTTAACTTTGTTTTATATTAATAATCATAAATAAATTTATGTAATGTAACGGTAGCTGTAGTAGTTGCCGCTGCTGACAGTAAATATAACCTATATTATCAAGTAGCTAGTTTTAGTTTTCCAATTCCAATCTGTCATTTAGAATATACATTTTATTTCTGAAATTGATCGAAACTAATTTGTATTATATATGTTACAAAATATTAAACTGTGAAAATTGTTTTGAATTACATTTCGGGATTTATCACGGTACGTGTATTACTATACTAAGCAAATTTATAGTTTCTTACTAGTTGCATGCATTTGGTAAAATTGCTTTCAAGTTGCGACCACATTGTCGAGTTTCATAATACGAAATGCTTAAAAATTTGAGTACCAAATTTCCTGATTTCTGTATTGAGTTAGATGGTTAACTGTTACCATATCCTTGTCGGAGAAAAAGGTAGATATGTCCAAAATTTTTATGTATATTGGTTTTTAAGGAATTTCTTTAAGTTAAACTGATTTTTAACAAGTGCTAGAACGTGCGTTTTTTTTTAAATGATTAATTTTACCAGTTTGTCATATTGTTGTCTAGTTATTTGTCCCATCAAGTTGCATAACATCACATTGATAATGACAACATTAAGCCTTTATTGCATTTTCATTGTATTCAAGGTTTGCTTAAAAATCCAATTATGTTAATGCTATTTTATCAGTTGCTTACCATTTCTGAGATATTACATGAATAATCAAGTTTTATATACATTACGACAACTTGCTGTAGTAACCTTAAGGCGGCTCCGTGGCGCAGTTGGCATGCATGTGATTACTATGCCCAAGGTCCCAAGTTTAAATCCCGACATGGCCCGCTTAAAAAATGTAAGGCGGCATTTTTTATAAAAATATGCCCATATTCGAATGAGAGGTAAATGGAGGTCCTGTCCCATGTTTCAATGTCGTCACCCAAGTTAAAGATCCCTATCTTGCTTGGAACAGCAAAAGTTTCGGCAAAATAAAAAATTGTCCAGGTAAAAACCACTCTCTTCCTGGCCAATGTAGTACCTTCGGGTGGAGCATTGGAAAATCAAATGTAGTGCAGTAACTCGTGGTGTAGTTGGTATGCGTGTGACTAGTATGCAAATAGTTCCTGGTTAGAATTCCAACACGGTCCACTTGAAAAATATTAGGCGAGCATTTTTCACAAAAATACACCCTCATTCGGATGAGAAGTAAAATGTAGGTTTCGTGTGTCAGTGTTGTCACGCACGTTGTAGATCCCTACCTTGCTTGGAACAGCAGGGTTCAGCAAAATTCAAAATTTCCAGGTAAAAAAGCTCGCTTCCTGGCCAATGTTACATCTTCAGGTGGAGCAGTGGAAAATCAAATGTAGTGTAGTAACATAAACAACTCTCACCTGCTATCTTGCTTATTGTAATTGAAGTTATTGAGAATGATACTGTACTTGTATAGCACAAATACTAAAGAGTTTCTGCATATTAATGCACTTGTTGCACTTTTAAAATTATATTTACTTTGCTAGAACCATGTTAAAATCAAAGAGAAAATGTATTTCTCTAGAGATAGTGCAATACAGTGTTTGTTTATTGAAAAAGAGATAATTAACAATGGAGTGTGTTACGTGTAAAATATACTTTAAGTTCATGAATTTTAAATTGCCCTGAAGGGCCATGAACCCTGCAACAATATAAGGGCGCGTTGGCTAACTGCAGTGATGTGGGAATCGGTTCGTATGAAAAAATTATAAAAATAGAAAAATTGGAAATAAAAATAATAAAGAAACAAAAAATTATAAATAAAAGGACTTTTGCTACAAAAAACTACATCACACTATCACTTACCCTGAAAGACTTTTCTATTTGTCTTAATTGAGTCTGTCACAGCACTCCTTTTTTGTTATTATTCCTACATGGAAGACGGTTATTTCACATAGGTCTTCCCTGCATCGATTTCCTAAATTTTATCATCTTATATTTAGCTTTCTCAAAAATACCTTAAAAACACATTAATTTTATCATAATCAAAGAAATTTTTCAAAATACAATGCCTCTTCCAAATAAGACTCCATCACTGAAGTAACTGAATATTCTCTACAAATGTGTCTGTTTACCTAGTTTTTTTAAAATAAATTCCAATAAAAAATTTAACCTAAACTTAAACTCTATTAACTTTAAATAATTTCAATAAAAAATGCAAATATACTTTCCTTAAAAGAAAAACGTACATTTTTTAACCTCACTCTGGCCAAATGCTACTAAATGAAAAAATCCTAGAAAGACCTCAAATTTAATCCATCAACAAAGCTATCATCACACCAAATTTCCCTGTTTCCAATATTAAATTGCATGACAGTATCTGGAAATGTTAATAACAAACTACTTTTGTTAAATTCTCATTATATAAATACCAACCATTTTACATTTTTAAGCCACATGTAAATTATAATGAAGTATAAACATAAAAACTTATATTACTCGCTGCTTACATTCCAATCTTAAATCTGAGAATGTTTAAAGACCTTTAGTGTTTCAATTTCAGCTAACCAACTCCCCCTAATTCAACACAATCCACTTATTTGAGCCATCTATGCAGGCAGCCCTTTTATTATGGCATGCACGAGTTTTTAAAATCTCACGCACGGAAAAACATTCCTCGCTAAAGCTGCAAGCGAAGTTCTATGAAAGTTCATGCATCATTTTAAATTTTTCCCCGAGGAGAAGGCTACGTTACATACTTGAAGCTGGTTTTGTTCAACTTTCTACTATTCGCCCACAATACCAATTTCTCCATTTTAAACTAACTTCTCTCAATTTTACTCTGAGTTTTACTTTTCATCTCTTAACTTTCCGCCCTACCGAGTCCTACAGCGCGGTTTGCAAATAATTAATTCCCATTGTCCATTGGATGTATTTATTGTCATTGAAGTCCCTTTCTATATGTTGTCGGTGTTTTTATCATAGTAGCCTTCCTACTGGGTTTATAGAATGAATGCCGGGGAACGTACTTGTTGTATCCTGTGATTTATCTAGATTAATATTTGTTTCCTTCTGTCTTTGCACTATAAAATGAATATTGCAAGATATGCATCAAATGATTAAATCATCTGCAATCTGATATCTGTAAATTTCCCCTACTGAAATATTTAAAAGAAGCTCTTATATTTGAGATGGATATAAATGAATTCACTATTATTTCATAATTCGAATGTTTTCTTTAAATTGACATGCTTCCAATATGAAAATTTACAGTTATAAATGTTTTGTTTGCATTTTTGTGGTTTAAATGAGTTAAGCACCTAAATTCCGTTCCAATATGTATTTAACAGAGATAAAACAATGCTTTTGTGGTTTTTAAGTTTATGATTTTATTAGAACAACAATTTTACTGCAATGTCGTGCTTACTGAGTACACAACTGTATATGAAATTAGAATATACAGGGAATATTAAGTTGTCCGTTCAATATTAATTTTCTTCTTTTTTGCTTCTGGTTTTTGTTTAACGTGACCCCAGAGCCTTACAAGTATTTTGTGATTTCAATCAGTACTATTCGTGGAGGAAAAATGGACATACATGCTAGTGTAAAATACACATTCTGGTTTTGCCTCTTATACATGCAAAAACTTTTAAAATTTTTGTTGCCCTGAAATACATTTAGGCTGCATAAACTTAGCTCTCAAAGTAACAGCTGCAAATCATAATGTACAACATCATCGCTGATTTAATTTGCGTAGATTGTATAGACTTAGTTTTCTAATTCACAAATTGCATCCAAATTTTATTTGACATGTACTAAAATTAGTACCCATGTAAACAGTATTTTAGATTTACTTTTAGTTAAATTTGTCTCGATGAAATGAATCGGCAATGTTTTGGTGTAGATCACTAATTTTCGTAACGCATTTAATATTTTGTTGATAAATACCACTCAGAGTAGCTTTCTGTGGCGACGAAGCATACACAAGTTTTGAAGGCTTACATTTCTACAGTACAAGAAGGATTTGGTCATTCTACACATGTTATGCATAAAACTATGTAAACTTCTACTATTTGTGTGATCTATAGCAATTTTGCAGTTATGTTGTGGTAGAGCACCAGGCAATTTGTGATGATCCTTAGAAATTCTTATAATCACATTTCATTTTAACAATTTCTGTATAGGATTATGTTATTCTCTTTAAGAAATATAATTTATAGGTTGCTATAATTTTGATCTAAGGTAAAATTATTTTGTATCTTATATGGTCTATATTCAAAGGTTCTCAAATTATATGTCAGTGTTTAAAGGTTAGAGATGATGTCATCATTGTAATTAGTACAGTTGTGGTCCAGTTGTTTTGATTAATAAGGTATTATTCTGGTGCCAGATGATCTCATTGTCTGAGCACAGACAGGTCATGTGTTTTCTGCTGATTTAAATAAATGGAAAATCCCCGTTTTTGATTCTAGGTCCATAATACGTAAATTTAAGTAGAGATATAGATTAGATGGGAAAAACAATACAAGGTATGTTCATTTTATATGCTTAATTCATCTGTCCGAAGTTTGCCCAGAAAGTCTTGAATGATTTTAGTAAGGGTAGATCAATTTTTTAGAGGGCACTTTCGTACATAACATCCAAACCATCAACATGTCGCTTTGGTAGGTGAATTATCTTTGACTAGATGTTATCAAACAAGGCTAATCAGTAGTCGAATTATGTTCAGATAATGCCCTTCATTAATGTAATGGTATAGTTACAGTTTTGCTCTAGTAAATTATTGTGCAATTACGCAGCAACGTAATTGAATATTCAGGTTAGTTAAAATTTGCTTTTAGCTTTTTAATTAGCCTTTTTAAATAGGTTTGCGTGTTTTTATGGTCAGGTTTGTTTTATGTTTAAGTAATATTACTTGATTTTTCAGGTACACTTTTAAGCCAGAATCACTCTCCTGATCTCAGATTTTGGCATCCACTTGTTATTCTTTCTAGGGCTTTTCCTAGAAATCCTGTTAGATTATGTGACGATCAAGATATTTCTCGATCAAGACATATTTCATACCCGATAGCATTCTGGAACCTACTTCAAACACTTACACTACAGTCCCACTGTGTTAGTAGTCGGCAACCAATTTTATTAGTACAGTCGAGGCTTTTGGTATTTTACTGAAACGGGATTTTTAGTGGAGTACTTCACCGAGTTTTCTGTGGATTACAGACTACATTTTCTGAGGGCCAAAATTGTACGTATCATTTTAGGCATGTCTGCATTCAAAGTGGTAAAAACGCATGTGCCAACAGTGGGTTACTTAATATTTTAATCAACATTAAAATACCATGTTACAGTCAATCTTAATGAAGTGTTTCCAATTTTGGTAAAAATATAATGATATGCAAATCAGTAGTCTGTACAAATTTAGTTCATTCTTGCTAAAAAACGATGTTGCCAAAAGTGAACTAATGTAAAAATTTAAATTATATGTTAGAATGATATCATTGGCTCTTAGCTGGTTCATGTCGAAGAGTCTTACATAAATTGATTTATATGCTTATGGATGGACCTAATGTAACCCTGAAAACACGAAGCTTAAAGCTCATAGTAAAATAACTGGCACAGAAGAAGATGTACAAATTTTAGATATTGACACCTGCAAATTGAATTGCAATCAACTGGGTGGCCTATAGGAATTGTGTTATTGTTTGGTGATTTTCCATCAACATGAGCAAGTTATATTGATCATTGCGTTTTCAGAATGTACCAAAAAGTTTAGTATAGTAGAATATTTGGAAAATGGTGGTTTTACAGAGGGCATTTGATAGTATGGTTGCACTTTAAAAGTGAATTAGTACTGTTACACCTTTTGGCTGCACAAAGTTTTCATTTTAATACTAGGAAAAGATTTTTTAATCCCAAATAGGAGAGCTTTTTTCCATGATTAATTTAATTAGATTACTATATGCAAAGTTTGTGGTTTCTGGGTTCATGTGAATTGAGGTCGAGAACCCGTAATTTATCGATGTATTCGTTTAAGCATGCATTTTCCCAGGCCAAAGGAATGCGTGGTTATCCCACTTAGCCAATAAGAACAGTTTTTTATGGTGCGAACAATGACAAGTTTATGAGAAAGACGAGTTTTAAATGAAACCCAACTGTCAAATACCATGCAATATCATAGTATTGAACACGAGTGCACGTTAATTGCAGGAAATGTACCTGTGAAATCTTTTGCCTGTCCATATCTAATCCCCACAAGTATCTGTTCACTAGGTAGGGCCAATATACTTCGCTGCAAGAATATTGGACCAAATATAAGAAACGGACCTCACGAAACCCTGATCTACCTGAAGACGTCTGCGGTGCTTTTTGGTTGGAAGCGACAAGCAAAGGATACCTTGGCAACACTACATTTGATTTTCCAATGCTCCACTCGAAGATACTATATTGGCCAGGAAGAGAGTTTTTATTTACCGGAAAATTTTGAATTTTGCTGAACCCTTGCTGTTCCAAGCAAAGTAGGAATCTTTAACGTGCATGGACCCCACACACACATA
This sequence comes from Platerodrilus igneus, assembly GCA_036346225.1. Lineage (NCBI taxonomy): Eukaryota > Metazoa > Arthropoda > Insecta > Coleoptera > Lycidae > Platerodrilus > Platerodrilus igneus. The sequence continues at coordinate 2,149,580 of JARFIW010001670.1, forward strand.
CACATACTCGCACGCACACATGCACGTGCATGCACATGCGTATGCACCCACACATGCACACACGCACCCATGCATGCATGCATGCACACACACACAAACACACGGAGGGCTTCTTTTTGTGTAAAATGCTCACCTAGCATTTTTCAAGTGGTCCGTGTTGGGATTTCGAACCCAGGACCTTGGGCATAGCAGTCACATGCATACCAACTACGCCATGGAACCGCCTTACCTTAGCAACAGCTATTAATCAAGGTAAGCCTGTTGTATATTTTTTGATTACTTTCTGGCATGTAAATCTGTGACCGTTTGACAACAATAATTTGCAACCACATTTGGAGCGAAATAAAGTATATTTGGTATTAACGTAATAATTTACACCTAGCTGATAACATAATAGTACAATTGGAGATTTAGATCTTGCTATTCAGACTTACCAATCAAAAGTGGTATTCAATTCTTCTTTTTTTGTGTTAAATTATAGTTTTTATTTTTTGTCAAAATTCAAGACAATCAATCTCTACTACAACTTTTTCATTATGAAGCATAACGAAGAAACAATTAATCAAGAAGGTTTTAAGTACAGCCATCAACATTAATAACCCCAAAAATTTACCTTTCTCAGTATAAGTTGAATTAGAGCTTTGTGCATCCCCAGCAGTGATGAAGGTAAAGAAAATGATGAAGCAGTATAGATGTTAGTTTTCAAAAGAGACTGTTCATCAGTTTTTATCTTCCCTTTTTAAAAACTTGTGTGAAAAGATTTCGCTATAATAGAATTAGTCAAACGTGCAATAAGTTTTCTCTATATGTAATGATAAGTGGGAATTTAGAAACAATAGAATGCTCATAGTATTGGAAGTTGTGTAAAAGCAGCATTTCAGACAAAGGACTGTGGACACGATCCAAACCTATAATACATATTATTAATCATGCTGTGAAATCCTGACAATATCACATTTATTTATTTTTAAAGTTCTTTTTTGTTCTTAATCTTCTTTGGGAATTAAACCACTCATAGTTTTTAAAATCAACTTTATTTACGTTTTGATCCATGACCTAGGATCGTTGTCAAAATAATAAAAACTTTAAGTTTAACATTTATGACATAAATTGAAGGTGACTTTGATTTATTGATGTTTGAAATATTTGGTTTGAGTACACTAAGCAAAAATTTTTAAAGTTTAAAAGAATGATTGCCTTCAATTTGTGTTGCGACCTGGGATCGACTTTCTTTATGTAGCCAATAAGCTTAACGTGAAATCAGCTGATTAATTTTTATTGGTGAATTTTATATAAATTCAATAACTTGGAATTGGAAAACATTTTTTAACATGTTTCTATTTATACAATTGAGAGGATGGTTATTAAAGAAGTGTGCGATTGTGTTACTGTAAGGCTTAAGCAGTCGTTTTTTTTATATTTATTTTGATAGGGAAAAATCATTATGATTTAAGTTACCTCTTTGGTAGATTTTAACATGGTTCTGAGGCGACCCTATGGCGGGTTTACACTTGTCAGATACCAATGTTGTTCTATGAAGTTTGTATATGGATCTGAGGCGACCCTATGGCGGGTTTACACTTGTCAGATACCAATACTGTTCAACGAAGATTGTATATGGTTTTGAGGTAACCCTATTGTGGGTTTACACTTGTCAGATACCAATGCTGTTTTACAGGGGTTGTTAATATGCTTATTTTTATGTAATTAGTTATTTTATGTATAAATAGAAATCATGTATGTAGGCTGTATTTCATGTTAATATTGCAAGGAAAAACCAGGAAAAACTTGCAATGCTACCCAGATATTGTGGGCATTTGATTTTCATTTGTTATTTCTTTTAGTAATGGAATCCATTGTTTACTGAAAGTCACGAATTCGTTTGCAACGCAGTTATTTTGATGTAGGGTTATATAAGCAGCTTCTTTGATTTTGCGTTTTTGGTGGTTTTCTTCTTTGTCGATAATTTTTGCGTCCTCCCATTTTATTTTATGACTGGGGTCCCGTGCATGTTGACAAATCATGGATTTTTTAAATTTTCTATTTTTTATATATGATTTATGTTCTTTTAATCGAACTTCAAATGGTCTGGAACTTTCTCCTATATAAAACTTGTTACATTCGCACGGTATTTTGTAGATGCAGTTTTTTGAACTTTGTATTGCGTTTTTGGGTTTTGTTTTTGTTAATTGTGCTCTTAGTGTATTGTTGGTTCTAAATACTATTTTAATTCTAAATTTGTTTCCTATTCTTAGGATTTTTTCGGAGAATCCTTTTATGTATGGTATTGAGAGCATTTTTTGGTTTGTATCGTTGTTTTTGTTTTCTTTTTCTTTATTTTTAGGGTTTTTATTCATTTCTTTCTCTATTATTCTTTTAGGATATTTGTTTTCTATTAGTGTACATCTGATTAGGTCTTTCTCTTTCTTTAAAATTTCTTCGTTTGATGATATTAATTTTGCTCTATCATACATGGTTTTGATAATTCCTCGTTTAAACCAGTGTGGGTGGTTTGAATCGAACTTTAAGTATCTGTTTGTGTGCGTTGGTTTTCTGTATACTGATGTATTAAATGTTGTATCGTTTTTGCTAACTAGAATATCTAAATACTGAAGTTTTTTTCTCCACAATAGGGTTACCTCAAAACCATATAAATCTCCGTTGAACAGTATTGGTATCTGACAAGTGTAAACCCGCCATAGGGTCACCTCAGATCCATATACAATCTTCATAGAACAACATTGGTATCTGACAAGTGTAAACCCGCCATAGGGTCGCCTCAGAACCATGTTAAAATCTACCAAAGAGGTAACTTAAATCATAATGATTTTTCCCCCTCAAAATAAATATAAAAAAACCACTGCTTAAGCCTTACAGTAACACAATCGCACACTTCTTTAATAACCATCCTCTCAATTGTATAAATAGAAACATGTTAAAAAATGTTTTCCAATTCCAAGTTATTGAATTTATATAAAATTCACCAATAAAAATTAATCAGCTGATTTCACGTTAAGCGTATTGGCTACCTAAAGAAAGTCGATCCCAGGTCGCAACACAAATTGAAGGCAATCATTCTTTTAAACTTTAAAATTTTTGCTTAGTGTACTCAAACAAAATATTTCAAACATCAATAAATCAAAGTCACCTTCAATTTATGTCATAAATGTCAAACTTGAGGTTTTTATTATTTTGATAACGATCCTAGGTCATGGATCGAAACGTAAATAAAGTTGATTTTAAAAACTATGAGTGGTTTAATTCCCAAAGAAGATTAAGAAGAATGCTAAACAAACCACAACAAACATACAGGGAGTATTCTTTTTTGTGTTAGTCAATTTTTAACTTGTTTTTTATTTTTATTACTTTATTTTTAATTAATTATTGTTGTTTTCCAGTATATGTATATAATATTAGTCTGTCTAGTGTATTTGTATCTCTGTGTGTAGTAAGTGTTCCGAAGTTTGTTTGGACAACTTTTAATATTTCTAATAGCAGTCTGATGCTGAAAGTGGATTAGAAATATTTGCTACATAGTTGATAAAATGCCTAAAAAGAAAACAGGACAACGAAAGAAAGCAGAAAAACAAAAAATTCGTCAAAAAGAAATTCGCACCGCTAAGGACAATGTTTGTTTATCACAGCATCCCTCCAATTCTTCTATGGAATGTGATAAATGCAATAGGTATGTTTAATTATTTTAATTAAATTTCAAATAATCATTTTGCAGAAAACAAAAAAATCGTGCTTTTTGCTACTTTTGTCAAAATTTGCAACGCTTACCCCAATGTGCACAATGTGGTAAAACGAAATGTATGTCAAAAACTGGGGATTGTGTAATTCGTCACCCAGGTATATTTACAATAGGTTTAAGTATGGTGGTTAGTATTTTCGTAATAGTTCTAAAATTAAAATTTTTATAAGTTTATTTTTAGGGTGCAATTTGTGATTTTTGTGAAGCCTGGGTGTGTCATGGCAGGCGTTGCCTACAGACTCATGCTTGTACGTGTCCAATGCAGGAAGTCATTTGTGTTGAATGTGAACGTGGTGTATGGGACCATGGTGGCCGAATATTTAAATGTTCATTTTGTGATAGTTGCTTATGTGAAGATGATCAATTTGAACATCAGGCTTCGTGCCAAGTGTTGGAGTCTGAAACTTATAAATGTAATGTAAATTTTACATTGAAAGCAACTTCTATATAATATATTATAGGTCAATCTTGTAACAAACTTGGACAATATTCATGTTTGAGATGCAAGACTTGCTTTTGTGAAGATCATGTTCGTAGGAAAGGGTTCAAATATGAAAAGAATAAGGCTTTGCCTTGTCCAAAATGTGGATATGATACATCACAGACTAAGGATCTTAGCATGTCAAGTAAGTATTTGTGAAAGTTTTTAAATAGTTTAAATTATGATATAACAAAGTTTCATTAATTGAAAGAATTTTTTCGTTACTGTGAAGTTGTCTTTGGATGTTCTCAACCTATAGCCTCATATTCTGGGAAACTCACAGATCTATCGGGTGTCACAGAATAACTTTCTAGTTTTCAGAAATGATAGAAGGCACTTAAATAAACATTTTTTATTAATAAACAATTATCTTGAATTTCCTCAGTACTGAGATAAAATTTAAAAAAATCGGCTGTCACCCCCAGAAATTTCCTGGCGTTATACAAAGTAAAAATTGAATCAGTAATCTTTTGAAAAACTACAATCTCTTTCTTAGTTGTCATTTTACGTCTGTCATAAATTATTTCTTATTAGAGAAGAGTGTTTAATTGTTATTTTACGTGTCACAAATTAATCTTTATTACATAAATTAGTGCTTGGTTGAAAATGTGCCATTTTACAAATATTGAATTAGAAGACGTACATCTTGCTTATGGAGCAGCTTACGGTACTGTTAACAAAGCAATGCAAATTTATGCAGTGCAGCATCACCAACATCACATTCCCTGTCGTACATCATTTTCAGGATTGGATTAGCATATTCGAGATACTAGTGAATTCCAAGTAAAGAAATATATATGGGAGCCAATCGTACTGTCCGAAATGTTGACTTTGAGGACCAAGTCCTGCCAACAATTTGAAAATAACCCGAAAACAACCACTCTTTCCATTGCCCATGTGATGCATACAAGTCACACATCTGTATGGAGGCCATTGAAGGAATACCAGAAGCATACACTTCACATTCAAAATGCAAAAATTACTTCCAGCTGATTATCCCAATAGAGTTCAGTTTGCCAAATGGTACTTGAATAAAATTAACAACGAACCACGATTTCCCAAGAGTGTATTATGGTCAGACTAGGCATGTTTTATAAGAGATTACTATTCTAATACACATAATAGTCACATTTGGAGTGAAGAAAATCATCATGCTGTTCACAGGTTACAATTGATGGAAGTTTTATGTTAATATTTGGGTTGGGGTTGTTGACAATTATGTACTGGGACCGTATTTACTACAGAAACGAATTTTGTAATCTCATCTTAATGTGAGAGAGTGACCTACTATGAAATCCTTTTCCTAAAAGTAGTTGTTAAAGGAAAGGCAGTCTTGCGACGTAGCTAGGGGTCTATTCCTGAATAGGACAATGAGAGATTGTTGTGTGTCTTTAAAAGCTATATTTCATACAACACTATAGAAACTAAAATTAGAATAACACGAAAAAAAGCGCTACCAAGTTCTAGCCTCATAAAAAACAATATATTTTCTAAGGGAGAACTTTGAAACACTCAGAGAAAAATATTACATTCGCTGTGTAAACACGGTTATCAAAAAAAGAATGTGGGTAACACCTGTAGTAAAACAATATAGTTAGGGCATAAGAGGCGTGCTCTTACTACCTTGCTATTGCAAAAGAAACAACATATAAAATAACTTCTTGTAAATAAAAATATGTTTACCAAACTACTTTTTTTGAAGCTATTTGACGACTCCTGTAAGACAAGACTACAAAAGAACTTTTCGTTTTAAACTTTCACGAATATAAAAAACAAGTAGCATTACCGATCAAACCTGATAGAAAATACTGTAAAAGCGATTACCTATAGATCATCAAAAAGTTGTATTAAGTTCCCTATTTTTGGACGCACTTGTGTAAAATAAAACAATAAATTTAGTTTAAGTTATTCATTTAATAAATCTGTATTCTTTTTTATCTTTAATAATTTTATTTCTAAAATATACAACAAATATTCATAAAAAACGAAAGCCTTCAGAAAGCGACATCAAATTTAATTTTGGTGGTGTATACTTTCCCTACTAAAGTCATATAAAAACAATAACCTTTTATATAACATAATTTACGAGGTCCTTTGATAAACAGATCTGTATATGCAGGCTCACAACTATGCAGGTTACAAGTTAGTTCAAAGTTAAATATTGCCTTAAACTATGACCCAAAAAGCTATACTGTAAGGGTAGGAATTCTGATGATTATTTACTTAGTTTCAGATATTCATTTTTTAATAATTATTCGCTTAACCTGTGCAATATAAACCAGTTTTAAGTTACAAATATTACTTTAAACATAAAACATTAATACTTTGAGTGGAAATACTTATCGCATCATAATGTAAACAAATATTTGTTAGTTGATTTACTCATCTAAATATGATACTGATTTTCTTATCAAGCTTCAAGACGAACAGGTCATCAGACAGCATGTATAAAGCTAATTGCTTATCTTTAATTGTGGAACAAATGTTGAAGGTCACAAGGTAACCGACAGAGCCATATGTTTGAAACAAGCAAACTTCTTACAGAAATTTTCCAGAACTGCAAATTAACAAGGAATTAAATATATGCCGGATTTTTTTATTCATGAAGATAACATCTTAATTAAATTGATTATTTGCCTTCCACGAACCAATAAAATGTACGATAACTGAACAGTACACTAGAGTATGTACATATTATTAGCGATCTTAGATCAGCAAATTTTACACATGTAGTTGTGTACAAAAAAGCAGCTCTATTAATTAAAATCAAAATAAAATTAGCAAAACCCGAAACATCAAAAAAATTATTGATTGATTTATTATTCCAACTCTAGTAAAAATAAGTTGTTGTTTTACTTTGTCTGGTGTTGTTTTCGTTAGTTTTGACCATATTTTCTTATCTCACATTACATTTGAATTATCAACTGTTCTTTTTAGAACTATTATTACTGTTATTGTGTATTGTTTTCTACAATGTCAGGTCATCATTTAGGTTTAGGTACTACATGGAAGCTACTTGTTGCTAATCTAAAGCTCTTTGAACGAAAACGTAATAAGGGTGGGTCATTTATAGCAGTAGCTGCAGTGCAAGAACTGATTATTAACTTTATTGCATGCAAGTAACAAAAATGGGTTCATTGACGAATGGGAGTTGGTGTTTTCACCGTCTATAAAACGTAGTGAATATCAGGAAGAGACGAATGAAACGAATTTTCTTTGCTGGTTCGAGAACCAATTGTTGAAGAATGTGGAAGAACCATCCATAATTATTTTAGACAACACTTCTTATCACAGTACAACCATACATAAGATTCCAAATAACAGCTGGAAGAAAGTCATTGCAGACTGGCCTCAGGAATGTGGAATTCATTATGAAGGCAATGCATTTGAAATTAAACTACTTAAAATAATTAAATCTTAAGTAAGAAACAGTATGATGTAGAAAATTTGTGTTAATTTTCTAGAAATATACCACAAGTGTATCATTTAGCAGAACGCTATGGCCACGAAGTATTAAGATTTCCCCCTTATCACTGTCATTTTAGTAATATAGAAAATATTTGGGGTATTGCTAAAAATTATTATAATCGTCACATTGGCAGGGATGGCAAATTAACAGAAAATTGTTTGTCCATGTGGCATGAAGCGTTATCAATGATAACACTACAAATTCGGAAAAATATTTTAATGCATTGCCACAAATTAGTTGGTGAATGTTTGGGGTAGGAGATACTGAAAACATCGCATCTTTTGTTATTAATGTTGTTACGTTCATGTTCTTATGTTTTTAAATTTTTTCCTCTATTTGCATATTTCTGTAATATTCTTCCATAAATAGATATACATTACTACGATTCAGAATTGGTTGCATTCATTTTTTACTTCAAAATAGTATCCTTTTAAATAAACACTTTTCACGGTACCACTAATTTTTGATTAATCTACATATGATCTTATTTCTTAAGGTTCTATCAATTAAAATTCTTGTTTGCTTTTCGCACACAGCTGTGAATAAACGTGAATGGTGGAATAGTTTTTAGTAGTGACAGTGTGTAGTTAACAAGCTAAGCGAAGACAAGATGAGTATGCCTATATTTTGTTTGATGACTTATATAATATCAAAAGTACTCCTTACCCTGGTTTTGAATGATTACAGCAGGTATCAGCAAGGTTTGAACGTTGTATATCATGCCTTCGTACTGCACCTTGGTTTTCTAACAATTAATATATGCCTTCCTTAACATGGGAAAATTTGGTCGGTTTGGAATTTTACAATGTGTCATGTATTTGCACAGCTACCAGATGTCGAATTAATTTTAAATTAAAAAAACAGATTTGGTATTTTGGATAGTGTTATTAAGGCAGCTGTTGAATTATCTCATTCTGTGTTAGTCCGTGTATTTTAAACAAAACAGAAGTTAAAAATGTTGCAATAGTAAACTAATGATCTCCAATTAGAAAACTGATGGCGATTACCATGATACCAGAGCAATCAATTATATTTATGATGGTCCTTTTAGTAGAATAACCAGATTGGGCACTGCATGCAAATTAGATTTTTTCAAGCTTTCACAGCAGTTAAAGCGAAGTTAGTTTTCTCAATCAATATTTGGACTGTTTGAATTGACACTTTTTGTTAAACAACTTAATTGTTTTATATTTATAATTATCTTATATTTATGTTAGCTTTCTACATGTATAAACTTATAAATATTTATGATTCCGGGTTGGGACCGTGTCATCTTATAAACTAAGGTCAACATTTCACCCACTTTTGTAAGAGGCTTTATCAGGACAAGAAAAGAAAAAGAAATATAAAAATAATAATAATAAAGATAAGAATGATAAAATATTAAGTAGACAACTGTAAAAGGTATAAAAAGTATGAAATGTTACTTCTGAACTAGTAGACTCACCAACCCATTTAAGCCAAAATGTGTCTTGTGTCAAAGTAACTGCAAACCATAAATATTTATAATTACTTCGGCCATGAAAGCCACCAACAATATCATATATAAACTTATATTTTGATTATGAAAATGGTGTTCCTTCAAATATAAGGCTACATCACACAATGCTATTGAAAAGCTTTCAATTATTTTCTACAGAAATTTGAAGAAATGCAGCGGAATTGACCTTTCATTATAATTTGCTGCATAGTTAAATGACTCTGCTGAATTAGTGTCCTTTATCAAATTTCATGCACTTTGTACGGGGCCTAGTTAAACTTGCACATTTTATGTACCAATATTAAGACAAACTTATTTTGTAAATTGCTTTTTATGTGATGTGCTCAAATATATATCTGTCAAAACTGTAACATACATATAAACTCTGTTATGGGTGAAACAGGCGTTAAATGAATTAAATTATGACTTGCCCTGAAGGAATGGGGACCCCATAACAATATATGGTTGCGTCAGGTAACTGCAATGGTGGAGGAGTGGCTACGTATGAATAAATGAGAAAAGAGAATAAAGAAAAATAATAAATAATAAGGCTTAAATTCAAAAATTCTACCTTACGTAAAAACTTACCCTTGAAAGGTCTGTCCTACTGTTAAAATTGAGGGGCGCCTAACAGTCTGTCACAGTAATACTTTTGATGTCATTTCTATGTGTATAAAATCCTGTATAAAATTACCTTGCTTTGGTATCCTAACGTTGGTCATAATTAACGAACTTTTTCAAAATAAAAAGGCTCTTTCCAAATACAACTATCACTGTGCTGGTTGGATATTCTTTACAATTCATTGGCCGTAACTATTTCTTAAATCAATTAAAAGAAAAATCAATCTAAACTTAACCTCTATTAAAATAAAAATAATCGTCATACATATACAATTATCCAATTCTAAAAATAAATTCCCGTCAAGGTGTTGCTAAAATACATTCTAAAAGAAATTCTTAAAAAAACTTAAATTTAAATCACCAACAAAACTTTCATATTTAATTACTAGATATTTATAAATTCTAAATTATTGGCAATGCCGTTCATCTAAACAAAACAAAAATGGTTAAACATCAACTTTGTGCTCTACATTATTGTTCTTTCCAAAATACTCAACACGTACATATTTCTTAATATTTTAAACTAAGAACCTTCTAGTTAAATTTAATCACTGTTCGTCCCATTGATAAATCATTTATCAATAAAAATTAAATCATTGTGATGTTAAATTAATGTCCTATGTCGAAAAATGTAAACATTCACATATAAATTATACCTATAATATTATTTGTTGTTTAATTCAGTTCAAAATGTCCAAACCGCAACAGTTTCCATTTTCCAAACAACAGCTACAATGTAACTCCTAAATCCAATCCAATGCGAGATGAACTTGAACTACCCATATCTCCACCCCCTTTTAAACAGTCACAACGATAATAAGTCCACACCCAGGTGCATGGAAAATACTTCGCCTCACGCGAGAGTAAGTTCACATTTAATATTGTATGCCGCATGTTTCTGTTGTCTCTGCAAGACATCCGTTTTTAATATTCCTTGCAGCTACGTTACATTCAATATTAGGTCTAACTAAACCTTATACCAACCCCTCCCCTTGCGATCAAGTCCACCTTCATCTATTCGCGCGTCTCTCTACTTGTTGATTTTCATTTATTATCGGTTCCCAAGAAAAACTAACTCATATCTCAAGTGAATATAATAATTATTATCCTTTAATTCCTCTACACTTCGTATGTTGTCGGTGTTTTTTTTCTTCATATTATTGCAAGATCTTGCTATTGAGTTTATGACAAAATAACCTGCGGGAATTATCTGTTACCATGTAATTTATGTATGTGTATGTTTTATTTCTTTATCTGAAACCATAGAATTACAGTCATTGTAGTCTATTGTATAAAAAGATTACATAATTTTTAAAACCCTGCCCTTTTGTATTCTCATGACTCAACGTCTGGTTCTTACATTGTAGTAAAGTGTATTTGTGACTTATTATTATGGTAATTGCAACAATGTCTATTAAAACTGTCATATTGTATGGAATTTATTAAACCAATTTCACAAAGCTCATATTTGGAGTGTATTTCAACGTTTTTTCTATCATTTAGTTAGCAATCCTCAGAGCTTCTTAAAAACACGACACCTTTTTACTATAAAATTTGATGCTTATAATTGGTTTGTTTACATTTTTGTGGTTTAAAATAATTCACAACCCTTTATTTGTGGTTTTCAGTTTATGATGTGGAAAAAAATACGGATTTAATTGCAAGTCTTGTTTCTAAACACTATTTTACATGAAAATTAAAATTATACAGTGCTCTAATAATAAGTTAGTCCAAAGATTAATTCCTTTCTTTTACCTTGTGAGTGCATCGCATTACAAACTCATTAGTCATATCTTGAACATGTTAATTATGCTAAAATAGAATTAAATTTTTGTATAATTTCTTTTTGTATTGTTTTTTTGTAAATGGGTCTTTACGTGTTGGAAATGGAAATAAATAAATGAATAAATGTAATCAGATCTGGAAGAAAAGCACTTTTGATGTTCTATTTCAGTCTTTCGTAACTATAATGGCTCTATGATATGTAAGAATTTTGATCTTTAAAATTTTTATTTTGTGCTCAAATTCCATCGTCTTTTTGAGAAGATGCAACATTGATCGAAAGTATTTTAGTTATGGAATTTTCCAACAGCATGCATGCAGTGCTTTGAAGTTGCATAGATTATGGACTACGAATGGTGTCAAAAATTCCAACCTGCAAATGAAAATGTTTGTCTTGTTTAGAATTGGGCCCAATTTATGATTACATCACATAACTCAAATTAACAGTCTACTAAAGTTAGACAATCACTTGCAGCATGAGTTTATTTAGGCCACAAACACATAATTAATAACCAATTTAACGAGTGGTAATACATTGATTCTAATTGTTATACCTTACATGTGATTTTCCAATGCTCCACCCGAAGGTACTACAGTGGCCAGGAAGCGAGTTTTTTTACCTGGAAAATTTTGAATTTTGCCAAACCCTTGCTGTTCCAAGCAAGGTGGGGATCTTTAACGTGCATGACAACACTTACACACGGGACGTCCATTTTACCTCTCATCCGAACGAGGGTGTATTTTTATGAAAAATGCTCGCCTAACATTTTTCAAGCGGACCGTGTCGGGATTCGAACCCGGGACCTTGGGCGTAGTAGTCACACACATACCACTATGCCACGGAGCCGCCTCTAATTATTATACCATAAGAACACTTTAATATTCAACTGGAAGATTTGGCTGAACTCTTCATTATTTATACTATATTTTTTGCATCCATTTAGCAATTGACCAGTATCTCATCTCCTATAAAAAGTTTAAAGTTTGCTATTCCTTCTAATTGTATTTCATTTCAGCACGCAGTCATAAATTTGGAAGACAAGGTCAAGTTGCTGGTGATTCAGATGATAATGACTTTGCAGGTGGCAGTTACGATAATGAGAAGACTTATGATGACAGTTACGATGATTTTGATGAAGACGATGATGATGAAGACGATGATGAAGATAGTACTGAGGAGTCTTCTGATGATTGTGACAAATCATAATTGCAATGTACTAATTTTTTAAATATGATGGGATTAAATTATATATTATAATGGTTATTGTTTTTCTTGAAAAGAATTTGGAAAATATTACATGCTTTGATATTTTCACTAGCACTGCAGGTATTGAATACATTGAAATGCTTTTGTAAAATGTATATTTTTAATTTTAATTCTGCAAATATACAATTTTGTGGTCAATGGTTTTTCAAAATTCGTTTTAATTAATACAGGTAATGATGTAATTTACATTGCTCTGTTGTACGAAAATTTCATTTTGACACGATTATATAGTTGTACAAGTTTGAGCAGGAATATATTTACACAGTAACGTAAAATCTTGCTTTGTATGTCAATAATCAAGTGTGCTAATTTTATTATTATGCAACGAATGGGACATGGTGTAAAATGATCAAAGTATGATGTCAAAGTATTGATCTCTTTACAACACTAAAGAATCCACTTTGTTAACAGACTGACCACTTCTAATGTGCTTTCTTTTATGTAAAAGTAATTTTAAAAATAATTGAAATACATACGATGGTGCATGTAGAAGATTTTTAATTTAGGTAAAAATAATGTGATAAATGGAGATTCGACTGTGTGCATGTGTAATACAGACGGAGCTCTTTCAGCTAGTGACTAGTCATCTTCACTGCTGTATTTTCGTATAGGAATATCAATTAAAATATTGTTAGATTCTTTTTAACATATTTGAATTTGGTGGCTATTGGAAATATGGCAACAATTACGCCTAAAATAGTAAGCAACTTGGTATGAGTTGCTTATATATATATATATATATATATATATATATATATATTTGCTGTGATATCTCTCAACCCCTACGAATGCTGTGTTATTACCCTTATACCATACAAACACACAAATTGTTAATTTATAATTTTCTTTTGCCTCGACTAGCTGATTTAATTAAATAAAGCACTTCTATAATACACAGTATAATGATTGAATATTTACAACCCTTTTAAATATCTTCTCCCTTTTTAAATCATATACATCTGTCAAATTATTAGAAAATCAAGCCAGCAAAACAAGCTTTTTATTACCTTAAAAGATCTGTTGAAACGTTTCAATTATGTCTATAGCTTTTCATAAAATTTATACAAGAAACCCCCAATTTGTCGGCTTTTACACTTTAAATTATGATTGAGATAAAACAGTTTAAAAATAAATCATATCAAAAATATTTGAGATAAAACAGTTTTAAAAATAAGTCATATCAAAATCTCTAACCTGAAGGATTTTCATTGGTGCTCCTAAGAATTGAAGTCGATATCCAAATCGTTATTGGTGCGTTTATTTCAATGAAAGGTTTTTCATTTCCGCAATAGAATATTTACCATCAATTTGCTTGAGCAGGCAGCATTCTCCAAAATTGTATTTCTGGCTCGTAATTTAAAGTTCTACAGGAATTGTAACATTATTTTAATTGTAATTTAGATCGTATTTCAGATTGTCATTCAGATGGACATTCAGAGCCGTCTCAGAAGTACGGCACAATTTTCACAATTATACACTCTAGAATTTCACTGTTAACAAATATTCATGTAAATATTTGACACTTTCAAGTATAGTCACTGCCCAGTTTCAAAGTATACTAACTCGATATTCAATTCTCGAGATATTTATAGGATCGTCCCACTTTTGTTTGTGATTCGCTGACTTCACATGCTAGGCCAGGGCAAGCATATTATCACTTGTTATTTTGGAAAGTTTACCAATTGTATGTATTTTAATTGCATGACGCGGTGCTCTAAGTCACGTAATTCAAATGTTATACCTTATAGATAATATTATATATATTTTATATATATATATATATATATATATATATATATGCTTATATATCGAACACAAAATCAAACTACCACTTCGGTAGTAGAATGTCTGTCTGTCGATATGTTAGCAACGTGCTCGAATTTAATCATTAAAATCTAACATCAGATGTGAGGTACACGTGTAGTGCAAATTGATTGCAATTTAATTATTTCCGCCTCATGTCGAAGACTAAATAAGATGAATGGTTGTTGGAGTTGTAAATGTAGCCAAATCAAGCATAATCCTAACTAAAAATATAATTATTTACTACCACCCTTACCATTTGTCAGAATCAGAACATCTAAAAGTAAGGGGTATTATTGATGCTCTAATTAAGAAAGACATAGTTCTTGTGCAAAAAAATAGGACTGGCCGTTTATGTGTTGATTTTTAGGCACTTAACAAGATTACTGTAAAGCTATTCACTATCCCGCATAGATGTTCAGCTAGATCGTTTAGGCAAAGGAAAATATTTTACTTTGCTTGATATTTTTAGGGTTTCATCAAATTCCTATTGCTTCTGATTCCATCCTGAAAACTGATTTCGTAATGCTGGATAGGCAATATGAGTTTCTTCAGTTACCTTTTAGCATAGCCAATAGTCCTGTGTTTCAAAGAGCCATTAATCTAGCTTTACGTAACTTGAAATATGCATGGCATTGGTATATGTTGATGATATTCTTATAATTTATTCGACCATAGAAGTGGGATTTACTAAACCAGAACTAGTTTTAAATGCTTTATTTTAAAGCAGAATTCTCTGTCAATGTTCGAAAATATTGCTTCTTTATGAACATAATTTACTATCTTGGCCATAAAATATCTTTTGAGTGCATTTAACCAGGTGAAAGTAAAGTTATTTCAGAAATTTTGTACCCACTTTCCCTACTAAAGTTGCTTGTATAAGAAATTGAACAGAAACCACATTCGATATACTTGGGACGCAGAATGTGAAAAGCCCAGACTATACATATTGGATGTGTTAACGCAGAAACCCTACTGAACACGTAAACCAAGTTAATGCAGGTCCCATAAATTTTAAAAATTGGCTTACTGTTGCTTAGGGTCAGGATAATGAATGTAAACAAATCATTAAATCCTTAAATAATGAAAAAAGTGATACAAAAAGGATATATAAGATTAATAAAAGTATGCTATTTTGAATCGTCCCTCGAGAGGATGGTATTTTGGTTTCCAAATGTGACTTATGTTTCATATGTGCAATTCGTGAAAATAGAACTGGCCCTAAGCAAGGTTTCCGTACCTCTATTGCAAAACTGATTAAGCCTCTTTTTTTATACAATGCACTAGTTTGTCTGTGGCCTTTACTTGACAATCCAGATATGTTCGGGTATATCTCTGTTCTAGTTGATGCTTTTTGTCAAAAATGCTCGTCTAACATTTTTCAAGCAGTCTGTGTCGGGAATCAAACCTGAGACCTTAGGCTTAGTAGTCACATGTGAACCAAGCCATCGATTCAAATTCGAACCATTTCTCATGTGCTTTCCTATCTCTGGAACAAACTCCATTCCCATACACACTGCTTAAGAAGTATACAGACAGATACAACACTGAAAAACAAATAACAGTTTTAAATAAAAAACAAAGAGCAGGTGATAATTTTAAAATTGGTGGTGCGATGTTACTAAGTAGAGAACAGATCTGAAAAATTTAAATATGAATTTGTCAGATCACACAATATTAAAGAATTGGTACCACACAAACGTTACACACCCATTAAAGTTGGAACTCAACAGACTCTAAAATGTGCAAAAGATGATAGGGCTCCAAAATTTTAATAACTGATTGGAATCCGAGTTGAAACCCAACAAATGTGAGTAGTTGCCTAATGTTATATATATTTTTTTATTTTACTTGTGTGGTGCAGTGTGAGATTAAAGAAAAGGAGATCCATCACAAATGTGCACACCATATCTATGGTATTTTCATCGTGTCGTAGTGTAAAAACAAAGGAGCCATCGCAAATACTCACACCTTTTAGTGTGGTATTTCCATCGTGTCGTTCTATGATCTTTTCTATTTATTACCATAGGCTCAATGTAAATACTTTTTTTCGCCTAGCGTATATGAAAATGAATTATATTTGCCCTAAAAATGTGACTACAAGTAAACTTTTGCGGCCCTAGGGCCGCTAGACTCATAACAACATGATTTTGTAGGTTTTTCACAATCTAGACACCAATGACTATCACTGAGATTCATTTATTGCGACTTTGACATTTCAAATAATTTTTCATTTAACCTCGGCGTCGGTATTACTATCCATAATAATGCTCAAGGGATAATTAATATCAATTACTATAATAAATAAATACGTCAAATGTTATTAACCTTCTTTATTTTGTGTTATTTTTCCTATTTTTTTTCTTTAATGCTAGGCGAAAAAACAGTTGTGTGTCACACAGGCAAAAATGCATTTTTTGCCTAGCGTATATGAAAATGAATTATATTTGCCCTAAAAATGTGACTGAAAGTAAACCTTTGTGGCTCTAGGGCCGCTAAACTCATAACAGCATGATTTTGTAGGTTTTCACAATCTAGACACCTATGACTATCATTGAGTTTCATTTGTTGCGACTTTGACGTTTCAAATAATTTTTCATTTAACCTCGGCGTCGGTATTATTATCCATAATAATGCTCAAGGGATAATTATCAATTACTATAATAAATAAATACGCCAAATGTTATTAACCTTCTTTATTTTGTGTTATTTTTCCTATTTTTTTTCTTTAATGCTAGGCGAAAAACTGTTGTGTTTCACACAGGCAAAAATGCATTAGCAGCCCTTAGCTATCAGCTGCCCTCGCTCGCTCAGGCATCTAATAGCTGCGGGCTGCTAATGCTCACTTTCTGCCCTTGTGACACAATATACTATAGTATTTCGATTGAGTCTTTTGCCGAGTTGGATAAGAGTGAAATACATAAGTAATACCTTCTTACTTATTACAGCTACAAATTGTAATCCAGAATTCGAATTAGCAAAAAACGAAAAATAATAACACTAAAAAAATTTGGTTCTTGAAACTTGATTTGTATGTTTTTTTATTATAATAGTTATGTATTGATTTAACTAAAGGAAACATTGTTTTTGAATCGAAATTATTACTAAGTTGTTTTTACCGTTTTGAGAGCAGAATAGTGTCGGTTTGGCTGTGTTAGATTCCTTTTAATGTATTTGAGTTTGGCGGCTATAAGAAATGTTGCTACCATGTATAAGTATAGAAACTATATAGATAACAGTGTGGCATGTCACTTATGCATATCGGACACACAGTTGAGCTATAGCTATGGTAGTAGGAGGTTGTCTGTCGATAAGTTACTAACGTGTACGGATTTAATCATTAAAAAGTCCTTGGTCCTATATGGAAAACAACACATGATCTGTTGTTCCTAGTTTAGTTAAATTGCAAGGCTAAGTTCCACATTTTGTACTCACAGTAATGTAGAAAATAATTCAGGTGTTTTGAAATCTTGTTTAGAAAATCGTAAATAGCATTCTAATCTTTCAAAATCTAATAACTTATTGTTCACAGTATATTTCAAGGTTTTCAACTTGTTTGATATACACGGCGCGTGGTCACCAAGCATTTGCTCTGATAATAATTCCTCAGGTTGAATTGTCTTCATGAGTTATTTTCTCTTCCACGCATCTTTGAACCAAGCAGGATGGGAGTCGTTGTTGGTAAGAATCATTGGTGAAAATCAAGTACCTTAATTTATATTCGTTTCTGCGCAAATGCTCTTTAGTTTAAAAATGCCCTCTGGTTAAGAAACGCCCACTAGTCAGGAGAGCATCAGAATAATGAAAACACCCACAGATCATGAAGACCGATAAAACTCTTAATTCGAAATCAGTCTGGTTCTGTTGGATTCTACACCTGCAAACAAACAGCTAAAGACTAGCTGAAACCTGGGCACAATCAACAAAGTGTAGTAGTCGGTGTCCAATTGTTAGGGGTCAGTTTGTTTTTGCGGAATCTTTAAATGGATTTGTTCAACAACCTCCTTTCCCAAGAATGGTTAAGTTCGTAGCTGCAAAAATCATCCATCATACAATTGTAGTAATCTCACTTAATATTGTTAATTTCTGATATCCGTTTTTTTTTTGTAGAATTATCTTTCTTTAAATTTTGTTATATTTGAAGCTCTCATTTACAATAAGCTTAGAAGAGTTTAAGCTTACTAATAACGAAATTAGATTCATATTAAGATTGCTAGAAATTTCAATTTTTGATTAAATTTGTACATGACTGCTAGATCTGACATCTAGTACATATAAAAACTTTAATTTTAAGTACAATACTAGCATGTCTCACACACAATAATGGTGATTAAGTCCGCTTTAATTAATTAAAACTTGTTTCGCTTGCGCTTTATCATAGGGCATTTTTAAATTTAGCAGGGTAACCGTATAATTAGTACCGATGATAATTTTTTTTAAACTGCTACAATAATATATTATCAATTTATAATTTTAAAAATAGACCTCACGCATCACAAGATGTACAGAATCGAAATTGAACTAAATTTCAGATCTGTATATCTTGTGATGTGTGAGATCTATTTTTAAAATTCTTAAATTATTAATTTATTATATTTTAATTGTTGATGGAAAATTTCTGTCCTACGAAAAAATATAGCACTGAAGATAACTAGTCACTAGTCGAAAGTGCTCTGTCGGAATTAAATACTAGCACGTTAACCATCGGTGTGCAAGTATGTTATTTATAATTAAAAACAGCATAATAAATATCAAAATAAATAATGATTCTAATGGATAGTTTTATTTTAATGATAAATTTTGAATTTCAGGTTTGTAATTGTTCATTGACATACTCAAACATAATTCATTTTATGTTTAGAACATAGATTTATATACAGGGTGGGTATTTACTGCATTCGTACAGAATTGTTCCTTAACTATTAAATATAAAAACCAACTCCAATATCGTAGTACATGATCATTGTACCTACATTTTAAAAATATTTAAGTGCATATAGGTCAACCACCAAAAATTGTAATTTTTGTAAACGTAATGTTAGTGACATTCACAACTAAAAATGTATAAAGTTTTAGGTAGCTAAATGTAACCGTCCTGGAGTTATTGTCCCTTTTGTCGAAATCAAGTCAATTTTGGAGCGTTTTTGCTATGGTTATGTTCAAGATTTTTGAGATCTGTTTGCATCATCAACTTTTGTGAATAGTAACTTTAAAGACATGTACTAAGTTTCCAAAAAGTGTAATGCTATACAGGGCGATTACCTTATGCGAAATATAATTATTCTATTTTTCAAATGGAACACTATATTTTTTCACATATTGATTTTTGTGAAACATAACTAATAAATGATAACGTTTTATAAGCATAAACCAAACTGTTCTTAATATATTTGGGTTATTTGAAATTTCGTATGACATTCTTTCTGAGAAATTCTGCACAAATTTTTCAAAGGTTCAAGGACAAAATTATACTTAATCTCTAAACTTCTACCACAGATGCATAAATTGTATTTCAGTAGCATCTCAAATAGAAAGATAATGTCAAACATTAGAAATTCCCTTCAAAAGAAAAGTTATTGTGCGGTTGTAAACAGCAAAACCCATTCTCGGAAAATGGAAACTACAGTTGCAGATCCACTTTCTAGGTTGATAAGTGCCCATTGTCAGCAACTGGTTTCGTCACATCAAAATCATCTAGAGTTGTGGAACTTCAGGTAGACAGTAACAACGAGTTGATCTTCAGCACAGCCTACTCTAAATTAGCCATTTTCACGACAGCTCAATATTTTGTAACAAGTTTTTGAAAAGTAGTCTTCATAAGTATAGTTGAAATCAGGAAAGAATGAATGCACGTCATTAATTTCTGATTCAATCCAAGATATACTTCCGCATATACAATGGGCGTATTAACATGTAAGAGAAAGAATGAATACAAGTAGCACGTGTTTCGAGCAAAGTAGCTTAGTAACGACTTACGCTGTCGAGTTTATGATAGGTAAAAAATGGGAACAGTAAACTGTCGCATGTCCTAACTATATTACACTTATATTAATGAAGTCTTTAAGTTGATTTGTGCGGTTTTTAACACGTCATTTTTAATACAACATAACCATAACTTATAACTGCGCCTTTATTTTTGGGTTTGCTTTTATATTTTGTTGTTTTCATTATATTATTTTCGATTTCCAATGGGAATATTTCTTGAAATCTTTATTAAACAGTCAATTGATTAATCTTGATGCATACGAATACGGTTGATGACGTGCATTCATTTTTTCCTGATTTTGACTATATACTTAACTTGATCTATCCAGAAGTTAAGGCAAGCATGAAACTCGTTTAATAAATTTGTTTGTGGAGTGCCAAAGCACTGTTACAAATGGACAAGAAATTGCTACACTACCAGCAAGCTAATGCCACAAAGTACATGTTCATACTTATAGAAAACTTCATACCACTATAGATTCGAGTACAGCTTTCCTGTATGAAATACAAACCATAATAAGAAACAAATAGACATGTACACATAATCGTAAATACATTAACCTCATTCAGAATTGTATGAGTACTTGGACAGTTCTTTGTTGACATTAAAATATGCTTGATTAGGTTTTCAAATAATCACTGATATGTACGGGCGAACACTGGCACAAGATAGTTAATAAAATAAAAATAATAAGCTACAATAAAAAACAAATCCCAATAACGTAGATTAGACGAGAAATAGAGAAACGTCCACATCGTCTCAACACAAGACTGCCACACACATGGAAACCAGCAATTACTAGTTTACGCATCGTTAAACAATCAAAAAGGAACATTTTGTTAAATCAGCTGCGCTGAAAACTAAACAACACACACCAGAACCAATGACACGGAGCTGTACCAGAAATCAAGCAAGTGCAACGCAGCATGTATTCTAACTAGTGTATATAGCAGGATATATGAACACTTCTTCATTCACACTGCTCAAATAACCTACAGAGCCTGAAGATAGCAGACGTAACTTGCCGAAACGTCACCAAATTGACAGTGGTTCACTTCAGAACCAGCCAGCTATGCGTAATAATATGTGCTGCCCGCCGATGTAATAAACGTCTAGTTTCCTGCTGTCCGCCACCGCTCTGTCTCCCTTTAATATTCTAATTTTAATTATTCCACGGCTAGCTCAGTTTAACTCACATAGAGTGGACAACATTACGATAATCAAATAAATTAACCCTTTTCCCTAAAACTTTTCGTGTTTAAAATGATAAAACGAAGTCGATCAATATTTGTATAAAGAGAAGAAAATAATATCACTTCACAGTTTTACTATATGAAAAATAAACTCTTGAATCAATTTATAATATTTAGATTATTTATCCCCAAAATTATATCTCCCTTTTTTTGATTTAAAGCCACCAAAAATGATATTATTACTGTAATATCTAGAACGTTCAAGACCTTTCCTCTTTTTACGTAAATTTCTACGTATGAAATATTTTTGTTGACTTCTTACAAAATATAGAAAATATAGTCAATGTTCAAATAAAAAAAGAAAATGAAATAATGCCTTATATAAGTTAGCCCTGACCTGTATTTTTTACGGTGTATTCTTCTTTGTTTCCCCTTTGATCTGCTGCTATGTGTTGTGGATCAACACCCCTTGGTTACCTTCAATCGAGTAACTTCTTTTAAAACAATGCTCTGCCTTGTGCTTCCTCCCGTGAATTTGAACCAATAATTTTCATTAATTTGTTTCCAGAATTTACTGCGTGCTTTATTTTGATTTGCTTGTTGTAACTTAGAGTTGTAGTAACTTAGATTTCTTTTAGAATTTTCTTGGAGTTTCATTAGATTTTCTTAGCGTTTTATCAGAGCCCTACATTATAAATATTTAGCCTAAATTAATTAATAAAATTTCTACTCACGTTTTCAGCAAACGACGAAACCTTTTTTTATCTATTTTTACTATAACAATATTTTAAAATATTGTCTAACCCCACTTTTCACAATTTTAATTATTTAATTTAAATATTAATTCGACGCGTAAATTTTTGAGTACTAGTGACGCAGCTTCGACGTGGTTCTAATTGAGACTGACTCTTAACAAACTCTGGGCGTTATATAGTCTATCCCTATCTAAAATTCATTGGTTTATCTGAACTGTCGTTCAAAGATTGCAGTCAACCACAGGTTGTTTTGGGTATTTTTGTGGATTTTACAAGTTTATTTCTGATGAAACGATTCAGTGATCACGTATCCTCCTAATATTTCTATTATTTGTCGATCTTTGACTTCTTGTTTTTGTATTATTACTGGAAATTTTAATTTACCTTGGCCTTTAATTTAGTTTATGGCTCTTGTTTGTGTAGATTAAGCTTTTTGGAAATCAAACGAATTTCATGAATAAAGTCACGTAGCATAAATGACGTACATCAACATATTTTCGTTTATATCTTGTGTTTAAAACTCATTTCTTTTGAAATACGCGTTTCTTTATCAGAGCGCTTTACTATCTTCTTTCATTGTCGCATGCTTAATTTTAATAGATATTGCGGATGATTTACTTATTTCATGCGTATCTATTTATGAACGCTTCTTGATTTAGAATTATTTTAATTGCGTGTATAATTATTTCTCTGCTGAATATGTTTATATTATTGAAGAGCATGCTTACTGGCACTGACTAAAGTTCATTGCGGACCTTATACAGGGTGTTAAATGTTTGTTCTTTGCATAATATGCAAATTACGTGTTTTTAATGCTAATTAAATGCGGTTTTCTAATTCCTAGTACTATTTTCTTGTATTGCGCGACCACCACGACTCAGTATACCCCTAAATAAACCCCTTATCATAGCAATATATAAAACAAAGTTTAATTTAAAACCGATTTAACTATTAACAACCAATAATTAATTCAGAAACAAAACGGCCACGCACTTTGCGATGTCAGAATATATTACCACATAAATATGTGGCAATACTCAAGCTGCCTTAAAATGGTACAACACAGACAAGACAAATGTGCAGATGAAACAACAGGAGCCAGGCAGCATAATCCACAGCTAATGGAGTCACGAGGATGGGGTGGGTTCACTCCAATTCGCTCCTCTGCCGAGATGATAATCTGAAACTCAATAATAATAATAACTCAAATATGGCACCACCTAAGTTTATACAAATGCACAGCTGGCCTCCTTCAAAACCAAGCTTGGAAATCTTTCAATTGCGGGAAGATATTCCAATTTACATACCTAAACACTTACATACAACAATACTAGGAAAATAAACAATGCAATACACAAATCAAATTTACTATAAAATATATCATATGATTGTATTGATTTTAGTTTTGCTTGAGTTCGCAATCATGCACGTGTAAATAACTTCTTTCTATACTTTTACCAACATAAACGTTAACAGTTAAATTAAACTACTAATTAAATCATCATCATCATCAGGTCTTCAGTTCTGGAACTGGTTAGATGTGTACCCTAATGGTTTCCTATTCTGTGCTAACCTACACATTTCCCTGAAATTTGCACAGTCTGCATCTTTCACCATTTGTCTGCAATACTCTGATATAGGTCTACCTCTACTTCTTTTTCCTATCTCTGTTTGTAATATATCCCATACAATTCCCCAAAAATGCCTTAGAACATCTCCTGCCCTTCTATTTCTGCTATTTTTTTGTTTTCCACAGATATTTTCATTTCCCTACTATTTCTATAACCTCTTTGTTATTAACTTTGTCTGCCCATGTTATCATCATCATGCATCTGAAGCATAACATTCCAAAAGGCTTCTTCCCTTTCCTGTCTGCTTCTCCTACTGTCCCTATTTCATAGACGTATAGTGCTGTGGCCCACACATATGCTTTCAGCAATTTTTTCCTTGTTTCTATGTTTGTGGTCTTCAAACATAGCCGCTGCTCTTTCTTGTTAGATACAGCTCAGTTCCCCTTCTATTATTTTGTAAATATATACCCTATTTTACTGATATTCAGTGATATGTGAAGGGGGTTAAGCAGCCTATGGCTACTAAGATCCCCAACACAGACATTTGCCGAATTAATAGTTTTTCAATAAATCCTTTTGCACAATCAAGTTTAGTTGAAAATATTGCAAAACCAACAACTGTAGTTGTTTATAATAATCATCAGGTTTAAGTGCAATTATTTTTTCGTCATTAGGTTTCCTGTCTTGGAACTGGTTGGATGCATACCTCCATCAATTTCTAGTCTGAGCTAGCTTACACAGTTTCCTGAAATTCCCACAGCCTGGATGCAGCTTGGTTCGCCTTCTATTGTTTTGTAAATATATACCCTATTTCACCAATATTCAGTGGTATGTGAAGGTGATTAAGCAACCTGTGACTACCAAGATTTCACAACACTTGAACATTTGCCGAATTAATACTTTTCCAATAAATCGTTTTGCAGAATCAAGATTAGTTACAAATATTGCAAAACCAACACCTGTAGCTGTTTATAATAATCATCAGGTTTAACTGCAATTACTTTTTCGTCATTAGGTTTCCATCTTGAAGCTGGTTGGACGCGTACCTTTACTGATTTCTATTCTTAGCTAGCCTACACAGTTCCTTGAAATTAACACAGCCTAGATGCAGCTCGGTTTTCCTTCTATTGTTTTCTAAATATATGTCCTATTTCACGGATATTCAGTGGTGTGTGAAGGGGGTTAAGCAGTTTGTGGCTACCAAGATCCCCCAACACAGACATTTGCCGAATTAATAGTTTTCTAGTAAATTCTTTCATACAGTTAACATTAGTTGCAAATATTGCAAAACCAATACCCGTAGTTGCTTATAATAATCATCAGGTTTAAGTACAATTATTTTTTTGGTGATTAGGTTTTCCGTCATGGAACTGGTTGGGTGCGTACCTCCATTGATTTCTATTCTGAGCTAACCTACACATTTCCCTAAAATTCAAAACAGCCTACATCTTTGACTATCTATGTGCAATAGTCTAACCTAGGTCTACCTCTACCTTCCTTTTTTCCTATCTCTGCTTCTAATATATTCTGCAATATTCCCTCATGCCTTAGTACGTGACCTCTCCTATTTTCTACTGTTTTCCAAATATTTAGTTCTTCTATCATTTCTATAACCTCTGTATTTTTAACTTTGTCTGACCGTGATATCTTCATCATGTGTCTGTAGCACCACATTTCAAAGGCTTCTATCTGTTTCCTGTTCACTTCTACTGTCCAAGTTTCACAGTTGTACTGTGCTGTGCTCCACACATATGCTTTCAACAATCTTTTCCTTATTTAAATGTTTGTTGTCTTTGAACGCAGTAATTGCTTTTTCTTGTTAATTGCAGCACGGCCTTGTGCTAATCTTTTGTTGTATATGTTTTGTGCTTTTCCCATCTTGCGTTATTTGGTTTCCTATGTAGTAGAAATCTTTAATCTCTTGTAAGTTCTCGTTTCCTATTTGTATTCTAATTTTTGATTTAGTTTTTCCTCCTTTGCATACTAGTACTTTAGTTTTATTTTATTAATTTTTATACCGTATCTCTCTGTTAGGACTGTTTCCATTTCATTAAGAGCTGCTTCTAACTCTTTTTTGCTAGATACTGCCATTTCATCTGCAAATTTAAGCATATCAATCTTTTGTCCCTGCATAATAATCCCAAATGTCTTCTTGCATTTGACAGTATTTATTGCCTCTTCAATGTACAAGTTAAAAATTAAGATAGGGAGTGCACATCCCTGTCTCACCCCTTTCCTAATATCTACTTCTTTACGTTGCTGTTCTAATTTTATTACTGCTGTTTGCTCTTTGTATAAGCTATGTACTATTCGTCTATCCCCAAAACTCATTCCAATCTATTTCAGTATTTCACACATTTTTTTCTATTTTACATTGTCGAATGTATTTTCCAGATCTACAAACTCTATATTCACGCTTTCTCCTTTTTCTATTGCCTTCTCCATTATCACCCTCAGAGCTAAATTAGCCTCCCATGTTCCCTGTTTCGCCTAAACCCAAATTACTATTTTTTAATTTTTTACCAGTTACTAAGAAGTTTAACGGTGTTACTTGCGAAGAAACAGCCTTATCACCATAAGGTACATTATCTTTGGAAATGCCGTATTTGCTACTTTTGCTATCAACTAATGGGATGGCTTGTATATTTGCTTAATTTGTTCATGTTTGCTGCACATTACTGGATGGTCAATGACAGATTGTGAGACAGTACTTGGATGTTAATAATTTTGATTCAAGTTAGGTTTTTTAGGATTTGAATGTCAGTTCTTAATTCAGCAATCTGTAGTAGAAGAGGCTTTGTTTCCATTTCTACAAACTCTTTAAACTGGTTACGTTGAAGGTAGTCGATTATTGTAACATTCATTCCAACTTCAAGCTTATTTGCCAATTCCATATCAGCAGGCACTTCACCTTGAGTATTATCGCAATCTTGTTGAATACAATCATTACAATAATAAAACTTTGAACCATCCAAGTAAGCTTTTGCAACTCCTTTTCTGTCATTACAAGAAGGGTGGAATCTTTCCTCACACTTATGACACTGAACATATTTATTTAGTATATTTTTCCTACAGTATGAACATATGATTTGTTACGTTCATTTACGGCTGATGAATTAAAACTACATCGATTCCGTTTCTACTCTTCCATACGTCAATAACATCCTATTTATTTTACCTGTTTATAATAAATACGCTTGCGAATAATTTTCAATTCCAATCTATCTACTCTAAAACGACGACTTTACGCTATAAATTCTATAGTTGACACCTTATTTTGAGTATCCGTTAACTGGCTACACATTACTATAGCGTAAAATTAATCCTTATACTGCTACGACCGAAAGATTCGTTGAAATAGTGTATTCTATTATTTGATAAAGCTTGAGTCGAGTTTTCTAATCTCCTTTTTGGTATGTTGATAACACGAGGATCGAAGCTTGAATTTTTGTTATTTAAAACAGTTTCAATTTGATTCTGCAGTTCGTCCTCCTATGCATTTTTCTAAACTACTCGTTCTATTACTCCAAGAGCGTTGCACGTTTTTTCTTTATAAGAGGTGTAGATTTTGGGTGTATCGGTAAGTGCTCCTGAGTTATTAATATAGTAAGACTCTCTTTCTAGCTCTTAACTGGAGGCCAAATTGTTTTACGTAGGCCGATTAATCTTCTTATGTAGAACCAACGGCGCTGGTATGTTTTCTGCTGTTGCAGGGAAAGGAGTGTCGCGGCGCTCAACATCTGTTGACCATGGTGATGCTGCGTCTGGACACCAGCACCCTGACGCGTCGCTCTCTCACCTGCGTGGATGCAATGGGCACACGATAATGGCTGGCACTTGGTGGTATGTTGTATTAGTCTTCCCATATGGAAAGCACCTCTTTTCTTCCTACTTTTGTTGTTCGTGCGTCGCTGGTACTCCATAGTACTTCACTACTTGATTATTAGAATTTGTTCTACCGTAAATAATATTTTTTTTACTTTAACACCTTGGTGTTATGAGCAAGCATAAACAATAATTTTTCTTTTCTTTCTTTTATTAATGAATACTAAATATCAAACGAAATGCGCACTTCGTATGAAAATTTCTAAAATTTGTTCTTTATAATACAACTATTTATTTATTTTTTGTTGATTCAAACCAAATTCTTTTTTTATTAATGTTTACTGTAAATAGAAAATCTATGACGATGTATTTTTGATGTTGCTAGGACTCCCCCCTCTCCGAATGGGTAGTTAGCCCGGTATTTCTACGTTTCTTGTGTTCTGTTTCGTCATTGTGATTCGTGCGGGTCCGTACTTTAAATATCCTTTCAACATCTGTCTACCCCGTATGCTGCATAACGTAGCATAAATTTTGACGCCCTGGCGTGGGGCTCCGTTTTGTCTTGGGTAATGTATGCTCTGAATTGGTTTCGCTTAATTTTTGGCCCAATTTTTGTTTTGCCTCTGGCCTGATTTTTGTGTACTGCCCAAGTTACTACGTTTTCTCGACCTGATACTACTTATGTTTTCTTCACTTATGCTCGAACTTGTATTTATTTCTTTTCTTTATTTCTTGTGTATGTTCGATCTTCTTAAATTTTAGTTGTGGTTTCTTTCTTGTTCGCCCAATATTATTGGTTGGTTAATTTCAGATTATTGGACTTGTGTTTTCGCCAATAATCCTAGACCCTGTGAAAACTCTGGCGCCCTATTTCTGATTTTATCGACTTTATTCTTTTACGTTTCGTACTCCTTTTGAAATTCAATCCTTTTATCACTTTCGTATTAAATAAAATCGTTTTGTTGCGACTCACTTCTGATACTTTATAGTTTATTCGGTCGAGGTTGGTTGGTGATTTTGCATTACTCTTATATACGGGTGTATTTCTTTTGTCACAATGGTTACGTGGGGGTTGGATGTAAATAGGCTGTTAAAACCCGAGCTCCAATATGAGTTATCTGTTCGAGGTTTTGACTCTGACATTAAAGTTGAGGGGTTGCGTAAAGCCGTCCGCAACGCGATTCAAGTGGAAATGAATCAGTCTTTTACTCCTAGCCCTTACACAATTACGTTTACAGAGGATCATGAAGCTATTAAACGCGTGCTTACTGAACTTGGACCGTCTTCTGACTTTTTTACTGGGGATGTTACTGATAGTAAGTTTGCTCGTTTACGCTCCTTATGGGTACACATTCAGCGACGTTGTTAATTGATGTTGGCTAGCTCTGAGGAAGAAGCCCTTACGAAAAATAAATTATTATTCGCTTCTGATGTTGAGGAGACTGCTAGAAAATTCAAGTGTGTTACTTTTGCTGATTTTAGTCAACAGCTTTCTTCCAGTCCACAAACCCTTAATGTAGCTACCACCCTTACCAAAGAAGTTCCTTATCTTTCTTCAGATTCCGAGGAAGAATTGGATATTTCTACTACTACCAATACTATGACCCCTACTAAAGGATACCCGCTCGCTAAATTGAATGTCTCTTTTTCAGGTGAAGGTTCTCTACTGGAATTCTTGTTTCATATTAAGGAGTTCAGTGTTTCGCGTAGTATTTCTGCTCAGCAACTTTTTCTTTTTACTCCAGAATTACCTACCGGAAAAGCTTTACTTCTCTTCAGAGCACATCAGCGGTCCCTCAAATGTTGGGACGACGTTGTTACTCTATTAAACGCAGAATTCCTACCCCTGGATTTTGCTTATAAGTCTGCAACTATTGAGGAAAATACTTGTACGTCACATGACCGAGTTGTTAAAGTTTCTCCTACGCTACGGGTAGATCAGATACTTCCTCCGTACTTTCTACTGTTCTTCCTCCTAGTTTTACTTCTACTCGTCAGGTCGTATGCTTTAATTGCTACAAACCTGGTCATGTTTCGACCCGTTGTACTCGTCCTAAAGTACTCCACTGTTATGGTTGCAGATATAAAGGAGTTACTCGCCACAGCTGTCCACACTGTCATCCTACTCCTAATAGGTTTTTGAACAATCCTTCAAATTCTGCCTTCACCTCTAGATGCCTAATTTCTTCTACTCCTTACTCTACGTTCTCTTCTGTCCCTCATCCAGGTCATCCTGCTCCTACTATCAAAACATACCCTTCTTTGGTAAATGTAGTTTTGAACAAAATTTCTTCCGTTTCTAGTTCTACATCATTTTCTACACCTCCTTCTCGCCCTACTACAATCGCCTCATACCCTTTTCAGTCATATGAGCCTTTAAACTGTAATATTGATTTTTACGGCTATCACGCCCGTACTTACCGAATTTAATTTCTACTAACAAGAACCAAATTCCTTCCGTCCTTCGCGATTCAAAAGATGACCAACGAGATCCTACGTTTTCACTTCCACCCCAAACTGTGCCTCCACCACCATTGCAACCCATACTCCGAATTAGTGACTTGCAGCTAGCTTCTCAAGAGTTGGTTCTCGCTTTCTTAAATGATTCTACCCAAGAAACTCCCGTTGTGTCTGCAAGCACATATGCCGCTGAAGTGACGATAATTTCTAATTCAGTCCGCGAAATGAACCTGTATCTTTAATGTTTGTTGCTGTCAAAATTTTACATGTTCCTGCTTTCTTAAATGGTTCTACTCAAGAAATTTCTGTCGTGTCTGCAATAACAGCTGTAGCTGAACTGACAATAACTCCTAATACGGATAGAGAAGGTCCTATTGAAGTTAGGGAACCCGTAGCTATAATGCCTGTTGCTGCTGTCGTCAAAATTTTACCTGGTCCTGTTTCGTTATCTACTATTGTTAAGGAATCAGTTCCTATTGTGGCTGAAGTTTTGTCTGTTCCTACTCCGTTGTCTATCAGTGATGAAGTCTTACTTGATTCTATCCCTTTATCGGACGTTGATGAAACGTTACCTACTCTTACTCATTTGTCTCATGCTGACAGAATGCTACATGCTTCTGTTCTTTTAACTAAGGTTGGTGAAAGACAAATATATCGTAAACCAGAAAATACAATCCAAGAAAATTTGAACGACCTCAATTACCTAAACAGATTCTTTGTTAAAGCTGCAAAAAATTTGGCCTCAAGCATAGAAACAGATATAAATAATAAATTAGATTATCCAATGTTTAAGCAACAATTTAAATTTGATATGCAAAAAATTACACATGATGCAGTATACAAAATTATATTTCGTATCAAATCAGAAGCAATTGGTGTGGATGGTATTGGCATAAAAATGCTAAAATATATATTACCTTTCTGTATAGATGTGCTGGTTAATATTTTAAGATGCTCATTAAATGAAGGAACCTATCCTATATGGAAGTACTCAATAGTCACGCCTATTGCAAAAGTATCTAATGCTACAGAATTGTCTCATCTAAGGCCAATCAATATTTTAAGCACAATGTCAAAAATAGCAGAAAAAATAGTTTATGATCAGTATAGTGAGTATATCAATACATATATTTTGCCATCAGCAAGTCTGTATTCCGAAATGGGCACAGTACGACAACAGCGCTATGTAAAATTGTTAATGACATTACGAGAGCTATGAATGAAACCAAGGTTACTCTATTGGTAATGTTAGACTATAGCAAAGCATTCGAACTAGTAAATATACAACTTTTGCTTCGTAAACTAGAATTATATGGTTGCAGTAAGACAGGCTTATTATGGTTTAAAAACTATCTCAGTGGAAGGTATCAGCAAGTAAACCTCAACAATAGGTTCTCAGAATTTTTACCACTAAAGCAAGGAGTGCCACAGGGAAGTGTTTTAGCACCAATTATATCTTCCCTATTTACTGCAGATCTACCAGAGGTGATAAAGGTATGTTCAGTGTACATGTATGCCGATGATGTGCAAGTGTATGTATCATGTACGGCAGAAGAAATTAACAAAACTATTCAATATTTCAATATGAATTTGGAACAAATATATAAATGGTCAAAAGAAAATGGTTTACTCTTAAATCTTACAAAAACGGTCGCTATGTGCTTGGCTATGGCTTGTAGGAAAGTTCACGAAAATATAAATCAGGTTATCACAATCAATAATGTAGAAGTTACTTTTTCATCGAGTACAAAAAATCTTGGTCAATCTAAATTTTGAAAAACATGCAGTAACAAAGATTAAGTCAGGCTATGCCATATTAAAGCGACTATACAGTTATAAAAACTTGATTCTATCACATGCAAAAATGGAATTATGTAATACTTTAATAATTAGTCAGCTTGATTATTATAGTTGTGTCTATTTTAACTATCTAACTAACGAATTAAAAAATAAGTTGCAGGTATTACAAAACAGTTGCATACGATTTATTTTTAATCATAGAAAATTTGATCATGTAACACCTATTTATAAAGAACATCAAATTTTAAAATTTCAAAGTAGGTGCGAATTGTTGTTTGCAGTGTTATTGTATGGAATTGTTATTACAAAAAAAACAAATTACTCGTATGAACTACTAAAGAAGCGAAGTGACATACATAATCTAAACTTAAGGTCAGTAGACATGATTAATGTACCTAGGCATCAAGTAGCCAAATTTAAAGCTTCATTTAAACATACGGCAGCTAAGTTTATAAATCAAAATATAGATCTGTATAAAAGTTGTAAAAATCAATGTACATTTAAGAAAGAAATGAAAAAAATTTTGTTAAATAAGTATTATGAAAAATAATCTAAATAAGTGTACTAAATTATAGTCAGGAGTGGTTGAAAATCAGCCTTGTTGAACCGTGTCCTTTTGGATATATGTATTTGTATATATTCAATAAATTAAATATATTATTATTATTTATTATTAAAATCTTAGCTGAGATCCTGTTATCTAAAGTTGACAAAGGTCAACCTGATTCTGCTTCCTTATCTATCGTGGATGAAGTTCTTACTATACTGTTTGTTTTTGTAAGGTTGATGAAATTATGTCTGGTGCTGTTCCTTTCTTACATGTTAATAAACTTCATTCTACTCCTTTATCTAACATAGGCGAAGTTTTACTTGATACTGATTGTTCTTGTAACGTTGTTGAACTCCTACCTGGTTCTGCTCCTTTATGTAATATGGTTAAAGTGTTATCGGATTCTATTCCTTTTCCTAAGGTGGATACTCCTACAGCCAATGCTGTTTTTGTTCATAACTGTGATTCTACTAGTCATTTATTTAACATCGATAAAATTTTATCTGTTTCTGTCCCTTTATCAAACGTGACTGATGTGTGTTCTGCTTGTGTTTCTTTTCATAATGTTGATTCTCTTACAGCCAATACTTTTTCTTTTTCTGCCATTGTTATTCTGACAACCCATGATGTTTCCTTTTCTACTATTGACTTGCTTAATCCTAACAACAAACAACTTTCTACCATAACGTGTCCTGAGTTCCATAAACTACGACAACCACTACTACCCACCCTCGTCACCTCCTAAACCGCGTGCTACAACTGCTACATCCCCTGCTGTTTATGTTTGGCAGAAAGCTGCCCAAAAGAGATAGACATAGTCTATGCTCTTTCCGATCCGGAAGATGTATGTCGGCGAAGTCATAATGTCCTTGATCTCGTTTCATTTTCTTGCTGGCGGCGCAAACATCTTAAGCCCAATACTTAGTCCTCGTGCTCCAGATTTTTATGCGGATTTTGCTCCCCTTAGGTTATGATTTCTGGACTAAGTTTTCGTTTTGTTTTACTTCTCTGTTTTGATGGGTTTTCTTTTTCTTGTACCCGTATGGGTCCGGGAAGTGAATAGTCCCATGGTACGACCTGCCTGTCATAAGAGGCGACTACAGTGGTCCAACACATACACACCCACACACTTTATACAAGTCCAATTCATACCCACACACTTCATACACACACATACACCCACACACTTCATAAATACATAGTTCTATTTGCTTCTCCTTTCTTTCGTTTTCTCCTTGTACTCCTTTATCCCGCGTGGGTCCGGGAATAGAATAGCCCCATGGTATGACCTGCCTGCCGTAAGAGGCGACTAAAGCGTTCTAATACACACCCACACTCACACACACATGCACATACATACACATACGCCCAACACATACACACACACACACTTTCACACACACCCACATGCACACTCACATACTCATACATCAACACACACACACACACACATATATGCACACATGCATGCACACGTACACACAACTACACTGGGATTTGGTTTGATTTTCTTTTTGTACTGTTTTTTTGTTTGGTTTTGGAAACGGGGTTTGTCTTCTTCCTGTAGTTTTGATGCGGCTATAATATGGGTTTTGTTTGCATTAGTTTACTTCTCAGTTACGTTGGATCCACTTTCTTTTCCCTATCCTTTTGCTGGTCTTCTTTGCTGTCGGTTCATATACCGATTGTGTTTCGTCCATCCACTCCTGTGGTAGGTGCTTTTAGTCCGTTTTTCTTTTCTTCGGAAACCACAACTCAGTCGACTTTAGGACTATTTAGCATTTCTTTTCTTTCGATCTTCGGTTGTTGCGATTCCTGGTTACCACAGTTTGTAGTACATCGTTTCTTTTACCAGCGCTCCTTCCTCTCGTTCTCCCTTGTTATTCCTTTGCATATTTGAGGCTTGACCCTTGGGTCCTGTTTTGGCTTGTACTGTTGGTTTTCTTCCTCGTTCCTTTCCTTACTTTGGTTTTTTCACGTGAAACCAATTACTTCTGTTGAGGTTGAAGACTTTACTGTTTCTTCTGAGAAACATCCGTCCTTTGACGACTCTGCAGTGTCGATGCCGTTTCATCTTAGTCCTCGTTGATGGCTTATTACCCGTCTTCCCTTCAATTTGTATTTTTTTTTGGTTCGTTCAGTACTTTGGTTCTTCGAGCCGGATGAGGGTTCTTATTTTTTGTGTACTTTTGTGTACTTTCGGTACTGCTCACTCCCGCACTTTGACTTTCCTACCCCAACCTCATAATTTTGCTGGGGTGGATTTGTTACGTTCATTTACGGCCGATGAATTAAAAACCACATCGATTCTGTTTCTACTCTTCCATACGTCAATAACATCCTATTTATTTTACCTGTTTATAATAAATACGCTTGCGAATAATTTTCAATTTCAATCTATCTACTCTAAAACGACGAGTTTACGCTATAAATTCTATAGTTGGCACCTTGTTTTGAGTATCCGTTAACTGGCTACACATTACTATAGCGTAAAATTAATTCTTATACTGCTACGACCGAAAAACTCGTTGAAATAGTGTATTCTATTATTTGATAAAGCTTGAGTCGAGTTTTCTAATCTCTTTTTTGATATGTTGATAACGCAAGGATCAAAGCTCGAATTCATGTTATTTAAAACAATTTCAATTTGATTCTGCAGTTCGTCCTCCTATGTATTTTTCTAAACTACTCGTTCTATTACTCCAAGAGCGATGCACGTTTTTTCTTTATAAGAAGTATAGATTTTGGGTATATCGGTAAGTGCTCCTGAGTTATTAATACTAGTAAGATTCTCTTTTTAGCTCTTAACTGGAGGCCAAATTGTTTTACGTAGACCGATTATTCTTCTTATGTAGAACCAACGGCGCTGGTATGTGTTCCGCTGTTGTAGGGAAGGGAGTGTCACAGCGCTCAACAT
Source organism: Platerodrilus igneus (assembly GCA_036346225.1). Taxonomy (NCBI): domain Eukaryota; kingdom Metazoa; phylum Arthropoda; class Insecta; order Coleoptera; family Lycidae; genus Platerodrilus; species Platerodrilus igneus. The sequence continues at coordinate 2,185,294 of JARFIW010001670.1, forward strand.
CTGTCAACCATGGTGACGATACATCTGAACCCCAGCACCCTGATGCGTCGCTGACTCACCTGCGTGGATGCAATGAGCACACGATAATGGCTGGCACTTGGAGGTATGTTGTATTAGTCTTCCCATATATCGGGAGCACCTCTTTTCTTCCTACTTTTGTTGTTCGTGCGTCGCTGGTGCTCTCGTAGTACTTCACTACATGATGATTAGAATTTGTTCTACCTTAATATTTTTTTTACTGGGTATTATGAGCAAGCATAAACAGTAATTTTTCTTTTCTTTCTTGTATTAATGAATACTAAATGTCAAACGAAATGCGCACTTCGTACGTAAATTTCTAAAATTTGTTCTTTATAATACAACTATTTATTCTGTTGATTCAAACCGAATTCTTTGTTTTATTAATGTTTACTGTAAATAGAAAATCAATGACGATGTATTTTGGATGTTGCTAGAAATCCCCCCTCTGCGAATGGGTAGTTAGCCTGGAATTTCTACGTTTCTTGTGTTCTGTTTCGTCATCGTGATTCGTGTGGGTTCGCACTTTAAATATTCTTTCAACATCTGTCTGACCTGTACGCTGCATAACGTAGCAAATTTTTGCTAATACATTCTGTAACTACAAGTTTGTTAACAATCATTAAAATAATGAAAAAATCAATCAAGGAGTGAATCACTTAAATAACGTGCAGCTTCAATTTCCAGTTATTCATGTACTAACATATTGTTTAGTTATTTAAGTAAGAGACTGTTACAACAGCCATAACACACTCCAAAAGCATACAGGATTATGTACCTTACACTAAAAAAAATTTAAAAAAATCGATTTACGAATCAAAACAACATTCTAAGTAAAATACTACCGTTACAAGCCAAGTTAGTAAAGTAATATGAATTTGTTATTTATAAAATAATATAAATTAAAAATGTAAATCCCAATATGCTCTTGTATGCCTACAAGTTACATATATTATGTAAAAAAGGGGCATGCATGATCCATTATACCAGCAAAAATCATTAGGTCCAATAAGTATCGTTAGACTTGAAGGGTTAAACTATATTTATCTCATTATTACCAGAGTTATTGGCACTGAGAATATTATGCACAAACTTGAAATTTGCATTAATTTGAATTCTGGCAACATTCATGCTAATACTTTAACTCGAAATACATTTAACCCTTTCATCCCAAACTGTACACATTTGTACCAGCTTAATTTGAAAATTAGTAAAAGTTAAATTAAACATTATGCTCATATAACAAGTGTAGGACACCAATGTCTGAGTTTTATTTCATAGATTCCCACATATTCTTCTAAGCTAATACTTAATTTGACGTTAGTAAAAGCCTGCGCTGAAAAATGATGTGACGTTAATGAAAACAGATTTGGGAATAAAAATACATTTATTTGATAAAAGTCTAACCACTGATAGTGTACCATACCTCTCTGAATTAAGTCCAAAAGTAAGTTTTAGTTGAATGTTCAAGTATATTAACCTTTTTATGTTGCATGCATATGTGTACCAATATTATTTGATAGTACCACATATATTTACCACCAGGTTAATATTCAATTTTTTTTAGAATTATTATGTACGAAAAAGATCACATTGATGCTGAAGAAATTGGAATATGCTGCTCAACACATCAGATTTTTCTTATGTCAAAAATTTAGAATCGTTTTCGTCTGGATACATCGATGGCTATGTACCTGAGAGTGGAACAGACATTAATAGGGAGCTGGAGAAAATATACCAACTGATTCAGGCAAGGTCAATGCATTTTAGAATGGATTCTTCCAACAGATAAGTTTGTTCTGGCGAAAAATCTTCCTCAAGGCAGACATTATAAAATAAACAAGAATAAACATTTGTTACGTTGGCTCGTAGCCGTGCGTAACACAAAGAAAGTCAAGGAATGACCGGGCTCAATCGGAGATTAGGGGGGGTTGTAGAAAGTAGACTAACCTAGAATGTACGCGGCTGTAAGGAGTTAGTGACAGTACCTGTAAGAAAAATAATTAAGCAAACCTGAAAGAAAAAAAAATAGTTAAGTAAACCTGAAAAAAAAATGTAAAAGCATGTAAAAGAATGTAAAAGAAGGTAAAACGTTTGAATAATCTATATAATATGACAACGGTAATAGCAGTACAAAAACTTTTAATACAAAGTGAGGTAATATTGGGGAGTAGCAGAAACGTTTCCTCACACACCAATTCAACATAAATCAAGACAAAAATTTTAACAAAAGATAAATAAGTAAGCACATATTGATATGAGTAATCTAGTAATATTAGTTTTTCGTTCTCTCTTTTTCTTTTATGTTTTAAAATAGCATGCAAGTCTATTGTAAAAGATAGCAGAACGACAAAGATATGGTAAGCAACGGATAGATATTTATAGTAATAAGACAAGTAGTAAAAGTTCACTTACAGAAAGTCCTGCAGTAGCACTTCCGTGCAATGGAAGGGTGGGAGTCACGATGTTCGGCACTAACGAAGCACTAAATCACACATACGTATTTCACGGGTGTTAGCAGCAGACATTATCATACTAATGGAACCATGTGGCATTGATAACTCTTGTTAATTCTATTTCCTGAGACAATAATTCCGAAGTATTTTGTAACACTAGTTTAAGTTCAACTTTGTAAACCGGTAATCGGTTATATTTCGCAAATAACAAAACTTGCAAGCAATAATCTATTTTAGATTCTTCGGTGTTAGAAAATTCAGAAACTACACTCTACCGTTAATATACAACCAAGCAATTTTAGGAATAAAGAACAATTAAAGTTAGTATAATTCCGATCCAAACATCCGCCAAGAATTTTTCAGTATTACGGATCTGTTTCATGAAAGAACTTCGTTAACTTCTAAAGCTAATTTCAGTTGGTAAAGGCATTGTTTGGATACGGTGAAACACTTAAAAACACGATCACGCTCACAATCTCGTCTTTAACAAAGGTACGTTCATATTTTATTTACTTATTAAATGCGAGGTAAATTTAACATATCGTTAATACGGAATGCAATTAATATATCTGAACAAAGGACAAACTACAACTACAAACTCAACAATTTATAAGAAATACCTCGAAACACTGCTAAACTCGTAATTTATAGCAACCAAGAACAACTGTAAACTACGCTAATCTGTTTAATGTAAAAATAGTTGTTTAACATAACACCTGGGCTTCTCTTATCTCAAACGAGAATAGATAGCATAAAGACGAATTGTATACGGCGAATATTTATTTATTTATTAAGGAAAATCAACGTTATACAACCAGCTATACAAAACGATGTGTTTTAAGTACGCTGACATTAAGGGAACGTAACAAATTCCCCCCTAGCAAAATAAAGACGTCGGGGTGAAAGAAAAAGCGACAGACAAGGAACCAAACAAAAAAAAATTTTCCGGCTCGAAGGACCAAAATGTCGGACAAAACTAAGAGTAAAGAAATCCACAGGGAAAGATAGGTAAGTAGTAGCAATCGAAGAGGACTAAGGTGTAAAGGCATAAACGCTGCCAAAGTCGTCAAAGGACGGATGTCTCTTTAGAAAAGAAACAGCACAGTTTCCAACCTCAAGAAAATTGATTTCGCGCGCGCAGAAACCAAAAGAAAAGAAAAGTAGCGAGGAAGGAAACCAACAGCAATAGCCAACATAAGACACAAGTGTCAAGCCTCAAGTAAGCTAGGGAACGACAAACGGAAAACTGGGAAAAGTAACGAAAAGCTTCAAACTGTGGTACCAAGAAGAAAAAAAGAGTCGTATAATACAACCAAGTAAGGAAAGTAATCTGCTAATAGACCCAAAAGTCGACTAAGTCGTGATTCCTACAGGACAGAAAGTAGGCCTATAGAGCAACTACCACAGGAGCAGATACAACGAGTGATCGAAGTCAGTACATCAACTAACCGCAAGGAAAACCAGTCAGGAAAAAAAAATGGACAGGAATCTGGAACGAAAGGAACGAGAGAAAAAACGAAAAAAAAAGGAGAAAGAAAAATAAACCAAAAAGCTTAATACTAAACAATAAGCACAAGCAAAAAAAACAAGAACCCTAAGAATAACACCAACGAAAACAAAATCGAATTCCAGTGTCGTTATGTTTGTGTAGGTATGTGTATGTGGGTATGGGTGTGTGTGTGTATAGAGTGGGTGTGTATAGATGTTGTGTATGACCGCTGTAGTCGCCTCTTACGACAGGCAGGTCGTACCATGGGGCTATTCTCTTCCCGGACCCACACGGGTGAAAAAGAAAGAAAAAAAGGAAAGCAAACGAAAGAAAACCCAGCAAAACCGGGAAGTAAATCGAAATCGCAATTACCAAAAATCAAATCCGAGGAAGAGCAAAGTCGGCATCAGAATCAGGGGTCACAAGAACTAGATATTGGGCTTAAGGCGTTTACGCCGCCAAAAGGAAAATGAAACAAGATCGAGGACATTAAGGTTTCGTCGACCAACATCTTTAGGTTCGGAAGGAGCATAGAATAAAGTCTGCCTCTTCTGGGCAGTTTTATGCCAAATAGGAATAGCAGGGGGTATAGTAGTTATAGAACTAGGTTTAGGAGGTGGCAAGGGTGATTTAGAAAACTCAAAACGCGTCATAGTAGGACGTTGTTTATTGTTGGGATGGGTGGTAAGAAGGTCAATGGCAGAAACGGAAACATCATGGGTTGTCAGCACATCAACGGTGGAAAAAGAAAAGTATTGGCTGTACGGGAACCAACCTGACGAAAAGAAACACAAGCGGAACACACTTCAGTTACGTTAGAGAAAGGGACAGAAGTAGATAAAATTTCATTGACGTTATGTGCAGGACTAGAAGTATCACAGTTAGAAAAGAAAACAGTATTGGTTGTGGAAGTATCCAACTTAGGAAAAGGAGCAGAATCAGGTAGAAGTTCGTCAGCATTATATAACAGAACATCAGCTAGGATGTAACCAACCTTAGTTAAAAGAACAGAAGTAAGTAGCATTTTATCAGCATGAGAAAAAGGAGTAAGGGTAGGTAACGAAACAGAATTAGGTAAAGCTTTAACGACAACAGCAACAGGCATCACAGCTAGGGGTTCACTAACTTTAACAGGACCGTCTCTATCCGTAAGAGGAATTATCTTCACTTCAGCTACGGCTGTGATTGCCGACACAACAGGAATTTCTTCAGTCGAACAAGTGAGGAAAGTAGGAACATGTAAAATTTTGACAGCAACAGCAACAGATACTAAGGATACAGGTTCGTGAACTTCGACAGAACCTTGGCTGATTAAATTAGGAATAATCGTCAATTTAGCTACATTACATGTGATTTTCCAATGCTCCACCCGAAGGTACTACATTGGCCAGGAGGCGAGTTTTTTTTACCTGGAAAATTTGGAATTTTGCCGAACCCTTGCTGTTCCAAGCAAGGTAGGGATCTTTAACGTGCGTGACAACACTCACACACGGGACCTCCATTTTACCTCTCATCCGAACGAGGGTGTATTTTTGCGAAAAATGCTCGCCTAACATTTTTCAAGCGGACCGTGTCGGGATTTGAACCCGGGACCTTGGGCGTAGTAGTCACACACATACCACTACGCCACGGAGCCGCCTTCAATTTAGCTACAGCTGTTATTGTAGGTACAACAGCAATCTCTTGACAAGAATCTTTAAAGAAAGCAGGAACAGGTAAAATTTTGACAAAAACGGCAGGAGGCACATTTTGGGGTGAGAGTGTATAAGTAGGGCGAGCAGAAGAAGGAGTAGAATAGGAGGCAGAACTAGAAACGGAGGAACTTTGGTTAGAAGCTATATTTGCCGAAGAAGAGTAGGTTTTGATAGTAGGAGCAGTAGGACCTGGATGAAATATCGAAGAGAACGTAGAATGAGAAGTAGAAGAAGTTAGGCAAGTAGAGGTGAGGGCAGAATTTGAAGGATTATTCGAAGAGCTATTAATAGTAAGATGACAGTTGGGACAGTTATGGCGAGTAACTCCCTTATATCCGCAACCATAACAATGGAGCACCTTAGGACGAGTACAACGGGTCGAAACATGACCAGGTTTGTCGCAATTAAAACATACGACCTGACGAGTAGGAGTAGAAGTAGGAGGAAGAACAGTAGAACGTACGGAAGGAGTATCGGATCTACTCGTAGGCGTCGGAGAAACCTTAACAACTCGGTCATGTGAAGCAAAAGAATTTTTCTCAATCGTAGTAGCCTTATAAATAAGCTCGTTGTGTTCAAAATGAAGAATTAGTAAATTAGACAACGACTTCCAGTCAGAAAACCTATGCCGAAAACCACGATACCAAAGTAAAGCGTTAGCCTCGAACAAATCCCCCGCGGACTCAAATCAAATTCGGATACATGATGAGCTCGTCGGAGTTTTTCGACTCGCTCCAAAAAATCACGTACGGTAAGAGTGTTCGGGAAACCAGAAAATTTCAAATTCCACTCCCACACAGGGAGACCGTAGTAGGAAGCCGAAAAAGAAGTCATTTTGACTACGAACAAGAAGGAAATGGGTAGAAAGTAACGAAATAAAAGCTAACCGTAACTCGATAAAAGCTCAAAAGAGAAGAAAAAGAATAAAGAAAAATAGGAGGAAAAACTAACTCTAGCCTTGATGGGAAGAACAAAATATACAAAGAGGGAAGGACGAAAAAAGAAAAATCTTGGGCGCCAGTGTTTTCAAGAACCAAATTACCAGCGAAAACACAACTCTGATAATTCACAAAAAAAAATTAAAATCAAGGAATTTCTATATAGCGAGAAAAAATATTCAAGACTACACCAAAAATTAGAGCCAGCCATTATAGGCAGAAAAGAAAATCGAGCCGATACCCAAAAAATCAATGCTACAAAAAAAAATCAAGATCAAGAAAAAAATTTAAAAGATCAAGAGCAAACCAAAAAAAAATCGAGAGCAAATCAGAAAAAATCGAGAGCAAATTAAAAAAAATCGAAGCCCACGTTGGGCGCCAAATTTATGTTACGTTGGCTCGTAGCCGTGCGTAATACAAAGAAAGTCAAGGAATGACCGGGCTCAATCGGAGATTAGGGGGGGTTGTAGAAAGTAGACTAGCCTAGAATGTACGCGGCTGTAAGGAGTTAGTGACAGTACCTGTAAGAAAAATAATTAAGCAAACCTGAAAGAAAAAAAAATAGTTAAGTAAACCTGAAAAAAAAATGTAAAAGCATGTAAAAGAATGTAAAAGAAGGTAAAACGTTTGAATAATCTATATAATATGACAACGGTAATAGCAGTACAAAAACTTTTAATACAAAGTGAGGTAATATTGGGGAGTAGCAGAAACATTTCCTCACACACCAATTCAACATAAATCAAGACAAAAATTTTAACAAAAGATAAATAAGTAAGCACATATTGATATGAGTAATCTAGTAATATTAGTTTTTCGTTCTCTCTTTTTTCTTTTATGTTTTAAAATAGCATGCAAGTCTATTGTAAAAGATAGCAGAACGACAAAGATATGGTAAGCAACGGATAGATATTTATAGTAATAAGACAAGTAGTAAAAGTTCACTTACAGAAAGTCCTGCAGTAGCACTTCCGTGCAATGGAAGGGTGGGAGTCACGATGTTCGGCACTAACGAAGCACTAAATCACACATACGTATTTCACGGGTGTTAGCAGCAGACATTATCATACTAATGGAACCATGTGGCATTGATAACTCTTGTTAATTCTATTTCCTGAGACAATAATTCCGAAGTATTTTGTAACACTAGTTTAAGTTCAACTTTGTAAACCGGTAATCGGTTATATTTCGCAAATAACAAAACTTGCGCAAGCAATAATCTATTTTAGATTCTTCGGTGTTAGAAAATTCAGAAACTACACTCTACCGTTAATATACAACCAAGCAATTTTAGGAATAAAGAACAATTAAAGTTAGTATAATTCCGATCCAAACATCCGCCAAGAATTTTTCGTATTACGGATCTGTTTCCGCAGAAAGAACTTCGTTAACTTCTAAAGCTAATTTCAGTTGGTAAAGGCATTGTTTGAATACGGTGAAACACTTAAAAACACGATCACGCTCACAATCTCGTCTTTAAAAAAGGTACGTTCATATTTTATTTACTTATTAAATGCGAGGTAAATTTAACATATCATTAATACGGAATGCAATTAATATATCTGAACAAAGGACAAACTACAACTACAAACTCAACAATTTATAGGAAATACATCGAAACACTGCTAAACTCGTAATTTATAGCAACCAAGAACAACTGTAAACTACGCTAATCTGTTTAATGTAAAAATAGTTGTTTAACATAACACCTGAGCTTCTCTTATCTCAAACGAGAATAGATAGCATAAAGACGAATTGTATACGGCGAATATTTATTTATTTATTAAGGAAAATCGACGTTATACAACCAGCTATACAAAACGATGTGCTTTAAGTACGCTGACATTAAGGGAACGTAACACATTGCATTTAAGCCCAATGCAAATTTTCCCCAAAATCACTATACTTACAAATTGTAGAATATACAAACGAACGTCTGGAATGAATAAGGGCAGAGAACAAGGAAAACTTACCGATAAAGGAGAAATTAAAAAACTATTAGGATGTATATTTATAATGTATACAATTAAGTTGCCTGCTTTCAAGCATTGTTGATGCAGTAAAGAGTCACTAGGCAACCATGCAATAGAAGCTAAGTCTTGAGATTAATTCGTTAGACTAGTTTCAAAACTTCATTTTGTGTCCCTACAAAAACCACCAAATACATCAAATTTTTATTATGTTGATGAGCTCGTGTCTGAAATATACATTTTCAAAATGTCGCCAGGATGATGTTTACCAAAGTATAATAAGGTTCAATGGGCGCTCCTCCGTAAAGCAATACCATTAAAACCAACGAAAAGGGGTATAAATTAGGCTTATACGTAATGCTGGTTCTGGTTACATATGTATGATATGAACATGGACAAGGAAGCAAATTGCTTACCTAAAGAGAAAGAGTTTTAAAATTACTTGTATCTATAATACAGGAAAAAGGTGTGCTTTGCTTTGATTGCTCTTTTGCAAGTCTACATTTATTAGAAATACTGAATTTTGCTGCGTTAGAAACCTACATGTTAAACAGAAAAAAACCATGCCGACAATGAAAAAAAATACAGCATGGCCAGTCTGTATTTTGACCTACTAATACTGAATTATTGTATACAAAATGGCAAGACACAAAGAACGTTATGGTTATGAATAAGTCCTGAACCCAAGTTGACTACAGTTTCTAAAAATGAAAATAAAAACTGTGGAACAGCAATTGGTTGAATGCCCTGAAGTTCTCATTTGATCGTCAGAAGGTTGGAATTGACAGGGCAGATCAGCATGTTGGATTGTATGATGACAAGATACCTAATAAATGATGGAAGAAAGTTTTTTATACTTGTCTGAATATGTGTGCAGTAAATGCTTGGATACTGTACGATTTAAGATGCGAAAATAAAAAAGAACCACTCTATACTTTTTATAACACTGCTCGAAGAATGAATAGCTGAAAGATTCAAAATACAACGTTACGTCGTCAAAAAAGAGACCTCTAAACAAAACGATGAAACTATACGACACAGTACTTTTGCATCTACCAGTAGAGGGGCCCACAAGAAGATGCGCAAAGTGTAGGGAAGAAAATGGCAAACGAGAACAAAAACTATTTACCAGGAAAGTAATATTAGTTTGTGTAAGATTTGCTTCATGCTATATCATGAGAAGTATAGAGAATAAAATAAATTTTCAAAATCCTCAAGTTTAATTCCAGACCTAGTGGTACATGTGTACTACACACACAGACACGTGCCTGCACACACACCCAAGCTAAAAAAAGCACTAGTATGAAAACACATTATTTGTAATTGACTAACAAGATAGTTATGCTTTTATTGCACGCACACACACATGCACACGCGCGCACACACACACGCACGCACACACACACACGTATACACACACACAAGCACTTACACACGTATGCACTCACACACACACCCACAACACACGCACGCATGCGCGCGCACACACGCACCCACACACACGCGCGCGCACACACGTACGCATCCCCACACACACATCCACACATCTACACGCGCGTGCACGCACGCACCCACGTACACCCACCCACGCACGACGACGCACAACGCACGCCCGCACATACACACGCCCGCCCGCGCGTACTCACCCACCCACGCACGCGCACCCGCACGCACCCACACAGGCACGCGCGCGCGCACTCCCACACACGCGCGCGTGCACGGACAAGCGCGCACGCACACGCGCGTGTGCGCGCGCACGCACACACATGTGCGTTGGGTAGCAGACATTAATAGTAAAGTCGCTATTTGGGCTTGTGATAAGTTTATTTTCCAAGAAATTATAGACAAAAAAGAAAACGGTTCTGCGCTTGTTAAAATAAATAACATTTATATTTATAGTGTTACGTTTCTCCAAATGCGTCATATAAAGAGTTTAATAGCTTCCTTGATAGACTAGTTAGTGATGCGAGGGATCGAACTCCAGTTATCATTGCAGGAGATATTAATGCATGGGCCATCGAATTGAGTAGTCGACTAATTAATAAAAGGTAACAAATAATTTTAGAAACATTCCCTGTTTTAAACATAGTGTTAGTAAACAAAGGAAATTCTTACACTTTTAGTAGAGGTAACATAGGATCAATAATAGACTTGACATTTATGAGTAGCTCCTTAATAAAAAACACTACCCTCACAGCGATCATAACGCAAGATTATATGAAGTGCGTAACCAAATTAAACAGAACCAAATACCAAAGGTTAAACCATATGGCTGGATAAGTAAACATTTTGATAAAGAACTATTCAAAATTATACTGGATGAATGTAAAATATCAGGCTCGGTAAATTTAAAAACCAGTCAACTACTAGACCCTTTAAAGAAGGCCTGCAATGCATCAATGCCCGAAAAGTCACCCTATAAAGGACGCAATAACGTTTACTGGTGGAATGATTACATTGCTGAACTTCGTAAAAAATGTCTTCGTTTGCGGAGACAATATCAATGCTCTCAGTGTAAAAGCAACTTCAATAATCTTCGGGAGGAATATAAAATTGCCCGAAGAAACTTGACTTTGCCATTAAGTCGAGCAAACAACAATATTGGAATGATCTTTGTAAAGAAATTGATAATTATCCTTGAGGAAGGCCTTATAAAACAGTAATGGGAAAATTAAAAAGAAAACATTTTTCACAACCCACATGCCCAATCTTTCTTAAGAAAGTACCTTATTCCCAAAGCAATGCAAAGAAAAATATGGAAATGCAATAACCTGTGATGAAGAATATATACCACCAGTCACTGAAAGTGAAGTGCTAGATGCTTGCATCCCCAACACTGCTATTAGAAGCCCTCCTGATATCTTGGCATCCGTATATAATTCTTGTTTAAATGATGGCGTGTTTCCTCAACCATGAAAAGAACTAACTAGTATTACTACCCAAAGATAATAAACCTCCTGACAAACCATCGTCGTACCATCCAATATGTAAGCTGGACATAGCTGGAAAGATCTTAGAAAAGATTATAAAAAACAGATTGGAAATGGCTATAGAAGGGCAGCCGTACTTTCAGAAAATCAATATGGTTTCCAAAAATCGCGTTCTACAATTCATGCAAATAACTCGATTCTCAATATTATTCAGACTAAAATTTCAGGAAAAAGACGGAAAACAGGATCAAAAAAATACTGTGCAATAATAACAATGGATGTCAAAAATGCCTTTAACTCTATTAAGTGGAGTTCCATAGAAAAATCTATTGATAAACCATCAGTACCTACATATATAAGAAGAATTATCGGGGACTACTTTAAGAATAGAATCCTCAGATACGACACTAGCGAAGGTCCAAAACAATATATGATTTCAGGTGGAGTTCCACAAGGTTCAGTTTTAGGCCCACTACTTTGGAATTTAACATACGATGGAGTCCTAAGGCTGAAATTACCGGATGAAGCTAAAACTGTAGCATTTGCTGACGATTTAGTACTAGTGGTTACTGCAAAGCTAAAGGAAGAAATCTTACAAATTTGCAATGAATCTGTGGAAATAATTAGGCAATATCTAAAAAGTTTAAACCTTGAACTAGCTGCAGCAAAAACTGAAGTCGTTCTTGTGTCCAGCAGAAAGATACGTGAAGCAATAAACCTGCATATAGGTAATTACGAAATTACTTCATTATTTAGGTGTGAAAATTGACGACAAATTATCATTTAAAGAACATTTGTCCTACGTGAGCAAAAAAGCAGCAAACACAACAACAATACTCTCACGAATAATGCCTAATGTTGGTGGACCAAAAACTAGTAGAAGATTACTCTAAAACAGAAAAAGAAAGAAGAAAAGGCAGAATTAATAGCGAAATGGCAGCAACGTTGGGATACATCGCAGAAGGGTAGATGGACTTACCATATGATACCACTTATAGAACCATAGCTTAATCGATGTCATGGAGAATTAGACTTTATCTAACCCAACTTCTAAGTGGTCACGGGTGCTTTAGAGCATACTTCTATAGATTTAAATTAGATACAACTCCTAATTGTCCAATGTGCACTGACGTTCTTGAAGATGCAGAACACTTACTTTTTCACTGCCCACGATTTAACAAACCACGTGAGAAACTAACTGCTCTTACAAAAATAAACCTAAGTCCAAATACGTTGATCCAGAAAATGGTAGAATCAGAAGAAGTATGGTCAGCAGTTACCATATTTGCTGCAATGGTAATTAAAGCACTGCGACAAATTGACGATACAAGGAGAAAAGCGTTAAATACATAATACAATTATATATATAAAACACGACCTTGCTATCAGAAGAAATTGATCTGACTTCGACTAGCTTCAAACGTAAAGCCCGATTTTGCATCCGAGTACCAAGTGAATCATTGTGGGATGCACAACTGTCACTGTGGGATGTATGAAAAATTTAAAAAAATGCCATTATCATTGAGGATAAAAAATAAAATTATATTAGACGGCCAGATCCAAATAATGGAACAACAAACTACTCATTCTATCTAATCGAATCTTCAAAGAAGAGCGTATGAGCAACAACCACTTCTCATGAAGTTATGCTTAATTGCGGTTCCACGGGAAGATATTGGCATTGAGAATGCAGTGCATGTATTTATTGGTAATGTAACTTATTTATGTTGAAATAAAAATATTGCAACTGTAAAAAAAACAAAAAAACACACACATGCTAAAAAAGGTATGAGTATGAAAACACACTGTAATCGACTAACAAGCTAGTTATACTTTTATGTCAAATTTATATTCGAGGATGAAGGCGTTAAACAAAATGGTTTTTCTAATCTATTGGTTTTTCAACTAAGAACATTGTTCACAGTGCTCTTTAGCTCAAAAGGATGCAATATACAGATACCGATACATGTGTACATCTCTCGAATACATTTAATATTGCGATTTTTGAAAAATAACAGAATTTGGTTTAAATGCTATAAAGAAATAATGCATTGGTTAACAATGTGCTACATTTATTGCTACTTAAAACACATGTAATAAATAGTTAGATCTTGTAAAATTATATTCAATTAATAACCAATAATAAATAATTTAAAGGCGTCATTAATATTTACCACAATAAAACATAACATAAACCGCTACATCAAATGGCGCATCGTAATTTTATAACCCAAAAAGTTATTGCTGCCTGAATAGAATTTAATGGTATTTAATTTCTTAAGGTAATTATTAAAAAGGCAGTTAAAGTTCATATTTGTAAATAGAATTTAATAAAATAGCAATCAGCAACTGATAAATAACAAATTTATACAGACCACTTATAACAATATCACCATGTACAATATATACAATACTCATTTTACCTGAGTTTTTAAATGTTGCAAAAATTCATGATAGGATAAGGCATTCTCAACCCTATCTTCAATTAAATGTTCTATAAACACATTTCTATTAGGGCTATTGTCTCTCATAATATGAAGTGATGCTACAAACGGCTTCTCATCATTTAATGAATTTATAAAATTATATAGTCTTTGATTATGGAGATTGTTTAAAACTGGTAATTCGTACATTTCATCTGTAATAGAATTATAATCTGGCACACCAAGTGTTTCATGTAAAAATGTCTGTGATACACTAGGACACACTAATAATACCATTTGTTCTCCCCTATCCATAAGAAAAGCACCTTTGGAATCTAAACACCTCGCAGTTAATTGCAGATGTGGTGGTTGTGGAATTTGTTCACCGTCTGGGTTAACTATGGTATTTTGATCCTCCAAGTTATGTACAGGGTATAAATCAGGATACACTTGTTGAATCAGCATATACAACGGTAATGTTTTCATGTCGCACATAGCTTTCACTCTATCATCTAGACGTGTGGAAGTACCAGTCCTAAATGCCACATATTTAAGTAGAGCTGATATATATAGGGGCAACAATTTCAGACATCCAGGTGCTAATAAACCTGATGGTGGGCTTCCTAAATTTAAAGAAAGTTTGTAACTAGCTAATATATCTATAGCAACATTAATAAATGCTTCACGTGCATCAGATAGACTAGACATCATAGATCTATCTACTGCCATTTTAGATAAAAGCCCAATTATGCACTGTTGATCTGCAGAATTAATAATATCGGTTAAGGTAGTTGCAATAGGTACACATAAAGTATGCACACGAATTCTTCTTTCACCTTTGCTTGAAGTATATAATAATGCAGCTTGAAAACAAACATTACTTAAGTCAGACAGACTTTCTTCTATTGATACTTGCATTCCAAATCCAGCTTCGGGGTTAATATTAGGTAACGATAGCAAATCTGTCGACCTGACAAAGAAATTACCATGAAAGGTATGAATCGACAATCCTCTAGTACACCTAATTCTCATCACAGCTTCAAATCCTATTTTTCTAGTAAGATACCGTTTAAAGCACTTTTCAAGTTTTTCAGCATGTAACGTACGGCTCGCTTTAAATAGTGGAAAATGATGTATGCATCCACCACTAAATCGACTAATTCCAGATATCGTAGCTAAATCAACATATTGCGAATTAACTATAAATAAATCTACAGCAATTTGTTGACCACTGCAATCTAACGCTAAACGTTTATAGAAATCATTAGCAGGATTTAAGTGATGTATTTCAGCACCTGCTCTTTGACTTGGATCTTCACGAGGCGTAAGAGCTCCAGGTCCAATTGTAGGTAAAGTAGCTTGAAATATTGTAATTCGTCCTCCGGTGCTCGAAATCATTTTGTAAGCTGCTTGTAATGCTGTTCCTAATGCAGATCCTGTATCAAAACTGGAATTAAACCTCGTTGGTAATTGTGCTAATAAATCAGTAATCAATTCTTTGCGTTCATTTAAATTAACAATTAAATTATCTGGGCATGGTAAAAATATATCATCTATTTCCAATATAGTCATTTCATGCGGTTGAGTAAGACCTTCTGCTAACGAATAAAAGTGCAATGCAGAATTGAATGCAATAAAACCTACTTGTGTTCTTGCATCTCCTGGTAAGTTTGTTAAACTAGACGTTAGAGCATCACAAAATACGTGTAAGTAACCACTTTCAACGGCTGCATGCGAAACATCTAGTAAAAATAAGTAAACTGCAGGTTGCGGAGGTCTAAGCATATATTCAGAAGGTGCTATGTATTCAATTGTGCTTGATTTTATTTCAGGCCGTCTAGATGGATCACCGTAGGTTTTACTAACAGGATCATATTGAAATTCCTCGGGTAATTCGTTAACCCTGTAACATAAATTACATTTCCATCTTTTAGCATCAACAAAATAAATAAAAGGATTTATATACGTTCGGCAAGCCCTACATCTAACTATTGTTGAACACTGTATAACTGGTAAGTGGTCCAAATCTTTAAATGGGTGAATTAGTACTCCTAATGGTAATCGAGATTTTTGTAAAAGAGAATTTGTATCAGGAATTTTCGTCATAGTACATCTAAATATATCTGGACTACAATTAGAAGAATCGTGAAATGTTTGATTCAGACTTATACGCGGTGGTTCCAATTTTATAGATGGTAAAACATTCACACACTGTAGTAAATCACATGATTCATAACCCCAGGCTCTATCAAAACCTGAATTTATAATATTAGGTTTAACATACTGCTGCTGGTTGTTCTGACCATATCCCCTTATTGGTTGATTTTGATGATAAGCATTATTAGAATGGAATTGTGATGGTGGTATCGATGTATTCTGAACCGGCAAATCTGGCACAGAATACTGTGGTGCCACAGGATATCTATTAATATGAACATTTGTTTTTATTAGGCCAACATCCATCGCAGGAGGAATGTTTGAATGATATGGCAGTGTGCTACTACCAGAGACAGTGGGATGTGTGCTTCTATCCTGCACAAACGTGCCTGCTGGAGGTGGTATCCTACTATTTGAAAACTGTGTTACATTTTTTTGGGCACTAACACTTGAATATGGCACACTTTGATGAGGTATCTGCATAGTATTTGTAGAACTAAGTTGACTATTTGGCATAATCGCATTTTGTGCTGGTGTAATATTGATATTCCCCGAAGAAAATTGCGGTGTTATGTGTGTTGCTGATACTTGATTTTGATTGTGATTTAAATTGGGCACCGAATTAAAATTTTGTATAGGTCTAATAAAAGGTTGTTGATGCTGAACAGAGGGCAAAGTCTTTTGATTATGCACTACACTTCGATTTACAAAAGGCGGTTGCTGCAAATCTTGATTATGTATTGCACTATTACCTGAAGGAGGTGGGTTTTGCAGAAACGTCCCCAATACACGTTTATCGTTTTGATCTAGTACCCCATGCTTTTGTGACGAATCAGTCTTCATCCCAGGATTCATCCAAGGGTTAGAATTTTGCACAGGTATTTTGTTTTGGCTAAGTACTTGCTGACTTTCAGATCCTAAAGGCACATTGGTTAACTTTGGTGCATCTCGTATTTGAGTATTAACATTAGATAAAACACTGGTGAAATAACTTTGTGTAGAATGTGTAAAATGAGTGCTTTGACCAGTACTAATAGGACTAATATTTGCTTGTATATTGTGTTCTGAACAGTCTTGTTTTGAATGTGTTAGAACAGGAGTTGAAGTATTAAAATTTTGTTTACTTGGACTTGATGTTGGTGTTATACTTAAGTGAGAACAATTTTGTGTAAGCTGATTCACATTAACACTTGGAGCAGGTTGGGAGGTAGTTATAACTGGTCGTATTGGTGGTAATTGTGAAGCTGGTATATGTGTAAGTCGACTGGCAGGCGATGCATTTCTTGATGATTCAGTTGAACTCAGACCATTAAATTGCGCAGGTGTTGCCATAATATTTGATTTGTTAAACTGTGGTGGAACGCCATTTGGTAAGTTGTATTCTTTTATACTCCTTTCGATGTTCATTGCTATAAGGAAAAATTAAATTAGTTTCAATATAATATAAAACAGTGGTAAAATTCTTAAAGAACAAATGTAATTTGTAAGAAGCAGGAATAAATAACATTGCTTTAATAAGTTTCAATTTGATAAATCCATTATTTGCTAATTGTAGTGTGAACCTTTGAACTTGATAATTTTACAAAACTATTAGTCAGTGGATTCTTAGAAAATTAAAAATCACAATTTATAAATACCAAGAAGAAAAAAATAATTACCTAGCCACAAATTAAATACTTTAAATCTTATCCTTGATATTAACACATAATATAGAACAATTAAACTTTCATTTTCTTAAGATGTTCATAAAACAGATTTCTCCAAGTTGTCATTGTCAATCTTACGTGGCTAGCAAACTACAGAGGCGCCATACTAACACAGTGGCAGAACATGGGTTCAAATCTTCTCGAAAATAATTACAATTTTGCTGGCTCCTATATTTACTTATGTTCAAAAGTATCCAATAAATATCAACATTTTAAGTACTGAAGGTTTTAGGCAAATTAGAAACCTATCTGTTTATAAAAATATTTAAACGATATATAGCTGAAATTAAATAAAGTTAATATCGACACAGATGTGCGTATGAACAAAACACAACCATAATATTGTTATGCTAGTGTATTGTAACATATGAATTTTCCTGTAAAATTATTCATTGACTTTACCGCGGTGCATCTATTATTTTAGTCTTTATTTAACAACATTTATATAATTGATTCATTCGTTATTGCATATTTAATAACTGATAAACTTCAAAGCACACTTCAAATTGAATTACAATTACAATTACAATCTACTACTTACCACATCGCCCTTTGTGATAAAATTTATACAAACCATTAGCGTGTTCCTAAATCTTGAAGTATCTAAGATTTTCAAGTTGTTCCGACGATTAGTGATCGATTGTCACTTTTCGTTTCTTAGTTGAACTGGAAGGTCGCTTGGTGTTGAAAAACACTCAAGATGCTCAGGAAAAGCAAGTTTTTCTGGCAAAGGCGCCGTTATAAACGGCACAGTATTCTAAAAGTTGTCCGTGACAACTGAAGTAAAGTGTAGTGTACAAATCTTTATGGCGAACGGTTTGTTTAAAAGTGTAAGCTTATTAAAATTAATTATTTTATTACAGTGCAACTTCGATAACTCTGGAAATGTAGATAATTCCTTTATGATTTTGATGTAATTCCACGTAATTTCGATGCAGGCTTAGTTCATCGGAAGATATTTTATTTAGTTTGGTTCAATTAAATTTTATGGAACTCGTTTAAGATGTAAATGAGTAAGCGATCTTGTTCGACACATGGCCGACTTCACTATGCACAGCTGCACCTAACGTGTTCAGTTCAGGCACATGTCATTTGAAGGTTAGAGGTCGTCGCTACTATCGGTAAGAATGCATTCGTTTCTAAAATAATGCTGCCGTAACAAAGTTCATTATGTAAATTTTGCATGTAATGATTTCCTTTTAAAGCTTGTAACTACTTTAGGTTGCTGTATGCAATTTATTATGACTCGTATGAATAATTTTGTTAATTAATTTACCAAAAGCTCATTTTGATAAAGTATAAAGTACAATGAGTACGACGATTTTTTGTGATTAATAGTGTGTTCAACCTAAGAAATTATACCTCACCGGTTGTACAGAAGTAGACGTACAATCGTCATAGTTATCTTTTTTATCACAAATTGAAATACCAACATGTTAATTTATAGGACGTAAGTCCTGTATGATGAAATTTGAACTTAGAGTATTTTATCAACTTATTATATTTGCCAAAAGTTAAGTAAATTTTCTAAAATATTGTGAGGTCGTAGTAGCGCTGCCTTGACTATTTAATATGAAACATAATGTCTATAATTAAATATCTGATTCAAAATTACATTTATAAGAATTAAATTTTATTAAGTACACTTATAATTTATAATGTTATTTACTTGTCTTAAAAGAGAAAATAGAGTTATTTTTGGACTTCAGTTCTTTTCTCAGTAATCATTAAATTTTCCAAATTTTGTTAGGTATTTACAAGGTAAACTTACCCGAAAGTGTACCACGATATAGTGGAAACAAATTGAACTTAATTCAAAGATTACATATTCATACTGGTCCGTAAAATATATAGGGTGTCTATGTTGGTACAAATTATGTTTCAGAGTCGCCCTACTCATTGTTAGATCCTTGAAGAAGACGATCAGATGTAAGTATCATATTTGTGACAATCAAACTTTGTATTTAAAGTGGTTAGCGATCACTTAGGTTTTCATATATTTTCCTTTAAGCAAATTCATTTAATCAGTTGCTTTAAAAAAAATGTAGGTGGCGTCCATTATCTTGTTTCTTTCAACCTAAATATACCCACCGACCCAATCTCATGCGACCGTGGGCCAAAAACTCAGTTAGCTAAAAGTATTAAGAGTGTTTTTTTACTATAAGCCAATTTCCATCTAAACCTTACCCTGGTCTTGATACAGTTACATAAGAATTTTCGATAGGTAAAATAAAAAATACATAACAGTATTACCCAATTTTTTCACGACCGTCTCATGCCAGAAATGCCGTGGCTGCAATGATAGGTTAGGTTACTGTTAGAAATAGATACTATTATTAAAAAACACAAATCACTTAATATGCATATCAGAACAGTTGTTTTAAAACTATTGCGGACTGCTCTGCTATGCGTGTTAAGTGATGTGTTTTTTAATAATAATATCTATTTCTAACAGTAACCTAACCTGTCATTGCAGCCACAGCATTACTGCCGTGAGACGCTCGCATTTTTTTCAACGTAAAAAGGATAGAAACAAAAATATGCGTCATATAAATAATTGAATGCAACCACCATGGTGGTAGTATAATAATGATGCGCTACCACAATGCTTTTATTAAAGAGAAAAAGGAATTACGAGGTGTGACTAAGTCGCTATTAGCTGTGTTCCTTTTACAACAATGTTATATTATATTGAGCCTTGGTGAGATAACCTTGGATTCAATATCAGTTGGTCAAAACGAACAGCATTTTAAAAAATCCCATGCCTTTGTTGATTGACATTAAAATTGGGGATGTTCTGGAGAAAATACTCTAATATAATGTAGTGATCCGTAAGGTTTCTAAGTCAATTTCTCATTGCTTGATAATTATTGCAAATATTATAGTGTACATTTCGATATTTGAAGGTATTTGTTAGAATAGCTCAGTAACCACTTGCAGGTTTCTGAACGCTTTTCCGTTATGTCAGAATTTATGTTATAAGGGACGCATGTGTACGGACGATCGATCTAGTCGACAGTGTTAAACGACTTTGTTTTTTAGCTTTCAAGATGGTAGGTTGAAAGATTTCACTTGGCGGTTTTTATAATGTAGTGGTTATTTAAGGTAATCTGAATACATTTTGTAATCAGAGCGTTGTTTTGAGTGTGATGTTGGTACTTATTGTAAAACCGTTAATTATTTAATCATTGAAGAAAATATTTGTGTTACCTGTTGCTTTTGACTTAGAATTTGGTGCCGGTTTTATTGAAAGTTTCATGTACAAATGAGTGTGGCTTGGTTTAACAATCGAAACCTAATAGGTATTTATTTATCTAAATTGTTTATTTGGTATCCAATCAGAGTAAAACTGAGAGTTGTTTATTGGAAATAATGTTTATTTAGTATTTAATACAGAGTTCAAACTTCAATTGCATTGCACTTGTCGCAGAACCATTAGTGAATGTATCCTTACTGTGTTTTTACGAGCAATTAGTACCAACACATCATTCCTTAAATATATTAAATCAATTTATTAGGCAAGTTTGAATATGAACAGTACTATATTTCTATGTTATATTGTTACATTCCAAATTTGGACATGTACACTTTTAAATTTGTGAGTGAATTCCCGCCATTATTTTTAAAATAGACTTGTGCATTTCCGTCATTTCAGACAGTTGCGTTTGCGCAAAAGGAATGCGCAGACGTGGAGCGATGGCACGACAGGATTAGCCAACGAGACGTCGAACGGTGACGTTTGCCGGTGTCTTTCTTTGTCTTTTCTCTTTCAGAAAATGTAGGTTTTTTCCTTATCGTTCCTTACCTGGTTTTTCCTTCGTCCTACCTACGAACAAAGAAGAGGGAAGACGTTAAATCTGGTTTCAACAAGAGCATGACGTAATCCACCCCCAACAGACGAGACACCCAAACGAGATACATGGAAATCAACATGGTCCCTGCGCAAGGATGACCGCAAAATCGTGAAGCGTTCCACATTTTTAAGTGAGGGTGCATCTTGTATCATTGTAAACATATTTGGCATGTGATACAATTTGACACGTAGTTATGTCGTAATATCTTTGTTGTGCAATAATGTGAACGTGAATAGTATCAGTGTTGCCAACTGTGGAAGTGGCTCTAAACACGCACGGCGGGTTGTAACAGTGGCGCCTAAACTTGAGGTAAAAATTTGTCTTCACCTCTTATTTATCTTATAAGGGTTAGTTTTGAATATTTTTGTAGAAATTAGGTTTTTTTTCACTCAAATATAATAAAAAATAATTTTTTTAAATTTTTAATGGCTTTTGAATAGAAGAAATACAATCTGGCAACATTGTATTTGGTAACTTTTATTTTATGTTGGCGTGACATTGAATGCAGTTGAAATGCCAATCTAAAGCATTTAGTCGGCCATGTTTGAACAGTGTTTGTTTACCTCTCATATATGTTATTTTAAACTTAGTTAATTGGCATTTTCCTTTATAAAAACAGTGTATTTATATTTTAAATTCTCTCAAATAATTACTTAATCTAATTTAGGATAAAAGTAAAGTATATACCTTTCAAATGTGTTTAGCAAATTACATAACCTCACTTTAAACATGTGCTTTGGATCAAATAATTCCTTCTGTAAGTATTCTAGTTGTAGATAAAAAGCGTTTATTTACCATTCATTATGATTAAAAATAGGAAAAAATCTCTTAAAATGACACTAAGTTTAGTTAAATAATTATCTTAAACCTAAAATTTTTTTAGTTTATTGAAACCTGTTTTTTGGGTTAACTTATTAAAACCGTTGTTTGGATAACTCATATATCATCCTACTTTACCATAATTTTAAAGTGTTCCCTTACAATCTAAATAATTAATTATAGGTTACGAATTCTTTCTCATTGAAAATTCTGTTTTTGACACAACTGTCCTAACTAACTGAAATTTTATCTTGATATATTTATACCTTCTAAAACACTATGGTAAACTTGATTTCGTTATATCTGTTTTATTAAACACTACAATAATGAGCTTAATGATAATGTCTTGTATTTAAGTTAATTTACGATTTACTTTAGCTACCATGGTTGCTTGATAAATTTCTCGATGTAAAAGTAATACTTTAATAATTTGGTTTACTGTTTTTTTTCTAGACGTATCGCTAGAATATTGCTTTTTTGTAGTGAGCATGATTTTGTTTTAATAGCAAATTTGTTATTTATATCTATATTCCAACGCAGCATTTTATTATCTATTTGGTCTAGGCGAGACTTGTCGTCAAAGTTGGTCGCTCAGCAGTATGTTAGTCTAGACGAAACTCATAAAGAGTTAGTCGCTCAGCATTACATAAGTCTAGACGAGACTCGTGGTAAGTTTGTCGCTCTAGTAATTTTTGAATCATTTTTTGAGGATGATGTTGAAGTTTTTCTTTATTAGTCTAGGTGAAGCTCAAAGGAGGGCTTGTCACCCTAGCAATTATATGCGTTGTAAGATATATATTGTTTTGTTCTTCAACAATTTTGTTATGACAAAATCAAGTCTTAATTACCGCTATCTCTTCATATATCGATTCAGACCACACTAGGTGGGATGAAAATATCTTTAAAATATCTCAAGCTTTGCGTACATTCAAAATTTTTCACGTTTCATTTCTTTAACGGTTTACCTAATGTTTCTGTCCTTACTATGAATTAGTTAACTTTATTAAAGCCATTTCTTTTTTTATACAGCACTTATCTTCTACACGTTTGGCTTATTTACATTAAACTAGCTATCTTTTTGCTGCCTGTTGACTTTTCCTTGAATTTATTGCTAGCCACATATCTGTTTGTTATCTAGATTCTCCAATATAACTCTGTCGCTTTACCTAATCAATCTTGGCACCTTTTCTACACCATATTATTTTGTTTTTAGCATTTATTTTACATTGTTTAATTTCGTGGAGATTGTCATAACTTTGGTTGCAATAACTCATTGAATTTTTATGATTGGTTTTAACTGATGTTGAGTGGATGCTTTTTTCTTTGGGCTCACATAGGAGCCGCGGCCTATGCCGTTGTAAGAAATAGTCCATATTCGCAGTTGCACTTGTTGCAGAACCATTAGTGAATGTATCCTTACTGTGTTTTTACGAGCAATTAGTGCCAACACATCATTCCTTAAATATATTAAATCAAATTATTAGGCAAGTTTGAATATGAACAGTACTATATTTCTATGTTATATTGTTACATTCCAAATTTGGACATGTACACTTTTAAATTTGTGAGAGAATTCTCGCCATTATTTTTAAAATAGACTTGTGCATTTCCGTCATTTCGGACAGTTGCGTTTACGCAAAAGAATGCGCAGACGTGGAGTGATGGCGCAAGTGCGCGGTGTGTGACACGACAGGATTAGCCAACGAGACGTCGAACGGTGACGTTTGCCGGTGTCTTACCTTTGTCTTTTCTCTTTCAGAAAATGTAGGCTTTTCCTTATCGTTCTTTACTTGACTTTTCCTTCGTCCTACCTACAAACAAAGAAAAGGGAAGTCGTTAAATCTGGTTTCAACCAGGGCATGACGTAATCCACCTCCAGCAGACGAGACACCCAAACGAGATACATGGAAATCAGCATGGCCCCTGCGCAAGGATGACCGCAAAATCGTGAAGCGTTCCACATTTTTAAGTGAGTACTTTTATCTTTTTTAGGGTGCATCTTGTATCATTGTAAACGTATTTGGCATGTGATACAATTTGACACGTAGTTATGTCGTAATATCTTTGTTGTGCAATAATGTGAACGTCAATAGTATCAGTGTTGTCAACTGTGGAAGGGTCTCTGAACACGCACGGCGGGGTTGTAACAGTGGCGCTTAAACTTGAGGTGAAAATTTGTCTTCACCTTTTATTTATCTTATAAGGGTTAGTTTTGAATATTTTTGTAGAAATTGGGATGATAGCGCAAATGCGTGTGCCCAAAAACACCATCCGATGTTGGCACGCATCCACTACATGCGTTATACCAGATATTTACAATATGGCTTAGTCCATTCTTATAACGTCCTTGGGTCAGAGAATCTATGTCTCATTGAAGTTGTGCCCTCGCTGTTTAAAACTGCACATCTCCTATATCATGGCATGATGCACTAAAGACATTAAAATTTATTAAAATGGTTAATAGTTTTGTTAGGATTATGATTAAACTTCACATGCGGCTGCAGGAACAATTACTTGATCTAGAACTTACTAAGGTTACAGCTTAAAGACTTATAGACAATAAAAACGAAAACTGAAAATGTTTATATTAATCTACATAGAGCACAACAGAGAACCATAATATACGCAGTTTTAAGCGCAGATGACACAGGCCCAACAAATATATTTTTAATTAATGTGTGGTCCATAGCTTAGATAAGGTTAATGTAGATAAGCAATTTCCATGTTGTCGGAGGGTTTCACGGCCGGAGTCATTATAAATATTTATGGTTCCGGGTCCGGACCGTGTTATTATATAAACTAAGGTCAACGTTTTGCTCACTTTTGCAAGGGGTTTCAACAGGATAAGAAAATAAAAATGAGTAATAAAATAAAAATAATAATAAGGTAATAATGATAATATTATCATTCTTACAAAAGTGGGCGAAACGACGACCTTAGTTTATAAAATGACATGGTCCCAACCCGGAACTATAAATATTTATAACTTCCATGTTTATTAATTTATTTGTGCGCCATCTGTGAAGATTGTCTTACCAGTAATGGTTACAAACTTAGCTATGGTTCAATTATAGTTCTTGCAATTTCTAAATCGACTTTCGTCATCAATATTTGTGATGTCATATATTTGCGCCGTTGCCACTATTAAAATAGCAATTCCTCGTAACTACAATGAAGCTATCGGTACAATATAAATTTTGCAAGTGTTTAATAACTGGTGCCGGAATGTGGTTTGTTACTTTTTAAAAGGTAACTTGTAAAATAATTTTATACTGACAAAATTGCAGTCTAAGCTGTTTACCTTAATAATAAATGTTATTATGCGAGAATTTGTACTAGTGAGTTTATTTTAAATATTTTAATTAAGTGATTTTAATGTGTTATTTATTCTTAATTAAATAGCCATACACATGTTATACCGGGCACGGAATAATAGCCACCAATAATCAAGACTTCCAGAGGTTGTTTATTAAACTAAAGTAAGAGGAC
This sequence comes from Platerodrilus igneus, assembly GCA_036346225.1. Lineage (NCBI taxonomy): Eukaryota > Metazoa > Arthropoda > Insecta > Coleoptera > Lycidae > Platerodrilus > Platerodrilus igneus. The sequence goes on from JARFIW010001670.1 coordinate 2,211,237, forward strand.
GACCAGGTATGAAAATTTGTTTTAAGGTTTGCCCCCTTCTTCCTAAACGTGAACCGGACATGCTTTATTCACCCAAACAAAAATAACGCTAGCCTGTTCTGAAAAGAACAATTTTAAATACAAGCAAGAATAACACAAAATGCGGGACAAAAACTACGCAAGAGGTTAATGACATGAAATAAGAACGCGAACGAAAATCTAACATAACCAATACAAGTAATATTTGTTGTCTACAAATGTCTCAAATGAAGGCGACAACATTGCCAAAATTGCAAACCTAGAAGGAAATTTTTTTCTGGAGTTAGAATAAGACAAGAATATCATTTGTAGTTGATATGGCGTGACGTCATTTGTGACAAGTCGGTTTAGAAATTGCGAGAACTATACTACTAGTAACGAGCGTCTCACGGCAGTAATGCCGTGGCTGCAAAGAACATACATTGTATATGTTCTTTGCGTGGCTGCAATGACAGGTTAGGCTACTGTTAGATATAGATATTATTATTTAAAAGCACAAATTAGATATTATTATTGAAAAATACACAACACAAATTACTTAACACGCATATCAGAACAGTGCAATAGTTTTAGAACAACTGTTCTGATATACGTGTTTAAGTGATTTGTGTTTTTTAATAATAATATCTATTTCTAACAGTAACCTAACCTATCATTGCAGCCACGGTATTACTGCCGCGAGACACTCGTTACTGGTATTCCCATATCCAACAAACATCACCCTGCAGGTGATATTAACAGCTCTTTTTTTAAATCTATATCATTGTTTCAAATGTCAACTTCTATTATGCTAAAATCAACAATTTTCGAAGTATTATACTTTAAACTGAAGTTTACAAACTGCTACAAATATTTATTACTAACATAAATTAAGCGACAAAAAATAATAAACACCTGTAGACATTTGTTTAAAATCAAATATGTCGAATACTCTTGATTTGAACAAAATAGAAGCACATGCCTTTTTGTAACATTAATAAACATAGATTTAATCAAAATAATAAATACGATTTAGAACATAGTAATATTCAACAAATACAAACATAACTTGTAACGTGATGTAGAACCTAACGTTTAATTTCAAATAAAGTTAAAAATAGGGCCCTTAGAATAATCTTTGGACCCTAGATTTTAAACAGCGCCGCTTGAGCAAATTGTATTACCATTAAAATTGCATTCAAATGATGTGCATATAGGTGACTACACCCTGGTGTGATCTATGATTAGAGTCAACACTATTACATAACTGTATGGTGCCTCCTAACGAGGAATAATTAAACGATAGTATTCTTCGGACAGAGATATTTTAGAGATATTTTAGAAAAAAATCAATTCTTAACGTAAGTGGGTACTATATCGCCGGAGGCCGCTGCTAACGTTGTCAAATTCCGCGATTTTAAGAGTATCGATAATTCTTAATCAACATGGGCGATACAGATAGTGGAAGAAGTGCCAGTGATGTCGATTTGATCGGTGGCACTGAATTACCAGATTCACTTACATTACATAGTAATTTTAAACGATTTTGTTAGCACACAGAGCTAACACAATATCAAGTATCTATTGTGTACATTTATGATAACAAATTATAAATGTTCAGCGATTAGATGTTTAACCGTTCATTACAAGTATAGTATATATATTAAAAATTTATAGATTAATAACTGTTTTACACAAGAAATTTATCGATCAATTTCTAGAACTTGTTGACCTTGAGTTTCAAGTCGACTCCAAAAATGTATATTACACAACAATTTATACATCAATTTCAAGAACTTGGGGCTCATCAATTTAAGCCGACTTAAGTTCAAATTTTACATCAATTCGTGGCTATTTTCTATTATCGACCTATTAAATGTTCACTAACTTGTTTATTGAAACCGACCTGAAGGCCGACCCAAACGACCTCTATGAACGGCACACCGGGCTGCATGATCTAACATCTAGTGCCAGTGGCTCGACGACACCTACTTTGTGTTGTTATAATGTAACCCAAATTCACACTGGGAAAATGGCGTTAAGGCGGGAAAGTTTGAAATAAAACTACAGCATTTACCTAACCTTAAGTTTAATCAAAAGAATAACCACTAAATAGGTCATTCGCATGAAAACAATGGACATTCAAAGCAAACACTGCAGTACTCAACCTGGGCGATTGGGGAAAGAGCACGACAGAGAAAACCCCAAATTGCCCTCACACTTCCAACTGCATTTTATACGTCTCGACAAGGACGGGTAGCGTACAAGTACCCAGATCACCAACACTGACATTGACGGGATGTCAACTGTTACCCAAACGACCACTCATGACAACTGAAGAAACGTTAGTGTAAACCAGCTAGTCTCTTCTGGTAGGCACTGAGGTCGGATAACCAATACTACCCAGCTAAAGTTGAAAGAAGGGAACACCAGGAAGGTAAAATCTGCTTTGACTACCAATGTCCCCCACCCCCCTGCATGGACATAAAATGTTAATAATATTCAACAAGGCTCGATCACACGCGGCCACATACATACATTAACAGTTTCCAGTCCGTGTTACAAAATATTTCACAAAGGCTATCTGACTTCCTATTATTTGAAAGAGTACAACTTACAAGTACAATGACAAAGACGACATGAAATCGCTGAAATAAACTTATGGTATAATTGCGCGTAGTTAAAAAGGCGCTGGTTATTTAATAGTATATCTCCAACATAGTCATAAATGCAAACGCGTAAGGCACGTGAAGGTCGGTCATAGCAGAGGTTCAAGTTATTTACATCACAACAATGATCACAAACTTTTAATACTAGTTAATTATATAGGAACATCGGCTAGATAATAGGATATACAAAAACAACAAAATATATAATTAAGTTTAAACCGAGATATGAGCAATACAGTAGAATATGTGGTTAATAAGCTGAAATAAAACAATTTTACATAAAATAAAAATGTCAAATGCGTCATAAATATCAAACATTATAAAACATGTAGGCAGCAAAAGCATATCAAAATTTTATAGCACAAAAACAAGCCTAGATTCGGGTGTTAAATCTTTATATAAATGCATGTTAGTTAAAATATATGAAATCTAGTAAGCAAATGCTAAAAAATTATTCATTATGATTGCATCGGCTAAAACATACTTTTTAAAAATTAAACACAACATATTACAAATGACAAACAAAAAAATATACACAACTTTGTGGTTAATTTAATAAAACCCAATACAAGTATAACATAGAAGTATAATACTGTTCGTATTGAAACCTGCCTAACAATTTGATTCAATATGATGCCAGTGTTTATCATTAATTGTCGTAAAATTACAGTAATGGTACCTCTGCTATTTATTCTGCAATAAGTGCAACGCCATTGTAGTTACAACGCTGCATCAAATACAAAATCAACATTATTTCAAATAAATAAACATTAGTTTTACTCTGATTTAGATACTAAATAAACGACTCAGATAAATAAATATTAGTTTTCAGTTGTTAAACCAAACCACACTCATTTATATATAAAATAACCGGTATCAAATTCTAAGACAAAAGCAACAGGTAACACGTAAAAATTTACTTCAATGATTAAATGACTAACGGTTTTACAATAAACATCAACTTCACATTCAAAACAACGCTCTGATTACAAAGATGTAATCAGATTACTTTAAATAACCACTACATTATCAATTTATAAACATTACCTTTAATAAAACCAGTCAAATGGAAGCTTTTTGGACTTACCATTTTGAAAACTAAAAAAAAATTGCTTTTCAAACCTGTGGACTAGCTGGATCACCCATACGCATGCGCCCCTTCTACTCTAAATTCTAACATCCCAGAATGCGTTCAGAAACCTGCAAGTGGTTACTGAGCTATTGGAACAAATACCTTTAAATATCGAAATGTACACCATAATATTTGTAATAATTATCGACCAATGAGAAAACGATTTAGAAATACTACGGATCACTTCAGTATTTATCGTTTGGCATTTTTGTGAATTACTTAAGGTAGTGTAATGTTGACTAACTTAAATTAATATAAAACTTTTCAACAATTTCTGGAATGTGAATAGAAAGTAAACATTGAAAAATGGTTGTTGCTTCTGAAATAACCAGAGAAAAATTGTTAAATTGATGCGTCTAAAATTATCCAAAGTCATTAAGATTCTTGAGAATTTTCTACTTATTTTTAAGTTCTAGACAATGATAAATAAATTATGTGTGTAAAACAGCTATAAGTTTTCATTAATTGTCATTATTTATTACACGCGTTTACATCATTATAAGAAAGTAATTAATTTTGTTTTTGTTAACAGAGAACATTTTCAATTTGAGTCAATATTAAAAGGCATAAGAATAGATGGCATTTATTGTTTATTTTGTTTAATTTAAATTGATTTGTTGGTGATTGACTGTACGATTAATTTTGGTTATATATTGATGAAAAACTTTAAACCAGCAGTTAAAAAGAGGATACAATCCTTATGTAAAATCCCACAACACGTAATATTTAAGCTGCCTTAATTAGTAGTAATATTGTTATATGCAAGTCGTAGAGTCTAAATAATTAAAAGTTCTACATTCAGATCATCATCATTAGGTCTTCAGTCCTAGAACTGGTTAGACGCGTACCATCATTGTTCCCTATTCTGAACTAACCTACAGATTTCCCTGAAATATGCACAGTTTGCATCTATAACTGTCTGATCTAGGTCTACATCTACCTCTTTTTTCCTGTCTCTGCTTGTAATATATCACATACTACTCCCCAAAAATGCCTTAGAACGTATTCGCTCTACTATTTCTCTTTTCCCTAGATATCCTTGTTCCCCTACTATTTCTGTAACTTATTTGTTATTATCTTTGTCTGTCCATGCTATCGTCCTCATACATCTGAAGCACAGCATTTCAAAAGGCTGCTACCGTTTTTCTGTCTGCGTTTCAGACTGCACGTATTTCATAGGCATACTGTGCTGTGCTCCACACATATGCTTTCAACAATTTTCTTCTTATTTTATGTTTGTTGTCTTTCCTCATAGGCGCTGTTCTTTCTTGTTAGATGCAGTTCGGTCATTTTCTATTGTTTTACCGTTATATGCCCTATTTCTCCGACCTTCAATGGTTGTGAAGGTTTGGCGATTTAATATATTTTCCAATTTAGGTATTTTGCAACCACAACTAGTTGTTTATACTAATCATCAGATTTATCTGCGCTTATTTTTTCGTCATTAGGTTTTCCGTCTCAAAACTGGTTGGACACGTACCTGCACTTATTTATATTCTGAGCAAGCCTACATAGTTCCCTGAAATTCTCACATAACATGTGTATTCAGCTAGTTTCCTTTCTATTGTTTTCTAATTTTATACCCTATTTTAGCGAGATTCAGTGAAGGAGGTTAAGCAACCTGTGGCTACCAAGATCCCCCAACACTTAGACATTTGCCGAAATAATGGTTTTCCAGTAAATCCTTTCACACCCTTAACATTATTCGAGAATATTGCCCAACCAATTCTTGTAGTTACTTATAATAATCATCATGTTTAAGCACAGTTATCTTTTCGTCATTAGTTTATCCATCTTGGGATTGGTTGGATGCGTACCTCCATTGATTTCTATTCTGGGCTAGCCTACACATCTCCCTGAAACCTCTACAGCCTACATCTTTTACTATCTGTGTGCAGTAGTCTAATCTAGGTCTGCCTTTTCTTCTCTTTTTTCCTATCTCTGCTTCTAATATATTCTGCACTATTTCCTCATGCCGTAGTATGTGGTCTATCATCCTATCTCTCCTATTTTTTACAGTTTTCCACATATTTCTTTCTTCCCCTACCATTTTTAGTACCTCTTCGTTCTTAACTTTGTCTGTCCATGATATCTTCATCATGCGTCTGTAGCACCACATTTCAAAGACTTCTATCTTTTTCTTGTCCGCTTCTCCTACTGTCCAGGCTTCACAGCCGTACAGTGCTGTGCTCCACACATATGTTTTAAGCAATCTTTTCCTTGTTTCTATGTTTGTGGTCTTTGAGCACAGTAGTTGCTTTTTCTTGTTAAATGTAGCACGACCTTGTGCTAATCTATGTTTTATATCTTTTGTGCTTTTTCCATCTTGCGTTATTTGGCTTCCTAGGTAGCAGAAATCCTTAACCTCTTGTAAGTTCGTGTTAAATACTTGTATTCTTGTTTTTGATTTATTTTCCCCACCTTTGCAAAATAGAACTTTAGTTTTAGTTTTGTTAATTTTCATACCGTATGTCTCTGTTAGAACCGTTTCCATTTCATTAAGAGCAGCTTCTAACTCTTCCTTGCTAGACGCTAATACAGCTATATCATCTGCAAATCTAAGCATATCAATTTTTTGTCCCTGCATAGTAATTCCAAATGTCTTCCTGCATTTGACAGTATTCATTGCCTCTTCTATGTACAAGTTAAAAATCAATGGGGATAGGGCACATCCCTGTCTCACTCCTTTCCTAATGTTTACTTCTCTACGTTCCTGCTCTAATTCTATTACTGCTATTTACTCTTTGTATAAGCTATGTACTATTCGTCTATCCTATAACTCATTCCAATCTTTTGAGTATTTCAAACATTTTTTCCAATTTACATTGTCGAATGCTTTTTCCAGATCTACAAACCCTATATACACGCTTTCCCTTTTCTATTGTTTTCTCCATTATCACTCTCAGAGCTAAAATAGCCTCCCGTGTTCCCTGTTTCGCCTAAACCCAAATTGGTCTTCTCCTAGTATTTCTTCAGCTCGTTTTTCCGTTCGACTTTGCACAATTCTAGTTAATATTTTTGACATGTGTGCTGTCAAACTTATTGTTCGAAAATTTTCACATTTATCCGCGCCTTTCTTTTTTGGTATAGTTACTATGATGCTACGTTTGAAATCTTTGGGTATCTCGCCTCTCTCATACATATAGCTTACAAGTTGGAAGAGACGTTCTGTTACTGCTTGTCCAGCGGCTTTTAGAGTTTCTGCTTGCACCTTATCTGTACCCGGCGCCTTACCATTTTCAGACTCTTTAATGCTGATTCAAACTCGTCTCGAAGTATAGGATATCCCAAGTCATCATTTTCAATGTCTGATTCCTGTTCTAATGCAGTTAGTTCCTCTCCTGCATATATATTCCCTATATATTCTTGCCATCTACTCACTTTCTCTATGTTTTCTATAATGACGTTTCCTTGTGCGTCCCTTATATTTTTGCTATACGGTTTTATATCCCTAAAATTCATTCTAATTAATTTGTATGCTTCGTCTGTCTTTCCTATTTCCATCTTAGTTTGTACCTCTTTGCACTTTTCATCAATCTATTGTTCTTTAGCTTTCCTGCATTTTCGAATAATTTCCCATTTTATTGCTTTGTATCATTCAGATAAAAACAATTAATATTATGCACACAATATATTATGCGCGTCGAATGGATGTGTGCATATTCGCTTTAATATCTAGGTAGTAAAATAATAGTGCCAATTTTTCTATACTCTTCAATGAACTTTTGTACTGTTTTATTCATAATGTCTAAATATAATTTTTCACAGAACTATAAAATGAAATATTTAAATATGTAAACAATTAAATACTTAACATAACCTTAACTTTTTCGTCTTTGAATAACGTTAGAGTTTTATACTATTCATATTTTGGAACGGAATTGTGGCAATAAATGTGTGTGTTCTGTAAAATACAGAAAACATTGTTATGATATATTTTCTGTCCATAAAAATAGAACATCTTTTATTTTTATGAACAGAGTGCGCACTAGAATGCGCAAACTAATAATTAAAATCACAGTCTTCTTTTTTAATAACATAACTCATAACTGATAGTTGACATTGAAGATTACATAGATATTTTCAACGAACTTCGTTCGTTTATGAAATCGATTTGTCGTCCGTCTGTCCGTCCGTCCGAGGCCTTTCTAATGGTCGGACATCAATGTGTGATACATCAATAGATTCAGCTCGGTGTCCAGAGCTTAAGTTTTGATGTCAGTTAAAATCGGGCCACGGGGGCGCCGTGCCCCCGCGATATTCCGTCGGGAAAAAAAAAATTTCAAATAGGTCCAAAATTAATGTGCGATACATATTTGGACTCCCCTAACATAGCTGAGTCGAAATATGGTACCCCCACAAAATCTGACCACGGATACCCCCGGGAATTAATTTTATCAAAATTTCAAATAGGTCCAAAATTAATGTGCGATACATATTTGGACTCCCCTAACATAGCTGAGTCGAAATATGGTACCCCACAAAATCTGACCACGGATACCCGACCCCAGGGAATTAATTTTATCAAAAATTTCAAATAGGTCCAAAATTAATGTGCGATACATATTTGGACTCCCCTAACATAGCTTGTTAAGGCTTTATAAGTATTTTGGTTGTAGTGTAGTATGCCAATCACAATTAATTTAAGTCCTTAAACTATTCCCACCTAGAAACCCTCCATTATCCCTACCTTTAGTGCAACGACATAAAAGGGTTGGTAATGTACGAGTGGACGACAATTCAACTTCGTTCTCGCTTGGCTTTGGTTCGTGATTTAGTTCGGTGCATCGAGCATCAGTAATTAGCAACAATTAGTGAACATTATACATACAGTCCATAATTATCTGATAGCAGTGCAAGTACAATCAACCACTACAACCAGTGAAAGGTAGGTGATATATTCCTTTAAATTATCATTTCCTTTGTGTGATTGTAAATGCAAATTAACATTTTGATTAACATTTTTGGTCCTTTGAGCAAATATTTGGCTTATTAATTGGTTTATTATTGGCATTTTGGCATTCAATTTAACTACATTGTTAATTGCTCTTCGCTTAAATTAGGGGTTGACCGCATTTAGAAGAAAAGTGTAGTCATACCACCAGTTTCATACTCAATTGTGTAAACTAACTTATAGTAGATGCAATCTCGCATTAAATTTGAAATTTTGTACTGATACAGAATCTTATAAAGCCTTAAAATGACAAATCTTTGTAAATTTTAGGGATAGTTAACGTAAGAATTTGTAGTCAGAAAAGTGTTTAAGCAATACAGTTATTTTAAACTTGTAATTCAAGTTCGCTAGAGAATTCAGGTATTCGTAAAACCGGGTAGAATAAAACCCTTTGCTCTTTGTCATATTGAAACTTGCAAGCTCCCGTTAGGCACGTTGTAGTAAAAATTCTTTAACAGGTAGTTCAACATTACCCTTGGTATATCCTATTATTAGGTGAACAAACCCTTCATTTTGTAGCTGAAATCAATATAAAATCGATATTAGTAACCTTGTTCGTTAGGATGGCACATATTTCATCGGATAGGTTGATAGTGGATTTAAAGGCCGCACTCGATAGATTATCTGATATATCTGGTGCGATAGATAAATTGGAGCATATTAAAGGCAATTGTATTTCTGTTAATATTATGGCTGAAAGCGCCTTTGATATCAAAAACGATGTAGATACATCTTATAAAACGTGCATATTGGATGAGGACAACTCTGAATTATTAAATGCAATTACAACACTAAGAATTGAAATAGATAGGTCTTTGTTAAACATTAAAATTATTAAGGCACAATTTGATAATATATCCACTGCTGAAAAATGCTTGACTGAAAATATTACTGGTATTGGCTCATGTACTAATATTCGTCTCCCTCGGATAGAAATGAAAAAATTTTCTGGAAAAATAGAACATTTCCAAGAGTTTATTCAATTTTTAATAATTTAGTTCATGAAAATAATCAATTGCTACCGATCGAAAAGTTCTATTTTTAATTGATGCGTTGGATTTTAAGTCTAGAGAACTCATTAGACATTTGCAAATTTCGAATAATAATTATATGCTAGCTTATTCAATTATTGTGGAGCGGTTTAATTCAAAACGTTTAATTGCAAACACGCATTGGAATGCTTTAGAATCGTCACCAAAAGCAAAATTTAATTCACATACAGATTTAAGAGAATTGCTTAATTGCTTTACGGAAAATATATCAAGCTTACGTCAAACTAAGATTGATTTGCTCGACTTCGTATTGTTTAATTTGTTATCAAAAAAGGTAGATACAAATCTGTTGAAAACATTTGAATTAGAAAATACATCAGACATTCCATCTTATGATCAATTAAAATTATTTCTAGAAAAACATTGCAAGGCATTAGAAATTAGCAATATGGTTGTTTCCGATACACCGTCCAAATTTAATACGTCCGTTAAACAAACCATATCATCTAGTGTACCTTCTAAACGTTCCTTTGAATATTCAAAACCCCAAGTTCGAAAGTCATTCGTAACAACTTCATTCGCTCAGAAATGCAGTCTTTGCAGTGGTACTCATAACTTATACCAATGTGAAATGTTTCTGAATAAATCGCCACAAGACCGTTATAACTTTGTTAAAGACAAACACTTATGCATTAATTGTCTTCGCAACTCTCATATGGTTACACGCTGCTCTTCCAAACTTGTTTGTAAAAAGTGTGCAAGGGTCATCATACTTTATTGCACTTTGAAAACCCTACAGTTGCACAGAAACCTGCAATCACTCAGGCAACAGATCAACTTCCCGAACCCACCTGCAACACTACTACAAGTACGTTGTTATCATCTAGATCGTCCAACACAATGACGTTATTAGGCACCGCAAGAATTTCAATTACAGATGGGTTTGGTAAAGTTCAGACAGTAAGAGCACTTGTAGATAGTGCATCAATGGAAAATTTCATGACTGATAAGTGTTGTCGACGCTTAGGTTTAAGAAAATCGAATATTTCAATGAAGGTTGAAGGCTTAGGTCTATCTGCTTCTCATGCGTATGGACAAGTATCGTGTAAAATTAGTCCTCAAGGTAAAACTGTTCCAGAGTACAGTATTGATTGTTTTGTTTTACCAGACATTTGTGGAACCCTTCCTTCATCAAGGATCTCACCAAATAGTTGGCCTCACATAGTTGGATTAGATTTAGCAGATTCGGACTTCGACAAACCTAGCCATATCGATTTATTGTTAGGTGCAGATTTGTTCGCGCGTGTTTTATTAAACGCAACTCGCATTGGGTCACTAGAAGAACCCGTGGCAATTCACACTACCTTTGGGTGGATATTAACAGGAAGGTTCTTTCTTCTGTTACATCTCGTATATCATTAGCTGCACTTGTAGAAGATGCTAACATTACTCGATTTTGGGAACTGGAAAATATTCCAGATTCTAACAAATTATCTCCTCATGCGGAAATTTGTGAAAGGCATTTTGTGGACACTCACAAGCAAGATGACACCGGTCGTTTTATTGTTTTGTTACCTTTCAATGGTCCTGAACCGCTATTTGCTGGCTCTCGGAAATAGCACTTCGAAGATTTCTTTCACTAGAACGCCGTTTGAAATAAATCCTCAACTGTATAATTCGTACAGAGAATTTATGCAGAATTATATCGATAGTGGTCACATGTCTCGTATTGTATCGGATTCAACTCGATCGTCTACATTATCGCCGGTATATTACATACCACATCACGCCGTGTTCAAACCAGACAGTACAACTACAAAACTTCGTGTCGTATTTGATGCTTCAGCCAGCGCTCAAAGTGGAGGGTCTTTAAATGATCATTTACTCACAGGCCCCCCTCTTCAAAAAGATATCATGGAGTTGTTATTACACTTTCGTTTACATTCTGTAGTTTTAACTGCGGACATTAAGCAAATGTATAGACAGATTCTTATTTCTACTAGCCATCGAGACTATCAACGTATAGTTTGGAGATTTAAGTTCTCGGAGTCTGTTATCGATTATCAGCTAAACACTGTTACATACGGCATCACATCATCACCATTTTAGCCATGCGTGTAATTCAAGAACTTGCAAAAGTCAATCGTTACGTTTTCCTATTGCTTCCAAGATTTTAGCATCGGATACGTACGTGGATGATTTGATTACAGGGTGTGATTCGATAGAGGATGGCAAACGACTCGTGTATGAATTAAACCAAATTTGCCAATCAGGTGGTTTTATGTTGCGAAAGTGGAATAGCAACGTGCCAAGTGTCATTGGCCATTTACCTGATTCCGTTCGGTATCAGCAAGCATTTTGTTTGAAGAGGTAAACAATACTTCTCAAAAATTTTAGGACTGCAATGGCAACCATTGAGTGATATGCTGTTTACAATCTTAATATCGTTGATCGGCCTTGTACCAAAAGGAATATGGTTTCGGAAATTGCAAGGATCTTTGATCCTCTGGGGTTATTATCACCATTGGTCTTCTTCGCAAAACATTTGATTCAATCTGTATGGATATTAGGAATTGGTTGGGATGAACTCCTCCCAACAAATTGTTTTAAAATGGAATCTGTATCTTCAACAATTACCCGAGTTATTGAAAATTGAAATTCCTCGACGGATTCTTTGCGATAACCATCAAACTGTACAAATTCATGCATTTTGTGATGCATCGGAAGCTGGATATGCAGCAGCAGTTTATCTCCGCTGTGTCGATGAGAAAGGGAACATCCAAGTATCATTGGTCTGTGCCAAATCTAAGGTCGCACCAACCAATCGTATATCATTACCTCGATTAGAATTGTGTGGTGCAGTGTTGTTGTCGAACTTGGTCGAGTATGTGCAAAATACGTATAGAGATAATTTAGTATTGGACGATACATTTGCGTGGTCAGATTCCACAGTAGCATTAGCATGGATTCGATCTTCGTCGTATAATTGGAAGACCTTTATTAGCAATCGTGTCTCGCATATCCAAGAACGAGTGGCTCCATCATCGTGGCATCATATTAAATCACAGGATAATCCTGCTGACTGTGCATCAAGAGGATTATTAGCTGCTGAGCTTGTTAATCATCCTTTGTGGTGGACGGCTCCACCATGGTTACTATTACCTAAAGAGAATTGGCCTGCTCATATGGAACCAACTCTTACAGATCACACTCAGATGCACATTGAAAAAGAACTTTATCCCTTAATATACACGTTGCAGATCATTTCGTAGACTCGATGGTAAATCAATTTTCAGATTTGCGAAAAATATGCAGGATTCTGGTATATATTTGTCAGTTCATTCGTAACTTGAAAGTTCGTGCAAATTTGGATATTCGAAACTTAGAACAATTATTGGTCTCCCCCGAACAGTATGCACTTCATTTATTAATAAAACGGGTTCAAGAACAAGTTTTCAGTCAGGACATTGATATCATTCGAAAGGAAAACTTAGTAATAAACAACTTCGACCTCTCAGTCCTTTCCTTGACAGTGATGGGTTGTTAAGGGTGGGCGGCCGGTTGCGAAATGCAGACGTATCTTATGATACAAAATTTCCTTTGCTACTTCCTCGGTCACACCGGGTGACAGAGCTCATTATTCGAGATTGCCATACGAAATATTTACACCCTGGACTTAGAACTACTCATTTTTGTTAGTACAAAATTTTTGGATTCTGTCTGCAAAAGGGCTATTCAACAGTGCCTAAACTCTTGTATTCGATGTTTTCGTCAAAACCTATTTCGCTATGCCCTCCTATGGGCGACTTGCCCCCGCTAGACTTACTGCCGGTAAAGCGTTTCTACATACTGGGGTAGACTACGGTGGACCCTTTTCTATCACCATGAATCGTATTAGAGGTGCCAAATCATTGAAAGCTTATGTTTGTTTATTTGTTTGTCTTAGTACAAAAGCGATACATCTGGAGTTGGCATCAAACCTATCTAAAAAGCCTTTATTGCAGCTTTACGGCGGTTTGTAGCACGCAGAGGTAAATGCTTGCAAATTCATAGTGACTGTGGAACAAATTTTATCGGAGCATCTCGGGAACTAATCGAATATATGAAGCAGTCATCTGAAACGGAAGGTATTCACTTTGTTTTAATCCTCCGTCGGCTCCTCACTTTGGGGAATGTGGGAAGCTGGGATAAAATCTGTAAAGTCCCATCTCAAGAAGGTGGTAGGCGAACAAATTCTCTCGTACGAAGAATTTAACACCATTCTAGTTCAAATTGAAGCCATCTTAAACTCCAGACCTTTATGTCCAATGAGTAACGATCCCACTGATTTTTCATTCTTAAGTCCTGGTCATTTTCTGAACGTAGAACCAGTGTCTGTCATTCCCGACCCTAATGTCTTAGATCTGAAACTATCTTCCTTAAATCGTTGGCAACTGGTTCAACGTATTCAGCAATCATTTTGGAAACGGTGGCATTTGGAGTACCTACACACACTTCAACAGAAAACCAAATGGTTTTCTGCTAATTATTCGTTAATGGTGGGAACGTTGGTGTTGATTAAGGATACTCAAGTGTCTCCATTACAGTGGAAAATGGGACGTATACATACGTTGCATTATGGAAAGGACAATGTTTGTCGTGTGGCTACCGTGGCAACATCCCAGGGACTATTTAAAAGGCCCGTGGTAAAATTGTGCCCTCTCCCATTTCAGAGGCAACTTAGTATTATAGTTAGTATATTAGGGTAAGTTAACTTTAAATTTACGATTATATATATATATATATATTTTTTTTTTGCTCGTTTAGACACACTTAGAAAATAAGTTCCTAATACTTATTTTGGTGGGCGGTATGTTAAGGCTTTATAAGTATTTTGGTTGTAGTGTAGTATGCCAATCACAATTAATTTAAGTCCTTAAACTATTCCCACCTAGAAACCCTCCATTATCCCTACCTTTAGTGCAACGACATAAAAGGGTTGGTAATGTACGAGTGGACGACAATTCAACTTCGTTCTCGCTTGGCTTTGGTTCGTGATTTAGTTCGGTGCATCGAGCATCAGTAATTAGCAACAATTAGTGAACATTATACATACAGTCCATAATTATCTGATAGCAGTGCAAGTACAATCAACCACTACAACCAGTGAAAGGTAGGTGATATATTCCTTTAAATTATCATTTCCTTTGTGTGATTGTAAATGCAAATTAACATTTTGATTAACATAGCTGAGTCGAAATATGGTACTCCCCACAAAATTTGACCACGGATACCCGACCCCCCCCCGGAATTAATTTTTATCAAAAATTTCAAATAGGTCCAAAATTAATGTGCGATACATAAATTGTTTTAAAGTAAGTCTACATTTGGAAGTTCGTTGCGACAATGCCTTGCATTTTCAACTTGTTTGAATTTAAATAGCTATGGTATTAACTAAAACAAAAATATTTTTTTTTCAAACCCGACAGTAACATGAATTATGTGTTTATTTGTGTATTGTATTAACAAACAATTTGAATGCAGCTATTTTAGAGATTGCAGTGGCGACAAATGGTAAATATTACATTGTAACAATTTTTTGTGGCTGTATAACCAAATTTATTTTCGGAATAATACCGAGATATTAAGGCAATAGAAAAAAATTAAAAAATTCGCCAATTATATTAATTGCAAATTTAGATGGATTTTCGAATTCTTAATAAGTCCTCTGTCCCATATGAAAAACCACACGCGAAATATTATTTTCTAGTTTGATTAAATTGTAGGGCTAAATTTAAAATTTGGCACCTACAATCATATGGAAAACAATTCACGTGCTTTGAAACCTGATTTGAAAAGTCGTAAATAGCAATATAATCTTTCAAAGTTCGTATAAATACCTCATTGTTCACAATATACCTTAAGGTTTTTACCTTGTTTCATACACACGACGCGTGGGCAGCAAACACTTGATCTGATAAGATTTTCCCTAGTTGAATTGTCTTTGTAAGTCATTTTCTCAATCTACATCATCTTTGAAACAAGCAGGCTGAGGAGTAGTTGATGGTGAGAGTTAATGATGAAAAATTTAAGTGCCTTATTTTGTATTTATTTCAGCGTCTTCGGGCCCAAAAAATTCCTACAAGCAAGCAAATTCTTTAGAGTCAACAAAATACCTTTAAACCAGCAAGCACCCTCTAGCTAAAATGTACTTTCCAGCCCACTAGCGTCGTTGATGCCCAAGTATCCGTGAGCCTACAGTCACTCCCGAGCTCACCCAGTACGTACTTTAAAATCAGTCTGGGGCATTTGTCTTCTGCACCGCAAACAACTAGCTGGTTCCTGGACACAAGCAATCTAAGGGTAGCAGCTAGCGGCCAGTAATTAAGGGTGAGTTATTTTTGCTGAATCTCACAACAGATTTATTTCACAACCCCCTTGCCCAAAAACAGCTAAGTTTTGAGCCGCGAGAACCTCCATCGTTCCGATCTGTAAGACCCAGTATCCAACTGAATAGACTTTTCTTGATATTTAACATTTTTTGCTCCGAACGTATATTTTCTCGAAAGTATTATTTGCTGCAACTTTGTTATATTTGAAACTCTTACTAATAACTATTTTACGATTATTTGAATTACTGTTTTTGATTAAATTTGTAGGTGATTATTTGATGATCATCTAAATATTAGGTTACTACATTTTGTTCAACTAATAATTTGTTTATGACTAAAATATGTGAAATTATTTATTTCCTTTGTTAAATATTGTTATTAGATTTATTATTTATTATAGAATAGAAGGATTCTGATTCTAGTCTAGTGAATTTTCCAAAGAGTTAAATCGTAAATTTTAAATTATTTACTTCGATAGTGTTTCTGTGTGTACCCTAAAATTATAATTGTTTATACTTGCTAGGTACAGTGGCGTTCAACTTCGATTTATCTTGTTTTCAATTTTGTAAAGCATATTTCAACACCAGCATTTCTCAAACTTTTCCTTGGAGTGGTAGCCAAGTTAACTGTCTGACAACAGTTTTTATCTTTCCATCTCGTACGGTAAAAGTTTTAAGTCCTTTTAAAGTTCTGAATTATTGCGGCTCGCCTGAATTATTATTTTAAACATGTTCAATATAATAATTAAAAATTTAGAACTACTAAAATATTGTCCAGAACGTGACGCCCGAATTGTTGCTCTATCCTCTTCTTTAACGCAAAGTCTTGAAACGCGTTCTCAATGAAGTAAATAAATAAAAAGAAAAACTGTTACAACATTACTTAATATTTTACTAAAAGTTCCAGAATAAATGTGTTTGTGGGCAATAAAATAATATCCGCGAATGCATTCGATACCGTGATAAAATATGATTAACATGGATATAACGATGTTTATTACCTCATGTGTTATCCGATTTAGTTAGAACTTTTACAAATAAACAATATTACATTAAAGTTTATGTTACACAAAAATAGATTGACATTAATACCCTAATACCAACTACGTATAGTCAAAACATCTTCCGATTTTGTGGAGTACCAACTCTAAATCATTTGAATGTTATGTAGTATACACCTGCAAAAAAAAGAAATTTGAAAACAATTACTCTGACGTATAATACACATTTCCGAGTTTAATGTTGGTTTTTGTAGTGATCTGTACTATTTATTTAGTCAATTCTCATTGGTTGATAATTATTGAAAATATTATAGTGTATGATATTTCGATATTTGAAAGTATTTTTGAACAGCACATTAACCACTTCCAGGTTTCAGAATGCACTTGGTGATGTCAGAATTTACCCGTTGTAGAGGCGATCGATACTTGTTTACAAACTTTTAACGGGGACTTTTGCTTCAGATTTCAAACATGCAAAATTGAAAAAGCTTCACTGGCGGTATTATTAAAGGTAATGTTTTTGATTATATGCTATTTCGAAGTTATCTGATTGCATCGAAGCTTGATTAATTATTTAATATTAATTGGTTGTGTTTTAAGATAGTAAATGAATTAATGATCGAATTGTTATATAAATTTTTTGTTTGTAAATTTAATGCCACGATGTGTTTAATTTTTAAAAACACGTTTTAGCTTGATGCAATCATAATGAATAATTCTTAACTTGTGTTTACTCATCATTTTGTTTTCGACCTTATTTAAGGTCGGTTTGACGCAGCTCTAACTTCTTTTCTATTCTGTGCTAATCTAAAAATATTTTAAATATTTTAACATGCATTTTATATAAAGATTAAGCCCTGAATCTGGGCTTTTGTTTCTGTAAAATTTGGTATGTATTTGGTACAAAAATATTTTATAACTTGTTTTCAATGTTTTAATGATTTGTTATGATTATGTAAATGTTTATTTCAGATTTAACTGAGTGTTTATAACTGCATAATTCATATCTCGTTTGTGATACCTAACCATATGTTAGTTTGAAAGGTCTAACGTATTATAACCTGCAATTCTATCGGTAACTAATATTGAGATTTATTATTCTTGTTATGATGTGATTATAGCAAACCTCTGCTATGTCCCGTATTAATGCGTTTGCATTATGACTATGTAGGAAATGGTGGATTCAATTTGTACCCTTTGTCTGGTACTATCATAGCATACGTTCATGTTTGTTTATAAATATTTGTTTTTGTCAATGTATTTGTAGTAATGTTTATGCAACGATAAAATGTAGGTTA
Source organism: Platerodrilus igneus (assembly GCA_036346225.1). Lineage (NCBI taxonomy): Eukaryota > Metazoa > Arthropoda > Insecta > Coleoptera > Lycidae > Platerodrilus > Platerodrilus igneus. The sequence continues at coordinate 2,229,650 of JARFIW010001670.1, forward strand.
GCCATTGTGAACCATGTTGCCAAACAGACTGGACACTGTTAATCGTATGTACGATAAATGTGTATGTTCGAGCCTTTCTTGAATTTACTAACATTTTATGGCTGTGCGGATAGGCACATTGGTAGTCAAAGTCCTTATCTTCCCGGTGTTCTTTCTCTTCAACTTTAGGCAGATAGTAATGGCTCAGCCGTCTCTGTTACACTCTCGAAAAGATTAGCTAGACTACACTAACATTTCTTTAGTCTTATATGCAGAATGTCTGAGTAACAGTTGACATTCCGTAATATTAAAAGTGCACAGGGTGCTTGTTTGCCGCCCCATCCTTGGAGAAGTGTATTTATGCAGTTAGAAGCGCAGGATTGTTGAGGTTTTATCTGCCGATACTTTTCCTCAGCGTTAACTTAGGGAGTCCGGCACTGTTTGCTTTTGTAATTCATGTTTAATTGATGGTAACGTAATTTTGAGGATATCATATAATAATTAAAGTAGGGTCGTTAACTATTGTAGTTTTATTTCAAACCTTCCCGCCTTAACATCATCTCAGTGTGTATATTTGGGTTAAGTTATGGTCACACAACATAGGTGTCACTAGTCACAGCCACTATAGGACTAGATCACGAGGGCATTCCATTCAACCTTCAGGTAGGTTACAATACATTTTTAAAAAAAATTATTATGCTTTTAATCGCTCTAGAACTCTTAGTACAACAAATTAGGGATTTAAAATTAGAAATCTTTTCTATTTATTGTTTAAAGACATTTCACCGTTAATTTTAACTTCAAATAATACAAGCTCTAATTCCGTTCGTCTCTGTATGCAACAGCGACAAATATGGTAAATTTAACTTCAATGTTACTTTCACATTACTTAAACACACGTAAGCCATCTTGCAGTAAATTGAGAAGAAACTACATTGAACTGAACTGGCTGATAAACTTCTCTATCAACTGCTTTTCGAGCGCAAATCAGCGTCTTTTATATAACTCATAACAATTACCTTCTTCTGTCTTAACAATTCGTGAAAGTATAATATTTCTAATGACTACTATCGTTTACTCTTTGTACATAAGGTTCTCAATGTAATCTAAAACATATTAAAAATAACGATCCTACTATTAATACATTCCATTGTAATCTAATGCAAATGCATCATATCCAATTCCCGGGCGAGTTGGATGCACTCGCATGCAGGTGGCAAGTTTTGCTTTGTATTTAGCAGTAGTCTCTTTAGTACAAAAAATGTTATTCCTAATAATTGATGAACTGCAGCAAAAGCTGGTGAATACATTGTAGCTTTATACGTTATATTATTTATAAACAACAGGTGTTTATTTCTTAAGTATGTGGACGGAAATGCTTGTTGGTTGTAACCTTGTTGATATGCGTGCAAATTTCTTTCTTATCGTGAATTATTAAATATAATTATTAATATCTGAAATTTGTTAAAGTTTTTCGTTCAAATTAATTGCTGTTTAAAATTAAAAATGCTTTTATTACACGTTATTGGTACACTCGGTAACTTAAATCAACATAAACTTAAAATTAATTTAAGAGTAGTCTCTCCTTCATGATTATTATTGTACAATGTGAAAAACACATTTTATTAACACTTCTTAATTCTACTATTATTAAGTAGCCTGATGTGGCTATCCATAACTCACATGATAATAAAAATTTTGACTATACTTCTTGATGGTGTGAAGCGGCACATGTTCCTTGGTGATGTCACCCGACCGCGTTCGTTGAAACGAGAAAACGTTTTCTTTAGTCAGGATTATTTTTCCCACTTCTAATGGAGAATACTGAACAATGTATGGAGGTAAAATAGTAGGGCAGCTACTAGACGCTGTTATGTGATAAAAGTGGTATCATGTCGGCTATATTGAGTCGACGTTTCTGTCACTTGTATACACGTTGGAGATTTTAGTACAACAACAATTTAGAGTGCGTGTGTGTGTTTGTGTTTGGGTCTATCTGTGTATGTGTGTGTGCACGCGTGCGCGTGCGTGTGTACGTGTGTGTGTTGTGTGTGTGTGCGGTGTGTGTGTGTGTAGATTATATCTGAAATTGCTAATGTGTCTTGTGTGCCGTTTGCGTTTGTAATAGTAGCGGTGCCGTTGATAGGAAGCAAACTACTGCAATTACTTTTAAGTAAACCATGACTAGGGACAAATCGTAGGCAATTGTTAGTACGATAACATAAATTCTGGTTGTTTGAAAATAGATCTCCGTAGGATCCGCATCTATGGAACTTGTGAAATTACTATCATCACCACCGCTAGATAAAGTCCGCTAATACATAGCAACTGGAATTCGGTTCCTCAAAAGAATTCATCAAATTCGACTTTAGCGAGTCGAAATAATACTCACTTAGAGCTGCATTTCTTGAAACTCTTTTCTCATTAAGAAAAGCATTGTGATAACGTTTTTCTATAATACTACCTCAATGCGTTATACTAACTATTAATTCATATAGATTTGAATGATGAGCTTTGTTGACTTTAATTGATTTCAACTATTTGGTATTTCCGTTATTATTACTTATAGAGTATTGAGTACCGTTAGAAGCTTAAAACCAGTTGTTGCGCTGAAGCGGATTTGTATACAGATTTCTCAGGTACAAGGATTCTTGTGTAGAGCTTCTTTGAACTTGTATGTAACGGGGCACGTTGTTAATAAACGTAAATGTAGAAGTATTATTCCTTTCTAATTAATAAGTAACGGTTATAAAAACACTTCAATTGGCGACGAGGATAAACCTGTTTAATAAAAATCGGGCGACTTATTAAATCACGTGATTAAATTATGGCATTAATCGGTGCGATGATAGAATTCGACCCTATCAGAGACGATTGGATAATTTATCGAGAAAGATTGGAACAATATTTCGCAGCCAATTCAATCAAAGACGGTAAGGATCTCAATAGACGAGCGGCAACCTTACTCAGTTTGATTGGTGCAGATACTTATAAACTTTTGCGCGATTTTTGTTTTCCGGATTTGCCAAAACCAAATCGTATGAGGAATTGTGTGTTTATTTAACGAAGCATTTTAGCCCTACAGTGTCAGTTTATAGAGAAAGAATAAAATTTTATTCAGCTACACAAGAGAAGCAAGAAACTAGTGGCGAATGCCAAGCACGTGCAAAGAAATTGGCGGTAAACTGTGCATTCGGTGAAACATTAGACAGCATCTTGGGGGACAAGTTTGTTACGGGCATCAGCAACGCTTTTGTTCTCGATAAAATTTGCGAGAGCTTGTCTGCCGAGACGAAAAGCTTATCGAATTCAGTGGACACATTACATGTGATTTTTCCAATGCTCCACCCGAAGGTACTACATTAGCCAGGAAGCGAGTTTTTTTTACCTGAAAAATTTGGAATTTTGCCGAATCCTTGCTGTTCCAAGTAAGGTAGGGATCTTTAACGTGCGTGACAACACTCACACACGGGACCTCCATTTTATCTCTCATCCGAACGAGGGTGTATTTTTTGTGAAAAATGCTCGCCTAACATTTTTCAAGCGGATCGTGTCGGGATTCGAACCCGGGACCTTGGGCGTAGTAGTCACACGCATACCACTACGCCACGGAGCCGCCGTATACAGTGGACACAGCATTATCTGCAGAATCTAGTAAACAGGAAAGGCGCACGGACAACGCTGTGAATATCAACTGGGCAGGTAAGAGAATGAGGGGTCGAGGTAAAGCAACGGGAAGTAGCAAAGGACAAACTCGGATCAACAACACTGGAACCGGACATCAGCCATCCGTAGAACGACAAGAAATACAAAGTGTACGTAATAAGCAACATACCTGTAATTCTTGTGACAATAAGCACCAAAAAGGTTAAACCTGTAAATTCAGGAATGCCAAATGTTATAACTGTAGGGGTAGTAGGGCATATTGCTAATGTATGTTCAAGAAATCAATTTTGTAAAAACAACAAATATGTTGATACGGAAACGTTAGAAAGCGATTCAGAAGTACAAATATTTAATTGCGAATTAGTTGTGGATAGGAAAATTAAACCTATTTTTGTAGAGGTATTAATTGAAGGTATTAATACAGCAATGGAAATTGATAGTGGGGCGGCGATAACGCTAATATCTAAAGTTCAATATGATAGTCAATTTAACTTTTGTAAATTAGAGCCGAGTAACGTTTACGGGGGCGACGAGTCGACCACTGGGTTATTTTTCGCCAATGTTGCGTATAAGGGCGAAACAAAGAAAATTAATATTTATGTGATCGAAAAAGGCGCTACGGCATTATTAGAGAGAGATTGGTTACAACAGTTTAATTTAAGCTTTGCTAAAGTAAAAGAACAGCGATCGATTGTGAATGTAAAGCAGGTAGACCGGATATCTTTGGATAGTTTAATTGAGAATTTTAAAGTATTGTTCGAGAGTAACAAGTACGACGTCATTAAACTTAAATTAAAACTAAATTTTAAACCAATTTTTGTAAACCGCGTACCGTATCCTTAGCGTATAAAACGAAAGTGGAAGCGGAGCTTGAACGTAGAGGTTTGGTGTGATTTCACTGTCCGTGATTTTGTCATAGCTCTGGAACCGGAGCTGGAGCTGTCAGTTCCTTAAATTCAGAAATCATGGTGATAATTCGGAACTGTTGTTAAACAAAATGAAATCGGAGCGAGTGGGAATCACTTATTGCTTGGAATTTAATAAAAATCTTAAAATTCGAGTATTGGACAAAATATAAGGAGTTATGAGAGAATCGATTATTTGAAGTAAAATAATATAGTTATTTTTCTTCATTCATTATATGTTGTACAAAGTTGAAACCACTAAATTACATTCTATTTTTATTGATTATTACAAAGAAAGTTTTAAATTGCAGCTTACTTCCAATACAACTTAAATAAAATCCCTCAATTTCTAGAAACTACAAAAAAAATACAGTTTTTATTAATACGAATTGACAAAATAAGTGTTTCAAAAAGACGATTATCAAAACATTAATATTTGTGGTTTGAATGAATAAACATAATTTTTTGTATTTTGCTCGCATTTAGTCTGGATCTTCGTACATTTATCAATTGCCCTGTTTTTGAGAAAATTCTTTCGCAAGGCACTGACGTTGCTACGGTACCTAATTGTCTAATAGCCACTTGTGACAAATACGGTTAGTTGTACTTGTGTTCACGCCACCAAGTAAGTGGATCTTCCTGTCTAGCTAATAGACTATCCTCCAAATACCTCTGAACCTCCACAATAGCTCTGGATGTAGATGTACCACTAGGTTGAAAGTCCTTTGCTTTTTTATCAAAATGTGACCAAATTGACAATGGTTGATTCCTTTCAGGACTATTGCTTAACGGAGCTACATCTAGTCTATCTATGCTTTGGCTATTTGATGATTTAGATGTGCCACTGACCTGGTTCTCTTTTTCAATATTAATCAAGTTACATACTAAGTTCGTTACTAGTTTTTTAACACGATCTGCCGTGCTTTCGTCCGAAAAACCTAATTGTTTAAAGCGAGGATCTAAGAATGTTGAAATAATTAATGTTTTACTAGCTTCCAAATCACAGAAACGCTCTTTAATTCCTTTTTAAGTTTTGAGCCATTGCCTTAGATAACTCAAACTTTAGTTCTACTGCTGAATCTTTTGATTCAAAATCTCCAACAATCATGTTGTTATAAGTTTCTTCTAAACCTCTTGAGAGTACTACTATTGAAGAAAGCGTCACGTAATTTTGTCCGCTAATAATTTTTGTTAACTTCTCCAAAGGGTCAAGAATGATCATAATTTCACGCAGCAATTGCCACTCTTCTACAAATAGAAATGGGAGGTTCTTGTCATTTATTAATGCCATTGATGCTCTAACAGCATCTTCTAACTCTAGTAATCGTTCTATCATATAGAAGGACGAATTCCAGCGTGTCGGTACATCTTGTAATAACTTTTTTGGTATCACATTGCCTTGCTGCTTCTGAACTTCTAATAATTTGGCTGTAGCAGTAGTGCTGCGCTTAAAGTGAGAAATAAGTTTTCTTAATTTCTGAATCAAATCGTCAATGACATGTAGAGAATCTTGTGCTAATAAATTTAATGTGGGCATAACAACCAAAAATCTCCACTTTAAAACATCCTTTATAGCCTTCTTGATATTGGCAGCATTATCCGAAATTGCTAGTAAAATTTTGCTTTCTAATCCCCATGCGGTCATAACTTTTTTAATTCTGTGCCTAAATTTTCACTTGTATGAGATTGTGGGATATGAATACATTCTAACAAAATAGATTTCATGTCAAAGTTTTCATTTATGTAGTGCACTGTAACGGCCATGTAGCTCTCCATATTCATAGAAGTCCAACAATCTGTGGTCACTGTAACAGATTTAATTGTCGTTGCTTCTTCTTGAACATTTCTAATGGTTTTATCATATAATGCTGGTAACAATAAATGTGTTATTGTTTTCTTATTAGGAAGTTCGTAAGCTGGATTTAAACACTTTATAAAATTTCGAAATCCTTCGTCCTCTACTACACTAAACGGTTGAAAATCTTTAACAAATAAATCCATTAAAGAATTATTAAGTTTAATTCTCTCTCGTAATGGTATAGTTTTCCGCATATAAGTCAACGTTGTTTGTTTTACTGTTTTATTAGCAGTTTCATTTTTAGTTATTACTAATTGTTCTGGTACGGACTGTGAGAGAATATTACTGCTGGTCGAAGGTTCTAATAATTTATTAGTATCCTTTTTATTTTGTAGTTCTTTTTCTATGTGTACTAAAGGATGTTTTCTTTCCAAATGCCGTTTTAAATTGCTGGTGGAAGTTTTGTAACTAATTATTTGTTTACATAACATACAAGTTGCTTTTTGATCCGAAGTCGCCTCGTAGAAATTCCATAATATTGATTTTTTATTTTTTGTGGACATGTTATTCGTAATACTATTTTGAAAAAATGCGTAGAAACTATGAACGAATATTATAATTAAGGCTTATGCTGAATATTGAATATTATAAATAAATTTCCAACTACTTAGGTACAACTACAACTAATAACTGAACTAATTCACAAACAGAGACAACATAAATGAAAATCTTATCCAACAATGAACGTGACGTGACTAACGACTCCTACTAATCTATGCTACCGACATAATACTGTGCATGTGATGCCTATGTGCAGCTTCTACCTGGAATCCCATCATCATGCATCTTAGTAAATCCCTAACGGTACTGCTCATTCCAGAAATGACGGAACGTGATTATCGCAACGGTAAATGAGCGTTTCAAAGCGATAAATAAATTTCAGGTTATTCAAAGAGCTGCTCGAAAAATCACGCATATTTGTCACAGCTCCGAGTTCGGAGCTGTCACGGTCAGTCGCAGCTCCTATAAAATCACGGAGTTTACAAACCTCAACTTGAACGGTTACAAAAAGAAAATGTCATAACGTCAATTGAAACAAGCGAGTGGGGCACACCGCAGGTACCTGTAATAAAGCAAGATGGGACAGTCGGACTGTGCGCGGGTTATAAAATTACGCTGAACAAGTTTTTAGAAGAGGTTAGCTACCCTTTGCCGCGAATAGAAGAAAGTTTTTGAAAAGCTTGCAGACGCCTGATTAAAAATAAAACTAGAAAAATGCTCTTTCTTTCAATCTCAAGTATGTTATTTGGGACATACTATTAACAAAGACAGGATTAAAAAATCACAAGATAAAATTAAAGCAATTTTACAAGCACCCAAACCAACCACGGCAACGCAGGTTAAAGCTCTAGCGGGAATGATTAACTACTATGCAAAATTTGTACCTAAGTTATCGCAAATTATGTACCCATTGTATAAATTGTTTCAAACAAACGAAACGTTTAAGTGGACAGAAAAATGTAAGGAATCTTTCAAACAAATCAAAGAGATTATCGCGTCGGATACAGTATTGGTACACTTCAATCCAAAGCTACGTATAGTGTTATCCACGGATGCATCACCAGAAGGGATTGCAGCAGCTCTGACACATAAATTTCAGGACGGTTCAGAATGACCGATAGGTTTTGTTTCGAGAACGCTCACGCCAGCAGAAAAAAATTATTCAATAATCGACAAGGAAGCTTTAGCGATTTATTTCGGAGTAAAAAAACTTTAGCAATATCTGTTAGGCCAAAAATTTATTTTAAAAACAGACCATAAACCACTTATGACGATATTCGGTGAAAATAAAGGAATTCCGTTAATGGCAACAAGTCGTTTACAAAGGTGTGCGATATTATTATCAGGTTTCAATTATAAAATCGAATACCTGAAAGGAGTCGAAAATTTAGTGGCTGATTATTTATCGCGTTCCCCAGTAAAGACCAATGATTTGGTAACTAAAGCGAATATAGCAACCTATTTGCATTTTATTGAGTCAGAACGTACACCGATAGACGCAAATAAGGTAACACACCAAGATCCGACATTAACAAAAGTTATAAAAACTGTACAACTGGGATGGCCGGAAATCGCGGAGGTACAAGTAAAACCATATGCTATCAGAAAAAATGAGTTAACGATAGAGAAAAGACGCTTGATGTGGGGTCATAGAATAGTGATTCTACAACAGCTAAGAACAGAAATGTTAGAAGGACTACATGTCGGACACCAGGGGACAGTGAAGATGAAAGCTTTAGCCAGATCTTTTATATAGTGGCCAAATATGGACGCGGATATAGCGGAAGTAACTAGGTCATGCATACCATGTTTGAAAACACGAGAATCACCGTTCATTTAGATTCCCAATGCTCCACCCGGAGGTACTACATTGGCCAGGAGGCGAGTTTTTGTTGCCTGGAAATTTAGAATTTTGCTGAACCCTTGCCGTTCCAGGCAAGGTAGGGATCTTTAACGTGCGTGACAACACTCACACACGAGACTTCCATTTAACCTCTCATCCGAACGAGGGCGTAATTTTTGTGAAAAAAGCTCACCTGCAATTTTTCAAGCAGTCGACCGTGTCGGGATTTGAACCCAGGATCTTGGGATCCGTAGTCTTACGCTTACTACATTGACCCAACGAGAATCACCGCAGAATGTTCCTACAAACAATACGTGGCCTGAAGCAACTAAGGCTTGGCAAAGAATACACCTGGATTTTCTGGGGCCAATTCGGACATGCAATTATTTAATTATTTTGAATGCCTATTTAAAGTGGGTAGAAGTATTTAAGATGAATAGAACCACTTCAGAAGAAACAATTTCAAAACTACGAGAAATATTTGCGCGTTTTGGATTACCACAGATTTTAGTTAGTGACAACGGATCACAATTGGTTTCATTAGAAGTAGAAAACTTTTTAGCTAAAAATGGAATTAAACATCTAACATCACCAACTTTTTATCCAACATCAAATGGAACAGCCGTGAATGCAGTAAAAACGTTTAAACGAGCGATGGAAAGAGCTTTGTTAGATACCAGAAATAGAAATACGGGTATCGACAGAATGAGGCACAGATTCTTAATGGCATATAGGAATACACCACACTGCAGTACAAAAGAAAGCCCAGCAAAACTGTTGTTTGGACGACAGCTTAATACTAGATTAAGTTTAATAAAACCTAAACCGAGCAATATTGATAAACAAATAATAATGACACCAGTTAAATCAGATACAAAGAAAAATTTCAATGTCAATGACACCGTAATGGTAAGAGATTATAGATCCTTAAATAGGAAAGGTTGGGTTGAAGCAACAAGAGTTAATGCCTAGACGCCGACGAGGCAACAACGTATATCTACCACCGCCCCCGGGCGATCAAAGGTGAGCAGCGGAACGGTGACGTCCTGTGGGAGTTCTCTAGCTATGCGGGGTGCCGAAAAATGGGTACACAAGTGAAGTCGTCGGGAATGCATATCCGTCAGTCCTGTTTAGACAAGCTACCTGATGATGGAGCGGCCTGTGGCAAATAGCCATCCTGTCTGTCGAAAACCACAGGCCAGTGGACCCAGAATCCGGATACCGTGTAGTTGGGGGACAACAAAGGGGAAGATCCTGGAAACTGCTCACTGCATCAAAACAAGAGGATTCCAGGAGCAGGCCTCGTAGAGTCCAGTCCAACATATTTATTAAGAAGTCCAACCAAGAAACAACACTACAACACATCAATCATCATCATCAACAAGCCAAAATCTCTCTAGAGTTGTAAGGCACTATAACGACGCTGAGAGCGTCGTGTCCAGCTACTGCGGATGAAGCAACAATAAAAAAGAAGTTAGGTCGTGTAACTTATTTATGCGAATTTTTAGAAGGCAATAAAATTTGGAAGCCACATAGCAACCGGATCATTAGTTGTAAAAAGAATGTTAATGTTAATGATACTGTAATAATTAATAAAGGCATTAGCGATAATGGGAGTAAGTTCTAATTTAAGGGCAGGGACTGTCAAGACAACAATAATACCCACAGGTATTACGGTTACTAGTGTGAACAATGGTATTGTAAACACGGAAAGGTCAGTAAGACGTAGTAATAGGATTAAGAGGGCTCCAGAGCGTCTAGATTTTTAAACTAGTTTTATATAGATTTATAATCTTTTTATTGTAATTCATGTAAAGTTGAGTAATTAGCATTAAAACATATTAATTAAATAGTGTTGGAAGTATGTAGAGTATTGAGTAGCGTTAGAAGCTTAAAACCAGTTGTTGCGCTGAAGCGGATTTGTATACAGATTTCTCAGGTACAAGGATTCTTGTGTATACCTTTGAGCTTGTATATAACTGGGCAAGTTGTTAATAAACGTAAATGTACAAGTGTTATCCCTTTCTAATTAATAAGTAACGGTTATCAAGACATTCCATTACTACAGTTTTCGTGGAAATTCTTGTAAAAGCGTAATTATTTAAAAAACCCTTAAGATATTTATAGTAATTATTAACGTATATGCGGGTTTTTACGCTATACCTAAACGAACTATATTTTATTGCGTTTGGATTATTTGCGTATGAGATAAATTGTATAGGTATTATCCACACAGCCATAAGCTATTTTAAAATAAATTTGCAGGAATATGATTGGTTATGTGCGTTTAGCGATGTCCGGTTCTTTTGAATGATAATTCCCTTAACCTTATTTCTTTACTCCACCACTGTTAACGGGTGGTGACCTTTGTGCAATCCTAATTTTATATCTTTTCTCTTTATTTCAATTGGTCGTTTTTATTTACTGTCATTTAAATCAATTTATCCTCCGGTTGTGGCAAATGACATACAATAACGTATATTCAATTTTTAGAATTAGTATTTAATCATAATGCCATTTATTTACATTAGTTAAAAGATGTGTAATTTTCATCAAAGCTGATATCCTGTTTATAGGTGTTAGTTGATATTCGCTCCATTAAATGTGAAATTTAAATTGATATTTGCATTCCTCCATTAGACATTTTGAAGATTTACAAAAGTCGTGGCCTTGAGGTTCATGTTATTATTTGAGTTCTTTTTGTTAGTTTTATTTAACTGGACGTTATTGGTAAGTAAACTATGTATTAATATTAGTGTCAGTGAGTGACGAACCCTTTGTCAAATACGATTGTATTTTACAAACAAAATTATGAATTTGTTTGCTGGATGCAGGCATTGCCTGTTTTTCAAATCTTAATTCACCTATCTTGTAAAAATTGTCTCGAGACTATGTAAGGTGACCAGATTTATTTTGACTTAGGGTCAATCCGGGTTAATATGATTCAGTCAAAAAATTGGGGTTAATGTGATACACCTGAAAAATGATCCTTATGAATGGTCAGAAGTTACAAAAAAAAAATTTGTAGTAGGAAATATATTATATTTTTGTTGGCCATATAAGAAGCACTAGAAGGATACTGTATTTCGGTATAAAAAATTAGAAACCAAATCGATCTTTTTTTTGTCAAGAGCTTTTTCAAGATTGCAAACTTTTGCTGTAACTTTGTAATTTGTTCAAGTAGGAATTTTTAATGAGAGGCCCTTTTTCAGGAAGAATTAATCTTATTTGCAAAAAGATTTAAAAAAATTCTAACTTTGCTTATGTTGCTTACGTTTGTGGGTCTAATATGAGGATGACTCCTTGCATATGACAGGTTCACATATGACTTCTGATCCCAAGGTTCATGGTTTGATTTCGGACACGGTCCGCTTGAAAAATGTTAGGCGAACATTTTTCACAAATATACGTCCTCGTTCGAATGATAGATAAAATGTAGTTCCTGTATGTGTGTTGTCATGCAGGTTAAAAATCCCTACCTTGCTTGGAATAGTAAAAGTTCGGAAAAATACAAAATTCCCAGGTAAAAGAAAAATCGCCGTCTGAATAATGTAGTATCTTTGAGTGGAACATCGGAAAATCAAATATGAGGAGGCTAATATGGTTTATGGGGTTAATATGATATGACTGAAGGGATAAGTGTAATACAATTGACGGATTGTTCTGATACACACAAAATTGAATTATTGCTATACCTACTTAGAAGTAATAAGTGTACCGTGGTTTTCTGTTGTTTTAAACCAAAATTGTTTTCTACAGTTTGAATAACCAAAGGATCTATTCAATGGTTTTAAGTTGCAGGCACTCATGAATCAGCTGTGAAGTTATCTAACCTAACCAAAGATAACCATCAATTTATGTTTGTTTACGTTTGGTGTGATATGAGAATCGTGTGAAGTGTAAAATTAATTGTGCGTTTGTAAAAGTATAAAAATGGTGCGGGAATACAAAAGACTTATCCATATTTTCTTGATTAAGCTACAAAATTATTACCGAGGGGATATCTCTGCAAGCTGTGTGGAAAGAACTTCATATTGAGAAAATGTTTTTTATGCAGACAGATCAAGAAACAAAGTAGCATAGAACACAGCGAAGAAACCTCTAAAAATTCTATAAGACACAAGTAAGCTATCCTGGAACAGAATGAAATAATATTAGCTGAACATTTAAAAGTCATGTCAAAAATGGTTTTGCTTTTGTAGAGAGCAGCCAGTTTTAAAGCGAAATTATAATTAACAAAAATATGTGAAGAAACATAACTTTATTGTTAAACAATTTTAACATAAACTGCATGAAGATAATATCAGCATGATCGGCCATCTTGGTATCTGTTTTTTTTCTCATTGGCTTACCACTCTGCCCATTTCCCAATATGTATTGCCACCAAATTCAAATCTCATAAGTAAATATAAATTATCTATAGTTCGACCTACCTGACATTTTGATCGCCCCGATCAACTTAAGCTAAATTAATTAAACATCCTAAGCTTAACATAATTTGCAACATAATCGTAACATAAGCAAGTCATAAATTCTTAAGTATTACAATAACATAACTTAAGTAATTTAGAATCGGGACATAAGCGATTTTTAAACATAATGACTATACAGTGTGTACAGTATAAAATGCAGTACATGGGGATCTTGGAAACTGTAAGAGATACGATCTTGGTTAAATGGGACAAAAGTTGAATAATCATGAGGGTATCTCAGATCGGTTTTCAAATTTCAAAATTTTTTCATAGGTTACTAGAGGAAAAAAACACAAAATTGACGATTTCTTTATTTGCTCGTAGTTAGTCTATTAATTGAAATGGAATGTTCAAATTTGCTACATCATGGTAATTCCCCATTGCGCTTCACATTTTCAACTTAGATTTTGTCTAGGGCATCTAGATTTTGCGTGACGATGTTCAACTTTTTATTTTTAAATAGCCGCCATATTGAATTTTTACATTTTTGAAATGCTGACAAAAAACCCTTTCCAAAAAGGTATAATATGGCTATGTTTGATTGAATCAAAACACTAAAAATCACATAATTATGTTTTGGTCGTAGTAGGCTTTAATTTCCATTATGACAAAGAGAAACAATTGCTCTAAAAATTTTAAACTCAATTTTCAGTGGTAATAAAAACAGTAAAAACGTAGAAAATTGAAAATAAATCTGTATTAATCAGAACTTACATAACTATGCATTAACAAAGAATAAATTCAAACTAGCATCTATTCAATACAAAATATTATTTAAGCTGTTTTACTATGTTTTTATGCAAGGTCCTATAATCAATACACATTTTCTTACCATGACAACGGGGAACAATACGGTGAATCACTCTTGCGTATGACGCCTTTAAATAAAAGGTCTTTTAAAATACCTTCTAAAGCAATTTTTTCAGCAAACGACAATCGCCTTGGCCTATAACCAAACGGTTCATTTTCAATAACATTAATTTGCATTTTATATTCTGTAACGGGTATCTCAGGTCGATCTGCAAAAAATTAATCATTTTCTAAGATATTTTTTACGTTTGTAACTAAAGTTGGGTGTAAGTCGTTATTTATATTAACAGTAAATTCATCTACAGCAACGTCATTAATTAGCAAAACCTCATTCGTTAAAAATTCTTCATTACTCACTTTAGGAGTAATTTGAACGTCATTATTTTTAAGAACAATTTTGTCAATAACTGAATTGCAAAAAAATCTCTCCCTAATACGCAATCTATGTGCATCGTCTCATTGTTTACTACATAAATGCACATTTCGTAATTGTGTTTATCAACCTGAACTGTGTCAACTAGTTTCCCTTTTACATTAATCAAAGAATCGTTTACTCCTAAGAAATAATTATTATGCAAAATTGGCTCAATTAAATATTGTGGCACTGATTATTCCCTAATCATGGATATCGGACTGCCAGAATCTAAAAATGTCTCTACTCTTTTATTTAATATACTAAACTCTACGTCAAACCTGAATGCTGGTTTAATTGGTAAACAGGCTTCATTAACCAACATTGGTTGTGCATCTCTAGTTGTGCGATTTCTTCTTGATGGACAGTCTCGTAACTGATGCTCGCTCGATCCACACTCATAACATGTACCTGCCTCTTTTCGGGGTTTAGGACAATTTTTAAAGAGGTGTCCAAAACGATTACAATTATAGCATTTCACACTTGGTGATGATTTTTGCAATTCAGACATAAGCAATGGCTTTTTATTTCTACCATAACTTTGATTCGATCTTGTATATTCTACTGCACTTTAGATACCTTGATTTCTCTCAGAGTCAGTTTACGAATTCACTACCCGCAGTGTCTTCTAGAGATGAAAATTCACGCATTTTCGCTTGAACTTGCAAAGAGGCATTATTAAAACCCTCAATTCAATATGTAATTATATCTGGCTCAGGAAGATTAAGTTTATTTCCTAATAATACTTTATCGGTATAGTAATCGACAAATTTTTCATTGTGGCCAAGTTTACGGCTGTCGAACCTTCGCAATAATGTAACGGTGTCTTCCACGCAATTAAACATAGATCTAATTTTCATTTTAAATTGATCATAACTCATTGAAACATTTTCGGGCCTGGAATGGAACCATTGTTAAGCTTTTCCTTCCAATTTCTTAATAATTGCCAATGGTAACAGATTCTCCGGTATAGTGTAATTATCACAAATTCTATCAATTGTCTGGATCCACATATTTATATCTTCTCTATTCGACGCCGAAAATTTTGGAATTAACACTGAAATATCTTGTAGGGATATTTCTGTAGCACATGTAGCACGATCTGCATTCATCGTCGCCGTAATCAATTCGTTGATGTTTACGGTAATAGCACTATTTCTAAGAGGCCACTGGAGGCTGCAAAGGAGTACTGGTTGTACCGCCTTCATTGTTTCTTGAATGCGTAAACGTGTCATTCAAATTCATCTTTATAAACGTAATCTGTAAACATCCGTCACAATTTCGCTTATTACCCCACACCTGAAGTTGTAGAGATTACCCAGGGTTAAAACGAAATTATAATTAACAAAAATATGCGAAGAAACATAACTTTATTATTAAACAATTTTAACATAAACTGCAATAAACTGCATGAACATAATATCAGCCATCATCATGATCGGCCATCTTGTTGTCTGTCTTTTTCTCTGTGGCTTACCACTCTGCGCATTTCCCAATACGTATTGCCGTCAAATTCAAATCTCATAAGTAAATATAAATTATCTATACTTTTAAGTAAAGAAAAGTTATTAGATGTTATTAAAGACATTCTTTAAGAATAATAGACCTGGGCACGATTGGTACCTATAAGAGTTTTTGTAGAAGATGCAGATTAAATCTGAAAAATATGGAGCACCTAGAAAGAGCTCATCGTCTAAATAGATCGACCCTTTTATAATTTATCAGTTCTACGACTTACTAGAGACAAAAATAATGTGCTAACTTGTGATCAACCTTAAAAGGTGAAAAGGATCTGCCAGGTACATTCTACGCGTGTAGTGTACTTCGTAGAATTTTGTTGAAATGTGAAAAAACAGCCAATCTTTCTAATATTTAACACATCAGAATGTCTAGACAGCTATCTATACTCGAGAAAACCTAGTTGAGATAATCAAGCTACCTGCTCACACAACAGATATTTCGCAGCCTCTGTACACAGCATGCTTCAAAACACTGAAGTATACGTGAGATGTTAACATTCTTTGTTGATATAAAAGTAATCAAGGAAAGATGACAAAAGGAAAATTTGTAGATATGCTTTACAGTGTCTGCTATAACGACCTGCTTTCTGAGAATTTTTAAGCAGGATTTTGATTTATTGGATTGCGTCTCTTCGATCGAAACAAGAATTCTGTTTCTTGCTTTGATATTGACAAACTGTCGAAGTATTTAACTGAGCAGGAAAGCGCAGCAGTCATTGAATCAAATACATTTCCTTTTCCACATTCTTGCCAAGTACAAACAAAACTACTTAATGATTCTGCTCAAGATTATGAATTACTGGCAATGCCTTCTAATTCAAGATGCACTTGTTTTAATTTTTCACTGCCTCAAAACTAAAACTGACACAAAGCCTCCAACTTCATTGATTAGCTACCCTTCGTCAACCTCACCATGATCATTTTAGATGCTACTTTTGGCAAAAATTAAAAAGAAGCAGTTATTACTAGCAAAGAATGGATTGAATCTGAAAGGAAAAAGAAGCAGAACAAGGAAGAAAAACAAAAAGAAAAAGATGTTATGTACAGTTTTGGCCCCAGAAAATCTAGCCCGTAATCCACAGAAAACTCGAAGTACTTCGCTAAAAATTCTGTTTCGGTAAAAACCAAAAACCTTTACTCTACGGACAAAATGGTTTCTGACTATCTTAGTGGGACGGGTGGTGTGTTTGTAGAGGGTTTCAGAAAGTTATTGGGTATGAAATTATGTCTTTATTGTGAAGTATCTTGGATCACACTTAATTTTGCGGTGTTCCTAGAGAAAAACCCTAGAAAGAATAACAAGGGGGTGTCAAAATCTGGATCAGAAGAGTGATTCTGATAAAAGTTACTTGAGAAATCACTAAGTACACTATTGTCTGTACATAAAACAAACCTTAATCATAAGAACAAAACAACCTATTTAAAACGGTTAGCTGAAAAGGTTTCTAAAATCAAATGTCAAATAACCTGAATATTCAATCACGCTTCTAGGTAATTGCAAAATAATTTATTACAACACCACTGTAACTATACTTTTGGATTAATTGAAAAATCAAATATAAACATGTCTTTTCAATATGATACAAGACTCTTGTTGCTAACTATGCACATTTATGTTTTTATTACAAATATATGATACAGTCTTAAACAAGTATTAAAAACCAAATATATATCGCAAATTTACTTAACTAATATCTTAACCTATACACAGATGTACTATAGGTATATTTTATGAGTTGATGCTATGAATTTCAAATGTTTATTTAGTACAAACTCTCTCTGGTATACTTTCAGATGGATTAATAAATACCTGATGAGTGATTGTTGACTGTAGTCAAGGTGGTTACCATAATATGTCTACAATGACTTTGCAACCTTCAGTATGTTTATCTCCAACATAAAGTTGTTGATCTTTGAACCAATGTACCTCTAAAATTAAAAATAACCAACTTGGTAGCGTATTATCCCAACATTTGACAATTTTGTCTGTTGGAAAATCTGTATGTCAAAGATGTTCACCTACTAAAGCTGCATGGTAATTGTTTGGATGTCAAGCACAAAATGCTCTAAAGAACGGACATCCCCTTCCTAAAAAAATTTGAGACATCCTTGGCAAACTTCCAACAAATGAATTAAGACTGCAAAATGAAATTACCTTGTTGAAGTTACAGATATCTTAACTAAACCAGAAACCGGGACTTTTTATTTATTTGTTGTCAGCACAAATCTGCATGTGAAGTCTTCATGCTCAGCTGATGAGATCACCGGGTGCCAGCATAATACATTATTAATAAAAACCTATTAATCATGAAATGTAATAATTTAGAAGGAAATTATAATGACGACTTTATCTCTAACCTTTAAAAAATGAATTTGACAATCTTTGAGTATGAACCATATACGATACAAGATAAGTTTACCTTTGATTAAAATTGTAGTAACCTACAAATTATATTTCTTAAAGAAAATTGCCCAATCCTATTGGTGGGATTTATCAATACTGAAACTATTAAAATGAAGTACAATTATAAGTTTTTCAAAGGAATCTTAAAGAAAGGAAAAAGCACCTTAAAAAAGCCTCTAAAAAGGTAAAAGGACAAAGAAAATGCAAGCCAAAGGAAAACAAAAGAAGAAACGAAAGCTACTTAAGAAACTAAAAGTGATATCAGACAGTGATCCGGAAGTTTACGTTGACATTTACATATCAGATAATAATACTGATAATGACTGTACAAGATATGTTATGAGAAATTGAGAAAGAAGAACAGTCAGACCTGGAATTTGAAGAGCTCATTAGATACGAGTGATAGTAACATGTACGAGCCCAAGATTAATGATGGGGTTTTATTGAATTTCATACGAAGAATATTTTGCACTAGATTGGTAAAATCACGAATATTGAAGATGCATTTGCAAGGCTCAAAGATAAATGTAGAAATAACCCAATTTTTTTTGGAAAGAGCTAGAAGACGTTTAACTTGATGAAAGAAAAGATGTGATGGAACAGGTAGAACAACCTGAACTTGGACGAAGAGAAGACTTGATTTTTAACAAATCCTTTTTATTGCTGTGAATTGCAGTACAGTCGTCCTGTCTAATATATAAGGATGCAATAGAAAAATATGAAATTTCTATCCTATTGTGCCCTGTTGCTTGCCTGGCTATCTCAGTGAAAAATATGTTGTGGATTTTATCAAAAGGAAATGACACAGAAATTTCAAGGAACATCTGTGAACAGTCTTCTATGCATTCAAAAACATCTTTCTTTTACACACATTATCTAAATAATATCTTACATACAGTGATATAATTAACTCTTATAAAAGCAATTTACAGCTTAAGCTTGGACCAAAAATTTACGTAATAACTACTTACATGTTTAAATAAATAATCTTCACTTAATCCTTGTTAACAAGTATAGAACTCGAACATCTCATATGTGTTACAAAAATTCTCTTTAAAATTCTTGGAATAATTTACCTATCCTTCTATTACCCCATTTGTCAGTGTAGTTGGCCAACGACGCTGGGTAGAAAATTTTGTAAAAGGTCAAATGCTTCGATCTATGACCCTAAAATTGCTGGAATAAATCATCCTTTTACAAATAATTTTTATTAAAATAAAATTTTATTCTATCCTACTTTACTGTGATACTCAAATATCTTATTAGGTTACAAAAAACGAAATTATACTTGCAGTTGGTATCGGATAGCAGCTATAAAATATCATTTCGATTGTAATTAATGGCATTGAATACTTTTGGTTCCACTTCAAATCGCCATTTATAATCAATCTTGACATAGAAATATCAATTTGTGAAGTGCATTTATTTTTAATTCATTAAAATCTACAGTTGATTTTGTACCAAGATTATTTATATTAATTTGATACATCTTTGTTATACTTTATCAAATAATTATGCTTCATAATTTCTATGTTAATTTTGCATGTCGTAAACAGAATCAATTTTAAATTACTCGAAACTTACACGTTAGGTGTCGAAGAAATGAATGACTTCCCTTGTCATTAAATATTGTCCTTGTATAGTAAAATTCTAAATACGTCATCTTTTTTAATTCCATTCTAGATTATGTTCCCGAAGATTGGTCACGGCATGATGCAATATTCCACCTTGGTTCTTATCTCGTATTAATTGCAGTCAATATAATTTATGGCTATCATAAATTTTCCCATTCTTTGTTAATGTACAAAACATTTATCGCTATCTCTTTCTTGTGATATAATTAGAGCTTAAAATGCTTCGTATCTATTTTATGAGCTTCAGATAGTAGTGTTTCTTCGAATAGCAGCGTTTATTCATTGATAGAAAATAATTAACTTATTTAATAGCTTTTAGAACATTTATTGAAGACAATGACGTATTCTCTTATTAAATAATGTAACCCTTCTTTAGTCCAGAACTAATTCGAATTAACTTCTTTTAAAGAAGACTAATCTTTATTAAAACTCATGAAAGTGGCATTTTAACGAGGATGTATTACTTTATGCAATTTGTCTTTCAGAAACGTATGGATTGAAATGTGTTCACTATTTTAGAAGTATATGCGGCTCATTTTCAGTCTGCAATAAATGCCTATACATGGATTTTAATTGCATAATTAATGAGGAGGTCGTTTTTATGATTTGTAAATGCAATAAGAAAAGGTTTTTTTTTTCCTAGAAAATCATTACACAAGATTTAAAGTTGTGCTTCGTTCTTAAATGGCATGTCTTTAAAGAGTGTTATTTTACATGGGAATCTTGTTTAATGTGCTAATGGAATATGCGTATGTGTTTATGCAGGGTGAAATTTAAATATTGGGAAATTTTAATTTCTCTCATTTTTGGGTGGGTTTTTTTCACAGGCATTCAATGACCTCTCATGACCTCATTACCGCATCAATATATTTTTTGATTTTATATGGTCCATTTTTTTAACAGTCTATTTCATTAAAATCAACTTGAAAGTGTTTTATTTCATTTTATTATAAAGCCTTCTTCTTGAACAATGGAAAAGAAACTCTCATAACTCGGTCATAGTAAGAAATAAAACATTGAAAAAATATTGGCAAGACACTAGACGCTGGGGTGTGTACATTGCTCCATTTCCCTCTATGATATAAAATCAATGAGATAGAAGGCTGTATTAACCCCATGCGTGTATCATATTAGCCCCATGATGTGGGACTAATTTGATATGCAGTTTTGGTTGTTTTACTAATTTGTAGTTCGCCTTAAGTTCTTTTTAACCCCATATGTGGCTTTAGTATTAAAAGCCATACAATTCAGTGTTTTTCATGTGCTTTCTAAAAACGGTATAGGAATTATGATGAAAAGTATGTATTTTCGTATCATATTAGTTGTGATTGATCATACCTAAAAATATCTAACTTACAAAACGATGACAATACTAAAATGCCTGTTAATTTAAAATATTAAAGACGGAATGAAAAAAAATATATATTTTTTTAATATTGTTTTTGTCATTGCATTACTCTAGAACTATAGTTAACAATTAAACATATTTCTCAGGCTTCCCAAATTCTAACAAAAGGTTTCGATCTTTAATTTTTTTATAGAATTTACGCTGGCAACATCTTTAATATTTTATTCGATAAATATAAGACGCTAATATGAATCAATAAATGGTTTTTTTAATTTATGTACCATATTTATAATCTAGCGTAAAAATTTTTTTAGATAGCCTGTGATCAAGAATTTAAAATAAATTCGAAAATTTAGGCCATAAAAAAGTTTTCAATTTAATTCAGAGACCTCAAACCCACAAATCAATTTTATTACAAATATTTAGGTCGTTATTATTTTCACTTTATATATATATATATATATATATATATATATATATATATATATATATTCTAATATCTATTTTTATTATTTACTATGTTTAAACTGTAAACAAATTTTTGTTACCCGACTTTTGTCGTCGTCACAAATTTACTATTTAATGTATGACTTCAAATCGAGGTGCTTTAGCAAACGTTTGGTTGGTTCTTTTTTTACTAATTACTATATTTTATATGCCTCGACTATTTGAAACTTTAATCTCAGGGTTTTCTCACCTACTCACCGTGAGTTCAATCGTGAGTAGATGTACACTACCCAACCAAACTGCACCTCGTTTGTTTTACCACTTTTTAATGTACTGAATTTACTATGTATGCCAAATTTTAATAGATCAAAGTTGCCTGATGCCAAATTAACTTATGTAACTATTTTATGACTTTAATTTTTGACGTTATGATATATTTACGGTACTTACCAGAAATATACCGCGCTGAAGGCCTTCCTTTAACTGCTGGCTCAAGTTCGAAATCGCCGTACGCACTTTCACAAAAGATTCTCCAATTTTGTCCGCTTGCGTACTGCCTCCAGGTGTTCTTAAAAACAATTTCGATGACCCAAACCTGAAATAATGTTACCCCAATTTAGAATTTAGCAAAAAAACCGTTGTCTACTTCCCCTGCGTTAGTTCTTCCTCGCCGTATATTGATCTCCTGTTCCTCTGCTCCGTACCCCAATTAATCCTCTCTTCGCACAATCCAATTCAAACCCGCTGTCCTATTATAAATCACTCCTAGTCCTGCTATTCCAATTATCCATACGATGTCCTTACTGCCGTTTAATCTTCTCAATTCAATCCAAATTATTTGTATCGTCGATTCCTTCTGTATCCACTCCAATCCCTTACTGCCGTTATACCAAATCTATACCAAAACCAGCACCAATCTTCTCAAACAAATATCCGTCGCTTTCCCCGTTCCACTAATAACCACTTCCAAATCTTCTTTAAAATACTCGTTGCCTTTCCCGTTGCACTATTAACCACTTTTAAACTCCTTTTATATATTCGTCGTCTTTATTTACTCGATGTTTCTTATTTCTTTCACACTTTACTAAATAATGCTCGATGATACACATATAAACTTTTATTTTATTAATATTTTACAACTTAACGCAGGTTTCATAAAATAGGTCTTTATCTGAACAATTTGAAAAGTAAGTCCCTTATTTATTTTGCTTAGTTATTAAATCAACAAACTTAGCTTACTAGAATAACATTTTAAACATATAACATCCAATAACAAATCATCTTTCTTTCAGTGTCCACCATACCTTCGCTACAGTCTTTATAATAATTTTAAATTTCTACTATTGGTCCAAAACACTTCACTAAACTCCAATAACCTTTACATTTTGATTCACTTTGAATTTTGATTTACAATTCGTCCAAAAGTTTGATTCTATAAAAGGAAAAGCCAAATAATTTATACACGACCTGGACGCTTTGTTATATTGCAGATATCCATAAATGCGTTCGGCTTTCCGACGGCAAATGTACTCTCAACTGGCTCATGAAATATCAACTCAGTATAAAACCTCAAGTACCGTGCATTATATCAACGTCATAAAGTCATGTTATCTACCTTTTGGCATATAAGTTTCAATCTGAAATGGTACATACTTTAACGTATGTAAAGTATAGCAAAATTTATAGTTTTAAATTATTAAATCTGAAATATTGATCCTATCGTTTGGCATACACCCTATTAATACAAATATACCTTTAGAAACCTTATACCCCCTACATAATATTGGCCCCACTGGTTTTTAATGAAATTGGAAATTTCATATGTTTTTCTCTTCCCCTGGTGTGCAAAAATTTCTGATTTTCATTCAAAACCATCCTTTCGTTGTTTTATTTTACTTTGGCAACCCGCATTCGCCTTTCTCTCACATCTATCACCCTACACTATATTCTAACCTATACTATACTACTATAACAAAACAAAAACAAAAACTAAACTTTCCGTTGCATGAACCACATTATAACCTATCCTGTTAAACCCTCTTCCTGTACTACTCTATATGGGTACAAATTCTCCAAATGACTGCAATGCATGCATCGTGTTACTCCGTCTTGCAGGAAATAATTTTACAAATTTAGAAAAAACGTCGACCACCACCAAAATATGTCGATACCCCTGTTCACTCGTGATCAGGTTGCTTAAATAATCAATCGCCACCAATTCCAATGGTCCATTTACGCTCACGCTCATCGGCATATTCTGCAGCACCACGTTCTTGTCTTTACCTAGAATACAAATTTCACACCGATTTATTCTTTCCTTAATCACCGTGATATCATTTTTTGCGTAAAACGCCTCTCTGAATACTAAAAATGTTTTTCTGATACCTATGTGTCCGAATTTTAGATGAATTTCGTTTATGATTTCAGCGGCAACGTCTCTTGATAGCACTACCAGCTCTGCATCCTTTATCCTTTTCACCACAAACTGCCCTATGATGGTAAATCCCCTGTACTCTTCCATATTTTCTCTTGTTAGTTTCTCTCGTATCGAGCTCACATCACTGTGCCTCTGCGCCTCTATAAGTTTGGTGTTTGTCCATCGACCAACATCCCTGAACTCCTGCAAAGCAATTAAACACCCTTTTATGTTCTGATTCGATTCCACCTGCGGTCTGCTCAGAAAATCCGCCGTCACATTCTCCTTTCCTGGCTTATGCTTAATTTCAAAGTCGTATTCCTGTAACACCAATGCCCATCTATACAACCTACTGTTTAAAAACTCCTTTTTCTTCATGAACGTTACCACCGTGTTGTCGGATTCTATTAGAAATTTCTTACCTAACAAATAAAAACGCAACTTCTTCACCGCGTATACTATGGCCAACATCTCCTTCTCTGCCGTCGCATACCTGGTTTCACAGTCTTTCAACACCCTAGAAATGAAAACAATTGGTACTTCAACTCCATCCTGTATCTGCACCAACTCAGCCCCGATTGCATATTTCGACGCATCCGTCCTCAAAATAAAATCATCTTTAAAATTTGGATATTTTAATGCTAACTCCTTGTAAATGCACCTTTTAAATCCTGGAACGCCTTCTCTCGTTCAGCAGTCCACTTCCATCTCTCCTTTTTCTTTAACAAACTCACCAACGGTACGCACACTTCAGAATACCTCGGTATAAACCGTTTGTAATAATTTAGCACCCCTAAAAATCCTCGCAGTCCTCTCACATTCTTTGGTCGCTGAATGTTTTTCAACTCGTCCAATCTTTTATTGCAAATTTTCATCCCTTGTTCGCTAATTTCAAACCCTAAGTATGTAACCTTGCTTTTAAACAACTCGCATTTCTCACGCTTCAGCTTTAAACCCCTTCGTCCAGTCGTTGGATCACCTTTTCTAAATGCTCCAGGTGTTCTTGCTCGTCCCTTGAAAAAATTAACAAATCATCGACATAATGCGAACAGAAACATTCATATTCATTAAACAACTTCTGCATCGCTCTTACAAGTGCTGCTGAAGAACTACTTAATCCAAACGGAACTACAGAAAACATATAAATCTCGCCTTCGATACTAAATCCTGTAAACTTTTTACTGTCTTCATGCAACGGAATTAACCAAAACGAATTCTTTAAATCTAATTTACTGAAAACTTTCATTTCATATACTTTATACAATAAATTATCCAACCCTTGTGGTTGCTCATACTGCGGTTTTGTAATCACATTCAATTTCCTCGCATCTAAACAAATCCTTATATCCCTTTTATTTGGTTTTGGTACTATAACTACTGGGTTCACATATTGAGTTCTCGCTGGTTCTATAATACCCTCTTTTAACATTCTGTCTATCTCTATTTTAACCCTATTTCTTATGGCAAACGGAATTGGATACACCCTTGTATTAAATCCGATGTCTTCCGTGACCTCCAACTTATGTGTATACCGCAAATCTTGGCTCTTCATTAAATAACCCTACATATTTATTAATTAATTCTCCTAGCTTCGCATTTATATCAATACTCACTTTCCCTATCTGTTCATCATTAATTAATCTTACAAACATATTACATAATCGTACTTTAACCTGTCCATCATTATACTCTTTAATCATTCCTAATCCTGTACTATCTATATCATTTCCATTCCTATATTCCTCACTAACCGTAGGTACCACCCATGACCTATCTTTATCAAATATCCTAATTGACCTATCCTTTCCATCTATATTCAATCCAAAATCCTCTATAAAATACATACCCAATATGAAGTCTAACTGTAACCCTTTCGTAATTAAAAACTCTGCATTCCCTGCTTCTTTATTTCCTATATATATCGGTACACGGATAACCTTATAAATCGTCGTTAGCTTTTTGTTCATCGCTGACCATAAATTAACCCCTCAATTGTTCCTATTCTTCCTTTAAAATTCTTCCATGTTCGACTACTACCCTCTCATTTACCAGCGACAACTGTGACCCACTATCTACTAAAGCAACATAAACACGGTCCCTTAAACTAATATTTATAAATAACAAATTCTTTTATTAAAATGTAACTGTTTAACAATAAATCCCTTATACTATAGCAAACATCAATCTTTACTCCTAAGCAGTCGGTCGTCCAAAAATTCGCGTTTTTTTTTCTTGAGGCGACTCGTGAATTTCCACCACCTCAATCCTATCCGGGTCCGTTGTAATTGCGCTCGTCGTCACCTGCTGGACGTTTACGTCCCTGTCCGTCCGGCTATTTCCATTTTGTATTCCGCCCCCAGTCGTCCGGCCGTCATCCTCGCCGTTGTCGTGCCGGTTTCTGTTTTGTCCATTGTAGGCGTTATCCCGGTGGTCCCTATTGTAATACGGTCGTCTATGTACCTCGTGTCCCCAATGATTCCTATGTCCGTAGTTAAAATTTTCCTGTCTATAACTTGGTCTGTTTTCGTGGTACGGATTGTCGCCGACTGTCTTCCCTGTAACCCCTGTTTTGTTCCCAATGGTATGTCCGCGTTTTCGCTTCCAGTACTGTCGCTAGATCAAAATTTCTCATTACTCCTAAGAATTCCCTCAACGTCTTGACATTTTGTACCACTACCACTTTGGTAACCTCCGGTTCCATATGACCTGCCAGTAGAAGTACGATGTCGTCCTCGCTCAATTTCGGTGTTAAGTGTTGCGCCTGATTAAACTTGTCAATCGCGTATTCTTCGCGTGTGCCGTGAGTCCTGCTATAATGTCCTGTAATTAGATTCGTCCTTATGTCGGTCTGATGTGTAGTGTTCCAAAACTGTTCTGTAAAGAGTCGTCTGAAGTCCGCGTACGTGTCATACTGTTTACGAATAATGTTATGCCATTTTCGGCATTTCCTGTCAAACTCGCCCCCACAATCTGTAGTTTTGTTCGTTCGTTTTCTGTCCCTACGATCTCGTCTAGTCGGTCCAGGAATCCCATGGGCTGTTCTGTCTTACGTCCCTCAAACTTCGGTAAAGCGTCCCGGTTTAATCGAAAGTGCGGTCCGTAGTCTAGTCCAATTCGCCTCCTTTCTATGTCGTCGAGTTTCTCGTGAATTTGTCTAACGTCATGTCCTACCCTGGTTTCTAATCCCGTGACTTTGTCGTCAAGTTTTGTCCTACCGTGTACGTTTTCGTTTTGTATGGTCTCTAATGTTTGTCCTAAATTTTTGTAGTTGGTCCCATGTCGTTTGTCACATGTTTGCATTTCGGTACTTAAATTTGAAAACCCGCTAATCATCGTTTCTTCCACTGTGTCTACCCGTGTCTTAATTTCAGTTCTTAAGGCAGTCCGTGTCGCGTTCAAATCTCCCTGCAAATGTGCCCGTGTGTGTTCCAACTTGTCGTCAACCCTGTCTACTTGTTGTTGGACCTCTGTCCGCACGTCGTCTTTTGCAATCTGTATTTGAGTTAGTAAGTAGTCCTGCGTGTGGTTCATTTTCGCCGTCAGGTCCGCGTGCGCTGTCCTAAACTCGTCCCTTAGCTCGTTATGTGATTGCGTAATTTTGTATGTCAGTTCTGTATGTGATTCCATAATTTTTATGGCTAACGCCGCATTCGCCTCTTTTTGTTCCGTGTGTGCATCTTTTTGTTCCTTGCGTGATTCATTAATTTTGTCCGTTAGCTCTGTCTTTAATTCTGTCTGTGATGTCTTAAAGTCTAATTTTAATTCCGTCTTCATACTCATCAGAAATCTCATAAGGTCCTGGTTTCCGTCGGCTTCTGCTGCTCTCACCTCCGGTACCGTCGCCTGGTCCATGTCCGTGTCTGTCACCTCCAACTCTGTCTGCCTCGTGTCCGTCTCCTGTAGGTCGCCCCCTGCGTCCATCTCTATGTCTTGTCTCCTTACATCCATTTCAACCCCGTATATTAGTCCCGATCTTGTGATTCTTTTTGTGTCCTCGTCCGTCATCTTTGTTTCCTTGTTTTGAACTCGTTTCCTGTAAATAAAGAAAAAAAAACTTGCGGGCCCCACCTAACTCGGGCTCCCGGATTCTACTCTCTTTCACTCTGACACCTTTTTAACCTTTTTCTCGAGCCTCACGTTGGGTTTGCCACCTTCTTATATCCGCCCTAATTTACTTTATATCACCCCTATTACTTTACTTTCACTTTGGGCTAATACCTTCTTTATTTATTACACTTTAACTTTAAACAAAATTTGTTACACGACTTTTGTCGTCACACAAATTTACTATTTAATGTATGACTTCAAATCGAGGTGCTTTAGCAAACGTTTGGTTGGTTCTTTTTTTACTAATTACTATATTTTATATGCCTCGACTATTTGAAACTTTAATCTCAGGGTTTTCTCACCTACTCACCGTGAGTTCAATCGTGAGTAGATGTACACTACCCAACCAAACTGCACCCTCGTTTGTTTTACCACTTTTTTAATGTACTGAATTTACTATGTATGCCAAATTTTAATAGATCAAAGTTGCCTGATGCCAAATTAATTTATGTAACTATTTTATGACTTTAATTTTGACGTTATGATATATTTACGGTACTTACCAGAAATATACCGCTGAAGGCCTTCCTTTAACTGCTGGCTCAAGTTCGAAATCGCCGTACGCACTTTCACAAAAGATTCTCCAATTTTGTCCGCTATGCTACTGCCTCCAGGTGTTCTTAAAACAATTTCGATGACCCAAACCTGAAATAATGTTACCCCAATTTAGAATTTAGCAAAAACCGTTGTCTACTTCCCCTGCGTTAGTTCTTCCTCGCCGTATATTGATCTCCTGTTCCTCTGCTGCACCCAATTAATCCTCTCTTCGCACAATCCAATTCAAACCCGCTGTCCTATTATAAATCACTCCTAGTCCTGCTATTCCAATTATCCATACGATGTCCTTACTGCCGTTTAATCTTCTCAATTCAATCCAAATTATTTGTATCGTCGATTCCTTCTGTATCCACTCCAATCCCTTACTGCCGTTATACCAAATCTATACCAAAACCAGCACCAATCTTCTCAAACAAATATCCGTCGCTTTCCCCGTTCCACTAATAACCACTTCCAAATCTTCTTTAAAATACTCGTTGCCTTTCCCGTTGCACTATTAACCACTTTTAAACTCCTTTTATATATTCGTCGTCTTTATTTACTCGATGTTTCTTATTTCTTTCACACTTTACTAAATAATGCTCGATGATACACATATAAACTTTTATTTTATTAATATTTTACAACTTAACGCAGGTTTCATAAAATAGGTCTTTATCTGAACAATTTCGAAAAGTAAGTCCCTTATTTATTTTGCTTAGTTATTAAATCAACAAACTTAGCTTACTAGAATAACATTTTTAAACATATAACATCCAATAACAAATCATCTTTCTTTCAGTGTCCACCATACCTTCGCTACAGTCTTTATAATAATTTTAAATTTCTACTATTGGTCCAAAACACTTCACTAAACTCCAATAACCTTTTACATTTTGATTCACTTTGAATTTTGATTTACAATTCGTCCAAAAGTTTGATTCTATAAAAAGGAAAAGCCAAATAATTTATACACGACCTGGACGCTTTGTTATATTGCAGATATCCATAAATGCGTTCGGCTTTCCGACGGCAAATGTACTCTCAACTGGTTCATGAAATATCAACTCAGTATAAAACCTCAAGTACCGTGCATTATATCAACGTCATAAAGTCATGTTATCTACCTTTTGGCATATAAGTTTCAATCTGAAATGGTACATACTTTAACGTATGTAAAGTATAGCAAAATTTATAGTTTTAAATTATTAAATCTGAAATATTGATCCTATCGTTTGGCATACACCCTATTAATACAAATATACCTTTAGAAACCTTATACCCCCCCTACATAATAATATATATATATATATATATATATATATATAAATAAATATTAGATACAGTCAGATTGGGCATGGATTTAATATAAACTTCTTATAACCATTTAGCTTTGAAAATGTTTATTTTCTTTATCAGGATAGATTATAAGTTTACAATTATATAAACATTAAATGACATCTATATGTCCATGTCATATAGATGTCATTTAATGTTTATATAATTGTAAACTTTATAATCTATCCTGATAAAGAAAATAAACATTTTCGAAAGCTTGAAATGGTTATAAGAAGTTTATATTAAATCCATGCCCAATCTGACTGTATCCCCAATATTTATTTTGCTTATACATTATAAAAACAGTCAATATTACTAATTTTTATATATATATATATATATATATATATATATATATATACACAGGGTGAGTTTTTAGTGTGGCAATGGTCGATAACTCTGTTATTATAAAAGCTACGTAAACCAAATTTGGAGGCATATTAGGCATGCCCAAAGTGCACATTTTAAAAATATTTGGAAGCATACAGGGTGTTTCATAATTACAGGGCATATTAAACTTATATTTTTTTAAATAGAACACCCCATATATTATTACATTTTTGAAAAGCCCATAAAAAGTGCTTTAATTTGATATGAAATTGTA
The DNA here is from genome assembly GCA_036346225.1 of Platerodrilus igneus. NCBI lineage: Eukaryota > Metazoa > Arthropoda > Insecta > Coleoptera > Lycidae > Platerodrilus > Platerodrilus igneus. The sequence goes on from JARFIW010001670.1 coordinate 2,260,451, forward strand.
TTTGTCTATTACTTTTAGTTTTTGAGACATTCAACTGTTTTTAGAAAAAATGACCCTGATTAGATACATTGCCAATGCACTAATACACAACTTATGTTAATTTTCAAAATGCAGAAAATTTTACCATATACCATAGTATATTTGTAAATATCACCTTTTTGAAATTTCTTCCCAGTATACAGGGTGTGTCAGGTTTCGCAAAATGCAATTTTAAAATTTTTTTTTAAATGGCACCCTACCAATTTTATTGCTAGAATGGATAGCTCATTAAGTGTCCTTTCATTCTTGTTAAGCATTCCCTATACCTAAATCCATTACTTTCTGAGATATTTTTGATTTTCTTCAAATTTTATGAATGTTTTTAATTTACATAACTAAAAATAACTTACTATTGGAGAATATTATAAAACAATACATATTGATTAACAATTAACTACACTTATCCAATAACAATTTTCACTAAAGATATAACAACCTACAATAATACGCTATCAACAGAATTCTGCCAGATCAACAATATGCATTTTATAGAAAAATGTTTAAACAGGAAATCAGGCAGGCTTGATATCATATACTTAGAGATGAGTTTGAATTAGCATTAAAAGGTCTGAAAAATGTTAAGGCACCTGGTACTGATAAGGTGCAAGCAGAAACTCTAAAACCCGCTGGACAAGCAGTAACAGAACGTCTCTTCCAACTTGTAAGCTATATGTACGAGACAGGCTAGATACTCAAAGATTTCAAACGTAACATAGTCACTATACCAAAAAAGAGAGGCTTGGATAGATGTGAAAATTATCGAACAATAAGTTTGACAGCACACGTGTCAAAAATATTAACTAGAATTGTACAAAGATGAATGGAAAAACGAGCTGAAGAAATACTAGGAGAACATCAATTTGGGTTTAGGCGAAACAGGGGAACACTGGATATAATTATAGAATAATTACAACTTCTTCAACTAATGGATAGGCAGGGGTAGGAATAGTGTCGGGTAAAAGATTAGGACGTAAAATTAAAGAGTACTTACAATTTAGTGATAGAATAATTATGGTTAGATTGAGTACAAAACCCATAGACACTGTTTTAGTACAGGCTTACATGCCAACAACTCGATACGAGAATGAAGAAAATGGAAAAGGTATACGAGGATATAAATAGTATGGTGAGAAAAGTAAAGGGAGATGAGAATTTAATAGTTATGGGCGATTTTAATGCGTCAGTGGGAGAAGGTAGCGAGGGAAAAATGGTAGGAAAATTTGGGTATGGCAGACGAAATGATAGAGGAGAAAGATTAATTGAGTTTTGTCAGGAACATAGATTAGTAACTGTAAACACCCTATTCGAACAACGTTAGAAGATATACCTGGAAAGCGCCAGGTGATAGGGCTAGATACCAAATACATTATATTTTAGTTAAACAAAGATTTAGAAACCAAGTTAAAAACTGTCGTAGTTATCCAGGGGCTGACGTAGATAGCGATCATAACTTAGTTGAAATGAAGGGTAAGCTAAAATTCAAAAATTTGAGAAAGGTTAAAAGAGAGGGATGTGATCTAGGTAAGCTTAATGATATACCCTATTCACATAAAATATGGGATGACGTCATAAACAGTAATAAAGTGCTAGCGATTGTAAAATGTGAACGTAACTAGGAACGTAGGTTTAATGACATTAGGATTTAGTGTGTAGCAGTTTGCAGTTTTGTTTGGTGTTGCAACATTTTTTACTTCTATTACTTTGATATTTCTCATTTTATTGTCATTGTTTAGTTTTGTAGTAAATCGTTTGTGCTTTATATTTGCTAAATAAAACTTTTTTTCAAAACTAAAACACTTTATACATTGCAAGTTTCAAGTATTTAACATTTAAAATGCCTAAACATTTGGATTCGCGCGCACAAGAACTGGTTACTCTGATCAGGAAATGCACATAAAATAACTTAACCATGACAACGCAGCATTTATTTGAATTATGACGTCATCCCATATTTAACGTGAATAGGGTATAGTGAGGTAAAAGAGAAATATATAAACAAGTATTAGATAATAAGATCAAAGAGATAGCAATAGGAGGGAACGTAGAAAACAGATGGAAAGAAATAAAACAGGCTGTACATGTTACAGCAACACAGACTATAGGTAAGAAAAAAATAGAAGGGAGAAAACCCTGGGTAACAAAGGAGATATTAGATTTAATAAAAGCTTAAACCCTTCAGAGAATTGGATAGTGAAAGTAAGCAAAAATATTATAGAGTTAGAAATAAGATAGTACATGAGTGTAGAAAAGCTAGAAATAAATGGATGTAGAAGAATTGTAAGGGAATACAAGATGATTTGAGAATAGGTAAGACAGACAGGACTTACAGGGCAGTTAAAAAGTTTTTCGGGGAAGATAGGAAAAATATAATGGTATATAAGATGAGAATAATGAGTTTCTAATAAATAAAGTTGAGGTAGTAGATAGATGGAAAAGATATTTAGAAGATTTATATAAGGGAGACGATATGGATGAGTTAGAGAACGACCAAGAGAGGATGTAGAAATAGGGTTCTCAAAATTAAGAGAGGAATTTGATAGAGCTGTTGGGGATCTTAAACTAAATAAAGCGCCGGGGATAGGCGATATACCTGCAGAATTAATAAAATATGTAAGTCAGAAAACTTTAGACAGATTATATGAACTAGTAATATATGACACAGGTGAGGTCCCAATAGATTTCGAAAAAAAATCCCAATCCCAAAAAAGTTAGGAGCTGATAGGTGTGAGAATTTTAGAATGCTTAGTTTAATTTCCCACGCTTCCAGAATACTAACAATAATTATTAAAAATAGAGTAGAAGCTTTGATTGAGAATTATTTAGCTGAAGACCAATATGGTTTTCGTAAAGACGGAGGGACTGGAGAACCGATACTAATGATTAGGATAATTATCGGAAAAAGGTTACCAAAAATAAAAACTCATTTCGCGTTTGTAGATTTAGAAAAAGTATTTGATAGGGTTAATTGAATTGTTATGTTCAGGGTTTTGCAAAAAATAGCAATCTCTCGTAGGGATAGAAAAATTGTTTACTGTCTATATAAAAACCAAAGCGTAGTGATTAGATTTGATGAAATAGAAAAGGAAGCTAAGATTAGAAATGGTGTTAGACAGGTCTGTATACTATCTTTCTTGATTTTTAATGTTTATATTGAGGAAGCTTTAAACTTAGCTGGAGAGAGAAAAGAGATAGGTATTAGTGCACAGGGACAGAAAATAAACATGTTACGTTTTGCAGATGATACAGCCATTATAGCAGAGTCTAGAAAAGAGTTAGGAGAGTTTTTAAATATTTTAGATGAGATATACTACAGAGTAACTATAATATGAGAATTAACCCAGGAAAGACAAAGATAATGACAAGTGAGTTACAGCCTAGTTCTAAACCAAAATTAAAAATAGGTAATACCGAGTTAGAGGAGGTAGATGAATTTTGCTATTTAGGTAGTATAATTACAAAGGACAGACGTAGCAGAAGGGATATAGTAGCTAGAATAGCTCAAGCTAAAAAAAAATGTTTTTAAAAAGAAAAGACTTACTAATAGTTAATAGTATTAGTTTAGATAATAGAAAAAGTTTCTTAAAGTCGTACGTATGGAGCATTCTACTATACGGTAGTGAAACTTTGACAATTAAAGTGGTAGATAAGAAAAAGATAGAAGCTTTTGAAACTTGGTGTTATAGGAGAATGTTAAAGATTAGTTGGACAGATAGAGTAACAAATGAGGAAGTTTATAGGACAGGTGAGGAACCCTGTATGTGGAAACAATTAAAGGTCAGGAGAGATAGAATGATAGGGCACCAGTTAAGACATGAGGGACTATTTAGTAAGGTCTTAGATTATAGACTACCAAATAAAAATAGAGTAGGAAGACCAAGACAAAGCTATATTAGTTAAATTATTAGAGATTTAGGTTGTGAAGGGTATGTAGACCTTCTTAGACTAGCTCAGAATAGAAAAGAATTTAGAACTGCGACGATAAGTTAAGAATTTGTAAAGAAGCACTACACTGCTGTTAATGTGTTTGCTTTTGGATTAGAAGTAAATAGTTTCAAACGTTACAAGTTTTATGTAAAAAGTGTAAAACTAAAAAACTTACTTCCACAAGTAAACGTTTAGAATGATTGGTTTGACTTCTTTCTTTTTAATTGTTTCTTCCTTGGAATAAGTTCCTGATGTAAAAATTATAAGATCGGAATAAGAACCGTATCTCTTCAGAACTGATTGCATTTTGAATTTCCAATACTAAAACTCGTTCCTGTTAATGAAATAATGCCGTATTTATTTTTAATTCAGAATTCTATTTCAAAATCAAACTGAATTAAGCAGTTAATTGTAACTTACGCTTAAAACGATTCCTCGTGTTTCTTGCAACACTAACCCAACTAATTACCAGGTACTACTACTCTTTCTTGGGCTCATAAACAATGTTAACAAATTAGTGGAATTTGAGTAGTATATTCCTTCGCTCGTTAAATATCACATTCCTATTATTCATACGTTCTGTCACTATCTCACATATCACACACTTGCGTGTTCTACAAAATTGACAGAGTTGCTAAGTGTATCAATAATACTAACACAATCGTTATGACATTTGATTTGCCCTCCTTACCGCTAGCTAATAGACATACTTCGAAGTTTTGTTTCCACAATTTTCAGTTGCTCATAAGTTCACAAAGATTAAGTTGATCTGGTGTACTTGGATTAACAGTAACAGTTTAATTTTCGTTATTATGCTGTGCTACTAATAATGAATGCTTAATAATTTATTGATGTCGTAATTAATTCAGCAGGAATTTGCATTTAAGCAGACCCGTGAATAATAATCACACGATTAACACACTATAAATGCAAACAAGTGATTGCCGACTAACTCAGTGGGACATGTGGTATGTGTTTGAAGAGGTTCCCAGAATGCCAATGTTTGTGAAATATGTGTTATTGGGAAGTATCTTACACACCACCTAATCTCGAAGTACATGAGTTTCTAGGGAAAAACCCAAGAAATATTAACAATAGGATGCCAAAACCTGAGATCAGGGAAGTGATTTTGGCGTATAATTCACATGAGAATTAATTAAGTACACTTAGTAAAACAAACATAAAACTAATGTTAACCATAAGAACACTATTATACCTATTTAAAAGTGCTAGGTAAATGGAAAGTTCCTAAAATCAAATGTTAAATTACTCGAATTTTAATCATGCCTCTAGGTAAATTGCATAATAATTTATTACAACAAAACTGGAACTATTACTTTCACATTAGTTGTGAAAAACATCAATATAAAAAAGTCTAAAGTCTATTACATGATTAAGTTTTACACTTTATTACACAATTATGTTTTCATTACAAGTACATGATAGACATTATTAACCAAAAACCAAATATATTAAGAATTACCTAGCTTAATGGAAAACGTTTCGGTGAACAAAATTACTATTTAAATCCGTAACCTACTAACAAGAACATACTGTGGGTATGTTTATAAATTTCATGCAATTAATTAAAATTGTTCATTTACAGTAACTGTAGCTTATAATTTTAGAAATTTTAATCATAAATACCTGATGAGTGATTTTTCACTGTAGATAACTCGGACACCAATAAAGCCTTTATCTCCTGGATGTATTTTTTTTTTTTTTACCAGATACTCCTGGGACTTTGAAAGGAAACTAGATATTCTGAACCAATATGCTTTTGTTCAACATGAAGTTGTCTATTTAACGAAAACCAAGGTGTTGCTAAAATTAAAAGCTACCAAACTGGTAGAGTATTATCCAAAATTCAATGACTAATTGCCTTAATCAGTTTGAGCCCTTCTTTGAGGTGAACCAACGTACTCGAGGTATATGTTATTTCTTTTTGGATGTTAAAGATGAAGTGCTGTATAAAAAAATATTCTTCATTCCGTAAAACAATTCGAGATATCTTTAGCAGAATTCGGACAAATGAATTTTGTGTGTAAACATCTTCGTGCCCAGACGATGAGGTCATAGGCGTCAGAGTGATACATACATATAAAACAAATGAATCGTAAGACTAATATAATTTTAGAATATAGAGTGATATTGCTGATATCATTGCTAAGCTTTAAAACCGCCTTAATAAACTGATAACCCATGAGTATGAACAATATAAGATACGAAATTAATCCTTCCTTAAATCAAGTATGCGTCTAACCTAAAAATTATATTTCTTAAAGGAAATAACCTAACCCTATTGGTGGGATTTACTAGTACAGAAACTAATAAAATGAACTATGATTATAAACATTTGATATAACGACACACGCTGTTACCACAGTCATTATGTGATGTTTTGAACTTTAATTTATTTAGTGTATGACATTTAAAATAGAAGTCACTTAGAAAGTAACAATATAATAATTATCTAGTAATGCTTATGGGAAACAACATTATTATATTAGAACCGGACGTTATTGGAGTACATGGCGAACTGCTTATATTGCTCTGCGACGCATCGTGTTTACTTAATTAAAATACGATACAGATGCAGTATTAAGGCAGAAATATAACTTATGTACAATTACAACACATTACATTTTTAAGTATTTCAAATTCTGCATTATGATTTTTGATAAAAATTCAAAGCCTTGACTATTTAAATCCATGGTTATTAATTTTTAGCTAAACAGCCACACGGAGAGTCCCATTTGTGATAAATGCCATTATAACTTCAAAAATGTTTGTAAATGTTCCTGTATATTGAAACAATGCCATGACAAAAATTATGAGACCGAAGTTTAATATATCTTTGTAATTTCATCATTACTATAGTTTTTGTATATTTTTGCATAGTTTGCACATATTATTCTATAACTAAAACAATTTGTAATAGTTTTAGATTAGAATGACAATGGAGGATGACGAGTGGAAAAAATTATCGCTTGAAGATCGATGTGTTCATAAATTGTGGAAAGCAAGGGTGAATGGATACGAAGAAGCAACCAAACTGTTTCAACAACTGGATGATGAAAAATCTCCAGAATATGCAAAATATTTAGGCCTTATTAAAAAATTCGTTGTAGATAGCAATGCAATGGGACAAGAAAAAGGGTTAGAGGCAGCACTAGCTTATGTTGAAAACTATGCAAATGCAGGTAAAACTGTGGGAGAGGTTATGTCTGGAGTTGTGTCTAAATGCATGGCAGCACCTAAAACAAAAACAAGAGAATTATCATTGCAAATAACACTTATGTATATTGAAATTGAAAAATTTGAAGCCGTTCAAGAAGAGTTAATAAAAGGCATGGACCAGAAAAATCCTAAAATTGTAGTTGCGTGTATAAATGCTATTACTACAGCTTTAAAGGAATTTGGTAGTAAAATTATAAATCTTAAACCTCTGGTTAAAAAAATGCCCACATTGTTTGCAGACCGTGATAAAGGAATTAGAGATGAAGCACGTTTAATGGTAGTTGAATTGTTTCGATGGATTGGTCCTGCTCTAAGGTAGGCTATCAATTTTGCTATTTTCTGAATTTATATTTTAATTTTAGATCGCAGCTTGGTAATTTGCAACCAGTTCAGGTTACAGAACTTGAAGCAGAGTTTGTAAAAATAGAAGGACAGAAAGCAGTTCCTTCTCGGTATATTAGATCTCAGCAAGAGAGACAAGCTAGAATTGCTTCCCAAGCAGTGGAGGCTGAAGGTTGATTGTGAATAATTTGCACAAGGCAATCGTACTTATATTTTTATTTTTTGTTTTAACAGAGGTAGTAGAACAGGATGCTGCAGAAGGTGTCCAACAAATTGATGCATATGATTTGGCAGATCCAGTTGATATTCTTTCAAAATTACCAAAAAATTTTTATGAACAACTTGAAGCTAAAAAATGGCAGGAACGGAAAGAGGCTCTGGAAATACTTGAAAATCTTGTTAAAGCTCCTAAGTTCGAAAATGGCGACTATGGAGATTTAGTTCGGGCATTAAAAAAAGTAGCTTTGAAAATATTTTTATGTTTGAGATATCATTAATGTTTTTAGATTATTCAAAAAGATAGCAATGTAGTGGTAGTTGCTTTAGCTGCCAAATGTTTGGCCGGTATAGGAAATGGTCTGAAGAAGCGTTTTCAACAATATGCTTCTTTTTGTTTTTCAGCTTTATTAGAAAAATTTAAGGAAAAGAAACAAAATGTGGTATTGGTTATTCGAGAAGCTGTTGATGTATCTTATCAATCCGTAAGTTATTTTGAAATTGGCATACTTATTTTGCTGCTAAAATAGTAACTTTTGTAGTTAACAATTGAATCAATACTTGAAGATGTTATTGAGGCATTAAATAACAAAAATCCTTCAGTCAAATCTGAAACTGCTCTGTTTTTGTCAAGGGCTTTTTGCAAAACACCACCTGGAACATTAAATAAGAAATCGTTAAAGGCCTATACTACAGCACTTATAAAAAATGTAAATGAACCTGGTATGGTAACATACTACGTAGTGTCCGTTTGTTAATTATTGGTTTTCGTTGTTTAGATCCAACTGTTAGAGATTGCTCCGCAGAAGCATTAGGCACATTGATGAAGTTAGTAGGAGAAAAGGCTATTGGCCTTTTTTTGGTTGAATTGGAAAAGGATAATCTTAAAATGACGAAAATTAAAGAATGTTGTGAAAAGGCTGTTATTACTGTTAAGGTTGCTAATGTTAAAAAAGAAAAACCAGCTGCATCTCCTAGAAAAGCTGTTGAGGCTGGAAAAGTTGCCAAATCTGATAATGGACCTGCAAAATCTGTTAATCGACCAGCTACTGGTAAGACATTTTTACTGTATTTGAAAATGAAAATACAAATTTATTCATATCACTGCATATATCGGGTGATTTGCTTGTAACAATTTGTGGAAATAATTTCTTTTCAAGAATTATTTGATATTTATCTATACATTAGATTTCGCATCTAAATGTTGTGTGTTTTTATATTTTTTTGGTTTCAACATAAATGTTGTCCCTCTATTTTCAAATTACTATTAGGAAGTAGAGAAACTTTTAATTGGTGGTTTTTATCACATGTTCAGTTTTTGTTCTGTAAATCTGATAAAAATAAATATTGCTTTAAAAATTGTGTAACGAGTTTATGATAATTAAAAGAAACAGAGTTAGATGAATATTGTAATAACTTAAGTTAATATTTAACCCTTTTTCTACTACAGATCAATAAAATTGGTGCTCGATACACCAACATTTTTTTTACTTATGAGATTGGTAGATCTTGAACAATTTAGTAGAAATGATCCAACTTGAAATAAAAATAATTCATCTAAATGACAATAAACAAATGAATTTGTTTCATTGTGTAGAATTTTTTTGACAAATTTTTGTTGAAAGCTTATAACATTCTGAATGGACCTGCATCTTGAAGTTCTAAAATACTAGAACGGGTAGAATGACTAGCGTGTTTAGTGAGCTAAAGAGCTGAACTATAGATTTAACCAAATTAGTGTGGTCTTTAGTGAGGAACCAAACTAAGACAGGTTCCCGAAAGAGGGCAGCAGCTCTTTCGGAGTGGCAGAAACCTTGGGGTTGGTATGACACTCTAAGACACACTACTGCAATGTGGAAGCAAACGGGAAACCATCACATTACATCCCAAGTAGCATATTGAAAATTTTTTAAACTGATGGCATCCTCTGGGATAAAAGATTCTGGAGTTAAAATAGTCCCACATTCGGATCTCCGGAAGGGGACTGCTTTGGAGGATGTGATCGACAAGTTTAATGGAAGAGCAGGGAACTTTTGCGAGTCTGATCGTGGAATGTTAGAAGCATGAACTCAGTAGGTAAGCTAGAGAATCTGAAAATTGAAATGAATAGGTTAGCATTAGACATGGTAGGGATAGCGAAGTTTGATAGACAGAGGCGGGAGATTCTTTGGAGCAGAGACTTTGGGTAATTCACACCGGATCAGAAGAAGGAAATTCAGGTGTGGGGATAGTAATGCGGAAAAAGATACGACACTGTTTAGAAAACTATTAAAAGGAATGAAAGAGTGCTCTTGGTTAGATCAAAATCCAAACCAGTATATATTGCAATAATACAAGTATACATGCCCACTCCTAGCTACATTGACGAGGAGATAGAAGTGATCTCCAAAGATATCGAAGACATACTAAGATTTGTAAAAGGATATGAAAATTTAATAATACAGGAGATTTTAATGCAGTGGTAGGGAAGGAGCAGTACTAGGTTTATTTGGTTTAGGCAGTAGAAATGACAGGACTAAGGAAGTAGAAACAGAATTGAAGAACATTAAATCCAGCTTAGAAAGGCGGTAATAAATATTCTGCGGTATAAACAAAAAGAAAATAAGAATCTATGGATAACAAATAATATTCTAAATTTGATATAAGAAAGGCGAAAATACAAAAACAGACGAGATGAAGCAGGAAAACAGAGATACAAAGCTATAAAATGGGAAATTATTAGCAAATTCAGGAAAGCTAAAGAACAATGGATTGATGAAAAGTGCAGAGGTACAAACTAGGATGAAATAGGAAAAACAGACAAAGCATATTAATTAATTAGAATGAATTTTAGAGATAAAACCCTATAGCAGAAATTTACTGTACAGTTTATGCTTAATTTTCTTTTATATGTATTTAATAGTGAACCATTAAGTAGGTATTTAGATTATAAGATGTTATATTTGCTTACCTATTTTTATATGTTATGACGCTTTGTTTACAATCACGATTACGCAATTTATTTATTTTATTGCTTTGTAAATAGTCTTCCAAGATTCGATGTTATCAATATAGTTTCACATAGGTTTCCAATGTGTTTTTTTGTTTTCACCCATGCCCCTCTACGATGTTTTTGAGCTAGCCCAAATTCTACCTTTCAGTCCTCGTTTTGTTGCAGTGTTTGGCGTAAACGATTTCTCTACTTACTTTTACTGTTTTCTTTTGTGTTTGCACGGAATACCATAACAAACTTTCGAACAATAAGCGTGGACAGCACACGTGTCAAAAATATTAATTAGAATTGTACAAAGATGGATAGTAAAATGGGTTGAACAAATACTAGGAGAAGGTCAATTTGGGTTTAGGCGAAATAGGGGAACATGGGAGGCCAGCTTTAAGAATGTTAATGGAGAAAACAATAGAAAAAGGAGAAATTGTGTATATAGGATTTGTAGATTTGGGAAAAGCATTTGACAATATAAAATTGGAGAAAATGTGCAAAATACTCAAAAGATTGGAATGAGTTATAGGGATAGACAAATAGTACATAGTTTATACAAAGAGCAAACAGCGGTAATAGTTAGAGCAGGAACATAGAGAAGTAAATATGAGGAAAGGGGTGAAACAGGGATGTGCCCTATCCTCATTAATTTTTAACTTATATATCAAAGAGATAATGAATACTGTCAAATGCAGGAAGACATTTGGAATTATTTTGCAGGAAAAAAGATTGATATGCAAGGAAATGAGAACGTACAAGAGGTTAAAGATTTCTGCTACCTAGGAAGTCAAGTAACACAAGATGCAAAGAGTACAAAAGATATAAAACAAAGATTAACGCACAGCCGTGGTGCATTTAATAAGAAAATGCAACTACTATGCTCAAAGACAACAAACATAGAAACAAGGAAAATATTGATGAAAACATATGTGTGGAGCACTGTATTACACTTTAATTGTACGTATTACGTAATAGTATTATGTATTACGTATTACAATTCAATTGGTGATAGTTGTTACCATTTAAAGTCGATAAAACAGTTTACGAAGATAATAAAATACATCGCGCAAGCGCAATGAATAAAGCGAGTGACGCCTCTAGCGGAGGTAAGCGCGAACCTTATTACAGATTCCGCGCTGCCAACTACCATGACGTCACCACTGCCAAATTACATTGCGTAATAATCGGAAATATAAAAAGTTAAATAAACAGGTAACACATAATTTACTCACATGATAGGTCCAGATTTCCATGGCACGCCTATCATCCTGCAGGATAGATGAGGATGGTGATTCCTCCGGAGCTGCTAGCTGAGCATGGACATCAGGGTCGTGGAGTCCAGTTCGCCTCGGTGGCTGTAAAATTCTCCTACCTATGCAGGGATCGGATTAGGAACAAGGTAAAGGGCGACAACAAAGATAATTATGCAGGATATCTACATAGGTAAAGCTAAGACACGACCACACCACACGAAGAACAAAGGCAAAAAGCCACGTTGAAGCGTCTAACCGAAAACTCTCACCACTTTTTCCCCACTCTTTGTCTTTTTCACGTCGGCGCGAAGTATTCGTCCAACCCTCTAGCATCGCGCACTCTGCAAACTCACTGGGACGTGTCGAATCGCGCCTAATCTTTTAAAATTCCGCGCCGCGTCTTGAAATTATGGCGCGAAACCTCCGTACATCCAAACTTAACCTAAACAATGTTTAAGGGCCACTTTGGCACGTAACAACTGTACAGATGTGAAACGTGGACAGTGGGAGAAGCGGACAGGAAAAAGGTAGAAATCTTTAAAATGTAGCTCTAGAGATGTATGATAAAGATGTCATGATCATACAAAGTTATGAACAAATAGGTTCTCGAAATTGTAGGGGAAGAAGGAAATATGTGGAAAACAGTCTAAAATAGGAGAGATAGTATGATAGGCCACATACTAAGGTATGAGGGAATAGTGCGTAATATATTAGAAGCAGAGAAAGGAAAAAACAGAGGTAGACCTAGATTAGACTATTGCACACAGATAATGAAACATGTAGGCTGTGGCAATTTCACGGAAATGTGTAGGTTAGCTCAGAATAGGAAACAGTGGAGGTACGGGTCCAACCAGTTCTAGAAATGAAGACCTACTGATGATGAAAGCTTATAAATTAATAAAACCACAAAACACAATTTACACAATTATTATTAGAAATGTAAATGTAGAACAGTAAAATGTGATATTTTTTTCATTGTCAACTGGAGTAGAACAAATGTTGTTTAGCTTTATGGTTCAAAAATTAAAATCTACGAGTCTAATATTTAGAAGATAACTCTACTGTGTAGTATGATCATCAAACAAAGCTTGCTGGTAACTCTTTGAGACCAATGCCCTTATACAATCTTATAATCTCATATTATAAAAAATTTATGAAGATAGTGCCTCAAGTGACTATCGGCATACCGAAAGATAATGAAGTTTTAAGTTGGGCAATTTATAGAAGTTACATGACGGTCAATAAATGCATAGTTCTTATTCTCAGAAAAATTTAGACAGTACCACTTGAATATTCCTATTAACTAATACAATATTTGACTCACCTTTGCTGCATGTGCATTTTTAAAATTTTGTTAGTACTTTTTGTTAAAAAATTGGTTACTAAGAGCTCACGAGATCTGACTGAACACCATCAAACTGTTTTTATTTGTTTGTCTACATAAATAGTTGGACAGTGTTTACTTTCCGAATGCCATTTCGTTTTCGACTGCTTAACTTTTACAACACTTTGCAGATGGCTGGAACTACCAATGGAGCATTATCTCTAATCTTCTTTGCAACCCTGTTGTTAACTAAAATAACATTCTAAATAAATAGTCTGAAGGGTGGAATACAAGCCTAAAACTACAATAATACCTGTAGTAATCTCGACTTTTTTGGCAGAAGAATCAAAATTTTCAGCAACTAACCACACCAATTAAATAAATTTTAAATGTGTTGTCAATTTATAGGGTTGCCAATTACTCAAACATGTTTTAGGCTTTGGTAATTATAACTTGATTTTAAATTTGAACTAATCAGAATAAAAACAAAAAATCTCTAAATGTGAGCTCTGGTGAATTATAGCTGAATCTTTATAGAATGAGCAAGTGCATTGTCTTAGTGGCCATGAGTTTCTTATGTACAACTCGGTAGCTTTTTTGTAATTAGCTTTTTCTTATGTCCAACAATATCAAATTCACATCTTCAATGTCCCAAACAACTGAGCAGCATTGAATTGGAGTCGAAGAACTGTTTTTCAGAATCCGAATATATGTGAGCACGTGCTTCAATTTTTGTCATGGCTGTATTATTGACTGATAGTAAAATTTTCAAGTACATCTATAATAATGTTTCATATGTCTCAATTCTTTTGCTTTTAAATTCCTATGATTATTCTCTATCGTTATTGTTAAGTGCTAAATCGCTTCTCAATTTTTTTTTACAATTAATAACTTTGGCTATTGTGTATATTGCACAGAAGTTATTGTTAGTAATGCGTTGATGCCATTCCATTAACAATTTTTGTATAAATTGTGATATAGATTTGATAAAACAATATCTTCATATGGCATTAGATCCTAAACCTTTTAAATTTACGTTATGGGACTTCTTTCATTTGCGGAGGTTTAAATAAATTGCTCTACCTTTATTATTCCGTGCAATTTAAATACTAAAAAGATCAAAAGATCTAGCAAATATTTCTGTGAGCTCTCCTTGAAAGATGTTTGGAAAAAAGTGATAACATATGAACAGAAATTATTATGTAGTAAAATTGAATATCTTAAGCTTTGTAGATATGGCAGGACCAGTTTCATCACTTCTTTTAGGTAATTCTAGCGGGTTATATCGCTTTGAATGAACTCCAAGTGGTCTCCTCTTACATATGTAATAGTGGACTCTGACATTACTGTGCAACAAACATGGTGCTCAACATCAAATTGAAAATAATACCGCCACTTCTTTGTCTGATTTTCGTTTGACTATTGTGCACTTTCAAACAAACTCAGGAATTGTTGCTGAACACACTTTCGTGCTATTTGATATTCCAATGTAGCTTTTTTCTACACCAACCGCAGCATTATTAAGAAGTTTAAGATGCAGTATATGGGGATCTTGAAACCTGTAGGAGATATCATCTGTTTAAATGGGACGAAAATAGCAGCATAATAAGCATGCCTCAGTGAATACCAAATATTTATGTGTTTGTATAAAATAAGACAGAAGTCTGGACATTTTGCAATTTAGTAAGTCCTTACAAATATTTCGTCATTTTTCATAACATTTGAAAAAATAGCTGTTGTCTTCGATTTAATTGGATAACGACCTGCTAATATTGCAGAGGTGATAATCATTAGTATAGTCTGAAATACAGTGTTATTTTTGAGCCTTATTTTTGTAAATAATGTTTACACTTGAAAATGACAATAAAAGTGTCCTAGATTTTATTATTATTATTATTATTATTATTGTCTTTATTGAACATTTTCTGAAAATTAATATACATTTGTACACATACAATTATTACAATTTTCACAGAAAAGAACAATCCCAAGGAGAAGTTCAGCTTGCTCTATAAACAGAGCTCGCTGCTCTACCACTTAATCCTTGCTAATATAAAATTAAGACGTGTGTGTATAAATTAAGTAAATTCCTACAATATCAAAACAAAAGTAACATAAAAGCTTTTAAACTAATTTTATTGGCCAGAATTGTTTTTTAATAATAACCTTTTGTATTTGGTTTTAAATTGATTTAATAGAAGTGCTTTAAATTGATCAGGAACACTGTTGTACACCTTGGTAATTTTGTAGGAGAAACACTTTTTGTAAAATTCTTTGCGATGCACTGGTGGTGTGAGGGTGCCTTTAAACCTTACGTTTATAGTGTGCACATCAGATCTAAATACAATTTTATTGTAGAGGTAGGGTGGCTTGTGGGAGTAAATAATATTATGATAAAAACATACAGATCTTAACAGTCGTCTGGAACTCATATTTAACCACTTTAGTTCTAGTAGTTTGTGAGAAACATGTTGGTACTTGCGAATACCAAATATAAGTCTCATACAGGAGTTTTGCATTTTCTGTATTTTTCTCTTATTATTAAAATCAAGAAATGAATCATAGACAACACTACAATAATTGAAATGTGATAACACTAGAGCCTCACAAACATACTTTTTTACTTTTATGGATAAGTATTGCCGATTACTATATACATATTTTAATGCAAAGTAAGCTTTCTGCAAACATTTATTAACATGATAATTAAATTTCAAATCCGTATCTATGATTACACCCAAACTATTGACGGAGTCTACAGGAATTAACTCATTATTATCAATAACAATGTGTAAATTCAATCCTAAGAATAGTGCTTTCAAATGTTTTGGCCCAAAAGCATTAATTGTGATTTAGATGGATTAATTTCTAAGCAGTGTTCAAGTGAAAATTGAAACAATCTATTTAAATCTGCATTTAACTGTGAACAGGCTACGTGCGCAGTCTCTAATGGGAACAAAATGTAAAGTTGCGTATCGTCAGCGTAGTAATGATAAGAACAATATTCTAAAACAGTATTAAAACGAGACGTATTGATAGCATACAGTAGAGAACCTAATATTGACCCTTGGAGTACACCCGAACTTAAATCTATGGCATCAGATATGTCATTACCTATCTTAACTCTTTGGGTTCGGCACTTAAGATAATAGACAAAGAACTTTAAGGCTGTTTCATCTAAACCAATAAATTTAAGAATTTCTATAAGCATGTCGTAGTTCAAGATATCAAATGCTTTTGAATAGTCAGTGTATACCACTATAGTACACATGTCAGCATCTGTAGCTTTGACTATATCATCTACAAGAGTAGTTAACGCGGTTTCAGTACTGTGACCCTTTCTAAATCCAGATTGTTTCAGAGGAAGGATATCATTTTTCTCAATGTACTCCCTTAATTGTTTCTCGACTATTCGTTCTAATAGCTTAGAACACACACATAATATGCTGATAGGCCGTAAATTGTTAAAGCTAGATGGATTTTGAATTTTCGGTATTGGTTGTACCAGAGCTTGTTTCCACAGTTCCGGAAAGACACCATCCAGTAGACAAGAGTTGATAATATTAAGTATATATGGAATAATGTGCGGACAACTGATTTTTATTATATGTATATTAATATTATCACTTCCCTCAGCTAGCGTACTGACAGAGTTAATGACCTTTACTATATCTGCATCACAAATTAACGAAAAAGAAAACGAATTAGTAATGTCAAATTTATGCGTACTATAATAATTGATAAGTACAGTGCTAGGGACTAAAGATGATTTGGACGCCGATCTTACAAAAAACGTATTAATTTCATTTGGATGTTTTAGACAATCTGGTAAAGTTGAAGACTTTGTTTTATTAAAGAATAAGATTTTAACATTTGCCACATTGGCTTCCCAGAAGTTAGATTACTTTCGATAAAAGCTTTTTTTTCACGAATTACGGCTTTATTGGTTAAATTGCGTAAGTGTTTGTAATAATTTCTATGATCTTCCATCTTACTCTTATTATATCTTGAAACGCAGAGTTTCTTAACGAGATCATGCATCGTATCGTGTCGGTCAACCATGGTGCAGGTTTTTTTGTAAGGCGACGACATATATGTGGTGCGTGGGTGTATGCTATGGACGATAGACATTCAGAGAAAAAATTTACTTTATCGTTAATGTTAGGCATATAGTATATCTCAGGTAAAGGCAGTTGTAGAAGATCTATGAGAAATGATTCAATGTTTATATTTTTGTATAATCTGTAAGTACGAAAGACACTAATTTGCGGTATTTTAAGGGATAATTCACATAACACAAGTTCATGATCGGCAATGTTTTCAACACTAATTACGTCGACACGATTAACTAATTGTGTATTCGAGATGAACACCAAATCTAAAAGTGTTGCAGTTGTAGCTGTAATTCTAGTTGGTTTGTCAATAATTTGCGATAGATTAAACGAATTTGTCATATCTAGAAGCACACATGTAGAGGCATTATGCAAATTAAAAAAATTTATATTGAAATCTCCCACTAGGATGATTTCATCATAGCTTGGCGCTATAATTGATAAAGTACCTTCTAGTTCGTCTATGAATTCATTATAATTATATAGTTCCGATCTATAACATAACCCCATGCAGATATTTTTATTTGTTATGGTAAAATGTATCCAACATTGCTCAATGTTTGAATTAATGTCTATACTTTTAAATTGAATTGAGTGAGAAATATAAAAATCAATCCGCCTCCATGCAACCCTACCTTATCCCTACGTACAAGGCGGTAATTTGGTATGGTAATAGTAGCGTCATCAATACCTGAGTGCAACCATGATTCGCAAATTGCTAAAATATCGACATTATTACTTTCCATTAACTCTTTCACGGGCACTAAGCAATTAAGTAACGATCTGACATTTAAATGTGCAAACTTTACCTCTACTTCAGTCATAACAAAAGGTTATTATCAAAACTCAAAATCAAAATAACATAAACGCATGTTTAACATTTAAGCCAATATTTTGCTATCCTGTCATTATAACTATTAAACATAACTGTTATAAGTAATAATACATCATTTCACTTGTGTAATCACTATTAATTAATTAATATTTCCAAAATCAAAAAGTTTACGATAGAAAATACACAAACTAGTATATAGCTTATCTGCTACACACTTAAATAATCAAATTAAAAACCTTTGCAAACTGTAATTAATACACAAAAGTTCAATAATATTTAAAGAGACAATAATGATTTATTACAATACCGCGTAACAGTTATAGTTACAATAGATTGCAACTTCCTACTCACGTGTTGTGTGCGTGCTCCGCAAAGAAGAAATTTATACAATTTAATTTATGACGGGTGATATAGTGAATTGAGTTATAACTAGCAATTTACCAAAAAATATATGTAATTCTAGTTTTGCATTATGTGATATGTAATGCAAAAAAAATAATAATAAATAAAAATATATGTGATTTTTTCAACAATAATTAAATTAAGCACTAAGATAACATTCGCTGAACTAACTTGTTTTATGACACCGTTTGCTTTCACGTATATATTTCCATCTCTGGACCACACATTTCTGAAGGTATACTTTTCAGAGGCAGCACGTAAAAGTTTAACACGGTAACTCGTAAGATCTTCTTTGATTAACGATTTCTTTTTCGAAAAAACTAGTTGCCGGTGACGATATGAAACAAACTTCACAATAATAGGCCTGATGGCATTACTCTGATTACTGTTCAATTTTCCTACCCGATGAACTCTGTCGATGTGGTCCATACTAAAATTAACTTTTAATTTCTCCACAAACATATTTAAAACGCTTTCTAGAACATTTTCATTACTGCTTTCTGCCATACTGTAGATTCTAAGAGAATTACGTCGCGTGTATTGTTGTAGCTTATCGTTTTCTTCTACACATGCAGCATTTGCGGCCTTTAGATTAACAACCTCAACCTTCAATTCAGAAATGATTTCATTTTGCACATTTAACTTGATGTTTAATTGTTCTAACACTGCATGTGTAACCGTATCAGTAACAACTTTGATAAAGTTGTCGTCTGTTAGCAATTTACTTGTTGTTGCTGATATTATTTTGTTAATGTCTTCTAGTTGATCACGAGTAAAAGGCATTTTCAAATATATTTCAATTTAACAACTTTTAAGTAACTCACCAGTAAAGCAGCCAGAATGGAACAATGAATGATATTAATATTACATTGGCTAGATCACCGTATCACGTTAATATCACAGAGCACACAGCTATACACGTCTATTCCCCACGACTCTCCATACCAGTTGCCAAGTTGCAAGGAGTTGCAAACCATTGGGAATGGCAAATAGATGTGGAGATGCTTCAACGGGCACGTGACTTATATGGCTTTATCGCTGATGTTGATGGTGGGTAAGTAGATTGTTCGCCTCAAAGTGTCACAATGAAAGAAAAAAAAGTTTATATTCTGTGCAGAGACAAAGCACTTTCAACAATTTATTTGTTGTTGAACACACAAGTGGAACCTATCGTCATTGGTTTAAATGATCCGTGAATTGTATGGAAGATGTATGACAGATTTTTCTTAGCGGTGATGCTAGGAGACAATTTCTTTGTATACTGCATGTTTAAAGGACCTGCAAAGGCGACTTGCCAATGTAAAATGTGAAATTAAAGATGTATATGTAGTCTATAAGATGATTAGTGAATTGTCTTATAGGTATAACGCTGTTGTTCAGCAATTATACCAATTGTCCGATGATAATTTACGTCAGAAGCTGTTGCAGCAGCTCTACTGGCAGAGGAAGACGCCTTCAAACTCTTTACATACATTAAAAAATAATGGTTCTGTTTCATGTGCATTTACTGTAAGTAGCAAAGATAACTCAGGAATTAAAGAAAAACCACGAATTTGATGCTTTAAATGTAATAGATTATTAGATTTTGCCAAAAATTGTTTTAAATACAAAAGTGATGAGTGTAAAAAGTCTGAAATATATAAAGAAAAATATGTAAATAAAAACAGTAGCAATAGATGTGCTTACATGTCACAGGCACCATCAAAACTAACTTTAAGCATAGAAGGGATTTGGTTTTTCGAACTACATAACACAGAAAAAATAGATACCATTCATTAGGAATTTATACCTGATACACCATTTTTGTATTTGCAAGACTTTGGTTTAGGGAAACCAATAAGAATATTAATCATGGCAATGGTACAATTCAAACTAAAGGAATATGTATAGTCTACATGGGTTTAATTTCTGAAAAAGGTACATAAGTTAAAGCGCTATGAACAGCACCATATTATGTGCCTCATCTATCAAAAAATTTAATCAGTTTTGACTCTGTGGCCGATAACAGGTTTTATTTTATAGGTAGAAATAATTTTTTTGGAGTATATGACCAGAACGATACACTTTCTAAGTATTCACAAAAGTGAGTATTTGTATATTGTGAAAGGGATTTAGTCAAACCAGAATTATATGAATTTACAAACCAGTTTGAATATTGCTGCTCAGGAAGCTAATTCATTGACTTTATAACTCTATTCACGATAAATATGGGATGACATCACAATACACATAAATGGTGTGTTGTCATGGTTGACTTATTCTATGCCTATTTAATAGTTAGACTAGTATAGTTTTTGTTTATCATTAAATAATTATTAAAAGTTGGCATATTTTAAATTGTAGGGTTATTTTTAAAATATCTTCTTCCTATATGGCAGTGAATTGTGGTAGCAATGCAACTCAAGACTCAGAAGTAAGATTTTTCAAGTAATAAAAGCAGTGTCCTAAAATTTCACTGTAAACAAATTTTGCGTCTAACGATACAGAAACAAAAAATGCTACAACATCGCACAAAACTGCTAACTGTAACATACTAAATCGTAATATCATTAAAGCTGCATTCATAGTTACGTCCACATTATACAATTACTAACACTTTATTACTGTTTTCGACGTCATCCCATATTTAGCGTGAATAGGGTATAGCACACATGGTGCACATTTAGGGTTGCAAAACATTTCTAAGGCAATTAACGATAAAATTGCTATAGGGGTTAATAGGATTAAGAAAGAATAAATTAATTGCCGTCCTTGTATTGAGGGCAAACTTAAACGCAGATCAATTAAAAGATTTAGTGGTATTTAACCTAGTAAGAACTCTTGCATGTTGACCTGTGGAGAGAAGCCTCTGGTACCAGTGCTGGTAGAGCTAAATATTTGCTAAATATTATTGATTTTTCATGTTGGATTACTGTCTGTCTAATAGAAAGTAAGACTGAAACTTTCAGTAAACTAAAAGATGGTATTGCTTAATCTAAGAGCATATTAGGGTTAGAGGCAGTTTGTACCTGCTCTGATAATGGAATAGAATTATGTTCTGCAGAAATGGAACAGTATTTTTGCAGTGTTGGTATAAACCATCACATGACGAATGTCTATTCTTCAGAGCAGAAGAGAGTAGCGTAAAAAGATAATTTTGATGTAATTGGATGTACGTATGATTTTACTCATATCTAATTTGCATTCTAAAGTTTGGGCTGAAGTCCTTCAATAT
This sequence comes from Platerodrilus igneus, assembly GCA_036346225.1. Classification (NCBI taxonomy): domain Eukaryota; kingdom Metazoa; phylum Arthropoda; class Insecta; order Coleoptera; family Lycidae; genus Platerodrilus; species Platerodrilus igneus. The sequence goes on from JARFIW010001670.1 coordinate 2,282,332, forward strand.
TATGTTCACACAAAGAGCAGGATCTCTCTTCTACGAATCTCAATAAAACACTAAATGAATTGTGGAAATGCAAGAAGCCTCATATTTTCTATTTATGTATTTTTGACTCTCTTGTTTTTATCCATATACCCAAGCTTTATTGCCATAAACTTGATGTAAAATCAAGAAAAGGTATATTTGTTAGCTACAGAAAGTCTACTTGTGGATACAGGGCGTTTGATCCTACACTAAATAAAATTCAAACACATTAAAGTGGACGAGACTTCTTGAATCAAGTGAATACAGTTCCTTTTAAATCAGAGACATTTTAGGTTTTGAGATTCATAGAATGATTGTAGAGGCAAACGTATTACAGGAGTAACTCTGGAAACGAGTCTGGTAACACCAGAGATGTTTTACCCTATGTATTGGCTGATTGGAGAAGTTTGGAAGTACCAAAAAAAGATGGTAATCGATGTGATGTATACTACTCATACGGTCACAAAAAATGTTCTTTCAGTAAAATTAGGAATTTCGGCACCCAAAATAGATTAGGAATATGATTCTACTAGATTTGATATTTCAGATACCTCCAAAGGTACAGCTAAGGTACACTAATGTCGAACCTTTGTTTTCATGTTTTATACGGATTCCAAATAAGTAAAAAGAATTAATAATTCTAATTACCGCGATGATTGGGAAAAGGCACTTAAGTATAAAATAGCCACAGATGAGGAAAGAAGGGCATGGAGGATAATCTCAAGACTGCTAGGACAAAAGTAATTACACATCGTCGGAAATTTTGTGTCAAATCACATGTTGATGGTACTATTATTGATTTAGCGCTTAAAATTGGTGGCTCACGGCTTTCAGCAAGCGCTTGGAATTGATTATATCAACATGTTTGCTCTTGTGCATTTTAATTTGGTAATACTATTTTTTACGCCATTGATCATATATGGGGATTGGATTGATACACATTGGGACATCAAATATGCTCATGGAAATACCAGAAGATTAGGAACATATAGATAACAATTTGTATGTTTTACATTTACGAAAATTATTTACGGATTAAAACAATCTGGAATAAAACTGGTACACCGACATCTCAGAAAATTGAAAGGGCTAGGGTTTGTGATCTACAAATATTGTCCATGTGTATTTCGAAGAGGTACAAATTGTATCATTCTATTATAAATGGATGACCTTGTAGTTTTCTGTCAAGGTAACTGCAATATATTAGCCAACTCTAACTCTTGAATCAGTTCAGAATTGTTTTGACTATATCTGTGCATACTCCAATTGATGTTGGAGTTGTTTTTAATGATGACCAATTACCATTCAAGGAACTATTAGGTTCATTATTGTTCCTAGCGAACAGAACAAGGTAATACTTAATTGTGCACAATTATGGTCAGATATTTTTACTCAATTGCAGTGTCAGAGTAAAAGTTTTGAATATAAATAATCTTTCTGAAGAAACTTCAGATATATTAACAAATTGCATCAAGGAATCACTGTCAACATTTGAAATTACTTATAAATTACTCACTTTTTGTGCCAACAATACGAACTGTGACTTTGGTGGTTTCCTAGAAAACGGGAAAATTATAATGTTTTATTTAAAATCAAGTAAACATAAATCTAGGAGTTAATTGTATTGCCCACATATTGAACAATTGGATAAACACTGCTGCAGATTGTCTTACACTAGAAATTGAAGTGATATTAAATTTTTTTTCACATTTCCATATTTACACAATACAAATAGAAGAATTCAGAAAAAGCTTCTTGGTTTACAGTAAAACACGCTTGCCAACTTTTTTACCAGCTTTAGAAAGAATTTTACAACTATTTGATCAGTTAAAATCATACTTTTTGGATCTGGAAAAATGTCCCACACTTTTGGAAAACCTTTTCAGTGAAACATTAGCAGAGAAATGGTTATTATTTATTAACCAAGCCTCAATATTTCACCAATATATATTGAAAGTTGAATACAAGAAATCTCAATGTGAAACATTCATACTTCTAAAGGATCTGAAAGCTAAAGTTAGTTGAAAGAAAAATGAGGGATTTTTCCTATTGTTATTAGAAAAGTGATTTTAGCGTTAGAAAAAGTTGAAAATATACAAAGAAAAATATTCAGTGATGCCGTGTACACATTTTGTCAAACATGCATAGATTATTTAAATAATTGGGACATGTGTGTTATTTAAATAAACGTGTTTGCATACGAAGTCCCTGTCTGGTTGAAGGTAGAGGAAATTTTGAAGTTTTTATTATTTTGACAACGATCCTGTCATGGATCGAAACGTAAATAAAGATGATTTTAAAAACTATGAGTGGTTTAATTCCCAAAGAAGATTAAGAAAAATACTAAACAAACCACAACAAACATACAGGGAGTACTTACAAGGTAGAGGAAAGCTATATTTTTATTTAGAATTATTGGTCCAATAAATAGGCTCGATGGTGAATTATTTGACCAGGTTTTGTGTGTAAAAATATATGTCTCAAACGAATTGATGAATGGTGACAAAATACAAGCCCTACCATCTAAGATGGGTTGAGATTTTTGAATATTTTACAACAAAAGAAATTGCGTTCAAAAACATTTGTAATATGAGTAATATGAATAATATGTGGATGATTGAAAAACCCAGTTAAAAGTAAGCACATTAAGAAGCACTCATTTTCACCAAATACAACTTTTAAACGAACTGTATGGAATTTTAAGACTTTAAAGCTTGAAACGCACTATTAATAATTCTACTGAAAAGTACCAAAATTAATGTTATTTAAATTTTTACAATGTGTGTGTATGTGTAATAATTAAGATTGTTTATTAAAAATTTAATGTATGCATTGTTGTATGTTATTATTTTTGTAATAAACGTTATAAACTAATTTTATTAGGTATTTTTTAATTTTCTTCAATATGTCCTTATTTCCCCCCAAAAAAATATGGTCACTACCTATGGCCATTATGCTCGCTTTCTTGTAGCTGCATAAGGATTTTCAAGGAACGCGCTTTTCAAATAGCTACTTTTTAATACTACATACTCTATTTATGACCAGAACTATTTTATTAATCCTTTTATCCTTTTATTAATTCTTTCCAGAGTAGATAGCCAATCCCTTGGCCATATCTCTTACAATTTCTTCTATCTGCCACCTGGAGTAACCAACCACATGGGTTGTAATGAACAAATTACCAAAACAGTTGTGATCTATTAACATTATAAATTTATTCACTTGTTATATACATTTCTTTGGCCTTTTTCTTTTTCAATAAAAAGAGTTTATATATTGATGTTTCAAATGTATAACCAACCTTATGATGCTGGATATGTTAGTTATGAACTCTATCAAATATTATTTGGGAATTTACATATCTTATTATAAATCACTTAGTCTTTTTTTATTGTCCTAAAAACTACAAACAATTTCAGTTTTGGCAAATTCACAAGATTGAAGAATATGTTGCTTTTCCCAAGTCCTCTTATCTTTACTAAACTTTTAGTTTCAGTCCATTCTTGTTTTGTTTGGTTGTCGTATGATCCCAATGTTTATTTAGAAGTTATTAATTAATTTTAGTCAATCAAAGTTTACTTTTAAAGAATAATTCCATTCTATAATTTCTGGGCGTTTTTGCAAGCAAATAAGTTGTAATAATTACGTGCGACATAATTACCACCATTTTATAACAAATACTGACCACGCTTTACGAGTGATGAAATTGTTATTTAAGTCAAATTTACATGCACAATTTAAATAAAATCAAATTACTCACGTGGTGGGTATCTCGGAACTTAATCTCAGGATCCAACGGTGATTTGTAGTTTGGGTTACGCCATGTTGAACTTCAAATTGCCATCCGTCCTAATGTAACTTCTGCACTTGTAGGGGATGAAGGAAGACAAGGTACCAGGTACAACAAAGGTAAGGTACAAGGAACCTACATACCTATTTCTAAAAAGAAAAAACACCACTCAGATAGCTGTTGCATCCTTCAGGTCTCGTCGCTTAGTTCTCGCTTTCGACACTTGCGCACCCCGTATTCACTCTGTGCAGACGCGACTGTCAGCGACGACGGAAGTTAACATTATTAATTTAAAATTATGCGGCAATTAACTTATAAATTATAACTAAATCTAAAGCATGCAACATTGCCATTTTGGCATGTAACAATGTATAATCATTATTGTGGTTTGAACTTTTTATTTAGGATTATATTAATGGCTCTGCAAAATTTTGTACGTGTCATAGTTTTGCTATGAATAAACTTCTAAATTTCAACCAGTTTATATAATTGTTAATATTTAATATTTTAACAGCTGCAGCAAAAAGGAAGCCACCTTCATCCATATCATCTGGCAGCACTACCATTGTTAAGTCTAAGTCGAATAAAGCTATTAATGAAAAACCAAAAGAGAAAGAATTGAGCGATGCGGAAGCTATGGAAATCGTAGCAGAGTTATTCAAGGTCGAAACGTTAAATGGTTTGGTAGAAAAATATTGGAAACATAGGTATTCTGTAAAGTATATTTTTCAGATATTAATTACTATTTTTAGACAAGCAGCGGTGGAAGAATTTTTGAGTCAAATTTATGCACTTGATTCTAACACACTACCAACTCAGGCATTAGTTCGAATTATAACCAAACCGCCCGGTTTAAAGGACACCAATTTTCAAGTACTAAAAGTGCGCCTGGATGCAATAAAGTACTTGGCTGAAAAATCTGCTTTTTCTACGTAAGTGAATTACATTCAGTGACATGTATAATATTTAAATTGTAGAACTTCTGCTGATATTTGCATAAACGATATAACTGAGAAGTTGGGTGATGCAAAAAATGCAGTTACAGCCGGAGAAACTTTATTGGCAATATCAGAAGCTGTCAAATTTGATTACACTGCTGGATTAGTTATGGAGTTTGCCCTTAGCCAAAAAAACCCTAAAGTAATACAAGAGGCTTTGTTGTGGATTTCTAATGCTATAAAAGAATTTGGTTTTTTGTAAGTATGCACATTTTTATATACCTTTTGAAAAAACTTTGTCCTTTTAATAAAAAGTATCATTAATTTATATTAAAACTCCTTCCATATATATGTCTCTTTTAGCACCAATAAATTATCCATCTATCTATCTATCTATCTATATACCGGGTGTTCCATTAAGCGTATCGTGCGGCTGTATATCATAAAGTATAAGGCCTAGAGCTTTGCGGAAAAAAATTTATTAAGTAAAGTGGCCAAGAGAAATTGCTGGAAATTTTTTTAAGTTTCAATTTCTACCGCAAGGGGGAGTATTTGCTAAGGTCAACAACAAAATTCAATTTTTCTCCCAAAATTTAAGCACAAGGTATTATGCTCAAAACGCAAATAGGCAGTTATCTTTATTATTCACAACTTTTATTTGAAACTTTTTTCTGCAGATCGCACAAGGACAGCTGCAGGACCTGGTGAATTGGTTTACATGTAAATAGGGTTATCTCACAATGCCCATGTTGGAATTTAATAATCTTAGAATCGTTTGAAAGAGAATTTCTCAGGGATCAAGAAAAACGACTAAATTGATTTTTCTAATGTTTTCTAAATATGTTAGAGGACGCTTTTTCCAATCATGCCAGTTTTTGTTCATTTACTTAAAAAAATTAAATGGAAATACATATTTATCAAAGGGGAATTGAATGAAGGTTAAAAAACAAAGATTTTAGTGAAAATCGCACCTTGATATCTTTAATGGTTCTTAAGTTATTGCAAAAAGTATGTGCATTTTAGAGATCTATCCCAGTACTAATTAGAATTTTCCTGAATTTTTGGATCAAATATTTGAAATTATTTAGTCATAAATATTATTATAGCAGATGTTCAAAAGTGCCTTTCATTTAGTGACGATGTTTATAAACATTAATAATATGTTGCTAATAGATCCCTTTAAAATGCGTCAAGTAGGCGATGAAAACAAAAACATCCATATCTGTCAACAGGTATAACTCTGTCATACTTTGTTATTTTGTTTATTCGACGCAACTGATGGTTGGAAATATATTCTTTGAAGCCCGTGTTATTATGTTCATAAATTCGACTAAGGTAACTTTTTCAAACATGCAGGTGTTCTTAATTATCGATCGTTTAAAATAACAATTCTCGGAGCATATTTTCACGGTATTCGATACAACTGATGTCCTCGCTTGTTACAACAAACCTTTTGCCTTGGGATTATCGACTTTCTCTACCCCGGTGCGTTTTCTAATGCTATTACACGTTGAATTAAAATAAATTAAATTAATTATGCGTTTCTATTTGTTTTAAAACGGGTTTTCTTTATGAACCCATTACTTTTCATTCGTTAATTATAAAAATACGTCAATACTTGTTCGTTTAAATTAAATCAATGAAATAAATTTTGCGCGTAAATAAATTGTTTGTTTCCCTATACAGGGTGTTTGAAATTGCAGTGCTTACCCCATATTTAACCCTTTGAATCTATAACAATATATATATATATATATATATATATATTGACGTAATAAGGGTTTTGAGAGGTCATTGAAACCCAAATTTAACAAATCCCACCAAGGTTAAAAGAATCTGGAAAAAAAGAAATTTCCGAAAATTCATGGTTACACCTCGTACTTTTATTCATTAAAGTGCCAAACAAAAACGCAAGTTTTGCATGTATACACAACCACACTGTATGATATAAGCGTATTGTAAATACATAGCAAATAATGTAAGCAGTATATGTAAAAATAATTATTTTTAAGATACCTTAAAATGCATTAAAAACGAACGCAAATCAATCATTTATTGTGCACTTATTGTGCATAAAAATTTATAATTTCGTGTTTTTAAAACCCCAATTCTAATTTTAATTATGTGTATTAAAAACACGTTTTACCGTGAAAGCAAATATTTTCTATAAAAATGCAACTAATTTGTATTATAAACTCATTAAAGTCTTACATTAATCATATCAATTGACTTTTGTATTACATAAATTCATTTTAAATAATTTCTTGGAATAGACGAAAGGAATTGAGAAGAAATACGTCAATTTCGTATGACCTAATTAATAAAGAAACATTTATTCCAAAAAAGCAGCTGGAACGTTAAAAAACCCAGAAAATGTAATAAAAATTGACAAGAAATATTTATTTATTTATTGTAGGATAGGAGGCCGCGAGCATTAACTTTATGTATTACAGAAGTACGAGGTAGTGCGCATCAATATTATAAATCAATCACGCGAGTGAACGCTAATGAGAAATTCCCAGAAAATTACGTCAACACTAGTAAATTCTAGAAAATAGATAATTTTTGTATATAAACGAAAGCGTTTATTAATGTCATTCATTCATGAATTCGAACGCGAAAATGTCACATTGAGAAAAGAATTTCGAAGATGTTGTTTTGAAGTAAGCAATACGCATATCGTAATTTAATAATTAAAATAGAACAGTGAATAAAGAAGCAAAGTTAAACGTAACCTGCACAGAAGTACGAAATTTGATAAATGCAATTATTTGATCTTGTAATATACAATGAAGTTGGGAAATGCTTCGACATAAAAAGCTATTTAAAATTTTATTGAATACAAACCGAGGATGCACATTGATCTTTAAGTGGAAATGTAAATAATATGAAGATGTTGTAAACTGGGATTTGACATCAATTAAAGAATAGTAGCCGAAGATATTTAATATTGTTGATTACAAATTGGAAAAGTCCATTTGCAAGTATAATTATTTAAAAAATATTGTTTGTAACTAATATTTGTCTATTTGCCATTTAAATCTAAAGACCTAATTATATAATAATTTTTTGGCAAGGGTATTCACTCTGACCTTTTAATTGATTATCTTTCAAAGATTTTTTGGCCAAACCTTACAAGCGTGAGAATCACAACCACGTAAACTATCCATAAGAGAAGAGATTTGGTTCTGTAAATTTAAATCTAACCAAGGTAAGAAACATTTTGATAATTAAGTAAATACGTTTTGCTAGAAATAATTTGATGTTTGAAAAAAACAATGTTGTAAATGTTCTATTTGCTGTTGTATGAAAGAAAATATTTCATACTGTATAAATGCTTTATGATATTGCTGTTTGATTTCATTTTCTAAATGCCAACGTTTTTGTCGAGCAAGCCAGGCAAAGTAAACTTAGAAAAGAAGGTAAGATAATGGTTATAAAAATGAAGATGGGGATAACCCGTGGAAAAGTATTAATTAAGAGTTGTCTATTTGAAAGTTGAGTTCTGTAAACATTCTGTGAAGTTGCATCATTTAGACGGGTTTTCTAAATTTAAACCGATCAAAATGTAGGAACAATGATCAGAAATTGCGGGATATTTTTAGATTTATGATATAGCAAGGTTCGATACTGTATAACCAATTAAGAAGGCGGTTTGTCAGTGTTTAATACTGTTAAAAATGTCATAATAGCAGTTGTTTAAGACTCGTTTTAAACGTCAAACTGCAAGACTAATGTAGTAAACAGACGACTTTGAAAGTTTATTGCTCCTCTGAAGTAAGATTTTAAAGTAGATAATTAAAATAGTTTTAAATGATTGAACAATAATGGATGAACTTCGGATATTTACTTTAATGCTAGTGTATTTTCGTGTAACTACATTTCAGCATTATATCTTTTGTGCATTTGGTGACATCTTATTTATGTATAATTTTAAAGTAACATGCAAAATAATAGTTGGCACCTTTGTTAACTTTATTCAAAATAGACATTTTGTTCTTTTTCGTATTGTTTTAATAGAAAAGAAAAACTTCGAAACAGTGCCTCCTTATTTGTTTTTTTTTAAGTTATCAAATGATATTCTTGACTAACACTTTCTTTATTAACAGAAATTTAAATGCCAAGGGTCTCATAGACAGTAGCAAGAAAGCTTTGACATCTACAAATCCGGGGGTACGAACAGCTGCAATAACACTTCTTGGAACTTTATATTTATATATGGGTCCATCATTGAACATATTTTTTGAAAATGAAAAACCAGCATTGCGGGAACAAATTAATGCTGAATTTGAAAAGTATGAAAATGAAAAACCTCCTGTTCCAACTAGAGGTAATATATAGTTCTATCAAATCTTGGGTTCTTTTAATATGTTGTAGGGGTTTTGAAATCTGCAAATAGTGCCGACAATTTAGATCAGGATACCGAGGATTCTAATGAATGTGAAAAAATTAATATTCAAGATTTTTTACCTCGAGTTGATATAAGTCCTCAAATTACAGAATCCCTTCTAGAAGAAATTGCAGATAAGAATTGGAAAGTGAGAAATGAAGCACTATTAAAAGTTAGTGCCATTATTTCAGAAGCAAAATTAATTAAACCCGGCATTGGAGATTTGCCTCAAGCTTTGGCACCTAGATTAGTTGATAGCAATGGCAAAATTGCTCAAACTGCATTGAATATTTGTGAAAATATTGCTACAGCAATGGGTTCACCATGTAAACAATACATACGAGTGCTTTTACCTGGATTTTTACAAGGTTTTTCTTTATAATTATTTACTTGTATATTAATTTATTTATAATTAAGGTTTGGGTGACAGCAAAACATGGATAAGATCTGCATCTGTAGTTTGTTTAAATCTTTGGGGTGAATTATGTAACTACAAGGAGTTTTTTGAAGGAGAAATTATCGGAGATGCTTTCAAAAGTGGATCACCTTTACTACGTAGCGAATTGTGGATGTGGTTGGCTGAAAAATTACCCAACTGTAAGTTTATATTAATGCTTTGATATATAATTCTGTAATATATTGTCTATTTCAGTGAAATCGGTGCCAAAGGATGAACTTTTAGCATGCATTCCTCATTTATATACAAATTTAGAAGATAGAAATGCAGATGTTAGGAAAAATGCTCAAGAAGCAGTGCTTGGTATAATGATACACCTTGGTTATGAAACGATGGTCAAGCAAACTGATAAAGTGAAGGTAAGTATTTTTACCTTGTTAATAAATAAACTGTAATTAATGATCAAAACAAAAAGTTGTTTAAGAAACTACGTTATGCGTTTTCGATGATTTAACTTTTTCAAATTATTTTTTTAGAAATTAAAATAATTTGAAAATAAGTTTTAAAATGTTTTTGGTTAAATTTTAGAAAGGTTGTCCTGGAACTGGTTAGACACGTGTCTAATCAGTTCCAGGACTGTATACCTATTAATGAGGTTTAAATAAAGTTAAAATATTTAAATACACTTCGAAAGACATGATAACTCTCTTAAAATGTATTATAACTTTATTTAACTTACTATTTTGAGAATATTTTGCATAGAATGTGTATTTTATTATAATAATGATTTTGTAGGGATGATAATATATATTTTTAAGTAGATTATTAGAGTTTTTAGTTTTATTTGTATGTAAATCAGTACTATTTCAGTTCAGGTTTCTTCTGTTATTTTGTGTATTGCATCATGTATGGTGTTCTTTATTGGATCTCGCGTGTACCGTTTTTCTAGCGATTTAATACTGCTTAAAGAGTCTGTTCAATGTATGTATTAGGTTTCATGTTGTTTTGGATGGTCGTTAATATTACTGCATAGTTGTTGCTGTATGTGTGTAGTGGTATTTGGATTTGCTTGTCTTGAGCTAAAACAGTTGCAGCTACATCTTGGTGGTATTTGGACCCATTAGTGCAGAGAAATTTATTTCTCTTGTATCGTTCCTTTAATTCTTGAAATCCTTGGTGAGCATTACTTATACATATTTTTTAGTATATTTAGTGATATATCTGTGGTTATGTGTGTTCTTGTCCGTCGAGAAAATATAGGTAAATCATATGGAAGTATTTTAGGTAGGACTAGTTATAGCTTTTCATTAACAGTTTTTATGTGCATAGCTGTTAGAGTACTGATATGTTTATTTATGTCTTATGCGTTATAATTTTTAAGGTGTCCTAGCTCGGTTATATTTATTGATTTGATGCCAGTTTTGTATTATATTTTAGGTCCAATTTACTTCTTCTTAAATCTAGTGGTAGTATATTCGCCAAGCATTGTCAACTATCAACTGGACCTGTTCTATATGCACTTGTTGCTAACCAGAGAGGTGTGTTTTAAATTGCGTTATAAGGTTTAGCGGTGCTGTATATGATACAACTATAGTAAAGTTTTGATCTCGTTAAAACGCAACTTTCACTTTAACTCGTTGGTGTCTCCTACCACGTATAAAATAAGAAAAGGTTAGCTTTTTCTTTTTACAATAAATCCTACCTATGGTCTTAAACATCAAAAGTTTGGAACATCAAATAGATATGTTGTCTCAATGGTAGTTTCCAAAGAGTAAGATATAGATAATTTATTTGCTTTAAAACAACGGTAGGATAAAGTAACATCTCTAAGATAATTCCTGTGAGAAGGATAAGTACCTAACTATTTGTGGTTTAGAGTATTGTTTAGGTAAGATGAAATCTCGAAGACAGCTTTGACTTGAAAGATAGGTAACAAACCATTTGTGGTTTGAAACTTTAACCAGGTATTTAAAAATTTCTGAGATATTTTAGAAGAAAAGATAACTAGCCAACCTTTTTATGGCCATATATTAATTAGATAAGATCTCCAAGTTAACTTCAAAGAAAATATATGCACCAAACATATTTAACCTAATAAGATTACATCTTAAGAAAAAATTCAAATATAGCATAAAGGTTAATTTTGGTTGTGCCTTACAGCTGCCAAAACACACACATCGCCTCTCTTAAAATATAATAACAGAAAGGGATTCCAATAGGAATAGAGTAATCTCATAGGAACCTGAAAAGCACAAGCAGATGTTTGTTGTAGTGGTACTCGTTCATATGAACAGCATGAGACACCAAATAAAAATGGAAATGCTGTCTGCATTCCTGCGTAGATTAGGAAGGAATTAGCTCATAAACCAAATCAAATAACAAATTGCACTCTTGACTGATTTACATAAATCAGCAGAAGACATTGGCAGTACACAGCTAGATGAAGGTTTCCCAACCTATCGCCCAATGTTGTGAGGTAACAACCCTCTAACTATACAGCGATTTAGAATGTAAAAGATAAAAATAGATGATAGAGAAAAAATGGAAATGGGATATTTGGAGCTTTATAGCAATCAGATAGAAGAGAGAAGGAGAAGGACTCACATTAAGCACAAGCAATAGAAAAAACGCTGGATAGCAAAGCACTAGTTGTACCAGCAAAAGTGTAGTCAGCAGCCCAGAGTGGTGGAACGGTACTCTTATGTGATGGATGGTTGTCTCGGAACTGACAGGTCCAACAGAGGAAAAATAAGGTTGAATACATTTCGAATGGTTCTGCAAACTTGAAGAAGTTCTAGTTTACTAAAATAGGTGGAATGAATGCAGGTGGCAGCTGTTTTAGTAGGCGTTCAATGGACTCTTGATTATAGTTTGATTGTGGTGGCAATTATGTACTACATATAGTTTAGTTTTATTAGGCGTTGAGATTCTTATAGCTATTGCTTCTAAGTTTGTTGCTATGGTTATTTCCTCTATATGCTTCTTATTGTTTACTAAAATTGCCTCTCTTGCACTTCTTATTTGTGTTTGGTCTGTCATTGCAGTATTGTACAAAATTATACGTGTTTATGTTTTGATATTCTTTGAAGCGTGTTTATTGTAAACATATGTAATGTGGTTGTTTCTTCTAGTAGTTTTTGAAATTCGACTTTGTGGAATTTGAGTCTATTGTAATTTCATGAGACGACGATCATGTTATTTATTTCCCCAGAGGTCTCTGTTGATCTCCTATTTTTCTGTTATTTTTTCACAATTATCTCTTCTATTATATTGCATGGAATGACTGGAATAACATTTAATATAACCATTCTTATTGTTGAGGTTACTAATTTACCTATTTCGAACCTCTGTATTTTGCTATTATTGTAGCTGATCGTATTCTCCTTTTGTGGTTATATAATACCCAGATTGGGTTATTTACCATTCTTGTTGCTAAAGTTAAGTTTTTGGATCTTTTATTATTTCTACGATTGCATTTAGAGAATCTTCTAGCTTTGTGTTTGATAATAATTTAGTATAATAGGATTTTCTCTTGATAGAAAATTACTTGCGTATGTTTATTTATTTGATGTGTTAAATTTTAAAGCATTTGAGTATGTTGCCTCTTCTGTTTGGTTGAATGGGTTCTATGTGTGGTTAATTGAAGGATTTATTGTTGAGGGTTTTGTTGTTGGCAGAAGATGCGTTTCAGATAGTTGTGGTAAGTGTTTTGGGTATGGTATTTGTTGATTTTTTGAACAGATAAGGAATGTTACGAAAACAATGTCTGTGTTGTTGATAAAGTTGTATTTCATATCAATGAATTCACTTATGATCTGCACTGTCCAACACATGATATGAACAAAGTTGAAAATCAGTTTAAGTGGCATGTTAAAAGTGAAATTCCTGTTTTTCCGTGGCCGAAAAAAAAGTTGTTACTTGTTGTTTGGCATAGAAGTTAAAATATGGTTGGGTAGTAAGCAAATAGTGCAAAGGTATGTAATGTGTTCACGTTACTTTAGCTATGAACCAAATAAAAAATGAAACTATTAATTTCAGATGAACAGAATAAATGTGGACGTACCTTGTATATTTAGATTTTACGATCAGTGAATGTTAATTGAGCATGACATTTTAATCCTTGGATTTCTATAAAGGTAATTCAGAGAATAAGCCATAACCCCTAAAGCTATAACATTAGTTCTTTTAAAGTACATTATGAATAAAAATAATCCAGGACAATTACTTATTTCAAAATCACAATGGAAATCTGAACATGATGTATGGAAACGATGCAAATTTTCATTTTCCATAGAAATATAACTACAATAGACCGTTGTCACTCGTCCTGACAATTAAAGGCATGCAAACACACCATAATTGCACAGTAATTTTTTTGTAATGTAATCACGTTATTTTAAATAGGTGTACTTTGTTGATCAACACCTTTTAGAATAGTAGAGTTAGCAGTGCGATTGTCTAACTTGTATTAACATAAAGATGCTTTTATATAACAACAGCCACAAAAAAACATCAGATTACATAATAGACTCGTGCTTGTATTATGGATGGACAAAGAAGACACACAGGTGACACATGATCTTATGAAAAGCTCGACATATAGCGTAAGAGAATATAAAGCGACTTGGCAATTGATGAATACAGAAGTCAAAATCAAAGTCAGAAGTTAATAAGTCGAAATGTAACAACTTAAAGATGTAGACTAGTAAGGCCACCCCGTCTGGGGGTTGTGCTGCACACGGCCGTGGCGATTTTTTTATTTGGGGCAAGGCAATAAAAATATGCACATGTTGTGGATTATGACTTTCATACCATTGTAAAATCCATAAAGCGATAATTACGGAAACATAAATAAATATAAGGATGTTGAACTTCCAACTTCACCCAACCCTAGTTTAGGAATTCTTTTTGTGTTATGTGACAATGTAACATAGTTTTGTGTTGAACGCTGTGCAGTTGATGTGGTACGATGTGGAGTGGATTCGTAACTTGTAGAAAATTTCGGTAAAATCATCTGCAATATGTGTACCTGTTGAAAGTGAAACATTATTGTAATGTATCTGGGATGGAGTGATGCGGAATTATTTCTATAAGACATGTAGGACCAGAATTTCTTAGGGTTGGTTTTTTATAGTTGCCTCAATGTCCTTTAAAAAAGCACAATAAGAAGTGTTAATATCCAGCTTAATTTGTGTATGTAAAACAGTAAAGCGGCGATAAGTTTGTGGATCCCCAGTTTTGTTGTACATTTTTCATAACGTATATTTATGCATAATGTTCTTAATAATGATGCGTAAACCAAGGAGAGGGTTTTGGCACACAATTGTCTAAAGTATTCTACAGTAGTGTATAGAAATGATCACAAGCTAGATTGATATCTGTGTAATTGCAGATACTATCTCACTGAATACGGGATAAATCAGCATTTAACTTCTATAAGCGTTGTTATCTTAACATTTAGTGGTGGACGGTGTGTATCCTCTGCCAGTAGGCTGTGCTCGGATTTGCTGACTATGTAAGGCATAGAACAAAACACAAGGTCTAGTAGCCTACCATATGCGTTGACAATAGTGTTATATTGCTCTAAGTTGTAGAAGCCGCAAAAGGTATCAAGATGTGCAATAGTGAGAGTACGAGTTGACACACCAAGGCTGGTAATGAATTCTGGAATGTTGAAGTCCACAATAAATAAGTTTTTGGGCTCATAGTTACAGTCAAATGAGACAAGTCCTTCAAATAACAGTTGGTAGTCGTCATTTGAGAGAGCAGGCGGAATGTATATGACAAAGATGTCCAGAAGCTTATTGTGTGTACATAACTTTATACCAACTATATCTACAGGAAAGCTATCAATAAGGACACAGTCTGCATCTAATCTGGAGACAAAAATTATGGCCTGAACGATAAACCTTAAATGAGTTGGGAAATAACTTATTGCTTTGCACACTATCGGTGTGTCATGTTTCAGTTACTTAATATGGCATTGTTAAATAAAACATGCGTTTTAGTATTTAGACCATGAACATTTTGATAATAAATCACCGTTTTTCGAATTCCTAGAGGTTGTGCTAGATTGTGCCTGTGGTTGCTATAAAGTATTCAAGTTAGATTTAAAATCGCAAAGTTTTAATTTATACACAATACGACCTGTCGCATGCAGCATGATTTAATTTTAATATTATTAATATCCCCTGTATCAGCACTTTTTTGACCCATATCTATACAATTGATACATTTAATCTCAGTTTCCTGACAGTCACTTACCCTGTGAGACTTAGCACACTGTGGGCATACTAAGGGTTTACTACACAAGGATAAGTGGTTAAAGCCATAACATGTATAGCTACGTTTTATTACGTCATAAACAGGCCAATGATCACATCCAATGTATAAATAGCTCTCCTTCATGATAGTATTATAGGAATTTAGATCTGTTTGAACGACGCACTGATAGATATTTTTATTATTACGACAAGGGGAGATATCCAGAATTTTTACAGCCATATTACCTTCAAACATGCTGTGATTCTGTGCCAAATGTAATGCTGTAGGTTTACTGGTGAATACTTTTCTGCTAGTCCAGATATGCAGATTCTGGGATATAGTTTAGTAGCTTCTTTAGCAGTAAGCTTATCACGGAGTTGCATAGTCACAATGACTTTTAGCTTATCAGCTTGTAGTTTATTCGAACAATCAACAGCAAGCCCTTCATTACTAATAGTTTTCACTCTGTTTATTACAGTATCATTCTCTGCGGGATTAGCTTTTAACAGTAACATTAATTTTGTGGCATTGTTACTTTGATTAGGATCTTTTGGTTTAACAATAACTGTATTTTTTGGAAGCAACAACTACATACGACAGCTTTGACAAGTTAGAAACTGAGGCGGAATTGAAAGTTTGGCATACTTGAAATAATTTTACATCGAGAACTTTATTGATACTTGGTTTTAGTGCAGCGATGATGTCATCACAAGCTACTGGTTTTGCATTATCCTTTAAATTACTAAGAGAGGTTTGAATAGATTTAATGTTGGTGACTGCTTGCATTAGTTCCATGACTTTGGCTTGTAAATGTAAGAGTATTTTAAAGTTACCATTTCCAGGTTCCCGTTGAAGACAATCCGGGCAATTAAATATCAAGACCCTTTTTTTCAGAGGGATTGCACCTATTTCTGTAGGACTAATGTTGGCACAAATTTTGCAAATATTTCTACCACAAGCATCACAAGGATAACCAAATGGGTCACCGTCTGGTGGCTTCAAATTATTATGTATTGTTGTGTTGGCATTTAAAGCAAATCATTATCAATTAATAATTGATAAGATGCATATGTTTACAATAGATTTGTTAATTTCTAAAATAAATCATGTAATAAAATCCAAATTAATCCCAGACCTGCACTAAAACTACTGTTTACGCTATGCACTTCTATGAAGAAGAAAAAGAAGCTGCACAAAATGATACCAAAATCAAAATTTAAAGTTCTGTATTACCATTAAA
Source organism: Platerodrilus igneus (assembly GCA_036346225.1). NCBI lineage: Eukaryota > Metazoa > Arthropoda > Insecta > Coleoptera > Lycidae > Platerodrilus > Platerodrilus igneus. The sequence continues at coordinate 2,299,369 of JARFIW010001670.1, forward strand.
ATTTCACTTTATTAGCAAGAGCATTTTTTTTTGAACGCTTTTTAATTTGAATATAGTACTTAAATGGCATCTAAACTCTACGAATGACACTCCTGTTAAACCAATGTTGCTACTGCTACAATTAATATTCCAATTTCTTGGAATTTTACAGAAAGGAGAATAGAATGAATAATTTGAAAAAAATGATTCAGTATAAAAGAGATACTTTCTATTCTTATTATTGATAATCAAAGAGATTAATTTGCGTAGTAAGGGCAATCAATGTTACCATTAAGAATTTTACATAGAAAACAGTATTAATGAAATTCTCTTCGCATTGCTAGCTCAGTCATATGCGCTAATCAACGAATTAATTTGAAAATTGGTTACATCAAGGCGTAGTTGTAGCCTAAATGTGCAGAATCTTTAAAACTTTCTTTGAACTGAATTAATATAATGGCTGTCCATTTCACAGTAAGTAGACCGTACAACCAATGCATACTCAAGGTCTGGCCTTACTAAGGAACAATACAGAATTTCAAAAGAGTCTGCCGACAGATCCTTATTCTTCTCGATAATAAAACCAAAATTTCTGGACGCTTTGTTAACCATGTTGATGTAATGTCCTTTGAATCTAAATTTGTGATCTAATAGGATTCCAAGGTTCTTAACTTCGTACACTATTTAATAGTTATTTATGCAACAAGTGAGTAAAGTAATACTTTTTTTTCAAAAGTAGGCAATTCTTACGAGTGAAAGAAAGGTACTTTAGTCAAGAGTTTCATGCAAAAATTTTTCTACGTCTGTATAAGAATAGTTTCGACAGTTTAGATGATTAATTGATGAAATAGAGCGAAGCATTCAAAGCACACTACGTTTGCAGAAAATTTTTTAATTGCGTTATAAAATGACACTACGACTCTTTTTTTAAGGCAAAAGCGTGAAAAAAATGAACCACTAGGACACTTTTTTTAAATGCATTTTGATCGAATCAATAATCACATACTTGATGAACAGAAAATAATTTTAAAAATGCGAGTTTTATAACGGATGTAGAAAAAATTATATTATTAATGTTATAATAGATCAAGATGGTATATTCCACTTGTGAAAAAGAGATAATTGCACATTTATTTATATTTAAATATAAACTATTTTTTGATGCCCATTCAGATAAATTGTTTAGGTCGTCTTGTGGTAGAGAACAATCCTAGACTGGGTAAATTGATTTGTATTTTTTACATCATCTCTGAATACTAATCGTTCACTATTCTTAAGTATAAATCACTTATAAATAGGTTGAATAACAGTGGTCCACAATGAACCCATCAACGGACCCCTGATGTGACTTAAATAGCTTATGAGATGAAGATTCTAAAGTTGATATATTGTAAACGATTTTTCAAATAGTTTTTGATTCATAAAATTCACTGTTTGCCAAAACCAATCAAGTGAAGCTTTGCTAAGCATAGTATGACTGACGGAAATTAGGTAATATAAGTAGCATAACAATATTATGGCTGTGTGTTATTCATATGCACAACGATGAGTCATGAGTGACTATTTGATTTCAACTATACTTCATGTTTTCCCTATACATTTTGAAGATTTTGTATTAATAAAATGTAAGGAAAATTAAAGAATTAACAATAAGTTATAACTAATTTGATACTTGCTGTTTTAATCTCATTATTATATTCTACTTTCACTCTTAACAATCAATTGTTGTATACTTTTTATTAATTTATATTACAATAGGATTTTGTTTTTATCATGTGTTGGAGATTATTCTTATCATTTTTCTAGCCTGCTTCTAAAACCTTAATAATGGCTGCTTTGGACAGAGCTAGGCCAAATTTACCATTCAAGCCATCGTCCAAAGCAAAGCAAGTTCCTGCAGAAGAAAAAGGAGTTAGGGGTACAAAACCAGTAGCAACCTCTAAGAATGCAGTTAAACCAAAGGTAATTACAAATATTTTAAGTAGTATTTGTGTATCGAATTTTTGTTAGGGAGGCACAGGGGCACCTGTTAAACCATCTTCAGCACGTAAGAAAGATGACGAAATTGACACATCACCACTTATGACAATAAATAATTTGAAGCATCAAAGATCAATAGATGAAAATAAATTGAAAGTGCTTAAATGGAATTTTACAACACCACGAGAAGAATTCGTAGACTTGCTTAGAGAACAATTACTTCAGGCTAATATTAATAAAACTCTTATAGCAAACATGTTTCATACAGACTTCAGGTAACAAATAACATTCAAAATTTTTTGTTTTATTTTTGTATGAAACAGATGCCACATTAAAGCTATTGATTCACTTATGGAAGATTTACCAGAAAACGGTACAGCACTTATGTGTAACCTAGATCTTATTCTTAAGTGGTTAACGTTACGGTTCTTTGATACAAACCCCTCAGTATTACTGAAGGGTTTAGAATATTTACATTCGGTATTTAATATGTTAATTGAATCTAAATATCATATGCCAGAACACGAAGGTGCTGCATTTTTACCATATTTGGTGATTAAGGTATCTTGAATTTATTTTGTAATTAAAAGTGCCATATCATAGATTGAGAGATTTCAAGTTATATATTATCAATAAAATGGTTATGAGATCCTTCAAAGTTAGACATCTTAACCAGTATGATTCAAGATTGTTAGTAGCCTTGGGTTACTTATCTAGGATTCTTAATTCGCAAGGTCTTTGGTTAAAGCAATCGATTCATATTTTAACAAATAAAGTGATTTTTAATGTCAAAGTATGTTTTTGTCATTGTTTTTAGGGCCTTTTTCTGAGATATGGCACTTTTTGCTGAACAACTTCAACAACATTATGTTTTAGGCTGGAGATCCAAAAGATGCGGTTAGAAATGGTGTACGATCGCTTTTTAAACAACTTGCATTTGTATTTTCTGTCAGTAGATTATTTTTCTATGTTATGGAAGGATTAAAATCAAAAAATGCACGTCAACGAACTGAATGTTTAGAAATTATGGGATCTTTAATTGAAAATTATGGTAAGTAAGAAAAATATGTTACTTGTTTCCTTACTTCATCATTAAATTAACAAGAAATTTTTAGTAATGCATGTCAATTTGAATAAAAGGATGCACTAATTTTAAAATACAACCAGAGTAAAAATGAAATATTTCAAGGTCAAATGAAATTATGAATATTTAGGTTGTAACTTAACCTTACTTTGCTTAAAGCTATGCGGTGTAATTAGTATCGAAATTAAAAAAATTAACTGCAGAAATCGTAAATAAGCAAGATAGTGCCGAATAATTGCTTTTATATAACATATTATACCGCACTGCTAAATGACTCTTACCTTTTCAATTATAATTGCAGTAATACTGTTAAGTACATAACCCACAAAGTTGAAGCAACTCATATATTCATTACCCATTACTTATTCTCAAAATTGCATCATGTATATGTAAACTGATTAGTCACTATCACTTTATTCGCTTTCATCGTCTGATGAACCAGTGGTTACAATAAACTCTAATATTTCAATTTTGTCATCATCTAACTAATCTTTTTTCTAGGCTTCATCTCTTAAGCGACTTATATATCGACAATGTTTCTCCATATCTTGTTGACTTATATCTGTAAATGCACTTTTTACAGAACTTCTACGTCCACAAATCGTTGTGCAGTATTATTCATAGCAACTTTATACTTAACCAAACTCCAAATTAATTCAGTCGGATTGAGCTTGCAATATCGGTGAAATAGGGTATACTTTTAGGAAGCTTGTATATAGGGTTTGTCGATTTGGTAAAAGCATTTAACAATGAAAAATGGGAAAAAATATTGAAAATTCTCAAAAAAATTGGAATCATAAATGGAATAGAGGGATAGTACATAGCTTAAACAAAGAGCAAACAGCAGTAATGTAGATATGTAAACATTAGGGTAGGAGTGAGATGAATGTGTGCAATCCTCATTAATTTTTAATATCGAAGAGGCAATAATACTGTCAAATGCAGGAAGATATTTGGAACTATTCGGGGACAAACGATTGATATGTGCTTAGATTTGCAGATGATATAACGGTGTTAACATCTAGCAAGGGAGAGTTAGAAGCATCTCTTAATTAAATAGAAATAGTAATAACAGAGAGATATAGTATGAAAATCGACAAAAATAAAACTAAAGTAATAGCATGTAAAGGAGAGGAAAATAAGTAAAAAACCGTAATAAATAAAATAGGAAATAAGAAGCTGCAGGAGCTTAAGGATTTCTGCTATCTAGGAAGCCAAATAAAGCAAGATGGGAAAAGTGCAAAAGATATAAAAAAAGATTAACACAAGACCATGCTGCATTTAACAAGAAAAACAACTACATGTTCGAAGATGACAAACAAACAAAGAAAAATTGTTGAAAGCATATGTGTGGAGTACAACCTCGTATGGTTGTGTAACGTGGACAGTAGGAGAAGCAGACAGCAAAAAGACTGAAGCCTATGGAAGGTGTTGCAGCAAATATGATGAAAATATCATGTTACAGACAAAGTTAAGGGTAAAGAGGTTTTAGAAATAGTAGGAGAAGAAAGAAATATGCAGAAAACCGGGGGTTAGAATGAAAGGACATTTTCTAAGGCATTAGAATCAGAGAAAGGAAGAAAGCCCATAGATAGTGAAAGATTAGGCTGTGAGAATTTCAGGAAAATGTGTTAGCTCAGAATAGCAAACATTGGATGTGCACGTCCATTCAGTTACAGGACTGAATAGCTAATGAGTATATGTTTGTGACGTACAGTTTTGGCTCCAGAAAATCTACCGGCAATCCACAGTGAAACTCCGTGAAGTACTCTGCTAAAAACTCCGTATCAATAAGTAGTGAAAACCTCGATTATGGTAACAAGAACGGTTTCTGGCTAACTCAGTGGGAAGGGCGATGTAAGTGTTTGGAGAGGATGCTGGAATGCTCTTATGTACGGAATACTAGTCTTGATCGGGAAGCATCTTGGACACCACCTAACCTCGAAATCTGGGGATTTCTAGGTAAAAACACCAAAAGAAATAAGAAGATGTTGCCAGAAGAGATCAGGAATGTGCTGCTAGCCTAAAATTCACAATAGATATTTTCCAATACATTAATGCTAAAATCAACCTAAATTAAATGTTAACAATAAGGATACATGTACATTTTTAAAAACTGCTTGCTGAATAGATGGTTTTTAAAATAAAATGTTAAATTACCTGTATATTAATAAAACAGTGAGGTAATGGCAATGTATTTCGTCTGAATGATTAGTTCTGGGGCAGATCATGAGAGTATTCTATTGACTCGGACAACGAAACGAAAAGGTGCTACAGCATCTATGGAAATTAACAAACCCCTATAAAGATAGTATACTACTTGATAAGAAGTTACAGGGACTATGAATACTGGTAGCACATAAAACATTACCTGTTAGCAAATTACTAGAAGTTCTGTTGAAAGTTTTCTTCAACCTACCTTAATGCTCAACCTGAAAAAAAACACATTATATTTAATTATATACATGACCGACCTTTCAATAATTTCACCAATTTTCCAATAATAGATTATTTAGGTTCGACTTTAGAATATATTGTAAACCTAAGTTTCATTTCATAAGTAAGGCTGAATCATAATAATAAGTTTTTATTAAAAATGTTTCAAATTTAACAATTTCTCTATATGACAAAGTAATTAAAATTGTTTTATTCATAAAGCTTTTCAGTATAAAAATATGTACATATGTTACTTTTAATTCAGTAATTCAGATACATTATAAATTTTTACTTAATTGTAATTTAAATTTCAGACATAATTGCAAAACATTGATTTAATAGTACTAAGATATTTCAAAAATTTCGTAAGTATAAAATACTAATATCAACTTCTTTATTTTATTTATCTAGTAAAATAGATTGATCTTTGTTCAAGATATTCTAAATATTTAAACATAACTAGGGCTTTTAGTTACTAAAATTCTCAAAATAAAAACTTGTTTATTATCTACTCAACTTTTACTATCAATTTACTTGCTTTATTTAAACGAGGCCATAGGACATAGATAAGAGTGCATAAACAATATCCAAAAAATAACTGAAAAAGTATATACCAATAGATGAGACTGCATTTTACAAAAATAGGTGATTTTTCCAAACCACATGTCTCGAACTAAATTGACATATACACGAACACCTGCATATATCACTTGCTTCAATTCAGAAATAAAGGACCACCATTTGATCTTCAACAAACGATTTAAAATTTCTTATTCTTAAAGATGCAAATTAAACCAATGTATAATATTTCCAAATTTTTACTAGGTTATGAATCTGCCATCTAAATGTGAATTTATGCCATTTCCAGTTTTAAGTATTCTCATAAATTGAAAATCTAAATTTTAATTCAACTTTATTTAAACTGCTGTACTTTTTTGTCCTAATTTTATTTTAACTTTAATTTTACCTCCACTTTATGCTGCACTAAAAGGTTTATGACATCTTAGCGTTAAAATTCATTGCAAAAACAACTCATTACTGATTATTACAAAAATAGCAACTTCACGCCATGATAACGAAAATGAAAATGCTTACACCATAAATACTTGCTTTATTGCGAGGAATGTATCTCACTCTAAAGGGTTTTTACCAAAAGTATTAATTCAAAAAATGCTATTACTCAATCTACTTGACCATGCAGTACTCCGAAGGAATATGTTTAGCAAGCACAGATTATTAAATTCGTGTTTCAGAGAACATTACACCTTTTATGCAAGCACCAATATCAAATCATGATGCGTGCTCTTTAACCTTGGTTCAGATTAGATATCTAGTAAAATATAATGAAAACACTTTTCTATCATAGAATTGATTACTATGATATGAAAAAATAACATGAATTTTAAGATAAATCTTTTTTATATAGCTACTTCATAGCAGTAATTTATTAATGAAGCTACATTTTTATATTTAAACATTAAATATAATGCCAAGGGAGAATCACTGACACGCTAACAAACAATTTTAATGCAATTGTCAACATCGGACTTAAATTCGTTACACTTTGACAGTTAGTGTAGGTTTTAGTTTCTAAAGCTTGATCGTAAATACCTGGAATGATTTTTGACTGTAGATACCTCGGAAACAATTAAAAAGTAATGATAATCTGGATTAAATTCGTTTTAACCAATTTGTACGGAGCTTTGTTAAAGAATTGGATATTATTACTAGACATGCTTTATTTCAACATCAAGTTGTCTACTGAAGACACAATTCATCTAAAATTAAAGGTATCCAACTTGGTAGGATATTACTTCGAATTGACTAATCACATTAATCAGTTCAATATCTTGCTATCAACTGTTAACTATATCTACTCTAGTTTTGCATGTTATCAGTTTCAATAGTAATGACAAAGTGCTCTTTATAAAAAATTAACTTCCCGCTGCACAATTTGAGATATCTTAGGCAGAATTCGGCCATGAATTAAGACTGCAAATTGAAATTGCTTTGTGTAGTTTTTGTCTATTTAACATATGTAATATTATATTACCGAAACCTTTAACTAAAACGAGAGAAAGACAATTTTCATTTGTTAGAAATGGCATAATTTTGTGTGTAAAACTTTCTGCTTTCAAAACGATGAGATCATAGGTGTCCGCCTTATACTTTATTAATCAACACAAATGAATAGTAAAACTACAATAATTTAGAGTATATAATATCAGTGCTATCATTTTTAACCTACACCACCATAATATATTTAACTTCTTTTGAGTGTGAACAATAGAAGATACAAAAATAATCTTTCTTTGGGAAAAGAATGTACGAAACCTAAAAATTATATTTCTTAAAGGGAATAATCCTAACCCTATGAGTAGGATTTACCAATATAGAAACTATTACAATGAAATACGATTAAAAATATTTTAAAGAAACATTACATGTTCTTGGTAAACATTGCATTGAAGACGATTAACTTGTTCTGTCAAGTATTTGAAATTCATTAAAAATGTATTTTAGCTTAAAATGTACTATTTGTAAAGGGTTTTTGAAAATTTTGATTGGAAATATTTATGTGCAGTCACTATTCAAAAATTTTTTTACATCCTGTTTTGATTTAAACACACCTGTGCATATCATACAAATTTTTCAGTGTGGACTATCATACTAATAGATACATTTTAGGAATGAATGTTTGTTTACCATCTCCAGCAGTATGTCTTAAAGAGGTAGCAAAACAAATTTCTGACAGAGATAATGCCGTACGTAATGCAGCTTTGAATTGCATCGTCCAAGCATATTTTATTACTGGCGAAAAAGTATTTAAGACAATTGGGCAGGTAATTTATTTGCTTTTGTGTAATCATTATTAAATTTATTAACTTTAGATTTCCGATAAAGATTTGTCATTACTAGAGGAACGAATTAAACGAGCTAAGCGACCTTCTCCTGGTAGTCATAGAATGGAACAGTCACCTATAAATATTAATTCTTCAAATTCATGTGATAATATTTCTTCACATTTGAATAATACGGATGAAAATATTGTTGAACACCAAGATGATGAAGAAATAGAAGAAGATTATATTCCTGGTGTTGTGTAAGTAAAACATTTTTATAATGTGCATGTTTATAAAGAAGCAATTCGTATGGGAAAAGGCCTGGAAAATGATGATTTCAAATTAAGAGTACAAAAGAAGGCAATATTGTTTGGTTAGATGTAATACTGAATCATTACATGCAAACATTTTCTATCTGAAATTTTAGCTCATTTTTTTTTTATTTGACATTATTTACAGTTATCATTTTTGGCACACTCTATAAGGCTGGGTGGGAAAACATTCTTTCAGGCGTACTATAAAGCTATTGCCCAACAATAGTTAGGAGTTCATTTGTTTTGAAGCTTTGAGTTTCATAAAGTTTTCTTTAAATATTATTTTGATATTGATGTGTTCTAAGCTATTCTAAGATATTTAGTAACTTATTTGTATCACGTTTATGAATTAACATTTGGAGTTTTAAAGTTTTCTAATTTTTGTTTTTTTTTTTAAATTTTAGTTTGCATACACATTTAATACAAGATGTTAATACAGAGCGGCCTGCTGGACCCTTTAAACTTGATCCAGTGATTATGAAAGATTTAGATAATGTAAAAACTGAAATACACAGGTGCAACCTTCAAGAATTTGATTTAGATTTCTTAAATGAAGACATAGTTATTCCTACATTATCTGATGCCAGGGCCAAGTATTACTGTATTATATTAACATACTGAAGTAGCCAAATTGTTTTAGACTAATGCCACTATCGCCTCCTACAGTAATTTCACCCAACAGGACATTTTCCAGGAACAGCATTGGTCATTTTCATAATAGTCCTCGCCTAATTAAAGATTTAACTATGGAAAAGGCCATTGGTTCTATGGCATCACCAGACATTGCAATATCTCTAAAGGTAAGGCTCTTTCCAAATGTTTTTTTTTGTAAGAACTTATTGAACACTGAGAAGGGGTAGTTTTTATAAGCATGTATTTGTAAATCTTACAATCACTTGAAATTAATATTCAAGCTGTTAAAATACCTGAATATTTTTTTTATTCTTTTTTATTCATTGTACAGCTGTATTTACTAAAATTAAAATAACAAAAAAAATAAACTTCTTTCAAAATTACATGACTCGAAAGTTATGTCTTTTTAAAGCATTTGTTAAATTGACATGGTTTAAGTGATTTTGATTGTGGAATACGACTACACTTGCCATCATCATTATGTCTTCAGTCCTGGAACTGGTTAGACACGTACCCTCATTGTTTTCTTTTCTGTGCTAACCTACACATTTCCTTGAAAGTTCAACAGTCTGCATCTTTCACTATCTGCATGCAATAGTCTGATCCAGTTCTACCCCTACCTTTTTTTGTCTGTCTCTGCTTGTAATATTTCCCACACTATTCCCCTAAAATCCCTTCGAACATATCCTACCCTTCTATTTTATCTTTATTCCCCTACTACTTCTATAATCTCTTTTTTATTAAGTTTGTCTGTCCATGTTATCATCCTCATACATCTGAAGCACAACATTCCAAAAGGCTTCTACCATTTTTCTGTCTGCTTCTGCTAGTGCCCTTTTTTATAGACTTACTATGCTGTGCTCCACACATATGTTTTCAGCAATTTTCTTCTTGTTTCTATGTTTATTGTCTTCGCACATAGCTGCTGTTCTTTCTTGTTAGATGCAGTTTGGTTCCCCTTCTTTAGCTTACAAATATATACCCTATTTCCCCAACATTTAGTAGTATGTGAAGGGGGTTAAGCAACCTGCGGCTACAAAGATCCCCCGACACTTGAACATTTGCCGAATCAATAGTTTTCCAATATTCCCCTTCGCACAATCAACATTAGTTGAAAATATTTCAACTGTAGTTGTTTTTAATAACCATTAGATTTAAGTGCAGTTATTCTTTTCGACATTAGGTTTCAGTCTTGAAACTGGTTGGGCGCGTACCTTCACTTATTTGTATTCTGAGCTAGCCTACACCATTCCCTTAAATTGCCACAGCCTAGATACAGCTCGGTTCATCTTCTGTTGTTTTCTAAATATTTGCCGTATTTCACCCAGATTCAGTGGTGTGTGAAGGGGGTTTTAGCAGCCTGAGGCTACCATGATCCCCAACACTTAGACATTTGCCGAATGAATAGTATTCTTTCTAGTAAATCCTTTTGCACAATTAACATTAGCTGAGAGTATTGCAAAACCAATACCTATGGTTGCTTATGATAATCATCAGGTTAAGTACAGTTATTTTTTTCGTCATTAGATTTTCCATCTTGGAATTGGTTGGATGCATACCTCCATTGATTTCTATTCTGAGCTAGCCTTCACATTTCCCTGAAATTCCCACAGCCTACATATATCACTATCTGTGTGCAATAGTCTAACCTAGGTCTACATCTACCTCTCTTTTTTCCTATCTCTGTTACTAATATATTCCGCACTATTCCCTCATGCCTTAGTATGTGGCCTATCATCTTATTTCTCCTATTTTTTAGTTTTCCACATACTTCTTTCTTCCCTTAGTACCTCTTTGTTCTTAATTGTGTCTGTCCATGATATTTTCATCATACGTCTGTAGCACCACATTTCAAAGGCTTCTATCTTTTTCCTGCCTGCTTCTCCGACTGTCCAGGTTTCACAGCCGTACAATGCTGTGGTCCACATATGTCTTAATCGACCTTTTCCTTGTTTCCATGTTTGTTGGTTTTGAACACATTATGTTTTTTCTTGTTAAATGTAGCACGACCTTGTGCTAAACTTTGTTTTATATCTTTTGTGCTCTTCCCATCTTGCGTTACTTGGCTTCTCAGGTAACAAAAATCTTTTACCTCTTGTAAGTTCTCTTTACCTATTTGTATTCTAGTTTTTAATTTATTTTCTCCTCCTTTGCTTATTAATACTTTAGTTTTATTGTTGTTAATTTTCATACCGTATCTCTCTGTTAGAACTGTTTCCATTCCATTAATAGTAGCTTCTAATTCTTCCTTGTTAGATGCTAATACCGCTATATCATCTGCAAATCTATGCATATCAATCTTTTGTACCTGCATAATAATTCCAAATGTCTTTTTGCATTTGACAGTATTGATTGCTTATTCGATGTACAAGTTAAAAATTAATGGGGATAGGGTACATTCCTGTCTCACCCTTTTCCTAGTATTTACTTCTACGTTCCTGCTCTAATTCTATTACCGCTGTTTGGCCTTTGTATGAGCTATGTACTATCCGTCTATCCCTAAAACTCATTTCAATCCTTTTGAGTATTTCGAATATTTTTTTCCATTTTATATTGTCGAATACTTCTTCTAGAGCCACGAACTCTATATACATGCTTTCCCCCTTTTCTATTTTCTCTATTATTACCCTCAGAGCTAAAATAGCCTCCCATGTTCCCCTGTTTCGTCTAAACTCAAATTGATCTTCTCCTAGTATTTCTTTAGCTTGGTTTTCCATTCATCTTTGTACAATTCTAGTTAATATTTTTGACACGTGTGCTGTCAAACTTATTGTTCGAAAATTTTCACATCTATCCGAGCCTCTTTTTTTGGTATAGTGACTATGATGTTACGTTTGGAATCTTTGAGTATCTCGCCTGTCTGATACATATAGCTTATAAGTTGTAAGAGACGTTCTGTTACTGCTTGTCCAGTAGCTTTTAGAGTTTCTACTTGCACCTTATCTGTACCCAGTGCCTTACCATTTTTCAGAACCTTTAATGCTAATTCAAACTCATCTCTAAGTATAGGATATCCCGTCATCATTTTCAATGTCTGATTCCTGTTCTAATGCAGTTAGTTCCTCTCCTGCATATAAATTCTCTATATATTCTTGCCATCTACTCACTTTCTCTACATTTTCTATAATGATGTTTCCTCCCATGTCTCTTATATTTTACTATACGGTTTTATATCCCTAAAATTCATTCTAATTAGTGTGTATGCTTCGTCTGTCTTTCCTATTTCCATCTTAGTTTGTACCTCTGCACTTTTCATCAATCCATTGTTCTTTAGCTATCCTGCACTTGCGAATAATTTCCCATCTTATTGCTTTGTATCTCTGTTTTCCTGTTTCGTCTGATCTATTTTTGAATTTTCCTCTTCTTCTGTTAGATTCAGGATATCCTTTGTTATCCTTGGTTTCTTATTTTCTTTTTTGTATACCCTAGAATATTTCTGGCTGCCAGGTCTAAGCGGGATTTAATGTTATTCCAATCTGTTTATACTTTCTTAGTATCCCGATATCTTTTAGCAATGCATTTGACATTTTTTTAAAAACTTCCTTGGATATCTTTATCTTTTAGTTTAGGTCGACGTGCCTTTTTCCGTTCCTTTTTTCAAATTTTTTAATTTAAGAGCGGCCTTCATAATTATGATGTGGTCAGTGTCTGAATCTGCTTCTGGGTAACTTCTACAGTCTTTTACTTGATTCCTAAAACCGTTGTCTAATAAGAATGTAATCTACTTGATATCTTCCTATATCTCCTGGCATCTTCCACATGTATCGTTTTCTAGCATGATGTTGAAATAATGTGTTTGTGATGGTTAAATTGTTCTTGTCATAAAATTCAGGTGGGCATGTATACTTGTATTATTACTGTATTTACCGGTTTAGATTCTAATCTAACCATGAGTACTCTTTCATTCTTTTGTAAGTAGTTTTCTACACTTTGTCTTATCTTTTTCGCATAACTATCCCCACACCCAAATTTCCTTCGTCTGATCCTGTATGAATTACCCTAAAGTCTTCACTCCTAAAATCTCTTGCCCCTGGCCAGCGAACTTCGCTGATCCCTACTATGTTTAGTGCTAACCTATCCAATTCAATTTTCAAGCTCTCTAGCTTACCTACTTGTTTCATACTTCTGACATTCCACACTCCGACCTGCAAAATGTTCCTTGCTTTTTTTTTAAACTTTCCAATCATATCCTCCAAAGTAGTTCCCTCTCAGAGATTCGAATGGGGAACTTTTTTAACTCTTGAATGTTTTACCCCAGAGGATGCCATCATGTTACTTACAATTTAAGTACACTGTGTACTTTAGAGGTAATGTGGTGGTTTCCCGTTGCCTTCCACATCGCAGTAGTGTTTCTTAGAATGCCATATCGGTCCCCTATGGTCTCTGCAACTTATGGTCTCTGCCACTTTAAGTACCGTAAAAGCTGCTGCCCTTTTTTGGGGACATGTCTTAGTCTAGTTCCTCCACTAAAGACCCTATTACTTTGGTTGAACTGTAGTTTGGCTTTTTAGATCACTGGAATGCGGAAACCATTCTACCCATTCTAGTAATGTAAACTTCTTCAAGGTGCAGGTCCATTTGGTATGACTACACTTTCCACCAGGATAAAAAGTTACCAAAGTATTAGATCTTTTTAAACATTATTTCTTACTATATCATCTTGTAAAAAAGAAAGATTGTGAAAATTTAAAACTAAAAGCTGTAATGTTGAATTGGATAGCTTAAATTTGTATCTTGAGTTCGTTTTCTAGTTACTTAATTTATTTGCTGCATATCTATAGTCCATTCTAGTTAAAATGGTACTGATAAAAGATAAGACTGAATTTTAACAATTCCCAATGGATTTATGAGCCAAGTTTACACAAGCAGTTTAATCCTTGTATGTTTGTGACGGTTGTTTAAACACTATCTTTTGAATTAATATTGTCAACTTGATAATTGACTATATATTTGGACATTTGCTATTGTCTTTGCATATTGTCAATTTTGTTATTTATTGTATTTTGTTATCAGCTTGCACTTAAATTTTAATTCGATTCGGATTCAAAAGTTATGTAAATAGTACATTGTAAATTTTCTTCGCTTATACAAATTTTGGTGAATTGTCTTATTCAGGTATATGGAGTGTTAGAAGGGAGTGGGTAAAAATTCTTTGTTATCATATCGTCGTTCACTCTGTGCAGGCGGGGTATCACAGCTAGTCGGGCATAGATTTAATTGTGTTAATTTTAAATTATTTTAAAGACACAGAGATGTAGCGATCAGCAGGCAATTGATCGTTGTACATCTGACGAAGGGCGATATCGTGTGTGTGTGTGTGTTATATATACAGTGTGTCCAAATTTCGAGTCTCTACATTGTGATTTCAGTTATTCTAAGAGATAGAAATTGGGTTAAATGGGGAAAGATTTGGAGGAATCCAGACCAGTTTTGTATCCGTTTACAAAATTGGTGTAAGTTATCTGGTTTTGGAGATATTCAAAGAAAACTAAAAATGGCGGATTTTGTTTTTTTGATAATAAAACATGAATCATAAGTCGCACCATCACAAGACTTGCACATTATTAAGACACTTTTCTAAAAGGAGTATTTTAGCATGAACAGAATCATTCGATTGTCTTTTGTTTTCGAGGAAACGCCCACAACTTTTGTTTTTCTTATGGCCGCCATTTTGAATATTAAGTGAATATTATGTGCCTTAAAATTACCTTTTCAAAAATATGCCACATGTCTATAAAAAAATGCAAAACTATCCTAAATTTTAAAAATAACTAATTTTGTATGTTCTATAACGTTTGGTAATCCCAACAGGGCAAAAATTTGATTTCTACTTTATGAAAAGTACAATACACATTTTATAATGTACACAAACAGCATTTGTCACAAATTATTAATTATGGTGGTACTAGAGTTAAAATGATATCGTTTTATAATAGTAGGTGGTGGTATGTGACAAAACCAAACAATTAAATTACAGTTATATTTCAAACAAATTCTAAAATTTAGATAAACTTGTGTGTGTTGTAAGTTTTGGTGCCGGTGGTGCTGCATTTTTAATTTAAAAAATGGCACATGTCTACAAGTTTTCGAATGAGGAAAAGTTTGATATGCTAAATACTTATTTACAATCGTTTGAACGCTGATACGGCATCCGCCAGATATTTGGAATTGTATCCAGAAAGGCGACAACCGCATAAAACATACTTCAGAAAAATTGTAATGAATTTACTGAATTATGGTGCTTTTGAACAGACTAGGGAACAATACGACTTAAACAATAGGGAACATGTTCTAAGCATTACTGAGGCGGTAACACGAAATCCATCCACATCCGTAAGATCTGTAAGCCGTGAACTTAATATTCCAAAATCAACTGTTCATAATATTTTAAAAAGGAAAAGTTTCATCCTTATAAACCTACTATTGTCCAAGGCCTCAAAAGAGAAGATTTGCCAGACGAATGCGTTTTGTAATTGGTACATCCAAAATGCGAGGAAGAACCGCACTTTCCAGAATTGATAATATGGACACACAATGCGGTTTACCAATTGGTCAATAAACATAACACGCATCACTGGAGCACTGAAAATCATCATCTGACAGACGCAAATTTCAAACGAGATATGGATTTAACGTTTGGTGTGGTATCTTAGGTAGTTAATTATGATATAAATATTTTAGTAAATTAACCAATGTAATTAATACTTTTATAGGTAATAATTTGATTGGACCCTTTTATTTTGTCAATAACCTCAATGGCGCCAGATATACGGAATTGTTAAGAGACCAAATAATTCCGGTCATTAGAGGACTTGTACCAAATGATGATGATTTTCGAAAACTATGGTTTCAGCAAGATGGTTGTCTAGCTCACAATTCCGAGAAGTTAAGCGCCTTTAGCTGAACATTTTGGCCAAAATATTATATGCAATAGTGGACCAATTATGTGGCGGCAAGATCACCAGATCTTACACCACTTGATTTTTATTTATGGGGTTTTGCTAAAATGAGGTATATGAGTTTGAACCGCCTCATAATATAAACGAACTGCAGGAAAGAGTCCGTGACATTCTTAACTCTATAAATAGGCACGTTAAGCAGAGTTATGCGGAAAGTTTTAATTAATTGTCGAATGTGCCGTGATGCAAACGGACAGCATTTTCAGCATCTACGGAAGGAATTTAGATGATAGTTTGCTGTTTCGATCACATTTAATTTTGTTCCTAAATTAGCTAAGATAGGCTACAGTTTTATGCTTAAGTTAATTTTAAGATTTATATCCAATACTTTACGAGTTCTACTTAACAAAATGTATGTGGTACTACTACTACTACTACTGTTTGGAAAGTAGAAATCAAATTTTGCCCTGTTGGGATTACCAAAGCGTTATAGAACATACAAATTTAGTTATTTTTAAAATTTAGGATAGTTTTGCATTTTTATAGACATGTGGCATATTTTTGAAAAGGTAATTTTAAGGCGCATAATATTCACTTAATATTCAAAATGGCGGCCATAAGAAAAACAAAAGTTGTGGGCGTTTCCTCGAAATCAAAAGACAGTCGAATGATTCTGATTATGCTAAAATACTCCTTTTAGAAAAGTGTCTTAATAATGTGCAAGTCTTGTGATGGTGCGACTTATGATTCATGTTTTATTATCAAAAACAAAATCCGCCATTTTTAGTTTTCTTGAATATCTCCAAAACCAGACAACTTACACCAATTTTGTTTACAAATACAAAACTGGCCTGGATTCCTCCAAATCTTTCCCCATTTAACCCAATTTCTATCTCTTATAATAACTGAAATCACAATGTAGAGACTCGAAATTTGGACACACTGTATATATATATATATATATATATATATATATATATATATATATATATAATAATATAATTCTTGGTGACCTTGCAGGAATAATACTTCTTCTTTGTAGGTTTTAGGTCTGCTGGATTTAAATTTAATTTTAAATTTAAATTTAATACAGTTGTAGCCTGTGATCAAGCATAAAAAAATATATGCGAAAATTTAGGCCATAAAAAAGAGTATTTATTTAAATCCAGCAGACCTAAAAACCTACAAAGAAGAAGTATTATATATATATATATATATATATATATATATATATATAGGGTCACGAGAGGTCATTGACATTGAAACTCCAATTCTACAAATAAATCCTTCTAAAATATAAAAGAATCCTGAAACAACGGAAATTTTGTAAATAATAAAAGTTCAAACGAACAACAAATTAGTAAACGTTGTTATCGTTGTATAGAAAAAACTATGTCTTTGACACCTTTCATGTCTGTGTCATAAACAACTCATCGACGTATTTCTTCTTAACTAGACAGCAAGCTGAATAACAAAAACAAAACCCGATTATGTTCCCAGTTCAATAAAATGAATGATAATCTGATGTGTAGCTTTCCATCAAAACATCTTGTTGTTGATATACAACCATATGAAAGGTATTTTTCAAAACATTCAACTGCTGATGATAAGAGAACAACAGAGTGAACTACAATCGATAAATGGAAAATCCCACGTTTACCCTATTGTTTAAACGCTTTAAAACAACAATGGTAGTGCATTGATCCAAGGACTTTGGACACAAGTTGCTTATATTTTGTATCAAATTATAGCAAACATTATATAAATACAGTCTAGAGATACCCTGAGTAGGAATTTGTGTTCGTCTCAACAAACCTTGCGGAACACATTCTAGTTTCTCTGAAAACAATGTCTTGATAATCAAACCACGTTCTATATACACAATAAAATAGATTTAAAATATTTAAATTGATTATAATTGATTACTAATTCTATTAGCTTGTATTATAACATTTAATACACCATATGCATTTTTATCTATTACATGCTTGATAATGAATTGTTTTAAATGTAATGCTACAACCAATATCAATACAAAACCACCTGATGGAGAAGTTTTCCGCTTTCCATGTGACTCATGCAATAAAATGATATGTAAGATATGTGTTAATATTAGTCCAACTGAAATAAGTTATTCCCTTAAAAGAAAAGTGTTAATCTGTAATTATCCTGATTGCAATAAGGAAAGAGCATGTTCATTGAATAAACTTTCACAACTAGAAACCTCTGTTGACAAGATTTTTCACGTGTTAAATGAATGACAACCCATTATCTTGACACTCAAGAACCTTACTTATTTACAATATTGTAATATGTTAATCAAAATTTATAATAAATTGCCACAGGCTTATAGAGAACTTCCCAAGAAGACACTGAAACGTAAATTTAAATCTTTCCTTTTAAATAAAGGTTATTATAAACTTGAAGACTTCTTGAACGATGTGATACTTTTTGATTGATACTTAGGCATAAGATATTCTATATTGTAACCGTATTTTGTTTCATACACTGCCTAGGTTTTAATTTTATGTAATGTGACATGTTCAACGCCTTTATGGTATTATTATGGAACTAATAAAGAATATTATTATTATTATTTAACAGGCAGAAATGTTCACTCAATTACTTGTGATGAAATTAATGCTAAACTTACACCAAGCCTCTCAAAAGTACTTCATGATAAACTGTTAAACATCTGTTCCAGCCTCAAATCTATTCCATCTTCATCTTCGTCCAAATTAAGTTATGCCTCTGCTGTTTCCAATAACACTATTATTATCAAACCCAAAGACCCTCTACAGAGCAATTCTGATACCAAGTCCCAACTGCTTCAGAAAGCTGTCAACGATTTTATTGTTCATAAAGTTAAAGCTATTAAGAATTGTGGGTTTGCTGTAGAATATCCGAGTAAACTTGATGCTAATAAAATAAAGAACCTTATCTCCAACAATCTGTCTGACAAGTTTTCAATCAGGGATGCCACTAAGTTGAATCCTCGTCTGCGAATATCTGCTATTACTGAGAAACACACGCCAACTAATATTAAACAATTTATAGTATCCCAGAATTCTGATAATACTAGGTGAATCTGCAAATATACAAATTTTAGACATCTCCCCTTGCAGAAAAAACAACAAAATTTTCCAATGCCTTATACAAACTGACCCTACTTATAACGGTATTGTGAATGAGGGATACATTCGTATTGGGTATGACTATTGTCCAGTCTTTGACGCTATTGAACCGAAACAATGCTTTAATTGCTGCGGCTTCAACCACTATTTCTCCAATTGTAACAAGCCAATAATGTGTCCTACATGTGCTGGTCCCCACAAAATCGGCGTTAATCAGCTGAACTGAAATGTAGCAATTGTACTTTCTTATTGAAGAGGAGTACTGATGCCAATGTTTTGAATGATAATCATGGGATCACTCTTGTCCTACATATAAAGAAAAAATTAAAGAGCTTAAATCAAATCTATTTAGACCATCGCAATCAAAGCAAACTCCTATACTGTCGCTAATACTGTTCAGAAGGTCATATGTTTATACTACCAAATGTTCGCAGCCTTAAATTGAAAGTGTTCGATTTGTATAATGCATCGCTCTGTTGTGATCCGGACATTATCGTGTTGACGGAAACTTGGCTTGATTTCAGTATATTTGATGCAGAGTTATTCAGTAACAAATATAATGTTTTTAGAAAAGACAGAAAATTTCTTCTACCAGGGCAATCCAGAGGCGGTTGAGCCCTTTTTGCGGTACGTAAAGACTTTGCTGTTACATACTCAACTTAGACAATGTTGAATCATTACACTCAAACATCGATATCTTAAGCGTTGAAGTCTCTCTTTATAACAAAAAGCTATATATCATAGTTTTGTATACCTTCCAATCTTCCTACTATTACCTACGAGTCGTTTTTTAATTCAGCAATCAATCAAGCTACTAAATGATCATGATTTATTTATTTTTGGTGATTTTAATATACCAACGTACATTAAATCTGTGAACAATAACAACTATAATGATACTTATCTTGAACAATTAATAAATTTTATGGAATTTTTTAGTCTTACTCAATACAGTTACGTATTGAATGACTATAAGCGAAATCTTGACCTGATTATCTCAAACCGTAGCATACTGGTGGAAAAATTGAGTAATAGTCTATTACCGGAAGATAATCCTCACCCCTTACTTGATATAAAATTCCCTATAAAAGGTTTCATTAAGGATTATGGTTCCAAACACAATCTTCAATTTAACTTCAAGAAGGCCAATTTTACAGCTCTACCATGCTTTAGATATAGTTGATTGGGATGGTATTCTGAATAATGAAGATGATAATTTGCACTCAATTTTCGTGGACACTGTCCCTAGAACATCGCCTAGGAATAATAATTATCCACCATGATTTACAAGCGATATCATTTATGACATCAAAAATAAATCTAAAGCTTTGAGTCTTTACAAAGCTTATGATCATGACTAAACTTTGGAGGAATTTAAATTGTTACGGGCTCGTATCAAACATAAAATACAAATTGCCCACAAATACTATTTATTATATATTGAATCCAACTTAAAGGACATTCCCCAACAGTTTTGGTCTTACATCTGTGGTACGAAAAACATTAGCAGTATTCCTGTCAACATGAAATATGATAATACTCATTTAACCGATCCACAGGCCATCGTTGATGCTTTCGCCCACTTTTTTAAATCAGCATTTATTTCTTCAACAACATTCAAGTAAGGTGATTGAAAGAACTTTGCAGGGGTGCCAACAATCCCCACACTTTTTCTGAAGATGACGTTTTGCAAATACTTAAAAATTTAAACAAAAAATGATTACCGGTCCAGATGGTATTTCTGCTTTTTTGCTACTAGATTGTGAGATTTAGAGACATTCTAAGATCTATCCCGTTTTCAAGAAAAAAGATCGATCAGACATAGGTAACTATAAACCTATTGCAATTCTGTTACTAATCTCATATGTACATCATAATATATTTCTGAAAGCTTAGATGACAGAGGCCAGGTGGATGTAATTTACATGGATCAATCTAAAGCTTTTGATCGACTTGATCATGGGAAACTATTAGTAAAATTGTATGATCTTGGCGTTACATTAAGGTTTATTTGGTTTCCAAAGTCCTATTTGTCCAATAGAGTGTCAACTGTTACACACAAGGGATATATATCTAGTAATATTGCTGTTACTTCAGGGGTGCCTCGAGGTTCCGCTTTGAGAGCACTGCTTTTCGACCTTTTTATTAACGACATCAATCAAAACATTAATTCTAAGCTATTATTATATGTCGATGACCTCAAATTCCTAAAAAAAAAGTATCAATAACCTCAAAGATAGCACGACACTACAAAACGATCTGAACATGATTAACAATTATTGTATTTATAACTTACTGAAGTTGAATACTGATAAATGGTTCTTTATGTCTTTTACAAGAAGGACGGAACCAAAAGTTTTCAACTATTCTATAAGTAATGTTATATTAGAAAAATATAATACATATTTTAGGAGTGCATTTTATCCAGAACTTACTTTTGTTTACCTCATCAATATCATGATAGTTCAAGTTTATAAAACCCATGGATTTATTATGCGTAATTCTGCTAATTTTTCTGATGTGCATACGTTGATAACTCTGTATTTTGCTTTTGTTTGACCAAAGGTTGAATATGCAACGACGGTGTGGAGTCCGAATTACCAACTATATAAATTAAAAATTGAAAGAGTACAACGGAGATTCCTTAAATTTCTGTGCTCCAAATGTGATAGTGTTTACCCTATTCAAGGAATTCCTCAGCTTCATTTACAGCTAAGATTCGGCATACATGATCTTGAGTTAAGGCGCTAGTATTTTTCTGTAATCTCTTTATTTAAAATTCTTCATGGTGGTATTGATTGTCTTGAGATCCTTAATTATATACAATTCAAAGTGCCACAATTTCAGTCTCGAGGCAACTTTCCATTTTACCTACGAGCTGTATAAACCAACTCTCTCCAATTCTCGCCCGTATTTGAGATGTGCAATAACTATAATTTGTACTTTCCCAAATTTGACATTTATTGTTCAACTGTGGCTACTATTAAGAAAGTGATTTTAAATGTCTTAGTTAATTTAAATTTTAGCTATGTAATTTGTTATATTTTATTATTTTCTACGTATCAAGTTTGAATCCTGCTCTATTATTGGATTTTCTGTGTGAGCAGATGTATGCTAAATAAATAAATAAATAAAATTTATAACTGAATATTTCATAAAAATTCTACAGGATGTTAGATAAACAATCATTTAAATTGAAAGGGAGTTCCATTTGCTAATAAACATGCAAAATAACCGTGAATACAATAAGGGATATGAAAGGTAATTACATAAAATGAAAATATTTATCTACAGAGTAAACGGTCTGTACCTAAGATGTAGAATTTGACACTTTTGGGAATTTTTGTTTGTAACTTGATTCCTAGTTATGAAAACAACCAGGTGTTTCTAAAATGGTGACTATTACTTCAGAATCAAATAATACTAAAAAGGCCTGTACCTAAAATTTCGCCGTTTTTAGTATTTTCAAAATCATAATTTAATGTTTTATGTTTATTAAACTTTTCTTATTTTTTTAATATAAAATTTTCCTTTGGTCAAGTTACAGAAATTATGATGCCTTTCATGATTTTTAACAGCCATTTTTAGTTTAAATGATTGTTTTTCAAATGATGACTATGATAACAATAATTTGTGTTATTTCTCTCTACAATTGTTACGAAAATAATCTGGTTTATGGTAAATACTTTGACTGTTGTTTTTTTAGATTTATTTATTGCACCGGCAAACAAGGGTTAATGACGTATAGATAACTTACTATGATTTTCAGAACATCATTGCAAGCCAAGTGCATTTTGATATCTGCATGCGTACGAGTTAGTGATGTTGATTTTCAATAGCCTTTATGTTCATTTAAATGTTTTCTTAATTAAATAAGGTTGGATATTGAAGTTATTTCTACCAAGTTTAATAGTGTTTGGTAAAACAGTAGAATTTTTTTGCTTAACATTTTTAATTGTTTAAACTATGCAGTCTGTCTTAGCTGTATAGTCACCAAGGCAATAGAGTAGTGAAAATGGGACCTATCCAATGATATTGAATCGGAATGTTGTTTCCAGTAGAATTCTTCTTGAAGACTAAATGTTCCAACTGGAGTGTAGCTATCCTGGTTGACAATTCTTTCCAACTGTAATTGTAAATTACCCCAGTCTTACATATAATATTATGTATTATTAATTTCTTTTTACAAAATCTTCAACTAAATATAATTCTTATAACCAACGCCTTTATATTTATTTTAATAACTACTATAAACTCATTTTATACTTCACTTCGTTATAATTTAATCGTAACTATGAGGATATGTAAATACATCCATAATACCCGCAGCATAATGAATTCATTATGCCCTTACATTATTCCTTCTCATAGATCTGCTTGGATTTACGATGTATACCTGTAATGGCTTTTTTTTAGCATTTTTTTCAATTAATTCAGGCAATTCTTGATTATTTGAATTTAACTTTTACAGTAGTTCACTTATTATTTCATATAAGATTATAGCTGCTACATAATTAGTTTCAAATTTCTTTAGACATAAAAAAATATGTTAGAGTTCATCAAGAATACTTCAACTTTATTAAAAAGTTGAAAAATTATGTTTAAATTAATTAAATTTATTTATTATCATACATTAATTTTTAAAGGCACTAGAACAAATGCACGAAATTCTGCAAACTAACAAAAGTAGTTCAATGACAGATTATGAAGATGAATTTATATGTGCTATTTCTGCACAACTCAAAAATTTGTCCACAGAAGATCCAAGAACCAATGCTCCTGCTTGTAAATTATATCGAACAATATTAACAGTAATTGATGGTGTAAGAGTTTTTGTAAAATTTAAAACTTTCATAACTAATTGTATTTCATTTCAGTTTTATGCAAATCAGGCCTTGGGCCGTAATGTATCTGTTATTGCATTAAAAGATTTATTGAATCACCTTATTAATTTGTTAGTTGAAGCAAAATTAGAATCCTGTTCGAATGGTGATGCATACATGAGGGTTGTTAATCTTCATTGTGTTAAAATTATTGAAAGATCTGATCATACCAAAATTATTTGGTAAGTATTGTAATTATTTTTATTGAACTAAACAACTGACACTTTGATTTACATTGGCTATTATGTAGCTGCTTTAAAATTTATAGTAGCGTAGAATTTAAAGAAATTGTTGACAAAAAGAAAAAATTTACACAATTCAAAAATATAGGATTGCTGGAATATTGTGAACCTATGAACCATAATTATCATTCATTCGATACAATTTAGAATTCCATTACAAACTCATTGACATGCTTACTAAACAGATCAAATCCAAGGTTGCCAATTGAAAATCATTGTAGATTATAATTAATTAAGTAAATTGTTAATTAATTTTGTTAAAGTATTTAAAATTATTTTAACCAAACTATTAGGATGGCATGCGGGAATGTGCATTTAATTAAATTATTACTGATGGAGTTGAAAATTATTATCCATGCATGTTCTGTGGAGGGTTCATTTGGAATATATCTAGCAAGTAGCTAGACTTGCATAAAAAAATATGACTGACTTAATTATTAACTGTTTGACGGGTAGAATTATATATCAAAAAGTCCGCCCAAAATTTTGATGGAAACTATTAAAAGTGGAAACAATAAGAATGCAAATATATTTTTTCTCATTTTAGTTTTTATTTTTTCAGAAAGTGCTGGTAAATCACGTTACTATTGTGCATTTAATGTAAAATATGTTACAAATTGTTTTATGGTATACTTGTAATACCATTGTAAGGAATTTAATTTCCAGCAGAAACTATCTCATTTAACTTATAGATAACCCATAGAATTATACTTATATTTATTTTATTTATATTTATATTTATACATTACATTTCCAACAGGTATATATCCTAATTATAGGAAAGAATAAAACACTCGACATTATAAAAAAGAAACTTATTCAAAAAAATTAATTAGCAGTACTTGAGCTGTTTACAATATTCAGAATACTCTTCAATGAGTCTTCATTTAGATCACATTGGCCACTTACACAGTTGTAGCTTGAGCATATCACATATAAGGGCGATTTCAGCAGTAAATTAATTCTAGCAGTAGGCAAAAAGAACAAACTTGTATGCGTTGACTCAGAACGTGGAACCAAAAGTTTTATATAGGCAAGTAACTCTGCAGAGTCTATATAATTATGGAGTAATTGGTATAAGAAGGTCAGACCAGCAGCAGTCCTGCGAGATTCTAGATCAGACAATTGAAACATGTCTAATAGCATTTTCTGACTACAACCCTGCTCTGGGTAAACACCTTCAATTCTCAGATATAAGAACTTAAGAAATTTTCTCTGAACCGACTCAATTAAGATTTTGTGGTACTTATAAAAAGGAGACCATACAATACTGCAATACTCAAGTTTTGACCTGACCAGTGCCTGGTAAATTGATTTCAAAGCATCAATATTTGTAAACGTTCTGCAATTTCTTATGATGAACCCGAGGATTTTGAATGATTTAGTTACAACACTGTTGATGTGAGGAGTGAAGAATCAAAAAGAACCCAAGGTCTCTGATCATATTGCGCCTTAATAAGATATGTGTCCTCACATGATACGTGTATAGTGCTGGTTTCAGTTTTCTTGTATAAGTAATGACATGGCACTTATTAGAATTAAGGTTGAGCAAATTTCGCTGGCACCACTCGGCCAAATGATCAATCTGAAGTTGTGAATGTTGACAGTCAAGTAACTCCTTTATTGGAAAAAACAATTTTAGATCGTCAGCATACAACAGCTTGCCACAGGTGATACTCTCAGTGATGTCATTAAAGAAAATAAGGAATAAGAGATGACCCAAATTGGAGCCTTGTGGTACACCTGAGGTACGGCTAAAAGGTGCAGACTTAAAACCATTATACGAAACAAATTGAATGCGGTGTATTAAATAAGAGGCAAAGAACATAAGTAAGGGTGAACTGAGACCAATTGCACCCAGTTTGTGTAACAAAATATCATGGTTAACATGATCGAAAGCTTTAGCTATATCTGTATAAACAACATCCACTTGTTCATTATCATCCAATATCTCTGAGATGACTTGTGTTAAATGAACAAGGTTAGTTGTTGTCGATCTCTTGGAGAAAAAATCCATGTTGGTATGGAGAAATGATGTGTTCAACAGCAGAGTACATGTGATTGAAGATAACCATCTCAAAAACTTTAGCAAAGTTTGACAAAATGGATATTGGACGGTAGTTCATAATATTACTAGGATCACCCTCCTTTAAAACTGGACAGATTAAAGATGTTTTCCACATTCTAGGAAAATTAAAATTTTTGAGCGATAAAGTGTAGATTATAGACATTGTATATGCCAACACACTAGCACAGTCTTTAATTAAAAAAGACGGAATACGATCAATACCAGATGTATGCTTATTTTTTAATTTTCTCATACACGATTCCATCTCAGTAATAGTAATTTTTCTAATAGGCAAGTGAGAGGAATATGTACGTGAACTATTCCTTGTAAAAGGAACCGTTCGTGGCATAAACGCCACTAAAGTAGTTTCTGAAAGCATCAACAATTGAATTAGGGGTTTTATAAAAATGATTATTGCAGAAGATTTTGGCAGGTAGACGAGTTCTGTTTTGTTTAGAGCGAACAAAGGACCAGAAAGCTTTTGGATTATTCTTAAGCTTATTCTCCATTTGATGTTCATAATCATTATAAGACTTAAGTATTAAAGCTTTAGATAAAACTCGCATCCTCCTAAATTCAGAGAAGTGATGATCCAACCTCAAGCACTTATATTTACGAAATGACTTGTTCTTTACTTTAAATAAATGAATAATTTCAGGTGTAAACCAAGATGGATAGTGGCCCTTCGTGTTTTTATATAAAGGGACAAATTCATCTAGTATGGCAAAAAATTTGTCATAGAAAGCTTCGCAAGCATCATACGAATTCTCAAAATTTTCCATAAAAGACCAATTAGCCTTGGACAAAGCATTGTAAAAATTACGAAAATTGGCCATCTTAAAATTATAGGATCTAGTAGCGGATCGGGGAAAACCACTATATGGTATTTTAACACCTAAACATATTCTATCATAAACATTGTTGACATTCTCACTATCTACACATGTTTTATTTTGATCCATATTAATTTTCTTTATAGGTGTTGGGTTTAAATCAATATTCCCTATTTCTACATTTGAATTCATTAAACTTGTAGATTTAACATACTTAGTGGATTTAATATTGCTGGTTAATAGCCTGATTAGATGAATGTTACTATTTCTTAAGATCTCGATTTCAGCCTGAAGCTCACATAGTTTTCGGTGTAACTTTGCAGTTTCAGATTTAACTGAACTATTAATTAAATACTGATATGTACTACTTTGCAAGAACTTAGTGAAATCATGTTCCAGATCAACACCATCTGAATCTTCGGTTACAAGTGACCCTTTTTGTACATTTAAGACTAGATTGACTGATTGTATTTGAAGAAGCTACTTCCTCCTTTTCTATCATATGGCAATCAAAACATGTAAATATTTTCATACCATTATCATCCTTAATTAGACCTTTCCTTTAACTACATGATTGATGTACTTTTTCACTAGTACAATACTTCATTTAATAAGGTCGGTCTGCATATAAATAATAATATCTGAAGCAAGGACTATTTTCAAGTAATTCGCTTCAGTTTAATTGTAACAATCAAGGATTTCTATTAAATTTACTTCTTGTTGTTTATAGAATAAAGCTCTTGATGTGTAAAATAGATTATAAAACTCTTGTAAGTTGGGTTACTGCTCTTAAAGATGATCATATTGACGTTGGAATTGCTTTAAGAATGCATCTTTATAGTTTTTGAATTGATGCACGTATGAAAACACAGCGGGTTTGTTAATAATTATTTCGAGGACGCGAGCATTCTAGTGCACCAGCTCTAGCAATTATGAGTTCAGAAATTGTTTAATTACAGACATGAAATTACAAATTGTAATTATGTGAAGCTGTATAGGAATTCATGATGCTGTAGGATCACTTAAAATTTTACGGTGTTATTGAAATTTGTTTTGCTATAGAAGATTAATTATTTTTTTGGATAATTATAGGAGGTCACGTCAAGAATGAATCGTCGACTTGCTTCTCAATAACGACACTTTCTTACAATGTCCTGAATGGTAGGAAAAATGACGTGTTTTTACGAACCAAATTCGTTCACACGATATAACAAACTGTTATTAAGAAAACACAACCGTCATTTACCCCAACCCTATTTTCTAAAACTAAATTATACAGACATGTGTACTGACCTAGATTAATAAAACTTGGAGAGCATTTAGCACATAACAAACCACACTCGAAACACAAGGAAACAGAGGGTGTCAATTACAGAGAACAGACCCTAACACACCATGGACAAAATATGAAACAGCTTGGTTCTGCAATCAAACCATCTGATCCACAACTTACTGAACTTATCTTTATACATAAATTCAAACATAGCCAATGCAAATACCACTTAATAATTCCTCTTGTGAAAAAAAAACATTCTAATAGTCTGCTTATAATTACTGTCTTTTATTTATATACAGTAACCACTCATATTAATGATAGGAACCCTCCTTCCATTATAGTATCAATCGATCAATGGAATCTGATGCATGCAGGATTAATTAAGAAGGCGAAATGCGGGTTGATATAAGTGGAAATTTGATTAATACAAAAGGAATGTTTTATAGGAAAAGACCACCCAATATGACTTGAGATGCGAAGGATGTAACAATAGTGCATGTCAGAATTAAACTTATCGAAAGCACGTTTGTTCTATGATGAACGTACACTCTGACCGAACGAGAACTTGCGGGTTTTCAAAAAGGTGCACCGGTCTTCACTTTGCGACGATCGAACGAGAAAGCAGAATGTTTTGTGTAGAATGACACGCGTAAACGAGTTACCATCCCATACTTCACTCTAATACCATATTGTTTGAGAAAACAGGTAAAGGTATAAGGTTTAGAGACGAAACATACCGCCCATCAAAATTACCAAAAATGTGTAATTTTCTAACTATAATATGAACTAAATATATATGCAAAACAAAAACAATAAAATTAAGCTTATACAGATTGCAACATGCGTAAAAGATACCTATATACAAAAAAATTAAAACTAGTACATTATTGGGTAGGTCTGGCACAAAGCTTTACCATTGGCCTTATGTATTGGCCGGAAGTAGTGTAAACTGTCGCAACTCGTGCAATGTTATCACAACCCGCGTGCAGAGCGACAATTTTACCCAGTTTCTAATGTAACGGGGGAGTATTGTCTTCTTTTATGAGCACCAAGGTGCCGATAGTTTAGGATTCGATAGTGCAGGTTTTGTTCCACCGGCTACGTTGGTATAAATTATGGAGGTATTCATTGTGCCAACGCTTCCAAAATTCATGATGAAAGCGCTGAATTAACTGCCATCTAGACAATCTAGAAATTTGCAAGTGACTCAAACCTGCATGCAGAGGTGCAGTCAACGGCTCGAGCGTTCAAAAATGTCCAGGTGAAAGAATATTTAGATCATTAGGGTCCGTTGATATGCTACAAAGAGGAAGCGAGTTGAGTAATGCATTGACCTGTATGGGAACAGTATTGAATTCTTTGTAGGGATTTGCATGCCTATAACCCGACGGAGATGAGTTAAAGGTCTTGATACCGCTCTCTACTAAGCCAGAGAAATAAGGTGAGAAAGGGGTGAAAACTCCAGGTAATTGCTTCACCCTCCATGGATTTCTGCATATGTAAAATGAGCTCTTTGTTGATTCCGACAAAGTTAGTGCCATTGTCACTGATGATCTAAGAACAGCGACCACGACATGAAATGAAGCGATGTACTGCTGCTAGAAAAGACTCTGTTGATAAATCCAAAGCTACTTCAATATGAAGGGCCTTGGTTGCAAGGCAAACAAAAGGACATATGTAGGCCTTTTGAATTTTAGACCCACGTCAACGAGACAGGAGAATAGAAAATGGTCCACCCTAGTCGAGTGCGACTACACTTAATGGCTTAACTTGTGTAACTCGTGTAGAAGGCGTCATCCATTGTAGGAACAAATGTTGGGCGTAAACGAAAACAATTGTTACATTTTGATAAATAGTGTCTAATAGATCGTTTGGCGGACAATATCCTATATTTTGGTTAAAATAAATAAATACATGGTAGTATTAACTCCGGCATGTTTATCTATATCAACAGGGAGATACACGAACTCTCATTTGTATCATCCTTTGAAAACTAAAATCAACCTAGTACTAGGAATGAAGAAACGGGTTGTATCATTATCACACCATACCCATAAAAAAATAATTTAACTAAATTGAAAAATCTGCTTATTCAAAATTCTTACTCACCAAGATTAATAAAAAATTATTATTCAACATCTCACCTGAATCAGAAAATACAAGAACCACTGCAACATTACATAATGGCAATAATAATGGTAACTCTGAAATATCTTCATTATTTTATACAAAACTTCACAAACAAACTAGCCCACATATTTAAAGATTCGCTCAATATAAGAATTGCCAAGAAAATGGTACTCACTATTATAATATATTTTTTAAAATAAAATATTGCACTCCACAATTACAAGAATCAGGTTTGGTCTATGGAGTGCTCTGTCTCAATTATCAAAGCTCTTATGTTGGACAAACATTTAGATGGCTTTCAGCCAGACTTATTTCGCATAAGAGTGACTGTAAAAGAGGAATTAAAGCATGTGCTCTTTCTTCTCACATAATTGAGACAGGACATTCAATGGATAACGCTAATATCATATTTTTAAAGAAAAGCATTATCGTAAACAATTACATTTAGAAATGGTTGCTATATCGTTAAAAACAAATTCTTTAAACAGGAAAACAGATAATCAAAATTTAAACAACATTTATTCTTATTTATTGTCCCTTCTTTAGCAAAGAATAGCTATCTATTTTGGTATTCCAAAATTTAGCAGTGTATTCTCTTTATAGTTTTACATATAATTAATTTATAACACTTTGGTTTATTCAAAATTTTATCTTTAATTATAGTACAGTAATTTAAACAACAGAATAAAGTTTTATTATGTAAACGCCTTTCACTTTTGACATGTTTGTTTTTCAATTTTTAATGAAGTAATGTCGAACTTCCGTAGCTGTATGTTTTTACAAACTCACATAAACGTAAGTAGTATTAAGTAGCGATAAACATTATTTTCACATGCATTATTAGATTCCTGAAGAAAGAAGATTTATCGAAGGCTTGAATGATTAAAAGAGTGTTATATTAATTTGACAAATTTGACTGCTTCCCCAGTTTTTGTAAGTCATTTTATCTATAATACTTTAATGATGTTGTAATATTGCAGCACCCTGATGAAGATTTTAATTAAAATCGAAAGCTTGGTTAAAGACTAAGAGTTTTAATCTATAAAGTAACATAGACCTATAAACCCGTTACCTAACTCATTTGAATATAAATTAAAGGTCGTTATTTTTGACATTATATATATATATATATATATATATATATATATATATATATATATATGTATATTTTGTTAATGGCTATATAACTACCAGCCCGATTTGTATTCGTCAATAGACTCTATTATTTTCATAGAGTTTGTTTACAGATACATCTTATTTTTGTTCTACACAATTTCTTATTGCGGACTGCAAATAACCTGTCTTATATATATATATATATATATATATATATATATATATAGACATTTGTGCAAAGCCCAAATGATCATTTCAAATCGAGCTAGTAATTGAAAGATGGAAAATATAAGGTCTTGGACAGGACTTGAACCTGTATCTTTGTCTTTCCGGGACCATGCGTTTACCAATTACGCCACCGAGACCGATGACGATATTTGGGAAATTTACAAATTTAAATCATGTACACAACTATACATAAACCTAACTTTCAATTACGTTTGGCATTTTTGTCAAAATAAGGATGTAATAGAAAATATGAATTTTTACCTTACCGTGCTCGTTTTCTCGCCTGGCTAGCTCAGCGAAAAATATGTTCTGGATTTTATGAAAATGAAATGAAACCGAAATCTCAAGAAACATCTATGAACAATCTTCTATACATTCAAAAAGTAGATGGTCCTGGAGTCTACTTCTTGTATTTTTATTGGCCCTCACGGGGTTTTTGTTATTGGCTCTACTACGTGTTTGCGTTGTAATAAAAATAGATCAAGGCACTTAAATTTTTGACCATTATATCTCATCATCAACGACTTCCCAACCTGCTTGACTCAAAGGTGTGAGCGGATTTAGAAAATTTTATATAAAGACGGTTCAGCCGGGGGAAATCTTATTAGAACAAATGTCGAATGCTCATGTGCCTTGTGTATGAAACAAGTTGAAAACCTTGAGGCATTTCGTGGACAGTGTTTATGCGGACTTTTGAAAGATAAATTGCTCTATATGACTTTACAAATTGGGTTTCACAACAGCTGAATGGTTTTCTTCATAATTGTGGGTACAAAATGTTGAACCAAAGTAGAAAATAACAAATTACATGTTGTTTTCCATGTGGGACCAAGGACTTCTTAAAAGTTAGAAAATCTACCTAAATTTGCAAATAAATATTCTTTGTGAATTTTTTCATTTTTTTCTATTGCCGTAATTCTTTTAAGTTGTTTTGAACAGCAACTTTTTTATATAATCCAAAAAAATTGTTACATCGTCAATACAAAATCGATCTGCTTTACAATATGTAAATTCCAATATACGAATATTTTCTTCATAAATAGAAAATTTGTTTTGATATCGCAGCTTGTCATTGCGAATGTTGGCTCTTCTAGAATGGAAATAAACAATTAAGTGACTTTATCCTTATGGCGCTTTATATTGAGAATTAGTGCAAATTTTCAATGAAATAAATGACTCCTATTAAAAATTTTGCCTTGATACTGAATGAATGTTATGAGTAAAATATCCATCCATTTAACTAATATAAAACGTAGCCTCATACACCAAGTATGCTTAATGAAAGTTCCCGCTTTGATTAATTATTAAGAATTACAATTTTATCCTGATTGATCAAAATGACGTCTTTTTCTCAAATGAACTCCCCCGTCTATACACTTAACTCTAAATTAAAAATAAAATATTTGTTGTTATACACAGTTGGTTGGCATAGTCAGACATAATGAGCCATGAGATGAAAAATGCAAAAGGACTAAATGAATCTACATAGAACTATGTTATAAAATATGATTTTTAATTTGTTTTTGAAGCATAAGTGTAACACATTTTTCAATCATTGTAAAACCAGTTTCTATTTCCTATACTGATTAAATTTACCGTATTTCATTTAAAAGCAAAAGTAATTTCCTTTGTTTGTTGGCTCTGGCTTTGAGTAGGTTATAATGTTGTGGCAAAAACAAGCTAAATATAATAAGCGATTGCTTTGCCATATTTAACCTATTTACAACACCTAAACTTATGAGGAACATGTTCATATTTCCTGAGTCCAAAAATTATATAATACAACAGTTCTGAACTTTTTGATCCCTCCGGGAGTATTATCTACGAAGGCAAGGTCTATAAATAACATCCCCATAATTGAACAGGGAAAGTGCCAAAGATTCTGAGCTTTAATAAATGTTTATTGGCATACAGATGTTTTATATTAATATAAGCTCTTACAGTTACTTTATTGACGCATATTTGAATCTTATGTCAACATCAATGATTAATCCCGGGTTTTTTGCCTCAACATAGTGTGGAATAATTATGTCATTGACTTTAATATGAATGATTTTGCTGCTACTAGGTGATGATTCTTCCATTCAAAAATTAAAACTACAGATTTTGAAAGGTTCATGTTTAATATATGTTGTTTACAGATGTTAACTAACTACTTATGTCACTCTTGATTCTAGATACGGCAACATTTGGAGCTTCTAACGAAAAGAGATAATACTGTTGTATACGTTTATTTGCATTTACATCCTTTCTATTTTTGAAAATTCAACTTCTGAAACAACTGTTATTGTATCATATTCATTTAAATAGAAAATAACAGTACAAACAATAACGGTTTGCAAATAAGGTTACTTATGCTCGTTAATACAAATATTGTTTGAAATTGTTTCTTGATTTTTCTAGACACAATTTTCTGATCTCTGAATTGTTTCTGCATGAACAATTAATTTTCTTCTATCTATTTTTCGTAGTACTTGTTCAATTTTGTTGTGAAAGGATTCAAGAGATTCAGATGTTTGCCAATATATTGTTTTTTTTTACATAACACCACAGCAAAAAATCGAGTAGAGTTAAGACTGATGATTGCGATGTAAATTTGGTAGAACCATGACCATTCTAATATTATATGTAATAATAAAAATAGGGATTGCTATTGTAAATACAAGCTGAAATCTATTGGAATACAGAGAAATAATTCCAAACATTATAATTTGCTCATTCAAATGACTACATGAACAATAAAAAGAAATATATTCAAATATAGCTTCTAGGATTTGTATAATGTTACACTACCATTTTTGGTTTGTAGATAAAATGTTACCATTAGTTGTAATTTTTAAGCATAAACCTATGAATGTATAGCAACAAATAGTGATTTAAGAAATTTTTTAAAATAAAATTTAGTAACTGAATATTACTTTGCAGTGCATTAGTTAAATTGTTATACGATTGTGTAAGTTCGGAAGGTTCACCTCGATTAACGGATTTGATTATGAAATGCCTTTGGAGAGTTATTAAGCTTATGCCTTCTTGGGCAGATGACTTAGACTATGACAGTATTCTCTTGGAAATACATATATTTTTAAAAGATTTTCCTACTACTTGGTGGAAGAACAAACCGTCGGATACACAACTACGCACTGTTAAAACAATATTACATTCCTTCGCAAAAATGAAAGGAAGTCAACTGATGCTGCATCTTACTAAAATTCCATATTCTAATGATTCAGAGCTGGAAGCTTATCTGCTTAGGTTGTTAAAGGTATATGTTGTGGTTAATTATATAAAAATTTAACTAAGTTATGTCTAGTCATTAAAAATTGAAGAAGTGAAACAAGTTCCACTGAAATCTGAGAAGACTGAACCTAGAAAAACATTATCTCGTTCTGTACATACAATGCTAACAGATATATTTCAAAAAATAGGTACTAAAGAAGAATCTAAAGAGGGCTTTAATCTTTTATATGACTTTTTACATCAACATCCAGAGGCAGATATAGATCAATTTTTACAAAAATCTAGTCATGTGTTTCAAGATTACATCAGTGATGGACTTAAAAGTGTCGAACTTGCGCGTAAAAGTAAAGAAGGTAAGGAAAAAATGTTCAGGAATTACATCTATTTTTTCCATATTTTAGTTCTTACTAACAAATCGCTGCAATCAGGAGATGCATCTTCTATAACTAATGGCGACACCAAAGGTCCTGGTTATTGGAAAGAAAGGCTACAAATGTGGCATCGTCTTTGGGGCGATTCTTCTGAAAATCAACCGAATGAATGAAAAACTAAGTAGTTTATGTTTAGGAACTTATTTTAATGAAACTGTACAGTCTATTTCAAGTAGAAAAGGTAATTGTTATTATACAGTTGTTATTATTGTAGTTTATGCATGCTTATTAAAACCTTTGCAAACGATGGGCAGACTGCTTGAGCTATATCGAAATTAATATCGAATATTTATTTGTTTTGTTTATAATTCTTAGTATATACGTGTATTTTTTCCTCTTTATAATCGACATTGTATTGTATTATATTTTATAGTACTTTGTAGGGCACAATCATGTTACTACTAATTAATAAAAGAAATTAAATTTCCATTTCCGTTTCATAGTCTGTATTGTTAAACTTTTATGAATCATGAAGCCTCTTGGAGGGTGAGACATTTTCATGGGAGCGAATGTATCGAAACAAAGGATTTGACTACCGATCTCCTTGGAGTGTAGACGTGTTATAGTGCTTCGACATATCGACAAAGTTATTCCTGCCTTCCGTTCCTATCCCATATTGTTATCGGCGCATCGTTGAAGAGGGCTACAACCAGGCAAACACCGGGACATCAGTAATTCACCTACAAAATCCCTGCAGAAAATTGGAAGCTGCTGTATCAGTAGCAAGAAATCACGGGTAAGTGCTTGTCATAATAACTTAATGATGCATTTGGTCGCCTCGGGGAATTTTAATATTATATTTTTCTTCCATACATGATCTATTTGGACTAATACTGCACCTAATGCATACATCGACATGTCCGACTATATATAAAGTTTTGAATTGAAATCAGGATGTTTCAACAAGAAACTATTAAAAAAACCTTTCTCGATTTCCTGAAATGATGTGCTCTCTTCTACCTTCCACTTACTTCCAACGTTGGTTCTTCTTTAAGTGACAGTGCAAAGGAAACGTGAGTTATGAATAGCGGTCACAGAATCGAGCGTTGTAATTGATCACTTCCAAAAGTGCTTATGATCATTTTGCATTACGTAGTATAAAATATTTTTGTACGGTCTCTATTCTATGAGGGTTCATCCTTATAGTATCTGCTGAAATGATGCGTCCAAGGTTATTCACTTCTCTACAACCAAAATTACAAATTTTTAATTTTATAGTCTACAATTTTTTAATATTAATTAGTATTAGCTTTATTGGGATATAATAAGAAGTATTACAATAAACAAAAAAAAACAGAGAATCCCAATAGGCGGGGTTCTGAATGAAACAGATTTTCAACCCTACTCAAAACAGAAAAATAATTATAGAATAATTAAAACTTCTTCAACTAATGGACAGGGGTAGGAATAGTGTTAGGTAAAAGATTAGGATGTAAAGTTAAAGAGTACTTACAATTTATTGATAGAATAATTATGGTTAGATTGAGCACGAAACCCACAGACACTATTTTAGTACAGGTTTACATGCCAACGACTCAGTACGAGGATGAGGAAGTAGAAAAGGTATACGAGGATATATGGGCGATTTTAATGCGTCACTGGAAGAAGGTAGCGAGGGAAAAATGGTAGGAAAAATTGGGTATGGTAGACAAAATGATAGAGGAGAAAGATTAATTGAGTTTTGCCAGGGAACATAGATTAGTAACTGTAAACACCCTATCCGAACAACATGTTAGACGAATATATACCTGGAAAGCCCCAGGTGATAGGGCTCGATACCAAATAGATTATATTTTAGTTAAACAAAGATTTAGAAACCAAGTTAAAAACTGTCGTAGTTATCCAGGGGCTGATATAGATAGTGATCATAACTTAGTTAAAATGAAGTGTAATCTAAACTTCAAAAATTGAGAAAGGCTAAAACAGAGGGTGGGATCTAGGTAAGCTTAATGATAGTGAGGTAAAAGAGGAATATAAACAAATATTAGATAAGATCAACGAGATGGTTATAGGAGGGAACGTAGAAAATAGATGAAAAGAAATAAAAAGGACTGTACATGATACAGCAACACAGACTATAGGCAAAAAAGTAGAAGCGAGAAAACCCTGGTTAAGAAAAGAGACATTAGATTTAATAGAGAATAGAAGAAAGCTTAAACCTTTAAGAGAATTGGATAGTGAAAGTAAGCAAAAATATAATAGAGTTAGAAATACATGAGTGTAGAAAAGCTAGAAATAAATGGATAGAGAAGAATTGTAAGGGAATGCAAGATGATTTGATAGTAGGTAAGACAGACAAGGCTTACAGGGAGTTAAAAAGTTTTTCGGGGAAGATAGGAAAAATATAATGGTATTAAAGATGAGAATAATGAGCTAATAAATAAAGTTGAAGTAGCAGATAGATGGAAAAGATATTTAAATGATTTATATAAGGGAGACAATATGGATGAGTTAGAGAACGGCCAAGAAGAGGATGTAGAAGTAGGGTTCTCAATATTAAGATAGGAATTTGATAGAGCTGTTAGAAATCTTAAACTAAATAAAGCTCCGGGGATAGACGATACACTCGCAGAATTAATAAAATATGCAATTCAGAAAACTTTAGACAGACTATATGAACTAGTAAAAGTATTAATGACACAGGTGAGGTGCTAATAGATTTTGAAAAAAATATCCCAATCCCAAAAAAGGCAGGAACTGATAGGTGTGAGAATTTTAGGACGATTAGTTTAACTTCCCACGCTTCTAAAATACTAACAATAATAATTAAAAATAGGGTAGACGCCTTAACTGAGAATTATTTAGGCGAAGACCAATATGGGTTTCGTAAAGACCGAGGAAATAGAGAACCGATACTCATAGATTAGGGTAATTATCGAAAAAAGATTACACAAAAATGAAAAGACCCATTTCACATTTGTAGATTTAGAAAAAGCATTTGATAGGGTTAATTGGATTGTTATGTTCAGGCTTTTGCGAAAAATAGGAATCTCGCAGGGATAGAAAAATTATTTACAGTCTATATAAAAACCAAAGCGTAGTAATTAGATTTGATGAAATAGAAGAGGAAGCTAAGATTTGAAATGGTGTTAGACAGGGTTATATACTATCTCCCTTGATTTTTAAAGTTTATATTGAGGAAGCTTTAAACTTAGATAGAGAGAGAAAAGAGATGGGTATTAGTGTACAGGGACAGAAAATAATGTTGTTTTGCAGATAATATAGCCATTATAGCAGAGTATAGAAAAGAGTTAGGAGAGTTTTTAAATATTTTAGATGAGATACTACAGAGTAACTATAGTATGAGAATTAACTCAGGAAAGACAAAGACATGCATTTGAAAATTTAGATAGCAGTCCAAGTAAACACCTAAATTCTTAATATACTCTAAAAACACCAGATGGGCCTTATCAACACATACACCGTTGGTTAGCACTGATAAAGCTGTTTGACGCGTTGCACTTGTCCCAACACACATCAACATAGATTTAGATCCATTTAAAAAGAGACCATGGTTGCTCGACCAATCTGAAATTGCAGATAGATTTATATTTAAATTATTTACGGTGTCATTTATTGACAGTATCATCTGCATAGAAGTGGACACTACAATCTTTAGTTCGATTAGACATTAGGTCAGATGTAAAAAGTGCAAATAGGAGTTGTCCCAAAATGCTACCTTGTGGGACCCCTTGAGTGAGAATAATTTTACAAAAAAGTTGAGTATCTACCCTCACGACTTGTGTTCTGTGATTCAGATAGCTGGAAAACCAATTTATAACAGTTGGGTCACATCCATAAAATGAAGTTTTGCAATTAAAAGTTTGTGATGTATAACATCAAAGGCTTTACCAAAGTCAAGTAAAACTAGAAGTGATATTTGAGAAGTGTCTATAGCCACAGTAAGATCGTTAACTATCTTCATAAGAGCAGTTGAAGTACTATGGTCTTGCCTAAAGCCTGACTGGGTGATAGGCAACAGATTGTGAGTTTTTATATATGACAGTAGGTGGTTGTAAACAATTTTTCCACCAAGTTTTGAAAGTGCAGGCAGATTACTGATAGGTCGTAAATGTGTCGGAGAAGTGGCTTTATGAATTTTCGGCAGAGGATTTACAATGGCATTTTTCCATTTCAAGGGCACTTTGCCAGATCTCAAAGAATAATTAATTATATGCAACATTGCAGTATTACAAGGATAAGCATACTGAAGCATTTTTAAATTAATCCCATCTGCACCGATTACATTAGATTTTAATACATGGAGTGTAGTTTGTAACTCTACCTCAGTGATCTCCGTAAATTTGAAATTGCTCCGGACATTTCCATGAATACTCGTTCTAGAAAGAGAGATTAAATTATTATTGCCCTTAGATGTCGGCACCATTGTAGTAAAGAAGTTATTTATAAGCTCAGCATTCAAAATGGATGAATCAATCTCATTAATTTTCTTTGTGTGGATATTCTAGGCTTTAAAATTCGACCACATCTGTTTATGGTTATTTTTAAAAATATAATTTTACGTTTGTTAAAGATTTGTTCCAAATAGCAGCGGTTCTCGGAAGAACGTGAAAAAATTAACAGATGGTCAACATATGCGATTTTGAAACCACTAATATCACAACTCGGCATTTTCTTCAAACCCCTTATGAAGGATCCTACCGATGTGTATAAGCCCAAAAGGCAAGGCACAAAACACATATGTTTGGCTTTTGTGCAAAAATCCCACATATTGTTGAAGATCGTTTTTAATGCGGATCTTGTAACTGACAATATGGGGCCGTAAGATCAAGAGTACTGAGGACTTGGTTCAGTTGAAAATTGTAAATTAGTTCCATATTGACAACATAACATGATGTTTTTCCATGTACAAGTTTAAAAATCGTGCGTCAAGATAAACCTTAATTGAGCCGTCTTTTTTTTCTTCGCTACTACCAGCAGGCTAATATATTGTTTGGCTTTGAGCGATAACCCATAGTCAACAATCTTCTGAATTTGCAGATTTATGTCACCTCTGTACCATAAAGGAATCTGATAAGTTTTTGTGAAAAAAATATCGAGCAGCCATATCTCATGATTGTCGCATGTAATGCTTCTTGGTTGATCCGAAAAACATTAAAACTTGAATAACTGTGCTTGATGCTTTTTATCGAATCCCTTTGTGTTAACGGCCATTTTTACACTTTCTGTTTCTGAATAAACTACAGTCTTTCTACCAGTCGAAAACGCTTCATCCTCCACTATTTCACCAACAGAAATGTGTACGACTGATTTGGGTTTCCTTATAAAGCACCGCTTAATTTGATTATCCTAGATTTTTACCTTCTAACACATTATTGGTAAAGTTAAGGTGTTATTTATTATCCTGAAGCCAATCGCATCCTAAAATCGCTGCTAGCCCCAGTACAGCTAAAAATGGATAATCAAATTAATGATTTTCCAACTTAAAAGTGAGGAAAACTTGTTTGTTTACCTTAGATGATTTATTGCTTAATGCACTCATAATTATACCACATCTAGTGGGAATTCTGGGAATCCTCGGATTCCGTTGTAATAATTCTCCCAAATAGGCTTGAGTGACATCCATTACTTGACTACCTGAGTTGATCAAGCATCAAATAGCGCTGCCTTCAATTACAATGGTTAATGTAAGTAATACTGCTACTGGTTTAACCTCAGATTCGGTTTTGTTCTTTTTTTAAAAACATCGGACATCTTTATTAAATATTGGAATACTTCACGACTCACCATCAGTACCTAAATTAGTTAGCCGGGTATTATTATTACATGCAGTCGAAGTTTGTTCATTACCCTGATTTTTGACCTTTCTTTACTCTGTCCTATTCCATCTACGATTATCAACATAATTATTACGATTATCTTGATAACGCTGTTTTCCGTTTATCCAGGATTCCCGCGTACATTCAACTTTGGATCCGCTTTTCATATTTATATCTTCTTCTACCGCATCAATCTTTTCAAATGATTTTTAGTATCCTCTACAGATCTATAACCCGACTTGATTAAACCTCGACTAATCTCAGGAGGAAAATGATTTATGAACTTCGAAATTAATTCCTTGTCATTTATTGTTTTTGACAAGCATCTGGCTACCCTGACTAGTTTCACGAAATAGACGGCCTATGAACCCTTTTTATACTCACCACATTTAATTCTAGCAAAAGATTTACGTTTCTTCTTGATTCCCCAGTATCTGTTAACAAACTGCTCTCTAAACAGACTGAATGACTGAAGTTGTTTGATCTCAACTCAATGAAGGGCTGACCTTTTTAAGCACATTAAACTATAATAAACTTTTTTACTATCATGAACTCTCATTTTATCTATAAAAGCCATTGGGCGAATTCGACTATTTGCCAAGAATGCAAGTCTGGACCTCCCAAATCCTTCCTGTGTAATGTTGATGACCAACATTGACCTCTGTTATGGCACTGGAATATCCCCTGACGCTTAAATTTCCACTGACTATCTCTACATCATTATTACGTTGTGCTTTATCACTGTTTACATTATATTCTACAGCGTTTTTTTTTCAGTAACAATACTAACTTTACTTTCTGATGTTTCTTGAAGTTTCTCCATCGGTATTATTTTCACTGATAGCTCTGAAACACTCCCTTGAATCAATTTCATATTTGTTTTATTCAAGCATTAAACATCTTCCAACAATATTCAGAAACTCGATAACAAAGCGATAAATTATATTCCTTCATACTTCATTGGTACTGGCAATCTAGAATTCTGAAAGGTTTTTCAATACAATCGACAATAAACTGGACATTGCCCTTATCAAC
Organism: Platerodrilus igneus; assembly: GCA_036346225.1. NCBI lineage: Eukaryota > Metazoa > Arthropoda > Insecta > Coleoptera > Lycidae > Platerodrilus > Platerodrilus igneus. Next base: position 2,341,930 of record JARFIW010001670.1, read on the forward strand.
ATCTACAGACAACCTGGTCCCACAACTAAGCTAACAGACGTCCATTATCTTATCACAACAAACGCTCACTTTGTATATGTCATATAGATTGAATTTAACATAGTTTATTTTAATCTAAATACTAACTTATAAGCAAGTCTACTATATATTTAAATTCCACTGTCACAACGCATTTGGCGATCTTTTGTTTACTACCTGCACCAATTTTGCATTGTTACTGTTATAATTATTACACAATGCATACCGCCACAAATTGTGCACTACTTATAAAGTACTACTTGATTTTGTATAGTTGTCATAGGTTCTTGGGTAAATGCATTGTAATAATAATCAATTTATGTATGGCCTTAATTTCAAATAAAAATTAATGTGCAAACGAAGATTATAACAGTACGTTCAGTACCAAAGCAACAAAATATTAAACTTATTATCTAATCAATATAAACTGTGCATGCAAATTGTTTATAGCTACCGCTCATCCTGATGAAATCGGAGCAAGCATATAGAGCAACAATGCCGTAGCTTATCTAACACCAGCTAGTAGCAGAATTGAAAAACCTCCAGCCTGCTCATGTGTCTTATCACTACTCTCTCTATTCAAGTCTACGCCCGGACATTTCCACACAAGCCACACCAATCCCCCCACATCACTAACAGGGATTTGGGATATGCTACCACTAGTTCTGGTCAATATTGGTAGGTCCACTTATTTATCGTTGAATTATTATTAATGTTGCGTCCACAGTATTTTTCATTTAATTTAACTTTTTATTTTTGTTGTTGAGCAGGGTTACAACATTAATTTACAATTAATGTGTGTCTTTTCAATTAATTAATTTATTTCGTGTATAAAACACCTTTCCAAGCCGTCGCTATAAACATAACTTTCGTACGATGACAACAGTTGTTGTTATCAGCAGACATTAGCATTTGTACTTTAAATTCTCAATCTGAACGTTCGTGTTACAGAACAATTAATTATTTTGTGTGTGCTTACCAATTCCTAAGGTGCATTTCTATCTGGAATCCAGGAAATAGGTGACCGACAAAGATTTGCTGGAACCGCTCCCCATCAACACCACAAAGTCAGATAGGTGGCGAAAGGTGGCAGCAATTATTTTGTAACGAATTTAGATTGACCAAGTCCCACTTAATCGTTCCACATGGAACTATTGGTTTTTTATGTACGCTCCATCTTTTACCGGTCCTTGTGAATCCAGGATCTGTAAGCGGCTGACATTTGCAATGCTTTCCCGTTACGATTGAGCGCCCAATTGAGCATTTGCGTGCACAGATGCGTCGAACGCACAATCCTGTTGTGAATACTTTTCTCTCAAACCGGCTCTTTCCCCTGAAGCTTCTACCGTTTATTTTGTGTATGAAGCTCAAACTGGAAAAGTAAGGTTAGGTTAGTTTGCATTGTTTATAGAATTTGGTGTTCTCAGTTCTTAGGTATGCATTTTCAAATAATTATGAATAAAGCAGGCTCATTCATTTCTAAAGACAATATTTTAAGATTGCATTGATGCTGAAAATGATACTACATATGAGATTCGTTTAAGCAGTGATCATTTTGAAAAAGCCTGTAATGGTAAGTTTTTGAAATTTGATGATAGCAATTTCTAAGTAAATTTCGCGTTTTTGAGCACATGGAATTTGCACATCGTTTAAGAGAAGCAAACAGAGCAGATGAAATTAATTGTAGTGAGAAAACTCAATCTCTTGAAGCCTCAATTATGGCAGAAAGTTCTCAAACACATATATGGAGCCATGATGCTGTATTATGTTTAATTAAGTCCATGGAAGGTAACATGGATGACCTTAATCATCCAAAAAAGGAAAAACATGTGTGGGATAATGTTGCAAATGATCTAAGTGCAAGATTTGACTATACTGCCAATGCATGTTACAATAAATGGCATAGTCTGGTGCGTATTTACACATCTACGAAAGATAGAAGAAACAAAATGGGTAACACACTTACACGATTTTTTTACTTTGACAGGTTATATGAGCTTTTGGGCAACGAGCCATCCATTAAATGTTCACATACCTTGGAGTACAGTGCTGATAACACTATGGCAACATTAAATTTTACTATACGTAACAGCAACAGTGAGTCTGAGTTCCATACTGACAGCAATATTGAAGTTGTTGACCAAAATGTAGATAAGTCCCCCTATAACAACACACCCTGCAAAAAGAAGACGATTTTTTTTGAATTAGCAAAGCAGTGTCGACATGATGAACGGATGCAGTTAGAACAAGAGAAATTAGATATTGACAAGAGAAAACAAGGCACTTGAATCTTTGATTGAAAAATTATAATCTTATTTTGTATTATGTTTGTTATGATGATTAAATATAAATATCTAATTTCAGGTTACCTTTCTTTTGTCAGTTATAAAACTCCAAAACCAATAATACAAATGAGAGTATATTTACAAATATGTTAATATCACTTACAGCATATTGTAAGAGTTTGTAGTCACAAAAACTTCAAAAATTTAAATAAGAATTGCTTGAAATGTGTTACATTTACCAAAATCTAACATACAATAAAAAACCGACAATGAAGTGCACAGAGTACAGAGTTTTATATTTACCTGCCTTCTAAACTTAAAAACGAATAACGCAAATAATTTTGTTATAAATTCCATTATTTTTATATTTACATTTTACTATGCTACACACTAATACTTTTCTAATTATATATTTTACAGTCTGTGAAACAAACAAATCTACCAGTATCCAAACATTTCATTGAAAATCTGCATTCGACGTATATCATGCTGAAAATTTTCATTTGGACGATAGTTACAATTTAAATCTTCATTAATATTTGGTATAGGAAATATTGTATTGTCCTTGTCGAGAATGCATATATTGTGTAATATGCAACAAGCCATAAGTATTTCAGAACATGTCGAAATATTGAGGTTTGACAAGATCTTTAGTCTTCGAAATCTACCCTTCAACAGTCCAAAAGCTTCTACAACAATGCGTGTAGATGAATGTTTGAAGTTGAAGATTTTTGATTTTCACTCAAATGTCCATTGTCCTCTAAAAGGGGTAATAAGCCAATTAGATAAGGGGTATGCAGTCTCCAACTAAATGGTATTCACTAAAGTAATTTGGGTTCTGTGCATTTGCATAGATGCATGGGCGCCGACGATCTCTGGCATCATGTGGCGAGCCACAAACCACATCAGTGAATAGTTTATTGTGTGTAACAATCCCTTATATAATTAAACTGCTATAATTTTTTCTATTAATTTACGATTCATGATCTCTTTTCTGCTTGGTAATCTGCACATGACAACAGTCAATTGCACCTATTACATTTTTTATACCTTGTTTCCTTCTGAAACGTTCAGATATTTCTTCTATTTCATTCTCGTTTGGCCAGCAAATATACAGATTGCTTAGACTCGAGAAAAACTTTAACACCCTCTGCAGAGTTCGATGACCTGAACTCATACATATACCAAACCGATCAGCAATCTGTCGAAACGTCTCAGTGTTGCTCAAATACCACGATATAAATGCCTTCTCAGCTGAAATTTTTCTGAACCAAATCCATGTTTTGGTAGGTATGTGGTTTGTTGCAACATTTCTAGAAAACAAAGTTATAAACCACATTAAATTAATATGTAAAACACTACTTGTTACCAATTAATCGATATACAGTTATTCTATTCAGGCGGAAGTGTTGCTGAAATAGCTTGTCATCGTACAAATGTGTAGTGACAACAAAATTCTTTATTTTAGCTATAACTTGTTTATTTGCCACATCATTTTCCGAGTCGGACTCTGAAGTTGATATGTCTGGCATACTGTTTGCCAACTGCTCTACCACCACTACGAGTAATTACATTATAAATAAGAGCATTAAAGGATATACTGTTTACCTCTTAAACATGTTTTCTTTTTGGGTTGCTTCATTACCCAACCAAGCGATCTTTATGTTTGTCAAAGTAAGGTTAGAATTGCCAGACTGCGTTCATGCATTTAAAAGGCGTTCCACTTACGGGTTCGAGCTTCAAACACTTGCGCACCGAACCCAAGTGCACGAAACCCATTTTCTAAGTATATATAAGTAGAAAGCACTTTTGATCTTCAAAGAAATGCAGCTTCAGGTGTCGCTTGTCATTGGGTTGAATGGGATACATTGTCTAGGAGATCAGCTGCACTTGCTTGCCATAGATTTGCTGGTGTTCATAGTTATGAAAGATTAGCAGAGTTGCTTGAGGATATTCATATAGCATTTGGTATCAAATCTTATAAAATTACTGCTACCGTTATCGACAATGCATCAAATTTTGTTATCATTCAAAGAATTTGGTGTTTCATCAGAAGTTCTCATTAGCTCGCTTACCAACCGTAACACTCTTTAGTACAGATTATCTTTATATAAAGTTTGATAATGAAATTAATTATCATGATGGTGATGATGACTATCGGGACCTTTTTTCCACAAACTGGACTAGTATTGGAAAACTCGGAAGACGAATATAAGGAATGCAGTATTCATCTGCCAAAACATCATCATAGTATCACTCACACCTGTAGTTTGTGGGTACAACAGATCTAATGAAGATCATAAACAAATATCAGTCGCACAGAGCCAAACATACTGCAGTCATGAATAAATGTTCCCAGTTGTGGAACAAGGCAGGAAGGTCTAAATCTGTTGAAATAATAAAATATGTATTAGGTTGCTATTTGAGCTATCCAGCAATTACAAGGTGGAATTCTCAATACGATTCCATAAAACAAATATTGAAACTAGGGAAAAGCTTCCCACCTTATACAGGGTGTTTTTTTTAAGTGGGAGGTCACCTGTACATCGAAGACCAATGGTAGATAGAAGGAAGCTGAAAATTTGCACTTAGGTGGTTATCGAATGTGCCCTACACGTCTAAAATAATTTCGATACGATAACACTTCCGGTTATACCGGAAGTCGGTATTACTATCGTTATTTTAAATAGAACACCCTGTATATTTATGCATCTGAACTTTTATAACACAACCATACTCCTATCTAATGCCATTTTCGAGATATTTTGACTTTTAGTAGATTTTTGACATTTGCACGCAGTTCACATAAAACTCGACAAGGAATTCGAAAATGCATAAATATACAGGGTGTTCTATTTAAAATAACGATAGTAATACCGACTTCCGGTATAACCGGAAGTGCTATCGTATCGAAATTATTTTAGACGTGTAGGGCACTTTCGATAACCTCCTAGTGCAAATTTTCAGCTTCCTTCTATCATTGGTCTTCCATATACAGGTAACCTCCCACTTAAAAAACACCCTGTATAGTGCCACCAAGCAAACATAGCACCTGGGAGGTGTGACCTTGGTGTCACTGCCTGCTAAGAAGTACACTCAAAGCAGAAAGCCTTTATTTATCAAATGAAATATATCTAAGGTTAGGTTATTAATATTCAACATTAATGGCATTATTGTATTTTTTAATCTTTAATAATTTTAGAAGATTTAATTAACAATCATCTGACATAATACACACCATGGAATTTTAAATTTGTTTAAAAATGCTTTGTTCCCGCAATGTACTTTGAAACAAATCGCTTTCTGATTGGTTTTATAAGTTGTTGTTGGAAATTAGTTTACATATTTTCTGGGTCCTATGTTTGCTTGGTGGTGCTGTATGAAAAACTTGAAATGATGGGCAATGTTCAGAAAGAAATTGATTTGGAATACTTAAATGAGTACGTTAAAATTTTGGAACCAATTGCATTAGCGCTTGATATAGCAAGGGGAGAAGAACAATTATTTTGGAATGGTGATAGCTATAATCGCTCTAGCATGAAATCAAAATTAATAAAATTACGACTTGAAAAATTTAAATACTTGAATTTTATTATGGTATTATACAGTCTGTCTAAACGCTTCGAAAAGTTTTTAATCTTGAATTCTAGTGCTTCGGACACCATTATTGCCACAGTGTCTCATCCCGGCTTCAAACTGAAATGGGTCAATCTAATTTGGAAGATGAAATACTCATTGGAAAAAACGAGGTTAAAAGTATATTTGTAAAGGCGGTCAATGAGATTTGTGAGCCAAAAAATCTCGTTCAGGAAATTAGAAGAAACGATTCACTAAATAGGGATTTTTTTGAATTTGACAACCCAGTTTCAGCTAATACCAGTATGAGTATGACAGGTGGATTTGACGAACTACAAGCTCTACAATACTTGCAAGATCTAGATTGTGACTTAAAAATGTTAAATAAGTACCCCCTGGTAAAAACGTTATTTTTAAAATACAACACAACTTTTTTTCAATGGCTCCAGTGGAGAGAATGTTTTCATATGCAACATTTATAAATGCTCCACGTCGCCATGCGCTCTTAGACAAAAAATTTGAAAATTTGGTATCATTAAAGGCACATAATAAGTAAAGAGGATTTATGCCAAATCACTTTAATGTTTGGTCATTAAACTTTCATAGTTTTTAATGTATTATCAAAGTTTTTTCATTTAATAAGCTGTATTCTAACTTGCTATTTTTTAATTTGAGATAATAATAATCTATCAAAATTAATAAAACTAACTAAAACCAGTAAAACCCATGAACCTATTAGCAGCAATAAGTTCTTGATTACTTTCAAATAGTTAAATACTAGTGTATATATATATATATATATATATATATATATATATATATATATATATATATATATATATATATATAATCGTGTAATTTGTAGGTTAAAAATAGATAAATGGGTGATAGGACAAGCTTGCGTGCGTAGATACCATCTATGAAAAATTTAATTAGATGTTTTAGATATTTAAGGTAACGATTATTCAACTTGAGATAGGAATTTAGAGTTAATTTGATTTTAGTTTCAGCTTTGCAATTATTTATGAGGAAATATAATATTTATAGAGTATGACGATAAAGGTTAAACATCTATCAGCAAGAACATTTAGTTAGTGTACACGATGAAAATGCCACTTTAATTATAAAACAGTGTACAATGGTTTAAAAGCTTTGAAAATTTGCTTTAGCGTAGGATCTATAATTTTAAGGGCATCTGTTAATAATATAGAAACATTTCAATATTGTAAGATAGTATTAAAAACACGAGCTTGTTATGGATAGGAAGGAAAATCAATAATTTCTACGAATGTAATTGAACGTTAAAAGCAGATGTGGATCGATATCACAAACAAGGACGGATGTTGTAACAGCACATAGAAGAGGGAGATGCAAAAGTCGAATATCAGTTAGATTTCATAACAAACAGGGGAACAAGGGTAGTTCTGAAGCTATTAGCTAGAGCAAGATGAAAGATGTTTGTATCGATCGAAAATAGGGAGAGGAATTAAGAAATATAATTGGACGTTACAAGTGGACGCGTAACAGTTTAAAAGTTAGAGAGGGCACTTATCCATGTGGGTTTCGTAATAATGAAACAATAGGGAAAATGGTTGTATGTGAGAGGAAGAAAGAAGGACTAAGTTCGTTTCAATTGTGAGACGTGATCTAGCAGGAATCGATTTCCGTTGATGCTAGTTTTTCGGCCAATGCATCGACCGTTGGATGGGTAGGAACGATTTTTTCGGTATTTTCTGTGTTCGTGCGTTAAACTTCACGGAGGGTGAAAACCGTTGATGTTTTAGGTAGAATTTTGTGGCCGTTATGCTTGGAATTTTAAGAAGGGGGCCGATGGTTGACAGAATACCGGGAATGTTTGTTTATCCGTTGGAGTATTGTGCGAAAACTTGAAATCAGCACTATATAAACACCATAGAGGTAGGGTGAAGCTCTCTTACTTCTTCGCTCGCCATTGAGGTTAACTCAAGTAGTCATTCTTATTCAGTGATTTTCTAACAAATATTATTAAATGTAATTACATGAATTAGCATAGTGAAAATCTTAAAGTAAATACAGAGTTAAGAGCAAAGCTTTCATTAAGCATGTAGGTACAAACAACTGCTATTTTGGGTTGGAATTTGAATGGTGAATGCATCAAGTATTGATTGGTTGATCTAAAACGGAATTGTAATGGGAGATTTTGAAGGTTTGGATGCACTTTCTACCGAAAATTAGGAGAGATTTGGATAGCAGCGTGCCGAGAGGAATGGTGCTTCAACTTAGGGAGTGGTTCCATAGCCTAGAGTCATTCTAGACGGCATCTTCTTTGAGGGCTGGTTTGCAGATGCTTGCTGTATAACGGTTACCAGGTAACGAATTTTTATAAAACATTGTTGTGCTGTTTATTTGAAGTGTTTTAACTCTTTTGTACTTTTGAGTGATTATTTTTATGAATTTGATGAACTGCTAATGTAAATGAAAACAGGTTTATGTAGAGAGGGATAATTAATGTAAGGATAACCAGGCTGTTTTGTACAAAGTAAAGGGGACATTTATTATTGCAGTGCTATAATGTTGCACACAGGTTTAAAGAGTTTTACTGTGAGCTCATATTAAGACAAAGGTTAAAGTCCGGTATGGGGTTAGCCCACTTTAATAGGGTATATGTTTGATAAAAATATTTAATACAAACACATTTTTGAAATTGAATTGTTTCTAATCAAAGTTATATTATTGTGTGTAATGAAAAGAGTTTTGGAGGATGTAAATTTTATTTTGTGTGAATAGAGTGTGATGTATTTTGTTAGTTGTGTTATTTTGGGTATGATTGTAGGGCAGTAATTGTCTTTTAGACTACATTACATTTGATTTTCCAATGCTCCACCCGAAGGTACTACATTGGCCAGGAAGCGAGTTTTTTTTACCTGGAAAATTTGGAATTTTGCCGAACCCTTGCCGTTCCAAGCAAGGTAGGGATCTTTAACGTGCGTGACAACACTCACACACGGGACCTCCATTTTACCTCTCATCCGAACGAGGGTGTATTTTTGTGAAAAATGCTCGCCTAACATTTTTCAATCGGACCGTGTCGGGATTCGAACCCGGGACCTTGGGCGTAGTAGTCACACACATACCACTACGCCACGGAGCCGCCTCTTTTAGACTACATTACATGTGATTTTCCAATGCTCCACCCGAAGGTACTACATTGGCCAGGAAGCGAGTTTTTTTTTTACCTGGAAAATTTTGAATTTTGCGAATCCTTGCTGTTCTAAGCAAGGTAGGGATCTTTAACGTGCGTGACAACACTCACACGGGACCTCCATTTACCTCTCATCCGAACGAGGGTGTATTTTGCGAAAAATGCTCGCCTAACATTTTTCAAGCGGACCGTGTCGGGATTCGAACCCGGGACCTAGGGCGTAGTAGTCACACACATACCACTACGCCACGGAGCCGCCTTCTTTTAGACTACAGCATAGTGACAGTTAGGTGGAGTTGAGATTCTGCAGTCCAAGTAAGCTTCTTTGAAAGTTTTTCATAAGCATTTAGGTAGGAGCGGAGCAGCCGAGGTAAACTTCACAAAATATAATATAAACAATTTAAGTAGTTTTTTTTACATTTCAAAGTACAGTATTGCCCGAAATAAACAGTACTGAAATTGTAATTGTTTTGTATATTTAAAAAATACATATTATTGACACTTTATTATATGTTCTAAATGTGCACCTCCTCGTTCGAGACAGACTTCATAACGATGTTCTAAGTTTCTGGTCATGTTATTGAATAAGGGTTGTCTCAGGGCTGCGAAGAAGACTCTAACGGCATCCTTTAATTCATCGATGGTTTGTGGTGCCCGTTTGAAAACGGCATTTTAGCCATGCCCCAAATGTATGCGTCTGGAGGTGTGAGGTCTGGAGAATGTGAAGGATAAGGGAAGTCAGTAAATCGTGATATGAATTTGCTTGGAAAATGTTCTTGAAGAAATTGACGAATTGCGGCAGCAGTATGGCAAGTTGCCCGTCCTGCTGAAAAATTGGTTTCGTAATGCCAAGTTACGTGCACGACAGAATTGACGTAGATCAGGGATAAATCGTGTTAAAATTTGTCTGTACCTCTGTTGATTAAGTGTGACTTGCCTACCATTCTCTTCGATAAAGTACGGACCAATGATTACGTGTCCGGAAACAGCACACCAGACACTCACTTTTTCACTATGTAAAGGAACCTCTTGAACCTCATCGGGTCTGGCAAAGCCCAGAAATCGATATGTGCGACGATTCACATAGCCTGACAAGTGAAAATGTGCTTCGTCTGAAAACCAAACATTTTCAAAAATTCAGGATTTTCATACTGTAACGCGAGAATTCTGGCGCAATATTCCACTCTACTGCGATAATCCCGAGGATGTAGTTGTTGATGTACCTGAATCACATACGAAAATGTACCCAGCTCCTTCAGGATTCTTTGAAAGGAAGTTCTTTTAAATCAAGTTGTAACGCTGTCCTTGCCTGGCTGACTTTCGGATTTTCTAAGATTTGCTCAAAACACGTTCATGGTTATTGTTGTTGTTAACTGTCCTGGGACGCCCCGAGTTTCCTTTTCGTTGGCACAATACACTACCTGTATTTCTAAACTTTTCAATAACCTTCAAAATTACAGCATTACTTGGAGAACGTTTATTAAACCTTTGTGTGAATTGATCAGACACGTATAGCAAACTTGCACCATTATGTCGGCCGATTCCGTATGAACGAAAATAATGCTCTACCAGAAACACTTTCTCCTCTGTACTTAACACCATTTTTAACAATTAGGCCCTACTAATTACTTGTTTGAGGTTTACTTGACAGGTCTATACTAGCTAACTTGAGTGTGACAGCGCACGCATAAAAACACCGCCAACTTAGTTTCAGTACTGTTTATTTCGGGCAATACTGTATTTATATACCTTTAAGTATTTAATTACTAACAATGGTAGTTAAATAATGTTTGTTAAGTAATTAAATATTCAAAAGTATTTAAATACATAAAGTAATTGTAGTCCAATTACTTAGGGCCATATGCACCGTACATAAATAAGCTAGCTTAAGATTTAAGGTACACATTTCATATGTAACGTTAATAAAGCAACGCTTCAGCGTGTTTTATATTAAGCCCTAAATTTTGGTGGCTTATTAATATTAAGCCGAGCTTAAGCAAACATAACCGAACTTTTTTAACATTTTAATTATAATAATTTTTATTGATATCTTATGTACCACATTTGTTCATTAAAAACCTTGACTTAGTTCAGCTACAGGGTATTTATTTTATAAAAATGAAAATTGAAGACGAGATATTCCTTGAAGATGACATTGAAATATTGGAGACTATAGAGTTTGGTTTTCCTAAATAAATTTATCAAAGGCCCAAGTACATACAGGACATGGACGAAATGGCATTTTTTCGGAGATTTCGGCTGACGAAAGAAGATGCAGTTGCAGTTTTGGAGCTAATCGAAGATCGATTGGAATTTGAAAATGATCTATAAAAGAAAATGTAGATAATAGATATTCATTGGACCTGTTAAACATTATAGGAATAACAGTGTATCACCAATTCACCAGATATTAACAGCTCTGTTATATTATGCGAGTAATGGACATCAGGTAAATGGTGCAGATTTTATGCAAATGAATCAAGGAACAGCATCTCGTATAATAAAAAAGTGTCTGAAGCAGTTGCTAGTTGGCATAACACTTTTATTAAAACCTCTGACACTCCTTGTGGAAGAATATTATTGCAAAATGATTTGTACAGCCTAGCACGTTTTCCTCGTGTCATTGGCAGTATTGACTGCACCCACATTAGAATCAGTACTCCAGGTAATCAGAAAATATAACTGCAATAGTGCGTTACTACTGTTTCATTATTAGGTGAAGTCTATAGAAATAGAAAGTCTTATTTTTCTCTAAACGTTCAAGTGGTATGCGACCGTAACCTAGAAATAATAAATATCGTTGCGAGATGGCCAGGATCAAGCCATGATTCTACTATATTTAACAACAGTAAATTAAGAATGAGATTTGATGCTGATGAATTTGGAAATAGCATTCTTCTTGGTAGGTATAATAAATTAATATTGTACATACAATATGGCTGGCATGCAAATTGTGTTTTACCCTCTCAATTACCAAATTTTAAGAACTGAGGTTACAGCAACCTTATTGTACTTGATTTTAACTAGATTATGACTAATGATTCCAATATTCACAGGTTTATAAATTTTAGGTGATGAGGATATCGTTTAAAACCTTATTTATTAACACTATTAATAAATTCCGTGACTCAGGCTCGGCAACTTTGTAATGAGTCACATATTTACACTAGGAATACAATTGAATGCACATTTGGTGTGTGGAAAAAAGTATCCGGTTCTGTGTTATGGCGTGAGATATAAAATGGAAACTACATTAAGCATAATTGTTGCCACAGCTGTACTGCACAATATTGCTCGTAGAATGAACAATGACGTTCCACCACCTCCAATTGGCATTAATGCAGAAGAATTGGATTATTTAATTGAGAAGGGCCAAATTGCTCTGCTAAGGCTTTACCAAAATATACAACATGATTTTAGAAATGAATTAGTAGATAATTACTTTGCACGTTTATAAATTGTTATAATGTATAAAATAATCTATTTTTATCCTATATTAAACTATTTTCGACTTTTTTACATGTGATTTTCCAATGCTCCACTCGAAGGTACTACATTGGCCAGGAAGCGAGTTTCTTTTACCTGGAGAAATTGGAATTTTGCCAAACCTTTGCTGTTCCAAGCAAGGTAGGGATCTTTAACGTGCGTGACAACACTCACACACGGGACCTCCATTTTACCTCTCATCCGAACGAGGGTGTATTTTTGTGAAAAATGCTTGTGTAACTATTTCCGATTATTTCACATTTCTCTTATTAATTAATTCTAATTCTAGGAGTTCTATCTCTAAATTGCGTTTTCATTCTCAGCATGTTTCAATCGCGTGTCGATTAGTGCTAGGCGTATATCTAACAAAAATTATATTTCTGAGCGATATCTGACGAAGTAAGCATTTTAATCAATGTAGTAGGTCTTCTGCGAGATGCGCTCCTTGGCGTTACAATATTTTTCTACTGTAGTGTTCTCTTGGGGTCTTTAGTAGACGTGATTAGAAACAAAGTCGAAGACCATTACACATTTAATTTAATTAACACTTTAAGGTGCAGTACAACCGTTACATCATAGGGTTAGACTTTTAATGTTCTTATTCTATATTAGTTCTTAACTGCTAACAATAATTATGCAATTATGCTTACTTAATAATTCCAATTACACCTAGCCTAGAGTTCGTTGCACATGTACTTCCTATTGATTGTCTTACTGTACAATTCCGCACTTTGCACTTCCTATAATAAGTCACTCACCTTTTAAAGGCATAAAACTTAATTCAATATAATAACTATAAATTATTAGGATATTCGGCTATTACACCATCACACCTCCACGGGGTGCACTAAAAAAATTTTTTGTTTTTCAAATCAAAAATTTTTCTAAATTGGTAGTACATGTCTCATACTGCTCCTTGCAATTGTGTTACAGTATGTTATATAATTTCGTCCTATTCTTATGGATTTCTACTAACTTATTATCTATCTTAACTATAACATTAGGATTCTTATCTAAAACTACTTCATATGGGCCTACAAATATTGGATCTCTTTTATTAAGAGATGTATTCTTAACCAACAACTTATCTCCTAATTTATAATTGACATGCTTAGTTTTGATATCAAACTTATGCTTTCGTTTACTTTTGGATTGTAATAAATTATATCTCGCTTCATTTCCAGCGACTTGCAATCTATACTTAAGTTCTGCTGGATAATTATGTAAATTATATAGTGGGTCTACTGAGTTTACCATGTTTGACGGTATTTGATTAATTTTCCCAAACACTAATTCGTGCGGGGTATATTTAGTTTCCGTATGCACTGAATTATTGTATGCAAAACACCAATAAGGTATCCAACTGCTCCAATTATTTGAATACTGCGGACATTGGATCCTTGAATATGCTGCTAAATTTTTATGTGAGTTTTCGAGCGCACCGATAGTTTCATGAAGATAAGCTGTAGAATTTAACTGCTTTATATTTAATAATTTGCAAGTTTCCTTAAGAATCTCCGACATGAACTCTGAACATTTATCCGTTAAAATTTCGCGTAGGATGCCGTAGCGTAAAATAAAATTCTCGACAAACGCTCTAGTTACACTTTCAGTCTCTTTATTTGGTAATGGATATGCTTCTACAAATTTACTTAAATCACACTGTAGTGTCAAAATGTACCTGTTTCCATTTGCATCTGGTTGCAATGGTTCAACTAAGTCTAAAAAACTTTTTCGAAAGCTTTGGAAGCTGTGGTTGTAATTATCATCGGCTGTTTGCTAATATTTGAATGTTTATGTCTTTGACATTCGTCACATTTTTTAATAAATGTTTCTACATCCTTTCGCATACTTGACCAAAAATAGTATCGCTTTATGTTATTGTATGTTCTATTGATGCCCGCGTGACCTCCCGTAGGCAATAAATGAAAATCATTAATGATTAATCTTTGCGTTTCTGAGTTTTGAATATTAGTGACTTCCGTAATCACACTAATTCGTATGTCATTTTTTGTTAGTAAATTGCGGCCGGCTTTACAGTTATTTAAAAATGACTTCGATTCTTCGTTTTTTATAATAATAAATACCGGAATTGTAAATTCTCTACGAAGAAATTGCAGGTCTCTCAACGACGCTTTGAAGGCTGACGCTGATCGAGAACCTTGCTTCAAATAAATTATATTTTTACTCCTATCATAAATTGATACATGCATGAAAACAAAATTATTTCCTTTATTGGATTTAATGATTCCGTTAAACTCCTCCTCTGATACAAATCGTAATTCTGTTGCATCCTTCGGATGCTTCAAAAGTTCAACAATGTTGGGGTGATCAGTCCCATCATCCTTTGATGCTTTTGATTCGACTTGAGAGTCGCCTAATTTTCTACTTTGGGCTCTTGTTGTTACATATACTTTTTCGTGAACCGCTTGTTCCATATTCTTTAAATAATCTGAATCTATAATAATTCTAGATAAAGCATCCGCTGTCACGTTTTCTGTACCCCTAATATACGTTATTGTAAAATCATATTCTTCTAATGTTAACCTAAATTTTGTTAATCGACTAGATGGATTACTCATACCAAATAAGTATACTAACGGTCTATGATCCGTTAAAATTTGAAATTTTTGCCAAATAAGTATGGTCTAAATTTTTCACTGCCCATACTATAGCTAATAACTCTTTTCTATTGTACAATAATTTATTTCGGCTTTGGTAAGTGCTCTACTTGCGTAAGCTACTGGCTTGTCGTCGCCATTTGACAAAACTGCTCCTAACGCGTAACCTGATGCGTCCGTGCGTAAGATGAACGTACTATTATCTGAAAAATCTGGGTATTGTAATATTGGTGGGTTTGTTAAAGTTGTTTTTAACAGTTCGAATGCTGCCTGACATTCATTGGTCCATTGTGAAGTGACACCTTTCCTAGACAATTTGTTTAACGGTGCTGTTATTTCAGCGAATTTTGGAATAAATTTTCTATAGTAATTGGCAAATGCTACAAACCTTTTAACGTCGTTAGCGTTTAGTGGTGTTGGATAATTTTGCATGACTGCAATTTTTTCTGGATCTGGTTGTACCCCTTGTGCCGTTATAACGTGCCCTAAATATAAAATTTCTTTCTTTAAAAATTCACACTTTTTTGGATTTAATTTTAAATTGACTTTTCTTAACCTATTGAATACTTTTACTAAATTTGTATTGTGCTTTTCTAAACTATCTCCGAATACAATTAAATCATCCGAATATGTAAAACAATTCTCGTAATTTAATCCTGATAAGGCTACTGTCATCGCTCGTGCAAAAATACTCGGGCTTACTTTTAACCCCATCGGAAACCTAGTCATTTGAAATTGTCCTTTGTCTGTACTAAATGCCGTACACGGTCTGGACTGTTCCTGTAATCCTATCTGATAATAACTTTGATATAAATCTAAACGTGAAAAATATATCGCACCTCCTAACGAATCTAAAATTGATTTGATACTTGGTAGCGTAAATTTGTCATCTTGCAATTTAGTGTTTAATAGTCTATAATCAATAACTACACGCCATTTTTTGTTTCCTAAACTATCCGGTTTTTTCGGTACTATTAGTAGTGGTGAAGACCAAGCACTTTGTGCGGGTTCTATTATCCCGTCATGTAACATTTTATCTACTTGCTTTCCTATATCATTTTTCTGTGAATATGGTAACCTATATGGTTTAACGTACGTTGCTCTAGCATCTGTGTGTAACTGAATATGCTGCTCACTTATGTTTGACACGGTCATTAGGTCATTGTCGACATAAAATACGTCTGCAAACTTAGCACATATCTTATGAATGATTTCGCTATTCAAACCTTCGACGTTAATGTCTTTTAATAATTTATCAATACGTTCAACTGAGAATTTTGACTCTTCAAATTTAACTATCTTGTAATCTGAAAGATGTTCGATGGTAGGTTTAAAATTTCGTAACTTAATTTCGGTGTCGTTCGTATTCAATAACTTTACTGGAATAAAATTTTTAACTGCCTTTACAACTACGTTTGCTAGAAATACACTTTCGCATTGTTCTTGTGATTTTACGACGCATTCCTCCTTGTAATTTACTGTGAAATATTTGATAACTTCGCATCGAGGTGGGATTATTGTATATAAATCTTCGTTTGCTAATAATGGAATTGACGTTGATACATTATTACTAACGAAAGTAAATTTATAATTTTTATAATCGATATTTGATTTGTACTTATTAAAAAAATCTGATCCTATTACTCCATTTACGTCCGATTCGAAATCGTTCATTACAACAAAAGTATGATTAATTGAGATATTCCCTATTTCAATTGGTAGATTTACTGTTCCAATTGCTTTTGTTTTACCCGATACTCCTTGAATAAAAATTTGCTTATCTGTATCAATATTTACCTTAGTTGTTAAACTAGAAATGAAAATAACACTTACTGATGTTCCTGTATCTAAAATTAATTTAATTGTATTGTTATTGTATCCTACTTCTATGAAATTTATACTATTAATATTTAAAATGTTGTGAACATTTCCTAAATTATTCCGGGGGTCTCGAAAAAATATTTTCGGTTCCCTAGTTTGGTCTGGTGTATTTTCTGTGGAGTTTTCTCTGACGAGTTGATGTAAAATTGCGATGGTTTCCCCTATTATAAAACTGATTACCTCTTACAGTTTTACTTACATATGCATTTCCTCGACCTCTAGTGTTCATGAACGTGCATGAATTATTTCCTTGACCTTGATACCTGGTGTGTGAGGTACGTTGACTTCCATTTGTATTATGGTTATGATATTTTACGCGTCTAGTAAATTGACGACCTTTTCCGGTTGCGTAATACATTTGCTGAGGTTTATTTGCAATTTCCTCTTCTTTCGCGGCTATTATGGCGTCTTTTAATTTATCGTAATTTCGAGCTTTTATAATTGTTTTTAAATTTTCGTCCCTTATTCCGTTTGTAAATGCGTTTAATGCAATTTTTTCGATAGCGGCTGTCAAAATTTTTAATGATTGTTCGTTACCCTCTGCTTGAGCTATTGTTAAATTGACCATTAATTCCTCGATCGTTTTACCAAAATTTTCAATTGATTTATTATTTTGTTTGGGGTTATGTAATTCGGCAGACAATCCTGATGCTGATTTTTTAGTTAAAAGATGATGTTTGATATCGTTCACAAGCGCTTCTACATTCTCATACTTACTGTCTAATCGCATTTTAGCATTTTGACTTAACTTAATTTTTATGACAAAATTTACTAACAATCTCTTACCTTCACCATCTAACAAGCTATCATATAGTTCAATTGCGTCGACCATTTGCTTGGTGGTATTTTCTAAACCGTCCATGGCTGGAACACATGGAGGCTGCTAATTATAATTCAAATTTTTCACCCATGTTGTCTTGATTTTTCCTACTTAAAATACTTAACTTCCTACTTTTTAAAACTTCAGTAATATCTCCTATACACTTATCTATTATGGCTATGTGCTGCTTAACTTTATCGATAATTTCAGAACTATCAAATTTTGCGACTTTAATCTTATCTTTCTCTAACCTATACTCCTCGCATAACCTATTCAAATAATCAAATTTCCTATTAGTAACATCTAAATCGTTTCGTCTTTCTTGACCATCTTTATTTAAATTTTTAATAAAAATCTTAAATTCCTCTAAAATTTGCTTTAACTGTTCCGTCATTAATTTTAACTCGTACTTAATTTTTATAGCTTAAAATAAAATAATCCTTACTATACAATCTGCTGGCTTCTACTGACCTCACTCCTAATCTTCTTGTCCAACATTTTCTCGAACATTTTATAAAGTAAGAAAATAACCCACAACGCTAAAATTGTACCTGACATAATGCCTATTACCTCAGAATTTGAATATCCATTTATCGAACCATTATTAATTCCAGTTTGTGCAATAAATACTTCTTCTTTGGAATTGCTGGTGCCCATTTCAAATTTCGGTAATATATTATTATAATTTAATCTGTAGAACTGGTAGTACCGGCAGGACTCGCAGAATTAGCAGGACTGGCAGAATTAGCAGGACTGGCAGAATTAGCAGGACTGGCAGGATCGCCATGTAGTGTTCTCTTGGGGTCTTTAGTAGAGGTGATTAGAAACAAAGTCGAAGACTATTTTACAATTAATTTAATTAACACTTTAAGGTGCAGTACAACTGTTACATCTTAGGGTTAGACTTTTAATGTTCTTATTCTATATTAGTTCTTAACTGCTAACAATAATTATGCAATTAGGCTTACTTAATAATTCCAATTACACCTAGCCTAGAGTTCGTTGCACATGTACTTCCTATTGATTGTCTTACTGTACAATTTCGCACTTTGCACTTCCTATAATAAGTCGCTCACCTTTTAAAGGCATAAAACTTAATTCAATATAATAACTATAAATTATTAGGATATTCGGCTATTACACCATCACAGTACAACAACAAAATAACATTTTAGCGGTTGTGCACTAGTAAGGCATCTATAACGACCTCACCTTGTTTTTGATTGGCGTGTTAGTTTCATGCATTGTAATCATGGCATGTCAGTTGGGTGCTAACGGGGGGTTTTTAATTTCAAAGAAGAATACTTTTTGCGATCCAAAACAGAAATGTCATTATTATTTGGTAACAGAGTAATACTAGTACTTGAACTCTGTAAAAATAACTGGTTTTAATTAAGAAAAATTATAAAAACCGCGATTATTCAATTATAACCTTAAAATAGAATAGTTATAAAAACATTTTATTCTATAAATCGGTTATTCACGACATTAACGTATCATGAGCTATTGAAATCTATTCTCACCGGTAGTATTCTCTATTGCAAACTCGATGACAGTGTCACCATTTTCATTCAATGCTACATATGCATTATCGTCCAAGCAGTGCTTTGCTGTTAACGATGTTCTTAAGTAACTCGTCCGTCTCATCGTTCTTAATTTTAGCAGGAGGTCTTCCTCTTGTAGCATTAGCTTTGCTCTTTTCTTCCACCAATGTCTGCCGAAGTTCTTTTTTCCTATTTTCGTAGCACTTTTTTTAGAGAAGATACACTTCGGAAGACACCATTTGCTGATGTAGCATTGAAATTCACTTCGATATTATTCCAGGTATTGCGTTTTTGTATGATAGAAGTCCGGTCTGTTTTTTTATCTTCTGAAATTTCTGGATATCTATCAGCGATTATTCGTAATAAATGACACTTTTCTGAATATGTAGAATTACATACCCTTGTTTTGGGGAAATTATTTATGGCGAATACAACTTAAGATTGCAATTAATTATAAAATATGATTTTTTTATTTGACAGCTAATAAAAGGAATGTCAAATTATGACAACAAATTGAAATATACAACTACTGATCATCTGCTTCAAGACTTAGCTAAACTGGTGCCTCTAATTTCTACGAAAACATATCAAACATTTTTACGCCAAGCTTTATTACATAAACTCGCTTAACAAAGCCGAATTTAAAATGCTAACTGTGCACATGGCCCTTAAATAATACTATTAGTAATTAGTTTTAGTTTAAAAAATTTTTATTTTGTAACATTTCACAGAGAAAATAATAAACAAACTGAACTATACATTTGAATTGTTTCTATGTTCTAAAATGTAAAACACTTCGTGTAAATTTTCATGAGGAGGGAAGGTTTCCATAATTGAAGCTGCGTTTCCTCGTTGAATGGCGATACCTATCTTTTGAACCAAATACTTTTTCGACCTAGGTTTACCAGTGTGAAATGTTAATATTCCGGCAAGGCTGTTCACAAACTGAATAGCTTCTTCACACCAAGTTCCCATTGTTTCCACTGCGAAAGGAAGGAAGTGCATATTTTGTTCCCAAACTGATGAGTATTTTCTTATTCTCCCAGAAGCAGCTATTTTTGCAGCATATCCTGACTCTAATGATGAATGTGGTAGGTGAGAAGGTGCAAGTGTGTCGGAGCAGGTAGCGTCCCATACTAAACTTTTGCCCTGTGTCCAAGGAATTAAGGTCATTCCATCTACTCGTTTTCCATCATCTCTGAACAATCCGCAAGGCTCAAGACGACACGGGATCTTTGCGGAGGTGAGGGCCCTGGACAAGACGTTATTAAGTTCCTCATGTCTTAAGTACCGTCCTACGCATTTGGCACTGCTTAGTCCATGATATCCTAACGAATCAACTTCTAAGCCGCAGACACAAATATGTGGTTCACAAATTTTTGCATCCGAGTCTAAGAGCCATTACTATTCGAAATGTATTGTTTTCTAATAGTGTGTCAACTGTCTTGGATGGATTGACATTTAGCCACGCATTAGTTTCAGGATTTTGTAAAGCAAGAGTTATGGCCTTATTCGCAGGTGTGGTCGGTTTACTCTTCTCAAAAATGTTTATAGTGATAACATTATCCCATGATCGCTGGAAAGAAGGATCGTTGGGTATCTCAGAATTAGAGGTCAACATCGTCCATTCATTTATTCCTTCTGCATAGAAAGTGTTCTGGGGACCTGTCGGAGTCATCTAGACTTAATTTCAAATTGACAAGCTTGCTGACACTAAAAGAAGAAGAAAAAAAGGCAGGAACACAGATGTCTGCATCTCCGAATTCCAAGTCCTCCCAGTCGCGTTGGCAGAGAAGCCTTTTTAGACAGTTCAGGTGATAGAGTTGAATTTAGTAAAAATTCCAGAGTGTTCTTAATGTTTTCATATGTCAATTTCGGAACTGCAAAACAGCGACTGAGAAGGTAGTAGGCTATTTATATAGTTCAAAGTAATTAGTATTTATTATTTAAATATTTTTCAAAAGTAATTTGCTCAGCACCCTACTATGAATAAATATTCACCTGGATACATTGTCCCAGAATGCTATTTTGTTTCTTTAAACAATTGAAATTCTTATTTATGTATATTTCAAATTCTAGTTACTGGAAATTTGAAGAAAATCCGAATTTATCAATTATTTTTGACAAAAATAACCGACATTCCATAAAACTCCTACCCCTACTGTGTTCTCTATGCTCCTACCTTAGATAAGTTTAATATACATAAGCCACTCATAATGTTTGTTGGAGTATTTATGCGCCATCTGTGCAGATTCCATTACCACTAAGAGTTAAAATCTTGACTAAGGTTTGTACACATGCTAATATCACAGATTATCATAATAATAGTGTAACCGGCTACTGCTACCGCGTTTCTTTAATTTAAAACAAGTAATAACCAGAGTCTTTATTACTCACTGTTCACAAGTCTAATTAACAGTATATGCCTTATTTACAGATGTTTTCGGTCCACTTAACAATGAAGCACTATTACACTAATGAATTTACAAGCACTAATATCTTCTTAAACTAACTTATTTAGGATCGGTCCATTAACAACACTAACACAACTATTTATTTATTATACACTTTGTCTATTTATGTATACTACAAGCTGCATGTACATTAGACACAGCATATAACATTTATGTATACACTTGAACTTCCTAAAAGCTCAACTACTATTACTTTACAACGATATAATTTATATTAGACATTCTAGTATAGACTAACTCTTGTTTATTTTTTTTATTGTGGTAAAAGATTTTATATCCGCTGTGTGGGACTTTTCCTTGCCGGAGCAAGGACATACCCACTAAAAATCCACTTTGGTGTCGGACTCGAGATCCCTAGTCATAGACATTTATAGGGATCCCGTGACTAGCGTACCTGGACTAGGTCCTTCACCGCCGTCGCGAATTGGAAAAAACATAGCGTTACGCGCAGTTTATTCCTTTCGGATGTCTGATAGAATCGCAGCAATTTTCATTGCCGGAGCATCGCACTGGGGTGCTTATGTCGTTGCCATAAGGCTTCTTCATACGCGCCCAGAGCTCGTATGAGCTGGTTTTCGTGATCTTCTACAGATCCGTAAAACCTCTCTGCGTTCGACCGAAGCCATTCCTTGACGGTTTGCAGATTTGCCTCTCTGTGAAGCTGAACGTTTCGGATGAACCAGGGAGCTCCGAAGACTCCCCTTAGGGCCTTGTTCTGGATCACCTGGAGTTTCCGCATGTGCGTTTCCGCTGCGTTACCCTACACCGCTGATGCGTATGCAAACGTCGGTCTGGTTATCGCCTGGTAGAGCCTAAGCTTGTTTGAAGCGTTCAGTCTACTTCGGCGATTGGTCAAGGGGTATAGCTGAGCCATAACACCCTTGGCCTTGTTTGCCGCATACTCGATGTGAGCTTTCCAGGTTAGCTTCAAATCAAAGTTTACCCCTAGATACTTGACGTCTGAACGCCAAGGTATCGGTTCGTCGAACGCTCTGACATCGTCTCCAGGTCGGTGACTTCGCTTCGAGAAGAAAACTGCCGTGCTCTTTTCTGGATTGACCTCGACTCGCCAGAGTCTTAGCCACTCCTCGAGAGCGTCCATCGCCGTTTGCAGTCTCTGCATAATGAGGTGCGGAGCACGGGACCTGGCTAGAATGGCTGTGTCGTCGGCGTATAGTGCCATCCTGGTGTCTGCCGTTTTCGGTAGGTCGCTCACGAAGATGCTAAAGAGTGCCGGCGAGAGGAGAGAGCCTTGGTGTACCCCAGCCCTGATTTTCCGCCTCGTCGACCGCATTCCGTCCAGCCTGTTGCAAAACCATCTATCGTGAAGATAGGATCTTGTCAGTTGGACGAGAGCGCGTGGTAATCCCCTCTCCAGCATCTTGTAGAGTAGGCCGTTATGCCAGACCTTGTCGAGAGCTTTAGACACGTCCAGGAATACTGCGCCGGTTGACTGTCGCCAGTTGAAGCCTTCCACGATGTGCTCCACCACTCGCAGTATATGGTGAACGGTGGAATGCCCACGGAACCCAAACTGTTCGTCCTGGATAACGTCGTGCTCCTGCATCGCCGCCTGGAGTCTCCTTAGAAAAACGACAGCAAGCTAATGGGCCGGTAGTTCTGTGGGAATGTCGAAAATTTGCCTGCCTTCCGGAGCACTACAACGTCCGCCGTCTTCCACGTGGATGGGAAGTGGCGGAGTCTCAACATGGCGTTGATGATTCCGGTTAACACCCGGAGGGCGTTTTCCGGAATCGCTTTCAGAGCCCGGTTGGAGATACCGTCCGGTCCAGGATCCTTTCTGACTCTTAAGGCCTTGATAAGGTCCTTGACTTCTTCAACCGTGGTAGGGTCAAGTTCCTGAGGATCGTCGTCGTCTCTTAGCCTCCGTCGGACGTCGCGGCGAACCCGTTCGATATGCCGAAGGTCTGCGTGAGCATAGTTCAGCTCGAACTGACGTTCCATGCTGTCTGCGAAGACTTCTGCCTTTTCAGAAACTGAATAGGCTAAGCCTGTTTCGCCATGGATAGGAGGCATTGGGGACGTCTTGTTCCTCAGTACTTTCGACATCCTCCACAGAGAGTTGTCGTCGGCTCGGAGTCTGGCTTCCCAGGCATCGTTACGGTGCCGCCGAATTGCTAGTCGCATTTCGACGACCAATCGATTATACCGGAGTCGTTCCGCAGGATCCCAGGTTCTTTGCCACTGACGCCTGCCGCAGTTCTTCTCCCGGATGAGGTCACGGATGTGCAGAGGGAGGATGTCCCTCTTATCCGCTACCGGTCTCATGGAAGTGGCTCTACTGACCGAGGTCACTCCACGAGGCGGTCCACTTGCGCCTCCAGCGCGTCAGCCGTCGGTATGTCGTTAGACATCCCTTCGATCGACCTCGCTAGACGGGCGGCAAATGTCGGCCACGAAACCCTAGGGGTTTCGTTGATGGCCGGGGCTCGCTCCCCTCCGAGATGAAGCAGCACCGGGTTGTGGTCAGAACTGAGGTCGCTGACGGCCCGGATCTCCGTGTTCCGCGTCACTTGATGGAGTATCGCGACGTCTAGTACATCTGGCCTGCCTCTATTGCCGCAGTGAGTGGGTTCTGCTGGTCCTAAGACCTCGACCTCACGTCCGTCAGCAAACTGTCGAAGTATGCGTCCGTTGCGATTTGCTACCCGACTGTTCCAGGACGGATGTTTGGAGTTGAGGTCCCCTACTAAAAGCACATGTTCTCTCGCATCTAACAACGCGTCCAGGTCCTGCGTGCTAAGCGCTTCGCCACCTGGCCGGTTATAAACCGAGATCAGGCGTAGAGGGCCCTCTAGTAATACGCATACTGTAGTCGCTTCAAGTCGTTCTAGGTCTGGCAAGTCCACCACGTAGTGCTCCAGGCTTGCCTTGACGTACGCCGCTGTGCCTCCTCCGACGCCATCTCGATTGTTCCGGAACAGCCTGTAGTTGGGAAGCCTAGGCTCGTCTCGTGCGCTGAGGAACGTTTGTTCACCAGGACAACGTCTAGGTCGTGTCGTAACGCAAACTCCAGCAACTCAAATCGCTTTCCCATCAGCCTTCGCGCGTTCCAGAATGCTATCTGCAGGGTTCCTGGATTTCCGCGACGTCTATCCATTAAAATGGAAGAGTTCGCTGAGAGACTAACTCTTGCATTCATTAGCGGTCTTATATACACTCTGGATTAAAAAGGATGACTCATGCTCCAGTAATTTTTAGAAGAATTCTGGAATCCTTGAAAATAAACAGTGCTTGCGGCGTTTTGTGTGTTTGATGGGTTGCCTACTAGTAGATCGCTACAATAGATTAAGCAGTACAATGCTAATTTTCAAACTGTATTCACCAGCGCAAATGGAAGTGAGAGCTGTAACTAAACCCAAGTGGGTTTATGTCTACACTAAATGGAAAAATTAGAATCTCTGCTTGGTTCAAATCCAGGTTGAAAAAAAAACGCCATTCCTAACCCTAGTGGACGTGAAATTTAGTGACGGAATCTGCTCGCGTTTCAAGGCAGAGATTATGGCCAAGTGTATAGAGCTCGGGATAAAATAAATAAACCTTTCGTATCGCCATCTAGTGTAGAATAGGTTACTTAGTAATTAATTGCACATATAATTAAATGTAATTCTATGCATGGAATGTCACTCCTGTGTAATTATTCTATGATGACACGGGTTACCATTAAGTGATTTCCAATTATAGCATCTATGAAATAATAAAGGTATTGCTACATTGTCTTTTGTCAACCAACTAAATAATTATCATAGCCCGCATTTTTATTATGGAGCCTGTTAGGTTTATTTTTGACGATAGATTCAAATACGTCCTTTCTTTGTGATAATTCGTTTTTCATTCACCATAGCTCCTGTTTCTATTCAAAACACCATCCTGTATTTTTACCTCGTTACAATAGTACGCGTAATCATAACATTTCTAGTCAAATCTATTCATGCTAAAAACGAAAATTTGTTCGATAAAGTTAAATAGTCAATACCTTGTTTTAGGTATCCGTTAATTCGTTAAACATTCCGATAACGTATAATTGCTTTCTCTTGTGTTTCCCATCTAAAGGCTTGTCGAAATAATAGATCCTACTATTATTTGATAGCGTGTTTTCCAGTTTGCTAATCGCGCTTTGATAACGCGAGATGGCACTCGAACTCGTGTTATTTGAACCCATTTTTAAGTCGATTCTACAGCTTGTGCGTTGAAATATTTTCTACATTACTCGTCCTAGTACTTCAAAAGCGATGCACTTTTTTTTGTTCGACAAGTAGGAGGTATCTTACGTGTATTGCTCTTAGCTGGAGGCCAAATGGGTTCTTTATTTATGCAGGCCCAACTGTTCGTTGACGTAGACCAACTGCTTTTGTCTATAGGCTGCTGCTGCAGCTACGGTGGCAGGGCGAATGGATTCTGACTACCATAGCGTTGTTGTGCTGACTCATCCCCGACGGGTTGCAAGATATGCATTCCGGCGCATAAAGGTATGTGACTCGTTATCGTTTATGCACATTGAAGATTATTATTCATCAGCAGTTGATGCTGTGAAACAAGTTCACCATACATGTTTAAAAGCTAGCTTCGCTAATGCTTCTGGTTATATTTCTTTAATTCTTACTACAACCTGGTGTACATTTAATACTTTAATTTAACACACTTGTTATTGAGAAAATCTAAGTATTACTTTTTTTCAATGAGTTTTATTACATGTTAGCTACGAAATGCGCACTTCGTGGATCCATTATAAAATTTCTCCTTTACAATATAACTAAAATTTAATACTTTTCTTTCTCCATGTGAACCAGGAAATTTTAATTTATTCTTATTGTCAATAGATAATCGTGGGCGATGTGTTTTTGTTTTTGTATGTAGGCAAATCCCCCCACTTCCCGCGGTTGGTAGTTAGCCTGGTATTTACTTTACTTCCGGTTACGTCTAAGTTCCTACTACTACTCCTAATAGGTTTTCGAATAATCCTTCAAATTCTGCCCTCACCTCTAGATGCCTAATTTCTTCTGCTTCTCACGCTACGTTCTCTTCTATACCTCACTCGGGGTTATCCTGCTACTATTATCAAAACATACCCTTCTTTACCAAATGTAGCTTCGAACAAACTTTCTTCCGTTTCTAGTTCTACATCCTATACTACTCCCCCTTCTGCTCGTACTACTTATTCATTCTCACTCCAAACTGTGCCTCCACCACCATTACAACCCATACTTCAAATTAGTGACTTCTAGCTAGCGTCTCAAGAGTTTGTTCCTGCTTTCTACTCAAAAAAAATCTGTTGTGTCTGCAAGCACACATGTCGCTGAAGTGACGATAATTTCTAATTTAGTCAGCGAAGGTCCTGTTGAAGTTCATGAACTTGTATCTTTAATGTCTGTTGCTGTCAAAATTCTACATGTTCCTGCTTTCTGAAATGTTTCGACTCAAGAAATTTCTGTCATGCCGGTAATTACAGCCGTAGCTGAAGTGAAGCTAATTTCTAATACGGATAGAGAAGGTCCTGTGGAAGTTAGTGAACCCGCAGATTGTTACGTGCCAATCAAATTGGCCCTTAAACATGTCTTAGGATAATTTTGATGTGCGGAAGTTTTGCGCCACAATTTCAAAAGACTCGGGGCGCGTATTTCCGTTACGTAACAGTGCGTTGCGCCAGATCGCGCGACGCGAGTGGAGTAGGGGAAAAAGTGGGGTTTTTCCTCTGCTCTCTGTAACGGGGCTTTTTGCCTGAACCTTCGAGTGAAGTGGACGTTTTTCGGTAACGTATCGTTATCTTATCTATGTAGTTTTCCTTGCTTGCTTGTCTTTGTTTGTCGCCCCTTATACCATGTTCCCGTCATTCCCTGCATAGGTAGGTGACAATTTGAGCCGTAGGCGAACCGTACTGCACGACCCTGGATGAACGAGCTCATGATTGCCGGAGCGGGTCCGAACGCTTTGGAAGAGCGTTGGGCGTACCATCTTTAATCCCTCCGGGATGGAGCCCTGATGGACCTTAATAGAGGCCTACTTTAGCTCAACCCCGCAGGACGTTCGGATTTCTGATGTAAGTAGTCCATTATCTAATTTGTTCGCTGTATTATCTATTGCCTTATATTTATATAAATTTCCGATTATTGCGCAATATAAATTGTGTATTGGTGACGTCATTGGCAGTTGGGCGCGCAAATCTGTAATAAGGTTAGCGTTACTAACAGCCCATGGAGTCGCTTTTTCATCACGCTTGCGCGATGTATTTATCGACTTTTTAATTGTAAGAATAATCGCTTTTTAAATTGTAAGAAGCTGTGATGCCTGTTGCTGTTGTCGTCAAAGTTCTACCTGATCCTGTTTCGTTATCTACTATTGTTAAGAAATCAGTTCCTATTGTGGCTGAAGTATTGTCTGTTCCTACTCCGTTGTCTATCAGTGATTAAGTCTTACTTGATTCTACTTCTTTATCGGACGTTGCTAAAACTTAACCTACTCTTACTCATTTTTCTCATGCTGACAAAACGCTACTTCTTCTGTTCTTTTAACTAAGGTTGGTGAAATCTTAGCTGAAGTCCTGTTATCTAATGTTGACGAAGGTAAACCTGATTCTGCGTCCTTATTTATTGTGAATGAAGTTCTTCCTGATGCTGTTTGTTCTTGTAAAGTTGATGAAATTCTGTCTGGTACTGCTCCTTTTCTTCATGTTGATAAACTTCATTCGAGTCTTTTATCTAACATTGGTTAAGTTCTGCTTCATACTCTTTGTTCTTGTAACGTTGGTGAACTTTTACCTGATTCTGTTCCTTTATAGAATATGGTTGAAGTGTAATCGGATTTTGCTACTTTTCCTAGGGATGATATTTCTACCGCCAATGCCTTTTTATTTCCTAACTGTGATACTTCTGGTCCTCTATCTAACGTCGTTGAAATTTTATCCACTTCTGTCCATCTAGTTAACGTAACTGAAGTGTGCTCTGCTTGTGTTTCTTTTCGTAAGGTTGATTCTCGTACAGCTAATACTTTTTTCTTTTTTTAGGGTTCACTTCTTACTCGAATTCTAAAAACAAACAATCTTTTTTCATAACGTGTTCTGAGTTTTATAAATTACGACAACCACTAGTATCTCCACCCTCGCCACCACTTTCTCAACCTCGTGCTACAACTCCCACATCCCCTGTTGTTCCTGTGTGGCAGAAAACTGCCCAACAGAGGTAGACATTATTCTATGCTTCTTCCGAACCGGAAGATGTATGTCGGCGAAGTCCTTATGTCCTTGATCTCGTTTCGTTCTCTTTCTAGCTTCGTAAACGCCTTAATCCCAATATCTAGTCTCCCCACCCCAGATTCTTATGCCGACTTTGTTCTTCTTCGAACTTGATTTTTGGATGTTACGATTTCGCTGTATTTCCCTGTTTTGCTAGGTTTTCTTTCGTTTTCTTGTTTTTCTTAACCCGTGTGGGTCCGGGAATGAATAGCCCCATGGTACGACCTGCTTGTTGTAAGAGGCGACTACAGCGGTCCAACACACACACGTACACGCACACGCACACGCACACGCACACGCACACGCACACGCACACGCACACGCACACGCACACGCACACGCACACGCACACACACACACACTTACACACACACACACTTATACACACACTCACGCACATGCACACACCTACTCATACATAACTACACTGGGATTCTGTTTTATTCTCTTTTGTACGATTCTTAGTTTTTTTTGGTTTTGTACTTAGTGCTTGGTGTTATTCTTTTTGGTTTTTTCCTTTTTGTTCTTGTTTCTTTCGTTCCATATTCTTCTGCTTTTTCCTGTTGCTGGTCTTCTTTGCTGTTAGTAGTACACCGTTTCCTTTTACCAGCGTTTTCTTTCTCTTCCTCTCGTTCTCCCTGATTGTCCCATTTGCCTACTTGAGACTTGACCCTTGGGTCCTGTTTTGGTTATTACTGCTCGGTTTCAGTCTCGCTTTCCTTTTAGCTTTTTTTGGTTTCTTTGTGGGAAACCACTCCTGTTCTGGAGATTGATAACCTCACCGTTTTTTCTGAGAAACATTCGTCCGTTGACGACTCTGCGGTGTCGATGCCGTTCCATCTTAGTCCTCGTTGCTTGCTTATTACCCGTTTTCCCTTCCTTCCTCTTTTTTTTTCTCGTTCTCTGTTTTCCTAGTATTCGGTTCACTCCATTGAGTGTCTTGAGTCGCTTTTTCGGGTATTCCGATCGTTACCTCTATTTGTCCTTCGAGCCGGATGAGAGTTCTTTTTTTATTATTTTGGAGTGTTTTCTTTTTTATTTTTTCTGTTTTTTTTGCCGTTTTTGTAACGAATTTCTTTTTAGTTTTTAAACGATTTTTTTTTGTTTGGGTTTTTTTCTCTTTGGTTTTTTTTTGGTCCTGTCCACACCCGCGCTTTTGTTTTCTTACCCCGACTTCTTAATTTTGCTGGGAGGGGGATTTGTTACGTTTATTTTCGACGATAGATTCAACTATGTCCCTTTTTTGTGGTAAATCGTTTTTTATTCATCTAGCTCCTGTTTCTATTCAAAACACCATCCTGTATTTTTACCTCGTTACAATAGTATGCGCAATCATAACATTTCTATCAAATCTATTCATTCTAAAACGAAAATTTATTCGATAAATTAAATAGTCAATACCTTGTTTTAGATATCCGTTAATTTGTTAAACATTCCGAGAACGTATAATTCTTTGTCCATGTGAACCAAGAAAATTTAATTTATTCTTACTGTTAATAGATAATCGTGGGCGATGTGTTTTTTGTTTTTTTTTGGTATGTAGGCGAATCCCCCCACTCCTCGCGGTTAGTAGTTAGCCTGGTGTTTACTTTTATTCTGGCTACGTCTAGGTACGTAGCACGCCCTCTTTGAATGGATGGTCTAAGAATTTCCTTATTGGTTCGAGAAGTTGTAGTTTTCAACCTAGGTGACATCTAAAAGTAAACAGCTCAACAAAGATGGAATTAGAAATTCATAGCTTTAGACTTCGCCTTTCGAATAGGTACAGGAGATTTAGTTAAGCGTGTCGTTACAAGAGTGCCATACCGACTAAAAATCACAAAATCTTACGAAAGCTACATCAGGATAATCGACAGATTAGAAGATATGCTACAGAATATAAATTCAAGCAACTGATGGGTTAAACGAAATTTATATTAAACATATTTATTGAGCTGTTCTGCTTGTAATTATTATGGCAGAAAGTCCTCTATGAGTAAATTATTACCTTTTTTTGGTACAGAACTGCAGTCGACAGAAGCAAACATGAGACCTGGAGGGTCGGGATAAGAAGGTTGTGCTAGTTTTAGAGTACAGGCAGAGCAAAAGTAAACAAATAAGGGTGTGGTTATGAACAAAACGTCGTAGATGTACATTAATTAATTGTGTGTTACGAACAAAAACTGCATTACTGCCAATTACAACTCTTGACGTATTTAGGCATCGTTTTGACTATTATTTACCGCCCTTTGAAAAAAAGCAACATTGGTTTCTGTCACTTAATGTACATTCAACCCGATCGGTTTTTTGATTTGCTAGATATGTTGATGACGCGTTTTAATTCCCATATTTTTAGGGTCCTATGTTTGCTTCTGTGAGCTGTAGTTTGAACTATTTTTTAGTGACAAAAATGTTATACTGACTAAAAATCACAAAATCTTAAAAAGTTACAATGTATTCTGTTTCAGGAGATCAGAAGGATTTAGAAGGTATGCGTTGTTACGCATTATTATTTTTCTGTTTGGCGTCAATTATGACGTTAACGCCAGGCGTAATTTATGACGCCCCCTAATTTGGTAACGATTTATTACCGTACAACAGTTATAGATAATAATTGAAAAAATGCCAAAGGCTTAGCTGGCTCAATAGTTGAAGCAAAGGCATCCTCTACCCGTTTTCAATTAGATCCGTGTGGCGAAGAGTCGGTCTTTTACGTTTAATTCCGATTCTGGCAGCGATTCTGGCAGATGGAAATTGTAATACCTAGAAGTTAACATTTAACACACTTCGATTGAAGATAAATAAATTCGTGTGATGGTATTTTCATATTCAGTCGAGCGGTACTAAAATGATTTCTGCCCCATTTAGAGTTACTACTGAATAATGTTTATCAAGGAAGTTTTAGTGAATTTTGCAGATTTCTGAATTATAGTGTAAAATGTGATTCAGTAGATGTCGACTACAAAAAGTTGTTGTTCCCCAACCGTGAATTAACAGAACTTCTAAGACCACGCTTTGATAAGTTTAAAATAGGAAGGTCATGCCAAGTTATAAGGTTTGCTGTTTCTTCTTTGCTTCGATTTGATGATCTTCCGCATGGACAATTGGGCCTGAATTTTCTTTTTTTAAGTTTTTTAAGGTTACGGTGTGGAAATTGAACTTACTTTGCTCAAATCGTTGCAATATGCGAGTGGCGACAGATGTTATTGGTTGAGTATGAATTATAAAATAAGATTAAAATTGACTGTTTATATAAAAAAGTCTATATTCCATTCCAGTTAAGAAGGTACTGAAGAAAAAGATAGGACTGCATTTTAGCGATTCTCATTGGTGGATGGATGAGCCAAGTGTACACAAGTATAAATATCCCGTATGTATGTGTTGGTTGTTTGAACATTTTTATTATAAGACAGATTGTCAATTGGCATTTTGACATTTGCTATTGCCCTTTCATATTTTCGTTTTTGTTATTTATTGTATTTTGTTATTAGTTTGCCTTTAAAATTTTGCTCGGCCTTATTAATTTGTGTTAATTTTATATTTAGTATCAAAACAGTTCTTGTCAGAGCTATAAAACACCAGTGTTTTCATAATAAGGTAAGCATGTCTCATTAAAGATAAGCATATAATACTAACAATGAATTCTTTTCAGACTTTTATTTAATTATGGATCACCAACCTATTAAAAATCCGAAGGGCAAACATGTTATGAGCGGGCAAAAGCTTATTGCCTATAATATATATTTGAAAAATTCCACAAATGCATCCAAAACGCAATCTGTGAAGCAAACTGCGTTAGAAGTGGGTTTAGGTGTTCGATCAATGTGGAATATTGTAAAAGAAATGAAACTACTGGTACTGCTTCCTCGCCAAAGACTACAAGAGTGCGTACAACAATCTACGACGAACTTGAAGAATTTGAAAGATGTGCGATTCGACGGCATGTTTATGCATTTTACTTTAGAAATGAATTACCAAATTTAGAGAAAGTATTACATGCAATAAACAATGATGACTCTTTACCAAACTTCAGTCGCACATCACTTTATCGGGTAATGATGAAATTGGGTTTTAAATATGGAAAGCGTAGCCGAAAAACAATTTTAATTGAAAAACCTGAAATTGTGTTGTGGCGAAGAAAATATTTAACTGCAATTAAAAAGTATAGAGCTGAAGGCAAAAGAATTTATTATACTGATGAATCGTGGGTGAATGCTGGACACCACTGTAAAAACAGCAAGGCAGGCATTAATCGAAAGTTTATCGACTGGTATACGAGATCCCTCTGGCAAGGGCAAGAGATTCATTGTTGCGCACATGGGTAGTGATATGGGATTTATCAATGGTGCATATTTAAACTTTCAATCTAAAAAAACAGGTAGCGTATTAACACTATAAACAACTTAGGACCCTGAGTTCATAATTATCGTTTTAGTAGATTATCACGAAGACATGAACAGTAAAGCGTTTACAACTTGGTTGAAAGGTGTATTACCTCTTCTTGATAATGATAGTGTAATCGTGCTTGATAATGCTCCTTATCACAGCGTCAAAGCCGATAAGGTTCCAAATCAAAGTTGGCGGAAAGAACAAATTTATAATTGGTTAAACGCAAAACACATTGAAGTTACCAAAGAGCTATTAAAAGTTGAATTATTAGCCTTAGTAAAGCAGCACTCTCTAGCTCACCGGACACCTTATGTTGTTGACGAAATTGTAAAACGCTCTGGCAGAACTGTATTAAGGTTACCCCCATACCACTGCAATCTAAATCCAATTGAGCTGATTTGGGCTCGAGTAAAGCAGCATGTAGCTACCAACAATTCTACTTTTAAAATTAACGACGTGAAGGTGCTTCTGGATGAAGGAATTGCAGCCATAGATAAAGGACATTGGGTTAATTGTATTAGCCATATAATTAAAGAAGAAGAAAGAATGTGGAAATTGGATGGCATTGTCAAAGAACTTGTCGAACAAATTGCAATAAATGTTGGATATGAAAGTACAACAGACGACGAAGATACCTCTGGGGATGATATGGACGTAGATTAAATATAAATTTGTGATATCATTGTTTTGATATTTTGTGATGTGTTTAATTAAAAATAGCTTATATATTGTTCTATATTAATATTTTATTTAAACTTTAACCAAACAGGTAGAAAATAAAGTTCAATAATGCTTGATATGTTTTAAAACCGTGTTTCTTGGATGTATTTATTCAAAAACCTCAATCTTGCAAAAAATATAAATAAAAATCTGTATAAACATCGATGCATTGCTTTAATTTCAATCATTGTTAACAAACTTACAACCTTTCGAAACAATGAAACTGACAGAATTTTATTAAGGCATTCTGTAACTCCAGGTGAATGTTTGTTTCTACCATAATTGTTAAGTAAAGACTAAGGGGCAAATTCATAAAGCACACTTAAGCCACACTCATACTTGAGTAATGTTCTATCTCAATTTTTGGTATTCGGAAAAATAATAAAAGTTGAGATGGAACATTGATTAAGTATGAGTGTAGCTTAAGTGTGCTTTATGAATTTGCCCCTAAGTTTCGTCCGTCTTAAACTTAATGTAGTTCCAAGTCCAATTTTATCTTCTGAAATTTAATACCAAATTACAAATACTCCTTGTTATTATTTAGACAACTATCCTAGGAGAAGGATCGAAACGTCAATAAAATTATTTTCAAAAAGCAATGTGGTCTTATTCCTTAAGAAGAACACTAAATTGCAATTACTGAATGCAATAATACTTAAAAATTAACTAATACAGTCAGCCATTTGCATTGTTATTTTTGAAAAACTATCGTCACAAAATAGTAAATATACAACCGACGCCGGCAACTTTTCAAATACAGCAACTAATAAATTTTTGATCTGTGTAAATCTGACTCAAGCACAAGCGCCATCTACTTTTTCTGGAATGGAGTATAGAGTTACACTATTGTTTAGGTGTGACATTATTACCTAATAATTTTTACAGCTGCTGCGAAATGCATTTTGGCCGTTTTCGTCCTTATAATTTTCAATTTTATAAAATTCATACTTTGCCCATATTTTGCAATACAGCGGCGGTTTAATTTTTCACCCAATTAGTATAATAGATAGTAGATACTGTTGGGGTAAAAGTAATATACGATACAGGCGAGGTCCCAATAGATTTCGAAAAAAATATTATTGTCGCAATCCCAAAAAATTAGAGGTGATAGGTGTGGGAGTTTTAGAACGGTTAGTTTAACTTCTCACGCTTCCAAAATACTAACAATAATAATTAAAAATAGAGTAGAAGCTTTGACTGAGAATTATTTAGGCGAAGACCAATATGATTATCGTAAAGACAAAGGGACTAGAGAACCGATACTAATGATTAGGGTAATTATCGAAAAAAGGTTACAAAAAATAAAACGACACATTTCGCATTTGTAGATTTAGAAAAAGCATTTGATAGGGGTAGTTGGATTGTTATGTTCAGGGTTTTGCGAAAAGTAGGAATCTCTCATAGGGATAGAAAAATTATTTACAGTCTATATAAAAACTAAAGCGTAGTAAATAGATTTGACGAAATAGAAAAGGAAGCTAATATTAGAAATGCTGTTTGACAGGGCTATATACTATCTTATTTGATTTTTAATGTTTATATTGAGGAAGCTTTAAACTTAGTTAGAGAGAGAAAAGAGATAGGTATTAGTGTACAGGGACAGAAAATAGACATGTTGCGTTTTGCAGATGGTATAGCCATTATAGCAGAGTCTAGAAAAGAGTTCGGAGGGTTTTAAATATCTTAGATGACATACTACAGAGTAACTATAGTATGAGAATTAACTCAGGAAAGCCAAGTGAGTTACAGTCTAGTTCTAAACCAAAATTAAAAATAGGTAATACCGAGTTAGAGGAGGTAGACGAATTTTGCTATTTAGGTAGTATAATTACAAAGGACGGACGTAGCAGAAGGGATAAAGTAGCTAGAATAGCTCAAGCTAGAAAAATGTTTTTAAAAAAGAAAGACTTAGTAATAAATATTTATGGTTCCGGATTGGGACCGTGTCATTTTATAAACTAAGGTCGACGTTTCGCCCACTTTTGTAAGGAGCTTCATCAGGACAAAAAAGAAAATGAAATATAAATATAATATAATAATAATAAAATAAAAATGATAAAATATTAATTAGACAAGTGTAAAAAGTATGAAGAGTTACTTCTAAACTAGCAGACTCACCAGCCCATTTAAGCCAAAAGGTGTCTTGTGGCAAAGTAACTGTTACTGTTAGAGTTTAACAGTCACGTCCATTTATATCCACTGGCATAGACTTTGCAGGCCCTTGGATTCTAAAAGAAAGTTCTAGAAGGAAGGCTCCCCACTCCAAATGTTACATGGCTATCTTTATTTGTCTTGCCACTAAAGCAATCCATTTAGAGTTAGTGTCAAGTTTATCGACTGCCGCGTTTTAGGCTGTTTTGGATAGATTTGTGGCGCGCCGCGGATTATGTCGCAATATATACAGCGACTGTGGCACGAATTTTAAAGGCGCCGCTAACCATTTTACTGAAGTAACCAACTCCCTTAAAACTTCCAATCACGCTATTGCCGGACATCTCTCCTTAAATGATATAAAATGGTATTTCAACCCTCCGTGGTCATCACATTTTGGTGGACTTTGGGAGACTGAAGTGAAGTCCGCCAAGCACTATTTAAATCGAATAATGGGTTTTGGTTCTTACTTTCGAGGAGATGGTGACACTATTTGTTAAAATTGAAGCTATTCTAAATAGTCGACCACTAGGTTTAGTTCCTATGGACACGTACGATGACATTGATTTCCTCACTTCTTGGTCGGGTCGTCTCTGAAATCACCGCCTGAAATTAATGTTGAAGACGCATCGACACATCTCTTGAATTATCACCTCTTGCAACAAGCCACTTAAGACTTTTGAAGGCGGTGGTCTCGAGACTATTTACATTCGCTTATGCCAAAGGTTAAATGGGCCAGTTTTCAACCAAATTTACGATTGGATGAGGTAGTTTTGTAAAAGAAAGGTATTATGTACCGCGGTCGTGACCCATTCGACGCGTAACAGAACTATACCCCATTAAAGACGGTGTTGTTAGAATTGCAAAAATTCGTACTGCAATTGGGAGTTACGTACGACCTGTTTGCAAGTTGGTGCCTCTTCCGCCATTAACACAGTGACTCACCTGTTTTACAAGTTTGTTCTTTTTCGTTTTTTTTATATTGTTTAGTAACCTATTTAATTCAAAACTACGTTTTGGGTGGGCGGTATGTTGCGTTCCAATGCAATTAGGTTTGGTTTTAGTTATAGTGAAAAACGCATTATCTGTGATTTGACATTCTTCCGGTGTTATATGATATAATCTAGATACATGCTACGCAAAATACATTACAAAATAATGTAGTTGTACAAGCAATGTTTTCCAGAACTGTCAGAAAAAATAAAAATATTCTTTAAAAAGGTTTAACGTCGTTTTTACCGCGTTGTGTTTGAGTTTTGTGAGTGATACAATTCCACGTACCGGCTGCTATTGGAACAAAAGAAAGTTCGAACGTAGTTGTTGGAGTAAGGCTTTACAACAATTTCTGCTAGATCAGTTAAGGATCACATTCGGCGCAATGACGGGTAAGTTTAATTTGTGCATCATTCACAAGTCGCTACCTATATACAGTTCATCTCATATTAGCTCAGGGTGATAGACCCAAACAACACCTCAGGCTTATAGAATTTAATCTTCGTAATTGTTTCTTTAAGCATAAATTGAAACTAAAATTAAAATAGTTCAGTAATATTAAACAGTAATTATTTAAAACGTTAAACAAGGAGATTTCCACATGTACACATAATATACATTGTTCTGTTTTTTTTATTATTCAATGATGAAATTTTTTAATCAGTTAATATAGGTTTCTTATGTGAGTACACATTTTTATGGTGGTGATCTAGATGTACACGAGTGGTTATGGTAAAATTTAAAAACCGTTAGAGGTTCACCCAAATATTACTATCTGTTTTATTAATATTTGAAACGCAAACTGCTGACTGCTGTTGTATTTTACTAATTTGTTTCTCTTTCAGGCACACTCTGCTCGTAGTCAATCGTTTTTTTAATTAGGTATACTTACCTTATGGTTCCTATAACATCCTTACTGTCATAATCACTAGTGTTTAAACGGGTGTAGTGGGGCCTAACTTTAATTCTTTCAAATCTTAGTTGTATAGTGAACCTCCCTGCTCATGGCTATAACGCTGGAGTAAAGTCCAGAGCCACGGGTAAGAGTGTTTCATAATATAAAAAAATATATACTTATATAAGTCACAAAAACATACGAATTGTAAAGTAACCGACCTGAAAGTTGACCCAAACACCCCTATTAACGGAACATTGGGCTCCATGATCAAACATATAGTGGCAGTGGCTCGACGACTCCTCCGTTGTGTTGTTATAAAGTAACCCAAATTCACACTGAGAAAATGGCGTTCAGGCCGGAAAGTTTGAAATAAAACTACAGCATTTACCTAACTTTACTTTTAATCAAAAGAATAACCAATAAATAGGTGGTTCGTATGATATTATACCCCCGCCGGTGCGGTACACGCGCCACTACAGTCAGTTGGTAGCAATGTTAAATGATTGTAAAAATGACGCGCAAATAAAAGATTGCGTCATAATTATCCAAGATAATAAATAAGATATACTAATTTTAAAGAAAACCCAAAGGGGTACTTACGTAAATTGTAGGGCGACTCCAGCATTACTCCATAATGGCGGGCTCCGTTGATCCTCTTCGGGCGTGGGTATTCGTTGACCCGGTCGAATCCAAATTCAGATTTGTCTTCTTCTTTCTGTAGCGGAACACAGGAATAGGATGAAGGACGATAATTATGTAGAAGGCAGGACACCTACATCTCAAGAAAAAGACACGATAAGACACAAAGGTAACTACATTCGTTCGAGTCTCGATCACCAGTCACGACACGACGGAAATCACCACCCTTCCTCTTGGCACACCGCGTCGGCGCAATCTCGCGCAAAGGCACTGTCTAAAGTGACGGAAATACGCGCACGTCTTTTTAAATCCTTGGCGCAAAATTCTTACAAATTAAAACTAAATTGAAAATGTTTAGTGCCGATTTCGGCACGTAACAATAAAAGTATAGAAAAATGACATTTAAAGCAAACAGAGCCGTAAACCTGGGCGATTAGGGAAAGAGCACGGTAGAAAAACCCCCAAACTGCCCTCACACTTCCAACTGCATTTGGCATATCTCGATAAGGACAGGTGACATAAGTACTCAGATCACCAACACTGAAATAGACGGGATGCCAACTGTTACCCAGACATACCACACATGACAACTGAAGAAACGTTAGTGTAGACCAGCTAGTCTTTTCTGGTAGGTACTGAGATTGGCTAGGCCAATTCTACCCAGCTAAAGTTGAAGAGAGGGAACACCACGACGATGACCTGCACCTTGACTACCAATGTTCCTCCCCGCACGGACATAAAATGTTAGTAATATTCAACAAGACTCAAACACACGCGCCCACATACATACATTAACAGTTTCCAACCCGTGTTATAAAATATTTAACAAAGACTGCCGACTTCCTATTATTTGCAAAAGAGTAGTACGCTACAAGTACATTGACAAGACAACATGAATCGCTGAAATGAACTTATGGTATGATTGCGCATAGTTAAAAAGGCGCTTATTATCGAATAGACTATCTCCAACATAGTCATATATGCAAAGGCGAAGTCACGAGATGGTCGGTCATACCAGAGGTTCAATTTACTTACATCGCAACATTATCACAAACGTCAGATACTAGTCAATTTAATAGGAACATCGGCTAGATAATAGGACAAACACACAACAAAAATATAATTAAGTTTAAACCAAGATGTGAGTGATGCTATTGTAAATGTGGTTAATATGCTGAAATAAAACAATTACACATAATAAAAATGTCAAATGAATCACAAATATCAAACAAATATATCATAGAAATATAATACTGTTCATATTCAAATTTGCTTAATAATTTGATTTAATATGATGTCAGTACTTTTCATTAATTGTCATAAAATCACAGCAATGGTACAATTACTACTCATTTATACATAAAACATGTTCAATAAAATCGTAAATTCACATGAAAATTACGTATTACACATCATAAGTAAAACATCCGGCATCAAATTCTAAGACAAAAGCAACAGGTATCACAGAAATATTTTCTTCAATGGTTAAATAACTAACGGTTTAACAATAATTACCCACATTACATTCAAAACAAAGCTGGAATTACAAGATGTAATCAGATTACTCTAAATAGCAACTACATTATCAACTTATAATACATTACCTTTTAACCGCCAAGGAAGCTTTTTCGACCTTCCATTTTGAAATCTCAAAACAAAAGTCCATTAACCTTGTCGACTAGATCGAACGCACATACCAATAATACAAAAGATGCGTCACTGTACATGAACAATTACAATTAAGTTTAGCGCCACCATGCAGATTGCAGCTTAACTAGTGATGAGCGCCATCTGGCGGAAAAATGCCACTAAATGCGTATTTAGCAGGAATTTCACATGTATTGCGTGGGAATGTATACAGATTAGGTAAATATAAAATGTAATGTCATATGGTAATTCATTGAACACTGCTGTTGAGTACTATACTTGTAATACTACTATACTCGTAAATTTTTGTAGACCCATGGTAGGATCCATTTTTTCAGAAAAGATGTTCCAATTAAATCCATCCACTGGTAATAAACATGCAAAAACTTCTTTGGATTGGAAAATCTATGGCGAATTGCATCCCTGGTTTCACAATTGAAAACTGCACACTTTCTAAACTGTGACATTATAATACTTTTCGCCTGAAATTACTGCTACTGTACCAAAAATAGATACGGAATTGAAACAAACGTCGGTCGGTGTGGTCATTGTCATTTTGTGAGACGCGCAGCTAATTTTGATTGACAGTTACAGATATCTGTAAAATTTTCAATTTTTACTCAGTTTCAATGCGGCTAGTGGCGCCAAAAACTTTATTTTAAAACCGTGTATAGAGTGCCTACCCCCTGACCGAACGTCCCTACACATGCGCCCCTTATAATGTAAATTCCGACGCCACGGAATGCGTTCAGAAACCTGCAAGTGGTTACGGAGCTATTCTAACCAATACCTTCAAATATCGAAATGTACACCATAATATTTGCAATAATTATCAACTAATGAGAATTGACTGAGAACCACTGCGGATCACTACAGAGTATAAATCGAATTTAACAGAAATCTGGTCTGTACTTACCGCACTACACTTTATTTGAAAATCTGTTGCACCATATTCTCGTTAAGTGTAATTTGAATTTGTTCATCATCAGTCCTGGAACTGGTTGGACGCGTACTCTCATTGTTTCCTAGTCTGAACCAACCTACACATTTTGCTGGAGATTTGCACAGTCTGCATCTGTCACTATCTGTGTGCGAAAGTCTGATCTCGGTCTACCTCAACCTATCTTATCCTATCTCTGTTTGTAATATATCCCGTGCTATTCCCCAGAAATGCCTTAGAACGTATCCTGTCCTTCTATTTCTCCTATTTTTTTCGTTTTCCACTGATATCTTTATTGCTCTACTATTTTACAACCTATTTGTTATTAACTTTATCTGTCTATGCTTCCATCCTCATACATCTGAAGCACAACATTCCAGTAGGCTTCTATCTCTTTCTGTCTGCTTTTCCTACTGCCCCTATTTCATAGACGTACTGTGATGTGTTCCACACTATGCTTTGAACAGTTTTCTTCTTGTAGCTATGTTCGTTGTCTTTGAACATAGCTGCTGTTCTTTCTTGTTTGATACAGTTCGGCCACCTTTTATTGTTTTACAGTTATATACTCTATTTCCCCGATATTCAGTGGTATGTGAAGGAAGGTAAGCAGCCTTTGGCTGCCAAGTTCTCCCAGCACTTGAACCTTTGTCGAATTAATAGTTTTTCCAATTTATCCTTTCGCACAATCAACATTAGTTGAAAATATTTCACAACCAACACCTGTAGTTGTTTATA
Organism: Platerodrilus igneus; assembly: GCA_036346225.1. Classification (NCBI taxonomy): domain Eukaryota; kingdom Metazoa; phylum Arthropoda; class Insecta; order Coleoptera; family Lycidae; genus Platerodrilus; species Platerodrilus igneus. Next base: position 2,384,156 of record JARFIW010001670.1, read on the forward strand.
ATAATCAGATTTAAGAGCACTTATGTTTTCGTCATTGGGTTTTAAGTCTTGAAACTGGTTTGACTTGTACCTCAGTTTATTTATGTTCTGAGCTAGCCTACACAGTTTCCTGCAATTCTCACAACAGCCTATATACAGCTCGATTCTCTTCTAGTGCTTTCTAATTATATGCCCTATTTCACCGAGATTCAGTGGTATGTGAAGGGGGTTAAGCAGTCTGTGGCTGCCAAAAATCTTCCAACACTTGCGTTATTTGACTTTCTAGGTAGCAGAAATCCTTAACCTCTTGTAAGCTCTCGTTACATATTTGTATTGTTGTTTCTAATTTATTTTCCCCTCTTTGCATACTACTACTTTAGTTTTATTTTGTTAATTTTCATACCATATCTCTCCGTTAGAACTGTTTCCATTTCATTAAGAGCAGCTTCTAATTCTTCTTTGCTAGATGCTAATACCGCTTTATTATCTACAGATCTAAGCATATCAATCTTTTGTCCCTGCATATTAATTCCAAATGTCTTCCTGCATTTGACAGTATTTATTGCCTCTTCTATGTACAAGTTAAAAGATAATGGGGATAAGGCACGAAACTCATTCCAATCTTTTTGAGCCTTTCGAACATCTTTTATCCATTTTACATTGTCGAATGATTTTTCTAGATCTACAAACCCTATATATATATATATATATATATATATATATATATATATACTCAGTTTTTCTTTTATGGGTTATTGGTCCTGTTTAAAAAAATAATAAAAGGCGTACTCTTTTTATTCCATCTGAATTTTCGAGTATATTTTTACTCTTGGTCACAGATTAAATAGTTGAGATTGTGTAATTACTGGCATGTGTAACAGGAAACATTTCGAACAATTACAAAATTGACAGTTTCTGACAAATGACATATAAATTAAAACATTTGTATATAAACATGCAAACTAAACTCTGTTTAGTTTAGTAAACTAAACAGAGTTTAGTTTGCATGTTTATATACAAATGTATATACATATGTTTATATACAAATGTTTTAATTTATATGTCATTTGTCAGAAACTGTCAATTTTGTAATTGTATATATATATATATATATATATATATATATATATATAATAAAAGACAGGTTATTTGCAGTCCGCTATACGTACTTGTATAGCCATCTATAGGATTTACTATGTAGTTTCGATTCAATTTTTGTACTTCCACGCTTAGTAGTGTTGATGTTTATCACCTGATGGCGGTTTTATTTACTTTTGCCATAGTACAGATATTGTTTCGAAATTATACCAGTATAATAGCTTCGATTACTTCATAGGGTTCTTGGAGACTATTTCACTCTGAGGAGGCTTAATAAAGCCGAAACCGTCGGTCAGTGGATGTTTCCTCCCCTATGAAGTAATAAGCTAATGTTTTGTTAATGGCTATATAACTACCAGCCCGATTTGTATTCGTCAATGGCTCTATTATTTTCATAGAGTTTGTTTACAGATACATCTTATTATATATATATATATATATATATATATATATATATTGCTGTATTATCCCCTTTAGTGGGTCGACCTATTAATTCTGCAATGTCACGTGTCCTTACGTTGAGCGACCTATTTATTTTAATTGCTATAATACTAAATTAAATTATTGAACCACCATTTTAATCTTTCCTACAGCTTGTGATTATTTCCTCCTCCAGCTGTTTCTTAACGTTGCTATCAATTGGAGTTTATCATAAACAACTTTATCGACCAATGACAAAATTCAACAAGTTACCGCCTTTGCGGGTTATCTCTGCCCTACTTAATTTGTGGCTCCTCCTCTGTACTATTTCAATCTTATGACCTCGGCTAGCATATATTTGTAATTATAAAATTCAGTAAGTTTGGATCCCATTTAATGAAACTAATGCTTTATGTACAGTTTTGACGTTATTTACAATACATTTTCAAATTAATTCACCTTTATAAATTTCATTTATCAACAACCATTTAATTTGTACTAAAAACCCAAAGTCACCAAAGAAAACTCATTACCTTTACCAACAAATGTAGAATATTCTAAATCCGTTTTCTTATTATTATTTCAATACGTATTCAACCCTTTGTTGACTTGTTTACAAGCATATAATATTTAGCCAATTTGATATTAACAATAAAATAAAATTCTTGTAGAAAACAGATGCCTTATAACTAACAATCTGACCTGGTTTTATCTTTTTACGACGACGCTTCCATTAAAATTAATCTTCCCCAATTTTCGATTCCATTTAACTTATCACCATTATGGACCAACACCATTAAATTATAATTTTATACTTTAATCATTCTTGCCATAGACTTCAAATTTGTAATTCGTTCACCCTATACTTCAAGATTATGTTCTTCCTTTCGCCTCGACATTTAAATTGTTTTTATTGTAATCTTTCTTAACATCAAGCATTCTGGCCTATTTTCCCTCAGACCTCGAAGCCGTTTTAAACGGTAATTTTCATATATACACTCATTTATTTCACTTTGTACCACTTGTTACGTATTATTCAGTATTACTGGCAATGCACTTGGGCCTTCATTGAGTTCAAAACTCTTTCTTATCGCGGTGCTTGCTAATATAATTTCGAATCCCCACTGCATCCGTGGTGTGGTCTAGAACCTGTCGTTTGCTTCGGACCAATCAAATAATTTCATTTCGAATATTTTCTGATGTAATGCTCTGCGTTCGTTCATAATGCCCACCTGCCTGCAGGTGTCTTCACTTATCAACATGCTGTATTTTGATAGAATAGTCGCCTTTCCATAAACAACTGATGCAATTTTACTTTAAACTTTCATTGTTTACATGCGATTTACGCAATTTTTAATCATTTCTCTTATCAAAATGGTTAGATCTTTATACGCATTATATTAGCTACATGAAACTCTATTTTCACATCCGTATTACTTAATCGTCTGAGACTCTTTTCTTAATGCGTGTCTAATTATTCTTTATCATTTATACGCGTGCTTCCACTGAAAAATATTCTTATTCGCTTTACTTATGTCAACTGAACACTATCTACAGGGTATTTAATCTTTACCATCCGTTTAATACTCGTATTTCTCATTCCTACGCCAACTATGCGTCTTCCTATGTCTTTCCTGCGTCGCCCAAAACTATTTCTACTTTGTACACAGGGTGTTTCCTACTTACTATCTACTTCTATTTCTTACTTATTTCCTAAAATAACTACAATTTTCTGCTGCCTATTCTAATTACTCATTCTCTAATGACCTCCACTATGTCGTGCACCCTTAAACAACCCTTATCACAGCATAATTCCCCCAAATTAAAATATAAAATTTTATATCAATGTCCATTTTGTTGCCCAACGTGAACTTAAACTCACATTGGTATGAAATTATTATATTTTATTTCCATATTGAAATTCAACCTTTTCATTATTAAACTCATATTTACATTTTATTTATCCCATACCTATGTCCTATTATACTATACTATTCCTACCTATGCCTATTCTTATGTTCAAATCCTATTCTATTTCTCTATGTATACCTATTCATAATTTATTTTACATTTCCTTTTATCTATTCATCTGTCCTTGCATGGGCCAATTCAATTTATCTATTTTCAACTTCCCCTTTTCACTCTTAAATCTGGGTCCTTTTAATCTATATTTTTCAATCCTATATTTATTATCTATCCTATATCCTAAAAATCTAACCCTACTTTGAAAAAATTCACACTTCCTTAAATTCAACCTTAAACCTGCTATATCTAATTCTAATATTATTCTCTCTAAATGTACGTAGTGTTCCTCTACACTATTACTAAATATTAATATTTCATCCTTATAGTGAATACTAAATTCCTCATACAGTCCCAAAATATTCTTGATCACATTCTCTAATGCATCCGTGCTCGAGGACAAACCAACCGGGACCACCCTAAATTGGTATAATTTTCCTTCTACCGAAAAACCCGTATATTTCCTTGATTCACGCGCTAATGGAATCAAACACAATGAATTCTTTAAGTCTAATTTGCTATATATTTTCTTATTACCTATTCTTGCTAATATGCTTTCCATCGTTGGTGGACAATTGTATTGCGGCTTCGTTCGCTTATTTATCTCTCTTGCATTCAAACATAACCTAATGCTATTATCATTTTCTTCACGACGACTAATGGATTCACAAAATGTGTACTGGAGTTTTCTATAATGCCTTGACGTAACATTTCCTCAATTTCTTCCTTCACTCTATTCCTATATGCTACTGGAATAGGATATATCTTATTGTTAAACGGTTCCTCATTCATTACTTCTAACTTGTGCACATAACCCTTGGCAATTCTCGACTTTGACCCAATTAATTCTGAATGCTTATTCAATAATACATTCACCCTATTTTTAAATCATCTGGACACTTAATCTCTTCACTTTCATTACCCCCATTATTTATCTCTTCACTAAACTGATTAATATTTACGCAGTCATCTTCTATTACTATATTCCCCTCTTCATACCATTTAATATATTTCCCATTACACTCAATCTCTTTGCATTCCGCATTTATCTTCAACCCCAACTTATCTATCATATTCATCCCAAATATAACATCTATCTTCAGTCCAGGTACCACCATGAACTCATTTTCCCATATTCTATCCCCATTTCACATCTCAGAATTACCATTTCATTTATTACACTAAATCTCTTATTATTTGGTGCCACTAAATTACACCTTGCTATCTCTATCGCTTTATCCCCCAATTTCTCTCGTTTAACAAATTCTTCCGCTACAAGTGATGCCTCTGCTCCAGTATCAATTAATACTTTAACTATTTTATTTTCCACCTTTAAATTAATTATTGGTAATAAGTTTCTCTCAAGTCTTCCTAATTCATTATCCATTTCATATTTAATAAACTCGCGCTGGTGCTCATATCCGTTAATCCGTAGAATTTTCCTTGGTTCGTCCGTACTCAAAAATCCTGATCTCGCGTCGAAGGTCCTGCCTGACTCATTCTTCCTGTATCTGTGCAATTCGTGTTCCTTAATTCCACACTATTAATATTTCTTGCTGGTGTCCGTCGATCATCCTTTTCCTGTCTATTCATTACTCCATTGTTTCCCTCATGATTCGTTCTCTCTATTCGTTGCCTTGGTGTCTGACCATTATCCCTGTTCTGCCTAAAATCATTATTAAAGTTTCCATAGTTCCCCATTAAAATTTCTTCCGCGATCATAATTATACCTGTTCCTTCGATAATTATTCCTAGTCTCATCATTCCTTATGAAATTCGTGCGTCGATCCCTAAAATTATTTTCCTTTCATCATCATTTTCCAAATCATCATATCTCTGCAAATAATCAATAAACGTGTCTCTATCCACTATGTTTTGCGTCGTTATGTATCGCTTTACTTCCGCATTAAAATGACTTGCTAAATACTTTATAATAATTTTATCTTCTAAAGGAGGATCCAATTGCTTCGCTACAGTAAATTTCTCAATCGCATATGATTCTCGCGTTATCCCTTTCGCCAAATCGTATCTTCCCATAATCAAATCATTTCGAATTCGATTTTGCTGGTTGTCATTCCAGAATTGACGTAGAAATTTGCTTTCAAACTGTTCAAACGTTTCTATTTCATCCTCAACTAGATTGTACCATTGTTTAGCATTCCTTTTAATATTGCCCTGATTAAATTTAATTTGAATAATTCATCTGTGTATCCCTGTATCAACATTTTAAAATTTTTCAGAAATATCTTAGGGTTTACTTTTCCGTCCCCGTAAAATTTCGTAAATTGTTCCATTGAAAGATTCGTTTGCATTAGCTTAATTGGTTCCCTATTAAAGTTTATTGGATTGCTTTTAAATTATTTATCTCTTGATTTATTGATCTGAATTCCGTTTCGCAATTTTCTTCAATTTTATTTAACTTAATATTTAAATTCGTAATTTTATTGTTGGACTCACTTTCGAACTCTTCTCGTTTCGTTTTGATTAAAGAAATATGATCCCATAAACCGTCTATCTCCTCAGAAACTCTACCAACTCTCTCATTCAATTGTGCTTTCATCTCCGCGATATTATGGTTTGCTTCTTTCAGTCCATCACTAAGATTCTTAATTTTACCCTCCAATTTCTCATTGTTTTCATCCATTTTTATTTTAACTGCATTTATGGCTTGCTCACTCCTATCCATCTTTTCATTCAATGCCATTAAGATATCCAACATCTTATTTTCTTGTGAAGTTCGCCTCTTCACTGGAACTGGTTTCCTGAATTATAACGCTCTCCTGGGATCCTATCTCTACTCCTTGTTGTCTCAAAGCCTCCCGTGTTTCCCGTATTTTCTTGTCCATTATTATTAAATTTATATGCTAAACTTTTAAATACTAAAATTTATCTAACTTTAAATTACTGTACAAATTTCACTATTGTTAATTGAAGCTTTTCAAATCCCCGGTTTAGTTTAATTAATTTATATAAAATCTTACAATCGTACTTTAAAATTTATTTTAATTTAATTCGCCTCTTAATTTCAGTTTATTGTGGTTTAATTTACGAGCCCTCTTAATTTCAGTTTATTGTGGTTCAATTTACGAGCCCTCTTAATTTCAGTTTATTGTGGTTTAATTTACGAGCCCCTTCGTTGGGTCGACATATTAATTGCTGTATTACTCCTTTTAGTGGGTCGACCTATTATTTCTGTAATATCACGTGTCCTTACGTTGAGCGACCTATTTATTTTAATTGCTATAATACTAAATTAAATTATTGAACCACCATTTTAATCTTTCCTACAGCTTGTGATTATTTCCTCCTCCAGCTGTTTCTTAACGTTGCTATCAATTGGAGTTTATCATAAACAACTTTATCGACCAATGACAAAATTCAACAAGTTACCGCCTTTGCGGGTTATCTCTGCCCTACTTAATTTGTGGCTCCTCCTCTGTACTATTTCAATCTTATGACCTCGGCTAGCATATATTTGTAATTATAAAAATTCAGTAAGTTTGGATCCCATTTAATGAAACTAATGCTTTATGTACAGTTTTGACGTTATTTACAATACATTTTCAAATTAATTCACCTTTATAAATTTCATTTATCAACAACCATTTAATTTGTACTAAAACCCAAAGTCACCAAAGAAAACTCATTACCTTTACCAACAAATGTAGAATATTCTAAATCCGTTTTCTTATTATTATTTCAATACGTATTCAACCCTTTGTTGACTTGTTTACAAGCATATAATATTTAGCCAATTTGATATTAAAATAAAATAAAATTCTTGTAGAAAAACAGATGCCTTATAACTAACAATCTGACCTGGTTTTATCTTTTACGACGACGCTTCCATTAAAATTAATCTTCCCAATTTTCGATTCCATTTAACTTATCACCATTATGGACCAACACCATTAAATTATAATTTTATACTTTAATCATTCTTGCCATAGACTTCAAATTTGTAATTCGTTCACCCCTATACTTCAAGATTATGTTCTTCCTTTCGCCTCGACATTTAAATTGTTTTTATTGTAATCTTTCTTAACATCAAGCATTCTGGCCTATTTTCCCTCAGACCTCGAAGCCGTTTTAAACGGTAATTTTCATATATACACTCATTTATTTCACTTTGTACCACTTGTTACGTATTATTCAGTATTACTGGCAATGCACTTGGGCCTTCATTGAGTTCAAAACTCTCTTTCTTATCGCGGTGCTTGCTAATATAATTTCGAATCCCCACTGCATCCGTGGTGTGGTCTAGAACCTGTCGTTTGCTTCGGACCAATCAAATAATTTCATTTCGAATATTTTCTGATGTAATGCTCTGCGTTCGTTCATAATGCCCACCTGCCTGCAGGTGTCTTCACTTATCAACATGCTGTATTTTGATAGAATAGTCGCCTTTCCATAAACAACTGATGCAATTTTACTTTAAACTTTCATTGTTTACATGCGATTTACGCAATTTTTAATCATTTCTCTTATCAAAATGGTTAGATCTTTATACGCATTATATTAGCTACATGAAACTCTATTTTCACTTCCGTATTACTTAATCGTCTGAGACTCTTTTCTTAATGCGTGTCTAATTATTCTTTATCATTTATACGCGTGCTTCCACTGAAAAATATTCTTATTCGCTTTACTTATGTCAACTGAACACTATCTACAGGGTATTTAATCTTTACCATCCGTTTAATACTCGTATTTCTCATTCCTACGCCAACTATGCGTCTTCCTATGTCTTTCCTGCGTCGCCCAAAACTATTTCTACTTTGTACACAGGGTGTTTCCTACTTACTATCTACTTCTATTTCTTACTTATTTCCTAAAATAACTACAATTTTCTGCTGCCTATTCTAATTACTCATTCTCTAATGACCTCCACTATGTCGTGCACCCTTAAACAACCCTTATCACAGCATAATTCCCCCAAATTAAAATATAAAATTTTATATCAATGTCCATTTTTGTTGCCCAACGTGAACTTAAACTCACATTGGTATGAAATTATTATATTTTTATTTCCATATTGAAATTCAACCTTTTCATTATTAAACTCATATTTACATTTTATTTATCCCATACCTATGTCCTATTATACTATACTATTCCTACCTATGCCTATTCTTATGTTCAAATCCTATTCTATTTTCTATGTATACCTATTCATAATTTATTTTACATTTCCTTTTATCTATTCATCTGTCCTTGCATGGGCCAATTCAATTTATCTATTTTCAACTTCCCCCTTTTTCACTCTTAAATCTGGGTCCTTTTAATCTATATTTTTCAATCCTATATTTATTATCTATCCTATATCCTAAAAATCTAACCCTACTTTGAAAAAATTCACACTTCCTTAAATTCAACCTTAAACCTGCTATATCTAATTCTAATATTATTCTCTCTAAATGTACGTAGTGTTCCTCTACACTATTACTAAATATTAATATTTCATCCTTATAGTGAATACTAAATTCCTCATACAGTCCCAAAATATTCTTGATCACATTCTCTAATGCATCCGTGCTCGAGGACAAACCAACCGGGACCACCCTAAATTGGTATAATTTTCCTTCTACCGAAAAACCCGTATATTTCCTTGATTCACGCGCTAATGGAATCAAACACAATGAATTCTTTAAGTCTAATTTGCTATATTTTCTTATTACCTATTCTTGCTAATATGCTTTCCATCGTTGGTGGACAATTGTATTGCGGCTTCGTTCGCTTATTTATCTCTCTTGCATCCAAACATAACCTAATGCTATTATCATTTTCTTCACGACGACTAATGGATTCACAAAATGTGTACTGGAGTTTTCTATAATGCCTTACGTAACATTTCCTCAATTTCTTCCTTCACTCTATTCCTATATGCTACTGGAATAGGATATATCTTATTGTTAAACGGTTCCTCATTCATTACTTCTAACTTGTGCACATAACCCTTGGCAATTCTCGACTTTGACCCAATTAATTCTGAATGCTTATTCAATAATACATTCACCCATATTTTTAAATCATCTGGACACTTAATCTCTTCACTTTCATTACCCCCATTATTTATCTCTTCACTAAACTGATTAATATTTACACAGTCATCTTCTATTACTATATTCCCCTCTTCATACCATTTAATATATTTCCCATTACACTCAATCTCTTTGCATTCCGCATTTATCTTCAACCCCAACTTATCTATCATATTCATCCCAAATATAACATCTATCTTCAGTCCAGGTACCACCATGAACTCATTTTCCCATATTCTATCCCCCATTTCACATCTCAGAATTACCATTTCATTTATTACACTAAATCTCTTATTATTTGGTGCCACTAAATTACACCTTGCTATCTCTATCGCTTTATCCCCCAATTTCTCTCGTTTAACAAATTCTTCCGCTACAAGTGATGCCTCTGCTCCAGTATCAATTAATACTTTAACTATTTTATTTTCCACCTTTAAATTAATTATTGGTAATAAGTTTCTCCAAGTCTTCCTAATTCATTATCCATTTCATATTTAATAAACTCGCGCTGGTGCTCATATCCGTTAATCCGTAGAATTTTCCTTGGTTCGTCCGTACTCAAAAATCCTGATCTCGCGTCGAAGGTCCTGCCTGACTCATTCTTCCTGTATCTGTGCAATTCGTGTTCCTTAATTCCACACTATTAATATTTCTTGCTGGTGTCCGTAGATCATCCTTTTCCTGTCTATTCATTACTCCATTGTTTCCCTCATGATTCGTTCTCTCTATTCGTTGCCTTGGTGTCTGACCATTATCCCTGTTCTGCCTAAAATCATTATTAAAGTTTCCATAGTTCCCCCCATTAAAATTTCTTCCGCGATCATAATTATACCTGTTCCTTCGATAATTATTCCTAGTCTCATCATTCCTTATGAAATTCGTGCGTCGATCCCTAAAATTATTTTCCTTTCATCATCATTTTCCAAATCATCATATCTCTGCAAATAATCAATAAACGTGTCTCTATCCACTATGTTTTGCGTCGTTATGTATCGCTTTACTTCCGCATTAAAATGACTTGCTAAATACTTTATAATAATTTTATCTTCTAAAGGAGGATCCAATTGCTTCGCTACAGTAAATTTCTCAATCGCATATGATTCTCGCGTTATCCCTTTCGCCAAATCGTATCTTCCCATAATCAAATCATTTCGAATTCGATTTTGCTGGTTGTCATTCCAGAATTGACGTAGAAATTTGCTTTCAAACTGTTCAAACGTTTCTATTTCATCCTCAACTAGATTGTACCATTGTTTAGCATTCCTTTTAATATTGCCCTGATTAAATTTAATTTGAATAATTCATCTGTGTATCCCTGTATCAACATTTTAAAATTTTTCAGAAATATCTTAGGGTTTACTTTTCCGTCCCCGTAAAATTTCGTAAATTGTTCCATTGAAAGATTCGTTTGCATTAACTTAATTGGTTCCCTATTAAAGTTTATTGGATTCTTTTAAATTATTTATCTCTTGATTTATTGATCTGAATTCCGTTTCGCAATTTTCTTCAATTTTATTTAACTTAATATTTAAATTCGTAATTTTATTGTTGGACTCACTTTCGAACTCTTCTCGTTTCGTTTTGATTAAAGAAATATGATCCCATAAACCGTCTATCTCCTCAGAAACTCTACCAACTCTCTCATTCAATTGTGCTTTCATCTCCGCGATATTATGGTTTGCTTCTTTCAGTCCATCACTAAGATTCTTAATTTTACCCTCCAATTTCTCATTGTTTTCATCCATTTTTATTTTAACTGCATTTATGGCTTGTTCACTCCTATCCATCTTTTCATTCAATGCCATTAAGATATCCAACATCTTATTTTCTTGTGAAGTTCGCCTCTTTCACTGGAACTGGTTTCCTGAATTATAACGCTCTCCTGGGATCCTATCTCTACTCCTTGTTGTCTCAAAGCCTCCCGTGTTTCCCGTATTTTCTTGTCCATTATTATTAAATTTATATGCTAAACTTTTAAATACTAAAATTTATCTAACTTTAAATTACTGTACAAATTTCACTATTGTTAATTGAAGCTTTTCAAATCCCCGGTTTAGTTTAATTAATTTATATAAAATCTTACAATCGTACTTTTAAAATTTATTTTAATTTAATTCGCCCTCTTAATTTCAGTTTATTGTGGTTTAATTTACGAGCCCTCTTAATTTCAGTTTATTGTGGTTCAATTTACGAGCCTCTTAATTTCAGTTTATTGTGGTTTAATTTACGAGCCCTTCGTTGGGTCGACATATTAATTGCTGTATTACTCCTTTAGTGGGTCGACCTATTATTTCTGTAATATCACGTGTCCTTACGTTGAGCGACCTATTTATTTTAATTGCTATAATACTAAATTAAATTATTGAACCACCATTTTAATCTTTCCTACAGCTTGTGATTATTTCCTCCTCCAGCTGTTTCTTAACGTTGCTATCAACTGGAGTTTATCATAAACAACTTTATCGACCAATGACAAAATTCAACAAGTTACCGCCTTTGCGGGTTATCTCTGCCCTACTTAATTTGTGGCTCCTCCTCTGTACTATTTCAATCTTATGACCTCGGCTAGCATATATTTGTAATTATAAAAATTCAGTAAGTTTGGATCCCATTTAATGAAACTAATGCTTTATGTACAGTTTTGACGTTATTTACAATACATTTTCAAATTAATTCACCTTTATAAATTTCATTTATCAACAACCATTTAATTTGTACTAAAACCCAAAGTCACCAAAGAAAACTCATTACCTTTACCAACAAATGTAGAATATTCTAAATCCGTTTTCTTATTATTATTTCAATACGTATTCAACCCTTTGTTGACTTGTTTACAAGCATATAATATTTAGCCAATTTGATATTAAAATAAAATAAAATTCTTGTAGAAAACAGATGCCTTATAACTAACAATCTGACCTGGTTTTATCTTTTACGACGACGCTTCCATTAAAATTAATCTTCCCAATTTTCGATTCCATTTAACTTATCACCATTATGGACCAACACCATTAAATTATAATTTTATACTTTAATCATTCTTGCCATAGACTTCAAATTTGTAATTCGTTCACCCTATACTTCAAGATTATGTTCTTCCTTTCGCCTCGACATTTAAATTGTTTTATTGTAATCTTTCTTAACATCAAGCATTCTGGCCTATTTTCCTCAGACCTCGAAGCCGTTTTAAACGGTAATTTTCATATATACACTCATTTATTTCACTTTGTACCACTTGTTACGTATTATTCAGTATTACTGGCAATGCACTTGGGCCTTCATTGAGTTCAAAACTCTTTCTTATCGCGGTGCTTGCTAATATAATTTCGAATCCCCACTGCATCCGTGGTGTGGTCTAGAACCTGTCGTTTGCTTCGGACCAATCAAATAATTTCATTTCGAATATTTTCTGATGTAATGCTCTGCGTTCGTTCATAATGCCCACCTGCCTGCAGGTGTCTTCACTTATCAACATGCTGTATTTTGATAGAATAGTCGCCTTTCCATAAACAACTGATGCAATTTTACTTTAAACTTTCATTGTTTACATGCGATTTACGCAATTTTTAATCATTTCTCTTATCAAAATGGTTAGATCTTTATACGCATTATATTAGCTACATGAAACTCTATTTTCACTTCCGTATTACTTAATCGTCTGAGACTCTTTTCTTAATGCGTGTCTAATTATTCTTTATCATTTATACGCGTGCTTCCACTGAAAAATATTCTTATTCGCTTTACTTATGTCAACTGAACACTATCTACAGGGTATTTAATCTTTACCATCCGTTTAATACTCGTATTTCTCATTCCTACGCCAACTATGCGTCTTCCTATGTCTTTCCTGCGTCGCCCAAAACTATTTCTACTTTGTACACAGGGTGTTTCCTACTTACTATCTACTTCTATTTCTTACTTATTTCCTAAAATAACTACAATTTTCTGCTGCCTATTCTAATTACTCATTCTCTAATGACCTCCACTATGTCGTGCACCCTTAAACAACCCTTATCACAGCATAATATATATATATATATAGCTGTGTTAATTCCGCCCCATGGTTGGGCAGCCCTAAATTGCTGTATTAAACTCGTCCCACGAATTGGGCGCACATTAAATTGCTGTGATATACTTGTTAGCCCCACGATTGGGTCGATATAAAATGCCGTGTTATAACCCTTATATCACTCAAGCACTTGTGAAAATGTTAATTTATAATTTTTCTTTTGCCTCGACTAGCTGATTCAATTAAATAAAGCAATTACACAATACACAGTATAATGATTCAATATTTACAACTTTTTCCCTTTTTAAATATCTTCTCCCTTTTTGAATTATTTACATCTATTAGATTTTTAGAAAATGAAGCCAGCAAAACGAGATTTTGCTACATTTAGAGACCTGTTGAAACGTTTCAAGATCTATAACTTTTCATAAATTTATACTAGAAACCCCAATTTGTCGGCTCTTACACTTTTAAATTATTATTGAGATTAAAACAGTTTTTAGAAATAAATCATATCAAAAATATATCTAACCTGAGGAAATTCAATAGGTGCTCTGCATTCCTAAGAATTGAAGTCAACATCCAACCAAAATTTAGTATCCAAATTGTTATTCCAATGAAAGGTTTTTCATTTCCGTAATAGAATATTTACCATTTTCAGAGATTATTAAATTGTTTGAACAGACAGCATTTTTCAGAGTTTCGTATCCAAAATTGTATTTAAGATCGTAATGGATCGTTATTAAAAGTTTTAACAAGAATCGTAACGTTATTTCGATTGTGATTTAGAATGTAGTTCTTCAGAACGTATTTAATCAGATCGTAATTATTCAGAATGTAATTTTGAGAGCCCTGTTTTATTTATTATTAGAAATGATATAATTTCACTAAATTTTATCTACTTACATCTTTTAGAAGTACGGCTCTCTTTGCACAATTATACACTCTTTATAATAATTTTCACTTAACTTTTCACGTAAATATTTATCACTTTCAAGTATAGTGACTGCCCAGTTTCAAAATATACTAACTCAATATTCAATTGAAATGATATTTATAGGATCGGCCCCCTTTAGTTTTTCATTCGTTGACTCCACGTGCTGGGCGAGACCAAGAGTATTATCGCTTGTTATTTTGAGAATTTTACCAGTTGTCTAGTTCAATAGCATGACGCGATGCTCACTTTGTCACGTAAATTCTTATTATACCTTGCATTTACTTCAGAAATCCCAGGAATCTTCATTCAATCGATCACGTAGTATTATTGTTGTTGGCCTTATTCTAATCTAAATTGAATAAATTTGGTGTTTGTTTATTTCCTAATAAATTGGATTTTTGTACAAATGTGATGCTTTAAATCACGTACGCTTTTCAAATAAGAGTTATAAACCACTTCATCCTAATGAGATCCAGTGAGATCGAAACTAGTTGATGAATGGTTATTCCCTTTATGAAACAAACAAATTCTTTCATTTATGGCTATGCAAACTACTAGCTTGTTTTGTATAATTAAAAACTTTCTTTCGATTTTTCGTAAAGTTAGTGTTTATTTATACATCGTATATACTGTTTTATATATATATATATATATATATATATATATATGTTGGGCCGTCATGATACTGTGAGGTTAAGGCTCTATTTACTCAAGTCCTTTCGTTGGGAAGCCATATTACTGCGTGGTTTACGCTGGAACTCCTGGAATCTCGCCCCACAAATTGGGATGCTATAATAAATGCTGTGTAATTACGCTCAAATCTTGCCTCGGCTGCTCCTGAATCGTCCTCTTAATTCGATTCTTCCTATATATTACATACAGCTACCTGTTACATCTAAAAAAAACTTCTTCTCGTTGTCACCATAGAAACCTAAATAGAAATTCATATCAATCATGCATTCAAAAATAACTCAATTAACCAAAATATCACACTTTATTTGTCTGAAATACAAATTACATTTTTTTTTCAAATTGAAAATACCATCGCTTAATATACATTCATGTGTTCACTAAATTTTATGACAATCATTTTGCATATTGATAACCTTTTTAACACATAACTTTTTATTAAAGTAAGAGAGCACTCTTCATCCCTTACGTTACCCTTCGTCTTAGCATGAGCTCACCTTAAAACTTTATAGATGTGTATATAAACTCTCTGCACGACCAAATATCAAAAAGCCCCCTATACCTTTTTACAACTTTTGGTTATCTGCAAACTAATGAATAATGCTCAAAAATCAATTTCGTTTTAACAGTCTATAAATGTCTGTTCAAATAAAAATCAAATCAAATAATAATAAAACACATCAAAACACCACAAACACTATGAAAATATTCATCATGAAATGTCTTATTCTATCTCCTACCTTGTAGTTGTCTTCGTACTGCGGTCCACCAACTAGCCCCTTTTAGATGTTGCTGTCTGGTAGGTCATCCATCTATCTATTAATTTCATGATCGAATTCCCATGTGTACCATACATGCCTCTACTCCAAGAACTCTTCTTTTATAAATTCCAAAAAGAATATCCAATCTCCAAATTTCGTTCTTTTCATTGCAAATAAATTGTACTGCCCAAACATCGCTTTTATCCTCATCCAAGCAATTTTCAAATTCCACTACTTCTCGTGTTTCCAAACAAAAATCTTTGTACTTACATCTCAACTTCACTATTTAATAATAACGCTTTATCAGCTTTTACATAAACTTTATTTAATTAGACTGCACTAATTCACTTGGAAGTAAATTAACTGTATCACAGATGGAATAAAAGAGAGCGAGACCCTTCTCTGTTAATGATTATATAATGCAAACTGCCCCCCAACCCCCTGTTTATAAAATAGCAAGTATACTTGTTTAGCCGATACTTTATTTTCCCGAAAATCACCAACGACCGTCGATTTCTCGTAGTTTTTAATAACACAACACAACAATACGTGTTAATCCACTTAAAACCGTCAACTGTCGTTTCAAATTCTCCGGATTAGCATCTACTCCTCGCTTGATACACGCCTTTAACTTCAAGCAAACATCATTTAGCTTCCTTGTACATATCGCTTTATCGCACACATATGCCTTTACCACCTGAATTTTTAGCCCTTCAATCATCTCGCTTTGCTCCATTTCCCACCTTTTTGATTTTTGATTTTGATTTCCTTCTTTTGGATATACTTTATGTTTCTCGCTTGTACTCATAGTCTTTTATTCAATCCTGGTCTTTTCATTGCTTTTTCCGACTCTATATCTAAGATTATAAATCAATATTTTAACTAACGTATACTGTGTTGACATGAATTCTGTGTGGTTTTGTTTACGTCTTTAGCTGCTTTAATTCCAACGGCTGTTCTTTACAATAAGCTATTAAGTTTGTTTGTAGCAACTCTACTAAGAAATATATCTCTCCCTTGTTATTTGAAACGTGTTGGTTTTTATGTTTGAAACCTAGAAATCGTTATTTTTAACATGCTCAACGCTTTTAAAACTGTTCCATAATACTTCATTATCAATTCAATATGCTATAATTTTACCCAAAATTATCATTTCTTATTCTCTTTATTTACATACATGCTATAATACATAGTCCCTAACTAAATCTAATTAAGATAAATTATTCCTACATTAATCACGCGTTAAACTAAATCGATATTCCCCTATTATCCACTATTTAAGATAGAAAATAATTGTTGAAAATCTTTTAACTAAATAAATTTATTTTACTGTACCTAATCGCCCTCAACCCTATGAGTTTTCTTATGTCCTTATGTATTCTATTGAGCCTTTTAATTACACGGTAATATACATGTGCGTTCCCCCTTCTCTATTGTTTTCTTCATTATCACCCTCAGAGCTAAAATAGCCTCCCGTGTTTCCCTGTTTCGCCTAAATCCAAATTGGTCTTCTCTCAGTATTTCTTCAGCTCGTTTTTCCATTCGCCTTTGTACAATTCTAGTTAATATTTTTGAAACGTGTGCTGTCAAACTTATTGTTCAAAAATTTTCACATCTATTCGCGCCTCTTTTTTTTTGTATAGGTAGTATGATGTTACGTTTGAAATCTTTGGGTATCTCGCCTGTCTCAACATGGCTTACAAGTCGGAAGAGATGTTCCGTTACTGCTTGTCCAGCGGCTTTTAGAATTTCTGCTTCCACCTTATCTGTACCCGGCGCCTTACCATTTTTCAGACCCTTTAATGCTAATTCAAACTCATCTCTAAGTATAGGATATCCCAAGTCATCATTTTCAATGTTTTATTCCGGTTTTAATGCCGTTAGTTCCTCTCCTGAATACAAATTCCCTATATATTCCTGCCATCTAGATATTTTCTCTACATTTTACATAATGACGTTTCCTCCCGCGTCCCATATCTTTTTGCTATATGGTTTTATATCCCTAAAATTCATTCTAATTAATTTGTATGCTTCGTCTGTCTTTCCTATTTCCATCTTAGTTTGTACCTCTTTAAACTTTTCATCAGTCCATTGCTCTTTAGCTTTCCTGCATTTGCGAAGAATTTCCTATTTGATGGCTTTGTATCTCTGTTTTCCTGTTTCGTTTGATCTATTTTTGTATTTTCGTCTTTCTTCTATTAAATTCAGGATATCCTTTGTTATCGATGGTTTCTTATTCTCTTTTTGTGTATACCACAGAATATCTCTGGCCGCCATGTCTAAGCTGCATTTAATGTTATTTCATTCTATTTCTATATTAGAAATTTTCTCGATATCTTTCAGCAATTCATTTGATCTTGTTTCAAATCTTTCGTGGATATCTTTATCTTTTAGCTTCTCAAAGTCAAAGTGCCTTTTTCCGTTCCTCTTTTTCAGATTTTTAAATTTAAGTGCGGCCTTCATAATTACGATGTTGTGGTTAGAGTCTATATCTGCTTACGTGTAGCTTCTACAGTCTTTTACTTGATTCCTAAACCGTTGTCTCACAATAATGTAATGTATTTATTTGATATCTTCCTATATCTCCTGGCATCTTCCACGTGTATCGTCTTCTAGCATGATGTTGAAATAATGTATTTGTAGTGGTTAAGTTGTTCTTGTCGCAAAATTCTACTAACCTTGCTACGAATTTCTTATTGAACATTATTACACCAGCCCTGCACTGGGTGCCAGTGAAACGAATAATGTTTTTTGAAGCACCTGCCCTACGTTTATAGAAAGCCAGTCAAGCGAATCTTTCCTACATACATTACATGTGATTTTCCAATGCTCCACCCGAAGGTACTACATTGGCCAGGAAGCGAGTTTTTTTTACCTGGAAAATTTTGAATTTTGCCGAATCCTTGCTGTTCCAAGCAAGGTAGGGATCTTTAACGTGCGTGACAACACTCACACACGGGACCTCCATTTTACCTCTCATCCGAACGAGGGTGTATTTTTGCGAAAAATGCTCGCCTTACATTTTTCAAGCGGACCGTGTCGGGATTCGAACCCGGGACCTTGGGCGTAGTAGTCACACACATACCACTACGCCACGGAGCCGCCTCTTTCCTACATACAACTGGTCTCACGTTATGAGCAAGTGTAACGAAGTCTTCCGACATAACTAGGGGTCTATTCCTCGGGTAGAGCTATGAGAAATGGGGGGGTAAGTCGAATTCTGATTATATACTGAATCTAATCTAAAACAAATAGGGCGCCACCATGTCCTGACTTAATTAGGGTAATTGCGTAGTATAATTCTAGGGGCGGACGTGGAAACCCAAAGAAAAAATATCGCCTTCGATGACAGGGACCCGTCTTAACTGAATAAGACGCTGCTCCTGAAAGAAATGGTAATAATTAATTTAATAGAAGGGTGGAACACTATTTGTGTGCCACAAATATACCTAAAGAAACATCAAAATAAATAACTCCTATATAAGTTGTCATTAAAATTCTACTCATATGGATGTTAGTTTCTTGTAGTTAGTTTTGACCATCTTTGATCAAAATAAGAAAGCTTTAATTTTGAACTACTAATTTACTCAAAAGATTCTCTTTTAAAACAAAATTCAATACTACAAGGTTTCATAAATAATTAAATGAGGTCAAATATTTTAAATAAAGTTTCATCAAAATAATTTCTCAGCAAACATTTTAAAAGTTAGTGTTTACATGTTACAAAGAAAAGCCGACTCTGGCAGATCTGTCGAGAGGGTTACAAAAATAAAGCATATTAAATCACTTTTTCTTAATCTTAATTAATTGTTTCAGTTTAGTTCTCATAAAGAAAGATTGTAAAAATATTCTTATAAGTTCAACTTATGCGAGCATTATTCAAAGCATATGTTATTTGAACACAGGTGTCAGCATTAAACTGCAAGCAAACAAGTGACGTAACAAGACATCTGTCGTTGTTACCAACAGAACAAAATGAACCACGTGTATGGTTTCTCAAACCATTATAAATGCTGAATTATAATTTTAACACTGAAAAATTCAGTCCAACAAACAATCTAAATTTTATATTATTCGTGCTTGTATGCACTACACAAAAACAACGTGATTCTAATTTAGAACACGAGCAAAATTCCTAAAGCTATCTACGAACCAGAACTATATTAATTGGATGTTAACAAGTGTTGCAAAATCAAACATAATCGCCAAACTTCCATCAGGTTTGTGGTAATATGCTCTTCTACCAATTATTCAATTACTAAATTACCAAAGCCGCTTCTTACGAAACGCAATACAAAGTCGTTCTCCATCAGTATTTGGAATTGTGGTTACTATAGTTGGTTTTATGGTGGTGGAATACGCGCGCTATTTAAAGATGGATCTCTAATCGTCGAAATGTAACCGCAAGTTCGCGGCCTGCCTCCAATTGTACATCATTGTTTAACAAGCTTGCAGGACCGACTCCTCTATCACCTCGCACGAGCGACGGCGTAACCCCCAGCAGAGGCCTTCAAGCAACTCGCGCCTGCGAAACGTTTAATACATAGAAAACAATATGTAGATACGACCTTAGCGTATTACTAAACTCGTTGCTTGTACTTTACTAATAATTTGAATAAAAGCGCTTTATGATTTTGCCTTTTATGATTGGATTTAGTAACTGCGAAATAAACTTGTTACAACCTATTTCCCTAGTCATTTCTTTTGCCTAAACCAAATAAACCTACTATCGCTCCTTCTTTACCCTCACCTACCACTGTATTAATACCTCCCGTAATTATTAGATTTTCATGTTTTTTTACGTATATTAGTATGTCTTCGATATCTTTATAGATCGCCTCTTCCTCTTCCTCACTGTAGCTAGAGGTGGACAGGTACATTTGTATTATTACTGTATTTATCAATTTAGATACAAATCTAACCATGAGTACTCTTTCGTTCTTTTGTAAGTAGTTTTCTACACGTCGTTCTATCTTTTTTCGCATAACTATCCCCACCCCGACTTTCCTTCCTCTGAGCCTGTATGAATTACTCTGAAGTCTCCACTCCAAAAATTCCCCGCTTCTGGCCAGCGTACTTTGCTAATTCCTACTATGTCTAGTGCTAACCTATCCATTTCGAGTTTCAGGTTCTCTAGCTTACCTACTTGTTTCATACTTCTGACATTCCACGCTCCGACTCGCAGAATGTTTACGGATCTTTTTTTATACTTTCGGATCTCAGCCTCCGAAGTAGTCCCCTCCCGGAGATCCGAATGGAGGACTATTTTACCTCCGGAATTTTTAACCCTAGAGGATGCCATCATGTTTGCTAACAATTTGTGTACGCAGTGTACTTGGGAGGTAATGTGGTGGTTTCCCGTTGCCTTCCACATCGCAGTAGTGTATCTTAGACTGCCATACCGACTCCTATGGTCTCTGCCACTCTAAGTACCGAAAAAGCTGCTGCCCTCTTTCGGGGACCTGTCTTAGTCTGGTTCCTCTCTAACGACCCTACTAATTTGGTTGGACCTGTAGTTTGGCGTTTTAGATCACTGGAACGCGCAAGCCATTCTACCTGTTCTAGTATTTTAGAACTTCGTCAACGTGCAAGTCTGTTCAGAATAGTTTAATTTGTTATAATTGTAAATTTATAATTAACTTCTGTATTCACTAATATTGTGCTACCAATTAATTGTAGGTAATTAAATAAATTTCAATTTAAAAAATGCTTTTAGATTTTAGCAAATGACATCTAATGGTTAATTTTCAGTGCATATTATTAGGTTTTTAAAGCATACTCTCAACAATAGTAGTAGAAATAGGTGGACTTGAAATAAATTAATAAAAGTGACAAGCAGGTGCATTACACAATTTTCTGGTGTTCGAAGATGAATATTCATATATTGTAAATGTAATTAATATGTATATAATTTGTTTCTTTTATAAACAATAAGTTCTTGGACAATTATATAAAACAATCACCATCGATTTAGTATGGTTATTTGTTTTGCAAAACTTACTCGAAATCCGTGATTACAACAAAAATATTGTAATTTGCAAAACCAGAAAAGTAAAATAAATTACAAAGTATATGTCTTTAATGTACCTTTAATCATTCTCCATTTTTAAAATGGTCATGCTCCCTCATGCTATAATAAACAGATAATATCGATACCACGAACAATAATGATCAAATAAACCTTGTATAAAATCGCAATAGCTAAATTGATATTTAAAAGCATAAAATAGAGGAGGCAGGGATAAGAGGAAGTGTGCGAAAGTAAATTCATCAGTAATTAAGTTGTCGCTCGATGTACAAAGAATAGTCTACTTAAACCAACCATTGCGGTAATAAAACTAAAGTATTTACTTTCTTTTGTGACAAATCCGGTCATTTTCTTGAAAGACGACGTATAACCGGTGCGTTGGAATTTTAAGTAATATATGCTTACAAAATATTTAATTAATAGTATCGAATCGAAGACCTACTTTTTATTTTGTAATGCTGTTTTAAATTTGTTATCGAAGAAAGTGTTTGTTCTCAGGTTCTTCGACCAAAGCAAGAGTGTTATGTTAATTGTTGACAAACATATCCATAAGTAAGTACAATAAATTTTGGTTATGTATTATGTAAAAAACGAAATTGCATATTAAGTTATTAGAAAAACAATTAATAAATGTTCATGTGATTTAAAAAATTCTTACTATTCATTGTGTTAAAGGCGATGTGGCTTTTGAATTCATATTGTTAAAGTACGCATTCTTTTCTTAGACAACGTACAAGCAATCATCGAACATCCTTAAAAGGAATATCGTTAATCGCCGAAAGCTCCGTGATAGAATAGTTATTGTCGAATTATAATTAAATTTTTTTTTGAAGGCTAATTTAAACAAACCATTTTTATAAGTACAAGGAAATAAGTCATAGTTTCCTTATTTTCATTTGAATATATTTGAACACTATATTTGTACTATTGATAGCCCAGTCTTGACTGGCAAGTTTCACCATGTAGAAAGTAGCAAAGTTGAACGATATTAGCAAACGCAGGTACTGTTACAATATAAACCTGCAAAGAGATTCACTCTCACTTACTTGCACTTTTTATTTATTTGGCCTTGTTTGAGGTAGCTTGTTTGTTTGTTTAAGAAAGTATCAATAACAATAATTTTTCGGTTGAAATTACTACGCTCTGTGATTATGGGTTATTAGTATTAGTTTATACACAGAGCACATTGTTTTAATAGACAGCCGTGTTTGTAGAAATTGGTAAATAATTTTGTACTAGAGCAAATGGGTTGTGATGATATTTTTAATAATTCTTTTATATAACTGAACTTTTACAAACTTTGTGTTTGTTCTAAAAAATGATAAAATTTGCAAATAAATGCTTGTATGTACTTCTTAAGCTAAAAAGACATGAAAGCGTTTGTGTAGAGGGTGTTTTATGTAATGTGGTCTATCTCCTTATTTGAAATCTACAGAGTATATAAAAAAAATTTTAATACAGAAAATATTTGGGATAAAAACAATTTTATATTGTATGTATTTGGTATATACAGAAAGCTGCTATCAACTTTAAAATTTCAATCGAATACCATCTATGATTTGAAAATTTTGGTTTTATACTAGAATTAATCGAATTTTTATAGAATATGTATATAGGGTCGCGCCAACTGCTAAATGCGCCGTCGTGAAAGTAGCAGCTACAGCGCCTTTTCGATAGCATGTGGTCCTCAGAATATTTACCAGGTAATTCACAGAAAATTCAGTGGATTACACAGCTAAAAGTCCCGTACCGGTAAAATACTGAAAACCTCGACTGTACGAACAAAAATGTTGTTGTTGTGTCGACTAATCCAGTGGGACGGACCTGTGTGAAGTTGGCAGCCAAAACTTAGCAGCCATTTTACCGACACCACCTGAATGTTCATGGGCGTAGGTGTTGTATAAAAAACTTAATACCATAATCAATTATTAAACCTCATCATCATTGGGTCTTCAGTCCTGAAACTGGTTAGACGCGTACCATCATTGTTCCCTATTCTGAACTAACCTACAGATTTCCCTGAAAATTGCAGTATGCATCTATCACTATCTGATCAAGGTCTACATCCACCTCTTTTTTCCTATCTCTGCTTGTCATATATCCCATACTATTCCCCAAAAATGCATTAGAACGTATTCTGCCCTTCTATTTCTCATATCTTTTTCCCAAAGATATCCTTGTTCCCTTACTGTTTCTATAACCTATTTGTTATTACCTTTGTCTGTCCATTCTCAAACATCTGAAGCACGGCATTTCAAAGGCCGCTACTGTTCTTCTGTCTGCTTTTCAGACTGCTCGTATTTCGTAGGCATACTGTCTGTGCTGTGCTCCACGCATACGCTTTCAACAACTTTTTGTTCTATGTTTGTTGTCTTTCATCATAGGCGCCGTTCTTTCTTGTTAGATGCAGTTCGGTCACCTTCTATTGTTTGACAATTATATACCCTATTTCTCCGACATTCAGTGGTTGCGAAGGAGGGTAAGCAGCCTGTGGCTGCCAAGTTCCCCCAGCACTTGAACATTTACTGATTTAATATTTTTTTCAATATATCTTTTCGCATAGTCAACATTAGTTGCAGATATTTCACAACAAACAACTAGTTGTTTATAATAATCATCAGATTTATCTGCGCTTATTTTTTCGTCATTGGGTTTCCCGTCTCAAAACTGGTTGGACATGTACCTGCACTTATTTCTTTTCTAAACTAACTTACATTTTTCCCTGCAATACAGCTCGGTTCCCCTTATATTGTTTTCTAATATTATGCCCTATTTCACTGAGATTTATTGAAAGGGGTTAAGCAACCTGTGGCTGCCAAGATCCCCCAACACTTAGACATTTCCCGAAATAATAGTTTTCCAGTAAATGCTTTCACGCAATTACCATTATTCGAGAATATTGCCCCTCCAATGCTTGTAGATGCTTGTAATAAATATCATGTTTAAGTGCAGTTACTTTCTTCGTCATTAATTTATCCATCTTGGGACTGGTTGGATGCGTACCTCCATTGATTTCTTTTCTGAGCTAGCCTACACATTTCCCTGAAACTCCTACAGCCTACATCTTTCACTATCTGTGTGCAGTAGTCTAACCTAGGTCTACCTCTTCTTCTCTTTATTCCTATCTCTGCTTCTAGTATATTCCGCACTATTCCCTCATGCCGTAGTATGTGGCCTATCATCCTATCTCTCCTATTTTTTTTACCGTTTTCCACATATTTTAATATAAATTAAAAATAATAATGCAAAACTTTAACTTTTACAAAAAGATTCAATAGTTCATAACCCTATCCATTCAAATTATATTTTGAGCGCTTTCATGGACTACAGTAAATCACACAAATCTAAATCCTATCCTAATTATAAATGTTAAATGAACAAAGACAGCAGTTCACACAATAGCTTTGCTCTTTTCCAATGCTGTCTTGCGAGGTTACTATTATGAAACGCGTAATATTTTCCGTTTCCTCCAAGGGATCATTTTGATATCTTGATTTTCAGATCAACCTATTATGATGTATTTCGCACCGGAAAAAATGGAGTGCCAACTTTAAATTTTGCAAGGAGTTGAGGAATAATAACAGTTACTTACTGCAAAACGCGCAATCTCTTCGGCCCCGTCCAAGGATACTTTTTGGTACCTTGATTGTTCAGACTTACTATACCTCATTTCATACCGAAAGAAATGGAGTGCCAACTTGAAATTTTGCAAGGGGTTGAGGAATAATAGCAGTACGCGCAATCTCTTCGGTGCTGTCCAAGGGTACTTTTTGATACCTTGATTGTTCAAACCTACTATACCTTATTTCATACCGAAAAAAATTGAATGCCAACTTGAAATATTGCAAGGGCTTGAGGAATAATAGCAGTTACCGTAAAACGCGCAATCTCTTCGACCCCGTCCAAGGGTGCTTTTTGATACCTTGATTATTTAGATCTACTATACCTTATTTCATACCGAAAAAATTGAATGCCAACTTGAAATTTTGCAAGGAGTTGAGGAATAATAGCAGTACTTACTGTAAAACTCTTTGGTAAATAAGTTCAACTACTGCAAACTTCCAGTTCTTTAGGGAGATGACTTTATATTGAAGAAACTTGAAAAATTTTGATTTGTAGATGTTCTTATAAGCAATCTCGTTTCCCATTGGTTCTAAAAGTGTAATTTCCTTCTTATCAAAGTCCGTTATAAGTATAACCAATAGGTAATGACTATTATTTTCAATAGGAAATACAACATTTGCTTTGTTAAAATGAATTCCGTTAATAAATGCAGTTGTTAAAACTTCGTCACAAAAATAATTAATTTTTTTGTTACGGAAATAATTTGATATTCATCGTTAGAATTCAAAATATGGAAACAGTGGTCAATTACAAAACTGCTAACTGATTGGCTATCATCCAATGTAAGGAAGTCATCAATTTTCTAATGGTTACCTTAAGTTTTCCAGTTCAGTTAAAATGTAGTTAGTTAAATTTTCTAGTAGTTTCTTCTGCGATTATAAAACCAATAAAATGCTCTTCAATGTAATTATGTCACAAATCTTAATATCATTGACATTTGTTCAGTTTGAGCAATGTTTCGAGTTTGGTTCCGATATAGGAATTACGTTAAAGACACTGTTTCGTTCTGCTTTTAACTCGATGCACGCGGGTTTTAAGGACATTGTTACGGACTCACTTTAGTGATACAGGTGCTTTACTTATTATAACTTTTGTTGCTTGCTTTGGCTGGTGATATTTAGACTGTGACAGACTACCGGTATACAAAAGTAGTGGTTGAAGTTCCTCGCTGCTTTTGTATGGTTATGCAACTAATATACATAGTTCCTTCGCGTGATAAGGTCCGCTGCTAACCCCAGTGAAATCCGTCAGTATGATTAGGGTAAGTGGTGATAAGTTCCATCAACACCTCACAGTTTAGGGTGCAGTGCTTCGTTAGGGCCAGACATCGTGGATCCCACACTGCAATGGCAAGGAAGCGGTACTGAAGGATCTTGTGTAAGTTGCACTATATCCTATTTGTTCTTACTGTAAATATCTACCCGTTGTTTTTGCAATATTCCTTGTCGTTCTGATACCTTTTCCATAGACTTGCCCGCTATTTAATAACAAAAAAAAAGAACAATCAACCATACTGAATGACTCAGAACAATTGTGCTTATCTACTTATTTATGTCTTTGCTAAAAATTTTACTAAATTACTTAGATTAATTTTATCTTACCTATTTATTTTTTTGTTACATTTTACTTGAATTATGTTTAATTGGTGTGTGACGAAACGTTTCTGCTACTCCCCAATATGGCCTCACTTTGTACTCAGAATTTTTCTGTACTGCTATTACTGTTGTTATATTATATAGTTTATCTAAACAGTTTCTTTTATTTTTATTCTATAACGTACTGAACAATTTATACTTGATCCATAGGCTATAGTTTTTCTCTGTTTTAGGTTTGCAGGACTAATTTGTTTTTCTTTCAGGTTTACTATGCTAATTTCTCTATTGCAGGTACTGGTACTAACTCCTGACAACCGCGTCTCTTATAGGTTGGTCTGCTTTCTACAACCCCCCACTCTCCGATTGAGCCCGTTCACTGTTTTTTTCTCTTGGATTTTCTTTTGTTACGCACGGCTACGAGCCAACGTGACATAACTTTGACGCACAACGTGGCGTCTACTAGAAATACGTAACATAAAATTTTGGCGCCCAACGTGGAGCCCGACTCGATAAACGTGGCTACCCGATAAACGAGGGGTCTCGATTTTTTTTTCTATCTTGCTCGATGGTTTTTTTTTCTGCCCGATTTCTTTTATTTGTTCTTGATTTTTCTTAATTTTTTTTTGACCTTGATGGTTTTTGACATTGATTTTTTTGTTTGGTGTAGCGGCTCGAATTACTTTTTTTCTCCCTTCTCGTCTGAACTGGATTTTGTTTAGTATTCAGTTATTTCGTTAATTTGGTTTCTCTGGCGAACCAACCTAATAAGTCGTTTTTGTGTCTTGAAATATTTGGTGTTGTTTGTCGATCCTGTAATAATGGGTGACTTGTGGAGATTAAAAGTTGATCGGTTACATGAGGCTGAACTCAAATATGAAGTCGGTTTGCGTGGGTTCGATGCAAAGATACCTGTATCCGAACTTCGTAAGTCCTTGAGGAATATCTTAAAAATGGAATCTTCCGAAGCGCTAAGTCCACTTAAATCTGGTGTCGATTTCCAGGCGGATAATAAAACCGTGACTGAGGGTTTAACTGAGTTAACTACGAAGGTCAAAGACTTTAATGGGGATATTTCAACTGCCGACGGCAAACGTATTATTAGCCTTGCTATGCATCTTAAAGGGAGAATCCAACGGATGAATGCTACTTCTGACGCTGAAACCGTAATACAGCGAAAGTTATTGCTATGTGTTAGCAATTTCCGCAGTGATTGCGATAGATTATACCGTCGCTTTAAACGTTCTTCAACTTCCCCTAAGGTACCACTTGTCTCTACGGCTACTATTAATCCGACTACTACTGATACTGAGGATGATCTTACTTCTGCTGAATCTTCGGATGAATTACCTATATCTATATCTATTTCTAAATCAATTGCTACGTCTGGTTATGGACAGCTGGTGTCTAAATGGGACTTAAAATTTTCGGAGGATGACTGTATGTCGTTAAATGCATTTCTATTACGCGTGGACGAATTATGCTCGGCACGCAACGTTTCTGCTTCTCAACTATTTTCTTTGGCATCAGATTTACTTTCAGGAAAAGCTTTAATTTTATTCAGAGCGCATAGAAAATCCTTAACTAATTGGCAGGATGTTATTCGGCTATTAAGGGAAGAATTCCAACCCGTTAATTATAACGAAAAACTTTTGGAGGAAATAAAGCAACGTACTATGGGTCCCTCAGAGTCTATTGGTGTATATTTAGCTACGATGGAAAATTTATTTGCTCGTCTAACAATCTCTCTCTCTGAACTACAGAAACTCGACATTATTTTACCAAATCTTACACCTTTCTACCAAACCAACTTAGCTTTGCTGGATCTGAATACCGTTGCCGAACTTTTGCGTGTGGGTCGCAGATTGGAACAGCGCAAAATCCAAGCAGATAATTTCAAGTCTCCTCCTGCTCTGAACTTTTCTCAACTCCTAGAGCCCGACTTAGCTTAGACAGGTCCTGTGGTCCGCAGCAAACTTACGTCCGCTTATGTCCCTCCCCGTTCTGATGTCACTACTTCGAAAACACTTGCACCTGGTGCAAGTGATGCTCCTAAAAATATTTCTACTTCTCCCGTTACTTGTTGGAACTGTGGCCAACGAGGACACAAGTATCCTTCCTGTACTAAACCGCAAATACTTCATTGCTATGGTTGTGGTAAACCTAATGTTACCCGTGCCAATTGCACGAGGTGTAACAAGAATTTAAACTACCGATCGAGTCGATAAGCCGAGAAACCGACCCGATTCCTTCTACAGTTGTCTCGGTACCTATTATCTCCTCAGAACATCCTTTCTCTGGTCTTGATGACCGATCTAAATATGTTCTGGATTTTATTTTAGCTAGTTCTCGTGAGGACGACAGACCTTATCTTACTGTGACCATTTTCGACATCGAATTTAAGGGTTTACTTGATTCTGGCGCTTCTCGCACTATTATTGGTGGTCCTGGTTGGGATATTCTCTATTCTCTTTCTTTGCCTTTGTCCCAAACGGAGATCCACAGCTGTACGGTGGCCAATGGTCAATCTTGTGACATTCTCGGGTCACTTACTTTACCCATGTCAGTCGAAAATAAAACTATTCTTCTTGACGTCCTAGTCGTTCCTTCTATTTCTCAGTCTCTGATCTTAGGCATTGACTTCTGGAAATCCATGGGTGTTGTCCCGGATTTTCGAACGGGTCAATGGACTTTCTGTTCTTCTTCTACTGTCTCGATCAGTCAGATCAATGCTCTTTCCGATCTATCGAACACACAACAATCCGAATTGTCTCGTATAGTCCAACAGATGTTTCCTAACGATGATACTTTACCTTTGGGCTGTACTAATCTCATTGAACATCAGATCCGTACGACATCCAGTCCTATCAAGCAAAGATATTATCCCATGTCCCCTACGGTACTTCGACATGTCAATCAAGCTCTGGATGAGATGCTAGAAAGTGGTGTTGTAGAACCATCTAATAGCGCTTGGTCTAGCCCTATTGTTATGGTGCCTAAGAAAGATGGCACATATCGTTTCTGCATCGATTTTAGAAAGGTCAATGAGGTTACAGAAAAAGATGCCTATCCCCTGCCTTACATTTCTACGATTCTAGACCGTCTGAGAGACGCAAAATTCTTAACTAGTTTAGACATTCGCTCTGCTTATTGGCAAATACCTCTTTCTTCTAATTCTAAAGCGATTACTGCATTTACGGTGCCTGGTAGAGGTTTATACCAGTTTACTAAAATGCCATTTGGTCTTCATAATTCTCCAGCGACATTTCAGCGACTTATAGTTCGTGTGCTTGGTGCTGATCTCGAACCTTTCTGTTTCGCATACTTAGATGATGTGATCATCGCTACTCCGACTTTCGAACAACATTTGGTGGTACTACAGAAAGTGCTTTTCGTTTAAATTCTGCAGGTTTGACTTTTCACAGAGATAAATGCATTATATGCCGACCGGAACTCCGTTATCTGGGATACGTAGTAAATCGCCATGGACTCCATGTCGACCCAGAAAAAGTTTCGGCCATTCTTAATCTTCCTCCTCCTACTACTGTAACTGAAGTACGACGCATAGTTGGTATGTGCTCGTGGTATCGTCGCTTTATCCCAAATTTTCTGCTCTTACTGCTCCGATTACTGCTTTGACTAAGAAAAATTTTAAATTTCATTGGTCTTCAGAATGTCAGCAGGCGTTTAAGCTGCTGAAAGAACACTTGGTAACAGCTCCAGTGATGAGTTGTCCTGATTTTTCTTTACCATTTACTATACAGACTGATGCCTCTAATTTTGGTCTGGGTGCTGTGCTGACGCAACAACAGGGTGATGACGAAAAGTTATTAGCTACATTAGCTGTTCTCTTAAAAGGCGGAACGCAACTATAGCGCCACCGAAAAAGAATGTCTTGGTGTTATATGGGCAATAGAGAAATTTCGTCCCTATATCGAGGTTTCTCACTTTACTGTGATCACGGATCACCACTCGCTTATCTGGCTGAATAATCTACAAAGCCCCAACGGTCGTTTAGCTCGTTGGTCTGTACGACTGCAACAACATAACTTCACCATCGTACATCGGAAAGGTAAAGATAACATCGTTCCCGATGCCTTATCTCGCTCAGTACCTAAAATTGACTTAATTGATGACTTTCCTAAATCTTCTATTACTCTGCCAATTTTGGATCCTTGGTATCTTAAGCTACGGACTCGTGTTAATTCCAATCCTAAACTATACAGTAACTGGCATGTGGAAAACGAATTACTATACAAACATGTAAAATCTAAACAGTCTTTGCTCCAACATTCTCAAGACGATTGGAAGTTAGTAGTTCCCAGTGAACAACGGAATAGGGTTCTATACGAGAATCACGATCTACCTACTTCAGGTCACCCGGGTGTCCACAAAACTGTCTCTAAAATTTCCATGCGTTACTATTGGCCTAAACTTAGAGCCGCTGTTGCTCGATACGTCCGTCGTTGTAAAATTTGCTCTGCACACAAAGTCGAACAAAAGAAACCTCCTGGCTTTATGTCTCCTCGTGCTACTGCCACTCGTCTTTGGCAAGTCCTATGTACTGATATTGTCGGACCTCTTCCTAGATCCTCTAAAGGTAATTCCTTCATTTTAGTTGTGGCCGATTGTTTTACGAAATATGCTTGTTTCTTTCCTCTACGTGCATCTACGGCCGCTGCTGTTGCTCGAACCATTGAGGAAAATATTTTCCTGGTGTATGGTACTCCTCAGTATCTAATTGCCGACAATGGTGTACAATTTCCTAGCAATATTTTCACTAAACTCTGTAATTCTTATCGAACAAAAATTCTGTTTAATGCTCGCTATCATCCTCAGGCGAATCCGGCCGAACGTATTAATAGAGTCCTGAAAACTCTGATTTCTTTTTACGTTTCTGATAATCAACGTCGGTGGGACGTTAATTTAGCAAAAATCGGTTGTGCTATTCGTACGCTCAAACATGAGATTATTGGTTACTCCCCGTATTTTGCTCTATATGGTCGTGAACATGCTCTCTACGGCGATCATTTTGGAAAACCTCTTGATCCTGATGATGTTCTTATGGATCCCGAACGTCCTATTCCTCCTACTGACTTAGTCAAATTTGAGTCACTTCGTGAAGAAATTTCGAAACGTCTTTCCTTAGCATACAAGAAAAATGCTAAACACTACGATCTTCGTCGTCGTCCCTTAACTTTATCTCCTGGCGATCGCGTGTGGAAACGCAATTATGTTCTTTCGGATGCTACTCGCTACTTCAATGCTAAACTTGCTCCCAAATATGTGGGTCCCTTTACTATTAGGACTAAACTTTCTCCGTGGACCTATATCTTAGTGGATGATTCTGGTAACGATCTGGGTACTTGGCATATTAAGGACCTCAAACCCGATAAAACTTTAGACCCGCCAGACATTGATCCTGAACCTCCGGATCCTAATGGGCTCCCTCCGGCTGATTCTATTTTGACCCCTACGTATCGCTATCCCTAATGACTTGTAATTTTTTTTTCTCTCTTTTGTTTTATTTTGGCTTATTGGTCTTGTGTTTTCGCTGATACGCTGGAGTCCGAAAACACTGGCGCCCATTTCGTACTCCTATGTATATTTTGTAGCTAGCCCCTCCCGTGACTTGTTCTTCTGGCCAGTTCCACCATTTGTTCACTATTGGACTATTATAGTCGCTTTCTACATCCATTCCTTAAGGTAGGCTTCAGATCTATTTACTTTTCCTTTAGGAATTTCGACTTAGTCGCTTTTGTAGGTCTGTTAGCCATACTCTGCTTGAGTAATCGTTTCATACGAATGTGTTACCTCAGTTGTAAGTATTCCAGATGGTGTACTGGTTTGCCTTTGCTCTTTTCTTTGTCTTGGTTCTTTCTTTGCTGCACACTTGAGGTTGACAGTTATGTCGTTTAGTGGATTTGCTACGAGTTTTCTTCGTCGTTTTTTCTTTTATTTTCTTTTGGTTTCTTCGCGGGAAGCCAAAACTTTTCTTTGAGGTGGAAAACAGAAATGTCCTTTTTGGGGACATCCGTCTTTTGACGATTCTGAAAGTAGCTATAACCTTTAATCCTCATTGGGTGTTTACTTAATACTTTCTTTACCTATTCTGTCATTGTTGGTTACGATAGATGACTTTGTCTTCTTTTGGAAAAATGTTCTTTATCTTATACTAGTGTTGGTCCTTCGAACCGGATAAAAATTTTTTTTCTTGTTTGGTTCTTGGTCTGCCACTTTTCTTTCTTTTTTTTCCTCTCTTTCACCCCGACATCTTTATTTTGCTAGGGGGGAATTTGTAACGTGCATTTTTGGTGGCCTAACATTTTTAGTCTACTTAATTCTTAAAATACATCGTTTTGGATCGCTGTTTGTATCAAGTAAATACTTCCCCCTAGTTTTCAGATTGATATGCAAGTTGACTCGCCGGTATTAATTTTAAAAGATGGTTTAGTTGTAAATTGGAATACGCGTAAAATTACTTTCCACTTGTCATTAATAAATAAACCCGTTGTAATTAATATGTGGATATACAAGTCTAGGTAGGCGATCAGAAGTTGTACTAGTAGGAGTAGAGATAAACAAAAAAGGGTCGTGTTTTGTTCTTGCTTGCGAGATGTCAAAATTTAAGTGAAAGATACGCTTTTTCTGGGGGAACTAAGAATGGTAGAGCTGGTTAAACTCGAGGCACGTGCGTTCGAAGAACTTTCGACGTACGGCTTTATTGCTTACGCGTGTCTACTAAACGTTTTAGTCGTCTTTCTTATGGAAAAAGCCGTAGAACTAACTGTCACGGAGTTGTAGTTGGTCTTTGGTTCCGATATAGGAATTACGTTAAAGACACTGTTTCGTTCTGCTTTTAACTCGATGCACGCGGGTTTTAAGGACATTGTTACGGACTCACTTTAGTGATACAGGTGCTTTACTTATTATAACTTTGGTTGCTTGCTCTGGCTGGTGATATTTAGACTGTGACAGACTACCGGTATACAAAAGTAGTGGTTGAAGTTCCTCGCTGCTTTTGTATGGTTATGCAACTAATATACATAGTTCCTTCGCGTGATAAGGTCCGATGCTAACCCCAGTGAAATCCGTCAGTATGATTAGGGTAAGTGGTGATAAGTTCCATCAACACCTCACAGTTTAGGGTGCAGTGCTTCGTTAGGGCCAGACATCGTGGATCCCACACTGCAATGGCAAGGAAGCGGTACTGAAGGACCTTGTGTAAGTTGCACTATTTCCTATTTGTTCTTACTGTAAATATCTACCCGTTGTTTTGCAATATTCCTTGTCGTTCTGATATCTTTTCCATAGACTTGCCCGCTATTTAATAACAAAAAAACAATCAACCATACTGAATGACTCAGAACAATTGTGCTTATCTACTTATTTATGTCTTTGCTAAAATTTTACTAAATTACTTAGATTAATTTTGTCTTACCTATTTATTTTTTTGTTACATTTTACCTGAATTATGTTTAATTGGTGTGTGACGAAACGTTTCTGCTACTCCCCAATATGGCCTCACTTTGTACTCAGAATTTTTCTGTACTGCTATTACTGTTTACTAAAATGCCATTTGGTCTTCATAATTCTCCAGCGACATTTCAGCGACTTATAGTTCGTGTGCTTGGTGCTGATCTCGAACCTTTCTGTTTCGCATACTTAGATGATGTGATCATCGCTACTCCGACTTTCGAACAACATTTGGTGGTACTACAGAAAGTGCTTTTTCGTTTAAATTCTGCAGGTTTGACTTTTCACAGAGATAAATGCATTATATGCCGACCGGAACTCCGTTATCTGGGATACGTAGTAAATCGCCATGGACTCCATGTCGACCCAGAAAAAGTTTCGGCCATTCTTAATCTTCCTCCTCCTACTACTGTAACTGAAGTACGACGCATAGTTGGTATGTGCTCGTGGTATCGTCGCTTTATCCCAAATTTTTCTGCTCTTACTGCTCCGATTACTGCTTTGACTAAGAAAAATTTTAAATTTCATTGGTCTTCAGAATGTCAGCAGGCGTTTAAGCTGCTGAAAGAACACTTGGTAACAGCTCCAGTGATGAGTTGTCCTGATTTTTCTTTACCATTTACTATACAGACTGATGCCTCTAATTTTGGTCTGGGTGCTGTGCTGACGCAACAACAGGGTGATGACGAAAAAGTTATTAGCTACATTAGCTGTTCTCTTAAAAAGGCGGAACGCAACTATAGCGCCACCGAAAAAGAATGTCTTGGTGTTATATGGGCAATAGAGAAATTTCGTCCCTATATCGAGGTTTCTCACTTTACTGTGATCACGGATCACCACTCGCTTATCTGGCTGAATAATCTACAAAGCCCCAACGGTCGTTTAGCTCGTTGGTCTGTACGACTGCAACAACATAACTTCACCATCGTACATCGGAAAGGTAAAGATAACATCGTTCCCGATGCCTTATCTCGCTCAGTACCTAAAATTGACTTAATTGATGACTTTCCTAAATCTTCTATTACTCTGCCAATTTTGGATCCTTGGTATCTTAAGCTACGGACTCGTGTTAATTCCAATCCTAAACTATACAGTAACTGGCATGTGGAAAACGAATTACTATACAAACATGTAAAATCTAAACAGTCTTTGCTCCAACATTCTCAAGACGATTGGAAGTTAGTAGTTCCCAGTGAACAACGGAATAGGGTTCTATACGAGAATCACGATCTACCTACTTCAGGTCACCCGGGTGTCCACAAAACTGTCTCTAAAATTTCCATGCGTTACTATTGGCCTAAACTTAGAGCCGCTGTTGCTCGATACGTCCGTCGTTGTAAAATTTGCTCTGCACACAAAGTCGAACAAAAGAAACCTCCTGGCTTTATGTCTCCTCGTGCTACTGCCACTCGTCTTTGGCAAGTCCTATGTACTGATATTGTCGGACCTCTTCCTAGATCCTCTAAAGGTAATTCCTTCATTTTAGTTGTGGCCGATTGTTTTACGAAATATGCTTGTTTCTTTCCTCTACGTGCATCTACGGCCGCTGCTGTTGCTCGAACCATTGAGGAAAATATTTTCCTGGTGTATGGTACTTCTCAGTATCTAATTGCCGACAATGGTGTACAATTTCCTAGCAATATTTTCACTAAACTCTGTAATTCTTATCGAACAAAAATTCTGTTTAATGCTCGCTATCATCCTCAGGCGAATCCGGCCGAACGTATTAATAGAGTCCTGAAAACTCTGATTTCTTCTTACGTTTCTGATAATCAACGTCGGTGGGACGTTAATTTAGCAAAATCGGTTGTGCTATTCGTACGCTCAAACATGAGATTATTGGTTACTCCCGTATTTTGCTCTATATGGTCGTGAACATGCTCTCTACGGCGATCATTTTGGAAAACCTCTTGATCCTGATGATGTTCTTATGGATCCCGAACGTCCTATTCCTCCTACTGACTTAGTCAAATTTGAGTCACTTCGTGAAGAAATTTCGAAACGTCTTTCCTTAGCATACAAGAAAATGCTAAACACTACGATCTTCGTCGTCGTCCCTTAACTTTATCTCCTGGCGATCGCGTGTGGAAACGCAATTATGTTCTTTCGGATGCTACTCGCTACTTCAATGCTAAACTTGCTCCCAAATATGTGGGTCCCTTTACTATTAGGACTAAACTTTCTCCGTGGACCTATATCTTAGTGGATGATTCTGGTAACGATCTGGGTACTTGGCATATTAAGGACCTCAAACCCGATAAAACTTTAGACCCGCCAGACATTGATCCTGAACCTCCGGATCCTAATGGGCTCCTCCGGCTGATTCTATTTTGACCCCTACGTATCGCTATCCCTAATGACTTGTAATTTTTTTTTCTCTCTTTTGTTTTATTTTGGCTTATTGGTCTTGTGTTTTCGCTGATACGCTGGAGTCCGAAAACACTGGCGCCCATTTCGTACTCCTATGTATATTTTGTAGCTAGCCCCTCCCGTGACTTGTTCTTCTGGCCAGTTCCACCATTTGTTCACTATTGGACTATTATAGTCGCTTTCTACATCCATTCCTTAAGGTAGGCTTCAGATCTATTTACTTTTCCTTTAGGAATTTCGACTTAGTCGCTTTTGTAGGTCTGTTAGCCATACTCTGCTTGAGTAATCGTTTCATACGAATGTGTTACCTCAGTTGTAAGTATTCCAGATGGTGTACTGGTTTGCCTTTGCTCTTTTCTTTGTCTTGGTTCTTTCTTTGCTGCACACTTGAGGTTGACAGTTATGTCGTTTAGTGGATTTGCTACGAGTTTTCTTCGTCGTTTTTTCTTTTATTTTCTTTTGGTTTCTTCGCGGGAAGCCAAAACTTTTCTTTGAGGTGGAAAACAGAAATGTCCTTTTGGGGACATCCGTCTTTGACGATTCTGAAAGTAGCTATAACCTTTAATCCTCATTGGGTGTTTACTTAATACTTTCTTTACCTATTCTGTCATTGTTGGTTACGATAGATGACTTTGTCTTCTTTTGGAAAAATGTTCTTTATCTTATACTAGTGTTGGTCCTTCGAACCGGATAAAAATTTTTTTTCTTGTTTGGTTCTTGGTCTGCCACTTTTCTTTCTTTTTTTTCCTCTCTTTCACCCCGACATCTTTATTTTGCTAGGGGAATTTGTAACGTGCATTTTGGTGGCCTAACATTTTTAGTCTACTTAATTCTTAAAATACATCGTTTTGGATCGCTGTTTGTATCAAGTAAATACTTCCCCCTAGTTTTCAGATTGATATGCAAGTTGACTCGCCGGTATTAATTTTAAAAGATGGTTTAGTTGTAAATTGGAATACGCGTAAAATTACTTTCCACTTGTCATTAATAAATAAACCCGTTGTAATTAATATGTGGATATACAAGTCTAGGTAGGCGATCAGAAGTTGTACTAGTAGGAGTAGAGATAAACAAAAAAGGGTCGTGTTTTGTTCTTGCTTGCGAGATGTCAAAATTTAAGTGAAAGATACGCTTTTTCTGGGGGAACTAAGAATGGTAGAGCTGGTTAAACTCGAGGCACGTGCGTTCGAAGAACTTTCGACGTACGGCTTTATTGCTTACGCGTGTCTACTAAACGTTTTTAGTCGTCTTTCTTATGGAAAAAAGCCGTAGAACTAACTGTCACGGAGTTGTAGTTGGTCTTTGGTTCCGATATAGGAATTACGTTAAAGACACTGTTTCGTTCTGCTTTTAACTCGATGCACGCGGGTTTTAAGGACATTGTTACGGACTCACTTTAGTGATACAGGTGCTTTACTTATTATAACTTTGGTTGCTTGCTCTGGCTGGTGATATTTAGACTGTGACAGACTACCGGTATACAAAAGTAGTGGTAGAAGTTCCTCGCTGCTTTTGTATGGTTATGCAACTAATATACATAGTTCCTTCGCGTGATAAGGTCCGCTGCTAACCCCAGTGAAATCCGTCAGTATGATTAGGGTAAGTGGTGATAAGTTCCATCAACACCTCACAGTTTAGGGTGCAGTGCTTCGTTAGGGCCAGACATCGTGGATCCCACACTGCAATGGCAAGGAAGCGGTACTGAAGGACCTTGTGTAAGTTGCACTATTTCCTATTTGTTCTTACTGTAAATATCTACCCGTTGTTTTTGCAATATTCCTTGTCGTTCTGATATCTTTTCCATAGACTTGCCCGCTATTTAATAACAAAAAAACAATCAACCATACTGAATGACTCAGAACAATTGTGCTTATCTACTTATTTATGTCTTTGCTAAAAATTTTACTAAATTACTTAGATTAATTTTGTCTTACCTATTTATTTTTTTGTTACATTTTACCTGAATTATGTTTAATTGGTGTGTGACGAAACGTTTCTGCTACTCCCCAATATGGCCTCACTTTGTACTCAGAATTTTTCTGTACTGCTATTACTGTTGTTAGATTATAGAGTTTATATAAACAGTTTCTTTTATTTTTATTCTATAACGTACTGAACAATTTATACTTGATCCATAGGCTATGCTTTTTCCCTGTTTCAGGTTTGCAGGACTAATTTGTTTTTTTTTCAGGTTTACTATGCTAATTTCTCTATTGCAGGTACTGGTACTAACTCCTGACAGCCGCGTCCCTTATAGGCTGGTCTGCGTTCTACCCCCCCCCTCTCCGATTGAGCCCGGTCACTGTGTTTTTCTCTTGGATTTTCTTTTGTTACGCACGGCTACGAGCCAACGTGACATAACTTTGACGCACAACGTGGCGTCTACTAGAAATACGTAACAATATCTTCTAATTTTTCAGTGTCCTCTAAATGCTAAATTATGTAGGAGACTAAGTACTACAACAAGTAACCTTTCTAAAAAATCTTTTCACCTTGTTTTTCAGATTCAATCTTAGATTTTGACGAATCATTAATACCTGTTTTGTATTATAAGGCTTTTTGTAAATTGAACCATTTTAGAAGACATTCTTTGTATGACTTAGAAATTTCATGTCCTTTTAAGAGATAACCTACATTCCTCCATTTATTTAATCCTTTGCTGGATCTTAATTTTGAAGAGCAATTACTAAATAGTCAGTAAGCGAGAAAGTGCATAACGTCTTTCACCTTTGAGTAAACTTACCAATTTCTGCTTTGCTTTTCATCATTTTTAAAGTGCGGGTATAATAAAACTTGCTGAAATGTCGCCCTTGAGCTTCATCAGGAAAATTAATATCTACTACTGTTTGGCCTTTGAGCACCATAAAAGACGGTGCTGCATCAGTACTATACAACATCATTTTGTTTTCGACCTTACCTAACGTCGGTTTGACGCAGCTCTAACTTCTTTTCTATTCTGTGCTAATCTAAAAAACTCTACCTACCCTTCACAACCTAAATTTCTAATAATTTGACAAATAGCTTGGTCTAGGTCTTCCTATACTCTTCTATCTTTTTCTTATCTACCTGGCTCTACATAGATATTAGCAACCTGATGGTTGTTAAAGAACTCTATCATGTTTACATAATTCCCATTTATAAGGATGTTAAATTATAAGTTATGATAAAGTTTAAGCAACGAATTGCTGCCAACACGCCAGAACGCTAACTAATTGTGAGTTATGTCATGGTGACGTTAATTAAGTTATATGTTATAGGAAGGCTTAAGCAATGAATCGCTGCCAACATGCCAGACGGCTAACTAATTGTGAGTTATGTCACGGTGACATTCAGTTAACTGATTTTTATTTATTTATTTGTTTTATTTTCGAACTTACTTAAGGCCGGTTTGACGCAACTCTAATTTTTTTTTTATTCTCAGCTAGTCTAAAAAAATCTTCATACCCTTTACAACCTAAATCTCTAATAATTTGACTAATATAGCTTTGTATAAGTGTTCCTGCTCTATTTTTATTTGGTAGTCTATAATCTAAGAGCTTACCAAACAGTAGTATATGCCGGCCACATTCCCGGATCGTTTTCTATATTTATATCGACCGGCGTGTTCAAATTTTCAGCTGATTCATACTTTAAGGCTGCTGATAACAATGAACTATGTGGCGCAAGCGCAGACAATGCTTTGGGCCACTCATCGGGTTCCGGTGAAGATTCGATAGGAAGTACTGTTGAATGCAATTCTTCAATTGATGTTAAATTTGCCAAATTGATTAGTGTGGATGACATTTCCGTATCTGTTTGTTTTGAAATATTTGCTGTTATCAAATACTTTTCGAGAAATCCGTTCAGTTGTCCAGCTTGTTCTTTCCTTTTTCGGATCTTTTTCGTTTCGAACTTCCTGACTCATATTTTCTGTTAATGTCTCGTTCGCGCGAAGCCATCACTTAAAAAAATATGCTACAGTGTGGAAACTACCTATTGAATAAAATTATTTTTCACTTTGTGTTATTTACACAATGATGAAAACTTTTTTAAGAAAGAAGTTAACAAAAGACAAAGTCGATTTAGTTAATAGATTGATGCAAATAATTCAAACTTGTCGGTTGTCAAACCAAAATTTTAAACATACAATAGAAAGATAATTTCCTTCCTAGTAGCTATTGTAACATATCTAATTATTTTCCTTAAGAAGACACCGATGTTCATCTGCAATTTATGTTAATAAACTTAACTTTACTTTTGTTGTAGATACTTTTGGGCTTAGTATATTTCTGAATGACGTTAATACAGTTATTAGTACTAAATTGATTTCACTATTTTCCATATAACATAAATTAATTGTCACATAAAATACAAACATGTTCAACCTAACCTAACCATAACCTTACTTCCTCCACATCATCTTCCTAGCGGCAAAATTCAAATTCAAATTTGTACAATGACCCCTCTGTGTGATTAATCTGCACGCTAATCTCAAATTTATTGCAATTAAACCTAAACACTTTATTTAAGATCGTAAAATTTTCTTCCACCGTCCTTATTGCGAGCAAACTGTCGTCAATATATATGCTTACTTTATTTTGTTCAATAAGATCACGAAAGATTAAATTTATGTAAAAATTAGTACAATCCCACTTCTGAGAACTGTTGTATATACTTTTGGGGTTAGAATATTTCTAAATCATTTAGTATTAAGAACTCATTAGTACTGCTTGCATAAAATTATTATTCAATGCACTAAAATTAATTACACTATATTAAGAATACGTCTTTTTCGCCACAGTACTAATGCAATTTAATTACAATATCGTTTCATGCACGCACCACAAACTGAATTGGTAAAACTGAAAAAGTTGTTGAAATTTGAAAATCTCAATGACAATTAACAAAGTTTTATTATTCCGGTTTCCGGAGACTGAATAGTCTAAATCTACTGTTGGAAAAGTAACCCGTACTTTGTTTGAACACTGTTTATCCAGAGGTAAGATAACCAACAATAAAAGAAAAAAAGGTATATTGCAGAGACTCCTTACAAGAGATAGAGAAGGTTCTTTAAGAGTGAAGTATTTAGATGCCTCATAGGTATTGTACTATTTGGTACACAATGTACCTACTTTGTGCTTTTTTATATTTATCACTGCTCCTAACGAGACGTTTCATTATTTGTTATTGTAAGCATGGAATTTTCTCAAACTAATTCACATCCTTTCGAAAAAAATTACCTAAACATTATCGATATGAACAACAAAATGTGCACTAGATATTGTATAGATTTAAGATTTATGAGGCATAAAGCTATACCGTAAACAGTTTTACTATCTTCTTAAATAAAGTGTAATTTAAATTTTGAAACTATGCATTGCGCTGCGGGGGATTTTTTGTTTGCGGGACCCTGAGTAGCTGGCCAGGTTCCTCTCCGAGACTCTCTGTCCTGGACAGGATTTGAATCTGCATTTTCAGCTTTTGCGGCCGACGTATTCACCAATTACACTACTGGGACTCTGGTCATGAAAATAGAAAATTTTACAAATCCAAATCATGTATGTCACCATACATCAACCAACTTTCAGTTACTTATGGTATTTTTGTCAATCATCCTAGCTATCTTTCTCAGTTCCCCGCATATTCATTGTTTCTTTTAGAACTCCTCTTAAGCTACAAAAAATCGATATTGTTGTTGGCCTTCGACTGTCACGTGCATTCTAGATGTGTATTGTAACCAACCTTTTATTATACGTGTTCTCTGTCCGTTTTACATTATAGGTCTTTTATTTCACTGTCTTCAAAACCCTTATTATTTTAGTAGCTTATACATTGACCGTTACAAACAATTCTTTAGAAATTCTGTCTTAACGTTCATTTACGTTCCCTGAACTTTACATTTAACGAACAGGTGTTTCTTCGAAGCAACTTGTTGTTTAAAATAACAATTCCGAGTTTTACCACTTCTTAGCATTTGTATAACGAACGTTTTTGTTTCTTTGAATGGAAAAATGTGTTTAAATTATTGATTTTTTATACTTAAAAACTTCGTTTCTGATTCCATGCGTTTGATTTAAAATTATTACAATTAATTATTTGTATCCTTGAGTTTTCATGCACACTAAAGCTTCTACCCGTTATGCAATTTTAACATTCCAATTTAAAAATAGAAAAATATCATAATAACCGTCCGTTTTCACTATCTAAATGATTAATTTGGCGCGCAATTAAATTGCTCCAATTTCCTATATACACAGTGTTTAAAATTTTATTATCTAGACCAATTTAACCTATAATTCCAAGACAATATATTTTTAAGGCCTAAATTTTCGAATTAATTCAAATTTTTGATCACAGGCTTTCTAAAATTTTACAATTAACTAGGCTAACATGTACATGAAATGATAGTAACCTACAAGGGGAGGTTTTATATTAAATTAACATAGAAGTTAAATCGAAATATTGTTTTAGCCGATTCATGCTTCAATTTGTTGTATAAGAAAATTGTAAAATTGTATAAATTGTAAATTGTATAAAAATACAAATGTGAGATTTTAAAAGACTTGAGTTTCACTTTGTTTATTATTTGAAGCTGTAAATACAGAATGCCTATGTGCGCGCGCATGTGTGTGTATGAGTATGGGTGTGTGTACATGTTATATTTATGTGAGTGTCTATGAATATTTGTGATTATGTACGTTAATCTGTTAGTACGTGTATGTATGTGTACATGTGTACGTATGAATGTGATGGGATGGATGTGTATGTATGTAATGTTAATCACTACAATATCAATTATTGCATTAGGTATATGTTACTTCTAAAAACTAAGTAAGTATTTGTAAATCGAACTTAAACCACCAATATTGGGTTTTTATTTATACAATTTTTTTTGGCGAGAAATATTATACATTTCCAGAAAGTATTCTTTGTGTATCTTTTTCTAGTTCTAAAATTCTAGGATGTTTAAGATCAATTTTGTGATCTAAATCAATTGAGTGTCTCGATAAAGCACAAGAATTTGGTTTGATTCTAATGTCACATTTGTGTTGGGTTATGCGTTGTTCTAAAAATTGTGACGTTTGTCCAATATAAGGGTTACCACAATCTATACAATTAATTTGATATACAAGGCTTCTTTGAAATAAATCCCGTGTTTTATCTTTAAATTTTAAAAAAATACTTCCT
This sequence comes from Platerodrilus igneus, assembly GCA_036346225.1. Lineage (NCBI taxonomy): Eukaryota > Metazoa > Arthropoda > Insecta > Coleoptera > Lycidae > Platerodrilus > Platerodrilus igneus. The sequence continues at coordinate 2,428,370 of JARFIW010001670.1, forward strand.
CATGTTAAAATGTTTTTTTAGCGTATTTGAAATTGTAATTTTTAAATACTTAAATTAATTTATGAGTGATGTGGTCATATATATTTGGTAGTGCTTAATATAGCTGTAAAGTTTTGTACATATATTGTAACGATTTTTTTCTCTCTCTAATTGGCTCCGCTAGCCTCACGCATGGGCGCTAGTGAAACGCTTTTCTATACTTCTGGCCGACACTACTTTATAATCACCATGCTCCAAGTTAGGTGTCTGCAAAACAAAGTCTTCTGACGTAACTAGGGGTCTATTCCTTGGGTAGAGCTATGAGCAATGGGGGGGTAAGTCGAAATCTGTGGGGGGGGTCACACTCAAACTAAAACAAACAGGCGCCACCAAGTCCAGATTGATTCATGTAAATGGCATGGCTAATTTCTAAGGGCGGACGTGGAGACCCAAAGAAAAAAGATCGCCTTCGCTGACAAAAACCTGTCTTAACAGAATAAGACGCTGTTCCTGTAAGGAAAAATAATAATTAAGTCACATAAAAAATGGGAACACTATTTGTGTCCCTCAAATATATCTAAAAATGCAAAAAGAATGTTTCCTACATAAGGGTACCATAAAAATTGAACTCTTATTGCTTTTTGTTTATCAGGTCTGATCAAACTAGATCAGAATAAAAGACTTTAAGCGTGGATTATAAATTTACTAGAAAGAATTTTCTCTGTTTCTGTAAATAAAATTTAATGCAATAAAATAAAATGAATACTTGAATTACTTGAAGAATTATTGTAAAGTTTATCAACTTGATTCTTACTCAAATATATTACAACCCAGTGTGACTGGTTATACTAAGGTTTTCTAACCCAATCAGATCTGTGTAGGTCATTTACAAATTAATATACAAAACTTTCTTTTTAAGTTAACAGTATTAAAATCGATTTGAAGTAAAAATATTCACAAAGATATTCTCTAATTTTATCAAAGGTGGTAGTAATGTAATACTAAACATCTGCTTGCAATTGTTGACGGCATATTTCAAACAAACAGGTGACGTAGCCGCAGCTGTTAATTTATGCTGAAGCCACGTGTAGTCACATATCTACGAAACTAAGTGAAATTTAAATTTGATACTGGAGAAAACCAGCTTAGCTACAGATAAACTGAATAACAAATTTGTGCTTCTATAAAACAAAACGAAATAACGTGCTTTTAGAAGGAAGCACTGAGGAAATCTTAAAGCTATTACGAACCAAACCCCAGGCTGCTGTCCTTGGCTAGATTGGGAACTGCATCGCCGTGCGGAGTCTGCAGCTAATTATTCCTGCTTTCCATGCCTTAAATACAGGTGTCGAAGCGAAGTGGGTTTCTTACATTGATTCAAAGTTGCATAAATTTTGTAGCGTAATCTTCCATGGTCTAATCTTAGTTATAAATATAATTTTCGTTGCGTAGTTTGTAAGTCGTAGTTTGTAAGTCGTAGTTTGTAAGTCGTAGTTGCGCTAAACAAATTATTAAATTAGATACTATGATAACGAATATACAATACCAACCGTTACTCAGGAAGTGTGTTACACAATTAATGCGACCCGGAGGTCACTCGCCATTCTCTTCGAATGCATGCTGTCGCTGCTTTTACCTATCGACGAGTGCCCCTGCCGCGTTCTTGCATGGTGGGAGGGTCCCGAGGGGTTGTCAATCCTCTCATGCGCGTGCCTGTGGCTGTGGAATACACCGACCTCCGAAACAAATAGACTAACGACTCTAGATACTGTATTAATGCAAAAATTTGATTGTTACACGTATTATTACTTTAGTTAATAAAGGTGTTTTAACATTCGTTATACCTTTAATGCAGAGATTTTTAATGCGAAAATAAAATTGTTACACTACCCTTTCCTAAAAGAAAAAAAGTTTTTTTCCTTTAAGGAACAACTTCAAATATAACAAATACAAAAAATTTTTTATTATAATAATACTAGCCTTTTCTACCTTCCTAATTAACTATGCAATTTTATGAATTTATTCAAATGGGGAGACAAATATTTACAAATGCGAGTGTGTTGGTAACTACGTGTACCTGACGTCCATCGGGAGACAAAATCGGGGAGTCACAATCGGTATTAATCAAAATTGGGAGGGTCAAATTAGAAAGTCAAACACTCCACGGGACAAAAAATTCAAATTCACGATAATTCTTTAACTTGAGGTTCTTACTTCAAACAAGGCTAATATTTACTACCTGTAACCAAACATTTTACAATTTATTTCAAATTCCACAAAAAAACTTCACTTCCTGGAGCTCAATTAGCTCTCTCTAAAAAAAAGGAATGCTTCCTCATCAAAACAGCATAACTATTCAAAGTATTATCACTATAAGGTGACAATCAAAAAGAAGACCCTACTAATAGGTCTAAATTTAAAACACTATCATCACAAAGTGATAATCAAAACAAAAGTGACCTAACCAAAAGGTTACTTATCAAACCCAAATACAAAATATTATCATTTTATTGCAAAGAGATAATCAAAATAAAGGTAACCTAACCATAAGGTTACTTAACAAATTCAAATACAAAATATTATCACTTTATTGCAAAGAGATAATCAAAATAAAGGTAACCTAACCATAAGGTTACTTAACAAATTCAAAATACAAAATATTATCACTTTATTGCAAAGAGATAACCAAAACGAAGGTAACCTAACCATAAGATTACTTAACAAATTCAAATACAAAATCAAACCAGTTAGGGCTGTAATATCCTACACCCTACTGATTATCCTATCACTAAGTTCCAACAAACAACAGATCTCATTAGTGATGGACCAAATGGTGAGACTCACCAAGCCAACCTTGACCTTATCAAACCAAAAAATTTCGAACGGTCAAAAAAAACAAGGGAAAGAATAAACTAATATTCTCTCTACCTAGATAAGTAGAAATCAGGACTAACAATTAAATAGCCCACTTACTTCTACATTGTAAAGATATCTGTTAAAGACATCTTCTAAACACATCTCCGAATAACGCGCGAGCAAAACGACCAGCGTGCACACCAAGGCACACCTCAAACTTACAAAACCTACAAACTCTCTAACCACTTATTTCACTTCTCAAACAAAATACTCAAAATTAATGAACCGACACTAAATCAAAAATCGGAACAAAACACAGCAAACCACTACTGCATTACTTAACATCAAAGAGATGACCGGACCGGAACTAATCGTCAGGATCATCATTTTCATTTGGATACGACGCTTCAACTGGTTTCAAGTCCTTTACGTGCCATTTCCCTGCTCTTGTTCCATCTTCGTTCTCTAACTCATACACTAAATTGGAATGTTTTTTTCGAACTTTACTCATAATGAACTTTGGAGCTAACTTAGCGGAAAACTTATCACTAGCACTCGAGAGGACCTTATTAGCTCTCCAAACACTTTCTCCGACTTGGAACGAAATGTCTCTTCTCCTAAGATTGTAGCGTTTACTCGAACGTTGATAAGCTACATGCAAATTTTCACGGACATTCCCAAAAATATCAAATAAAAGTTGACGATCCAAAACATAAGAAGGTCTACTACTGGAGACGACATCAACATCCTCACCAGGTTTAAAATCATCATTATAAGCTTTTCCACTTAAGGGTACCTGACGACCAAAGACTAAAAATTTGGAGAATAGTTGGAGGACTCATGTTTTGCTGAGTTGATTGCGTATTGGATCTTTGATATCTCACTATCCCACGTATCATGTCCTTCTACGTATGAACGGATTGCTGTACCAACTGTCTTATTGATTCTTTCCACAAAATTGCATTGGGGAGCATAAACAGCATTATACCAAATCTTTTGAATTTCGTACCTTGCACACAAAGCTTTAAAAATACGTCCAATTAATTGTGGACCATTATCACAAATAACAAACTGTGGTACACCGTAGACAAGAAATACTTTTTCCTCCAAAAATTTCTCAATCAAATGTGCCGTGGCACTTCGCAAAGGTTGCAAAATCGAATACTTCGAGAACCAATCACCAACAACTAAAAGCCATTTATGTCCGCGTTTGGAACGAGGAAACGGACCCATCAAATCTAAAGCAATGGTTTTTTGAACATTGTGGACATGACGTTGCCTTAACGCCTTTTCGACCACATCCAAAACAAAAAATTTTCTTGGTTGCTCTACAATCTCTAAACCAATGTCCACTACGGGAGCAATTCCAACAAACAAAATTATTTCTCTTGTCGGGACTAAAGAAATTACAAACTGAGGACTCCGAAGAGCTCTTATCCGCTACTGTTACTTGGGATTAACTAATTTATTCTGAAACACCCTACTCTTAACAGCACAAACTTTTCATTCAACCCAGGATGTTTGTTCTCAAATAGATGCTTAGAGGGTTGCAAATCTTGTTAGGTTTACTAGAAGATGCTAAAACCAAGTTTAGTTTCATCAAAGAAGCTTCTTCTAACCTTTTACCCAAATTTACTAAGGTAGACAAATCTTGAATGTCCGACAATGCAAGTGCTGAAATATATTCAGGAACCAAATTTCTTCTTATCATCTTAACTTTAGTAACTTCTGCTGGCTCGTTGGTCAGTCTACTAAACAGGGTTTGCATATGCGCGACAAATAAAATAATCCTTTCGTCTTTACCTTGACGACGATTTCTGATCTTTTCCCAAATGTCATGATCTGAAGAACCGGGTAGAAAATCTTCCTTAAACGTTCTAACAAGGAGTTCCAGTCTCTCAATGAATTTTTACTGTTCTAAACCAAACTAAAGCGTCACCCACAAAAGTTCACATGCTGATCCAAATAAATCAGTTTCGGATACCTTACGAGATTGTGCTAAATCACTAACTCTATCTAAAAATGAATATAGTTGTTTGAGATCACCAGAGAATTTTACAGGCCATGAGCCTATAGGTACGGAAGTCGTTACATACGAAGTCGAATGAATAGGTGCATTAGCAACTGAAGGAGATACTACAACGGACCGATCCAAATAGGTGGACTCTGTACTTTTATTGGTTTTATCGTATAACTCAGCTTCAAGGGTTAATATCGTTGCTACTGTCTCATTTCTGAACTTAATTGCTTCCTCGGAATTTATTGAAGGGATTTTCATGCGCTTAACTCGCCCCGAAAGGTGGTTTAACCTTGAACAAGCTCTCCTAAAATTGAGTCTGATGAGTCACCTTCAAATTCGGACACAACATTACGAACTGACTCGACTGAAACTGAAATTTCTTTACTTTCCGTTGCAAAGTCTACTTCATAACACGAAAGATCGATCAAACAACCAGGCTTATCTATTTCTTTAGCTAACAATCTACCTAAAATTTTCCTTTTCTCCAACACTGGTCTCTCACTCACCACTCCTCTGATTCTCAGCTCATACTCCAATTCTTCTTTAAGTGGACAAACAATTTGGAATTTTTCCGACATGATTACTCAAGCCTAATGGAATCAAACCGATAAATCTAACTGATCTGAACCTCACAAAAGTGATCAAAACAAATTCGTAGGTAAAAATCAAAAGGTGTTTTTGGTAAAATAATTTTTGCCAAAACAATATCAAAAAAAATTATATGGGGTCAAAATAGAACGAAAGTCAAAAATAAATTTGACCAAGTCAATCAATTGACTGTATGAGGGTTAACGCTACAACCAATCTTTTATCAAAAGCAAACAAATTTCGACGCAAAATAATTTTTGGACAAATAGATTTCAAAGCAAATTAAATTTTGAGCTAACAAATTTCGAAGCAAATCAAATTATGAATAACAAATTTCGAGGTAAATCAAACTATGAACAAACAAATTTCGAAGCCCCAAACGTTGCCGGCGCCAGTGTAACGATTTTTTTCTCTCTCTAATTGGCTCCGCTAGCCTCACGCATGGGCGCTAGTGAAACGCTTTTCTATACTTCTGGCCGACACTACTTTATAATCACCATGCTCCAAGTTAGGTGTCTGCAAAACAAAGTCTTCCGACGTAACTAGGGGTCTATTCCTTGGGTAGAGCTATGAGCAATGGGGGTAAGTCGAAATCTGTGGGGGTCACACTCAAACTAAAACAAACAGGCGCCACCAAGTCCAGATTGATTCATGTAAATGGCATGGCTAATTTCTAAGGGCGGACGTGGAGACCCAAAGAAAAAAGATCGCCTTCGCTGACAAAAACCTGTCTTAACAGAATAAGACGCTGTTCCTGTAAGGAAAATAATAACTAAGTCACATAAAAAATGGGAACACTATTTGTGTCCCTCAAATATATCTAAAATGCAAAAGAATGTTTCCTACATAAGGGTACCATAAAATTGAACTCTTATTGCTTTTTGTTTATCAGGTCTGATCAAACTAGATCAGAATAAAAGACTTTAAGCGTGGATTATAAATTTACTAGAAAGAATTTTCTCTGTTTCTGTAAATAAAATTTAATGCAATAAAATAAAATGAATACTTGAATTACTTGAAGAATTATTGTAAAGTTTATCAACTTGATTCTTACTCAAATATATTACAACCCAGTGTGACTGGTTATACTAAGGTTTTCTAACCCAATCAGATCTGTGTAGGTCATTTACAAATTAATATACAAAACCTTCTTTTAAGTTAACAGTATTAAAATCGATTTGAAGTCAAAATATTCACAAAGATATTCTCTAATTTTATCAAAGGTGGTAGTAATGTAATACTAAACATCTGCTTGCAATTGTGCAATTGTTGACGGCATATTTCAAACAAACAGGTGACGTAGCCGCAGCTGTTAATTTATGCTGAAGCCACGTGTAGTCACATATCTACGAAACTAAGTGAAATTTAAATTTGATACTGGAGAAAACCAGCTTAGCTACAGATAAACTGAATAACAAATTTGTGCTTCTATAAAACAAAACGAAATAACGTGCTTTTAGAAGGAAGCACTGAGGAAATCTTAAAGCTATTACGAACCAAACCCCAGGCTGCTGTCCTTGGCTAGATTGGGAACTGCATCGCCGTGCGGAGTCTGCAGCTAATTATTCCTGCTTTCCATGCTTTAAATACAGGTGTCGAAGCGAAGTGGGTTTCTTACATTGATTCAAAGTTGCATAAATTTTGTAGCGTAATCTTCCATGGTCTAATCTTAGTTATAAATATAATTTTCGTTGCGTAGTTTGTAAGTCGTAGTTTGTAAGTCGTAGTTTGTAAGTCGTAGTTGCGCTAAACAAATTTTTAAATTAGATACTATGATAACGAATATACAATACCAACCGTTACTCAGGAAGTGTGTTACACAATTAATGCGACCCGGAGGTCACTCGCCATTCTCTTCGAATGCATGCTGTCGCTGCTTTTACCTATCGACGAGTGCCCCTGCCGCGTTCTTGCATGGTGGGAGGGTCCCGAGGGGGGTTGTCAATCCTCTCACGCGCGTGCCTGTGGCTGTGGAATACACCGACCTCCGAAACAAATAGACTAACGACTCTAGATACTGTATTAATGCAAAAATTTGATTGTTACACGTATTATTACTTTAGTTAATAAAGGTGTTTTAACATTCGTTATACCTTTAATGCAGAGATTTTTAATGCGAAAATAAAATTGTTACAATATTGCTATGAAATGCCCCACGATTGGGCGTGCCATTAAAATTGCTGTGATATCCCTTTCTTGCCCCACGATTGTCATTATTAATATTGATATGAAATTAGCCTACGGTTGGAAGTTATTAATATTGCTGTACTATGCCCTTACGTTAGTGTGACTTTAATATTTTCAGTGAAATTTTTACAAATGTTTCTTTCTTAATTTTCCTGTAAACCCCTTTAAATTTTCTATAATTAGTTCTGCATCAGCTAGCTCAAAAACACCACATGCCCTACTTCACAACAATAAAGATTGTTTAACTCCTTTTCTTTCTACTACCTAACTGTTTAAACGAATTTAAATAAAGCAATCCGAAGATTGCACAATATAATGATCGATAATATGTACAGTTTTATGTAAATTAAAAATTTAGCCCCTGAATAGGACATTAACATTCACCAAATTTATAATTTCCTGAAAGCCAGCAAAAATATCTTTTTAATTACTTTTAAGTATCTTTCGAACGTTCAAAGATGATTTCCCTATTTTCAAATTCTCAAATTATCTTTTTGTTGACTCTTACAGATATATAATATATAGCAAATATTAAAATTGAAACAGTCTTTAACTAATAAAAAATTTTAAGATCTTTAACCTGCGTTTTTCTTGCTTGTCACTGGAATTGCCTCAGAGTATCTGTGGTCAGCACCCCTTTATTGTTACAGTTCGAATTGCTTCACTTGATTGGCCAAAATGATGGCTTAATGGTTGCTTGTATTTTTCCTCTTGGATTTCTGGAGTAACTTTGAGTATCTTCACGTTTATTTTATATTTCCATGTAATAATTTATGTCGACGTATTTTCAGACGTATTATTTAAATATGCATTTAAAGTTTTTATTCAGACGCACGTTTAAATCTTTATTCGGACCTTTTTCCGGACCTTTCTTCGGATCTTTGTTCAGACCTTTAATCGGACCTCTAATCTGAACCCTAAATGGTTAAATATTAGTATAAAATTTAGTTAATAGTTTCATCTTACGCGTAGATTGGCTATTTTTTGTCGCACAAATTTGGTACTTTCAATCTTTCACTTTTACTAAATTATTGACTTTTCACAAATTGTCACTGGTACGTAAATTTTTACTTTATATCGACGTGATTCTTGCTTTGTTGGTATATTTTCGAGTTTCTTATCATATTTATAAGCTCCACCTTCCAACGTTTTAATTGGCGCGCATCGCGCGTTTATTGATAAACATTTGTAATTTCCACCTATCTCTGCATAACCTTGGTATTTATCAAAGTTCCCTGGTTTAATTCTTGATGAAGTGCTATGCTGTTCACGTAAGCGTTCTGTATATCACAGTATATTCTTAGAATTTCCAAATATCCATTGCAATTTTGTCACGTATTTATATTTGTGTCGCTTATAATTCAAAGCTTTTGGTATGACGAACCGTGTGTTATTTATTTGTTATTAAAAATATGTGGGATTTCTCCGCAAATGTAATATTCCTGGTCACGTATTTATAGTTCTAATAATAACGTATTAGAATGCGTTTACTTATTCATGCGTTGACATTTTCGACGAAATTATTAAATATTTAGAATGCTAGTTTATTTATGTTTACCGATTATGTGTTTATATTGATGCAATTTGTTGCGTTTAAAACTTATATTCACTCGTTTCTTTCCAATTCTGGACTTATAAATTTAACTTAAAACATATTATACGACGTACACATTATTATTTTAGCTAAATGGTGTCGAATTATTGCAAAATGAGCTTTTTTCTTATGCATTAAATTAAATATAATTTATATACAGTGTGCTCGTCATTGATCTTTTGTGAAATATTCGATTTACTTTTATAATGGTGAATTGTTTGATTTTCTTAACGTTAAAATAATTTACATTTATTCTACGATTCCTATAACTTAATCTACCCTTAAACTACTCTCCTATCATAACCATATATATATATATATATATATATATACATATATATATATATATATATATATATATATATAAATTATTATAGTTTTCGACTACTTTATATATATATATATATATATATATATATAATATAGTTTAGAGATAATGACCTTGTATAAATATGGTGATATATTATTAATGGGTTTGAGGAAAGCTGTAGGAAAGTAAACTCTTTTTTAAGGCCTAAATTTTCGAATTTAATTTAAATTCTTGATCACAGGCTTTCTAAAATTTTACAATTAACTAGACTAACATATAAATGAATTGATAGTAACTTATAAGACGAGGTTAAACATTAAATTAAAATGAAAATTAAATCGAAATCTTATTTTAACTGATTTTTGTTTCAATTTGTTATAAGAAAATTGTATAACTTGTATAAAAATAAAAAAAAATGTCGAAGTTTGAAACTTTTCAGTTTCACTTTTTTTTATTATTTGAAGATTTAAATACAGAATGCCTATGTGTGCATGCATGCATGTGTGTTTGTGTGTGTATGAGTGTGGGTGCGTGTACATGTTATATTTATGTGAGTGTCTATGACTATTTGTGATTATGTATATTAATCTGTTTGTTTGTTAGTACGTGTATGTATGAATGTGATAGGATGTGTATGTATGTAATGCTAATCACTACAAAATCAATTATTGCATTAGGTATATGTTACTTCTGAAGACTAAGTATGTATGTGTAAATCGAACTTAGACCACCAATATCTGTTTTTTTATTTATACAATTTTTTTGGCGAAATATATGATACATTTCCAAAAATAGTCTTTTTTGTGTATCTCTTTCTAGTTCTAAAATTTTAGGATGTTTAAAATCAATTTTGCGATCTAAATCAATTGAGTGTCTTGATAAAGCACAGGAATTTGGTTTGATTCTAATGTCACTTTTGTGTTGGGTTATACGTTGTTTTAAAGTTTGTGACGTTTGCCCAATGTAAGGATTACCACAATCTATACAATTAATTTGGTATACAAGGTTTCTTTGAAATAAATCTAGTGTCTTATCTTTAAATTTTGAAAAAATGCTTCTTAATGTTAAAATGTTTTTTTATCGTATTTGAAATTGTAATTTTTAAATACTTTAATTAATTTATAAGTTAGGTGGTCATCTATATTTGGTAGTGTTTTATATAGTTGTATAGTTCTGTTATTTTCGTTAGTTGTATTATTATTATCTATATCACCATCGTTATTGTTTATATTATTGTATTTTTTTGTGTTATATAATAATTTTGTTATCAGGTGTATAGGATAGTTATTATTTTTTAGAATATTTGAAAGCTTTTTCATGTTTTTATTATGAAAAGAGGGATGGGATATCTTTTTTATTCGATCTTTTAATCCCAAAATAAAATTTAATTTTATTTTAAATGGATGATAAGAATAATAATTTAAATATCTGTTTGAATGTGTGGGCTTCTGATACCAATCTAAAATAATTTCATTTTTATCATTTCTAATTAATAAAGTGTCTAGGAATGGTACAGAGTTATTTGATTCCGTTTCTATTGTAAATTGAATGTGGGTATTGTATTTATTAAAAATGTTAAGAGTATTATCTATTTTATCTTTCGGAATAGCTGTTACTATATCAACAGATTTTTTAATAAATGGAGGATTAAATGGAAGTTGCGGAATAACTGAATTCAACAGTTCGTCCATAACTATTTGAGCAATAATGGAACTGAGATTTGATCCCATCGGACATCCAAAAATTTGTAGATAAAATTTATTGTTGAAGGAAAAATAACAATTGCCAAATAAAAATTCAATTGTTAGTAAAAACATTGTTTTTGATAACTTACAATTTGGTTCAATTTCAGTCCAAATTTTATTAATATTATTGATAACTAAATTTTAGATTTTAAGATTTTTAGATAAACCTATTATAATTTATTTAAGTTTTAATATTTTTATATTTTTGTAGATTTAAACATGTGATCATGGTTTAATATACCGAAACCCGTAATGTTTATATACAGATATTTTACATTTATGATCTACATCCCAAGAAATTACACACAAATTGAAATTTTAAAGGTCAAAATACGTTATACGTATACACCCACACACAGACACACACACTCTCACACACACACACACACGTATATATATATATTGCTGTGATAAGGGGTTATTTAGGGGTGTATTGTATAGTAAGGGTCGTGCAGTAACTATAAATTGCAATAAGAAGCAGTAAACTGCATTTATTTAATAGAAAATTTAATAATTCTTATATTATGTAAATAGTAAGCAATTTAACACCCTGTATATAGAGCATAATTAGTTTTAAGCGACGCAAATAAACACATCTTACAACAATAGGACGCATATTTAGCATAGAAATAAGTAATTCATACATTAGGTAAATAACAAGTATTCAACACTCGGTATATAGAGCTTTACTAATTTTAAGCAATGCAAGTAAGAATATCTTTCAGTAAAAGTACGCGTATTTAGAGGAATGGATAGTACATGTAATTAAACAGGCATTGAAAAGGATTCTAATTAGTTATAATGTAATACGGAGATAAGAGATAAAACCTAACAAAGCCTTGTGTTTAAGTGCGTAGAAACAATCAACATTTTTGATAAGAAAATGCAGTTCAAAAACGCATAAAATAGACGAAAGTAAAATTGAAATTACATCATGTTGTAACGTATTTTTTTTCTAGTTACACCTAGCCTAATAAATTAATAATAAAACAAATAAATTTTAAAGTATTTAATTCGTAAATATTCAGCCAATAAAAATTAAAGTATAATGTTCATAATAACACATGGATTCTAGAAGATATATATTCTAAAGCTTGTTACCAAGCGCTGTCAAGTTGATAACCGGCACTTTGGTCTCCAACGTCCTAGAGTGAAGCCGCTTTTGTAGACGAGAGATAAAGTCAAGATGATGACCCGTCAGAAACACGAGGCATCTAATCGAGTGAAGAAGAAAACTTGAGCTGAGAAAATGGATTGATAATATACATCATTTTAATACAGTTGGTATAGAATAATAAAATATATTAGACTAACACTTACTCACTTTAGTGCAATATCATATGGACAGGTTTACAGCAACGGTTTTCAATGTAAATTATAATAATTTTCCGTCACAGTAATTAATGGTAAACAGCTATGGTTTCGTCCTTTTATCTAACTACGCAGTATGGAAATGGTTGATGTTACAAAGAACCTTGACACTTCAATCTAACTGATGACTAATACGATGAAATAAATACAACAGCTGAGGTCGTGATTTTCCACCTGCAGTTCTTTTGTCTACACGTGAGTGTTTGAAGCTATAGTAAATTATTATGAAATTTTCTACGTTAATTATTAGAGTAACAGAAAATATAAAGTACTTTCTTAAAGTTTGTAAAACAACGTATAAATATCTAGGTTGTCAGTCACTTGTACAAGCACACAATGTGTTGAGATATTCAGAATCTAAACGCCAGACGCAGTCTTGGTTTAATTTTATATTTTGTTTAATTGAAAAACATGCACGTCATGTAAAAGTCTTTTATTGATACTGAAATTCACGTATATTCTTTTAGTAGATTACCGTTAAAATTGAGTAGTTACATTTTAAGGTCGTTATTGTCCTGACGATCGAATTTTTTGTGAATGGTCAAGGAAGCGCTTCTATGATTATAGTAAAAATAAAATCCTGTGTTAGGAACTAATAAATTATGACATATTTGCTTAAACTAAATTTTATAGAAACGATTAATTTATACGTATTTATTCTGAAGGTTAAATTATACAAAATTCTTTTTATAAAAATTAATGACAAAATAGTAAACATATGTATTGCAGTCGCATGTATATAGTCAGATTTCCATATGAATAGAATTCCTTTGTTTTTCATAAAGTCGTTTTATTATTCAATATTTAAAATATGAAAAAGTAAACTAGAGCAAATCCTCCTTAAGAAAAACAGATAGAGAAGAAAATAAATGCCTTTAGTATTTCATAGGTGTTTAAATTCTCTTATTATATTTTTGGGCATATGCTTTTAAGGACACAAATGGTGTCCATGTGGTGTTTTGTTTGTTCACAGGTACAGCTGAGACAACTGTTTAACAACTGGTGGTTGATGTTTTGGTAAGTGTGTGATAAAGAGTGAAATTCAAATTTTATGGCTAAGATAGTGGTGTTAACATAAGGTTTCCGCATTTCCCTTATACAAACACAGTTAAATTTTGTTGGCACTTGTATTAAAAATACGGTGGCGCCTATTAAAACTATTTTTGGTCAGTTATCCACCCATGACCCATGCTCATGATCTACCCAGAGCTAACACTCTACTAGCCGTTTAACCCTTAAGAGTTTTCTTTGTCTATAGCCGTTTTCCATCCGACATTACCCTGGGCTTGGAGTTTAAAGAAGAAATACTCGACCTAGTGATATCAGATTAAAATAGAGAGCTTTTAGTATATAGCTGATAGTCACCAGGATAAATTTGCAAAAATTTTATTTTAATTACACTTGCGCTCGCAACGTGGGGCTGGAAATTCATTTAGGGCTGGAATTTCATTTAGAGGCTTGAATAACTTCACTTATAGGCTGGAATATTTAGTAGTTATCTTCATCACACTTATATTCACCGACTGAGGTTTGCATTGATTCTAGTAAATAGTTTTGTTTCATTTTGTTAAAGTTTGTTACAGTTTACAGTGGGTTTTCTATATAGTTAGGACATTCGTTCGTTTGAGATTTCATCTTCAAAATTTTATAATTGAGTTACATTAGAGATATTCAGATATTTAATTATGGCAGAAACTTATAGCATCGTACACTTACTTAAAAATGAGTTAGAATATGAATTGAACATTAGAGGCATTGAAAATTCAAGACCAGTTTCAGATAAAAGGAAAATTTTAGCAAGGTTGTTGGCCAAAGAAACAGATAAACCAGGTTGTTTGATAGATCCTTCTTATTATAAAGTAGATTTCAAAGTAGAGAAAGCAGAGATTGAGTCTAGTATAGAGTCCGTTAAAATGTTTTGTTAGAATTTATAGATGATCCCGCAGAGTCAATTTTAAAAGGATAAGGTCAAGATTAGTGCATCTTACAGGTAGAATTCAACGGTTAAAGCTCCCTAAAGAAAATTTTGAGGAAATGGTGTTATTTAAAATGAAAGTTTGGCTACTATTCTTGTTGTGGAAGCAGATCTGCATGAGAAATTAAATAAAGATACAAGTTCAAATAGTAAAGATATTAACGTAAATTCTGTTGCTGCATCTAATGTGCCCGTTCCAACAGTTACATATGTCACACAGTCAGTCCTATAGCATCTTGGTCGATAAAATATTCAGGAAACCCATCTCTTATATCAATTTTTAGAAAACATCAGTGACATTGCACAGTCTCGAAAGGTATCTGAGATGGAATTGTTTAATTCTGCAGTTGAATTGTTTACCGGTGATGCCTTGTATGGTATCGTTGCGTTCGTGGTTCGTTAACAGATTGGAGTTCGTTAGTTAGTAGACTAAAGGAAGGATTTCTGCCAGCACATCCTGAAGACGATATTTGGGAAAAATCAAGAATAGATTACAGAAGAACGGTGAATCTGTTGTATTGTTCATTGCTAACATGGAAAGTTTATTTAACCGATTACCTATTATTCCTGCAGAACACACTAAAGTTAGAATAGTCAAGAAAAATTTATTGCCATATTTCATTCAGCATCTTGCTCTTACAGAGATCGAGAATATTAGTACGTTAGTTAAATTATGTAAGAGGTTAGAAGAAGCTTCGTTGAGTAAACATAAGTCTGTTTCAGTTACGTCATATAGTCACAAACAGCCTTTTAATTATTTTAATCCACATTTTAGAAACAAAACCCCTAGTTCATTTCAGAATGCTTCAAGTCGTGTTTATACCCTCCGTCTTCACATTCCCCAGTACAAGTTCTTAATTCTGCCACCCCAATGACAGAAATGAGTGGAGTAGGTAACTCATTTATTAAGCATAAATTGATTTGTTGGAATTGTTCACGTGATGGTCATACTTTCAATGTTTGTAGATCTTTCAAGAGATTATTTTGTTATGGTTGTGGTCGTAAAGGAGTGACTAGTATCACTTGTCCGTCGTGTCCAATTCAAAGAGTAAAGAACAGAAGTTGAGTAGCGAAATTCCTATTTCTAGATAAAATGGTAAAGTTATTTGATATGGATATTACGAGTTTGTTTGATTTTGGATGTATTGCATCGATCGTGGGTTCATCTTTTAGTCTTATTAGTTATAATAGTTGGTCGAATTAATGGTACACTAGTCTTTACTGTTGAAATATAGTTTGAGATTGCTCTTGTGCATGAGCACGTTTTAGTTTGGTTTGATTTATTTAGAGTAGCAATTTTTATGGTCGCGTTGCAACGTAGTATATTGAGTTGAGTTACAATCTAAGCGAGACTTGTTGTGGTTCATCGTGTAGCGTTATGTTAGTCTAGACGAAACTCAGGAAGGGTTGGTCGCTCAGCGTTATGTCAGTCTATACGAGGGTCGTGGTAAGTTGTCGCTTTAGCAGTTTCGACATCGTCACTTGAAATTATTTGAAGGTCAGTTATGATGTGATTTGTTTTGCTTATTTAGTTTGTCAGTCTAGATGAGACTCAGAGGAGAGTCTGCCGTTCTAGCAATATTGTTTATAAGTCTAGGTGAGGCTCATAGAAGAGCTTGTCATTCTAGCAAGTTTATGCGTTGTGAAGCACTTTAGTTTAGGTCGACAGTTTGACTATTGGTAGAGTAGAGTGTACCAGTACAGTTATTAATAGTTATCGTGAAGTAAAGTGAAAATAATTTCGTATTTGAATTCCTTTATTCACCATATCGTCGATGGCAATTACATGTAGCCTATGAGCGAGCTAGTCGCCAATATAATTTGAGAAGAAGAAATGTGTGCTTTGAGGTTGGTGATAAGGTGTGGAGAGTGAACAAGGTTTTATCAAGTGCATGCGATAAATTCACTGCTAAACTCGCACCAAAGTTTGTTTTATGTGGTTAGGAGAAAGATTACTAATTTAGTTTATGAGTTGAGTAACATGGATGGTTCTAAGGCGGGTCGATGGCATATCAAAGACTTAAAGCCATATTCTGCGATTGATGAAGATGAAGTTGAAGTTATTAACAATGTTTCTGATCCTTAAGTACTTCCGAGTATAGTTGATGTCAGCTGTAATTCTCTTTAGTCCGTGTTTTGAATCCTTAAGTTAGACAAGTTTAAAGTTGGGAAAATTTTTTATAAAGTAATTTATGTTTTAGTAGTAATAGAGCTTAATATGTTTGTTGATTTAGATATTGCATGTGTTAAATGAAAATTTTTGATGACGATAAAGGAGTGTTAAATGAAAATTTTTGATGACGATAAAGAAGTGTTAAATGATAATTTTGATGACGACAAGGATATGTTTATGGATTTTGAATGATGATTTTTTTTTGGAGGTGTTTGAGAATGCAGCATATGCATAGAGATGTTGCAGGTATATAGAGATGGATATGTATTCAGTGAAGTAATACGTATTCAGTAATGGAATATATGATAGAGAGTATAGAGGTGTTTAGTAGAGTATTGAGTATGTAGTCATATAGTTAGAGTGTGATAGAATGTTAAGCATTAAAGGAATGCTTGAGTTTTGGTTTAATAGTTTGAGACTAGGCCTAATGTGCTTATTCTTATTGAGAGTGTACATGAGCTAGGATAGTTCATGAAGAGTTTTTGTGAGTAGTTGGTGGTGGTCACCCAATAGGCTCAATATATGATTCGTTAGTGGTTTTAGAGTTCTTTAGTGATGAGTCATTGAGGTTATATAATTTTGAGAGAATAGTTGAGTATGTAGAATAGAGATCTTACAGAAAATATTGTGAGATGCTCACTCAAAGACTAAAAGTGTCTTGTTGATGAATATGTATTGTTAATACTTTGTCTGTTTCTCGAGTGTTAGAGATTCGTTTCGTGAATAGACTTTGTATCTAACAGCTTTTGGTACTTACTAAATTCATCAATTTTATGCACATAAATCTTTAAGATAGATATATTAAATTAGAGAAAAATATTCGTTGTACAGATTTTTGTTTAGTAGTGATTATAATGTCCAATCCATTTTGTTTATTACAGTTCTGATTTGTAGTAAAATATTTTCATTTTAAAAAAAAAAATTTTTTTTTGATATGGTTGTTGCGTTTGTAACTATAGATGACATGCATCCACTGAGTGTTAGATACCCTAAATATTCTTAACCTGATTGACGTATATACTGGCTATGACTTCCCGAATTTGTCCCTTTATAGGCGTGTAGTACGCGCAGTTACTAATCACTCAATCCCATGCATTAATACCCCATATCAATTAGCAAATGATCCTGATATTTTTTGTTAAACTCATCATTAGGTATAGTTAATATTTGTGTCGTCTTGTTGTGAGGTGTAAGAGGTTGGTACAGTTAAGAAGAATAAGTTTGAAGTTTCAGTTGCAAAATTTTTTAGAAAAATTCTCCATACCTCGAATTTTTTCTCTTGGGAAGAGGCTGTGTAACGTATTTTTTTCTAGTTACACCTAGCCTAATAAATTAATAATAAAACAAATAAATTTTAAAGTATTTAATTCGTAAATATTCAGCCAATAAAAATTAAAGTATAATGTTCATAATAACACATGGATTCTAGAAGATATATATTCTAAAGCTTGTTACCAAGCGCTGTCCAAGTTGATAACCGGCACTTTGGTCTCCAACGTCCTAGAGTGAAGTCCGCTTTTTGTAGACGAGAGATAAAGTCAAGATGATGACCCGTCAGAAACACGAGGCATCTAATCGAGTGAAGAAGAAAACTTGAGTTGAGAAATGGATTGATAATATACATCATTTAATACAGTTGGTATAGAATAATAAAATATATTAGACTAACACTTACTCACTTTAGTGCAATATCATATGGACAGGTTTACAGCAACGGTTTTCAATGTAAATTATAATAATTTTCCGTCACAGTAATTAATGGTAAACAGCTATGGTTTCGTCCTTTTATCTAACTACGCAGTATGGAAATGGTTGATGTTACAAAGAACCTTGACACTTCAATCTAACTGATGACTAATACGATGAAATAAATACAACAGCTGAGGTCGTGATTTTCCACCTGCAGTTCTTTTGTCTACACGTGAGTGTTTGAAGCTATAGTAAATTATTATGAAATTTTCTACGTTAATTATTAGAGTAACAGAAAATATAAAGTACTTTCTTAAAGTTTGTAAAACAACGTATAAATATCTAGGTTGTCAGTCACTTGTACAAGCACACAATGTGTTGAGATATTCAGAATCTAAACGCCAGACGCAGTCTTGGTTTAATTTTATATTTTGTTTAATTGAAAACATGCACGTCATGTAAAAGTCTTTTATTGATACTGAAATTCACGTATATTCTTTTAGTAGATTACCGTTAAAATTGAGTAGTTACATTTTAAGGTCGTTATTGTCCTGACGATCAATTTTTTTGTGAATGGTCAAGGAAGCGCTTCTATGATTATAGTAAAATAAAATCCTGTGTTAGGAACTAATAAATTATGACATATTTGCTTAAACTAAATTTTATAGAAACGATTAATTTATACGTATTTATTCTGAAGGTTAAATTATACAAAATTCTTTTTATAAAAATTAATGACAAAATAGTAAACATATGTATTGCAGTCGCATGTATATAGTCAGATTTCCATATGAATAGAATTCCTTTTGTTTTTCATAAAGTCGTTTTATTATTCAATATTTAAAATATGAAAAAGTAAACTAGAGCAAATCCTCCTTAAGAAAAACAGATAGAGAGAAGAAAATAAATGCCTTTAGTATTTCATAGATGTTTAAATTCTCTTATTATATTTTTGGCATATGCTTTTAAGGACACAAATGGTGTCCATGTGGTGTTTTTGTTTGTTCACAGGTACAGCTGAGACAACTGTTTAACAACTGGTGGTTGATGTTTTGGTAAGTGTGTGATAAAGAGTGAAATTCAAATTTTATGGCTAAGATAGTGGTGTTAACATAAGGTTTCCGCATTTCCTTATACAAACACAGTTAAATTTTGTTGGCACTTGTATTAAAAAATACGGTGGCGCCTATTAAAACTATTTTTGGTCAGTTATCCACCCATGACCCATGCTCATGATCTACCCAGAGCTAACACTCTACTAGCCGTTTAACCCTTAAGAGTTTTCTTTGTCTATAGCCGTTTTCCATCCGACATTACCCTGGGCTTGGAGTTTAAAGAAGAAATACTCGACCTAGTGATATCAGATTAAAATAGAGAGCTTTAGTATATAGCTGATAGTCACCAGGATAAATTTGCAAAAATTTTATTTTAATTACAATGTATTTTTGTATAATATGGAAAAGGCGATATCTACATAAAACAACGTATGGTCTGATAACGAGGTATCTATAAGCAAATAAGCATTACCCGGAAAACCGAATATATTATATTAGAAAACCACTTCAAGATGCAGGATTTACAAAGACCTCATTGGTTAAGATAGCGACAGACTTGTTGAAAACTCAACCCACATGCAAGTGGGATCAGCCTATATTTAACAACGAGTAATGATAAGAGAGTTAAGTTTTAATTAAGCAGGGCAAAGCTACGCTACTCCGAATCAAAATGTCACGCGTAATTTTAAATGTTTAATAAAATAGATAGTGACAAATAAGTGCTACAAATATGAAAATTTCTGTTGCCGTTTAACGGCTCCGAGTGTATGGATAATCCTAATTGGGGGATAATAATTCCAAATGTAATAAATCCGAGTGTATGGATAATCCGAGTGTATGGATAATCCTAATTGGGTGATAATAATTCCGAATGTGGTATAATTCTGAATGGATGGATAATTCGAGTATACGATATAATAATTTAAATGCATGAAAAATTCTAATTGAGGGTATAACATTTCAAATGTGTGGATAGATATAATAATTCGAATGTGGGGAAACTTTAAATGGATTAATATAATATTTCAAATCAGCGTCGACGATTTTGGTACAATTTTGAGTTGCGAGATTCAATGCAAATAAAATAAAGAAGCAAGAAGCAATTTATGGAAACCAAGGGGTTCAATTAAGCAGAGCAGTAACAGGTCAGATCTAATTAGTTTTAAGATATTTTTCTATTTAAATTTGAATACTGAATTTACGTAATTTATATAAAAGTGTAACGAAGTCAACACAAACATTGCATACGTTAAAAGTACGTAACATTATAAAGGGGTTTAGAACGTTCTAGGTCTCTTTGATAAAAAAGGTAGTTTTTGGTGACTTTAGATTGATTGCAAAGCATATAAATTTTGAGATAAATAAAACTTATGATATTGATTGATTGAAGGATGTATTTTAATAATTTTCAAAACTTGTACATAATATTTTTTTTCATTATATGGAATTAAGTGACTTCATTTAATAATTCAAACAAAGAGGTAATCAGAAAGGGGTGGAGAAGAAAAAATTTGATCATCGTAACGTTGTGCACTCTGTGTAGAATAATAAAAGCTAGCCGTGGCATAATAATAAAATTAGTGAGATATAAATTTGATTAGGAAAACACAGAGAGGTAGAGTTAAGTAGAAAACGTCCATTGACACCGAGTACGGCGTTATCATATCAATATATATTCAAAATTCTATAAAAAATTTGTTTATTTGTGTAAAAAACGGTAAACAAATGTGTAATTTGATGTAATAAATTTTAGCGATTTTTTCTTGATCTTCTTTGGTAATTAAACCACTCATAGTTGTTAAACTCGTCTTTATTTACGTTTCGATCCATGATCCTAGGCCATGGATCGAAACGTAAATAAAGACGATTTTAATAACTCTGAGTGGTTTAATTCCCTAAGAAGATAAAGAAAACTACAAAACAAACTACAACAAACATACCGGAATTTCAGTGCCTTTAATTTTATGATATTCTAAACATTCCCTATAAATTTAAATAATTTAGCATTTAAAAAATTTGAAAAGCAGATGCATTTGAATACATCTTCTCAACGAAGCTTGGTAAATTAGTTATTTGGCAGAATTTTGTTAGTTATTTTGTGTTTTGAACGCAAACAGTATATAGGTACTGCTAGTAAATTAAAAACAAACTCCATAAGTTTTCATTTATAAATGTGGTATTTGCTATTTCTTATATAGCTAGCTTTTATGTGGTAATTTTTTTGGGGAAACAAAAGATCAAAAAATGTACCCCCGCAAAAATATGTGTGTCTCGTAGTTTTATGATTACCGTAATTCAAGATTTGTTTAGCCACTCTACAGAAATCTGCATCGTGCATTAAAAAATCAATAAAAGCGTCAACGCATTTTAAAATAATTAATTTTATTTTACTGTACCAAATAAAATAAAAACAAGCATTGATTAGTTACATATAAGTAGTTGCACAGAATACTTTAAAGTTACTTGCGGAACATAAATTAATTATTTTAAAACTTAACAAAAAATGGTTACTTGAATATTTTTTGCTTTTGATTTCTACGGTGATAACATATACATCATTCGATATATTAAAAACTGAAGTGTGAAACACCATTAAGTAATTTGTACTCCTCACTGCAGTAGGTATGCGTTTATCTTAATTGGTATTAAAAAAATTGAGTTCAATGTTCAATGTCGAATACGAATACATAATAATTTGCATCTTAGCAAATAGGGACATTTATGTAGGATACATTTACATAAATCTGACAATATTTAGTTTAGAATGTACTATTCGTACCTTACAGTTATAATGTCAGTAATTATACTTGCATACTAAAATCTTTAACCTAGTTCAAGTCCGGTTTAGCACAATATAAAATTTTCTGAGAACACGCAATAAGGGGAATTACCTATTGAACGTTGTCGTATTTTATCATTGATGTTGAAATATGTAAATACGTCCAGATCTGAATGGGAAATGATGATTCTAACATTAGAATTTAATAAATGATTTGCACATATTTTTCTTAGATTTCCTATGGACATTTTAAAAAATATTCTATTTTTGTATACCTCTTCCTCTTCATCATCTAAAGCCTAACTCATACAAGTCCCTGTTCCTATAACTCCTATTTTTTGTTTTTTACATTTGCATTAATTAACTCCACACGATTGTTTCGTGTCTGTATATTATTCAAGTACTACAATGAACTAGATCACTAAGATGCTTCAACGAATTAAATTGACCCAGCGACCCAAATCGAAACACACCCAAATTGCTAGAATTATCAAACATGATCCCACTAAATTAATTTGATTGGGTGAGCTATCGAAATCTGCATAATAATACTTGTCACAATGCTCCAAATTCGCCAAGAATTATTATTATTATGTTTTCTGCTCTTTGACAGATTTTACAATTATTGCTTGTATTTTCGTTTAGTATCTGTGATACGCGTTGAACTGGCGTTAAGTACCTGAACTAATTTTACTCTACTAGGCAATAGGTGACGTAATAGTTAATTACTGCACTCGTCGGCTTTCAGTGGTGCGATGCGGGTTTTGTAAAAGCAAATAACTTATTGGGGTATACAAATTACAACACTTTTTCTAAATACTCTTATACCTACCTGGAAGAGTCTTTAAACTCTATGACTAATAAAATCTTTGGGTGTCATCCATCTTGGATAATGTCTGCCCGGAAGATGGGTTCTCCGAGAGGCTATTAAATAGTTGCCACTGCAGCTGGAGATTGATACAGCTTTGGTTACACCCTCTCCACCTCCTACTATTCTACTATAATACAAATAAAAAAAACCTCAAGTCTTGTACACCTCACCAATATTATCATACCTTAATATCAGAGTAAATAGCAATACAAAATTACTAAGATCTACCTTTAATTGGCCAAGTATGCGAGTCGTCAAAAAAAGAACAACTAAATTTATCAACAATAGACGTTCAACTAATATAATTTCTACTTTCTAATTTTCCTCTATAGTAATGAGCTTTTGCACATGTGAATTTTTGCATATACCATCCGCTTTAAACAAGCGTACACCAACGTAACCGACCTTCTTAATAATAAGTTTTGCACATTATTATTACCACCAATCACAAATATGTGATACAAAATAGCATACAATGTTTATAAGAGGGAAAACAGAAATTCAAGAAAGTTACCGTATTGTTTGTCTTTAACATGCTCTGTCGACCACTGCGGCGCAGAATTGGCTCCAGGTAGATTAATTATTCCAACTCCAAGTTGAATGAAAGATATCAACACAAGTCAACTCCACGAATAACGGTATCCTTATCTTCGTGTATAATACCGTTTCAATGACGTAACTTTTATTACCCAATTTACAAGTCTACCCGTATGACAACGGTTTTGTGTCAATCGATTTTGAAGCTTTGATCTGCTGCTTGGTCTCGAATAAGTAAAGATGAATCACTGCTTTTTTACGATCTGTCGGTTTTATAAGTTTTTGTCTCAAGATCATTGCATGCTATTTTCGTTCTATTAGAGCAATGCGTCTAACTGCTCAATTATAGAGGTCAATGTCGTTCTAGTTCTGAATCGGTTAAAATTTTCTTCCATTCTTGAAAGCAGCGTCTTTTGTTTGCGTTTTCAACTACCTTCTTATGGCAGTAATTTATGAGCATATGTCTATCGAGGTTAATCTACCATGATAATGGTTTCTTTGAATCTGCGTGAGCTTTAAATTCTTCCCACGGTTTACATGTAACGCATTAATTCTTATGGCTGTCTTTATGATTATTGAGGTTGCAAGGTGCGTCAAACCAATTCCATAGTTCAATAATTTGTTTTTGAATTCGTGTGAATGTGTACAAATTAACTTACCTATGCCGGTTATTTCCCTAGTATACATCTGTATTTTTTAAATTTAAAATGAAGCGTGTTTAGTCTCGATCCTTACCAACATTTGTACTTAATATATCAGGTGCTTTCCCGTTTATTTCTGTACTCTAATTTAATATTACAATGAAATATCCACGTTACAAGATGTAAAGTACCAAAGTTTCTATACATTTTCAGGGTGTTTAAATACTAGAAGCTGGTTCAACCGAAATTAATAAATTTCTTTCTACTACTTAATATTGATTTACGTAACGCGTTGACGTTACATTTGTGCCGTGTAGTTTTTGACGTTGATGATTTCTTTTAGACTACTGATCTTTGTATATTGGCGGTTAGAAAAGAATTTACAGACATTACCAATTCTAAAGTATCTTTGATGGGTAACCTCTAGACTGTGGTAAGGTTTTTAATTCTTGATCGATAACCAGTAGAAAAAAGTTGACCTCTTTTTTTTATCTTTGTGTTTCATAGTATATTAATTTTCTTTTTGAGTTTTGTTTGTATGGCGTTAAGAGTTGATGTGTTTCAACCGTTGTGTAATTATAATTAATTAGTTCTTTGTTGTGCTAAAATATAAAATTTGAAATCAATTTCTCTAAGTTCACGCTGAGCGCCATATTTCTACATTAATGAAAAAATTGTCCTTTTCTATTTCTAATTACCTGTTATATACAATTATTTACATTAGACTTACAATACACACATAATTCTGTACTTCTAATGGCCTTGCTCTCTGATATTTCACTTTTACTTTATAATCTAAAACTATCGAATTAAAATCAATATTCCCCCAATTTCATTCTTTCACCATATGAATTAATTTAACTTTCTCTATCTCTTCATTCTTCCATATTAACACGCAGTCTTACCAAATACCAATTCCATCTCAAAAAAGATTTTTACCACATACATTAAATTCACAAGGTATTGCAGAAAAGACCTCACTGAATAAAACAATTTCAATAACGTATTGCATAAAAATTTCATTAAGTGGTCCCAGCTACACTGCATGGCATCTACTAATGCTACTGAAAAGGGACATCTCTAAACTGGTAAATATACCCATCTACCGAAAGCCCTTTATATCTTCTTCCTAAAAATGATTTTACAAATCTATTTTCGAAACAATCTTATTACTTAATCTCGACAAGAGACTATCTATTGACTTTGGACAATTATATTGTTTATTATTCCACCGCTTCATATTTTTCACATTCGAACATAACCTCCTACTAACGTCGCTTCTTTTTACTATAACTAAATGATTCACAACACCAGTATTTAATTTCTCACTAATACCATCTTTTAAATTTTTATCACCGTCATTCAATATCTTTTCAATCTCATCTGTTCTATCTTCCTAACCTGTAGAAATACTAAAATCCTCATCTTCCAACTCTTTATCATCTACTTTGGAACATTCAATTAACGATGACTCTACTATATCCTCTACTTCACTCGGATCCTCAATATTCTTTACCTCTACTTCACTTACTTTATCCATTACTTCTTCTAATTATTGTTATATCAGTTCTTGCTAGTATCATCATTTCCTTTGCATTCTTAAGTATTTAAATTCTTGCTACATGAATTACCACTTGTATCTCATACACTTTCTTTCATTTCATCTATTGATGGCTTTTTTAATTTATTTTATATCTTGTTGTGTACTACTTTAGATGTTTTAAACGACAGCGCAGCAATCTAATAATCTGAAACTTGAAATATATATTTAGGCTTCGTACAAGAGTCTAAGTTGTTATTTCATATTATTAACTGATATCATTGTATTAAAAATAAACTTGCCTTGTGCAACTACCTAAAATATGTGCATTTAGTAGATGACCTGTATTCATAAATTTGAACGTCTTTTTCTGACTATATCTGACATAAGTCAAAAACTCGACAACGTCAGATATGATTGATAAAATTCCAAACGTAATTAAAATTTAGATTGATGTATGGTAGCGTACGCGATTTAGATTTGTCAATTTTTTCAATTGATATCACCGGTCCAGGTGGCTCAATTGGTTATAGTGTTGACGCCAAAACTGAAGGTTACAGGTTCGAATCCTGTTCAAGACCTTTTATTTTTTCTCTACCAATTGCTAGCTCTAGGCTTTGCGTAAAACTCTAACTTACTCTATCATTTTATCAATGAATATCAATGTATTAAAAATTAACTTGTCTTAGGCAACTAGCTAATAAAGGCAGGAGAAAGACTTTAAAACATAGGAAGAATATTAATAAAATGTAAAATGATGAGAATTGATTTGTAAACAAGGTTAGAAGTAAAAGAAAAATTAGAAGTGTTAAGGAAAGACGAGAAATTTACAAGATATAGTGTAGTAGTGTGCCAAGGGAAAAGAATATAAAAGAATTGAGAAGGCAAGTTATGATTGTCAAGGAAAAACAATAAAGATAAAAACAGATGATGATCGATTAAAGTTATTTTAAGATTTTTCGGAGAAAAATTTATTAATTTAAATTTATTTTGAAGACCAATAGATCGATAGTAAAAAAAATAAATATTATTTGTACTCCCTAATTGTACTTAAAGGTATAAAAGCTAGAAAACTGCTAAAAAATAAATTTTGAAAATTTTGAAAAGCCCAGATGTGTTTACAAAATTATAGAAAACTCAACAACATCATTAAGTCTTCAGTCCTAGAACTGGTTGGATGCGTACCTCCATTGTATTTTATTCTGAGCTAACCTAAACATTTCTTTGAAATTCCCACAGCCTACATTTTTCACTATCTGCGTGTAATAGTTTGATTTAGGTCTACATTCACCTCTCTTTTACACCTTTTTCTGTTTCTAATATATTCCGCGCTATTCCCTCATATCTTAGTTTGTGCCCTATTATCCTATTTCTCCTGTTTTTACTGCTTTCCATATATTTCTTTATTCTCCTACCATTTCTGACAGCTCTTTGTTCTTAACTTTGTCTGTCTTTGATATCTTCATCATACGTCTGTAGCAACACATTTCAAAGGTTACTATCCTTTCCTTACCGTTTCTCTTACTGTCCAGATTTTACAGCCGAACAGTGCTGTGCTCCACACATATGCTTTCAGAAAACTTTTCCTTGTTTCTAGGTTTGTTGTCTTCAAATAGAGCAGCTGCTTTTTTTTTGTTAAATACTGCACGATCTAGTGCTAAGCTTTTGCATCTTGTCCTTTTATTGTTTTCTAGAAATATATTCTATTTCAGCAATATTCAATGTGTAATAATTGCATAATCAACCGTCCGTCGAGGGTCTGTAAAGACCAGTCAAGACGGTTAATTAAGGCCAGGCAGACTAAACTCAGCGGCGTAGGTCGTGGTTCAAACTCTTAACTAAAACCTTGCTTGTACTTACCAAAGATGCGATATGGATAAAAATCATCAATACATATATTAGCAATTCATAATAAACATGGGCGCCAATCAGCGGAAAGGCACTGATACCTAATAAAAGTAATCATGAAATAAACTCGTAGTTTAGAAAAAGCAATAACATTTTATTATACCCTCGACTGTCAGGAAAAGCATGTATAAACAAATAACTAAACAGTCTGGGACTCTAAATGCAATAAGGCCTACAGGGCCCACTATTCCGACATAAAATAACGTAACTCTATCTAACCTAATTGTTATCTGGGGACGTGCACGTCGTCACGTATACCTAACCTTAGCCTAACTATGATTAACTTAATACCTTTAATTAATTTAACAAAAGCACTAATAAGATTGCATATCCTATTTTTAATTGTTTACAGATTACTTGTTTTACAAGCTACTATGCTAATTGATAAAACAGAACTAAAATTCCAAATAGACGCAATACCACACCTTATCAAATGTCTGCATCAGCGTTTAATACAAAAAGTACAAGAATCTATTTTAAAAATTATACTAATAAAATTAATATTGTGCACAGATGCAATATATTACAAAAAAGTATTTGTAAGTATAGTATAAAAGCGAAACGTTATTTATACAAATATATTAATGCTGTACATCTTGTGTTAAACCATTTCTTACTTTTACAAAGAAAACAACAATGAAAAGTCTTTGTAACCAACCATTTGTAAATATTCATAACACAAAACAACAAAATAACTTCGCGGGAAACGTTGTTCATAAAGAAGTAACAATTATTTGACAGGCCCGATAATGTATGTACACCGGAACCCAGAATTAATACTCAGGTTAACTCGTTACAATTCAATAATTGTCTACATAAATCGATGTAGTATCAGGAGGAAATTTATATCAAAGTGTTACTTGCATTATTAAAAATAAATGTCCTTTCAAACAAAATAAGTACTTACGTGTTCTAAGCACACACATAAACACGTCTTTCCCCAAAGACACACAAAAAAAAAAGCCGAGAATCATTGCTGTTTCTTTACATCTGCAACCACATTCCTGCAAAAACCCCAATGAATTCGTCCGGTCCTGCGGCCATAGGCCGCACCATATGTTTAAATACCAGAAACTAAACCCTCTCACTACATTGTATTGTAAATATTTTGCGATCTCAGGTACCGTAGATGTAAAACAAAAGCTTTTTAAAATATAGAAGCATTTGCTTGTATGAGATTATTCCACCACGGTTCGTGAAATATACAATTTTATGCTCAACAAAGCGATTAAAAATCGGGTTGTTACACCCCCACAAAAGTTGAAATTGCGGGAAGAAATTTCAACCCTTTAACCTCTCAACGTAAGGAAACCACACTAGACACATTTTGAACTTGAAATACGTTAAAGTCACCAAGTCAATATTAAACACCATACCCGACACCAATTACCGAAACTCTAAAACAAAATGAATTGCTACAACCTCAGGCAATAAGAAAAGGAATAACTGTAAGAGGAAATAGGAAAATAAAGATAGGAATATTCTTTTGTTGTTAAAGAGAAAACAAAACAAAGCTCTCTTCAATCTCCAACAAATTAAAATGGTTCACACACTTAAGTGATTAAAGGTAACTTGAAAAACTATTAGCTCCAGCAACTATCGAAACAATAGTTACAAATCCAACTCTTGAAGCTAAGTTCCTAAGTATTAAAACTTAATAATCGGCAAATATCTACTTTAGAAGCCAAGCTTCTATTAAATAAAATGCGCAGTCTAAACTGCAACTACAGAATTTGAATAAGCGAAAGTGAATGGAGTGATCAGTTCCAACATCAACGAAACTCAAATCCAATAACCCACAAAATATACAAAAAATAGACTTCTAGGCGAAATCCAAAAATAAGTGTATGGACCAACGCCCAAAACAACCTCTGCACCAGCAAAAGCAGAAATAAAATGTGAATACTAGTGAATGCACAAGGCTTAAATCCAACATCTTGAATTCAACTTAACAACTGAGAACTGGGGATAAAGGTAATAAGGAAAATATTTAATGTGGCTTTAAATCTTTAACATGAAAAATACCCAACGGTTTATCATCCACCGTCGCTAAGCGGTAAGTCGTAGTACCAACAACCTCAATTATCTTAGCTTCCAAATATTTAGGAGCTAATTTTTATTAAATGATTTAGTAGCATCCGACAGAACAAAATTCTTTCTCCAAACAAGATCACCAACATTAAACTTCAAAGGTCTTCGTCTTAGATTATATGAACGGGTATTGCGCTCATACGCCAAATGAAGATTTCTTTTACCTCCCTAAAAATTGGAGATAGTTCATTCATGTCTCGAACTAACTGTTCTCGATTTTCTAAAACAACTCATCCTCTTTGAAATCCTTTAACCGACCAAAAAAATCTCCAGAAATAGGAACGGTACGGCCAAAAGCCAAAAATGATGGTGAAAATTTTGTTGATTCGTGAACAGCGTTTCGGAGGGCGTGTCCGATTTTATGGATTTCAACATCCCATTCCTTATGACTGTCTTTAATATAACTACGGATGGCTGTTCCAATAACTTTATTTACTCTTTCGACAAAATTTACCTGCGGATGGTAATTTGCGTTAAACCAAACGGATTGAACGTTATAAGTATTCATTAATTTTGAAAACAAAACGCTTTTAAATTGGGGACCATTATCCACCATACAAATTTGTGGAACCCCGTAAACCAAAAACACATAATTTTCAATATATTCACAGATGCGTTGTGCAGAGGCATTGCGCATTGGGTGGATTAGAGTAAATTTGGTAAACCAATCACAGATGACTAAAAGAACTGTATTCCCTTGTTTTGAACGAGGAAAAGGACCAACTAAATCGATAGAAAGGCATTGAAATGGGAAAGAGATCTGCTTTTCCTGGCCCATAAATCCATAATGATTAAATTGAGCAGATTTGCTTTCACAACAAATTTTACAATTGCGAATATATTTAGAAATGTCCGACTTCATTTTGGGCCAATAATATAACTCTTTAATCTTTGAAAAGTTTTGAAAACTCCTAAATGAGCCGAGGTAGGGTCATCGTGACACTTTGCAAAATCTCATTACGACTCGACTTTGGAACAACTAGTTTCCATTCCACCAAATTTGATTCAATTGATAAATTATTAGAAATATATTTATAAATTTTTCCATCTTCAACTCTCCAATCCGGATAAGAATCAGGTTTATTAGAAATTTCTGATAGCATCTTTTTGTACCAGTCATCGATATCATCAGAAGAAAATTTTAAAGAATTAATTTCAACAGGAGCTCTGGAAAGAGCATCAGGTACAACATGTAGTTTACCCTTCCTATGAATCACCTCATAATCAAACTGCTGAAGCTTAACGCTCCAACGCGCTAATCGACCTGAAGGATCTTTTAGGCTATTAAGCCAGATCAAAGAATGAAGATCGGTAATAACCTTGAAGTGTGTGCCTTCTATGTAAGGCCTAAATTTCTGAATGCCAAAATGACAGCTAACAATTCCCTTTCTGTCACCGAGTAATTTTTCTCAGCCTTATTAAGAGCACGAGATGCGTAAGCAATTACCTTTTCGTTGTCGCCCTCGCCTTGAGTCAGCACAACTCCAACACCATAATTCGACGCATCACATTGTAAGTAGAAATGCTTAGTAAAGTCAGGGCTAGCCAAAATGGGAGCCTGGCCAAGACAAGCTTTAATTTTGCAAAGGATTTAAGAGCTTCTTCATTCCAGGTAATAGATTGAGACTTCCTTTACTTTTAATAGGTCATTAATCGGAGCCAAAATTGTGGAAAATCATTGATGAATCGACGATACCACGAACACATTCCAGTAAAACGTTTAATTTCTGTGGCTGTCTTAGGTAGCGGAAAATTGACTATAGCATCTATCTTAGAAGGATCGGTATGAAGACCGTCTTTATCAACAACATAACCCAAATATAATAACTTGGGTTTACAAAATTCACATTTTGAAATATTAATGGTAAAATTTGCAACTCTAAGTCTTTTGTAAACTTCCTCTAAAATTTCAATATGTTCTTTAAAAGTACTCGATACGACAATAATATCATCTAAATAAACAAAAACATTTTGCGACAAGGAATGGCCAAAATAGACTCCATGAGTCGCTGAAGCGTACTAGGCGCGTTGGTTAAACCCATAGCCATAACATTATACTCGAATAAACCTCGGCGAGGAACTGTAAAGGCAGTCTTTCTCTACTCGCCGCGTCTAAAGGTATTTGCCAAAAGCTTTCTTTAAATCAATAGAGGTTAAGTACCTGGCATTGCGAAACCTATCAAGTATGTCATTTAAAAATGGAAGAGGATACGCATCTTGTTTTGTTACAGAATTCAATTTTTGCATCAAAGCAAACACGAAATTCTCCTGACTTCTTCTTAACCAACAGCATCGGCGAATTCCAAGGACTAGAACTCGGGCTAATAATGCCTTGAGCCAGCATCTCATCAATCTCTTTATTTGCATGTGCTAGCATGGCAGGTGATAAAGGATAATAACGTTGTTTAATTGGAATAACATCGCCAGTAATAATAGTATGAGTGACTTTATCAGTTCGACCCAATTCTGGACGATCAAGTAAGTTAAATAAAGAAATAATACGATTCAATTCCGATTTTGACCTTCATCCAATTCATCAGCACATTTAATCATATGAAAAGTATCAATTTCAGAAGAACAAGCAAAAATTCTTTTGTAGAAAAATCTACTTTAATTTCAAATAATTGGCAAAAATCTACACCAAGGGTAAGGGCATTCTCAATTGTATCAGAAACCAAAATTGATAATTCATGAGTGAGACATTAACACAAAGTGGCAAAGTAATCTTACCAAGAATAGACTGTGAAGTACCATCAGCCGTAGAGAGTGACGAAAACTCATCGTTACGATTTAATTTTAAATCGTATTTGTCAATTAAAATATTCCCGATTTCCCTAATATCGTGGTCGTTGCGCCAGAATCCAATAGAGCAACTAAATTATCGTTAAAAATTTTAACAGCGATATGAGGTCTGGAATCTCTTTCAGAATTATAGAAATTAGAAGAAATTTTAGTAGTTTGTAAAAATTTTTGACTTTTGAAGCCAATCGGGCCAAATCTTTTGTCAGCCAGCGCAAATTTTGGTGAAGAGGTACATCGGCTAACGAAATGACTATTCGAAACTAGTTTTTGACTTCTGGGAGCATTTTGGACAATCCAATGAAATAACATCGTGTTGTCCGCACAAATAACAAAATAATGCGCGCTTTTCGGCACAGGTATGAAATGAATGACCTAATTTTTTGCAGTTGAAACAAATTGTAGTAGACTTGGCAGTATTCGTTTTTGAGAAATTAGAAATATCAGTTCTTGCTACTATATTTTTTGTAGTAGGTGAAACAAGGACCCTAGGATTTGGACTGAATGGCAATCTGTTGGAAGTGGGAAGCTCCTCGACAGATGCATGTCGTAATTTAATACCTTCCAAGGTTTTACATAAAGAGATTAGGTGCGAAATGTCCGTAACCTCAATCAAAGCTAATTGAGTGGCATAAAAGATTGCAAATTTCTTTTAATAATTTTCAGTTGTTCGAGTTTGCAATAGCTTCATCCAATTGAGCAAATAAATTTACCATGGTAGAAATATAAACAATAGGGGACTCTTCAATTTTTGTTTTCGCGCCTTTATGTCGGCCAATAAATTTTCATTGTAGTCCTCGGGAGAAAGTCTTGTTTAAGTTTGTAAATTAATTCATCCCAGGAATGAACAGAGGAACGGGTGGCTCTAAACCAAGCCAGAGCCGAATCAGAAAATAGGTCAATGGCTCCTTCGAATAAATCTTCAGAAGAAACCTTCCGAGCAACCTGAAGCTCATTGCAACGTTGAATGAAAGATAAAACAGAAATATTTTTCGGATCACCCGTAAACTGGAGACCCCATTTATAAATCGGAACCGCTGAACGAGTTCTATTAAGCGAGTCAATTAAGGTACTAAGGTCCTTAGTTGAAATACCAACTGAAGGCTCAGTGTGGGTGACAATGTTGGACGTAGAAGGTAGGTCTTTTCCGGTAGGAACATGAGTAGAGTCGCGATTAACACCTAAAGAAAAATACGTAAAGTTAGAATTAAATTCTTGTTCTTCATGGACTTGCTCTAACATTTCAATAGACTTAATACAACGAGAAAATATTTGTGAATGAAATGAAGAATATTCTTCATTGAAGGTTGTGTATGTTAACCTTCGATAGACGTGTGAAAGTCTGGTATGCAACCGTAAATATTCATTTTTCTTAGGAGTAATTTTATAAGAATGAAGCAAGGATTCCAATTCATTAATTTTTGTTCTAAACAATTTAATTCGTCTTTTGATTAATTTGAATTTTTCGTAGTTAGAAAAAATTGAAACATCCATTTTTTCTAATGCAAGTTTGGAACGTAATAATTTTCTTTTAACATCAACAGTTTTATCAGAAGGATCTGAATTTCGAATTAATAATTCGTGACTCAGCTCGTCAGCTTTTAAAGACTCTACTATAAACATTTTCAATAATAATATCAGTTCAATAAATTCAAAATACACGCATATGTTAACTCCACAAAAAAATTATAATGTACATTCAACTTGGCAAGTAAAAGCAAATGCTTCAGCACAACAATTCAAAAGTGTCTGCGTTAGTACAATTATGTTTGAAAAATTGAGCAAAGTAAAAACGATACAAAATTCGAGCCCCAAGCGTTAGGCGCTAGTGTAATAATTGCATAATCAACCGTCCGTCGAGGGTCTGTAAAGACCAGTCAAGACGGTTAATTAAGGCCAGGCAGACTAAACTCAGCGGCGTAGGTCGTGGTTCAAACTCTTAACTAAAACCTTGCTTGTACTTACCAAAGATGCGATATGGATAAAATCATCAATACATATATTAGCAATTCATAATAAACATGGGCGCCAATCAGCGGAAAGGCACTGATACCTAATAAAAGTAATCATGAAATAAACTCGTAGTTTAGAAAACGCAATAACATTTTATTATACCCTCGACTGTCAGGAAAAGCATGTATAAACAAATAACTAAACAGTCTGGGACTCTAAATGCAATAAGGCCTACAGGGCCCACTATTCCGACATAAAATAACGTAACTCTATCTAACCTAATTGTTATCTGGGGACGTGCACGTCGTCACGTATACCTAACCTTAGCCTAACTATGATTAACTTAATACCTTTAATTAATTTAACAAAAGCACTAATAAGATTGCATATCCTATTTTTAATTGTTTACAGATTACTTGTTTTACAAGCTACTATGTTAATTGATAAAACAGAACTAAAAATTCCAAATAGACGCAATACCACACCTTATCAAATGTCTGCATCAGCGTTTAATACAAAAAGTACAAGAATCTATTTTAAAATTATACTAATAAAATTAATATTGTGCACAGATGCAATATATTACAAAAAGTATTTGTAAGTATAGTATAAAAGCGAAACGTTATTTATACAAATATATTAATGCTGTACATCTTGTGTTAAACCATTTCTTACTTTTACAAAGAAAACAACAATGAAAAGTCTTTGTAACCAACCATTTGTAAATATTCATAACACAAAACAACAAAATAACTTCGCGGAAACGTTGTTCATAAAGAAGTAACAATTATTTGACAGGACCGATAATGTATGTACACCGGAACCCAGAATTAATACTCAGGTTAACTCGTTACAATTCAATAATTGTCTACATAAATCGATGTAGTATCAGGAGGAAATTTATATCAAAGTGTTACTTGCATTATTAAAAATAAATGTCCTTTCAAACAAAATAAGTACTTACGTGTTCTAAGCACACATAAACACGTCTTTCCCCAAAGACACACAAAAAAGCCGAGAATCATTGCTGTTTCTTTACATCTGCAACCACATTCCTGCAAAACCCCAATGAATTCGTCCGGTCCTGCGGCCATAGGCCGCACCATATGTTTAAATACCAGAAACTAAACCCTCTCACTACATTGTATTGTAAATATTTTGCGATCTCAGGTACCGTAGATGTAAAACAAAAGCTTTTTAAAATATAGAAGCATTTGCTTGTATGAGATTATTCCACCACGGTTCGTGAAATATACAATTTTATGCTCAACAAAGCGATTAAAAATCGGGTTGTTACAAATGGTACGCGAAGGTGATTAAGCAACCTGACTGCTCGAAGATACCCCAATACTTAGATACTTGCCGAATCAGTAGTTTTTCAATTACTCTTATTGCACAATCAATATTTGTTGAGAACATTGCAAAACCAACACCTGTAGTTGCTTATAATAATCATTGGGTTTAAACAGAAACATTTTTTCATCATTAAGTTTTGCGTTTTGGAACTGATTGGACGCGTACCTCCATTAATTTATATTCTGATCTAACCTAAATATTTCCCTAAAATCCCCACAGCCTACGTCCTTCACTATCTGTTTGCAGTAGTCTAATCTAGGTCTATATCTACCTCTCTTTTTTCTTTTCTTTGTTTCTTATATATTCCGCACTATTCCCTCAAGCCGTAGTGCGTGCCCTAATATACTCTTACATTCTTTACTATTTTCCACATATTTCCTTCTTCCCCTACCATTTCTAAAACCTCTTTGTTGTCAACTTTGTCTGTCCATGACATTTTCATCATACGTTTGTAGCACCACATTTCAAAGGCTTCTATCTTTTCCCGCTCCGCTTCTCCTACTGCCCACGTTTCACAGCCGTAAAGTGTTGTACTCTACACATATGCTTTCAGCAATCTCTTCCTTTTTTGTATGCTTGTTATCTTTGAACGTAGTAGCTGCTTTTTTTGTTACATGCAGCAGGCCTTGTGCTAATCTTTTTTTTATATGCTTTACACTTTTTCCATCTTGCGTTATTTGATTTCCTAGGTAGCAGAAATCCGTAAACTCGTTTCCTATTTGTATTCTGGTTTTTGACTTAGTTACACCTCTTTCACATACTAGTACTTTAGTTTTATTTTTGTTAACTTTCATAATGCATCTCTCTGTTAGTACTGTTTCTATTTCATTAAAAGCGACTTTTAAATTTTTTTTGCTAGATGTTAATACTGTTATATCATCTGCATATCTAAGCATATCAATCCTTTGTCACTACATAATAATTCCAAATGTCTTTCTGCATTTGACAGTATTCATTGCCTGTTCGATATACAAGTTAAAAATGAACGGAAATAGTTTCAACCCTTCCTTAATATTTACTTCTCTACGGTACTGCTGCTGTAATTCTATTGCAGCGGTTTACTCTTCATATAAGTTATGTACTATCTCTCTATCCCTATAACTCATTCCAATCGTTTTAAGTAATTGGAACATTTTTCCCATTTTACATTATCGAACACTTTTTCCAGATCTACAAAGCTTATGTACATTTTCTTTCTTTTCTATTGTTTTCTCAATTATCATCCTTATAGTTAAAACGACCTCCCGTGTTCCTCTGCTTCGCCTAAATCCAAATTGATCTTCTCCTAGTATTTCTTTAGTTTCTTTTTCTATCCAGCTTTGTACAATTCCAGTTAATATTTTTTACACGTGTGTTGTCAAACTTATTGTTCAAAAATTTTCACATCTATCCGCACCTTTCTTTTTTGGTATATTGACTATGGTGTTATGTTTGATATTTTTGGATATTTCGTCTGTCTCATACACATACGCTGCAAGTTGGAAGAGACTTTCTGATACTGCTTGTTTAACGGTTTTTAGAGTTTCTGTTTGTACCTATCTATATTCGGCGCCTATTAGTTTTCTGATCCTTTAATGCTAATTCACTCACATCTCTAGGTATAGGATAGCCCAAGTCATCCCTTTCAATATCTGATTCCTGTTTTAGTGGTTCTAGTTCCAGTTCTGTATATGTTCGCCTTTCTTCAATTAAATTTAGAATATCCTTTGTTGTCCATGATTTCTTATTTTCTTTTTGTTTATACCTCAAAATATCTCTGGCCGCCATGTCTAAGCTAGATTTAATGTTATTTCACTCTGTTTCTACTTCCTTAGCATCAGAAATTTTTCCGGCGCTTTCAACAATTTGCTTGACTTTTTCTCAATTCCTTTGGGGCTGTCTTTATCTTAATCATTTAGTTTCACAAAAACAAAGTGTGTTTCTCCGTTCGTTTTCTTAAATTATTAAGTTTAAACGCGGCTTTCCTAATTACCATGTAGTGGTCAGTGTTTATATCTGCTTTTATGTAACTTCTACAGTCTTTCACTTGATTCCTAAGCCGTTGTATAACAAGATGTAATCTATTCAATATCTCCCTATGTCTCCTGGCATCTTCCATGTGAATCGTCTTCTAGCATGTTGTTGAAGTAATGTGATTGGGATGGTTAAATTGCTTTTGTCGCAAAATTCTACCAGTGTATATCTTCTGACGTTTCTCGTGTCTAAACCAAATAAGCCTACAGCCTCTCTTTTCCTACCCTAATCTACCACTGTATTAAAATCTCCAATACCTATTAAATTGTTATCTGCTTTAGCGAATTTTATTATGTCTCTGGCATCTTTGTAGATCACTTCTACCTTTTCCTCTCTGTAGCTAGAGGTGGGCATGTATAATTGCATTATTACTGTATTTACCGGCTTAGATTCTAATCCTACCAAGAGTACTCGTTCGCTCTTTTGTAGTTTTCTACACGGTGGTGTACTATCTTTTTTTGCATAACTATCCCCTCACTCAAATTTCTTTGCTCTGATACTTATGAATTATCCTACGGTGCCCGCTTCAAAAATCCCCCGCGTCTCGCCACTGAACTTCGCTAATCCCTAAAATGTTTAAAGCTAACCTATTTATTTCAATTTTCAAATTTTCTTATCTACCTGCTTCATGCTTCTGACAACCACCTCTCCGACCAGCAAATTGTTTCAGACTTTTTTTTTGAACTTTCCAATCCCAAAGATCCGAATGGAGTATTATTTTTACTCCGGAACACCATTTTAAGAGCAATTTGAGTACGCTGTGTATTTGTGACGTAATGTGGTGGTTTCCCGTTGCCTTCTACATTTCAGTAGTGTCTTAGAGTGACATACCGACCTATATCATCTCTGCCACCGAAAGGGCAGCTGCTCTTTTTCTGGGACCTGTCTTGGTCTGGTACCTCACTAAAGATCCCCACCTATAGTTCGGCTCTTTAGCTCAGTGAAACACTCAAGCTACTCTATCCGTTCTAGCATTCTACAACTTTTTGAGGTGTAGGTACGTTCAAAACAGCAGAACAGAGAAGATTCATCTAATATTATATAATTTTAACAGACCTCTAAAATATTGTTTTAGAAATATCATTTAAATTTTCAACTTTTAAAGGTTTCTAAATTTTAAAGGAATAGTTACAGATTAGGCGCCTTAATACGTATTCATTTTAAATTAAAACAATTACAATAGTTATATGATTTTAACAAGTTGTAAATATTGATGGTAACCCTCTTTAATAAAGAATAAAAAACTTACGTAGAGGATTCAGTAAACTAAAACATTCGAAACTGCGATTAAACGTACATTCGTTAATTGAAAGTTTTATCATAATGCAATAATAATGATTGCGGTAAAATCTCCTTAACCTAGTTACAGGTTAGGTTTAATTCTATAGAATATAAAAAGTTCGAATGATTTGTGGTAGTTGGTGTCATTCCACTGACAACCTTACATTATGTGGGCGTTGTATTACAAAAACACTAACGAAGTATTTATTACGGTATGAATGTATTAATACATTTATTAAATACGAGTACACTAAGTGAAATATATATATATAATTATAGGTTCACCTCTTGGATAATATTAGCTATTGCTTTAATTGGTCTAATTAGATTCTTATTGTAAAATTTGTTGATATTGTTTTTGTTTATCTGTCGAAACAGCTTCTTATTGATGTTCATCGATTAAATTTTTCTGTCTGCAATATAACTGCCGATTTAAAAATGAATAACTTATTTGTTTGCTTAGACGATGCAGTTATGGAAGACTCCTTTTTAAAACAATAAATCTTACAGTAAAATACAATATTTCTTTTTTACTGCCTATTTATTTTTGTAAAAACACAAATTAAAGTATTCAAAATGAATATTTCTTTTACTTAATTTATGCCCTTACTTTATTCCAGTTTAATAAAAAACACTTGTCTAAAACTGTTTTTTAATAGCCTTACTACACCATTTATTTGGCACTACTTCAGTCGAATAATGAAGCACATTACACCACTAGTGAACTAATGTAAAATATTACCTCACCAATGGAATTTAGAAAAATATATTACAGTTTAAAACGAATAGGTTTACCAATTTAACAATTAATAAATATTTTAAATTACTTCTACCCTTTATATATATATATATATATATATATATATATATATATATATATATATATATATTTCTCTTGAGGAAAAATATAACATTAACACTTCCAGCTATAAATCTCACTATATAATTATGCTATAGTTGCAAATTCATTTCCATTTCATTTCTATTTTTTTTTAAAGCGTACTTTTTATTTTTTTAAAATAATAACTACATTACATACATATACAATTAGTTAAAATAAAAACATTACAATATTCGTTCATAGAATAATAAATATGCCTGTGTCTCAAGGACTTTTTTTCAGGCACTTCTGAAATATTTGAGTCATTAATATAATACCATTTTCCCATTGAAATGTCAGTATTACTTTTTGTGGTTTTGCGTTGTGAAAACAATAAATGTTTTTTATTTTTAGGTAGGAATTGCCAACGGTGACTGTCGTTATCTAACGTCGTTCTTACTTTTACATATGCGACATAGTGTCCATGATGAATAGAACCGTTATGCTGTATAACTCCGTATAATGTGTATAATACTTTGGATTGATTAAAGTTCAGCCCTTGAAGGTTTTGACATTCTTTTAAGTAAAATGGTGTTAAATCCAGTAATATAGGGAACGATACTTGGTCATTCAATTTTGTTGACCGAAATCTTAGGGTTTGAAATCTTTTTAAATGTAAAATCAATACAGGAGGTGGAATGTTGATTAAAATTTGCTTAATGGCATTGGTATAAACATTTTTTTTATCAGGTCCAACTTGTCTCTTTGTGCACCAATCACAGACTATTTTATTATTTCCAGTAAGTAACTCACATGCAGTAAATTGGTTTAAACAAGATTGCACGCAGTAATCAGTTTTTTCACATTGACATTTTGGCACTATAGTATTTCTATATGTATCGTTTATATAATGTTTTTTATCTGTTTTTTCATCTTTGTATATATCAAAATCTCCATAGACATTATGTATTTTCTTGCTGTCATTAAATAAGGGTGTATTTCTGTCGATGGTATCTTCTCTATTAATGTAAGATTGGCCTTTTGGACTGCTTTCTTTAGATTCTTCAATTCGGCTGGTGACAGTTTGGTTGCCAGTAGATCCTACTTGATTAGAGCACTTTTGTTGTTTTCTGTGAGATTCTTTAATTATAAGTTTTTCTTTCTTTATTTGGTGTTGTGATGATTTATGTTCGTCAAATTCTTTTATTTTGTGATGAAATAATGGAGAAATTTGTTTTCTGATATTGGCAAGCTCAGATCAAGGAAGGGTTCATCTCGATGTGAAATGTGGTTGCAATCTTGGCACTGAATTGTACTAATTAATGTGCCTCGAAATACCTGTTCAGTGGGTAATAATAGC
This sequence comes from Platerodrilus igneus, assembly GCA_036346225.1. NCBI lineage: Eukaryota > Metazoa > Arthropoda > Insecta > Coleoptera > Lycidae > Platerodrilus > Platerodrilus igneus. The sequence goes on from JARFIW010001670.1 coordinate 2,469,861, forward strand.
TCAAAGTTCTGCTGTTCATAAATTTGTATACCTTCTCTATATTTTCAATACACGATGGATTTATTTTTAGATTTAGTTCCGTTTTTGTAAAATTACTGCTTGATAATTTCTTAAATGATCTTCACGTATTGCTTCTAATAGATGTCGTAGCAATTCATGTGAGTCGTGTTGTTTGTTTCAGCAAACTGTGGCATTGTTTGCTTAAGTTTTGAAAGCAGTATACTGGGGTTATATATTTCTGGTTTACCATTTAGTAATTCTTTTAGCGTTTGTGCTAAAATGTGTTTTAAAGGGTGCCCTTTTTCCAAAGCTTCATCAAATGAATTAGGTAATTGGAAATATTGTTCTGAATTTGAATTTTCAAGAAGTAATTGTAATAAGTATGGTGTTTGTCCGAGACATTGTATAACGGAATTGAAAAAGCAAGTATTGCCTAAATTTTTTAAACCACGTGTTTTTGGAAAATTTACATTAAGTTGTTTTTGTATTTTTGTTTCTCCCATTTTTTTATCTTTAATACTTTCTCTTTTGGATGTGAATTCATTATTCATTGTATTGTTTGTTTTTGAAACATTAACGTTTTCCTTTAGGTTGTTTATAGTAAGAGATCTATGGTCATTCTTCTGGTTTCTAATTAAATCTGAGTAAAATAAATCAGATACATGTTTTTAGTGTACGTGTTATTATCTAAAGATTTTGAGGGTAAAAAAGAAAATTCTTTTAGATTTTTAGATGGTGGGATTGTTCCGAGAACAGAAATAGCGTTTCTTTTTGAAATGATAAAGCAATCTTTTGTAACAGGAAGTCAGTCGCTCTATTGTCGTATGTATTGTGTGTAATTCTTTTACCTATTTCTTTTAAGAATTTTAATCCTACTTCTCCAAAGGTTCCGAAGGTTTCGATCGAAACTGGATAAAATAGATAAAGATCTGATAAGGAAGAATATTTTTTTAATTTTATGTTTTCTCCGGTAATTGCTGCAGAACCGGGTTTATGTGAACAAGCAGTTACATGTGAGGGAGCAAGTGTGTCACAACAAGTAAAATCCCAAATTGCTGCTTTCCCTAACTTCCATGGTATTAAACTAATTCCGTTTGGCTTTTTGCCGTCATCTCTGAATAAATAATAAGGTTCAAGGATAGAAAGAACGTCAGCCGAAACTAGCGCTCGTTTAATTAGGTCATTTATGATATTATGACGTACGTGACGGCCTGAGCTAAGACGACAACTAAGTCCATGAATAGCTAATTCATTTACTTTAGTTCCGCAGATGCATGTATGTGGCGTGCATAACTTCGCGCCTAATCTAAGTCCTGCGGCAATTCTAAAAGAATTGTTGTCTAATAAAGTCCCTAATGAAGCCGACGGTAGGGCTTCTAGCCAAATACCTCAGTATTTTGATGAAACTGCAAGAATGCGTGCCTTATGTATATGATTTGAAGCAGATTCAAGCATATTTTTTGAAGCAATATCTAATAGAGGTATGTCCCATTCTTTCTGGATAGATTTGTTGTGTGTTATATTAGTTATTTTTGTTTTAGATTTCCATAAATTTTCTGTCTCTAAATGTAGAGTTTCGTTCGGAACATTTTCGAAATTTAAAAAGATATTTTGAATTAGAAGCCAGGATGCATTAATTGAAGATAAAAATGTTGGTAACGCAAGTGAATGGGCCGTTCGGATTCCTAGCCCACCTTTTTTAATAGGTAATGAAGCTTGTGCCCATTCGGTTGGATTAAGTTTGATGTTTAGGATTTCCTCTAGAGTATTGTGTAGTAAATTGTAGAAGAAACTTAATATGTCCGGGTATATCCAGGTTGGACTACATCTTAGAATGTATGTCAGTTTGGGAATGGCAAAGCAATTTTTAAGTAGGAAGAATGATATATGCGACGGGATCATATTGGATCGTAGTCGATCGGCCATTATTGATACTGAATCAATTTTTTTATTTATACAGTTGGAGATTGATTCTGCACAAAGAGGTGCTCCAAGTAGGGTCCAATTATTTTTATCTGGTATGGCAATATTTGGGGCAATAGAGTTGAATAGCTCTTGAATGTATTTTCTATTCTTTGGTGAAATGTTTAGTAATTCGCATTTTTCAAAATTAATTTCTAATCCTATAGATTTGGAATTTTCAATTATTGTTTTAAAGTTCTCAAAAACTGATATAATATTGCCGCCGATGCAACCATCGTCTAAATACCATACATTAAACTCTGTGTTTATACATTTAATTAAGTCGTTAATTGCTAAACAAAATAGGGGCGGTCCTAGCGGATCTCCTTGTTGTAGTCCCCTTTCTGAATAAATGATATTTTTGTCAAAAGAGAGAAACGAAGAGTGTTCATAGCATTGTCTTATATAGGCGGACAAATTTGGAGTATGTTTATGAATTTTATCAAAATTGTATGTCTATGTATCGAATTAAAAGCGTTTTTAAAGTCTATTTTCAATAATATTTTTTCTTCCTGAAAGTTATTTAAACATATGCGAGCAGCGTGAGCTACAATTTCGCACCCATTTAGGGTTGCAAAACCGAATTGTAATGGTCTAAATAATTTCCCTAAGTTTTCATTTATGTGTTTACAGCATATTTTAGATGTTAACCTACGGTAGACAGTACCTATTGCAATCGGTCTAATCCCACCATCTTTCTTTTTTATAGCGCATAATGATGCTCCGTATAAAATTGGGCATATGTCGTTTGTTATATTTCCAGCTAGCATCAGATTACATAATGATGTTATTGATTTCAAAAGATTCTGTGCATGAATCCCTGTTGAAAAACTTATAAGGTCTTGTAGGTGTGAGGGGCGAAGTGAATCCATACCACCAGCCGAGCTGGTTTTGAAGGATTTTATTGCCAATAGAGTATCTTTATCGGAAATGACTAAATTACAATGTGTGTCGAAGTTTGGGTATGTTGTGGTAGATTTTGGATGTTTTAATTTAAAATTTTCAAGTGTAGCGTTGACATAATCTGAAAAGGTTTCATTTGAACACAAACTTTTGATAGCAGATGATAGGTCACCATCTGAAACTTTTGAAATGACTTTTTTTGATATCCATTTATTAAGTAAAACTTTATTTTTGTATGAGTCTCAACTTGAACTGGAATAGAATATTTTTTTATATTATCTAAAATTTTTTTTGTAACGGTATCTGATTTATTTTTTGATCGTAAATTTGGAATAGCCAATATTTTATATGGGAACAGAAAAAGGTCTTTCCAAGCTGACGCTGAATTTAATTTTACACATTCATCTATGACTTCAGTTAATTTCATAGCAATCGCGATCATTTCAAGAAATAAGCGTTTTTTTATAGCTAGTTTCTCTGAATATAATTCTGGTGTCATCATAATTCATAGTGTGACCTGTATCAATTACATGGGAAGCTAGCGCGCATGTTTTTCTGTTCAGATTGCAATCACTTTTGTGTGAGGTTAGTCTTGTAGATAACCAATTTGATGTCTGTCCAACATACCTACCATTACAGTTATGACAGGGTATACTGTAGACTACTCCTGACTGTCGGGGTGTAGGCGTGTGGTCTTTAAGACTACTATATAATACCCTATCTAAAGTTATAATTGGTTTTTTGATAAGTTTGATGTTTTTGACCACACACCTACACCCCGACAGTCAGGAGTAGTCTACAGTATACCCTGTCATAACTGTAATGGTAGGTATGTTGGACAGACATCAAATTGGTTATCTACAAGACTAACCTCACACAAAAGTGATTGCAATCTGAACAAAAAAACATGCGCGCTAGCTTCCCATGTAATTGATACAGGTCACACTATGAATTATGATGACACCAGAATTATATTTAGAGAAACTAGCTATAAAAAACGCTTATTTCTTGAAATGATCGCGATTGCTCTCGAAGAAAATCCTATAAATAAAAAAACAGACACACAAAATTTAAACAATATTTATTCATATCTTATAACAATAATAAAGAATAAAAATAAATCCAAACTTATATAAAACTATCATACTATACAAATTTATAACACTTTTGGTACAATACGATTAGCTTTAATTTTTAAAAACTAGTATAACACTTTTTAGTTTCTATTTTTATTTTTATCAAGACCTATAATAACTATGTTACTTTATTTAATTAATATCTTTACTACATTAACTTTAACTTTAATTTTGCATATACTTATAAGAAACTTTTAAATGTACGCGTATGAACAAAAACCTGTCCATGTCATATAGATGTCATTTAATGTTTATATAATTGTAAACTTTATAATCGTAAGTAACCTATATAATTTTATCATATAAATGTTAAATTATAAACTTCTAGTATCCTGATGAAGAAAATATACATTTTCGAAAGCTTGAAATGGTTATAAGAAGTTTATATTAAATCCATGCCTAATCTGACTGTATCCCCAATATTTATCTTGCTTATATATATATATATATATATATATATATATATATTTATATATTGTGGATAAGGGTCATCGGAAGGCCAAATAGCACTATACCTTAAATATACAACACTGCGAACCTCAACAAAATCAGAGAAGAGTATTTGAAATAGCTTGAATAATGTAAATATTCGTTTTCATAGTAACGTACTTATTAAAAACACTCAATATATTAAATATAAATTTATAAACCCGTAATTGAAGGAGTTTCATTTTAATTACGTAACTGAATCGTGTTTTTAGATAAAGATAATGATATGTTCCACGCATAAAATACGTTTTTCCAAGAGCTTCATACATAAAGTACTCATTCATAAATGGATTACGAAAAATGCATAATTGTTATAGAATATTTCATTTGATAGTGTTGACATTGAAAGGAAGATTAGCATTTTCAGCCGCGTAAACAAACACGTTCCAAAAGAATTTCAGTTTGCAATTAATAAGTTTTAAGGAAAACTGCGAACATAGTATTTTATTTTAATTTCAATTCATAACAAGCATATTAAAAGTATTTAGATGTGCCTTGAACTTCTAGAAAAATCCATTAATAGTAAAGGTCAATGAACGTTCAAATTATAAGTTATAATAGAAGATCAAACAATTGACGACAACCATAAATCAAGCGGCAAAATCGTAAAAATGAGACGAATCACAGCAGCAGATCTTGAAGGTAAGATATAACGCGTCGGTAAATGAAACTAGTCAGCAGCTTCGGGCTATTTAACGCCATATTTTGTAAACGCTGCATTATTCAGGACGATTTTAGATCTTACGTATATAACGGGTCCCTATTTTTCAAGCAATGAAAACGTAGAAGTAAAACAAGACTTAACTCGATTATTCTAGAAGCGTGACATTGCAGAGCTCGGTTCTATAAAACAAATTAGAAGAGGATCAAGCAGGCAAATAATGGTCATTTGTTCAATACTAATTTTAAACGTCACCTTGTTAGTCTAATATCAAGTGATATCTAGTAGTAAACAGACGACTTTAATTGACGACTTTAAAGGTTTACTGCCATCTTGTAGTAAAATTTTCAAGTACGTTAAAATGGTTTCAAAATTAGAAATAAATGGACGATAATGAACTACAGCAAGATAAAGTTTTAATTTTAACGATAGCTTATATGAAACTGGAATGGTACTTTATTGTAAATTGATGATAAATTTTAAGCGATTTGGACAATCTTAGTATATGGATTGAAAATACAATTTAAATGTTTGATGGTATTTAATGGAAAAATTTCAACGATGTGAAATAAGAACGGTCAGTATTATTTACACCCTAAAATATAGATCACATTGTTTTAAAATTTTAAAAAGGACATTTTTATTAATTAAGTTACGCAAAATTTTGTGTGGCAGGCTTTATGTGAGAATTTTACAAGTAAATAATTTGAGTTGAAGGTGGCTGACCTTGGTAGGTTTTGCCAGTATATAAAAAAATTATTAAATATAACTGATCAGATACTTTTACATACGATTTTAAGGGAGAGGTATTAAAATTATCCTTTTTTTTTTTTAAAATTTTGTACATGTTTTGTGAATAAAAATTCTAATTAGAAAAGAAAGATTTTGGACCTTATATGAGTGTAAGCAAGTGATTATCCAGTAGTTATATTTTTTTATCTTAGACTTAATATATTGTTTGTAAAAGAAAAAGTCGTTGTAGCAATATTGGACACTACCTTTAGATTGTAATGTAGATATGGAAGTATTTTTGTTGACGTTTCATGTATAATATTGTTTCTTAGAGAAAGCTGTTGTGGATGTAGCAATTATTATTTGAAAGATTATTTGTTAAAGAATATTTCATGCCATTATAAGTTTGATGCCCGATTCTAGTGGTTTTATTTTAAATTGAGCTGGCAAAATAATTAGCGCGACACTTTTACTAGAACCATCTACAACAGTGTTTATTGACGCCCAACGTCGGACATCTATAATTCACAGCAATGTATATTTGCTGTGGTCTGTAGTGAATCCAAATGAGCCCCAGGTTGGACGTCGATAAAAGTGATGTGGACTGAAGATACCCAATGTTGGCAGTCAATAAATGATGCTGTGGTCCGAAGTGGTTAATAAAAGTGTTGCTGTAATTATTTCTGCTAGCTCAATTTAACTTGTTCTGGGACCGAAGACCTAATGATGAGCTCAATTTAAATAAAACCACTAGAATCAGACATTAGATTTATAATAACACGAAGTATTCCTGAATAAACAATTTTTAAAATAACGATTCTTACATCCATAAACGCTTTTCTCTAACAAATAATATCTAACATATAATCTCTGAAAAAACACTTTCATACAAACATTAGAATCTAAAAGTAGAGCCTAAAATTGCTACAACGGCTTTGCCTTACGAACAATGTTTTAAATGTAATGAAATAAAGCTTTTGAGTAGTCACTCTAATCTTAATTTTATCCATCAGTAACAGATTAATTAAATTTTATCATGTACAAAATTTGTCAACATAAAATAGATAATTCTTAAAAAACTGACTTAAACGTATCTGATCAGTTAGGTTTAATATTTGTTTTTTATATAATGGCAAACCTCGCTACAGGCTGCCACCAGTCCATCGAATTATCAACACTCTCTACAAACCGCATCGTGCCGTTTGAAAGAGGATTAAACAACTGATCAACTTCCACTCGGTTATATATACAAACTTCCGGGTGACGTAGCACTCTAAAGTGATCACGATAAGTCTGATTCTTGCTCCCGATTTTTCTAATTGGTTGTTTTTCGGAGGTGTGTAATGCAACATTTAAAAATTGCTGTTTTTCGACCTCAGCTAATTAATTGACGTCGTCCCTTATCTTATCAATATTTAAGATTTATGGCTGCATTTTTATGTTATCCTTACGACTTTATCTTTTAACTCGCCTTAATTGGAAGTGCATTTAGATTCTTTATCTTATTGTTTTTACGGTATTTGATCATTCACCATCTGTTCTAAGTTTTGGATTTTTGTAGAAGTTCAGTGAACACGTTTTTAATTGAAATACAGTTTTCTAGTTTCTTTGAATATTGACTGATATTTTAAATGAATACGTTTTTATACCCACGTATGTTTGACATGAAGAGGGAAACGCAATTAAATATTATCCACAAATGAATACTTTTTGGATGAAGTCCTTTAAAAAACCTCCTCTTACGCGCAGAATAAATAATTATTATTATCTAAAAATACTATTATTTTTTTATTATGAATAAATATTCCTTCAAACGCGGATTTGTGTATTAATAATTCAATATACTGAGCGTTTTAACAAACACGCTTCTCTATCAAAATGAATATTTGCATAATTCAAATTTTTTCTAAAATTTCTCCAAATCTTCTTGCGTTTGCGGCGTCGTATGTAAACGTATGTAAACTTTTGATTTTCACTAACCACATCGATATATTAACAACAAAACTTTGACAATTTATATGATTGATACTAGACAAATGTAACTGGTCACTATTTTTATCAATAATACTTAAATTTTGTTTGTAAGCACTTGTAGAGCTTCATTCACGGCAATCTCTCCTACAAGAACTTTTGTTGCCTTCTTTTTGTTATTTTCAAGGGTCGTCTATAACAAGTTTGTCTGGATATTATAATACTGCTTTTGCTTCTTGATTTTGAATCAAAACTTACAAACTGGATCTGATTTTAGATTCTTTTTAAAATTAGGTAGTTGCAGATAAATTTTTTGCAGTTTTAGATAAAATTTGGTATAGTACAAGTGGAGCAACGGTATCTTTTATTACTGAATTATTAAGTTTACAATATATTTAAAAAAAATAATGTTATACTTTATTACTTGAATTATTTTTACACAAACAAAATTTTAAAATATTATACTCAATTACAAATGACTATCGTGAAATCTACTATACAGAGTGCGTACATATTTAGATAATCCATCCAAATCTAATATTTATATATTCTTATCTCATATATAGTTAATGTAACCTGAACGCGTTACACCCCCCCTTCTTACATACGAGATTTTTTAAAAAAAAAAAACCTTCTGCCCTAGTATCCCTCTTGTCATTTCAGTTCAAGTACTACGTCACTTGTCCGCAAATTTGTCAAATAAAGAAAATAGAACATAAAGTATAAAAGCAAATTGTAGTTAAATCTTAAAAGAAGTAACAGTGGAAATGCAGCTGAAGCTGCAAGGTCTCGAAATGGGTTTTTCTATTCTATAAGAGAATAGAATACCCACAGGGGTTAGGCCCTTCATCCCCTAATGCTGAATTGTTAGAATAGTACTTCCTGAAAATTGGAAACAGCTATGTCCCTTAGTCAAGTATTACCCCAACTCTCTGGGCGTAATTTACGACTGAACGATTGACAAGAAAGTTCCTGTGCAAATCGACCCCAGCTACCACTCTCTCTTTTCCCTCTATATTATCCTACCCTTGAAAACCCCTTCCCAAATAAATCCCTCTGGGAGGTCTAACAAAGGACTTCTAACAGGACAAACTGTCGCGATGGCGATGGACCGAATTACTATCGTGACATCGATAAAGCCCCGAACCCAACGTCCAACGGTAATATTGTTTGGGGAAAGACCCATTAAAACCAAAAAGTAGTAATAATATATTTAAAGGGAATTGGAAGATAGGGTACAAAGACAAGTGTTGTCACAAAATAGAAAAAAGCCTGTATTGTCAGGAAAATGTAGCTAACAGAAGTCGGATGAAACCGTCAATTTCAGGGAGAATCCAGGGTGAATAGTCAAGGAAGGGTAAGTTAGTGTTATCGCGAGACTGTTCCGAAATGAGAAATCTAGGCGGTTGATAGCTGGATAGGAGTAAAATATCTTCAAGGCAAAATATCAGGAAAGGCAAAAAAAAGTGTGGTTTCGACCTACATGTTTGTGAAGTTCATTCAGTGCGTATGTCTAAGCCAAAATCAAAATTCCTATTATAAAAATAAAAAACACGCCAGGTTAGTAAAGTACACTCAATTAAACAATAATATCCCAAAAAAATTATACTAACTAAACTATTGACCTATCCTATGTCTCAACTTAAAATGTTTTAATCTAACTTCTTGTTTACATTTTTATTACAAATCCCGTTCGGTTTTAAATTCTTCCCTTGTCAAATCCTTCGGAATTGACCTATATCATTACTAATTCACACATCTGTATAAAAACTTTGTCAACTATCATGATAACCCTAAAAATATAAGTACCTATGCGTCCAAGAAGAAGTCCAATTCTATTTTCAATAAAAGGTACACATATCGATTTATAGTTAATGCAACGCGAAAGCTTTGTAAATTTTCCTTCACCAATTAACTTAAAAATAATACATTGTTACGGTAACTTTTAGAAATAGAGCGATTCTGCATTAAATTGCAACGACCCTAATTGAAAACGTTAATCTAACGTCTTTTTATGTTATTCTCAAATTATACAAACTTAACAAATACGTCCTCAATATGTGGAATATATCCTATAACCATTTATCAATTCGTTAAAAAAAACAAGCATTTGCTACTTCTAAACACTTTAAATTCTTTGAAATATTTGCTCTTCAAACGACTTTAAATAATGTCTCGTTCCTTGAAATACGCTTTTGTTATTTCAAATAGTTATTCGTCTAAATATTTGCTAGGGTAAACCACTTCTAACACTACGAAGCTCGCCTTTAGCAATTCTTCGTAAAACATTCTAACCGCTGCTTGTTATTTCAACAATCAATTCGTTGAAACAAGCAAACATTTTGCTCATTAAATACCTTAATGGTTTGTTATCGGGGCGTTTACCGTGAAGTTCTACTTTATTATATCTACACACGTTCGGCCGCTCAAATTTTATAGGTAATAACGTTCCTCCTCATTAAGTTATTCCGAGTGTATTGGTAGCGTGGATCAATAATCATACAAACCTCTATTCTTTTCTAAAAGTCAGGCAACGTTATCTGCTTGACAGTATTTCTGGTGGTATAACTCGCAGGAATGCTTTAAAATGTATTTTGATTCCCCATTATGACAACGAAATTCAATGGACTTAATTATCGTATTTTGTTTTTTTTATTGATTGTTTTCTACGAAAGGTTTTGCCGTTGTCTGGGGCATATTTTTATTTACTTTCGAAGAATCTTTAACAATATATGCTGGTAATGGTTCTTTGTTACATACCTCATCGTTTTCAAAGCTGTATAAGCAAACGTCGTTTGACTTTTGGAAAACTCTTTTATTGATTCGACTTTGCTTTCTTACTTCGTCGTGCTCTTATTATTTCGACTTCGTTCCTTTACTGTTATACAACGTCCTTAGAGGGTTGTAAATTCTCGTTTTTAAAATGCGTTTGTGCTAGTACAGTGTTGTTAATTTGTTCCAGCCCCCTACCCAGCCGTAGACGAATACAGCCGCATTTCCTGAGATGGTAGCAAAAAGAAGATAGCTCCAGGTATAATGCATTTATCTGTTTGCTTTATTTTGTGTTGTTGTTTTGAAAGATACACATTCTTTTGATTGATTTTGCAATAAATTGCAGACAGACGTTAGTGCACGCTCACAACACGAACCACTGAATCTCGGTAAAATAAGACATACAATTAGAAATCTCTCAATTGTATAAATAGAAACATGTTAAAAAATGTTTTCCAATTCCCAAATTATTGAATTTATTTAAATTTCACCAATAAAAATTAATCAGCTGATTTCACGTTAAGCGTATTGGCTATCTTAGAAAAGTCGATCCCAGGTCGCAACACAAATTGAAGGCAATCATTCTTTTAAACTTTAAAAATTTTTGCTTAGTGTACTCAAACAAAATATTTCAAACATCAATAAATCAAAGTAACCTTCAATTTATGTCATAAACGTCAAACTTGAAGTTTTTATTATTTTGACAACGATCCTAGGTCATGGATCGAAACGTAAATAAAGATCATTTTAAAAACTATGAGTGGTTTAATTCCCAAAGAAGCTTAAGAAGAACACTATGTACTTATTTTCATAAATAGCTATCGAAAATTTTAATGCGTTTAGAGCGCTTTTCTACTATTTGCTTTTTACTGTATAAATTAATGTGAACGTTAACAATTGGCTGTTTAAAATTTTACAGCAAATTTTTACTTACTATATTATTATTTTGTTATTTCTTGTACATATTTACGGTTGGAACATATTATAGGTATGCTGGTATTTAGATAGTAAGATTTTATTCGTGATACTTTTAAATGTGTAGACCTATACTATGCAATATATAAATTGGCGCTTTTTGTACATCACGTTGTGACGAAAAATTACGTAAATGTGTTTTCGAGGATAAATATTTCTTTGGGACTATATGTTTTCGTAATATAGTTCTTTGTTACTGAGGTTTCTAATTCCCTTATTTCTAGGTCACTCATTCCACTTTACGACGCTTTTGAGCTAGCCCAAACTCTGATCCTCGTGGAGTTCGATTCTACGACTCTGTTCCTGCGTTTTGTTGCGGTATTCCGTGTAGACAATTTTCTCTACTTACGGTGCTGCGTTCTTTCTTGCATGCATGGAATACAGTAACAACATTTCTTGTTTATATTTTTATTATGCATCCGATGTATACAGCAGCCAGTCACAGAGTTGCCATGTCTTTTCCCCTACACACCTTGGTTTCGGCTGAAACAGGTAAAATCCACTCCTTGCTTTTCAATCATCACATTTCTTACATGTGGCGTTGCCCTGTACTGTTATATGGTGTCACGGTTAACACAGTTCCCTTTGTGGTATATTCGGCAGGATAATATTTCCTGGTTTATATGATAGGGGGGGGGGACTATAAAAACTGGAAAATTTTATCCCCATCTGTTAAATTTAGTTCCCAAAGAATAGAATTTATTAAAGTTATACTTCGAATTGTATTTACAGTAGGGGGTTAAATCTACTAAACGGTTGATTTAATATCAAATTCTGACAGTACGAGTAGGAGACACGTTATACCTGGTGTCCGATTTTACAGAAGAGTCTAAAGTTGCAAGCATCGATTAAATTAGTATCAAATTCTGATAGTGGGAAGATATTATTCAAGAGGAACACATTTTGCAAGAGGAACACATTTTACTAAACAGTTGCATAGCGATGTCTAGACTAATGTGTGCACATTTTACAGGAGAGACCAAAATCACCATTACTGAATGAATTAAAATTAAAGACCGCAACAAGGAAGGTAGTACACTTTATTAAACATATGTATAGCAATACATGAATATTGGAGTGATATAATATTCAGGGAAGACTAAAATTACCAACACCGATTGAACTAATATCAAACTCTAACCATAAGAGCAGTACGTTATACAGGGGGACATATTTTATAGGAAGAATACATTTCACTAAGCAAAAGCATAGCATTACGCCTACACTAGGGGTACTTAAGGATCTACTGAATCTACTAATTTCGAATGTGTTTATAGAACGCCGACAGCAAGGGGGACATATTTTACAGCAGCCACTGAAATTGTTATCTTAGATTCAATTAATAACAGAAACATAGCGTTTGCTTACAGTAAGGGGGACACTTTTTACAGTAGGGCCCGAATTTACCGAATTCTCGAATAAACTTATATAAAACGCTGACGTAAACGATACATATTTTACAGGCGTACGTAAAATCTCTAATCTCGAATGAATTAATATTAACAACCGTACTAAGGGAGGGGCCAAAGTTTATTAAATTACGCATAGTACTAAATGATCATTGGGGAGATACATATTTAGAGTGAGGATTAAATTTACTAATAGCGATGAAATCAATATCAAACTCCGACACATGGGACACATTATACAGTGGGGCACATTTTACAAGAGGCATTCATTTTACTAAATGGATGCATAGCATTACCGCTACATAGGGGGCTCACAATTTGCTGCTGACGGTAGGAGACACATTTTTCAAGAGAGATTTGTAACGTGCATTTTTATAACTTAACATTTTACGCTTTTTCCCAATTAGTAAATACAGTTCGGTAACTACTATTTCTATATTTTATATTTATTAACTCCTTAGGCGAATGCGTCGTATTATAATGAGTGGATTGCATCGTTCTTGTCTTGCCGTTCGTATAGATTCTGTTCCTTATGTGGATATACAAGTCTAGATAATAGACGATAAGAGGTTGTAATAGCAACGAGTTGAATAAACAGATGAGTAGTGGTAGTTTGTTCTTGGTTCCTATATATTAATTACGTTAAAAATACTGTTTCTTCTTAGCTTTGACAATAGTGAGAATTAATGCGGTATCAATTTTCGAATTGTTCATGAACAAGCACGGCACGATTTTAATTGTTTTTCTTGTGAAATAAAAGTTGTATATTAACTGTAGAAAGTGTAGTGCTAATTCCGATTGAAGTAGTATGGTTGATAGGCGAACGTGTTTGGTCGACGCACGTGTTTTACGGAACATTTGACGGACTTACTTTAGTGATACACGCGCTTTACTCATTGTGTTTTTTTTTGGTGCTTTGTCTTTTGATATTTAAACTGTGTGTGCGATCTAGTTTCGCGATCTTTTTTTTTTTATCAGAGTAGTGCATACTTTGGATTATCCAAATACTGTTGATACTGTAGTTTCTGAATTTTCTAACCCCAAAGAATTTAAAACAGATCATTGCTTGCGCAAATTTCGTTATTTGCGAAATATAACAGATTATCGGTTTACAAAGGTATTGGTTGAAGTTTCTCACTGCTTTTTGGATGTTTATGAAAATAATATACATTTGGTCCCAGTTGAAATTAAACTAGTGCTACAGAATATTTCGAAATTATTGTCTCAGGAAATAGAATTAACAAGAAATTTATCAATGCTACATAGTTCCGTCGCGTGATAATGTCTGCTGCTAACACCAGTGAAATACGTAGGTGTGATTAGGGTAACGTATGATAAGTTCCATCAACACCCTCCCAGTCAAGCGTGAAGTGCTGCGTTAGTGCCGGACATCGTGAATCCCACACTTCAATTGCAAGGAAATGTTACTGAAGGACCTTTTGTAAGTTGAACTATTTCCTACTTGTTCTTACTGTAAATATCTATCCGTTGTTTTGCCATATCTTTGTCGTTCGGATACCTTTTACAATAGAATTGCATGCTATTAAGAAAAAAAAAAGAGAAACAAAACAAATTAGTTTGAGTAATTTGAATATTTGGACAGGAAAGAAAAAAAAATCAATGCTACTGGATTGCTCATATCAATTGTGTCTTATCTATTTATCTTTTGTAAACATTTTGTCTGATTTATGTTTAATTGGTGTGTGAGGAAACGTTTCTGCTACTCCCCAATATTACCTCACTTTGTACTAAAAATTTTTGTATTGCTTTTACCGTTGTTATATTATATAGATTATCTAAACAGTTTTTTTTTACATTCTACAAAGTATTGGACAATCTATGCTCGATCAGCATGCTATGCTTTTTCTTTATTTCAGGTTTGTAGGACTAATTTTGTTTTTATTGCAGGTTTACTATTCTAACTTTTTTTTATTGCAGGTATTGTTACTAATTCCTTACGGCCGCGTACATTGTATGTTGGTCTGCTTTCTGCAACCCCCCTAATCTCCGATTGAGCCCGGTCATTTCTTTGATTTTCTTGGTGTTACGCACGGCTACGAGCCAACGTAGCATAAATTTGGCGCCCAACGTGGCTGGCTCGATAAACGTAACAGATTAATATTACTAGCATCAATTGAATTAAATCAAACTCGCATAGTGGGAAAACATATTATATAAGGGGAACATATTATACAGGAGGGACACATTTCACTAAGCAGATGCATAGCGTTTGCCTCCACTAAGGAAACACATTTTACAGGAGAAATTGAATTTACTGAACTTGAATAAATTTATAAAAACGCGACAGGAGGGAAAATACTTTACAAGCGAGACTAAAATTGATAATTTCGATTGAATTTTTACTAAAAGCTGACAACTGTGAGACATATTATACAGGACGAATACATTTTATAAGAAGGACACATTTCACTAAACAGAAGCATACTACATTTGATTTTCCAATGCTCCACCTGAAGCTACTACATTGACCAGAAAGCGAATCTTTTTACCTAACAATTTTGAATTTTGGCTTGCTGTGGCAAACAAAGTTGGGATCTTATACGTGCCTAACAACACATACACACGCACGCACGCACGCACGCACGCACGCACGCACGCACGCACGCACGCACGCGCACGCATGCGCGCGCACACACACACACATACGGGACTTACATTTTACCTATCATCCGAACGAGGACGTATTTTTGTTAAAAATGGTCGCCTAACATTTTTCAAGCAGTCTGTAACGGGCATTTTTGTAGTTTAGCATTTTACGCTTCCTTTCTGTTAACGTACTTAAAAATACATCGTTTCTTTGGGATCGCTGTTTGTATAAAGGAAATACTTCAGAATAATTCAGTTTTGTATGCAATTTAACTCGTGGGTATTACTTTAAAAATAGATTAATTGAAGATTGATTTTCATTAATTAATAAATTGCGAGGAACGAATTTTAAATGGGATTATTCGTAAATTACTTTCCAACTTATCGGAAATGATAAACTGCTGTAATTAATTATTTAGATATGATTGCGGGATTCACGTTTTGGTTGTTCCTTATGTTATTAGCGAAGGAGAGATAGTCGACAAGAGTTTATGGTAACAACTAGTTGATATAAACAGTTTGAGTTTGTTCTTCGTTCCTATATATTAATTACGGTAAAAATACTGCTTTCCTTTTTGCTTCGAAAATAGTAAGAATTATGATATGAACTTAAGAAATATTAACGGTTGAGAGTGTCATTCTGATAACATTGAAGGAAAGATGCTTTATAGGCGAACGTGTTCACTCGACCTGCACGCGTGTTGTGCAGAGCATTTGACGGACTTACTTAGTGTTTGCACGTGCTTTATTGATTGTGTTTTTTTAGTTGTTTTGTCTTTTGATATGTAAAACTGTGTGTGCGATCTAGTTTCGCGGTCCTGTTCTTCTCAGAGTAGCGCATACTTTGGATTACTTAAATACAGTGTTACTGTAGTTTCTGAATTTTCTAACAACAAAGAATCTAAAATAGATCATTACTTGCGCAAATTTCGTTATTTGCGAAATATAACAGATTACCGGCTTACAAAGGTATTGTTTGAAGTTTCTCACTGCTTATTGGGATGTTTATGAAAATAATAAACATCTGGTCCCAGTTGAAATTAAACTAGTGCTACAGAATATTTCGAAATTATTGTCTTAGGAAATAGAATTTATCAAGGCTACATAGTTCCAACGCGTGATAATGCCTGCTGCTAACACCAGTGAAATACGTAGGTGTGAGTAGTGTAAAGTGTAAGAAATTCCATCCACACCCTCACAGTCAAGGGTGAAGTGCTTCGTTAGTGCAGGACATCGTTGAATCCCACACTTCAGTTGCAAGGAAGCGTTGCTGAAGGACTTTTGTAAGTTGATCTATTTCCTACTGGTTATTACTTTAAATATCTATTCGTTGCTTTACCATATCTTTGTCGTTCTGATACCTTTTACAATAGACTTGCATGCTATTTTAAAACATAGAAAAAAAAGAAAGAAAGAAAAATCAATACTGCTGAATTACTCATATCAATTGTGTCTTACCTATTTATCTTTTGTAAACATTTTGTCTGATTCATGTTTAATTGGTGTGTGAGGAAACGTTTCTGCTTCTCCCCAATATTACCTCACTTTGTACTAAATATTTTTGTATTGCTTTTACCGTTGTTATATTATATAGTTTATCTAAACAGTTTTTATTTACATTCTACAAAGTACTGAATAACTTAGACTTTTCATTGCTGCTATGCTTATATTCTTTTTTTTTCAGGTGTGCTTAACTAATTTTCTTGCAGGTATTGTCACTAACTCCTTACCGCCGCATACATTATATGTCAGTCTACTTTCTACAAACCCCCCTACTCTCCGATTGAGCCCGGTCATTTCTTTGATTTTCTTGGTGTTACGTACGGCTACGAGGCAACGTAGCATAAATTTGGCGCCCAACGTGGATGCCACAAAAAAACGTAACAGAAATTTGGCGCCCAACGTGGGCCCTCGATTTTTTTTGGTTTGCTCTTGATTCTTTTTTATTTAAACTTTTTTTGTTATGACTTGTAATTTTCTTGGCTTATTGGTCTTGTGTTTTCTCTGATAAGCTTGTGTCCGAAAACACTGGCGCCCATTTCGTATTCCTATTCATATTTTTGTAGCTAGCCCATCCTGTGACTCTTTCTTCTGACTAGTTCTACCATTTGTTCACTTTTAGACTATTATAGTCGCTTTCTACATCCATTCCTTGAGGTAGGCTTCAGATCTATTTTCTTTTCCTTTAGGGATTTCGACTTGGTCGCTTCTGTAGGTCTGTTAGCCATACTTTGCTTGAGTAATCGTTTCATACGAATCTGTGTTACCTCAGTTGGAAGTATTCTAGATGGTGTACTAGCTTGCCTTTGCTTTTTACTTTGTCTTGGTTCTTTCTTTACTGCACACTTGAGGTTGACAGTTTTGTCGTCTAGTTGGTTTGCTACGAGTTTTCCTCCTCGTTTTTTTCTTTCCTCTTGGTTTCTCCGCGGGAAGCCAAAACTTTTCTTTGAGGTGGAAAACAGAAATGTCCCTTTTGGGGGACATCCGTCTTTTGACGACTTTGAAAGTAGCTAAGACCTTTAATCCTCATTGGGTGTTTACTTAATGCTTTCTTTACCTATTCTGTCGTTGTTGGTTACGATAGATGACTTTGTCTTCTTTTGAAAAAAAAAATGTGTTCTTTTTCTTATACTGGTGTTGGTCTTTCGAACCGGATAAAAAATTTTTGTTGTTGTTTGGTTCCTTGTCTGTCGATTTATCTTTTCTATTTTTTCTTTTTTTTTCACCCCGACGTCTTTATTTTGCTAGGGGGGAATTTGTAACGGGCATTTTTGTAGTTTAGCATCTTACGCTTCTTTTCTGTTAACGTACTTAAAAATACATCGTTTCTTTGGGATCGCTGTTTGTATAAAGGAAATACTTCAGTTTTGTATGCAATTTAACTCGTGGGTATTACTTTAAAAATAGATTAATTGAAGATTGATTTTCATTAATTAATAAATTGCGAGGACAAATTTTAAATGGGATTATTCGTAAATTACTTTCCAACTTATCGGAAATTATAAACCGCTGTAATTAATTATTTAGATATGATTGCGGGATTCACGTTTTGGTTGCTCCTTATGTTATTAGCGAAGGAGAGATAGTCGACAAGAGTTTATGGTAACAACTAGTTGATATAAACAGTTTGAGTTTGTTCTTCGTTCCTATATATTAATTACGGTAAAAATACTGCTTTCCTTTTTGCTTCGAAAATAGTGAGAATTATGATATGAACTTAAGAAATATTAACGGTAGAGAGTGTCGTTCTGATAACATTGAAAGAAAGATGCTTTATAGGCGAACGTGTTTACTCGACCTGCACGCGTGTTGTGCGGAGCATTTGACGGACTTACTTAGTGTTTGCACGTGCTTTATTGATTGTGTTTTTTTAGTTGTTTTGTCTTTTGATATGTAAAACTGTGTGTGCGATCTAGTTTCGCGGTCCTGTTCTTCTCAGAGTAGCGCATACTTTGGATTACTTAAATACAGTGTTACTGTAGTTTCTGAATTTTCTAACAACAAAGAATCTAAAATAGATCATTACTTGCGCAAATTTCGTTATTTGCGAAATATAACAGATTACCGGCTTGCAAAGGTATTGTTTGAAGTTTCTCACTGCTTATTGGGATGTTTATAAAAATAATATACATCTGGTCCCAGTTGAAATTAAACTAGTGCTACAGAATATTTTGAAATTATTGTCTTAGGAAATAGAATTTATCAAGGCTACATAGTTCCGACGCGTGATAATGCCTGCTGCTAACACCAGTGAAATACGTAGGTGTGAGTAGTGTAAAGTGTAAGAAATTCCTTCCACACCCTCACAGTCAAGGGTGAAGTGCTTCGTTAGTGCAGGACATCGTTGAATCCCACTCTTCAGTTGCAAGGAAGCGTTGCTGAAGGACTTTTGTAAGTTGAACTATTTCCTACTGGTTATTACTTTAAATATCTATTCGTTGCTTTACCATATCTTTGTCGTTCTGATACCTTTTACAATAGATTGGCATGCTATTTTAAAACATAGGAAAAAAAAGAAGGAAAGAAAAATCAATACTGCTGAATTACTCATATCAATTTTGTCTTACCTATTTATCTTTTGTAAACATTTTGTCTGATTTATGTTTAATTGGTGTGTGAGGAAACGTTTCTGCTACTCCCCAATATTACCTCACTTTGTACTAAATATTTTTGTATTGCTTTTACCGTTGTTATATTATATAGTTTATCTAAACAGTTTTTATTTACATTCTACAAAGTACTGAATAACTTAGACTTTTCATTGCTGCTATGCTTATATTCTTTTTTTTTCAGGTTTGCTTCTTGCAGGTATTGTCACTAACTCCTTACCGCCGCATACATTATATGTCAGTCTGCTTTCTACAACCCCCCCTACTCTCCGATTGAGCCCGGTCATTTCTTTGATTTTCTTGGTGTTACATACGGCTACGAGGCAACGTAGCATAAATTTGGCGCCCAACGTGGCTGCCACAAAAAAACGTAACAAGTCCGTGTCGGGAATCGAACCCAGAACATGGGGCTTATTAACCACACGCGAACCAACTAATCCACGGAGCTGTCTAATAAACGCATATTGTTCAACCTCACTAAAATGACACATTTTACAGGAGGAACTGAATTTACTGAACTCGAAAAAATTCTATGAAATGCTAACAGCAGGGACGACACATTTTGTAGGAGAGACTAAAATCATTAACATCGAATGAATCAATGTCAAAGGCCGGCATAGAGAAAGGGATAAAGTTTATTATACATATCCATAGAAATACATGAACAGTGAGGCGATATATTTTATAGAGAGGAATAAATTTACGCTGACAATAGTGGAGGCATATTAAATATGAAAACAAACTCACGAGAAAAACGCGTTTTACTAAACAGACGCATATCATTGCATCTATAATAAGGACACACAGTTTATAGGAGGGACGGATTCCATTAATTCCAAATTAGGGTTTAGAAGATTCTGTTACGCGTAAAATAAGCGTTATGTTATAGAATTAGATTTATTGTGAAAGGACAGGGACCCCATAACAATTTTAAGGGTGCACTGGCTAAGTATAGTTGTTCGAGACTGAGTTCCAAAAAAAAATTAAAAAAAATTGTAAAATAAATTTTAACTATCTAACTAACACTGAATCCCACTAATAAAGGTTAAATTTAAAATCATTACGCGCATACTTCTTAGTAAAACCATCAAAATTTTCTTTCTAAATAATATCATGCTCAAATTTAATCAAAATTAGTTCTGTCGCTAATTCGTAGTCTAACAAAATAATTACTTTTACATTCTGTTAATTTTAATACATAAATACAAATCGTTTACAACATACATTTAAAATTCACATGTACATAAGCATAAATCGTAAGCAAAAAAGCTCAACTTTACTCATGGTTTAATTTTCAGTTTATCTTTAAACTTAGGGAGGTCTAGAAACAGTAGCTTTTGATTTGTGTCTATCTCCAGCTAACAACAGCTCCCTTAAAACAACACTAGATCTAAAATATTGCACTTCCCATTTCTTTTCTTGATCCATTACGATACCGCAAGCTTCGTGTCTAAACGCGTTTTTATAATTCCAATATTGCTGTTTATTATTTCCGCTTCGGCTACCCTTTTTTCAGGTTCTATTCACTTGCGCTTTAAATTGAACTCTTGGATATACACGGTAAGGCTCCGGTATCGCATATACCTACAGATCTCCTGTAAAACCTAGTCCCTGTTTTTTTAACAAATTCAATTACCAATTTAGAACTGAAATTACTTTATGTTTTTTCGACAGAAGGCACTTACTTTACTTCTCCTATTGAAACAAACTTATAATTTTGAAAACTAACTTTGGTTTTCTTATTACTTTTACTAAAATTACTTACCAGTACTTACTTATTCTTTAAACTTTCTGCTAATAAAACCCCTTTACAATATTATTTTTTATATCACCTGCTGAAATAACAACAAAATCCTCTTCTCAAACTCAATTATATACACCAACAAAATAAACCCGAATTCTACTCTTTTGTCTTGAATTATAAACCATTCTATTACCTGCTGTTCAAATAATCATTTCACTACCTGACTCTTCCTACTGTCTTTATACTATACTTTCTTTAAACCGTTTCTCCTTTCTAAATAACAATCCAATAACCTGCTACCGTAAAATTCTTCCAACTTCTCCTTCTGTAATACTACGATTTCCTAATCTTTCACTACTGCTGCTTTTTATTAATTTAATTAACCTCTTCGCTGGTATAACAATTCTTTATTAAAACTTAACACTCAATTTACAAAAATCGCGATTCAAACAAACTCTGCCATTGCAAGTGTAGTTAAAGAAAATAAATCACCCACAGAATGCTTCTTCCCTTGGTGAAATCTTAATTCACATCTTGAAGCTGTGTTACATTCACCCTCATTAGCTTCTTCGGGCTGAGTCATTATATATCATTTCTCTCTTCTTCTAATGCGTGCTAACCGCAGTTAAAATTTCGTTGTACAATGTAACATATGTTATCTATTCTGAATAAATCGTTATTGTTACGTTAAATACCTAACAGTCACGTGTCTTGTATGTAATTTGTATTAGTGTTGTAATATGATACTATTTTCATGTCATTGATCGGGACCGACGACAAGTATCATATTGTAAATTATTTTTACATAAGAAGGGCATACGCAGTTTCTTGTAACATTTAAATGTTTTCCTTTGTGGTTTTGAAATAAGTCATCGTCCTAGATTATTACGTTTACAATGTATTTAAAAGAAATAATGTTATGTCTTATTATAAAAATTATCTTTATAGAAACAAAATGTGAAATTTCATGCTTCATTAGCTTTTCATCATCATTAGGTCTTCAGTCCTGAAACTGGTTAGACGCGTACCATCATTGTTTCCTATTCTGAACTAACCTACAGATTTCCC
Source organism: Platerodrilus igneus (assembly GCA_036346225.1). NCBI lineage: Eukaryota > Metazoa > Arthropoda > Insecta > Coleoptera > Lycidae > Platerodrilus > Platerodrilus igneus. The sequence goes on from JARFIW010001670.1 coordinate 2,492,399, forward strand.
TGAAATTTGCACAGTCTGCATCTATCACTAACTGATCTCGGTCTACATCCGCCTCATTTTTCCTACCTCTGCTTGTCATATATCCCATACTATTCCCCAAAAATGCGTTAGAACGTATTCTGCCCTTTTCTTTTTTCTATTTTTTCCAAAGATATCCTTTTTCCCTACTGTTTCTATAACCTATTTGTTATTACCTTTGTCTGTCCATCCTCATACATCTAAAGCACGGCATTTCAAAGGCTGCTACCGTTCTTCTGTCTGCTTTTCAGACTGCCCGTACTTCATAGGCATACTGTCTGTGCTGTGCTCCACACATTTGTTTTCAACAGCTTCTTGTTCTATGTTTGTTGTCTTTCATCATAGGAGCTGTTCTTTTGTGTTAGATGCAGTTTGGGCCCTTTCTATTGTTTTACAATTATATACCCTATTTTTTCGACATTCAGTGTTTGTGAAGAGGGGTAAGCAGCCTGTGGCCGACAAGTTCCCCCAGCACTTGAGCATTTACCGATTTCATATTTTTTCCAATATATCTTTTCGCACAGTCAACATTAGTTGCAGATATTTCACAACCAACAACTAGTTGTTTATAATAATCGTCAAATTTATCTGCGCTTATTTTTTCGTCATTAGGTTTACTGTCTCAAAACTGGTTGGACACGTACCCGCACTTATCTATTTTCCGAACTAGCCAACATAGTTCCCTGAAATTCTCAACAGCATGTGTACAGCTCGGTTCTCCTTCTATTGTTTTCCAATTTTATGCCCTATTTCACCGAGAATCGGTGAAGGGGGTTAGGCAATCTGTGGCTGCCAAGATCCCCCGACACTTAGACATTTGCCGAAATAATAGTTTTCCCGTAACACCTTTCACACAATTACCATTATTCGAGAATATTGCCCACCTAATACTTGTAGTTGCTGATAATAATCATCATGTTTAAGTACAGTTACTTTCTTCGTCATTAATTTATCCATCTTGGGACTGGTTGATGCGTACCTCCATTGATTTCTATTTTGGGCTAGCCTACACATTTGCCTGAAACTCCTACAGCCTACATCTTTCACTATCTGTGTGCAGTAGTCTAACCTAGGTCTACCTCTTCTTCTCTTTTTTCCTATATCTGCTTCTAATATTCCCTCATGCCGTAGTATGTGGCCTATCATCCTATCTCTCCTATTTTTTTACTGTTTTCCACATATTTCTTTCCTCCCCTACCATTTTTAGTACTTCTTCGTTCTTAACTTTGTCTGTCCATGATATTTCCATCATTCGTCTGTAGCACTACTTTTCAAAGGCTTTTACCTTTTTCTTGTTCACTTCTTCTACTCTCAAGGCTTCACAGCCGTACAGTGCTGTGCTCCATACATATGTTTTAGCAATCTTTTCCTTGTTTCTATGTTTGTTGTCTTTGAACATAGTAGTTGCTTTTTCTTGTTAAATGTAGTGCGACCTTGTGCTAATATTTGTTTTATACCTTTTGTGCTTTTCCCATCTTGCGTTATTTGGATTCCTAAGTAACAGAAATCCTCAACCTCTTGTAAGTTCGTATTACTTATTTGTATTCTTGTTTTTGATTTATTTTCTCCTCCTTTACATACTAGTATTTTAGTTTTAGTTTTATTAATTTTCATACCGTATCCCTCTGTTAGAACCGTTTCCATTTTATTAAGAGCAGCTTCTAACTTTTCCTTGCTAGATGCTAATACTACTATATCATCTGCAAATCTAAGCATATCAATTTTTTGTCCCTGCATATTAATTCCAAATGTCTTCCTGCATTTGACAGTATTCATTGCCTCTTCAATGTACAAGTTAAAAATTAATGGGAATAGGGCACATACCTGTCTCACCCCTTTCCTAATGTTTACTTCTCTACGTTCCTGCTCTAATTACTGCTGTTTGCTCTTTGTATAAGCTATGGACTATTCGTCTATTCGTATAACTCATTCCAATCTTTTTGAGTATTTCGAACATTTTTTTCCATTTTACATTGTCGAATGCTTTTTCCAGATCTACAAATCCTATATACACGCTTTCCCCTTTTTCTATTGTTTTCTCCATTATCACCCTCAGAGCTAACATAGCCTCCCGTGTTCCCTCCCTAAAACCTGTTCTTCCCCTAAACCCAAATTGATCTTCTCCTAGTATTTTTTCAGCTCGTTTTTCCATTCGGCTTTGTACAATTCTAGTTAATATTTTTGACGCGTGTGCTGTCAAACTTATTGTTCGAAAATTTTCACATCTATCCGCGCATATCTTTTTTGGTATAGTTACTATGATGTTACGTTTGAAATCTTTGGGTATCTTACCTTACTTTTAGAGTTTCTGCTTGCACCTTATCTGTACCCGGCGCCTTACCATTTTTCAGACTCTTTAATGGTAATTCAAACTCATCCCTAAGTATAGGATATCCCAGGTCATCATTTTCAATGTCTGATTGCTGTTCTAATGCTGTTAGTTCCTCTCCTGAATATAAATTTCCTATATATTCCTGCCATCTAGCTACTTTCTCTACATTTTCTATAATGACATTTCCTTCAGTGTCCCTTATATTTTTGCTATATGGTTTTATATCCCTAAAATTCATTCTAATTAATTTGTATGCTTCGTCTGTCTTTCTTATTTCCATCTTAGTTTGTACCTCTTTGCACTTTTCATCAATCCATAGTTCTTTAGCTTTCCTGCATTTGCGAATAATTTCGCATTTTATGGCTTTGTATCTCTGTTTTCCTGTTTCGTCTGATTTATTGTTGTATTTTCGTCTTGTATTAAATTCAGGATATCCTTTGTTATCCATGGTTTCTTATTTTCTTTTTGTGTATACCACAGAATGTCTCTGGCCGCCATGTCTAGGCTGGATTTAATGATATTCCATTCTGTTTCTACTCCCTTAGTATCAGATACTTTCCCGATATCTTTGAGCAATTCATTTGACTTTTTTTCGAACCTTTCTTCAATATCTTTATCTTTTAGTTTCTTTAAGTCCAAGTGCCTTTTTCCGTTTTTTTTTTCAAATTTTTAAATTTAAGTGCGGCCTTCATAATTACGATGTTGTGATCGGTGTCTATATCTGATTCTGGGTAGCTTCTACAGTCTTTTACTTGATTCCTAAACCGTTGTCTAACAAGAATGTAATCTATTTGATATCTTCCTATATCTTCTGGCATCTTCCACGTATATCGCCTTTTAGCATGACGTTGAAATAATGTGTTTGTAATGATTAAATTGTTCTTGTCGCAAAATTCTACCAGCCTATTTCCTCTGTTGTTTCTCGTGCCCAAACCAAATAAACGTACTACTGTTCATTGCCTACCCTCACCTACCACTGCATTAAAATCCCCCGTAATTATTAAATTTTCATGTCCTTTTACGTGTCTTAATATGTCTTCGATATCTTTGTAGATCGCTTATACCTTTTCGTCACTCTAGCTAGAGGTGAGCATGTATACTTGTATTATTACTGTGTTTACCGGTTTAGATTTAAAGGAAAGTTTTAAGGGGACGATTCCAAAAATTATAAAAATGTAAAATTAATTAAAATGGCTGAAATAAAAACAAACTATGTTACTATAGCCACTTACCTTGAAACGATTTTCTATTGGCTAATTATGAGGTGTCAAACCGTTTTGCCTTAGCAATCCCTTCAATACTTTCCTTATACGGAAAACGGTTTTATTTTTGGTTTCCTTAGTTTATCACATTGTACTATACCGTATTCTGCAATACCTTAAAAACACTCATTAACTTTTGTGGCATCAAAGAAAATCGTAAAATAAAGGGATCTTTTCCTAAACACGAATTGATTACTGGGGTGGCTGGATATCCTTTCACAAATTTATCTATGTTTACTTGGTTTATAAATAAGTCTATATAAAATTCAACCTACACTTAACCTCTATTGACATCATACAAGTACCATAAGAATACAGACATTTTTTAAGAAAAAACTTAATTTCCTAACATCAGACTAGCCAGGCAGTACTAAAAATAAAAAACCCTAAAAAGATTAATACCACTATTATCAAACCGATTTTCCTAAGTCGAACGAATTTGGTAGTTTCATTCAGAATCCAATTTTTAAAAAGTTAACTTAGCAATAAACAAAAACGTCGATCAATACAGCTTTCCATGCCCGCATTTCATCTTAGGAAAATTTGAATTTCAACTTCCTACACTAGCAGACTTAAACATTAAACATGTTCTAGTTCTGTGCATTTTATTAGTCCATCACTATTCAAATAATCCAACAAAACAATTGTGTTAGAATGATGCCAACTTTCCGTAAACGTACAGGAACCATGTATAATTCGTATCTTAATTTGACATTAACTTATTTCTACATCATTTATAAAGGTTTGTGTACCCAAAATTTATTATACATCCTCTGAATAAGGACGTCTAGGAACACCAATGGTTCACACTCCTACTAGATCGCAAATTCACTTAAAACGATAACAAATTTCCATTTCTGAATGGATAAACTCGTAAGTTTCAACCCCTTCATTTATTTATGATCACATGACAATATTATGGGTTTTTATTTCAAAGGCGCGACATTAAAAATCCACGATCATTTGAAAGAGATTTCATTGCCTTACTGCAAATCAAACACACCACGGACGCTTTCTGTACACCCTCGAATCTGCGAGACTTACATATTGTCCTGGTTATATTATCCTTGAACTCCCTTCAAACTTGTCAAACTTAGTTGTTATATTCCATTTTCCTTCTACCAATTTCGTTCTCACAATGCAACATATTTTATCTCTGCTTAATACAAGATTATTGGATGACAACTGTCTATTTATAATTTATTTTTCTATGGGAAGCGGATACTTAGAGTCTTGTTCCATTTAAATTTATTTAATGTGCGGTTTTAAAATAAGTCATCGCCCAAGATAATTACGTTAACAATGTATTTAGAAGAAATAATGTTATACTTTGTTATCTGAATTACATGTATAAAAACAAAATCTTAAAATTTTATGCTAAATTAACGTTTAGTGTCCGTAAAATCTTACTATAGAAGGTGTATTAATATTTATTCTCTCCTTCAAGATTAAATTTTTCCTTTTTATTGGGTGTATATTTATAGTAACGCGAACGCGTTACAATTTGTTATAATAGAAACACAACCAGTATAACCGAAGAAACATGTGATCAATTTCATAGAAGCACTTCGTGAACGAACAGCTGCTTCTTGTTACTGGTAAAACACGCGATACGTTACAGATATAGGTTTGCACCGAAGTAGCGGAAACCTCGTAACAATTTTAAGGTTGCATCTGACAGTGGTGCGGGAGTGGGCTCCAAGGAAAAAAAAATAATAAAAATAAAAATAGATTCATTTGAATCGACTGAAATATAAAAACTGCGGTCAAGAAAGTCTTTTTTATTTTCATAATTAAGAAGCGCCAAATCGTCTCATCTCAGCAATCTCTTTGATATTATTCCCTATAAGGAAGACGGCTATATTCTTTAGCATTTAGTTTCCTACGTCATGTCACATAATGATGTACCTTCTTCTTCACCTTAAAGATATTATTTCGATTTGGTCAACTTAAACAATAATTTTAAAATAACCGGGCCTCTCTCTTATACGACTTCATTACTGTGGTGACTGGATATTCTTTCACAAGTAGTCTATTTTTACTTAGTTCACAAATAAAAGTGAGACAGGTATGTGCCCTATCCCCATTAATTGCTAACTTGTACATTGAAGAGGCAATGAATACTGTCAAATGCAGGAAGACATTTGGAATTAATATGCAGGGACAAAAAATTGATATGCCTAAGCATATCAATTTAAAAAATTAAATGGGGATAGGGCACATACCTGTCTCACCCCTTTCCTAATGTTTACTTCTCTACGTTCCTGCTCTAATTCTATTACTGCTGTTTGCTCTTTGTATAAGCTATGGACTATTCGTCTATCCGTATAACTCATTCCAATCTTTTTGAGTATTTCGAACATTTTTTTCCATTTTACATTGTCGAATGCTTTTTCCAGATCTACAAACCCTATATACACGCTTTCCCCTTTTTCTATTGTTTTCTCCATTATCACCCTCAGAGCTAACATAGCCTCCCGTGCTCCCTCCCTAAAACCTGTTCCTCACCTAAACCCAAATTGATCTTCTCCTAGTATTTCTTCAGCTCGTTTTTCCATTCCTCTTTGTACAATTCTAGTTAATATTTTTGACGCGTGTGCTGTCAAACTTATTGTTCGAAAATTTTCACATCTATCCGCGCATATCTTTTTTGGTATAGTTACTATGATGTTACGTTTGAAATCTTTGGGTATCTCACCTGTCTCATACATATAGCTTACAAGTCGGAAGAGACGTTCTGTTACTGCTTGGTCAGCGGCTTTTAGAGTTTCTGCTTGCACCTTATCTGTACCCGGCGCCTTACCATTTTTCAGACCCTTTAATGGTAATTCAAACGCATCCTTAAGTATAGGATATCCCAGGTCATCATTTTCAATGTCTGATTCCTGCTCTAATGCTGTTAGTTCCTCTCCTGAATATGAATTTCCTATATATTCCTGCCATCTAGCTACTTTCTCTACATTTTCTATAATGACGTTTCCTTCTGTGTCCCTTATATTTTTGCTATATGGTTTTATATCCCTAAAATTCAGTCTAATTAATTTGTATGCTTCGTCTGTCTTTCCTATTTCCATCTTAGTTTGTACCTCTTTGCACTTTTCATCAATCCATAGTTCTTTAGCTTTCCTGCATTTGCGAATAATTTCGCATTTTATGGCTTTGTATCTCTGTTTTCCTGTTTCGTCTGATTTATTGTTGTATTTTCGTCTTCTATTAAATTCAGGATATCCTTTGTTATCCATGGTTTCTTATTTTCTTTTTGTGTATACCCCAGAATGTCTCTGGCCGCCATGTCTAGGCTGGATTTAATGATATTACATTCTGTTTCTACTACCTTAGTATCAGATACTTTCCCGATATCTTTGAGCAATTCATTTGACTTTTTTTCAAATCTTTCATGGATGTTTTTATTTTTTAGCTACTCAAAGTCAATGTGCTTTTTTCCGTTCCTTTTTTCCAGATTTTTAAATGTAAGTGCGGCCTTCATAATTACGATGTTGTGGTCTGGGTCTATATCTACTTCCGGTAGCTTCTACAGTTTTTTTACTTGATTTTTAAACCGTTGTCTAACAATAATGTAATCGATGTGATATCTTCCTATATCTCCTGGTATCTTCCACGTGTATCGTCTTCTAGCACTATGTTGAAATAATGTATTTGTGATGGTTAAGTTGTTCTTGTTGCAAAATTCTACCAGCCAATTTCCCCTGTCATTTCTCGTGCCTAAACCAAATAAACGTACTACTGTTCCTTGCCTACCCTCACCTACCACTGCATTAAAATCCCCCGTAATTATTAAATTTTCATGTCCTTTTACGTGTCTTAATATGTCTTCGATATCTTTGTAGATCGCTTATACCTTTTCGTCACTCTAGCTAGAGGTGAGCATGTATACTTGTATTATTACTGTGTTTACCGGTTTAGATTCTAATCTAGCCATGAGTACTCTTTCATTCTTTTGTAAATAATTTTCTACACAGTATCCTGTCTTTTTTCGCAGAACTTCCCCACACCCAAATTTCCTTCCTCTGCTCCTGTATGAATTACTCTGAAGTCTTCACTCCAAAAATCCCCCGTCTCTGGCCACCGAACTTCGCTGATCCCTACTATGTCTAGTGATAACCTATTCATTTCGATTTTTAGGTTCTATAGCTTACCTACTTGCTTCATACTTCTAACATTCCACTCCCTGACTCGCAAAATGTTTCCGACTATTATTCTTAACTTTCCGATCGCATCCTTCGAAGTAGTCCCCTCCCGGAGATCCGAACGGGGGACTATTTTAACTCCGGATTCTTTTATCCCAGAGAATGCCATCATTTTATTATAATTTAGGTACGCTGTGTACTTGGGAGGTAATGTGGTGATTTCCCGCTGCCTTTCACATCGCGGTAGTGTGTCTTAGACTGCCATACCGACCTCTATGGTATCTGCCAATCTAAGTACCGAAAGAGCCGCTGCCCTCTTTCGGGACCTGTCTTAGTCTGGTTCCTCACTAACGACCGTACTACTTTGGTTGGACCTGTAGTGTGGCTCTTTAGCTCATTAGAATACGCAAGCCATTTCACCTGTTCTAGTAATCTAGAACTTCGACAAGGTGCAGGTCCATTCGAAATGGCATTAACTTTTATTGTTCGTAAAATCTTACTATGCTGAATGCGTTCGTAATTATTCTGTCTCCCCAAGACTAAACTTTCCCGTTCCTATCTAGGGTATGTTTAAAGCAACGCGCACGCGTTAAATTCCATTAATCTTGGACTACTCAAGCAGTAAAGTGTTGCTTAGTTTCCAGTACATACAAATATATTTTAAGTTTTGTCACCTGATACGATGTTGCGTTTGACAAAGTATGCAGAATCCATTGGGAGCAGATTTTTTCTTACAACTAATTGTGCATACAAAATCGAATCTAATGCTGTCGTCGATATGAATAAGGATGTTTCTATCTCACTGTCAGTCGTTTCCCGTTTTTTCAATCACTTTGCTCACAACATAGATGTTCTTTGGAATACAACCGATTTTGATCGATCTTCGTGAATTTAGCTTCTCGCAAGACTACGAACAAAATTTCACAGACCAATTGTAAACAGTCATTTATAAAAGTGCTTCACTACTAAAAGTTGAACAAAGCATTTTTAAGTATTATTGTTGAGTTAGGCATTTACTAAATTCGTAAAACGATACACGAAATCCTTCATGTATAATTTTAACTTTTTCCCAATATTATTTTATTTAAATGTTAAAAATTTAGTTGAAAAATTTTAGCTTATATGTCGAATAATTGCAAAGGGTTATTCAAATTTTCTTAATTACATTTGCCATGCAAAGCCTTTAAATTCAGGTTAATGCTACACAACATTACCTCATATTCATCTGCACACTTCAACGAATTAGTTTTTTTTTTGTAATTATATTTTATTGCATTAGAAAAATACAGTACATCTTTCGAATAAAAGTGCAATATCCTCGTTGAAGGTGAAAATAGTACTTTTGCTCGTTAAATTGCAATTTTATTACATAATTTAGTAAGCAACCCGGAATGTTGTATAAATACGTAGAATTTTTAATAATACAATTTTGTAACATATAAATCCCACTTAAATTGAAACGTATGTTTTATATAGTTGTGCAACTTTAAAAAAAGTGCATATAGTTATCTAAGCCTATAATTTAAATTCGAATAAAATTATTAAATAGAATTAATTGAAAAATGGGTTCTGATTGCCTTGTAACTTCAATTCCACTTGGTTCACTATATAAGATCATAGAACACATCTCCTTGATTAATACTTTTATATGAATGTTACGTACATCGGCGTAGCCTGAAAGACAAGGAAAGAATACCCGGGCTCAGTTAGTGAGTAGGCGGGGTTTTACCAATACAAATTAACGGAAAGACCTGAAAATAAAAATAAACACACCCATTTGTAACTCACAAAAAAAAACCCATAAAAACCTTTAATAAGAAAATATGTTACACAAAAAAGGAAAACCCACATAAAAAAAAACATTTCACATTTCCTTTTTCAATTTCTTCTAAAGACTTTTCATGGTACAAAAAAAAGGTATGAAGGCAAAAACGCTTAGTACCTTTCTAAATTCCCTACAAATAATTTAGATGGTAATGTCTCCCATGCATATTAACTAAGAAAAATTTACCCAAAAACTAACTAAAATAGACTGCTTTCAGTCCTGCTACATTTACAAATTTTAAATCTTGGGATATCACACTAATTTAACTGTGAGTAGGTAAGAAAAAGGTTTACTTACATATGTATCGCAAATTCCTGTAATCCTGTGCCATTAAGATGCATCCCCACAGCGGCACTAAATAACAATATTATGCCGCAACCGTATGTTACCACTAAAACAAAACATATAAGAGCAGAAAAGGTTATAGGTAGTGAAGATTAAAAGTAAATTTTATACGCAAAATGAACGCAGCTGTCGCTTAATTGTCTTCCGGCGGGCTGGAACGGAGTGAAATCCTTTCCCAATACCAAAAACTAGGACAAGGAAAGAAAAAAATTCATCATAAATCTCTTACCAGTGAAGTCATCGACCGCGTTAACGGGTTTCACAACGTGAGTTGACAGTTCGCACCTCCTGATACCATAGCAATAGTAATTTTCTCGCTGAAAAGTTGCTTCATTTTCGCAATTCTGTATTACAGAAGTAGATAACTCACGGGCCAATGCAGAGGGCGGTCAAGTCTACCGGAGGAAGCTATAATAAGTACAGTTACAGATTAGACCATTCACGAAGGAAAGTATATATATATATATATATTTTTTAAAAATTAAAGGTACTCACCACACAGTGTATGTTCGAAAATTTCGTAGAAAACGAAAAGTGCAACGAATACTTCGCAGTCGTATAGTTGTAGGAAGGATAAAGTAAAAATGGATTCGTTTAATAACACGAATTAACATTCATGTCGGATTTATCAAACATACCAACAGATGATTAGAAAACTCGAAACACGCTTATCAAATAATAGTATGATCCATTATTTCGACGAATCTTTCGGTCGTAACAGTGTAAGAATTTAATTGTACGCTATATTAATGTGTAGCAAGTTCACGGATACCTAAAACAAGATACCAACTATAGAATTTATAGCATAAACTCGTCCTTTTAGAGTGGATAAATTTAAATTGAAAATTATTCGCTAGCGTATTTATTATAAACAGGTAAAATATATAGAATGTTATTGACGTATGGAAGAGTAGAAACGGAATCGATGAAATGAAATAATCAAATACCGGATACGGTTTTACTGCCGGAAATAAACGTAACATATATTTTGTCTTAAAATGTTTTAGAAATTAAATTTAATTTAAAATGTTAAAATACTATAATTTCTAGACTTTAACCTACAGTCGTGAGGGGTGCCCCGCCCATCTTTTTCCACTTATCCTCTTTTGAATCGCAAAATCAAATGCCAAATAACTTGGGAACAGACATCCTGCAGAAAATAAAGTTTCACTTTAATATTAAATTTAATTTAGAAAAATTAAACTCATAGAATTCAAATCGGTACGTAATTATTTTAAACACAATTTTTTTTTTCCTCACATACAAATCGTTTGTTGTTTTAAAAACTATGTGGAAGGTAAAAATTATCGCATATTGTAACAACCTTTGACCATGTCTAAGATGATAAAAGTCTATTTGCTAACTCTGGACTTTACTCCAGCGATAAAGCGATGATCAAAGAGGTATACTGTATAACTAGGATGTAAAAGAATTAAAGTTAGATGCCACTATACCTATTCAAACACTAGTTGTTATGACTCTAGGGATGGTGTGGGAACCACAAGGTAGACATTCCTAATAAGAAAAGATTGATTATGAGCAGCGGAAGGCTGAAATAAAAACAAGTTATTATAATACAAATGGAAACAGCAATTTGCGTCTCAAAATAAAAATAACATAGATAGTAATATTTAAATGAACTTCAGAAAAATTCAACATTTTGCTATAAACATTCATATACATCAAGATCACCTCAATAAAAAATGTTTACTTGCATAAAAACCTATATCAACTGTTTAATAAATTTCATTATTGAACAAAACAGAAAAAATTATATAAACACGACTATAGTGTATACTATTATACTATACTATTATTATTGCTTGAAGTTTTTAGAAAATTCTAGTTCAATATTACTGAACTAAATCGAATCTATCTTCTTTCTATATTTAAACAAAAATTTTGAAGCTTAAAATATTTATTGGCGTCTTTTAAATCTATGACCAAATCTTAGATTTTTAAGTTATTAACGGAATTAATAGTGATTCAAATAAGAAAGTCGAATCTGTCTTCCTTACAAATTTACATGTTAATTTTTAAAACAAAATTCTTACATCAAAGTTTTATTACTGAGATATCTTCTAATGTAAAAAATTGAACTAATATAAAGTTGCCCGTAACAACAAATGACAAGATAGTCTAATATTTATTTTTAAAAACCAAATTTGCAGTATAAAGAAATAAAGTTGTCAAGTATCCTCTGGGTGCTATCTAGAAACAAACACTAAAAGCTCATTACTTTTAATAAAGTTTTTATGATAGTTTTGGTTCTAGAACATTTTAAATAAACGTGCGTTAAGAATGTTATAAAATTATTGAAAGGATATTTCCAACCATAGGAGATTTTTGCTGATTATCGGACGACTTGTAGATTCTTCTTAATCTTTTTTGGGAATTAAACCACTCATAGTTTTTTAATTATTTTTATTTACGTTTCAATCCATGACCTAGGATCGTTGTCAAAATAATAAAAACTTCAACCACAACAAACATACAGGGAGTATTGACTTGTAGATGTTTTCAGTTCGACAAACAAATAAAATAAGAGCTTTAATTTATCCGTCGATTGAAGAAACCTTTTTTTTTAACAAACCAGAAACAGGTAACATCCTCGTATTCCAGAAGTGCCTGAAAAAAAGGTCTTAGAGGCACAGGCATATCTACTATTTTATGAACGAATATTGTAATTGTTTCCCTATATTTCATCTCGTATTTTGTATTTTAAGATATTACTCCCTAATTAAATAATAATATCGTAAGTTTAAAAAAAACGCATTAGTTAGAAGGGAAAGCTAGATTTTTTTTAAAGGCATTTATCCTACCTACAATAAAGCAATTCGTCAGTCGTGCTTCAGGATAAGTAATTCCATCTTAACTCGTCTGACACTTGAACACGACAGACTGTCGTTACGTCTCGCCTGGTTTATCCAACGACAAGTAACGTACGTTAAAGCGGATCCTTAGAGATCACTAGAAATATGACTCCAAGTATTAGAGCATTATATGTTGTGTAATATCAAATTCTATTTGTGTTTATTCTACGTCAATACTACTGCATAGGAGTTTTTAAGACCTTTTAAGTCCTAAACTATAGACCGAAAAGGTGTTTTTTGTATTATCTTAAAAGTACTACTTTAGCATTATGTAGCAGATGTAAAACTAGTATATTTGAGAAACCAATAGCCATTTATAATCTGACTTAGAGCGTGGAGATGAATCCATAGGTCGTAGAGCTATCGTTTGAAAGGGAAATTTGACATCTTTTTCTCTGCCCATTAAGGCAAGTGGAGCGGCATTAGATGATTTTTGCGATCAACAAACTGAGCATTTTTGATAAAATTTTAATATATCCAAATTTATTTTAGGCCAATAATGTAGTTCTCGAACTAGCGACAAAGTTTTGAAATACCCAAAATATCCTGCAACGGAGAGATCATGACAAGATCTAATAGTATCCTCTCGTTGAGACTTTGAAACAAGAAATTTCCACTATATGGCATTAAATGTTACAGATAAGTTAGATGAGAAAACTTATAAACAAAACCGTTAACTACCTTCTATCGTAATGATTAAGTGACGACTGAATTTTTATTCTTAAAGATTCGTATCAAAAGCTTAACTTATCTAAAGAAATTTTAATTAGATTAACAACTGGATTTTCTATTTCTAGAACACGACTAAGGCAATCAGGTACAATATAAAATTCTTCCTTCCAGTGTACTAGATCAAAGATGTGTTGCCTTGAACGAACAGCACATTTGGCGAGTTTGCCTGCTGGGTTTTGATAGTGATTAATTATGGCAAAGAAAAACTGTCTGTAACAACCGTAGAACGAACTCCTTTGACTCGGGGACGAAATCTTTCAATGGCAAAGATTACAGCTAAGCACTGTTTTCGTGACTGAGTAAGTTCGTTCAGTTGTATTAAGAGACTTGCTGCATCTAAACCAGTGTTATTTGCATCACATTCTATGACAAACGGTACTGAAAAATCAGGTTGCGACAAGAGTGGAGCTGAAACTAAGGCTTGCTTAATCCGTATAAATAAAGATACTGCAGTTGGATTGCAAACAATGGTCTGCCTTTTTCTTTTCTAATTGTTGAACACTTGTCAGGTCATCTAAACTAAGTAAATAATTGTCACGTATTATTGATGCTGAAGACCAACCTATATAAAAAAGTTTATTTTCAACGTCGCTATAAACAAACCAATAATTATCTTTAAAATTCGTTACTATAGCAAATAGCTATGCGAAATCACTGCCAAAGATTATAAATTGTGGTAGAGAAGAAACCACTAACGCATTAAGTATGCGACACTGCCATTTTATACTAATCCTAAGATAAACTGAGCCTATAACAACTTTCGTTGACCCATCAGTTGTCTCAACTCCTTACTTTACTGGATTTAAAGACTTTTACTTCTCGATTGTTTATAAGTGGAATTGCTAAAGATCCTATAACTGTAGTGGTACAGCCAAAGTCAAATAGACCTGTCACGCTTTTATCAAAAAAATTTACCATAATATAAGATGATTATCCCCAGGTTTCTCTTCAAACAAAACAACAGTCTTAGATTTAACTGGACTGCTACAAAAATCTTTAATAACTTTCAAACAGTTGAACCATTCCTTTGCACAAAATAATTTCCCTTGTTTACGTATCATGATAGAAGCCTTTTTACAGATGCAGAATGCCCGCCTCGCTGTCTCTGCCTTTCTGTAAGTTTTTTGAAAACATAATGCAGTTTCTACTTATAATCGCTTTACGGCCACACCCATAACAAAATGGTTTATTCCGAGCTTTCAAATCTTATAGGAATGACTAAGGTTCGAACAATTCCATTGAATAAAATCAGTTTTTCTTTTTGCTTTAGATGGACTTTGGAAAACCGCTTTAGAAATATTTATATTATTTTGAGATTAAACATTTGAGAAAATTATTTATTTTTAAAGATGTGACTAGATATGGGAGAGTTTTTATTAGAAGTTAGAAATTTATTTTTTGACTGTGATTCAAAATATTCCTGAGAACTGGTTACTTAGAAGAGTTGAATTTAACTTCTGTTTAATAATGGATGCTTCCTTCAATTTTTACATACCTTTTCTAAAGTATGTACATCTTCAATATTTAAAGATGGGAAATATATTTTGGTATTGAATTTTTCGAATAATTCTGACCTTTTAAATTCAGCAGGAGTACTATGTAATCTGCTAACCAACCTTCTAATTGTGCCAAGAATAACCCCAAGGCAAGTATTCCTAATAATGAAAGATTGACTTTGAGCAGGGTAAGTCTGAAATTAAAACAAGTTATTATAATACAAATGGAAATAGCGGTTTACGTCTCAAAATAAAAATAAAATAGATAATAATATTTAAATGAAGCTTTCAAGGTTTCATCGTTTTACTATAAACACTCATGTATATCAAAATATATACTCGCATAAAAACATATATTAACTGTTTAATAAATTTCCTTATTGAACAAAACAAAAAAGATTATAATAAACATATTCACATATTTACATATTTACCTACACCGACTTGTAGATGATCAACCTACCAGACGAAGGTTCTTATTTTGAAGAGCTTACTAGCATACCGCTTCAAGATAGATTTCTGAATCATAACTGGTTCACCTTGTTGTATTGAAGTGTTTACATATATTTTACATCGTACAAGGTTTATAATTTTATATTTTCCACTTACTAGCCCTTATATACAATTTCTCACCACATAATTCACCACATATATATATATATATAATGCTATGATAATAGGGTAGTTTAGGGGTAGGTTAAGTCATGGGGGTTGTAGAATAAATATAAACAACTTCTACTTTAAGAAAAGCACATAATTTCAGAAATCATAAGAGTAAAACGGTCACTCTACATATTGTTAATTGAGCGGACACTATATAAAATACACGGGATTAAAAGCATGAGAACATAAAGATGTCTAAGTGTAGTTTACAAGTAAAGATAAGATTTTAAAACGCAACAAATTGCATCAAAACTAAGTCACCGGGAAGCACAGATAGATTGGCATTGCAAACATTTAACAATTGCGTCGAGAATATCATCGTACTCGCATTCTAAATAATTCATTATTAGAAAATGGTTACGTGACTGGAAGAAATCACATTTGTTTAAAAATTCAATATTCTGTAGAAATAAACAAGCACCAGGAGATTCAATTTAGACGATAAAATTTAACAAACATCCGAATACGTGAGTTAAAACAAGTTAAAAGTTGAAAATTCTCAAATAATACCACGATATGCGGGTTGCATACGTGACAGACAAGGCATGCATTGAAAGATATAAACTAAATAATTGGTGAAAATTCTAAGGTATGCGAGATAAGGTAGAAGTATCGCCCTAGAAAGTCAACAAGCCAATGAAATCCATTGGAGGTAGGGCTTTTATATAGGATAGTGACGAAGCGACAGGTTAGTCTATATTCAAACTGAGCAACGACTATGTTCAAAGGTGTTAAAAGCTTTCAGTGAAGTATAAACCAAAATAAATCAGAATTAAAAGTGCGAGAATTTGTGCAACGAAAATAAGCCGATCTATAAATAGACGTAAGTAAAACGACTTAATTAAATTCATTTCTAATATTAATAAAACAGGGCTTTTAATTCCCACATGTAATTTAGATTTTAATTTCGACTTTTAATCTTGGATTTTAATTCTGACTTTAATTTGGACTGTAATTTGAGACATATTTGATTGAGATGGCTTTAATTTGGAATATTTAAAACGACTTTAATTTGGGACTTCTAACTTTGAACATACTCTTATTTTGAAGACAATTTTAAAAATAAAAGTATTTTAATTTGGACATATTCCGACTTGGTACGATTTTAATTGGAAGCGATTTGTGGGAGGCGATTCTTATATGGGGCCGGCATATCAATAAACAAACTGAGCATAGAAAGAGAATGCAGATCAAGGACTAGGATGGAACTACAGAACACATTCCAGGTTAGCAATCTTAATACACTTTATTATTGAAAACTGTTTTGATTTAATATTTGTCACATTGTATATTTGTAAGAGTCATCAAAAAGGGCCACTTAAAAATGTATGAAAATGAAATAGGAATCTTGGAACGTTTGAAGGTCCCTGAATAAGTAAAAGATATTTTTGCTGGCTTTCAGAAAAACATAAATCTGGTATATGTAGATATTCTGTACAAAAAGGAAAATTTTGAGTGTTGTAAATAATATCAACTATTATATTGTGTATTATGAATTGCTTTATTTGATTCAATAAGATCCATTCAGTAAGCTAGTCGGGGTAAAAATCCCAATCTAACATTTCATAACATTGTGGCTTAAAATAATAAAGGAATCAGACAGGTAGTGTCACAGCAAATTTATTACGACCAAATCGTGGGGCTAAAATCATAGCAATTTTATACGGCCCAACGCTGGAGCTCGATTGTTCAGGTAATATCACAGCAAAATTTGTGACACGCCCTATCAATAGGGCAATAACACAGCAATTTATTACACGCCCAATCGTGGGGCGAATATCACAGAAATTGATGACGCGTTCCGCAGGGGCTTGTTAATCCTAAAATAATAATAGGGCAATAACACAGCAATATATATATATATATATATATGTATGTGTATTGATGGGATAAGGGGTAATGTAAAAAACACGCCCAACCTGAAAATTTTTTTTATAAAAACTTATATTTATAGCAAGATAATTGTAAGAACACCCAGCATTGGGAGAACAATCTGTTTATTATACATGTATATGTACGTGTATATGTATATTATATATGTACATGTACATGTATATGAATATTATATTATATTATATTATATTATATTATATTATATTATATTATATTATATTATATTATATTATATTATATTATATTATATTATATTATATTATATTATATTATATTATATTATATTATATTATATTATATTATATTATATTATATTACATTACATTACATTACATTACATTACATTACATTACATTACATTACATTACATTACATTACATTACATTACATTACATTACATTACATTACATTACATTACATTACATTACATTACATTACATTACATTACACTACAATACAATACAATACATTACATTACATTACATTATATTACATTATATTACATTATATTATATTATATTATATTATATTATATTATATTATATTATATTATATTATATGTATATTATACATTGGGAGAACAATATGTATATTATACGCTAAAGGCAAAACCCCTATAATTTAACAAGCTTGATTCATGTTACATAACTTAATAGTAGCTTTAAATAGGAATTGAGTATAGTACGTAACTAAAAATCTGCGTTTCTGAAAATCCTCCTCATTTAAAAAGTAGTACATACTATTTAAACGCGTTCATTTCATTTTCATAACAAGATTAAAGTGGAAAGCAAGTATATTTCATTTCTTCATTTCTTCAAGAAGAATCCAATTTGTTCATAATACCAGACAAATTGAAGCGTTCATTCACCAATTAGCTAAACAATAAATATAGCAGATAACAATCGTTAAATGAGCACGTGACAACCATGAATCTTCAAAATAACAGATAAGCAATTAAAATGCGCATTCAACAAGATAATAAATCAAGTGAAATGATGGAGTGAAGTCTATTAATCTTAAACATAATGTACCAATTTGCGATAGTCGCCAGTCGTAATGTGCCACTTTTAGCGAAAATTACATCATCTACATGAATGGAAACGTAAGGAAACACCTAGATGTTTCTAGATTTAATTACATAGTAGGATTTTACACTATGCAACCGATTAAAGAATTCAATCAGAAGTCAGCTCAAGTGAGTGTGTTCTACTACTCGTTAAATATGTCAGTCAATACATAATAATGTGTTTTAAAACTATAACGTATAACAAACGACGTTGAAAGCTGATTTTAAGTTGAGATTATGAATAAATAAGATCTTTAAAGTAAATGGAACGGCTTTTGAATGAACAACGATAAATTCCTGCAAGATAGTTTTTAATTTGAATGAAAGAATATGATATATCAATTTTCAAAGCATTTAATGGTAAATTAATATTAAAAAAATTAAATGATTTGGAAGGAATGCATGAAGTTCAATTGCATTTAATGATATTGGACATGGATATAAGTTTACGACTAAAACAGAAAGGAAAATCAGCCTGATTTAACGGTAAACCATTATTTTTAAAATCTTTAAAAGGTCTTTCCTGTTAGGTTAGGTTAGAATACATAAGAATTTGGTGTGTAAATCTTTTTTTGTGTAAGTGGATAATTGATTCAAGCGTGGTCGAATTTCGATAACTTTGGCTATTATGGAAAATTCGGCTTATAAAGATATTGAAAATTACCCATTGTAATTTCTACAAGTTTGTACATACTATGATAAGGACGAATTTGTAAATAGAAATATTAATTGGTGAGGTTTTTTATGGACTTTATTTTAGTTTAAGCACGTTGATTATCTAATAGTTAATTTTTATCTTAAGATATTTTGACAATGTTGTACTCTATCTTAAGATTATAACGTTTGTATGCATTTTTTTTGAGGATATTGTCTTCTAAAAGCTGTATGTGGATGTAGCAAATGTTAATTGAAAAATTGATTGTTAACGAATATTTGATGTCAAGATTAACGTTTGATTCTCATTGCTTCATTCAAACTGAACTGGCAAAGTAGTTAGGACAACATTTTTAATCGGGCATCCTCAGGCTATAATGCACAGTAATATATATATATATATATATATATATATATATATATATATATTACTCATATTTAGACCAGGGTAGAAAATTAAATAATCACATCAAATAATTTTAATCACCGTGTATAAGGAATTTCATTAAATAATACGCGTTATTAAAACCATGAAGCATAAATAAACTCGGTTGTTTCAGTAAAATAAGAAATTTAAATTATTTATAAGACGCTTTATATCAAAAGAAGCAGTATTGAAAAGCTCTGCGTGTAATGTAATTATTTCTAAACAAAGAGAAATTACGTGCAAAATTTATCTTAATTAACTCTATTTAAGTAACCGGTAGTAAAACAAAGTGTACCTATAATAATTAATATTTAAGTTGTATTCGCTAAAAATGAAAAGGATAGAAATCAATTTTAATTGGAGTTAATTAAACCGTTAATAACATATAATACCTATTGAAACTTGTAAAACCCAAGATTAAAATACCACGGAATAAAGCTCTGAGAATTAATATTATTTTGAACACCTGCGTAGTTTAAATATCACATTCGGCGTAAATTTTGCAGATAATTAATGTTTCAAAGAATCTTGGAGAAACCGGGGCTTAGTATTCACGAGAATGTGCGATACGGGTTTATTAAACCCAGATAACAGTCCGCGTGGACTGAAATAATCGATAATGAAGAGTGTCAATTTGCACCAATAAGAACACGGTAGAGAAGGAAAGAGAAAATGCGTCAAGCAAAGACACATATTGTAAAGGCGGGATTCAAGCAACGTCACGGGGTCACAATTGGTTAAAAATAGGATGCAAATATCAGAGGTAGAACAACAATTTCTGTACAAAATCAATTAGTTTTTCTCGGACATGCTTGCGTGCCGTGTGGAAATTTTTGAGATTTGAATGGGGCGAGTGAAAATTCGTAAAATCGACGCGTGAGCGGCAGACTGGGAACATGGCATGAGAAATTCTTTAGAATTACCCGTTTTGGGGAACAGACCGATAGACAGGCTTTTTGCTATATATACCGGCGGTAATATGAATTTCGGCCTCTTACTCTCTGAGACTTTTGACGATTCGATGCGTTAAAAGCTCGTACATACGCGATTTGATTGAAAATGTTAAACCGTGCATTTTAGTTTGATTAAATAATTTAAAGTTTGCTAGTATATTTTAGTGATTCAAAATAGCTTGTTATTTACGTGTTAACATGAATGTACTTCAGTGCACTTAGATACAAGGTAATAAAATTTAGTTTCACTGTACCAATTAGCAAAATTTACAACGACGAATGTATACACAAAAGTAGGCAGTTTTGGCGTATATTGGTGACAGAAGCATGAAGTTATTTCCTATTTTTCGGGGGTGTTAATAATTAAATGGTTCAAATACGTGTCTGGATCCATGAATCAAGGGTCAGATAAACACAGATGAGTTCCGGAAAGGCCCAGAAACGACTTTGAATGGATGGTGATGGAGCAAATTTTAAAAGCGTAGAGAATCAGAAGCCGTAAAGATAATCCTGTTGAATGATGTGATTAACTTAAGAAACGATACTTTGAAGCTACGAGGACAGTAACCTTCAGGTAAATTATACTATTTTGTTTGACATTTTTGTGTGTATTGAATGACTTTATAATTGATTTACTTTAAATGGACATTAGTGAAATTGTTCTAACCATAAAAGTTTAATTTTAAGATGAAATTTGCTTGTTTAAGTAAAAAGGGGTATTTTGTTTTGATGTTCGGGAATATGATGAAACTTTGGGTATGTCTTTGAGCTCAATTAGACAAACCTGGTTAATTAACGTAAAGGGGTGGTAGATGCTCCCTTTGTACTCAGACTCCGGTCTGCTTATATTGTTATATTAATTAGTAGGCATCCAACAAGGACTTGAATTCTGGATGCACGTTAAAGTGATAATAAAATTAATTTTGAAATTCCTTTTAAAAACTGAATTTTATGCTGAAATTTAATTTGAAAATTTAATGTATTCTGAATATTGATGTAAATAGAGTTAACGTTGATGTTTGTGGTAGGAATGTGTTTAATTTTTATGAATGAGGAGGTTTATAACATTAGGTGAGCAGCCGAGGCGAAAAGCGTAGTTCACGGTTTTGGAGGTTTCACAGCATAATTTGACGCCCAATCTGTGGGGCTCGAATGTTTTTTTTTAGGACCAGTTCAGAGGATGATGGAGGTTTCACAGCAATATATATATATATATATATATATATATATATATATAATAAGCATTTTTTTGTTGTGTTTTGAGATATTTTAAGTCAAATTTCTAAAAATATTCTTCGATTAAGTAATTTGGCTGTCTTTTCTGTGTTATTTAAATATAGTTTCAGTTTTTTCATTGTAATTTCACCATAATTTTTTCGTATGTTGCCGTAGAATCCCATATTA
Organism: Platerodrilus igneus; assembly: GCA_036346225.1. Lineage (NCBI taxonomy): Eukaryota > Metazoa > Arthropoda > Insecta > Coleoptera > Lycidae > Platerodrilus > Platerodrilus igneus. The sequence goes on from JARFIW010001670.1 coordinate 2,514,490, forward strand.
TTTGTATTTGTAATATTAATTTTCTTGACCAATTATAATTTATATAATAAGAAAATTAATATTACACACACACACACACACACACACACACACACACACACACACACACACACATATATATATATATATATATATTTCTATGTAATTTGTAGGTTAGAATTCGTTAGATAGGACAATTTAAGGTAGGCTGTCGTGTGTAAACGCCATTTATTAAAGAGTTAAATAGGTGTCTTAAAAATCCAGTGTAACGATTAATTAGTTTAAAGTAGGAACTTTTTGCAAAATAACCAACAATTTATATATTGATTTCGATTCTCTATGCTCGAATTACTTTCTCCATGCCAGGCAAAATTATTCGTTAATATTTAATTTAGGAACTTAGAGTTAATTTTACTTCAATTTCAGCTTTGCCATTATTTGTAAGAAATTTTCGTGATATTTAGGGAGCGGAAACAATTAATGTAAAGTATTTATCATAAAGGTAAAATTCATTAGTGTACACTGTAAGGATGTAGCTTTAATTATAGCAGAATCAGCGTATAATAGTTAAAAAGTCTTTTCATTTTACTTTAGCGTAAAATCAATAACTTTAAGGGCATAATTTTAGTGAAGTATAAACATTAATACAGCATTGTTTGGCATATGTAAATATTATAGGTGATAATTTAGCTTAAGATAGCATTTAAAACAGGAGGTTGGTAAAAAGAGATAGTTTCTGAGTATGAAAGTGTTTTCGATAAACAAAACTCGACGGTTACGATAGGCACGTTTTAGGTAACAATTTATTTCAAGGATAAGAAGCATTGTAAACAAGCTCAGAATAAAACCAATATTTTCTACAAATGGAAGTGGACGTTAAAGCAGGCAGGGATCGATATAAAAACGAGGATAAAGTGTTTTAGCATATAAACGAGGGAGATGAAACTGTTAGGTGTTGGGTTAACTAGGAAACAAGGATAGATCCGAGGCTATAGGCAAGAGTGTGTTGGAAAATGTTTGTATAAGATTTAGATTTAAATGGGGATGATAAATTGAGAAAGGTAATTGAAAGTCACAAGTAGAAAGGAGATGCGCGACAGTCTAAGAGTAAGAGAGGGTACATATGTGAAAAGGATTCGTAAACGAAGCATGAGAGAGAAAATTTTCAGATGTAAGATAGAGAGAGATGAGGCTAGCTTCGTCTCATTGGAGTCGCATTTAATATTAAACGAATTGAAATTAGAAGATAATTCATCTAATTTTAAGGAAATCGTTTCATTCATATTCGAAACATTTAGCGTAAGCTTGTTCATATCTGTTTTGATAGTACGTAAATGCAGCAAACATCTTTTAACGTACCCGTCTCATTCTCATCACCTTGAACTTGATTAATGCACTTGTTTGTAGCTTCAAATCCTTCATTTTTATCACTATTAGAACTAGATGTAAAATGGGTTTTTTTGATCATGGACGATCGAATAATCGAATAATATTGTAATATTATCTAACGAATTTGATCACCACAATGAAAATCGAATTCAGATTATTAACAAATAATGGACACAGGCCCGAAACACATGCACTAAGAAATACGAATTACCGGTACTTAGTAATACGCCTATAATAAATCACAGACCAGCGCTTAACAAACAACCTACTCAGTTGCCGCCATCTTGGTTTTCTTCTTTTTCTTTTTTTATCGAAATAATAATTTAGTCAATAACAAATTGTTGTAGGAAATGCATCTAGTATCATTAAAATTTAAACAGTCCATTATTGAAGTTCACATTAATGTATACAGTAAAAAGCAAACAGTAGAAAAGCGCTCCAAACGCATTAAAATTCTTACTGTAATTTATACATAATTAAGCATATGTCAACGTGGGTCTGCAATGTATTGCAGAATTAGTCGAAATCAAGATCTATCTTCTTCCAAAACAGCAGCACATAAGAAAGCAAACAGAAAACATATTGTATCTGGAGTTATCTTTTTTCTGGTATCATCTCACGAAACGCAGCTGGACTAGAACAACTTAACTGTACTGCACTACCACAAACGCATTTTAGGAACGCGACTTTAAACGCCCAAAGAGCAGTCGAATAAAATCAGAGAGTCGAATTAATAAGAGAGCTTTTTCAAAATTGGACTTGTATCTATACAGCTTTGAAAACATGGAAGGAAAATCTAAAACTATTCCCACCGATATTGGTGTAGAATATTCTGAGAAGGCAATCGAAAATATACAACGGCAAAACTTTCCTAGAATTAAGAAAACAAAATACGATAATTAATTCCATTGAATTTTGTTGTTCGAATGGGAAAGCAAACCACCTTTTTCCAAATATGCCCCTGCGATTTATGCAATTAAAAATCCTTTTAACAAAGAATAGAGGATTTTTATGATAGTCGATCTATACTACCACAGAATAGCTTAATTAAGACGGCGAGTTTTATTGCCCACAAAACTCGAGCAACGAACACGTGCAAATATAACAAAATAGAAATTCACGGAATACGAGCAAATAACAAACACATTTAAGAATTTAATCTTTTCAAAGAACCTATTTAGAAATAGTTTTAACGACCAGCAAATATAACGAGCAGCGGTTTAGAATATTTTACGAAGAATTGCTAAGCGAGCTTCTCGGTTTTAGAATAGCTTTTATTTCGACGAAAAACTATTTGAAATAATAAAAGCGTATTTCAAGGAAGAGACATTATTTAAAGTCGTTTTGAGGCGCAAACATTTGAAAGATTTAACGTGTTTAGAAGAAGCAACTTCTTGTTTGGTTTTTAATCAATTGATAAAGGGTTATGGGATATATTTCTCATATTAAGGAACATTTTTATACAGGACGGTTTTAATATTTGAATATTGAACTTGTTATTATTTGAGAATAACATAAAACATTTAGATTAGCGTTTTCAATTACGGTCCTTACAATTTCATGCAGAATCTTTTCATTTTAGAAAGTTACCGCAACAACATTGTGAAACCAATGGTTTTAGCGAAAGTTTAAATAAGATAAGAATCTGTAAGAGAAAAATGTATTTTTTGTATAAAGACTCGATACAAAAACTCTGAGTTACGTTTGCATTCTATAAAAAACACTCGTCTGAAAATACAAATGATTTATCGTCTAATACTACTTTTTGAATATTCTTTTCTATTGAATTAATAACAAATATTTCTACAGTTTTTGTTTGGGTACATCAGTGTCCCCCGAGTGAAGGCGGGGTTAACAAAAGTAAATATAGTATTCCATAGTTAACTAAATTTGTGTGTTCTTTTCTTTTTTGGATTCAAGGACTGTCATTTCAACAATCATGTATAAACAAAAATAACTCAAACCATAATTTTTCAAAAATGTAAAGTCGGACTATGAATCATAGAGGGAACCATAATGCAGCTTATAACACGAATTGCACTATAGCAACTGGTACAATATAAAGAGCTTTCCGCGTACATTCACTATTGGCTGTAAAATTCATTAGCTATAGAGAATATATTTTCTACAAATTACAGGTGATATAAATTTTAATTTAAATCTATACCTAAAATGTAGAGCAACTCAGAGGGAGTTATTCAATCTTCCTAATTGCACTTGCTGTGTAAGGCCTTGAATTTGTTGACACCAAAGAAATAAGTTCAAACTTCTAATCGTAACCTTTATATTGAGGTTATGGTACACAACACCTCATATTCAAATGCATATATTAAAGAATTGATTTATTATCAACTAAGATTGTGAATATGCTTAATAACATTTTATTGCGCTAGAAAAGAATGCGACGTCTTTTTAAAATAATATTGCAATCAACTAGCCGAAGGTAAAAACGGTTTTCTTTAAATTTCAATATTATTTGTATAGAATTTTTAATAATGCATTTTTGTGGCACATGGCATCATTTTAAACTTAAAAAGTTCAAAGTTGCGTGAAGCGTATAACTTTAATATTAATCAATATGTTAATATATAATTATCCTATAAATTAAGATTCCGTATAGTTAGCTGAGGAATAAGTTTCGTACAGAAAAAATTGTAATTAATCTACACGCAATCACTATTGTAATAACCGCCAATTGTGTGTGCATAGAGGGTACCATTTTTAAAAGTTTGACTGTTTACATAGACCATTATGTCTGATGGGTGTCTTATGTATTTTCGGTCGCTGAAACCAAATCTGCAATCAGAATTTTCGTATCCCCGCAGGTATTAAGATATTTGTTAAAAAGGGTTTACATTGTACAATATATTGTAACGAACGCAATCTGGTGGGTGACATCGTTGAAGTGTAAATAGCGTCATAATGTCTGGGAAAGGTGCTATAAATCGCTGGAAAAATCGGGAAAAGATATATATATATATATATATATATATATATATATATATATATTTCTATGTAAATTGTAGGTTAAAATTGATTAGATAAGTCAGATAATAATTTATGGTAGGTTACCGCATGTAAAGAAAACTTATTAAAAATTGGGGACGCTTTTCCAAAACTTCAGTGTAGGAATTAACAAGTTTTGGAGTTTATTTTTACTTCATTTTAGCGTGTGTAAATATTCACAAGGAACTTTTACAATATCTAAAGGCTATGTAGTATAATAGTAAATAATATTTGCAAATATTAGTGGTTAGGAATGAATAATGTAGTGCAATATAAAAACATGCATCTTAAAATTATTGTAGATTGCATGTATTATTCAAAAGCATTTCAGATGTGTTATCGTATAAATCAATAATTCTTGGTCATAATTAATATATAATAATTATTATTATAATTATTATATAATAATTTCACGAATTAACAGGGGAAGTACGAGATATAGACGTGGTATTAGGTACATTATTTTAAAGTCTTACGGTCAAATCACGTAGCTTTCCTAAAATTATTCGCAAAATCATAATTTAACTCCTATCGTTATTAAAACTTAAACATTAATTATTACTTCAAAAACCTGTTTAGATACAAGAAGATTACATTTCTTGTTGTTTTAATAGTTAAAAAGTATTTAATTACAAAATTGAAAGATATCTTCTAGTGCGTCAGCAGGGTTAAAGTTTTCAGTTTAGACTGTAGTTTTAATACCAACACAAAGCAAGTATTTATTTTGCCGTATTTATTATAAGCATTTCACAACACAATCGGAAAAATCTTTATTCCTAATTCAGAGAAAGATAAATGCCAACCTCCAACATTGTATAATTAACAAACAATATTATGTCATAGAGAACACCGCATAAGTTAAGCGCCATTGTTGCAATTGCTACAAACACTCAAACTCCTCCTTAGTAAATTTTATAGTTCAATCATGCAAATCTCTATACAAAAGCTATAACAGATTATCGCTTACGATTGTGTTCTCCTGCAGCGGGATCGATTTCACAAGTTCTCATAGTTCAGTTTTAAGCAGATTTATGACATGGTGCTTGCTAGTAGTAACGATAATACTCTATAGAAAAAGGTAAGAAAAGAAGGACGGTGCACTAGCACTACATTACAACAGGCAATAACACATCCCGAAAACGCAATTACTTTTCCGTACTCCAGTAATAAAGTTTCAACATCACTCCGCGGTATTGGCGTATTAAAATTTGTTACGTTTATTTTAAACAGCCCGTACATTTTTTTCTGTTACTAAGAAATACGCGGTCTAATAATTTTCAACTCAAATCCCTTTGGCGTTAAAAACGAAAATTAATTCAGTAAATTAAAATAACCCTTTCACGTGTTAATTCATTTATCTATTTGTATAAATTCGATTCCTATTGTTACATCCTAGAGCCTAATTAATAATAAATACTCCTTCTAAGAATTTCTCAACGTAAAGTTTATGTTAAAATTAAACAGGCGATAACTGGTTCTAGGTATCTGATAATTGATTCTTATGTGTTTTCCATTGAAAGCTTCGTCGAATTAAAACCGCGTATTATACCAATAAACCGTGTTCTTCAGGTTTTATTTCCTTAACAACAATATTACTTTGAGCTCTGGTCATTAATGAAACGAAATTAATATGCACTTGCTTTTCAATCTACACAACGAAAACACTTGTAGAATAATAGGTTGTTTCCGTTTTTCTGTATGAAGTTTGCACACGCCTTACAGCGTTTTCCTTCCCGTGTTCCTTAAAGCCACAATGAATAGTCGCTCCTTGTTGTGATGGGAGAACCACCCCAAGGTGGGATCACGCGCACCTCTGTTTCGCACCTTTTTACAGACGGTAGGAGCCAACCCGACGGTGGTGACTCGAGGGTGAATGTTTATACACTAATTTTCTTATATGGGTACCCGGTAGTTATTGGAAACAACATATGTACACGGGTCTACGGATGCATCACCTTGTTGGTGGTAAAATGACTGGTTGTTTGTATATGCGAGGATATTATAATGTTTACTGATTTCTTTATTAGGATAATTTTATGTATAGAGTTCCGTACTAACAATGCTGATTTCGAGCTGTGATTTTTAATGTGTTCCTTTTCGTTCCTTTTTCTTGTTTGAAGATTAATATAGGGGGTGACCTATAAACTGCAGCTCGCCATGTTAAAAATAATTCTTTCTTTTTATTCGTAAATATGTATATTGTGTACCTACAAATTGTTCATTTTTGGTACCAATGTGTTTTGTATATAATTTTGTTTTTTTAAATTAGAGGTTTTTAGTTTGTAAATGTTTGATTGTGCGTGCGTGAGTATATTTTTATTTCAGGCCTCCCTTAATTTTTTTTGTAGGTATAATACCCCGCCCACTCACCGATTGAGCCCGGTCAATTTCTTCTTTTTCTTCCTCGTTTTTATTTTCTTTTTTTTACACTACGTCGCTTAACGTAGCAAATTAGCTGATAGCATACCGACAATTGAAATACAGAACATCGACATTTCAATAATGCGTGTTGTCGGTACATTTCCCAAAAGTAATTTAAAACCTCGAGAGTGTCTTAACGTATTTATGCATATTAAAATCATTCTAATTTTACAATGTAACTATTAATTTATAGAATAAACAGGACCAGATTTAGGAAACAAAGAGAGTTACTTTATTTTTATTAAGTATAAGAATGGAAACTGGTTATCCAGTATTTAAGAAAGGCATGTTAATTCACTTAACACGTAACAAACTTTAAAATAAATTTATATATATATATAATATTATAAGCAATAGATTTACTCTTGCTACAACTGATCCCATTCTCTAAATAGCTGTTGCGTTAAGAATAATAAATGGAAAACTTAATTATTAATTAAAAAGCTTTTTGGATTAAATAACTATTTTAAACAATCATGTAAAACAAAAATAACTCGAATGTCATTATAGGAAATGAAATACTTAGAACATGAATTGTACAACTGGTGTAACTAGTGCAACATAATTTCCCACGTGTATTGACCGTTGGCTATAAAATTCAATCTCGGCCTAGTTATAAAAAAATGTTTTTGAAATTATTGCCGTGAGAAATTTGAATTTAAATTCCTTACACTAAACGGTAAATAATTACAAGGAAAGTTATTTCCGTTATTTCAGATTTTTTTAAATTATATACTTACTGTTTAAGACTTTCAATTTGTTGTCACCGAAAAACTATGTACAGATGTCTAATCATACATAATCTTTAAATTAAGGTCGTAGACACGACATTATTTCATATTCATCTGCACACAATCAAAAGTTAGTTTTTTTAACAGCTATATCTGTGATTATACTTAATAATATGTTATTGCACTAGACAGAAATACAACATCGTTTTCGAATAAAAGTGCACTGTAGTAGCCTTAGGTGAAAATAATATTGCTGGTTAGTACGCAGGTTTATTACATAATCTAAATTTAGTCTAAGAGCAGTTTAGAATTTTTAATAATACAGTTTTATAGCGTGTAGTATAGCATTAGAATTTTAGAGTTCAACGCTGCATAAAATTGTATAATTTTAATAATTGAAAAATCGACCAACCTTTAAAATATTGCATAAAGTTCTCTGAAACCTATAATTTAAGAGGAAATGAAAATTCTATATAAATGTTTAAAAATATGTTCTGAAGGTAAAACAATAGCACCCGAACAACATTTTTAAAACGAAAATACTTTTTTCTATAACTTGTTTTAAAACGTTCTAAAATTAAGGTCGTTAGAAAGTAAATTAGGAACATTGTACTTTTACATTTTTCCATAATATTTAGATGTGGGAATGCAGTGGATTTGTATTAGAAATTATTATTTTTGGACACTTTCAACTTTCCGGTTTTTTTAACTATTATTTGCGATTATGAACATTTCTTTTAATCAAGTTTTGAATATAGCCACCTAAATGTTTAAGAACCATATCTAAATGCGGTACAAAGTTGTAAACGGCCCCATGGCATTTTTAAGAAACACCTAAAATTGAGTGTGTGGCATTGTCTTGTAATTGTAGCTATGTAATAGGTTATACTTGATACACCAGAATCTTATGTAAAAATTTTGTATTGCCACCGGTAACGCGTTTGCGTTACGTTAAATAGAAACCGAAGAGAAAAAAAGAAAATTAATCCTAAACAAGTAGAATAAATCCGGAATTGAGCAAAATTAACGTTACAAAGAAACAAGTATAGTTATAATACAAAAGTAAACCCCAGACAAAATGACAGCAATATCAATACAATGTAGTTAATCATTTAAATACAGACATTGATTTAGTAAACCTCTTAAATATCGGGCTACAACCGATTTAATCAGACATATAATACAAAAACCTATAATGTATCTATTTGCAGGGTTGTTAAATATATATGATAGAATTAATTACGCATTTTTCACGTGATGTAATACAAGCACAATACTAGGATTGCAATACAATGACACATTCGTCGAAAACATGAAGAGTTAAAGAAAAGGACTAAAGCTTGATAGTGAAAAAAACAATTAATTAATCATTCGCAAATCGATAACGATAAAACATGTGAAAGGTTGTCATTGGCTTTACATGTGATTTTTCAATGCTCCACCCGAAGGTACTACATTGGCCAGGAAGCGAGTTTTTTTTTACCTGAAAAATTTTGAATTTTGCCGAACCCTTGCTGTTCCAAGCAAGGTAGAAATCTTTAACGTGCGTGACAATACTCACACACGGGATCTCTATTTTACCTCTCATCCGAACGAAGGCGTATTTTTGTGAAAATGCTCGCCTAACATTTTTCAAGCGGACCGTGTCGGGATTTGAATCCGGGACCTTGGGCGTGGTTATCATTAACTAGGAGAAGTCGAAGAACAACACCATTGGTCATAAGATTAGCAACTGGACGTTCAGCGTGCTTATATCTTCGGATACATCAACAAGAACTCGATATCTAATTTGAACAGTTTGTAACGGTAAAATGCACGGGTCAAGCAGAAACAGAAAGGAAAGCGAAACAAGGACTCGCACAAATCACGATCACGTTTAAAAAGATAAAAAAAACGTAGATATTCCGGACCAACTACAGAAGTGGAGAGTGGGATGGTTCACAAAGACAAAGAAAAGTACGTTACCAACAAGTTTTTATTAACAAACAACACAAGAAAAAAATTCTATTTAAAATAAGTAAAAAAATTATATTCAACAGACAATCTTTTATGAATTTACAAAGTGTGCATCATTTCATCGTTTATCATATAAAGAAAACTAATCAGTAAAAAAGAACGTAATGCCTAAATTGCCTAAATAGCAAGCATGTTAAATTAAAAAATAGAATTTAGAAAACGTTTCTGGTAGAATTTAAATCGTAATATGAAACGTTCGCAAAGCTAATTTCCAAGCGGCTTGGAAATTGTTTCCGCCAGTCGGAGCAAGGTTACTAGAATTTATCCGAGTGTATTGATTACGCACAAACGTCCCAAAAGTGGATAAATAAGATAAAAAGAAAAGATCGCAACATACATCCATGTGTCGTGATACTTATCTTGCATGTGCGTCCACGGATGTGAAACAGCTAAACGTCGTGGTTCATGCGGTCAGAGGCAGCATCACAACAGTAGCCAGATCTTTAGCGCTGCAACCATCACTGCAACAGCGGACCTACGTGAAGAGCATTTGGATCTACGTAAAAGAGCTAAAAAGAGATCCCTTTTAGTATTAATAAACACGTAAGAAACTAGCATCTAGTGAAAGACGTGCATCGCTCTTAAAGTAATAGGATTAGCCACGCGAAAACACACGCTAGGACGAAATGTGAACCCAGTTTAGGAAACGGTATGATAATCCATTGAAATATTAGGATACCACATGTCAAAGAACACGTCTCAAGTCTTTTTAATGCCGGTTTTTTTAAATTTATTTATATAAATAAAGAAAATTGGCAAATGCGAATTCAATCGTTTTGCTAATCACACATGTAAAAAATTCTTTTATTCAAATTTGTATAACTACTTTTAAATAAAGCAAACACATCTTTCAGAACGCAAAGATTGTTGATAACCAAACATTTGCTGTGTTATATCAAACAATAAAGATAGATTGAGGTACTTTGACTTAAACTAAATACACTAATAACATTTTACAGGATATTGTACAAGCACTTATTTCAATTGTATTAGAATGAGTTTTATAGGAACAAATCATGTTATTACATTATAATGCGTTATCAGGGGCGTTTCCTATAATAGGTAGTTATACAAAATATCGATGCAGAGCTGTCAAAATATTTGAGAACATCGTAAATCGAATGAAAATATTTAGGAATGAAAATTTGAACGTAACAAGTTTGACCTAAAAACCAACTTGGTTGAAAATTAAATGATTCTTTCTCAATCTGAACTCGTACTGACGAAATGGAGATCGTTATTTAAACGCATTCAGTTGTAAACTTATTAGTTATTTATAGATTGTTCCTTGTTTTGTGGTAGCATTTACTATTCTACACAATACTGTTTGTACTTTCGTATGGACGGTTGTTTGTCATGTCATCCTGTATGTTGCTATCATTTATTTTGACATCAGTCTTATTGACTGCTCTGTTGTCATCTTCACAGTATATATTTATTTCACTTATAGATTTGTCTTCTTCATCTGTTGCTTTATATTGCCCAAAACCTTGTACGTTCGCAGTCATGTAATTGTTTACATCTTTACTATCTATTTCGTACTCCTTTAGTTTTGACGTGTTCGCATTCTGTTTTCTACGGTCACCAAATTTTTATAATGTCAGGGATGCTTTGTGATAATGAGGCTGGTGTTGATTCTAGAGAATGGGTTCTTCTTTGCGTTTTCAAGGGTTTCTTAACCTTAGGAGTTGCTGCTATTCTTCATTTTCCTTCTATAGATCTTAGATTAGTTGCAACAAACCTATCTAGTTTTAAAGGTTTGTAAGTACCTTGTAAAATTCTCTTTTTAGGTCACAAAAATTGCTTTTGACAGTCGCTGAAGAAGCTATTTTGTTAGGTGAGCTGTACAATTTCACCAAAACCGCTGACCACAGTAGAAACCTTTTCGAAATTCTTTAATTTTATTCGCTACCCTAGGACAATGATAGGCATTTAACTTTCTTTCCGTAATCTTGTCGAACCTTCTTTCCACAGTTACAAAGATGCTATTTCGCCAATTCTTTATTTGCTTCCTGTAGCAAGATCTCTTACGTTTATATTTCTCATGATAATCACCTACAGAACCTTAAAGTTTGTGGGAAGCTAACTTCACATATTTGGGAAAATCATTAAATAAACGGTTGCTTACATTTCAAAATGGTATAAGGGGATTACTTTTGTTAGGTTCGGTATAATATGACGGAAAAGCCGCTAGATCAGCTAATAGGGGTCACTTGTAGTACCTAGAACTAGGTGGGTGAGCAAACTTAACACATTTTTGAAATTGTTAATAATAACATAAAAATTGTGTTAATTGATTGTTTTTCGTTAGATCAGGGAAAATTCGGAGGAAAAAACGTTAGATCTGCTGATGGTGATCAGCTTTAGAAATTTAAAGTTGGTGGGAAGTTATGTTTATGTATTTAAGAAATTATTAAATCAGCGGTTGTTTACGCTTGAAAATGGTATGAGACGATTTCTTTTCGTTAGATCAGGTATAATCAGTCAAAAAGCTTGTAACTATTTTTTTTCTCACTAATTGGCTCCGCTAGCCTCACGCATGGGCGCTAGTGAAACGCTTTTCTATACTTCTGGCCGACAATACTTTATAATCACCATGCTCCAAGTTAGGTGTCTGCAAAACAAAGTCTTCCGACGTAACTAGGGGTCTATTCCTTGGGTAGAGCTATGAGCAATGGGGGGGTAAGTCGAAATCTGTGGGGTGGTCACACTCAAACTAAAACAAACAGGCGCCACCAAGTCCAGATTGATTCATGTAAATGGCATGGCTAATTTCTAAGGGCGGACGTGGAGACCCAAAGAAAAAAGATCGCCTTCGCTGACAAAAACCTGTCTTAACAGAATAAGACGCTGTTCCTGTAAGGAAAAATAATAATTAAGTCACATAAAAATGGGAACACTATTTGTGTCCCTCAAATATATCTAAAATGCAAAAGAATGTTTCCTACATAAGGGTACCATAAAAATTGAACTCTTATTGCTTTTTGTTTATCAGGTCCGATCAAACTAGATCAGAATAAAAGACTTTAAGCGTGGATTATAAATTTACTAGAAAGAATTTTTCTGTTTCTGTAAATAAAATTTAATGCAATAAAATAAAATGAATACTTGAATTACTTGAAGAATTATTGTAAAGTTTATCAACTTGATTCTTACTCAAATATATTACAACCCAGTGTGACTGGTTATACTAAGGTTTTCTAACCCAATCAGATCTGTGTAGGTCATTTACAAATTAATATACAAAACTTTCTTTTAAGTTAACAGTATTAAAATCGATTTGAAGTCAAAATATTCACAAAGATATTCTCTAATTTTATCAAAGGTGGTAGTAATGTAATACTAAACATCTGCTTGCAATTGTGCAATTGTTGACGGCATATTTCAAACAAACAGGTGACGTAGCCGCAGCTGTTAATTTATGCTGAAGCCACGTGTAGTCACATATCTACGAAACTAAGTGAAATTTAAATTTGATACTGGAGAAAACCAGCTTAGCTACAGATAAACTGAATAACAAATTTGTGCTTCTATAAAACAAAACGAAATAACGTGCTTTTAGAAGGAAGCACTGAGGAAATCTTAAAGCTATTACGAACCAAACCCCGGGCTGCTGTCCTTGGCTAGATTGGGAACTGCATCGCCGTGCGGAGTCTGCAGCCAATTATTCCTGCTTTCCATGCTTTAAATACAGGTGTTGAAGCGAAGTGGGTTTCTTACATTGATTCAAAGTTGCATAAATTTTGTAGCGTAATCTTCCATGGTCTAATCTTAGTTATAAATATAATTTTCGTTGCGTAGTTTGTAAGTCGTAGTTTGTAAGTCGTAGTTTGTAAGTCGTAGTTTGTAAGTCGTAGTTTGTAAGTCGTAGTTTGTAAGTCGTAGTTGCGCTAAACAAATTTTTAAATTAGATACTATGATAACGAATATACAATACCAACCGTTACTCAGGAAGTGTGTCACACAATTAATGCGACCCGGAGGTCACTCGCCATTCTCTTCGAATGCATGCTGTCGCTGCTTTTACCTATCGACGAGTGCCCCTGCCGCGTTCTTGCATGGTGGGAGGGTCCCGAGGGGGGTTATCAATCCTCTCACACGCGTGCCTGTGGCTGTGGTATACACCGACCTCCGAAACAAATAGACTAACGACTCTAGATACTGTATTAATGCAAAAATTTGATTGTTACACGTATTATTACTTTAGTTAATAAAGGTGTTTTAACATTCGTTATACCTTTAATGAAGAGATTTTTAATGCGAAAGTAAAATTGTTACAAGCTAATAGATCCGCTAATAGAACTCACTTATAGGGCATACAAGTAGGTGACTGGACGGATGTTACACTTTCTGAAAAGTGTCATTATTCACATGAAAGTGGTACTTTTCGTTACAGCTGATAAAATTCGATAGAAAAATGTTAGATCGGCTGATGATAATCACCATCAGAACTTGAAAACTAATGGGTGGGCTAACTACACGTATTTGCGAAAATTATTGAATAAACGGTTGTTTACGCTTCAAAATTGTTTCAAACGATTGCTTGCCGTTAGATCCAGTATAATCCGACGAAAAAGCTGTTAGATCCGCTAATAGGCGCCGGGTCATCTATATGAGATAGACCTAGGTGGGTGAGCTTACCTCACCCTTTTTGCAAAGTGCCAGTTTTAACATGAAAGTGGTGTCATTTGAACACTTTTCGTTACATTCGGTATGATCTGGCGAGAAAACCGTTACATCCGCTGATAGAGGTTACCTACAGGGATTAGAAGTAGGTGGGTGGGTCAAAATTCACACTTTTTGAAAACTGTCAGTTTTTACATGGTAGTGGTGTCAATTGATTGCTTTTCGTTAGATTCGGTAAGATGCGGCAAAGAAATCGTTAGATTCGCTATTAGAAGTTACCTACCAGACTATAAAGTTTGTAGTGGGTCTACTTCAGACCTCTTTGTAAAAGCATGTTATATTGATCCTATAGTAATAGAAATTATATCAATAGTTATTAGCAGGAGAATTGAAACACGTTCAACAAAACAACACTAATTCAGACACTATTGTAACATACGGAAGGGGTGGATGGAGAGTAACGTACAACTTTCGCTGATCATTTTACCATTTGAAATACTTCCATTGTAATATGATTGCGGTAATCTGATTGATTCCAGAAAACGAAGTTATTTAAACCATTATTTTTTCATGAAATTGAAGATTGACGGTCTAATAGATTCAGTAACAAATAAAAAGTTTCTGTTTATTTAACCATGGATGAGTGCATTAAAAAATTGCTAACAATCGACCCACATTACTTTTTTCATTCTAAACACTAGGCACTGTATTTCGCATGATCGTTGCTTAAAAATGTGTATGCATGTTCATAATAAACATTAGATAAAATATCAAACAAACGAATTTTAGTAACCTAAAATGTATACACTGGTGGTCGCGTACTGAGGATTCGCTTACGCATCGCTTCCTTTATAACAATGTCCTTCCTGTTACTAACCTAACCGATTTATATCCTAAGTTGACATGGCAATAGACAATACAAGATCAAAAACGCAATTAGAAGTCAGTGTTTAAATCAGTTTTAAATTTACGTACATTTCTGTATCCACGACAGAGCAAAATGCTCATAACGCGACGACCACTCGTGAATTTTTAACAAGTCTTGTATCAAGGTGCCGGCAGAAGTGCCAAAAAAGGACAGCTAGGAACTTCAAAAGGCCTCTACCACATCTTGCACCAGGTAGCGAGGGGCTGAGCCTCACAATTGCCTTCATTATATTACTTGCTAGCATTTTGTCATTTCCAACAGTCAGTTTGTTAGCTGACCATGAGTAGTCTAAGTGAAGTGTCTTCAACTGTCTAGTCTGTATGAGATCGCACGCATTCAGTTTATCATTTGCTCATCTTAATATCTAAGTAAATCAGTGTGTACATTATGGTAGTACAAATTCATTGAAATTTGATACATAAATCTATTTTTTCCACAGAATAACAGTTAATACCTCAAAAGTTTATTTTCAAGTTTTGATAACATAGCAACAGGAATAATTTTAGAGAAGCCAGCTCAAAGAAATACACACAACTGTAGTTGCGCTGCAATGGCAGCAGGAATGTCCCACACAATAGTAAATGTCATTTATCAGGAATGCATACAGAATTAGTTGGACGAGTTCACTTACAAAATGCATCTGCCACATATTACAGGCGTCTACCAGCACGTGAAACAATCGACACAAATGACGTTGAGCCACCTCAACTCTTCAAAACATCAGTTATGAGGAAAGCTAAGCAAGGCAAAGAAATAACGCATTAAAGATAGTTACCGGTGCTCACGTCATTACTAGTCTGAGAATGATGCGGCATACAGAACTTTTCGCAGGAAGTATTCATGATATAGCTCTAGATAAGGTTATGGTACAATACTTCAAGCCTACTCAATTTTCTTGTAAAACGTACAATATAGAAATTTATATTTAATTAACATTAGATTCTACTGGAGGTCCGGTACAAAAAATATATAGACTGAATGATCTTTCTAGAGATATATTTTTGTATGAATTGTTATGCATACCGGACATGTGTAACTACCTATTACCCAAACGTATTCCGAGAAACATGACTCTAACACAATTTTACATTGGCTAAACCAGTGAGAAAGGCAGGTTGCTCCATGTTCCAATGAAGTAGTGGTGGGTAATTTACTAGCTCTAAAGAGTGCTCTGGCCAGATAATTAGCGCAGTCGTCAAACATATAGTACTACATAAATTAATCCTTTGAATACCTAATAATAATAACGCTAACCTTCTCCCATGCGTCATTTGGATTGATGTTGCTCATTTTGTCCATAAGGCGTAGAAGTGGCACCTTCGGTAAAAAACATAAAGATATAGATTAATGGATTTTTACTTGAGATACCTACGCCTTCTTATAAAAACTGAAACGTTGGAAGAATTCAAAATTATTTTGATACAAACCCTAACTAGTGCTCTCAGATCCAATGAAGAAACTGAGGAGGGCGCAAATCAAGCACATTTCTTGTTAGCGATTTAGATGAGACCCTACAGCTCACCTAACAATAGCTTCCTTAGCTACTGCTGAAAGCAACTTTTGTGACCTAAAAAGAGAATTTTGCAAAATTCTTGCAAGCCTTTGAAACTAGGTAGGTTTGTTGTATATAATCTAAGATCTATGAGGGTCAATGCAGAATAGCATCAGCTTCGAAGGTTAAAAAATTATTGAAAACGCAAAAAAAAACCCATTCTCTAGAATCAACAACTGTCTCAAAGTCTAAAAGCATCTCTCACATTACCAAAATTTGGAGACTGTGGAGAACAGAGTGCAAATACATTAAAACAAAGAAGAGAACGAGCTAGAAAGTTGAGACGTGAGCAATTGCATGACTGAGAAAGTACAAAATATGGAACAATATAAAGCAACAGATGGAGAAGACAAAGCCAATATAAAGATTTTACTATAAAGATACCAAGATAGCAAACGACAAGACTGATGTCAAAATAGATGATAACAATATACAGCACGACATGGCAAATGGCCGTTCATATGAAAGTACAAACTGTGTTGGGAAGAATAGTAAAAGTGGTGTACTTATGGAAGAAGCATCTTGCGACTTAAATTATGTCAAGGATTGGGGTGTGTTTGCAAAAGAGGGCATAGGAAAATATCTAAATATTTGACTTCACGTCCCCATTCCGAAGCTGCAGTGCAAGCTAAAAGATCGAAGCAGTCTTTACATACACTTCTGCCTAATGGCAACTTAATAGGAATCACGATTACAATGTTTTGCTAAAAATACTTGTTCCATTGACACAATTCGTCAAGTTCTGGCCGAGATGTATATAGTGAATCATAGTTGTAGATCCTTGCATGACACATTTAAGAACGTCCTTATACAAATGTCGAGAATGTTGACTGTTGTTGTAGCCTGCAGTGGTACCATATAAGAAAATAGCTGACATAATATCATGTATCTTAGATTCAGTAAAATCTTTGCCTTTTCTGACCGTTAAGACCTGGAATTATAAAGAGACATCCATTGGGATAGAATACGATTGCTTGTAAAATCAAACAGTTGTGTTAAAATACTTGAAATGGAGGACAACTGGTAGAAATTAAATTGGAATGCGAAAATCGAGAGTGTGGTCAAACCAAAACAAAGATAGTCTCAATCTTGGACCTCAATTCCAATACTGTATTTTTAGCAGGAGTTATTTACTGTTTCAGAAAAAGTTGTCGTGATTTCCTTAGAGCTGCAAAAGCAAAAAGAACATTTGCAACCAAACCTACACTAGGATAAAACGACGGTCCTAGTTAGTAGAGACGGGTGACGACAATTGGAAAATGCCAAACGTAATTGAAAGTTAGATTGATATATGGTTGTTCAAATGATTTAGATTGGAGTAATTTTCCAGTTGTTGTTACCCGTCTCGGTGACGTAATTGAAAAACGCAAGGGCCGCGATAGCCTAATACACAGATTCGAATCCCGTTCGGAACCTTATAATTTCAATCTTTCAAATACTAGCTCGATTTGAAATGACCATTTGGACTTATCTATTCATTACTATTGATGCATTTCAATTAATGATCGTTAAACTGGTTAGGAATACCAATTTAAGGATAATTTTACAAGAAATTTGCAAGTTAGTCCACCCGCTAACTTTAAAGCTTTATAGGTGTTTACCATCAACGCATCTAACGTTTTTTTCACTGGATTTTACCGAATATAACGAAAAGCAATTTAGGTTAATATTGATAATTCCAAAAAGTGCTACAAGTGACCGCTATTAACGGATCTAACGACTTATTCGCCCTGGGTTTTGCCGGATCTAACAAATAGCAATCTGTTACGGATAAAATGAGCGTGAAGTTACGAAATTTTGATTTGCCCTGAAGGAGTCGGGTTTTGGTAACAATATAAGGGTGCGTCAGTTAACTGCAGTGATACGGGAGTGGGAACACATGATAAAACTGTAAAAGAAATAGAAATTCGAAATAAAAATAGTAAAGGAATAAAAATAATCAATAGAATAACTGAAACACAAAAACTACGGTACTCTTACACGTACCTTAAAAGGTATTGCTCTATCAAAATCGAGGGGTGCCAAACCGTCTGTCACAGCAATGCCTTTTAGATATTATATCTACACGGAATACGGATATTCCGCATAAATCCCACTTAATTCGATATTCTAAATTTTATGGCTTCATATTTATTTTGCTCAAAAATACCTAAAAACACATTCATTCTTTTATAATTAAAGAAAATTCTCAAAATAAAATGCTTTTTCCAAATAAGATTTCATCATTGGGGACAGTTGGACTACGTTACAATTAGTTGACTTTACCTAGTTCCTAAATAAATTCAAATAAAAATTCAACCTAAACTTAAACTCAATTACCATAAAATTGTAATAATAACAATACAAATTTACTTCCATGAAAAAAATTTCTTAACCTCAAATCTGACCAGTTATTGCTAAAATAAATCCTACAGAACATTAAATTATGCCGAATCACTAAACAAAGCCTTAAGATAACATTAAATTACTTCCAACAATAATAATTCATTCCAAACTGTTGGCGTTTCCCATATGAATCATGTGACATTATAAATCCCAATTTGGGTGTAAAACAACTTCTTCGTTCTAATCTTTCATTATCCATTCCAATAATACTAAATCTTTCTGTTTTTACCGACGTTAAATTTCACCAGTAAAACATTCAGTTTAGACATATTATATACAATTCCGTCACTAGTTAGTCCAACCGAATAATTATTTTTATTTGATTAATTTCTTATTAAATAAATAATAAAGAATAACCGTTTTCCGTTCACAAATACATATTTCATAATTATAAACTTAGAAGCCCATTTTACTCACAATTTAATTCCAATCTTTTAAACGTCTTGGGTGTCTAAAGATCTCCAGTGTTTTAGTTTAGCTAACCAACTCTCTTAACTCAAAACAATCCACATATTGGAGCTATCCACGCAGGTAGCTTTTTTACTTTCGGCATATACGAGTTTTAGAAATCCCAGGCATTGAAAAACATTCCTTCCCAAAACTTCAAGCGACGTCTAAAAAAAGCTTGCACACCGTTCTAAATTTTCCTCAGGGCACGCTTTGTTCAACGTTACGTTTAACTTAACCCCATATCAACCCTCAACCACGTGATCACGCCGTCTTTTTCTATTTGCGCGTATCAATACATTTTGATGTTGACTTATTACCGATTTACAGATAACTGACTATTCATTACCTGTCGGATGTCAAACTCCCGTAGTTTTTCCCACTTTACTTCCAGTGTTTAGTCCGGGGATTTTTTGTCGCTGCACAATCTTTCGATTGAGTTTATGAAATGAAACGCGGTGAAAGTATGTGTTGTCATGTGATTTTATTAGGTTAACATTTGTTTCCTTCTACTTTTGTACTATAAAAGAATACATTGTAATGTATTGTATGATATGATTGGCTCATATCTGTAATCTAATATGCGTGGATTTTCTTGAGTCAGTGTCTGGGTTTAGTTCATGGTAATTGTAACTATGTAATGTTGAAACTATGTAATATCGCATTTAATTTATTTAACTAAAATTTCTAAAAGCTCATATATATTTGAGATGCATATTAATGAACACACTGTTATTTACTTAATAATCCTAAATAATTTCCTAAAAAAAACGGCATGCTTCCATTACCAAAGTTTACAGTTATAAATGTTTTGTTTACATTTTTGTGGTTTAAAATAATTTACATTCCTGAGATGAGTTCCAATATGTATTCAACAGAAATGAAACAATTATTTTTGTGATTTTTAGTTTATGATTTGAATAAAACTACCGATTTTTCTGCAACATCTTAATTTTGAACATCATTATATATAAAATCGAAATTATACAGGTCGATTCAATAATATTTATTCAGTATTAATTGCTTTTTACCCAATTTAATTTTTATATATTGCGTTTTGCAACGCCATACAAATCCTTTGATACCATTTTGAAGCGTAAACAACCGCTGACTTAATGATTTTCCCAAATATGTGAAATTAGTTCACCGGCATACTTTAATGTTCTATAGGTGATTATCATCAGCGGATTTAACGTTTTTCCATTAGAGCTTACCTAATCTAATAAAAAGCAATCAAGTGGCACAGTTTTTATGTTAATATTGACAATTTCAAAAAAGTTTCAAGTTGGCCCATTCATCTACTTCTAAGCCCTACAAGTAAACCCTATTAACGAGTCCACCGGCTTTTTGGCCAAATATACCGGATCTAACAAAAAGCAATCTGCTGATGTCAATTTGAAATGTAATCAACCGTTTACTAAATAATTTTCCCTTGTACTAGCTCGCCTAAAAACTTTAAGGTCCTATAAGTGATTACCATCGCGGATCTGAGGTTCTTTCACCGAATCTTACTGGATCTATCAAAAAGCAATTATTTGACAATATTTTTATGTTAATACTGAGCATTTCAAAAAGTGTGAAGTTGGATCTTGTAAATGCAAATGAATACGCTTAAATTTGATTCTGCTTATGTTTATGATAGGCGCGAATTAAGGCCACCCAAAATTCTAACGTGAAAAATACTCCTTATAGAGCGGATCTAACCGAATCTAATCGGATCTAACGATCTACTTACATTTTAAGTGGGTGGGCTATCAGTGGGTGAACCAGCTTCACAAACCTTAACAATAAAATCTTTCTGGCTTATAGCCAAATCAGATTTTAGATGAATATGGAGATCAGAAGAATTACAAGAACTCTAAGAATACCAACTATATTTAAAGTCATGTTAGTGTTAGATAATTAGTAACCTGTTCATAAATAATTCTTTAGATGTATTTTTTACTGAATAATGTTTTAATTTCAAATGTTTAAAAATGTACTATTATTACACTGAAATTAGAAGCGCCAGAAGACTAATATAATAAAATTTTTTCACTACAAGTTATTCTAACCAAATATGAATTATGACCACTACGTGGTCATTATTATATCAAAATTAAAAAAAAAATAAAGATGATGTCCATGAACTTTTCCGAGAAGTGAAGCTTTTCAACAGACGATTAACTAATATTGCTCCTCATAACGCAGGTTTCTAACTTCACAGCTCAAAGTGAATTATCAGAAGATACTATAAAGGATCGTTCATAGGAACGGGCAATATAATAAAGTATGAGTATGGAAGATTGAATAGAACTTGAGTAATAATACAATAGTGAACTACTTTAAACTATAAATTTATATCTCTAGTAGCTGCAGAAGTCGGCTTCACGGACAACTTTCTCTAGTATTTTGTTTTTGTTTTAATTCTTTTATTCCTGGGTGTGTGCGGATGAAAAGGGATAGGTTGAATTTTTTAATATGTCCCCTTGGCAGCCACAATACTGTTCCTTGTAGAAGAAAGCATTTTTGAAAAATAATAGTAGGACAATGTTTTGGCTGACAAGGGGATTTTTAAAAATTTAGTTTGTCCATTCTCATCTACATGCGCACAAGAGCACGATACAAAAAGAATTAGAATAATAAACAATACACAAAAGAATTACAGAAAATACTCTTCAAAAATTTGTCCAAATACAAAAATACACACGGGCACTATAATAAAACATTTTTTAAAATCTAGCCTTTTGGTTTTCATCTACACACACCCAGTAACATAATACAAAACAGTATGAGAACAAAAACCGGTATACAAAAAAGTTATAGCGTCCGCACAGAAGATATCAGATTTATAATGTTTTCTTCGTTGGGAGTGCTGTCTTTTGTTTATTGTTCTAATTCGTTTTGTATCGTGTTCCTGTGTGTGTGTAGATGAAAATGGACAGCCTGAATTTTTGAAACTTCCCCCTTGGCAGTCACAAAACTGTTTCTCACAGAAGAAAGCATTTTTAAAAAATAATAACAGGGCAATATTTTGACTGCCAAGGGCATTTTCAAGAATTCAGCCTGCCCATTTTCATCTACACACGCACAGAACTTGACCTACTCTGGGAATATTTTCAAGAAGTACATTCTTTCATTTGTGAACATACCAAAGATGCTTGTGTGCTATATGTGAACGATTGCCTGTCAAGTTTAATTAAAGTGTGTTGTGGTTTCATAGCTTGTAACAATTTTTTTTGAAGACTGCAAATCCTCTAAGATCATTCATTAAATACGCTGTTTTGTCTATTTAACTAAACACTTAAATATTGTTATGCAAATAAAAATTCAGATTGGAACCGTGTAGACCAATCACAAGACAGAAATTATTCCATAGTGCTGGTCTGTTTGCTATCAACAAACGTTGGCCGTTTGAATAGACTCTTCAATGTCAAGCGACGTTGAAATTACTTGTGCGCATAAGACAAACAGGTCAGTCTGGCAAAAGCATTCGATAAAGAAACACTGTGCAGCGGTATTGTGTTCTCGCCAGCAATTTACGTGTGGCCATAGGCGCAACCGCTTGATCAAGTGCTACATGCACTTGAGTTATAGTGTTTTTAAATAATGGTAAGCACAATGAGTATTTGTTAAATCAAACTAAATAATTCTGTTACAGCGTTCTAAAGGATAACGATATTTTTAAATAAAATGCACTCAAAAGTATTACGATAATTTGTTAGCGATCTGTTAATATGTTTAGTGATACCGTTCATATGTTTAGTGTTGAATTTTAATATAATAGCGTTTCCCTGTGCGTACGTAATGTGTTATCGGAAACACATTTCCTATGTGTGCACAATTTAATTTAAGAAGCACCTTCCCCATGCGTACGTACCGTGTTCTCAAGAGCACCCTCCCTGTGTATGTATGTGTCCAGACCGTTAACAAATAAAATTTTTAAAATTTTTTTCAAAGTTAACAAGCGAAATTTTTTTGATTCGTAAAACGTTGACTGAGGTAACTTTTTAGAGTTATCACGTGTCAATGGGGATGATTTATTTTTGTAGAGTTTGTAGAAGAGACTGTCTTGTTGATGACAGTCGTGTCTTCTACAAGAGAGAGCAAAAGAACTGTAGTCCATTCTTTTCGCGTTTAGTACATTCCGTTGAGCAATACATAAGTCTAGACGAGACTCATGATAAGTTGGTCGCTCAGCAGTATGTGCTTAGTTAAGTAGAGTGTAGTTTTTTGAGTATTTAATTTAGTGATGCTCGTGAGCAGTTGATCACTGTTGAGTTTGAGTGTAGTAAGAGAGCCACTTTCTCACGCCTTGGTTGGTTAATTTGAGTTTGTGCAGATAGCACCATTAGTGGTAAAGTTGTCTATTCACTGTTGAGTTTGAGTGGATAAGTGAGCTTTTAGCTCACGGTTTGATTGGATATAGTGAGTATGTGCTGATTGCACAATTGTTAGTAGCGTTGATAGTGTGATGAATTCACATTTGCGTAGCGGTTTAAAGTATTTTAGCAGGTCGCTAAAATGGTTTGTGCGGTAAGCCATGAATGCTTAAGTTTAGTGGTGGGTAGCGTTGTGATGACGCTTGATAATTTTGTGGTTGGATATTCTGTGGCTGCTTTTTCTAAAAGAAAGGCTGAAATTATTTCCTTTGAATTGAGTAGTCATCGAGTTTAGAAGTTTTGTGTATATTTGAGAGATTAAATTTTTTCATCGTAGTATTTTTTCTGGTATTGTTGATAATTTTATTGGTTAGTAGTTTCAGTTTAGTGTTGGTTTAGAAAGTTTTTCTTTTGCTTTTTGTTCTAGTTAAAAATGCTTTGTGGAGACCTGTGAGACATATTATTATTTTTTTCGTGAGAGAGTTGGACTTCCTGATAGTGTCATACCGATATTGTTTTCTTGTGGGCGTCTAGTACGCGAGTTAAGGTTCGTGGCTTCGAGCGGTCCTTTTTAAAAAGACTTCTTTGAACTTTAACACATTTATTTAATTTTTTATACAGAAATTAATGTTAAATTTAGACAATCTTGAATTATTACTCTAAGTCCAAAACTATTAATTAATTGTACAAGTGAGCTATCTACGAACTGCAATGCAAAAGCTGAACGTTTGATGAACTGCCTGCGAGTGGAGCTCCCGGGCCTTATATAATCTCCTACCCCCTCACAGTTCTGTGGGAATCTGCGGACCTAATGTCCGCTTACACTTGATTCTATTCATGATACATAGTTGCTATCTTAAAAGCTATTCATAATTACAATGTTGCAGGCTTACTTCTGCGTAATCTCGGTACGTGACTTCCTACGACCGTCTGTGACCTGACATCTGCAGTGTTACTTATCCTTGTGCTACTTTGTAGCGCTTCCGTTCCTATGAACGTTTATAAACTGAAATTGTCTTTTATTACATTGTTGCACATTTCCTAATATTTCCTAATATCTTTCTTAAGTATTAGTTTTATATTGATATAACAAATGGGGATCACATAACTCGCGTAGCTACTAAAACACTTACTCTTTATTATTTTGCTTCTCCAATTTTTTATTTTTTTTATTGCTTCCCTACAGATCAGTTTTAAAAAATATTTCAATTTTAAGGTTAGAATTTCGTTAAGGGTTGTTAAATAAAAAAATCTTTGGTTATCCTAAGGAAATTTTTTTTTTCTTTTTGGAGAGAGGCAGTGTAACAATTGTTTTTTGAAGACTGCAAATCCTTTAAGATAATTCATTGAATACGCTGTTTTGTCTATTTAACTAAACACTGAAATATTGTTATGCAAACAAAAATTCAGATTAGAACCGTTTAGCCCAATCACAAGACAGAAATTATTCCATAGTGCTGGTCTGTTTGCTATCAACAAACGTTTGCCGTTTGAATAAACTCTTCAATGTCAAGCGACGTTGAAATTACTTGTGCCCATAAGACAAACAGGATAGTCTGGCAAAAGCTTTCGATAAAGATACACCTTGCAGCGGTATTGTGTTCTTGTCAGCAATTTACGTGTGGCCATAGGCGTAGCCGCTTGGTCAAGTTCAACATGCACTTAAGTTATAGTGTTTTTTAATAATGGTAAGCACATTGAGTATTTGTTAAATCAAACTAAATAATTCTGTTGTAGCGCTCTAAAGGATAACGATATTTTTAAATAAAATGCACTCTAAAGTATTACGATAATTTGTTAAAGATCTGTTAATATGTTTAGTGATACCGTTTACAAGATACTGTTCATATGTTTAATGTTGAATTTTAATATAATAGCGTTTCCCTGTGCGTACGTAATGTGTTATCGGAAACACATTTCCTATGTGTGCACAATCTAATTTAAGAAGCACCTTCCCCATGCGTACGTACCGTGTTCTCAAGAGCACCATCCCTGTGTATATGTGTGTCTCCAGACCGTTAACAATAAAATTTTGTTTTATTTTTTCGAAGTTAACAGGCGAAATTTTTTTGATTCGTAAAACGTTGACTGAGGAAACCTTTTAGAGTTATCACGTGTTAATTGGGATGATTTATTTTTGTAGAGTTTGTAGAAGAGACTGTCTTGTTGATGACAGTCGTGTCTTCTACAAGAGGGAGCAAAATAACTGTACTCCGTTCTTTTCGCGTTTAGTACATTCCGCTGAGTAATACATAAGTCTAGACGAGACTCATGATAAGTTGGTCGCTCAGCAGTATGTGCTTAATTGGGTGGAGTGTAGTTTTTTGAGTATTTAATTTAGTGATGCTCGTGAGCAGTTAATCACTGTTGAGTTTGAGTGTAGTAAGAGAGCCACTTGCTCACGCCTTGGTTGATTAATTTGAGTTTGTGCAGATAGCACTATTAGTGGCAGAGTTGTCTATTCACTGTTGAGTTTGAGTGGAGAAGTGAGCTTGTAGCTCACAGTTTGTTTGGCTATAGTGAGTATGTCCTGATTGCACAATTGTTAGTAGCGTTGATAGTGTGATGAATTCACATTTGCGTAGCGGTTTAAAGTATTTTAGCAGGTCGCTAAAATGGTTTGTGCGGTAAGCCATGAATGCCTATGTTTATTAGAGGGTAGCGTTGTGATGACGCTCAATAATTTTGTGGTTGGATATTCTGTGGCTGTTTTTTCTAAAAGAAAGGCTGAAATTATTTCCTTTGAATTGAGTAGTCATCAAGTTTAGAAGTTGTGTATATATAGTTGAAATCAAATAAAGTCAAGCATGACTCATTATTCAAATCTGTAAGAACTAATAGTAATACAACGTATGTCTTAACTTTATACAGTCGTCGGTTAAACTTTATTAGAGGTGGGAAAAATAGCAACGATTAAAGAACACGTTAAATACATTAAACGAACGCGATTTAAAGAACTCGTGATACTTTGATTGAAAAATATTATTGAAAGAGCGATTCATCTCTACACTTCAGTCGGTCCATGAACAAGTTATAGGTTATGACGGTTATGTTAGGTTTCTATTTAATTACCCAATTGGATATTTTGTTCCGTCAACAATTATATTTAGATTATAAACAAAGCAATGCAAAGGTTTATTGAAGAGTATGCAAGAATCAAACTGTTAAATTTATTACAATATTAAAACATCGAGCGTCTGTGTGCAAAATATCTCAAATAAAATTCCATATTGTAGTTTGTCTGGTTGAAAAAATTTTGTTTTTGAATACGTACAGAGCTAATAATTTAGGGGTTCTACAACTTGTCGATTTACAATATCAATATAATTGAAATAGCGAAAACACTTTCAGTTTACTGAAAGCCCTAACGTATTCCTTTCCTTGTGGTAGCCAACACACTTGGCCGATTTAAATTGTCACGTTGGTGGTAATGATGTAATGATTGTATCCTTTTTTAACTTTTGAAAGCAAACAAGTTTTCTGTAAACGAGTTTGTTGTATATCAGAATTATCTTTAAAAAAAATGTAGAAAATTGCAAGTTAAGTAATAAAGCACAAATTCTAACCTAACCTTAAAAATGTTTGACAATTAATTACAAACGGAAATATTTTATGGACATACGTTCAGAGTGGTTGCATTGAATTATACAGCCGATGAATATTTTTCTAGCTATCCTTTTAAGATGGGGAAGAGCCAGGTAATAGAGTAGCATAACAATATTGTGGCTGTGTTTTATTCATATGCGCAACGATGAGTCATGCTTGACTTTATTTGATTTCAACTATAGTTGAGAGATTAAATTTTTCATCGTAGTATTTTCTCTGGTACTGTTGATAATTCTTCTGGTTAGTAGTTTCAATTCAGTGTTGGTTTAGAAAGTTTTTCTCTTGCTTTTTGTTCTAGTTAAAGATGCTTTGTGGAGACCTGTGAGACATATTATAATTTTTTTCCGTGAGAGTGTTGGACTTCCCGATTGCGACAATTCCCGATAGTGTCATACCGATATTGTTTCCTTGTTGGCGTTTAGTACGCGTAGCTACTAAAACACTCCCTCTTTCTTATTTTGCTTCTCCAATTTTTAATTTTTTTTATTGTTTCTCTACAGGTCATTCTAAAAATATTTCAATTTTAAGGTTAGAATTTCGTTAAGGGTTGTTAAACAAAAAAATCTTTGATTATCCTAAGGAAAGATTTTTTTCCTTTTTGGAGAGAAGCAGTGTAACAATTTCTTTTTGAAGACTGCAAATACTCTAAGATTATTCATTGAATACGCTGTTTTGTCTATTTAACTAAACACTTAAATATTGTTATGCAAACAAAAATTCAGATTGGAACCGTGTAGCCCAATCACAAGACAGAAATTATTCCATAGTGCTGGTCTGTTTGCTATTAACAAACGTTGGCCGTTTGAATAGACTCTTCAATGTCAAGCGACGTTGAAATTACTTGTGCGCATAAGACAAATAGGTTAGTCTGGCAAGAGCATTCGCTAAAGAAACACAATGCAGTGGCATTGTGTTCTCGCCAGCAATTTACGTGTGGCCATAGGCGTAGCCGCTTGGTCAAGCGCAACATGCACTTGGGTTATAGTGTTTTTTTAAATAATGGTAAGCACATTGAGTATTTGTTAAATCAAACTAAATAATTCTGTTGTAGCGCTCTAAAGGATAACGATATTTTTAAATAAAATGCACTCTAAAGTATTACGATAATTTGTTAAAGAACTGTTAATATGTTTAGTGATACCGTTTGCAAGATACCGTTCATATGTTTAATGTTGAATTTTAATATAATAGCGTTTAAACGCTCCATAGACTTTTGGTAAAAATTAGCCAAGCCTGTTAATTTTGCTTTCACTAAATTTATAAAACGTGCTCCAAGAATTTCTTAGTATGACTTCAGAGAACTTCTAATAATAATTTTCTTAAAAGCTTGTTAAAATTGATTTCAATTAATTCATAAAATTAACCTAAATGGTTAGCAAAAACCCGGTCTTTGTAATGATTAAACTTTATTATCAGTAATGCAATAATAATACTGGAGATTTAGCAAAGATAAAGTTTCGAATTTACAAGAACAAATAGCAAAATTGGATTCTCCGAATTACGGTCGAATTGACTGTCTTAATAACAATTGCAACACCGTTAAAGACAAAGTATTTTGGATAGCCCATTGGATGGTTGTTTTTGTTTCAATTTACGTGGAGGAGATACATTTTACGTTTGTATAAATGGTTCCAGGATACTTCTAGTTATTACACCACAAAATGTGGACTGTGTATTGACGTCACTTGTTCGTCAAAACACCGTATGTCAGCACATCTGGTTTAGACAATCTAATAGTCTCTACGTAATTAAGAACATCGTTGTGCAAGGTAAGCTTTTTTATTACTTTCACATGACGACCGCAGTTGGCTAATATTGACACAAGACAGGATATAGGAAACAATTGTAACAACCTACAATTCTGGTTTTGCTGTGTAGTCATAATAACTTTTGATATTTAGAATTTATCACTTTTCAAATTAAGGGTTATACCTTATATTATTATGAATGAACTTGAATACCTTAATTTAGTCCTAGCTAAATATTTCATTTAAATGCAAAGATACATAAAGTAGTTATGAAAACTAAAAATTATTAGACTTTTGAAATTCTAATAGACATTTGTAAATCAAGTAACAGATCTAATATTTTGGGTAGTTAATTTAGAAAGCCTTGTAAAGATGATTAACACGTTATTGATATTTTGGTTGATTCTTGGTGAATATTGTTATAATTTTCTATTTCTATAATTCTGTACTTTTGCACCCCTATTTTAGTATTACTAGAGTCAGCAAGTAAATAATGTTTTGTCATAAGAACCACGACAAATCCTCATAAGATCTACCTGTTACGTGCCAAATCGGCACTTAAACATTGTTTCTAGGTTAATTTTTAATGTACGGGAGTTTCGCGCCATAATTTCAAAAGACGCGGTGCGCGGGAATTTGAAATAGGCTAGGTGTATACTTCCGTTACGTCAGAGGGCATTTGCGCCGATCGCACAACGCTAGAGGGTGGACGAATACTGGACAAGGAGTGGGGACAAAGTGGTGAGAGGTTTTACCGTGACGCTCTGAAACGTGGCCTTTTCGCCTTGGTTCGTCGAGTGAAGTGGTCGCTTATTTGGTAACGTATCGCTAGCTTTACCTATGTAGTTCCTTGCTTGCTTATCTTTTGTTTGTCGACCCTTACCTGTTTTTTTCCGTCATTCCCTGCATAGGTAGGTAATCAGCAACCTTCGGCAAACTGGACTCCACGACCCTGATGTCCATGCCCCGCTAGCAGCTCCGGAGGAATCACCATCTTTAATCCCTCCGGGATGTAGCCGGATATCTTATGTGAGTATTCTGTTTGTTAAAATTATTCGCTTTTATCTTTCATTGTTTAATTTTTTATATTTCCGATTATGGCGCAATATAATTTGGGGTAATGATGACGTCATGGTAGTTGGCCACGCGAAACCTGTAAAAGGGGTTCGCGCTGCCCTCCGCTAGAGGCGTTACTCGCTTTACTCATTGCGCTTGCGCGATGTATTTTATGAACTTTGGTAACTGTATTATCGGCTTTTAACTGTATTACCGACTTTTAAGAACTGTCACCATATAAATGTATCACCAATTTAAGTGTAATAACCCGAAGAATAGACCCCTAGCATAGTCGGAAGATAGTTGAGGTTCCATCTTTTTAAAGGAGATCCCTTCACATAAAAGATCTCAAGAAGACAATAATAATTATAACAATTTTAAATTTTTGTTATAAGCTGTATTATATTCACGCAAGTTATAAAATTTGTGTATGAAATGTTGGCGTTACATGTGTAGGTTACATTTGATTCAACAAGAATAAATCCGGTACAATGAGGAATTACTGAGATGCGTCTGTTATGGGCGCAGATGGTAACGCAACAAAAGCACGTTGATTGCATTTATTACCTTATCGTCTTCTGAACATTTTTTAAAATATAACATTTACGGACGTTGATGGGCGATTAAGCAAATATGAGACCTGTTTCCCATAAATAAAGAATGTAGCGCAACTAAGAAGTCTGAATCTTTGGATAATTTGTCTTTCTTATTCAAAGATTATTAATAATTACTACAGGTAAGCGAGTTCTTTGAAGTGAAAATAAAAATCATCTAGCTAAACTGTTAATAAGCTCATTAGTAAATCTACAGCAAGTATTGGAATAGGTTAATTAACTGGTAAATTATTGTGAGATTTACACGCACTGTTTGCCATGTAAAAATATAATTAGCGTCTTTAGTAATTCGCCGGCATTTCAAGCTCACTTGAAGGCATCAGGAAATATGTGGTATTTGAATTCTGATGTTACAAAGAATTTTAGAAAGTATCATGCGTTAGAATAAACAATTATTTTTCAATTAGGATGATTGTGCATCTTAATGCAAAAAAATTAATCACTAAAATACAACAGAAAGCTTTAGATGTAAAACGCATCAAAGTGAAAGTTTGCCGCACTCTCATAGTTAAAAATCACGCACAGTAACAATTGCGCTAGTTCTGATTTTAGAGTAAATACAGATATGAATAAGATAACAAAATTTTACATTTAAAAATATAAAATAAATGTAGCTATATATGAATAAATCTTTATTAAACATTTTTTTGCAGTAAAACCAATTTGATGTTATGACTTGATATAGGTTTCGTTATGTATGTTGTCTTGGCAGGGGTGGCTCTAAGCAGTAGCCAAAGTAGGCATTGCTTCATTTGGTACCTAAAAAAATACTGGCACATGATAGAATCTTCAAGATATAAAAATGTATCAGAAGATGTATTTTTACGAATTAGTTTTAACTAACGCCAAAATTAATGTTTAATTGTGCTGTCAGAAGGCTAGTATATATACAGTGCGGTTGTCCTGTGGCGGGAAGATTTTTTAAAAAGATATAACTATATAACAATACAGTCAACCTCTGTATAACATTGAACTGTCGAAAAAGGTTGGGAAATCCAAGTATAATACAGCAACACACTTTTGCTCTTATACTATATGAAATTTAGAAAATAGTACTATGTACCACTATACAAATATAGTTGTTTTCCAATATATACAAATAACGGGTATTTTAACCCATTCTTTTCCTAACGGTATTTTAACCCGTTATCTTTAAATTAATCACAGTAAATTAAGAAATGTTGAATAGTTCAATATGTCCTTGAGAAGTTCTTACTAAATAAATATATCGTTCTTTAATATTTTCAAATGGAAGCAGTGGACTTTAAGGAAGGATTTCCCTAAAATGATGAGACGCAAATATCTTCCGACTTTGCTAGGGGTCTATTCCTAGGGTAGAACTTATGAGGATTGGTTGTGGTTCTTTTTACAAAACATTATTTGCTTACTAGGGCTTGATTCATACCGAAACAGGGGTTTAGGGAGGGCGCCACCAAGTCATTAAATTTTAAACACAGGGTTTCCTTAAGGGGGACTTGGAAGTCCTTAGAGAGGAATATCGTATTAACTGCTTACGCAGGTGCTGTAAAGAAAATTAAATTAAATTAAGAAAGTGAGGACACAAGAGGTATACTCTTGCTACCTCATAAAAAATAGCTGAAAAGATTAATTATGCACACAATTTTATAAACACAAATATTAGCCATCAAATTCTGAAAGAACAATTAAAGCTTTTTTGTTAAATCGGAGCTTCAACTATCATTACCTCGAAAGTATTTATGCCTTTTGTTCATTGACCTGGTTCACTATTTCTGAACTCACTTGTTCAAAATAAAACAATTAATTAAGAGAATTAAATGTTGATTCTTTAATTAAAAGTTGTTTCGTCATAAAAAATTGTATGTACAAAATTTAAGTTTAAAAAGGTTAATATAATTTCTTCTACTCTGAGGTAGAACTATGAATTTGAATGAAATATCAAGAATTTTAAGCGTTTCTTTTTACTACAAAAATTAACCCAAACCAATACCAAAAATACCAGAACTGCTATTCGGTTTACAAATATATATGAAAATATCTAAAATCTAAAAATAATTCAATGTTCAAAAGCTGTAACTAAAATTATACATAGATGAAACTTTAATCAGAACTCAATAGAGTTGTTTAATTTCGTTAATAATAATAACTGCTATTACACTGCATTTATATTGGCAGTAAAAATTTATCAAAGTCCTTTCTAGTTTGTTAAACTAAATAATAGTTATAGATCATCACAAAGTTATTTGCCTGGTGCAGCCTTGTATCAAAGTTCGCCAAGTGCGGACGTGATGTAAGAATAATATAAATTTCTTACCTCGTTTCAACAGGTGTTGTTTGTGTGACAGCGTTACATCGTGTTAGAGCAGATGTTTATACATACGGTCCCTGGACAAACAAGTGACGCCGCCTTCACGTGTTGTACTGCAAATAACCAGCTGCGTGATTCTTGTACCTGACCACATGAGCTTAAAGCGTATTTCCTATACGCAACAACGGAACAAACCAAAATCCATTCCAACGGTTATCACAAATATGCAAAACTTCGATGTACTATTGTAAATTCATACTAGCAATTTCAAAAAGACCATTATTGTTAATTATTGGACTTTAGATTGAAGCCAAAGAATTGTTATCTACATTGCAGAACATTTTATTAAAATTTAAAACATACAGTTTCATCGCAGAACATTTCATTAAATCCAACTATTATAGTAAAGTTGAAGGACATTTATGCTAGACCAATATTTTCTTATCGCTACATTGAAGTAATTGAACTGTAAACTCGATAATCGTAAATGCAAAGAAAGGATCCATATAATCTTGTAACACAAAATTTAAACGGGCTAATTTTTATAAAACCAGATAAAACGGAATCATACTAACGAAGGAATATACAAAGAGTATCTAAAAGAACTTTCAAAAGAATATAAAAAAGAGTTTTCACAAGAGCGCTACAACAAAATCATTTAGCTTGTCCAGGAGATCACATCTAATTGCTTACCATTATTAAAAAACACTATGTCAAGTGTCTATTACACTTGAGTTTTACTACGGTGCAAAGTCACACGCAAATTACTCGCCAGAACTCTCAGGTTTTCCATGGTACCCTCGTGCCAAGTGTTCCAGCTAAAGTGACCGTTGACACATTGTGCACGAAATAGGAAAGGTGTTTGGCCCTGAAATATCTATACAAATAGTCAGCGCCTGATGTTAGCAACCAAACCAGCATCTCCGTACCGTGGCTAGACCACACGATTCCAACACGGACACCCATTCAACTGACGATGTCCACTGGTTCAATGGACCAGACAAAAAGACGTATTCAACCAATAACTTATTGGTGCTTTGCAGTGGTAAAAAAACTGTTACAAAGTGTTCTATATATCTATGTATTAAGGTTTGGAAAGGTGGCTAGCGCCACACGCACTTAGACCACAAGGTGGCCTTTTGTGCTACCTTCCTTGCAATAGCCTGGTCTTCCCTCACTCAGCCATCCGGCCTTGGAGGAGAGTTTAAGAATATCAGACCAAATGTCCTTCTGATTCCCGATGTGTCGGGCCAGAAAACACCTAGCATAGAGGCACGAAGTCTTGCAAGTACCAGACAGGAACAGTAAGTGTGCCGCTGTCCTCGTGCTGACACCTGCGACAAATAGGATCATCAGACAGGCCCAACCTGTGCAAATGCTTCTTAAAGTTGCCGTGTTCAGTTAGAACATCCACGAGTAATTATAGTTTTTGTCTTGGCAGGTGGATGCAAAATTTAACGTTTTTGCCTCTGGGAATGTATCTAAAAACGAGGCAGCCCCGCATAATGCCACCGTGAACGGACGCAACCTTTCTAAGCTCTATTGTAGTAGCAGTAAGAGATACACTTCCAGAAAAGTGCGGTTCTGCAAGTAGCTCGGCAGTTTTTTTCTCGTGCGTACCTATCGGCGGAAAGTTTCAGATAGCACGATAGATGGCGGGAAGTCTTCTTGGCAAACTCTATAGAGTTACAGAAGGTCTTCCAGGAGTCGTTCTTTTGTTTTCTAATTTCCGCTTTGTATAGTCTCAGGTGACTTTTTTAAACCTCTCAGTCAATTATACTCCTGGTATTTTTTGCCTTACTAAATAATTTGACAACAGTTTTCTTTAGTCTTTGAAGTTCATCGCATCACCATGGGACGGTAGATCTAGTGGAGGCTATCAATACCGGGCATGTTTGCTCAAAGGATTCTATAATAGAGGTATGTAGAAAATCGGATTTTCTTTGCAGTTCTTCATTGGTTGTAGGTTATTTACACCTTGCTGTATCAAAAGCCACTCAGTCAGTCGCCCAACAAACACCAATCTGTTAGTGGCTTTGTATTCTTGTGTTCTTTACAGACAGCTTCCACTGCATTTATTTTAAAGTTCAACAACCTGTGATCAGACAGATTTGTCTTAGGCAACACCTGTCAGTTCGAGATGTGTTTAGAGATGCTTACCGATGCCAGTGTGATGTCGATTACTGTTTGGCAGCGAGATGTCACAAACGTGGGTTTGCTGTCCCAGTTTAAAATTTTCTAGTATTTTCCCACAATATATTCTATTAGTGTTCAGCCACGAAGGTTAATGTAATCGCTTTCCACTTTCCATGTGGCTTGCGTTAGAATCAATCCTAAAATAATATGCTTTCTTTGACTTTGGCAATAGTCGGTGATCGCCATTAACTCCAAACAATGGGGTCCCATTCAATCGCAAAGTATTCCGAAACCAGATTAATCACAGTGATTACTTCAATCCTATAACTGATTTGAACGGCCGTGACGTCTCAGTCACTCAGTTGCGGCAGGAAGAGGGCGTTTATGTACCTGGGAATGTAAATACACGCAGTAGGCTTAGGTTGATTTACTGCGGTAAAGATACATTTTAAGACTACGGATCCCAAGGTCCTGGGTTTGAATCCCGACACGGCCGACTGCTTGAAAAATGACAGGTGAGCATTTTTCACAAAAATTACGCCCTCGTTCGGATGAGAGTTTAAATGGAGGTCCCGTGTGTGAGTGTTGTTACGCACGTTAAAGATCCCTACTTTGCCTGGAACGGCAAGGGTTCCGCAAAATTCTAAATTTCCAGGCAACAAAAAACTCGCCTCCTGGCCAATGTAGTACTTTCTGGTGGAGCATTGGAAATATAAATGTACGGTAAAGATACATTTATTTAAGCTGTTCAGTCCAGAAACTCCAGTTTCAGTCATCCAGAGCTTTTGGATGAGGGTGATGTCCTACTTCCTTCTCAAGTGTCTGTATAGAGCGTTAGCAGCCGCACGGTAGTGTGGCAGGTTTACTTGTACAATGTCTAGTCCCGCCATTGGTCTGCGAAGACTTACCTTTTAAACGACATTGCTTGGACTGGCTTGTATCCATCAGGCTGCGTGACGAAGTCGATGGTTGGGCTGTCGCGGCCCTTGCGAGCTGCGTCTGGATAGGATTTCGCGGCAGCTGTACTAAAAGTACAGGTTGCTGCTGCTGTTACTCGAGGAACTTCCTTAGCAGCAGGGTATGTTTTCTGAATTTTGATGTTCAGCGAGGAAAGCTTGTAGTGCCCCCTTTACTTTTTATTGCCCCTTGGTGTCTTCCACAATGCCACAGACTACCAGTTCCTCTTGCGATTGGTCCTTAGTGACCTTATGAAAGACGCACTACCTGGAAGTGTCGGCCCAAGGGTTTTACTCTAGCAGATGACTTTGGACGAAGTTCATGTATTCCGGGGAACTGGAATCCATAGAGTCGTCTTCAAAAGCCTGGGTAGCAATCCTACCTGAAGGATCGTAAGGTTGCTAACCGCTTCAATTATTCACTTTAGAGAGTGGTCATCCTCGCACCAAATCCGATAGATCTTGCCCAAGTACGCCCAACCTCTAAAAGTTGGTGAACTCCTATTAACGGGAAAGGCAAACAGATGGTCGTCAAATGACTTCTCAATAACTGATTGCAAGACCTCAGCTTGGGTCTTATTGCTTTTGGCCCAGAGATTGTTCCTGTCGATCACGGCTACGTGGAGATGCCTTGTGGTTGCCTCTACGTAACGGGCACCGAAATCCAAAGTGGAGCTACTTTTACAGTCTCTTTCCCGAAGTCTGGCCTGCCGAGGGGTATCATTGAACCTAGTCCTCTCTTTACTTGTTACCGTCATGGCCTCGGCAGGCATTGAGGTGGGAGTAACAGTATGGAGGTGTGTTGGACAGCAGATTGTCTCGGAGGTACGTTAGCCGTAGTGCCAGCCCTATCCCTGGCAGCAGTCTACGCCGCTCAACGAACCTTTCTTCTTTTCTGTTTAGTTCCACTAATCCGTTTCTTCTGCAGGTGCTGTTGTTTTCACTCATCTGACTGGTTTTTCACTCCAGATTGGGGTTGCTGTTAGTGATGTGGCAGTTCAGAAGGGACCTGCAATATGTTTTGAGGGGTGTCCGAGGATGCATCCTTTTAGTTACACTAAATAACTATATGTTAGTAGAAACACTTGGTGTTCTTGACTTCTCATTTATCACGGAGCTCAAATGGGATGACAGAGCCGACACCAGAACTACCAGGAAGAAATAGCTCGCAACTGGATGGGTTGTGTGCAAGTCCACATACTATTTCGTGATGACACACATGTACGATGTGCCGTACAATTTTGGTACTGGCTGCCCACCCCCATTTTCAAGAGCTCACCCAGTCGACGACTTGATTCGACGATAGCCGATTGATTAAGATGATTTAGTCTCGACCTCGATTAAGGTAAAGTCCGGACCAAGGTTGTGTGCTTTCAGACTCCGAGGAACTAACCCCGCTTCGGATGTGAGTCATTCACCAGGAGCTTTTATTTAACTGACACGGGTCGTCTTGCAAGGCATAATCACGAGGTGGCTTACCCTGGGTAGACCGCTGCCCGCCCATCGTGCAGTGTTTAACTCGCACTGATGTACACTCGTTCCCCCGTATGTTGTGATCTTTTAGGCCACTTAACGCTTTACATCCAAATGAGTGCTAGGCTTATTTTTCCACAAAGCTCGATTAGAACGTCGATTGCTCGAGCGATGACACTGTACGCCCTCTCCACTTCAAGTATTCGCCACCTGGGGACGCATCGGATAAGTAACCCCAACCACACGAGATTGAGAAGTGTTGTTTCAGATAATGTTTACTTTTTTACTAGTGATAGTGGTGTTATTATAATACTTTCCTCTATCCCAAATTATGGTATAAATTTCTTCAAATCCTTTGATTATTCAAATTTAAAGAATTTGATGGATTTCAATTATTGCATGTTGAAAAATAATGTATTCCTAATACTTTTATAGTTGGATGTATTCAAAACAAATTTTAACATTTTGCTGCTGTTAGTTGAAAAAAAGACAAAGAGTAGAAAATTAAAATCGCACTTATTTAGAAGAAAATATGGAAGATATTATCAAAGATAATAGTGGTGTATTTATAAGAAGAGTCCAAAAAGATAACAATTCACTTCTGGTCAGCGCAATGGAATTTTACAGTTCTTACTGCAATATAAAGTAAGGAACAAATTGAGCCGCGGTGTTGTTAACGAAGCCGTAACCAAATTCGACGTAACTCGATTCACTGAATTTGGCATTGAGCTAAAGAACAATACGATAAAAGCTTTCCTTCTTCGGATGACTCGGCTAGAAGAAAAGAGGTCCAAAACCCAAAAATTACTCGGAAAATTGGAATAAAATTCGTGATATTCCGTTAATTATAGCGGCATTTATCGAAGCTGCATGTACTTCTTCGTTGTTTTTTAATACAATATATAGGCTTAGGATAATTATGTATTAAAAAATTAAAAATATACATGCCAATATTTACGCTAAAAGGTAATAAATCAAATTTTCTGAAACTTACTGAAGTATTAGCAAAATTAGATAGTGTCACTTCAAATCTTTTTCAACGCACCATGAAACCAAATAATAAAGTCTATCATTTAGGAAAAAGTATTCAAAATGGAATTAGAAGTATTTTGTCACAAAAAAATAACGACAATGTTTTAAATTGAGTAAGAAAAGCAAAATATTTTTCTATTATATTTGATTGTACTCTAGACATCAGTAAAATGAAATAAATAGTTGTAAGAACTGTCTGTCTAAAACATACACATGTTAGCATAGAAAAACAGTTTTTAGGTTTTATCAGATTATAAATACAACTATAAGTGGACGTGTATCTAAGGAAGCAGATAAATTTAAAGCATTAAATTTAGACATCAAAAAACTTGTGGTGCTGGTGTACGATTATGTATCTAATATGAAAGGAAAAACAAAGAACTACAACACAATGTAAATATAAATTCCGTAACGTTCTACACTCCGAACTGTTGTCTTTCATTAAATTTAACAGGAAATGTTGCAGTAACGACAAATTATAAACCATTTTTTTTAGTGGTAGTTAAGAAATTTATAATTATTTGCTGCATCAACAAAAGGTGGTATGTATTAAACAGTTATGTAAAGAATTTACTTTAAAACCTATCAGTGACATAATGAAATTATGTATAACATTTTTAAAAACTCCTAGTCTATTATGCAATATTACGGCATCTCCAATGGACAATTGAAATCCGCATTCTCAAATCCAACCAACCCATTATCATACATAACCATATCCTACACCATGAAGGCCAGCGAAACTTTCCCAGTACCGAAACTAAATCCCGCATTCATAGTTCTTTGGTCCACTCCTGTCAACAACTTTGATGTCCGCGCAGCCTGCTATCATGTTAACAAACAAGTATTGCTATCCCGACTCTTTATACACTACATCGATGCGATACTACGCCTTCAAACATTAAGATATAGTTTAAACAAAGGTTAAATTCCTTAAAATAACTTTCTTCCTTTTGACAATACGAGTGCGTTCCTCAACGTTACACCAATCAAATAAAATAAATTTCTTTATTACTAGACATTTACAACTTTATATACAGAAATTGAATTAATTTTGTAGCGGTCATAGAATGACTGTTACAACTCCCCCTTTCCTTACCTTAAGCCTCCTCCAAAAAGTCAAACATTTGCTTCTATAGCCTGTCACAAAATTTCATTCATTTTGGCTACCATCTAGCTTTATATTTTTAAGGTGCCAATGGCCTAGATCACGCCCCGAGAAAAAGTCTGCTAACCGATAAACATTTGGCGAAACCTTTCCTTTCACGCGACACTTTACAAATTTTGGATTGAGTTTGGCAGCAACAAAGTCTGTTTTTTTGGACAGTGTGTAATTCCGTTTCCAAACTATCTGGCCGATTTCCAGAGATAATGGCCTATGTCTCAAATTATAGCGATTGCTATTTTTTCCGTAAGCTATCTCCAGTTTCTTTTTAACCCTCGGCATCAATTCCTTGATAGATTTCAAATGATCGGTTAGGTATTCTCTTGTACTAAAATCTATAGCACCCTCATTATCCGTTCCCCCTGCGCGAAATATATCCCCTGATAATTGTACTTCACGACCAAAATTCAGATAACAGGGACTAAAACTTGTCACCTCGTGTACAGCTGTGCGAATCGCAATACCTAAAGCTAGAAGCCTCGTATCCCAATTTCTGTGGTCCTTGTCCACGTACGAGCGGATCATAGTCTTTAGAGTTCGGTTCACCCGTTCCGTAGGGTTAGCCTGCGGATGGTATCTCGCCATAAAAATGATTTTAGTTTTATACCCCTTAGCCATATCCTTAAACTTTGAACTTACATATTGATTACCGTTGTCACATGAAATCCGTTCTGGAGCCCCATAGACCAAGAAAACGTCTTCCTCGATATGTTTTACTACAGCCGAGCTGGTTGCCGATTTTAATGGGAAGAACAAAACATATTTAGTAAAACAGTCTGCGACAACTAGAATAAATCTGTTCCTTTTTTTCGACAAAGGAAGGGGACCAACTAGATCTGTAACAACCACTTCCCACGGTCGGGAAATCGTTCGTTTGTACATATACCCATGCGGAGATTTCTGTTCCACTTTTTGTGCCGGACACACTTCAGATTTCCTAACATATTTGGCAATGTCGTAATTCATACCTGGCCAATAATAATTTTGGGAAATCCGCTTCCGTGTTTTAAAGTAACCCATGTGACCAGCTGTAGGGGCATCATGATTTTCTAACAATACCTCAGACCTTAATTTTTTCGGCACAACAATCTTCCAAGCATCGTCATCATTTAAAGAAATTTCAGTATTATCAACCAATTTAAAAATTTGATCCTTGTGCACTCGCCACCTCGGATATTTACCTGGATTCTTTAAAATACTAGTTTTTAAGTTTAAATACCACTCGTCTAAATTCTGGTTTGTTACACAAATTAGTGAAATAGCTCTTGACAAAGCATCGGGCACTTGGTGAGAAGTCCCTTTTCTGTGAACTATATTGAAATCGTATCCTTGCAACCGCAATGCCC
This sequence comes from Platerodrilus igneus, assembly GCA_036346225.1. Lineage (NCBI taxonomy): Eukaryota > Metazoa > Arthropoda > Insecta > Coleoptera > Lycidae > Platerodrilus > Platerodrilus igneus. The sequence continues at coordinate 2,555,750 of JARFIW010001670.1, forward strand.
ACCTGGCTAAGCGACCTGAAGGATTCTAAAGCTTGTGCAGCCATAATAATGAAAAATGGTCGGTCACTACTGTAAAATGAACTCCTTCAATGTAGGATCTAAATTTTTCGATCGCCCAAACTACGGCTAAGCATTCGAGTTCCGTTGATGAATATTTCCTTTCTTGTGCTGTTAAGCTTCTACTGGCAAACGCGATAATATGCTCACCATCTTCGAAATCCTGTGTTAATACACTCCCTAGACCAACTTGAGAAGCATCAGCCTGTATACAAAATTCCTTTGAAAAATCTGGACAGGATAATATTGGCGATGATATAAGACATTGTTTAATATCTAAGAATGCTTTATTAACCTCTTCATCCCAAACAAATTTAGCAGTTTTTCTGGTTAAGCGATTTAACGGAGCCACCCGACATGAAAAATCCTTAACAAATCTTCTATACCATGAAATAAGACCTACAAACCGGCGTACGTCCTTAGCACATTTAGGTATTGGGTAATCCACCATTGATTTGATTTTCGCAGGGTCTGGTCTTAACCCATCTGCGTCCACGACAAAGCCTAAATATTTAAGACTACTTTTAACAAACTCGCATTTTTCGGCATTTATCGTAAGTCCTGCTGCCGCTAATCTTTGAAACACCTCTTTTAAAACTCTCAAATGTGTAGAATAATCAGGAGTAGCGATAAGAATGTCGTCCAAATAAATTAAAACATATTTTTCCAACTCTGGCCCTAAGATATTGTCTACCAACCGCTGGAAAGTTGCGGATGCGTTATGTAAGCCATAAGGTATTCTCGTAAACTGATATAACCCTTTGCCTGGCACGACCAAAGCCGCCTTCTCTTTACTACTCGCTTCCAGTGGAATCTGATGGTACGCTGATTTAAGATCAATGGTCGATAAATATTTTGCATCCCTTAGACGATCTAAGATACTAGAAATATATGGAATGGGGTAAGCGTCTCTCTTAGTTACTTGATTTACCTTCCGAAAGTCTATACAGAAACGGTACTCAATACTCATTATTGGGTTTTTTGACCATCACAATAGGAGAGCTTCAAGGTGATCTGGATTTTTCGATTATACCTAACGTTAACATTTTATCAACCTCTTCGTTAATAATATTTTGTACATACGGTGATACTGGATAGTACCGCTGTTTGATTGGCAAATGATTTCCTGTATCTATAACGTGATGCACATTTTTAGCACAACCTAAAGATTGACCGATTTCCTTAAAGAAAAATGTTACAAGCTTATCCAGCTCTGTTTTCTGCAAATCGTTTAATAAGTCTCTCACAGAAATTCCGTTTAGTTTGATATCCTTTCGAAATTGCCACTTGTTGTCCTTCACGAACGGTACGATATCCATCTGATATAGAAAATCAATCCCCAAAATAATGTCCTCGACAACATCGCAGATAACCAAAGTCTTTATCACTTTAATATTACCCCCCAAATTGATCGGTAACTGAACGCTTCCTAAAACATTACATGTCCTTCCATCTACCACTCGAACTAACGAATCGTCTTGTTCTAAACTAACACCAATTTCTTTTAGTTTACTCCACCCCGATTTCCCTATTACAGTTTGACTAGCTCCGGTATCAACCAATCCTACCATTTTAATATCATATACACCCAAAGATATGAATGGACGATGATCTCCGCCTACTCTTACAAACATCTCATTAAGTTTAGCTTTTTGAAATTCCACCCGGACTAAGTCTAACCATGATTTCCAAGAACTATCTAATTTTATTGCCGAATTTGTGTTTGAGATCGACGACCGGCCTCTCGACGACCTGAATACTCGTTTCCCGAGCACCTACTACATGCATATTTCGTTACACCTTCTTGTCCGCAACCAAAACGAAACGTCCTTTCCCTAGGGCGAGAACAACGTTTAAAAGAATGCCCTACCCTTCGACAATTCCAACACTGTATGTCCAGGTTAATGGGTTTCTCTACAACAACCGATGAAACCTGTCTACTTTTATTTTTGCATGGTGATATACCTGATAACTCGGGCTCTAAGGGAGAATTTAGATTAACCGTCGATTGACGAAACTCAGTCGCTATCTGTTTATTTATTTCTAACTTCTTGCACAAAAGACGTAATTCTTCTACCGTCGAAAAATCGTGTAAGCCTAACCCGTGAATATAATACGGCAAAATATTTCTACGCAAAATTGCTAGTTTTTCATTTTCCGGTAACGCTACAGAAAGTCTCGCAAAAACATTGATCATACAATAAAAATAGTCCCCCACCTTTTCTTGTGGTAATTGTTTCCGATTTCTAATCTCATATAATAACTCGCGTTCATAATCAAAGGGCAAATATTCCTTGCGTAATCCGTCGACAAAATGCGTCCATGAAGTGATCGACGAACGAACCAATCTGTACTATATAAGCGCCTTGCCTTGAAGTAAGTCTATAATAGAATTATTCAACTCAACTTCGGTAATATTTCGCAGAATTGGTTTTCACGTTAAGACATTCACCTACGATTTGCTGTGTGATATACCGCAAACACTGCGTTTTCCATGTCTTAAAAGTGCAGCTGCATCTACCAATTTAGCATAAGAACATTAAAATATCTTGGAGGGACCATAGTTCGTGAAACCAAACGTCGAAACAAACAGCACTTTTACTACAGGCCTTTATCGACTGCGGACGTGTTAGTGCGGGAGTTAGTGAAGTGATCCACCCTCCTTTTGTTACCTATTTTATTACCGATATAAAAATACCGGCACTTTGTCGACAAGCACCACCGACAACCAAACAACGAATACCTGGACAACCCTTGAGAGGCAAGCCGAATCGAGCCCATAATCTCCAAGGGATAAGCTTTCGCATTATAATTTTAGGGGCTTTGATGCCACGCGGGGGGGGGGAATTAATCCCAAGTATATTTAAATATATTATATTATTGTTATATATAATCAACATAATCTTACAACGTTTATAACGATGCGCTCGATCTGGTTGAAGTCAACATGATCGAAGTTAACCGGTTGAAATGATCGATTAAGCGCTTTCTCGACCTGATTGGAGCACTGAACTCAACCTCCTTCAACCAAAGGGTAAACTGAGTTTAAATATCAAAATTGACGACATAAACCACAAGAGTTGATCGAGTTATATTTGTAGCTTAATTTTAGTTATTGTCCGTGTAATGAGGTTAGGTTATGTTAATACTTTTGTAAACATACCGTCCCACGCAAAAGCTTCTGTTTATCCCAGCGCTAATATATGCCTGAAGTTGTGTACATAAATCAAAGCGGATCAGGATGATTCATTGGAGTGGGTTGGTTACGTTCCGATCAAATTCAAATTCGATCTGATCGGTTTTGAATCGGGTTCAACTATGCAGAGATAAACGTAGTTATATACTAGGTTGAGGGAGGTTTTTTTAATAAGGCTTCACTTTTTCATTGTATTATTTAAATTTATGGAATTTTCAAACTCCGCAAGTTAGAGTTCGTGGCTTCGAGCGGTCCTTTTTAAAAAGACTTCTTTGAACAATAACACATTTATTTAGTTTTGTACAGAATTTAATTAAGGAATTTGAACAAACTTGATTTATAAGTCTAAGTCGAAATACTTTAATTAATTGTACAGTGAGTTACCAGTGAACTGCAAGGTAAAAGCTGAACGTCTGATGAACTGACTAGGAGTGGAGCTCCTGGTCCTTATATAACTTTCTCCCCTCACAATACTGTGGGAACCTGCGGACGTAATGTCCGCTTACATTCTACAATACTTAGTTGCTATCTTAAGAGCTATTCATAAATTACATTGTTGCAGGCTTATTCTGCGTAATCACGGTACGTGACATCCGTCGACCGTCTGTGACCTGACTTCTGCAGTGTCACTTATCCTTGGGCTACTTTGTAGCGTTTCCACTCATGGGAACTGAAATAATCATAATAATATGTAATTAAAATGTTGCAACGACATTGTTGCACTTGTCTTTAGCATTTCTTAGTTTCCTAATATTTCCTAATACAAATATTAGTTTTATATATATATTAGATGGGGGTTATTATAACTCGCATAGGAAAATCTTCCATTATTATTGTGTTTAATTTGAGCTTCACATGAAAATCACATGAAGAATTTTTTTCACGTTATGACATTCATCTACGATTTGCTGTGTAATATACCGCAAACACTACGTTTTTCATGTTTTAATAGTGCAGCTGCGTCTGTCAGTTTAGCGCGAGAACATTAAAATATCTTGGGGAACCATAGTTCATGAAACCAGGCGTCGAAACGCAAAGCAATTTTCCTACCGACCTTCATCGACTGCGGACGTGTTAGTGCCAGAGTCAGCAAAGCCATCCACCCTCCTTTTGTTACCTATTCTGTTACCGATATAAAAATACCGGCGCTTCGTCGACAAAGGACCACCGACGACCAAGCAACGAACACCTGGACAAACCTTGAGAGGAGTGACGAATCGGGCTCATAATCTCCACAGAGTAAGTTTGTTCATTATAATTTGAGAGGCTTTGATGCCACGAGGGAGATTAATCCCAAATAAATTTGAATGTTATATTATTGTTATACAGGGTGTAATAAAATAAGTGTAAAACATTTCAGGGGGGTGATTCCTCATCGTGAAAGAGATAGGGTCTTTCATATAAAGAAACTTCATTGGAGCATCCATTGTTAAGATACAGCTGCTTAAAGAGGGTACATAAAATTTGTTTTTCATTTTTTTTACAAACACTAAAAAAGTTATAAAATTGAAATTAAGGTGACATTTTTTACTATCAAAAATACACTTACTCAGTAATTTATTTGGTTTACCCCATGGTTGTAAGGGGTGGAAAACGCAACCCCTAAAATTTATTTTCAATGTAACTTTTTGTCTTATTTTTTTGCCATTTAAAAATTTATTTCCAATAGCTTATTTCAGTCTAAACAAAATATGTCTTTCGAATTTTTTACCCAAAATTAACCAGTTTGCAGAAAAAAATTATTTTACAAACAACTACAGAGATACTTCGTCATAAATGCGAACTGGATTATTATTGTTATTTTGTAGTTACTACTTGCATCAAAGTATGATTAAAGATGACTAAACAAAACTAATTTATTAATAACAAAACATCCAACATGTAGAAATCATAGTAAATGTTCAATATGTCCACCTTCAGTCAGTACACATGCGTCTAGACGTCGGCGCATTGAGCCACGTATTCGCTCAAATATTCCTGGAGTCTCTCTAATTACCCTGCACGCATCGATGATGCGGTTTCTTAAGTCCTCAACATCGCAAACAGAAGTAGGATAAACCAAACTCAGTAAATGGCCCCAAGTAGAGAAATCGAAAGGATTCAAATCCGGTGATCGAGCGGGCTAATTCTGTGGTCCTCCTTTACCTATCCAATGATTTGGATATGTTTGAGTTAAATGCTGACGTGCTGCTTAACTAAAATGGGCGGGAGCCCCATCATGCATAAAAACATAACCCTTCTGATACCACAAGGAACTTCCTCCACCAGAACTGGATGCACTTCTCTTAAAAATTGAGTGTATGTCTCACCATTTAATCGAGGAGGTAAAAAATGAGGGCCAATTAAATTTCCCTAATAACTCCGACCCACACGTTAAGACAAAAATGTTCTTGATGGTTAGTTTCGACAATAGCGTGAGGGTTTTCATCAGCCCATATGTGGTTATTATGAAAATTAATAATCTTGTCTCGGGAAAAAGTCCATTCGTCTGTGAATTTGATCGTCTTCAGAAAGTCAGGATTTCTTCTAATCATTTCCAGCATCCAATTGGAAAATTCAAGACGGTTCGGAAAATCTCGCGGTAACAGTGCCTGTACTCGTTGTAGATGGTAGGGGTATACAAGTTGTTCCTTTAAAATTCGAAATACCGTCATATGATCAACATTTAGCTTGAAAGCAATCTTTCTAGTACTGCTAGTGGGTTGTTCTTCAACCAAATTAAGTACTGCTCCTTCAAGCTGTGGTGTTCAACTTTTCGATGGCGACCACAATCCTGCGTTCTTTTTTCGAAAAACCATATTCTCGTAATCGTTGATGAAGTTGGGCAAATATTCTTTGCAAAGGAAGCTGCCGTTGAGGATACATTTCAGCATACTTTCTACAAGCTTCTTCTAACCCATTACCCTGCGACACACCGTAAACGTAATGCATATCAGCCATTTCCGCATTTGTGTATGCAATTTTAATAACAAGTGAATTATTAAACTAACAAATTAAGAACATGATAAATGTATAGCACCCTTGTTGTCGCAGTGTATGATTGTTGCTTGCTTCTTTGATGTCCACGAAATCGCACCACCTTGCAGTTTGAATACATACCCTGTAGTCGAGCGTCTGTCTGTAGCATCACTAGCCCAATCTGAGTCACCGTAACCCTGTACAAAAGCATTTCCATTTTTTGAATAAGTCAACTTCCAGTCAATTGTGCCCTTTAAATAACGCAGAATTCGTTTTGCGGCATTCCAATGCGCCTTTCCTGGGTTTTTGTTAAAACGACTTACGACTCCTACTGCATACTGAATGTCCGGTCGTGACACTTGTGCCGCAAACAACAAACTCCCAACAACTTCTTGATATGGTACATTCTGCATTGTTTTTCGATCTTCTTCGTTTTGTGGTGACATTGCTGTTGTCAATTTTTGATTTGGGTCTACTGGCGTAGACACGCTATTACAATCAGTCATTTGAAATTTGTCAAGCATTTTTTGAATATACTGACTCTGATCAATTGAAATTGAACCTGATTTTATATCACGTGTGATCTTCATACCCAAGACAAACTTGGCTTCACCAAAGTCCTTCATTTTAAACTGACCTTGCAGCGTTGACTTCAACTTATTTTTTAAGTCTTTGTTGTTGGAGAAGACCGCCACGATTAACATTTGACTGCCATTAACATAATACTATATGCACGGATCGACTACTGAGCAGTTGAGACCAAACTTTCTCAGTGCAGTATCCAAATGTTGGTTCCATATGCGACTCGCTTGTTTGAGACCATATAACGATTTCTTTAATCGGCAAACACGCTGACTGTCATCGTTAAACAATTCAGGCTGAATCATGTAAACTTCTTCTTCTAAATTACCTTGCAGAAAAGCTGTGACCGCATCCATCTGATCAATCTCTAAGTCAAATTTTGCAGCAATCGCAATGAGAAAACGTAATGATGAGTAACGAACAACGGGTGAGAAAATTTCTTAGTAATCAATTCCTTTACGTTGAGAACAACCTATTATTACCAGACGAGCTTTATATCGATTCACTTGACCATTCTCATCGCATTTAGTTTTAAATATCCATTTGCTTCGAATTGCCTTGTGATTTACTGGCAAATTTTCCAAGGACCAAGTTCCATTTTCAACTAGAGACTTATACTCAGCTTCCATGGCTCTCTTCCAGTAAGACGCGTATAGACTTTTCATCGCATCCTCCACTGTCAACGGATCGCCTACGTTATTCACTGTTGCAACATAGACAAAGTCCTCCGTCTTTGTGGATTTTCTTATTCTTGTTGATCGCCGTAACTCTTCGTCTTCATCGATGCTTATATTGCCCATTGAGTTATTAGTAATAGGTTGCTCATTACTGCTTATATCATCAAACTGACTCGTATTCAAACTACTGTTCTGAGATTCCATTTCATCTTGGTCTTGCATGTCGGTATTATTCGTAACAAATAGTTCCTCCACTTCATTGTTATCGTCTTTGAATAGATAAAAATGATTAAATTTGTTACAAGAAAGTACTTCGTTTTCGTAACGTTGCTCTTCCAGAAAAATCACGTCGCGCCTTACATTAACATGCATCTTCTCTGGATCAAAGACTCTATAGCCTTTACACTGTTCACTGTAACCAACAATGATGAATACTTTAGACTTAGAATCAAACTTTTTACGTTGTTGTTTTGGAACATGCACCATTGCTTTGCATCCAAAAACTTTCAAATTTGACAGATTTGGCTTCTTGCTAGACCAAATTTCTTCGGGTGTTTTGTCAATAGCCTCCCGGCACGGGGAACGATTAATAAGATATCCTGCTGTATTGATCGCTTCCCCCCAAAATTTGACATTCAGCTTTGTGTCAAAAAGCATACATCTTGCTTTTTCGACCAAAGTCCGATTCATCCGCTCGGCCAAACCATTCGGTTCGGGCGTATACGGTGTTGTTGTTTGGTGTTCAATTCCAGAATCAAGTAGAAACTTTGAAAAGTCTTTGTTACAGTATTCTGTGCCGTTGTCCGTGCGAATTTTTTTAATTTTTTTACTAGTCTGCTTTTCAACATGACTTTTGAAATCCTTGAAGGCATTTAAAGCATTTGACTTGTTCTTAATAAAGTACACAAATACTTTTCTGCTAAAGTCATCGATAAAAGTCATAAAATACCGAGAACCTCCAAACGAATCAACAGACATAGGACCACACAAATCGGAATGTATCAATTCCAAAATACTGGAAGTTTGTGAATTGCTCGTTTTAAATGGAAAACAAGTCTGCTTTCCCATATCCAAGAGGCAAAATCGGCCAAGGAAGTGTGGCAGAAAGAACGCGGAATAACTACACAACGTGTTTTAATAACTTTCTTTTATAACAGTTTAATATGGAAGCATAATATATTATATTGAAACATTGACAGTTAAAAAGGAACACTCTAGAATACACAAAACTTAACCATGACTACTATATAAATCACGGCTTACTTTACAACACCCGCCCCCTGAAATGTTTTACACTTATTTTGTTACACCCGGTATAGAAGTAAGATAACGTAATAACATTTATCTCGATGCGCTCGGTCCGGTCGAAGTTAATGATCGATTAAGCGCTTTGTCGACCGGATCGGAACACTGAAGTGAACATCCTTTAACAAAAAGGTTGCACTGAGTTTAAAGATCGAGATTGACGACATAAACCACCGGAGTGGAGAGAGTTCACTTGTTGCTAACTTCATTCTGGCTGTGTAACGAGGTTAGGTTATGTTATTCAGTACTTTTGTGAATATGTCGTCTCGCGCAAAAGGATATGTTCAATAGCTAATTTTGTCTGAAGTTGTGTACATAAATCAGGACGGGTGGTAAGAAGGTCTTTCGAACGATTTGGTTACTTTCAATATAAACGCGTTCAGATCCAGTTCAAATTCGATCGACTAGGTTTTTAATCTGGTTCAATATGCCGAGATAAACGTAGTAATAATTTGCACACTAATAGTTAATACTGCTGTTTGCCAATAATTTTTAATGGATTTCATTATTGTCAAGTTTTGGTCGGAAGTGATATCCTTGGATCTTCTTTCACTTGGCTTATCAGTGATTATGAAATCTCCACACTTTATCTCGAAAACCCGGTTTCGGTTGCTATTAACTTTATTGTATTATCTTTATAACAGTTCTCCGATTATTCATGGTTTTTTGGGACATGGTTTTGTCGGTCAACACATGGAATTTTTTGATAATCCGATACTCTAGGCATGCGTTTATTTCTTGCTTTGTTTCTTCTAATTCTAAAAGTACAAAGCTACGTATTAGGTATGATTTTGTAGAGGAGACTAGGCAATAAGAACGTACAATTGGTTTTTTGTTTACAAAACTCATTATTTTTCAGGAAACCGTTGTACTATAGTGACATAAATAACTATAATACTCTATTATCAGTTATTTGAAAGCGTGGGCATGTTCCAAGACCGAAGAAACTTAAACACACACGATAAAGTTTCAGGTGTACTTGATTATGCTTAGCAAGAATAAATGAAATTGATTTATACCCGCCACAGAATTTTTTGAGTAGTATAAAGAATAGAACGCAACTTCCGTTAACTTTATAAAAATTATTATAATAAGGGAAAGGATATCTATTATGACATAGCAGAAAGTACGATGCGACAATACTCAAACCTTTGTGTTTACCGATGTTTAAACATTTGAACAAACTAGATAAGAGAAAGGATGCATTTTTATGCGAAAGAGTGAAGTTTTTCTGGGTTTACAACCGTAAACTACTACTGCAAGCACTAATTTTTAATGCGGTAAGCAACAAAGTGAAAGTAATCTGTAAGTGCAAGTTTAGGAATAATTGTTTTTGTACTTAAATATCTAGATATTTTTCATACAATTGAGAGAAAACTAAAATACAAAAAATAGCAAAAATGTTCTACTTTGGTTTAAGTAAACGTGGAATTCCCCTATAATAATGAAGTTGTTTATAAGCGTCAACAAATTTTACTTTCTTTAATACCAAGAATGTGAAAGTTACATAACGTCTCTAATATTTGATAATTTCTTAATTAGTCACACATTGTTTACTATATAATCGACTATTATATAACGCTTTTTTTTCTTCTAGCAATGGTGTCAGTATTAACACCAATAATATTCTACATATCGGTCAATCTGAGCTCCTGTTCTAATATTTTGATGATAACAATGGGCGGAACAAAATCGCACAAAATTCCATTTTGGGAATTAGCTAAAGGATTGATTCCCAGAGGACATAATATTACATTTCTCAGTGCATTTCCTCAAGATTTTGTTATTGATGGATTAGAAGAAATTACGCCCATTGGATTGGTTTTTTACGTCAGAAATTTTACTAATTGGGATTTGGTAGGAGCCCGAATGCGAGGAGAAGAACCAGTTCATCCGGTAGATGCCTTTCGATATGGATATGAGGTACATATTACACACTATTTAATCAAGAACGCATGGTTACGTAAGATGTGTTACTTTCCGGAATCGTTTGAATACATTTCACCAGTTCTGAAGTTGGTATTAAGATTCCGAATATTTTAACACCTCTTATATGTTCATTATTATTCTAAAACATTTAACTACATTGTTTGTTCCGAACAACTTCCTAAGTCTTAAGTAGAATAAAGAAGCATGTTTGGCACATTCAAACCTGCTTAAGAAGATAAGTAAACAAAAAAAATAAATAATGAATACTCGTGCTTGGTAATATTACAATAAATCTTCTTTCTATTTATATAATCACTCACCGCTCATCCAACTGAATACAGATTATTAAGTATAATCGCCGAAACAACCGTTGCACGTCCTACTTGTAATCACGTCGCCAAACTAAATTTTTTGTATTTGTCGTTATTATAAAATTTGTTTTTTTATTCATGATCATTTTGTTTTCGACTTAGTTAAGGTCGGTTTGGCGCAGCTCAAACTTCTTTTCTATTCTGTGCTAATCTAAAAAGTTCTACATACCCTTCACAACCTAAGTTTTTAATAATTTGACTAATCTAGCTTGGTCTAGGTCTTCATATACTCTTCTATCTTTTTCCTATATACTTGGCTCTACATAGATATTAGCACCCCGATGGTTGTTAAAGAATTCCAACATGTTTACATGATTCCCATTTATAAGGAAATGAAATATTATATGGCTATCCCCTCCAAAAAAGGAAAAGTGTTAAATTATATGTTATGATAAGGCTTAAGCAACGAATCGCTACCAAAATGCCAGACCGCTAACTAATTGTGAGTTATGTCATGGTGACATTTATTTAACTGATTTTTATTTATTTATTTTTTTTGTTTTGTTATCGAACTTACTTAAGGTCGGTTTGACGCAGCTCTAAATTCTTTTCTATTCTGAGCTAGACTAAAAAGGTCTACATACCCTTCACAACCTAAATCTCTAATAATTTAACTAATATAGCTTTGTCTAGGTCTTGCTACTCTATTTTTATTTAGTAGTCTATAATCTAAGACCTTACTAAATAGTCCCTCATGTCTTACCTGGTGCCCTATCATTCTGTCTCTCTTGACCTTTAATTGTTTCCACATACAGGCTTCCTCACCTATCCTTCTATAAACTTCTTTATTTGTTACTCTATCTGCCCAACTAATCTTTAACATTCTCCTATAACACCAAGTTTCAAAAGCTTCTATCTTTTTCTTATCTGCCTCTTTAATTGTCCAAGTCTCACTACCGTATAATAGAACGCTCCATGCGTACCACTTTAAAAAACTTTTTCTATTATCTAAACTAATACTATTAGCAATTAGTAAGTTTTTCTTTTTGAAAAACATTTTTCTAGCTTGAGCTATTCTAGGTACTATATCCCTTCTGCTACGTCCGTCCTTTGTAATTATACTAACTAAATAGCAAAATTCATCTACCTCCTTTAACTCGGTATTACCTATTTTTAATTTTGGTTTAGAACTAGGCTGTAACTCACTTGTCATTATCTTTGATTTTCCTGAGTTACTTTTCATACTATAGTTACTCAGTAGTACGTTATTGGAGTAATCAGACCCTCATTTGCTCCAGAATCCCTCATTTGCTCCTTCATCTGGACCAAATTTACATGTAAAAACCCACTATCAAGTCTTATTTTTTAGGAATCTCCTCCTTGTGGAGATGAATCTCCTCCTTGTGGACCTCCTTGTGGGAGTTTTACCCCAACCGTCCCTAACCTAAAAATCGATAACCTAACCCCTAAAATTTTTGAGATACTTCTCGGTGCTTATTGACACCGCACCCACGAGATAAACCTATCTTGTTTGGTATAAATTAATATTAGATTTTTCTCAGCTACCCGAAGCTTTAGGAATTTTTTAGATAGCATCATCTCCCAGAGAGCTACTCTAATTTTAAGATTTCTTACCTGTAGCGACTTTTAAGCGTTCTTATAAATTTTTTTATACATGAGATACATTCAATTAGTCTAGAATTTTATGCAGAATCCGAATCTGCAAACAGATTTAAAATAGGACCACGCCCTGCAAAGTTATACCCCTTTAAAGTCTGGAACCTCTAAATTCCGCTCTTTGCTTTATAAGCAAAACTAACAAATAGTTTTCTTCGTCTAACCAATGCATCTTTTGAGATAAACCTATCTTGTTTGGTATCAATTAATATTAGAATTTTCTCAGCTACCCGAATTTCTAGGATTTTTTTAGATAGCTCCATTCCCCAGGGGGCTACCCGAATTTTAAGATTTTTTTTTATCAATGTCGATTTCTAGTCACCTCCCTTTTTCAATATCTACAATCCTTTAACCAAACACGTAGCAGTATTAACATAAATTAAGCATGCAAAATTTTAATAATTTATTTTATCTAATTTACAGTTTAATAAACTTATAGAATGCAATTTTACAAAGTATAACATTATTTCCTGTGTTTAGTCGAATCCAAGTAGTTTAACCTGTAACAAAAAAAGATTAATGTGTTGTTTAAAAAAAGAGGAAACATGTTTTCGGTCAATAAGACATATTATCGTTAACCTAACAATATGAGAATAATGTAAATACATTCCAATGTAATGTGTTTTAAATACGTAAGTGGGAAGGTCGACTTTTACGTAATCATCGCGTGGTTAATAATTAAGAAAGCTGTATATAATTTCTTCTCCAAACAAATGCGGTTATTACAATAGGAAAGTACGCTAAATGCAAGTCAATTAACAGCAATTTAATATTGCTTACTGACCTACCTTAATTAGGTTGCTGTGCTATTAGGAATGATGTACTTTTGTTGTCCTCGCCCGACAAACTGATTTTATTAATTGGGTATAAAGTTGGTGTTTACATGGTTTCGTTTAAGACCTCGTACATATTTTCCGGATTACTAGAAGACGTTATAACCATACTTTTTGTGTTAAAGGATTTCACATCGGTAGTCTCTTCCCCCATTTTGGTGTAAACGCCGTAGAGTTCGCAATCGACTTTTATTGCTGTATGTTGTATTCTTTTTTTATTAAGTAATCGAATAAATCATCCCTTCTGCTTCCAAAGAAACTCGAACACTCCATCGCCCACACTGACATTCTTTATGCGATAGCTAACCATACGGATGTTAAACGCTGTGCTAACCATTTCTACACCATCGTCGTTAGTAGCGGTAACTGATGCATTTTTATGTTTGTTGCTCCGTAGATGACCAGGGTATGCAGACTTTAACACCTCCATGTCGCACACTTTACACATAATTCGTGGTTGTTTCGTACAAGACCCTTTAACAGCTGGCGGAGCTGAACGTTTACTGCTTAATGACATACCGTGCTGTTTTTCCTTGTGTCGCTGTAAGCTATTCTTGTAAAAGCGATACTGCAAGACCCCACAGTTTAAGTTCTTTGCTGCCAACGGATGTATAAGCTTAACCGGGGACGATGTTACACCACGACATTTGTTCTGGTGCCGTTTGAGAGCATCCCTCCTGGTAAAGTAGACGTGACAGGGCTCGCATTTAAAAACGTTTACTACAAAACAAAATCCGCACTATAAGACTTGACTTGTAATCGAACCAACTTATAACTAAAAAGCTTACTCTAGCGTACTTGATTTATGTACCCTATAGAATGCATACCAAAGGTTTCCGAAGACGGCCGAACGATGTTGAGGATTCAGCGGGGAACTAAATGACGTCATAATCCTTGCTGCTCGTCCAATACATTTAGCGCCAATGCATGCACCTGGTTCGCATCGTCGATGGTGCGAATGCCGTTAGTAGAAACATCGGAAACGTCTTCCATGTTATACGGATTGCGTGCATATTAAAAATCCGAAAGGGTGGTAGCACACGCACACAAATTGTGTGCAAGTCGTGCTGTAGAAGATGCAGTGCTACTATAACCAAAAACTTAATAAAAACACTTTAAACACTTTACTAAGGGAACACCGAACTTGTTGTCTACAGGATACTTACTAATAAAGCAATTTAATTTTAAATAACTTGTACGTCATACTTTAGGAAATGGTGGGCTTGAATATTTTCCAAATGAATCACCAAGCGAAAGTATATGCATAGCAGTATTAAAATTAACCATTAATTTCCCATTTTTACGACCGTGGTTAATTATAGATTAAAATTTAATTTGTGCACGTTCGAGCTTCTCGTAAACTAACATATTTTATAGCAACAATGCGCTGTATAATACATGCATACTCCTTCGCCGCGCTACTGCTATTCTTGTAATTGCTAGAAAAAGTCACTCTCCTTTTTACTGTTAGGACCGATGCAAAGCACCATTTTTTTATACATTCTATAGCACATCGCGCACTTTTTGTCGGATAATTAAATTTTGCTTCTGTAGGCTTTTACACTTTCGCATAGCGGTCGGCCGCACGTAATGATTTCTAGAACCCGTAAGTACTCGATATCGTCCAAATAGAGAATTAGATGCTCGATGTTTGTCAACTTCCGATTCCTTCGTAAAAGGTAGAAAAAAACTCGGTCAATCATTCATTATACTTCGACCCGCTCCTGTTCTGATAATTTACAAACATTTTTCAAACGACAATGGGCTGAGAATTTTTAAACCTCCGAGGGATCTTTAAGTCGTAATCAATTACACATCCGAGCTACGCGTAAACTAACAATGCGCTGTATAATACATGCATACCCCTTCTCTGCGCTACTGCTATTCTTGTAGTTGCTTGAAAAAGTCAGTCGCCCTTTTTACTGCTAGGGTCGCTAAAAGGCACCATTCCATACATTCAATAGCACATCGCGCACTTTTTTTGTCGGATAATTAAATTTTGCTTATGTAGGCTTTTACACTTTCTCTTATTTAAACATCTAATACGATTGATTAACCACTTTCGATTATTCTAACGGAGACCACCATACATCCCGCCGCATCGTTCTTTTTGAATCCAACGATCCTATGGGCTTCCACGCACTAACACCTGACGTATCTTTCCTACTATTTGTTAAACAAAAACTACCGGTATCGCCATTGTGAACGTAAACAGATGTTTGTGGATGTGTACGAGAGTATGTAACCATATACATTAACCAGTCTAAGCTATTTTATTTAATCCAAAAACTATTATTTTTCTAAACCACAATTAATAATCGCCTTTATAGGTTTAACATTTCGATCATTTCCCAATGACTGGTGCTACGTACATGGAAACTTTAATTTCTTATTGGAGAGAATTCTTATTCTCCCGCGCACTGCTGCGTAGTTGCATGCCTACCCTTTTTGGAGGTATATGCTCGTTATAGGTTGTAAGACCCTCGGTTTTACTTAACTACAATTCGCGAGACCCCTTTAATCTTTTTAATCGTATCTTTCTCGCTTACAATACAGTCGGACTCAGCCTTACTTCCAACAAATTCTAATACTGGACCCCCATTAAATTCGTCTTTAAATTTCCCTACAACTTTTTTGTTGACAAGTGTTATATTGTATTTATTATACGCGGGGTAGTCACTCTTTTAAGATAAATATATTTTGCTAGGTATCAACTAACATTAAATTTTTCTAGGGACCCCAAATCTGTAAATAGATTTTAAATAGGACCACCCCTTACAAAGTTATACCTTTTAAAGACTAATTTTTGCTCATCTTTATTTAACACCATCTTTAGAACCTTTTTTTTGCTACGCAAGACATATGCCTTAACCAACCATCTCCCGAGAAATCTAAAACCGCCGTGTCCCGCGAATACCGCGTGGAGATAACACGTATACTCTGTCAACCAGGATAGAAGCAGGAAGGATTTGGAAGTTGGGCGAGGAGCTTAAAAATTATGGAATCTTAAAACTAATATACACAATAGATTTACAAAATCTATACAAATATAAACAACTATCTTATATCTTTATGCCTCCATGCGTAGATTGCTGTACTATTAGGAATGATGTGCCTTTTGTTATCTTCCCTCGATAAACTAATTTTATTAATAAGCTGCGTATACAAATCGTATTTTTTACTCCGGATACATACGCAGGCAAGTACTCGATACCATCCAAATAAAGAATTGGATGCTTGGTGACTGTTAACATCCGCTTCTCTCGTGTACGCCCAGACACATCCCAGCCCATGAGCACCCCTGCGCATGCACACTCCAGCTCATGCGCACCCCTGCGCGTACGCACCCCTGCCCATGCACGCTGCCCATGAGCACCCCTCTCTGTGCGACTGCTATTTCGGGGTAATGTCACAGCCTTTTATAAATAAAGAACAATGAATATAACATTGTTCTTTATTTATAAAGGGTGTGACATTACCCGAAATAGCAGTCGCACAGAGATGCTCATGGCAGCGTGCATGCAGGTGCTCATGGGCTGGGATGTGTCTGGGCGTACACGAGGGAAGCGGATGTTAACAGTCACCAAGCATCCAATTCTTTATTTGGATGGTATCGAGTACTTGCCTGCGTATGTATCCGGAGTAAAAATACGATTTGTATACGCAGCTTATTAATAAAATTAGTTTATCGAGGAAGATAACAAAAGGCACATCATTCTAATAGTACAGCAATCTACGCATGGAGGCATAAAGATATAAGATAGTTGTTTATATTTGTATAGATTTTGTAAATCTATTGTGTATATTAGTTTTAAAATTCCATAATTTTTAAGCTCCTCGCCCACCTTCCAAATCCTTCCTGCTTCTATCCTGGTTGACAGAGTATATGTGTTATCTCCACGCGGTATTCGCGGGACACGGCGGTTTTAGATTTCTCGGGAGATGGTTGGTTAAGGCATATGTCTTGCGTAGCGAAAAAAAGGTTCTAAAGATGGTGTTAAATAAAGATGAGCAAAAATTAGTCTTTAAAAGGTATAATTTTGTAAGGGGTGGTCCTATTTAAAATCTATTTACAGATTTGGGGTCCCTAGAAAAATTTAATGTTAGTTGATACCTAGCAAAATATATTTATCTTAAAAGAGTGACTATCCCGCGTATAATAAATACAATATAACACTTGTCAACAAAAAAGTTGTAGGGAAATTTAAAGACGAATTTAATGGGGGTCCAGTATTAGAATTTGTTGGTAGTAGGGCTGAGTCCGACTGTATTGTAAGCCAGAAAGATACGATTAAAAAGATTAAAGGGGTCTCGCGAATTGTAGTTAAGTAAAACCGAGGGTCTTACAACCTATAACGAGCATATACCTTCAAAAGGGGTAGGCATGCAACTACGCAGCAGTGCGCGGGAGAATAAGAATTCTCTCCAATAAGAAATTAAAGTTTCCATGTACGTAGCACCAGTCATTGGGAAATGATCGAAACGTTAAACCTATAAAGGCGATTATTAATTGTGGTTTAGAAAAATAATAGTTTTTGGATTAAATAAAATAGCTTAGACTGGTTAATGTATATGGTTACATACTCTCGTACACATCCACAAACATCTGTTTACGTCCACAATGGCGATACCGGTAGTTTTTGTTTAACAAATAGTAGGAAAGATACGTCAGGTGTTAGTGCGTGGAAGCCCATAGGATCGTTGGAATCAAAAAGCACGATGCGGCGGGATGTATGGTGGTCTCCGTTAGAATAATTGAAAGTGGTTAATCGATTGTATTAGATGTTTAAATATGCGAAAGTGTAAAAGCCTACATAAGCAAAATTTAATTATCCGACAAAAAAAGTGCGCGATGTGCTATAGAATGTATGGAATGGTGCCTTTTAGCGACCCTAGCAGTAAAAAGGGCGACTGACTTTTTCAAGCAACTACAAGAACAGCAGTAGCGCAGAGAAGGGGTATGCATGTATTATACAGCGCATTGTTAGTTTACGCGTAGCTCGGATGTGTAATTGATTACGACTTAAAGATCCCTCGGAGGTTTAAAATTCTCAGCCCATTGTCGTTTGAAAATGTTTGTAAATTATCAGAACAGGAGCGGGTCGAAGTATAATGGATGATTGACCGAGTTTTTCTACCTTTACGAAGGAATCGGAAGTTGACAAACATCGAGCATCTAATTCTATTTGGACGATATCGAGTACTTACGGGTTCTAGAAATCATTACGTGCGGCCGACCGCTATGCGAAAGTGTAAAAGCCTACAGAAGCAAAATTTAATTATCCGACAAAAGTGCGCGATGTGCTATAGAAAGTATAAAAATGGTGCTTTGCATCGGTCCTAACAGTAAAAGGAGAGTGACTTTTCTAGCAATTACAAGAATAGCAGTAGCGCGGCGAAGGAGTATGCATGTATTATACAGCGCATTGTTGCTATAAAATATGTTAGTTTACGAGAAGCTCGAACGTGCACAAATTAAATTTTAATCTATAATTAACCACGGTCGTAAAAATGGGAAATTAATGGTTAATTTTAATACTGCTAAGCATATACTTTCGCTTGGTGATTCATTTGGAAAATATTCAAGCCCACCATTTTCTAAAGTATGACGTACAAGTTATTTAAAATTAAATTGCTTTATTAGTAAGTATCCTGTAGTCAACAAGTTCGGTGTTCCCTTAGTAAAGTGTTTAAAGTGTTTTTATTAAGTTTTTGGTTATAGTAGCACTGCATCTTCTACAGCACGACTTGCACACAATTTGTGTGCGTGTGCTACCACCCTTTTGGATTTTTAATATGCACGCAATCCGTATAGCATGGAAGACGTTTCCGATGTTTCTACTAACGGCATTCGCACCATCGACGATGCGAACCAGGTGCATGCATTGGCGCTAAATGTATTGGACGAGCAGCAAGGATTATGACGTCATTTAGTTCCCCGCTGAATCCTCAACATCGTTCGGCCGTCTTCGGAAACCTTTGGTATGCATTCTATAGGGTACATAAATCAGGTACGCTAGAGTAAGCTTTTTAGTTATAAGTTGGTTCGATTACAAGTCAAGTCTTATAGTGCGGATTTTGTTTTGTAGTAAACGTTTTTAAATGCGAGCTCTGTCACGTCTACTTTACCAGGAGGGATGCTCTCAAACGGCACCAGAACAAATGTCGTGGTGTAACATCGTCCCCGGTTAAGCTTATACATCCGTTGGCAGCAAAGTACTTAAACTGTGGGGTCTTGCAGTATCGCTTTTACAAGAATAGCTTACAGCGACACAAGGAAAAACAGCACGGTATGTCATTAAGCAGTAAACGTTCAGCTCCGCCAGCTGTTAAAGGGTCTTGTACGAAACAACCACGAATTATGTGTAAAGTGTGCGACATGGAGGTGTTAAAGTCTGCATACCCTGGTCATCTACGGAGCCACAAACATAAAAATGCATCAGTTACCGCTACTAACGACGATGGTGTAGAAATGGTTAGCACAGCGTTTAACATCCGTATGGTTAGCTATCGCATAAAGAATGTCAGTGTGGGCGATGGAGCGTTCGAGTTTCTTTGGAAGCAGAAGGAACGATTTATTCGATTACTTAATAAAAAAAGAATACAACATACAGCAATAAAAATCGATTGCGAACTCTACGGCGTTTACACCAAAAAGGGGGAAGAGACTACCGATGTGAAATCCTTTAACACAAAAAGTATGGTTATAACGTCTTCTAGTAATCCGGAAAATATGTACGAGGTCTTAAACGAAACCATGTAAACACCAACTTTATACCCAATTAATAAAATCAGTTTGTCGGGCGAGGACAACAAAAAGTACATCATTCCTAATAGCACAGCAACCTAATTAAGGTAGGTCAGTAAGCAATATTAAATTGCTGTTAATTGACTTGCATTTAGCGTACTTTCCAATTGTTATAACCGCATTTGTTTGGAGAAGAAATTATATACAGCTTTCTTAATTATTAACCACGCGATGATTACGTAAAAGTCGACCTTCCCATTTACGTATTTAAAACACATTACATTGGAATGTATTTACATTATTCTCATATTGTTAGGTTAACGATAATATGTCTTATTGACCGAAAACATGTTTCTTCTCTTTTTAAACAACACATTAATCTTTTTTTGTTACAGGTTAAACTACTTGGATTCGACTAAACACAGTAAATAATGTTATACTTTGTAAAATTGCATTCTATAAGTTTATTAAACTGTAAATTGGATCAAATAAATTATTAAAATTTTGCATGCTTAATTTATGTTAATACTGCTACGTGTTTGGTTAAAGGATTGTAGATATTAAAAAAGGGAGGTGATTAGAAATCGACATTGATAAAAAAAATCTTAAAATTCGGGTAGCTCCCTAGGAAATGGAGCTATCTAAAAAATTCCTAGAAATTCGGGTAGCTGAGAAAATTCTAATATTAATTGATACCAAACAAGATAGGTTTATCTCAAAAGATGCATTGGTTAGACGAAGAAAACTATTTGTTAGTTTTGCTTATAAAGCAAAGACCGGAATTTAGAGGTTCCGGACTTTAAAGGGGTATAACTTTGCAGGGCGTGGTCCTATTTTAAATCTGTTTGCAGATTTGGATTCTGCATAAAATTCTAGACTAATTTAAGGTATAAAAAAATTTATAAGAACGCTCAAAAGTCGCTACAGGTAAGAAATCTTAAAATTAGGGTAGCTCTCTGGGGGATGATACTATCTAAAAAATTCCTAAAGATTCGGGTAGCTGAGAAAAATCTAATATTAATTGATACCAAACAAGATAGGTTTATCTCGTGGGTGCGGTGTCAATAGGCACCGAGAAGTATCTCAAAAATTTTAGGGGTTAGGTTATCGATTAGGTTAGGGATGGTTGGGGTAAAACTTCCACAAGGAGGTCCACAAAGAGGAGATTCATCTCCACAAGGAGGAGATTCCTAAAAAATAAGACTTGATAGTGGGTTTTTACATGTAAATTTGGTCCAGATGAAGGAGCAAATGAGGGATTCTGGAGCAAATGAGGGTTTGATTACTCCAATAATGTACTACTTTACTCTGTAGTATATCATCTAAAATATTTAAAAACTCTCCTAACTCTTTTCTAGACTCTGCTATGATGGTTATATCATCTTCAAGAAGTAACATGCCTATTTTCTGTCTTGGTACACTAATACCTATCTCTTTTCTCTCTCTAAGTTTAAAGCTACCTTAATATAAATATTAAAAATAAGGGAGATAGTATGTAGTCCTGTCTAACACCATTTCTAATCTTAGCTTCCTTTTCTATTTCATCAAATCTAATTACTATGTTTTGGTTTTTATATAGACTGTAAATAATTTTTCTATCCCTATGAGAGATTCCTATTTTTCGCGAAACCCTGAAGATAACAATCCAATAAACCCTATCAAATGCTTTTTCTAAATCTACAAACGCGAAATGAGTCTTTTTATTTTTTTGTAACCTTTTTTCGATAATTACCCTAATCATTAGTATCGGTTCTCTATTCCCTCTGTCTTTACGAAAACCGTATTGATCTTCGCCTAAATAATTCTCAGTCAAAGCTTCTACTCTATTTTTAATTATTATTGTTAGTATTTTGGAAGCGTGGGAAGTTAAACTAACCGTTTTAAAATTCTCACACCTATCAGCTCCTGACTTTTTGAGATTGGGATAATAATATTTTTTTCGAAATCTATTGGGACCTCACCTGTATCACATATTATTTTACTAGTTCATATAATTTGTCTAAAGTTTTCTGACTTGCATATTTTATTAATTCTGCGGGTATATCGTCTATCCCCGGCGCTTTATTTAGTTTTAGATCCCTAAAAGCTCTATCAAATTCCTCTCTTAATATTGAGAACCCTATTTCTACATCATTTTCTTGGTCATTCTCTAACTCATCCATATCGTCTCCCTTATATAAATCTTCTAAATATCTTTTCCATCTATCTGCTACCTCAACTTTATTTGTTAGAACCTCATTATTCTCATCTTTAATACCATTATATGTTTTCTTATCTTCCCCGAAAAGCTGCATTGTAAGCCCTGTCTGTCTTACCTACTCTTAAATCATGTTGTATTCTCTTACAATTCTCCTCCATCCATTTATTTCTAGCTTTTTTACACTCATGTACTATCTTATTTCTAACTCTATTATATTTTTGCTTACTTTCACTATCCAATTCTCTGAAAGGTTTAAGCTTTCCTCTATTCTCTAATAAATCTAATATCTCCTTTGTTACCCAAGGTTTTCTCGCTTCTATTTTTTCCTTACCTATAGTCTGTGTTGCTGTATCATGTACAGCCCTTTTTATTTCTTTCCATCTATTTTCTACGTTCCCTCTTATAGCTATCTCTTTGATCATATTATCTAATACTTGTTTATATTCCTCTTTTACCTCACTATCATTAAGCTTACCTAGATCCCATCCCTCTCTTTTAGTCTTTCTCAATTTTTAAATTTTAGATTACATTTTACTTTAACTAAGTTATTATCGCTATCTAAGTCAGCCTCTGGATAAGTACGATAGTTTTTAACTTGGTTTCTAAATGTTTGTTTAACTAAAATATAATCTATTTAGTATCTAGCCTTATCACCTGGTTCTTTCCAGGTATATCTTCTTCTAACATGTTGTTTGAATAGGGTGTTTACAGTTACTAATCTATGTTCCTGGCAAAACTCAACTAATCTTTCTCGTTTATCATTTCGTCTACCATAGCCAAATTTTTCTACAATTTTTCCCTCACAACCTTCTCCCACTGACGCATTAAAATCGCCCATAACTATTAAATTCTTATCTACCTTTACTTTTCTCACTATGCTATTTATATCCTCGTATACTTTTTCTACTTTCTCATCTTCGTACTGAGTTGTTGGCATGTATAACTGTACTAAAGCAGTGTCTGTGGGTTTCATACTCAATCTAACCGTAATTATTTTATCACTAAATTGTAAGTACTCTTTAACTTTACGCCCTAATCTTTTACCTAACAATGTTTCTACCCCTACCTGTTCATTAGTTGAAAACGTTGTGATTATTCTACAATTATCTTTCCAAAAGTCATTACTATCTGGCCATCTCACCTCACTAATATCTAAAATGTCAATCTTTCCTTTTCTCATTTCGACTAATAAATTCGTTAACTTATCTACTCTAAGTAATGACCTTATATGTGATTTTTCCAATGCTCTACCCGAAAGTACTACATTGGCCAGGAAGAAAGTTTTTTTTTACCTGGAAAATTTGGAATTTTGACGAACCCTTGCTGTTCCAAGCAAGGTAGGGATCTTTAACGTGCGTGACAACACTCACACACGAGACCTCCATTTTACCTCTTATCCGAACAAGGGTGTATTTTTGTGAAAAATGCTCGCCTAACATTTTTCAAGCGGACCGTGTCGGGATTTGAACCCGGGACCTTGGGCGTAGTAGTCACACACATACCACTACGCTACGGAGCCGCGATTCTGAGTAATGACCAAGTGCTTATCACTAAATCGTACCGTTGTTTTAAATTTTTACGATGACGAGCCTCAAGTACCCCCTTCCGGAGAACTGAATGAGGGAGTATTTTTTACCGCCGGACACGAATTTTACTTGTGAGCTTTTCATCTTCGTGTTTTAGGCCACGCATACCTGGGAAATATTTGTTATTGAGGATTGGTATTAGTTTTTTCCTCACATCAGTCAATTAGTTGTGTCTTGCAATTTTTCAATCCTCTCTATTCTGTGACAGTTGCCTCATGTCAGCAAGCCCAGTATAACCTGCGTTGTTTATAAGTGTGTAAGTTATTTAAGTCATAGTCAAACTACACAATTTTTCCCATCTAATCTTTCTTTTCATTATTAGTGATATAAGTGGTGCATGTTGTTAGCGGTATGCTATCAGTGAATTTCTTCTTTATACTACATTTTTCCAAAAGAATCGCTTTTTATCGTTTCGTTTTAGCACATCTTTCGTTGTTAACTTGCTTGTTACACATATCACTGCATTTTAAAAGCTTCAATCTTTTTTCCTCTGCTTACCCGATAATCCAGGATCCACAAACGTACAATGCTGCACTCCATATAAATGTTCCTATTTTTTTAAATTTTAATGTAATGTTAAATGTTAAATGTTAAATGTGAGCAAAATATTTACGGGAAAACGTTTTCTTTGCTAAAGCAATGTTCTCTTTCTATTTTAAATCTCACATCCTTTGTAATTTCTTATACTAGATAGCAATTTTCTCGACCTTACCTAATCCATGTAATATCAAAAACTTTAAAAGAGCTTTATATTGTAAGCTAGTTGATGGCAGGTTTGATATGACATGGACGATTTATTTCTGTTGTTTATTTTCTTTTTTATAATTCTTATTGCGGGAACAAATTGAAAACTCTTGCTGAAATTTAGGGTTAAGTGGTAGAACAGTTGGAACTGAATTTTTCCCTTGATTATTTTGTTGATTTTTTTATATATTAATATTATTTTATTTTTGTAATTACATTCTTAATAACCAATAAAGGTCCCTATTATTATTATTAATATTATTATTTATTTTTCTTCGCAAAGAGCTGTATCTGATTTTAGTAGATAAACACGTGGACTTTTGTCAAACCTGTTATCTGTTATCTATAAGTTATATTTTGCACATAGAAATTTTTAGTGATTGTACATAAATCGAGTATTATTGATTTTTGTAGATGTGTGAATGTGTTAAGTGTGGTTGCAGTTTATGGATGGTGTGATATGGCTCCTGTGCTGATAATAAGATCGGTATTATTTCTACATTGTCCTGGTGGTACATGTCCTAGGTTTCATCAACTAGTTGTATGTATTTTTCTATTTTTTCTCCTGTCTTCTTCTGTATATTGGGAATGTTTAAGATATATATTTCTATTAGTGGTGTGATTTTCTTTTGCTTGTGGATGAGTGCAATGTCTAGTTTGTTGTGTAGTGTGTTTTGTTGGCTATAATGCTTTTGTGGCAGTTTAGCTTGTGTTCTGTTTTTAAGTATGTTTTGCGGTGTGTAGTTGTATATTAGTGTATGTTTTTTTATGAGTGTGTGTAGTAGAGCTAGTTGTTGGTGTATCATTTTTGCGGCGTTGTCATATCGTTTGATATATTCTGTATTTGTTAGTATTGGGCATGTGTTTGTAATGCGCTCTAATTTCTATTTGTTGTACACACCGTATCTGTTGTTGTGTTGGGGGGCCTTTGATGATGTGTTTGCAGTAATATTGTATAGATTGTTCGGTCTTGTATTGCTATTATGAATCCTCTGTTTCACTAAATATTTTGCACGTCTTGAGCAATGTGTTTAAAGCTTCTTGGATGATATGTGATTGTGTGAATCTCTACCGTGTAGTGTTTTTTCCAGATTTTTTTGCTTTGTGAGTGTTGTGATTTCTTCTTTGAGGCTAAAGGTGCTGTTTTTAAGTGATAGTGGTGTGGCTGATGTGTTTGCGTGCATGATCGCATTGTGTATGTTACTTGTTTCTGCTCTTTTTAGGAAGTACTTTCTTCAATTATCTATTTGCATGATGCACATGTTTCTCATATCGATGAATCCTTTTCCTCCATCTTTTCTATTGAACGTAAATCGTTCCATAGCTGAGTGGATGTGGTGTATTCTGTATTTATGACATTGTGATCGTGCGAGTGTGTTGAGTGCTTCTAAATCAGTACTATTCTATCTTATTATGCCGAAGGCGTAAGTTCGTCGTAGGCCTTTTGGTAGTCTATGTATGTGTAGTGTAAAGTTCTTTTTTAATTTTAGTTTGGTGTGTTATTTCTGTGTTTATTATCAAGTGCTCTTTACATTCTCCTGTTTTTTTGTTGAATCCTTTTTGTTTTTTGTGTATTATGTTGTTTTGTGTTGCATGTGTGACTAGCTTGTGCGTTATTATAGATGTTAGTATTTTGTATATTGTTGGTAGGTATGTTATTGGGCGATATTATGATGGGGTTTCTGTATCTTTCTCACCTTTTGGTTTGAGATATGTTATTCTTTCTGTTATCGTGTGTGTTGTTGTGTGTGCTTGTGTGATATATTTGCTGAATACTTTTGCCAGCTGTGTGTGTCTGTGTCGACTTGAACTTTTTTTAGCCAGAAGCTTGTTATTTTGTCCTTGCCAGGTTCTTTCCAGTTGTGTGATTTGTTAATGGCATGTCTAATTTCTTGTGTGTGTGAGATGGTTATTTCTTGCATTTCTTTTATCGTGTTGTATTTCTTCGTTTCTGTTTAGATTCATTGTGTTGTGCTGGGTTGGAACATAGTCTGATCCAAAAGTGTTTAGTGTTTTATGTTTGGTGGGTTGTTTTGTACAGTTTTTTCTTATTATTGCCTTTTTGGCATCTTTTGAGTCGCTTGGCTAGTGCTTTTTGTTTCGGTATTTTTCCTATTACTTTTCGTTCCTTTTCTGATTTTTCTTCTTTTATGTATTGTGTTAGTTGACTTGTTTGTTCTCAGTTTCAGCATTTTTGTTTGTATTCTGTGTTGTCGTAGTGGTATTGTTTGTTTCTTTTGTTTGTTGTCTGTTGATTGTTTTTGTTTTGTGTCAAATCTCGTTGTGGTGTCTGCTCCAATATAAATTAGTTGTAGTTTTATGCACAATTGTGCCGTTTTGTATTTTGTTTTTATTATTATGTCAATGTGTGCAATTGTTGTGTTTATGATTGTGTTGTTCGGTGTTTTGTGTATGTACGGTTTGATGTCATTGTTTGTGTCTTTGAATTATACGTATGTTATTTCAAATTTATCTTCTAAATCTGTGATTTATTTCTTTGTATCCTGTGTTATTTTATGTGACAGTTGTGTTTTTCTGGTTATTATGTGTTTCTGTGCCTTATTGTGTTTGGCTTTGGTGCATGTTTCTATTTGGTTGTTATTTTGTAGTGTTTGTTGTACTGTTCTTTTATGTGATGTAGTTCCGATTTTAGTATTCTGTAGTTTTTGGTTATTGCTCGTACTTGGCCCGAGAGCCTTATTCTGTGATAAATTGTAGTTCTGGGTTTTTGTTTATGAATGCTTTGTATATTAGTGATCTATTTGTTAAGTTTGTTTCGCAGTTAGTTGTTTGATAATAACATAGAATGAGGTTTCGGTTGATTTTGTCCGATCATCCATTCGCTTGCCTTTTCATTCCTCCTAGTGTGGTTGCGGGCTACATATCTCACAAAACACCTTTATTTGAATTTTCATTTATTTTTGTGGCTATTGTGTTTGGTACTTTTTGGTCGAGAGTGTTTTTGTACGAAATCTATGACCTGGGTGTCGTATGGTGCTTGTCTTTATTTTTAAATTTTATTGTACTTCCATGAGTACCGCGATGGTGATAGTCTGCCTGAGCAGAGTCGCATTTTCGAGGTAAATTTCATTAACATAAAGTAATTGTAATATACACACAAATTTTACTTTAAAAAGATATTTTTTTGGCTAGGTTTTGCTAAAAAAATCCTAAGTTGACTTTAAATCCAATTCATCAATTGGCCTATTACCACTCTGAATTTTTTTGTTTCCTATATTAAATTGCATTATATTTATAAACCCCAGTTTCTGGGAATGTCGCTTAGCAAACTTAGAAAACAGGTAAATACCAGCTTTCTTTTTATACTTTCATAGTCCATACAAAATAATTTAAAGTCAATTTGTACATTCTTTTTAATATTATTAAATTGATAACATTATGCTTATTTTTGAACCAACACGTTTCGTCAGTAAATCATTGATAAATAAAATAATCACTTTCACTTTAGTTAATTTTCTAGTGCATAAATGCATACCATTGCCATTTAAAAGTTGCATATCAGCACATAATATTGCTTACTGCTTAATTCCAGGATTTCCAACAACCATCAGTATTTGTCATTTTTTCGTGCTGTGAAAAACAGTTCGTTTGACACAACAAACTCCAAAATTTCAAAATAATGGCGAGGTGAACTCTCCAAGTCTATAGCCCCTTGAACCGTTTACAACGACGATGCTTTCAGAAACATATGAATTGAAAATACCTGGCCCGTATAAGCGTAAGTTCAAACATTTTCCGCACGCCGCACTTATTATCCTTGCGGAAACATCTACATTAATTTTTTTCTTGAAGCTGTGTTTTGTTCACCTTCAACTTTCTTCCCTATATCGACTGCCTACAGCACGGGTTACCACCGTATTGCACGCTCAAATGATTACATTTTAAACTGCTAGCCGATAATAAATTTTTTGACGTTCTCAAGTTAACCGCTTGCGGATAATTAATTCGTTTATCCGTCGAATGTAATTATTGTCATTTAATTCTTCCCCTTTTTATGTTTAGAAAGGAGCTTTGCCATGCTACAATCTTCCTGTTAGGTTTATGAAATGAATTCCGGAAAAACACTGTGTTGCCATGTGATTTACTTAGCTTAAATTTTGTGTTTCGTTTTGTTCACCAATGTAAATAAATACATTGTATTGAAATGATTAAATTAAATCTGCAATCTGATATCCGTAAATTTCTTCTACTCAACGTCTGGGTTTTTACATTGTATTGCACTATGTATTGAAACCACGTAGCACTGAATTTAATTTAGTTAAATAAAATTTGTAAAAGAGTTCTTCTATATTTGAGATGCATTTTAATGAATACACTGTTATTTATTTCATAATTCTAATGATGTCTTAAAATGGCATGATTCCAATATGATAATTTATAAAAAGAAGTATTTTGTTTACACTTTTGTGGTTTAAAATAATCTATGCACCTGAGTTCCGTTCTAATGTGTATTTGACGAAGATAAAACAATGCTTTTATGGTTTTTAAGTTTATGATCGTAAAACAGCTTATTGAAAGTCTTGCTTACTGAACACTACCGTTTATGAAATTAGAATATACATGGTATTTTTTAAATTTTCTTTGGGAATTAAACCACTCATAGTTTTTGAAATCATCTTTATTTACGTTTTGATCCATGACCTAGGATCGTTGTCAAAATAATAAACACTTCAAGTTTGACATTTATGACATAAATTGAACGTGACTTTAATTTATTGATGTTCGAAATATTTGGTTTGAGTACACTAGGCAAAAAGAATGATTGCTTTCAATTTTGTTGCGGCCTCGGACCGACTTTTTCAGGTAGCCAATACGCTTAACGTGAAATCAGCTAATTAATTTTTATTGGCGAATTTCAAATAAATTCAATAACTTGAAGATTGGAAAACATTTTTTAACATGTTTTTATTTATACAATTGAGAGGATGATTATTAAAGAAGTGTGCGTTTACGTTACCGTAAGGCTTAAGCAGTCGTTTTTTATATTAATTTTGAAGGGGAAAATCATTATGATTTAGGCTACCTTTTTGGTAGATTTTAACATGGTTCTGAGACGACCTTATGGCGGGTTTACACTTGTCAGATACCAATGTTGTTCTATGAAGATTGTATATGGATCTGAGGCGACCCTATGGCGGGTTTACACTTGTCAGATTTGAAATTTGAAACTCACCAATAAAAATTGATCAGATGATTTCACGTTAAGCGTATTGGCTACCTGAAAAAGTCGGTCCCAGGCCGCAATACAAATTGAAAGCAATCATTCTTTTAAACTTTAAAAATTTTTTGCCTAGTGTACTCAAACCAAATATTTCGAACATCAATAAATCAAAGTCACCTTCAATTTATGTCATAAATGTCAAACTTGAAATTTTTATTATTTTGACAACGATCCTAGTCATGGATCGAACCGTAAATAAAGATGATTTTAAAAACTATGAGTGGTTTAATTACCAAAGAAAATTAAGAAAAATGCTAAACAAACCACAACAAACATACAGAGAGTATGTACATGGTATATAAATATAAAGCTTGACCTTTTGAGATTAATTTTCCTCTTTTTGCATTAGGTTTATATTTACCGTAACGCTAAGGGGTTACAGAAGTATAATTATCAAACAATTATATAATAAAAATTAAACGAATAATATCTGTAAAATGTGAATTTCTATAATATATAAGCTATATGTATGGTTCTGTTATTAGCCATCATCGTGGAACACGAAGCAGAAAAATTCAAAACTCTATCTAACCAAATTGCGCAACGAATACCGTATGGAACTTTATAATAAAGTATTCGCCAATAGCATGTTGAGGGCTCTGTTGCTGGTTACAAACAGAAAATCAATTAAGCATTGTTTGTGTTTGTGAGCAATTTGCAAAGAAAGAAAAACCAATGACAGGTTTTGATGCATTTGCAGCTTGTTGGATTGGCATACACTTTCTGCACAAAAAGCTATCAACAGTCTTGAAATCACGAACGTATATACGAAGGGAGAAAATTTACAACGCCATCTACAAAGAATGGCAACGTGTCCCTCGACCTTATATCATTCTTTATACTATAAAGAATAAGTGAATAGACAACACCTTCTTTAAATATTTGCGGTATTCACCTGAAATCTTACACGAGCTAAGACTACTGTTTCTGTTTAGTAAACATTACACGCGCCCATTACATTCTGTTACTACTATAGAGTTACAAATAATTATAATTAGAAAGCTATCGAAAATTAATAACTACACATTCTGTGTAAGAGCAAATAAATCCTTTTGGGTAAATTTAATTATTATTATTATTCACCTCAGGTTCACTACTATAGTAATTAGAAATTAAATCAGTAGATTAAATGGAAGTTATAACTATAGGTATAGGAGGCCACACTCATTTGCTATTGCACACCTCATTAACCATTCTAAAACCACCCATTATCATTACCATTATTTCGCAGTGCAAGGAAAGTTACATGCTATTACATCAAAGATAATTTATTTAATGTTTAAATAATAACCACTCTTTTTCTGTTTTAGACATGCGAGGTCTTATTGTCCGATCCAGAAACAAAAGATTTTTTGTTCTCAGCACACAAATTCGACTTACTTGTTTTAGACGGTGCATATCCAGAATGCGCTCTTGGATTTACACATCACTTCAAAGCACCATTTATCTATTTAAATACCGTAGGTTTCTACACAGGAAGTTTGTCTGTGGCTGGGAACCCGGTACCGTTTTCTGTTACTCCTTTTTTTGGACGTCCGTTTACAGATAATATGAATATCATACAAAGAACCGTGAACACACTGTGGCACCTTGCAGCGTACGCGGTTCATTCCCTTGTGGTGCATGTTATGCTACAGGGTATCCTACACCAACATTTTGGAGATGATGTTCCACCCATTTATGAAATGTCAAAAAATGTAAGCTTTATCTTGCAAAATGCTTATGCAACTATTACGTATCCAAGACCATATTTGCCAAATGTTGCTGAAATTGCCTGCATTCATTGTAAGAAGCCAAAACCACTGCCTTCGGTAAGTATTATTCATGACGGAATTTTCCTCTTTTCACATCTACCTGGTAGGATTTAGAAGAATTCGTGTCTGGTAGTGGCGAAGCGGGTTTTATATTTATAAGCATGGGTTCTTCTGTTAAAGCTGCTAACATGCCTGAGTATTTGAGACGATTGCTGCTATTGGTTTTTAGGCAGTTACCACAACGTGTACTATGGAAGTGGGAAGGCGATACCGACATGCCAGACTTACCTTCAAATGTAAAACTTTTACGGTGGCTGCCTCAACAAGATCTTTTAGGTAAGTAAATAACAAACATAAAGAGTTTTAATCTGAATATTATAGGGCATCCCAAAATACGCGCTTTTATAACACACGGTGGGTTACTTAGTATGTTTGAAACAGTTTTTCATGGAGTGCCTATTGTAACATTGCCTGTCTTTTGTGATCATGAATCAAATGCTGCTAAGGCTGCTCTAGACGGTTATGCCATTAAGCTTGACCTCGAAAAACTAACAGCAGATTTATTGTTACGATCCATTAAGAAAATTATTTATGATCCAAAGTATAAGGAAGAGGTAAAACAAAAGCAGCTGTTGTTACTTGATCAAAAAGAAACTCCTTTGGAACGAGCTGTGTATTGGACCGAATATGTTTTGAGACATCGTGGTGCTAAACACTTGCAATCAAGGTCTAAGGATCTTAACGTTATTCAGTATTTCCTTATTGATGTAGTTGTATTACTGATATTTTTCTTTTGGATAATTTTCCTAGCGATCAAATTATTTTTAAAAATATTTTATAAGTTTTTGACAACTAATGTAAATACGTCAATGTTTAAAAAAACTGTTAAAATTGAATGAAACTAAAACCTGTTAAGTACCTGTGTAAATAATTAATTAGTGATAGTATTTCTGTAAATAGTAAGAATCTATGTTTGTGATAATAGTTGTTAAATTGTATAACTTGAAATAAAAATATCGTTTACTAAGATATAGTTTCCCACATATGTTAAATTATCAAATTATTGTAAGCACGATTTAGGTTTTGCTATCCAAACGATCTTTCTGACTTAGTAATACATTTCTTTCACTACTAACAGAGTTGTTAAGTTTGGTTTTACTAACACTTGTATAAATGAGGTTAATAATGAGATATTATTGACCAAGGCCAATAATGAAATCTGTCACTATCAACATATGTCGTTCTAAAGCAATACAATCTAGTAAACCATTTAAGAAAATGTATCTGTTTTTAATTTTATTATTTCAATTACCAACAGACTTGTTTTATTCACAAACAACTTGAACACATATTATTTAAGTACAAGTTAAACTGAAGTAAATTAATACAAATTTTATTGATTAATAATTAATGGTGAGTAACTTGAATTATAACAATGCGAAAGTTATGAGATTCGAAGACTAACTGACTGGCAGAGGTTCTTACATTTAACATGAAGCCTGTGGTCTCACATTGTTCTGTGGCAATCTGCAAAATTGCTTTTATTCTGCTTCTTAAAAATTATACAATGTCAAGTCTGCTTGGCAGCAATTCATTGTTTCTAATCTGATTTTATCAACTTGCATCTGTGTTACAAAGGAATTGTCTATTATTCATTCCCAGTATGAACTCGGTTGACACTTATTGCATTACATTCCATAATACAATGTATCGCTGTATTTCTGTAAATAATTAATACACTTAATTTTTAATACATATTACTATAACGAATATGTAACTTCTCCCCTCTTTGATACGAAATTAAGGGTTAGTACTTAATTTTTTAAATTGATTGCTTCTGAGGGATCAAGCGCTGTTGCTTTAATCTTTTTATCTAATGTACATTTTGCCTATTAAGTATACAGCTATCAACAATATTAAAATTATCAATACCATTTTCCAAAAACTAATATTAATGTAGTGTAACTTTTGCATTTTTAGACTATTTAAATGTTTTTTTTTGTAATTGTTCATTAATTTTACTGCGGGGTTGAGATCGTCTAAATTTAAATGCTCTAATTGCATCAGTTTCTGGATAATTGCGTTATCTTTGATTAGGGAAATTTTGATTTTGGGTAGATTTTCAAATTCCTTTATTACTGTCGGGTCTGGATACACTCGTATGATATCATTTTTTAATTTTAGGTAGCAATCTTTCTGGTGATAACTTTGCTTACGATCAGGGCTAAATTGTTTTCGTCCGTATTGCAATTGGCGGTTGCTATCACTTCTTCCGGAAACACCGCAATCCACTTGTTATCCTGAATCATTTTAATTTTCATCTCTGTAGTCTGTACTGGTTTTGGTACACAGTTCACATATTGATTAGAGAACAGTGATAATTGCACTTCGCAAAGGCTATATGCATCAATGGTTGTTGTTGTGATTGGTTGACATATGTATTAATAAAATCCAAAAGAGAGTATTCTCGTGTAAAATAATATAATATTTAAAAAATCTTTATTAAATTACAGCAGAACGCTTTCGGCGTTAGCCATCTTCGGTGCCATGTCAACTTAAAAATAAATATTCCATTAAACTATTACATTAAATATAAGACATTTTATGTATAAAACTAATATCACATCAATAAAGACTAGTTAAATAATTGAT
Source organism: Platerodrilus igneus (assembly GCA_036346225.1). Classification (NCBI taxonomy): domain Eukaryota; kingdom Metazoa; phylum Arthropoda; class Insecta; order Coleoptera; family Lycidae; genus Platerodrilus; species Platerodrilus igneus. Next base: position 2,590,201 of record JARFIW010001670.1, read on the forward strand.
TGTTTCAATAAATATGGATTACATCTTGTCTACGTCAATGAGCATAAACAGGTATCTGCCATTAAACCATCGCTGACCTCAACGACTGCACGTACTGGAAACACCCCAAGTTGACTCCCACCATTTGGAACAGCAATCATCTATCCAAATTTTTAGTTCTCCAATCTACCATAGCTCCAATCGTCCACACATCAGCTAAGTTCCATTAACATCCATTATTCTATTCGGGTGCTCAACAAGCACCAGCCACCAAATTAAGAAAGTAATTTCTACTTACAGTTTATCACGCTTCGATTTTTTAAAATATATTTCAAACACATTTAAACTGTTATCTCAACAGTACACCAACTTGTGCACGTTGAAATAATTTCAATAAAATAACAAAACTCACTTGTCGCTTGACTCATGTACTAAAGTAGTTCGAAGCTTGAATGAAATTTATCAGAAAGTCACTCACCGTTTCCCGGTGGTTTATAAAGACCAATATCCCCCCCGACTAGGTTCCTTTCCGAAAACATACCACTTCTACAAACAAAGTTTCTTGGTAAATTTGTACAACGGTTCACAATTCTCAAAAACAATCCATACAAACAACACTTAACCGTCGTCGATTCTAAATATCGTATCGTTTACTTTCAACAATTCAGTGGAAAACTGACAGCCGTAAGCCAACCGTTTCGAAAATCTTAGAATTTTGAATACCAAATAAACGCTTTAATCCGAAATCTAATAAAATTTTCAACGGCTGTCGAATTCGTTAAAGTCCTTCGCCAACTGATACAAACACGCGCATCTAAAACACGCCTGTCGAAAATACGTATATACAATTACTTCCCTCTATTTTATCTACAAAAATGTTCTATTTTGCACCCTTCCTATTTTTCCCATGCCAGTTAACAGTTTATTATGTCCCTGTCTAACCCGTATTTTATATCTCTTTTCCCAAGTTTACAAGTATAATAATATTCTAACAATGTCTACCCTCTCTCGAATATCATCCATCTCCTTTCTATATGTGTATTCCTACCAACTATCTCCGTTTCTCATATGTTCATTATATTGGTCCTTATCTCCCCCAGTCGATGCAAAGTCAGTGCACACATAAACTGTGTCTCATCCCAATACATGTTAAAACACGGCCTCTCTATCTAATATCAATTCATTTATACAACCTTCAACACCCTAACTCAATACTTGTTGCTCGTCTGTTTATAACGATCCTAAGCTTTTAACTAGAATCCTTAAAATAAAATATCTTCCCTCCTTTTAAATTAATACCAGGAACATTTTCAACTTGCATTTTTGCTAGAAATAAATTGTTTGTTTGCACATCCTTTCTTAGAATACTTAACCGTTTATAAGTTGCCTAACGACAACACTTTCCTACCTTACGCTACATCTTTGCAAGATTAACCAATATTAAAGCTCTACCCTATGCTAAATTTATGTACACTATGCAATCAAGGAATTCACCCTCCTCAATTATCGATTTTTACTATATGCAGAAACTGAAAGCTTTCGTATTAAATAACCTAAAGTTACTTCATAAAAATGCAAGTCTTCACTCTACGCTTTACAAAACAACGTTTTCTACCTAATATTAGTAATAAATATTTACAGTTATTTTACACTGACACAAAATCAATCCTAAAGAGTAATGTAAATTGTAAAATACTATACTATTGTTTACAAAAACGTCTTAAATTCTAATTGATGCTTATATTCATGGTTCACCCTGCCATAAATAATTATCAGACCTATCTAACATCCATTGTACCCTATAAATCTACAGTAATATATATATATATATATATATATATATATATATACATATTGTAACGGGCTACTACTACCGCGCTTCTTTAATTTAAAACAAGTAATAATAAAGGTCTTTATTACTCACTGTTCACAAGTCTAATTAACAGTATATGCCTTATTTATAGATGTTTTCAGTCCACTTAACAATGAAGCACTATTACACTAATGAATTTACAAGCACTAATTTCTTCTTAAACTAACTTCTTTACCATAGGTCCATTAACAACACTAACACAACTATTTGTTTATACACTTCTATTTATTTATGTATACTACAAGCTGCATGTACATTAGACACAGCATATAACATCTATGTTTACTTCTAAAAGCTCAAACTACTATTACTTTACAACGTTATAATTTATATTAGACATTCTAGTATAGACTGCCTCTTGCATTTCTCAGCGGTCTTATATATACTCAGATTTAAAGATATGACTCATCTTCTGGTAATTACGAGAAGCTTCCAGGTCTGGCGAGAATGAACAGTGCTGCCGGCGTTTTGTGTGTTTAATTGCTAGAAGCATTCTAGAATCCTGGAAACTATGCAGACCCTACAACGCTTGTGTGTTTGACGAGTTGCCTAATAGTAGCTCGCAACACTATATAACATATACATGCGAACCAAATACTAGTCTGTACAGAACAACTTACAGCACTTCACTAATAATATAGACAGATAGACAGAATAATTATGGGGTTTATTACAGCATTTTTGCACATTTTAATACCTTATAATACCCATAAATAAAAATCGACATATAAATAGAAATAGAAACATCACAAAAAACCTACCTAACTAATTAGTATGTTGGCGATGATGAACTGGTCTCCAATAAAATCTACTAAAACATAAAACACAAAATACATATTTACAGTAATACATTTAGGTACAATCAATAAATCAGCACCAATAATTATTCAAATATCACAGTTGGTGTATAAATACCAAGTCTGTATAAAATTTCGAACCTAATAACTCAGTTATCTATCAATATATAAAACGATATCACGCAACATTCACACTATATCATTTTTATAATAATCACAATATTAAATAATCCATAATGGGTTACTTCTCAATCTCTTAATATTACTATAATACAAGCAAAAATTCATATCATAAACGAGCAGGGTTTCGTTATCTGCCAACTATGATGATGAAATGACGAGATGTGTTATAACGACCAAGTGGAATCTCGATATCAAAGCCAAGTAAGCAGTGGTTTAAAGAATTTACGATCGCCGGTATCTACAATTGAATCATTTCAGAATGCGGACGGAAGTCCTAAACTTTAGAATGTGAGTTAAAATTTCGGACTGAAAACATTAAAATTTCTATTAAAGGAACAACACCCATCACATACCTGCCAGTCACGTAGAAAGAATGTAAGGTATCACTATAAAGATCTTTGTATCTGCCCGATTGGGTTTATATTATTTAACACAAAACAACTCATGCCAATCAACACTCGAAAGTATAATGAACTATTTCAACAGATGTAACGTAACATTGTTTTCTGAAGAATAATCACGGAAAACACATTATAGAATCGCAATAACTTTTAAACATATTTCTAGTATTCAATGATGACACGGCGGTTTTATCTAATGACAATTAAACTAGGTCATTTAATTCTAATAAATATCGAGTACTAACATATCATAGGCGGCTCGTATAATTAGTCAATTTATAAAACGAGAAAGCAACCATTTATTACAATAGGGCATAGAGAGCAAAATGCAGAAAGCATTTAAACTACGAAATGGAATGTAACAACGTTTAGAACATTAAATATGTTATGAAATGCAAATTATATATCTAGTGTAGACGCACGTAAAGAATTTTGGCGAATATCTCTTTTGCCAGATGCTAAGGTTAAAACTGCTTTTAGCGCGATAGCAAGAGGGCAGTATAAGTTTGTCGTCGTCCCTTTTAAAATCAGAAATGCTGCATAGGCTTAGCAGCGTCTGATCAATACCATATTCTAGCTGAAATTTAAACCATCCGTTTTCTGTTAATTGGATGACATGATTCTATATTTCCCACGTTTGAGGAACTATTAAGTTTTTGAATAAAGTTAAAGTTCGTCTCGAAAAAGTTAACTTGACATTAAATTTTGAAAAATATGAATTGTTTAAAAAGTCTTTGAAATTTTTTGATTATACAATAGGTTCTGATTCCTTGCGAACTGATTCAGAGAAGGTACCTGCTACGGTAAATTATCTTCGTCCGAAGATATTAACTGAAGTCAAGCGTTTTATCGGTATATGCATCTGGTACCGTCACTTTATAAAAAAATTTTCTTTGTTAGTATCCCCTAATAATGCGTTATTGAAAGGCAAAAAAAGAGAGCCAATTATTTGAACTTCAGAAGCAGAAATACATTTTATACAAATTAAACAGGTTTTAGTTTTAGCTCCTTTACTAACACAACTGTTTATTCCATACCCCTAATAAGGGAATCTGACGTTAGTGACACTGGTGTCGGAGCAGCCATAATTCAGAACGTAAATGGTGTAGAAAATGTTATATCTTATGCAAAGAACTCTCAATAGCCCCGAAAAAAACTATTTGGTAACTGAAAAGGATTGCCTGACAGTAATCTTTGCCATTGAGAAATTTTGACCATGGGTAGAAAGCAAAAAATTCATTGGCGTAACGGACCATTATTTCTTTTTGTGACTTAGTAGCTTACAAAATTATACTGGAAAATTGGCGGTTTGAGCTATTTGTCTGCGACGAACACTTTCGATTTTGTGCACCGCAAAGGAAAATTTAACGTAGTTCCTGAATTTCTTAGTTGTACTTCCGTTATTGAAAATCTAGTAATTAATTTAATAGAGTTGAAATTAAATGACCTAGATAAGCGGTACAATTTTTTGCGTGAAAAATTATCTGCTTCACTAAAATATTATCCCCTATGGAAAGTTGAGAATAATTATATTTTAAAATTTCTCCTTTCTAATTTGTCATTATAATCTAATATTCTATATTGGAAATAATTGTTACCCATATTGCAGAGACGATTTTATTCGTTCGTGTGATAATTCTCCATCTGCAGGGTACTTTGGATGTTCTAAAACTACCTTTTGCGGGCAAGAAAATTATTACTGGCCTAAAAAGAAAACAAGTGTTCTCAGATTCTGTCGTAAATGCGCGAGGTGTACTGCATAGAAATCTTCAAACCTTGATTCTTATGGTTTCACGGGGACAGAGAAAGTTGTTCACGTTTCATTTCAAGTTATCGCATTAGATTTTATGGGACCTTCTTCCTTGATCTAAAAGTGGACATAAATGGTTGTTACTAGTTAGTAACTGCTTTTCAAAAAAATATCGCACTAATTTCACTGTGTAGTGCAATGGCAAAAGTCGTAGAATGTCATCCAGAAGAAATATTTTGTTATTGTTTTTGGCGCACCTCAATTTGTTTCTGCGATAATGGTTTCCAACTTACATACCATATTTTTAAAGCCATGTGTACGAAATACGATATTCAAGAAATTTGACTTAATGCGGTCAACATAATTTTGTCGGGAGAGATGCTAGAACAATCGGTACTGTGATTCGTTCCTATATTAAGGAACATAACGGTTGGGATTTTGAGGTACCACAAATTCAGTATGCTTTAAGTTAAGCAAAGCATGAAGCTAATGGGTATACACCCAATTTTTTAGCTTTTGGGTGCAACGTATTCGTGCGCGAAAAGTTCTAGCACCAACTGATGCTAAGGATATCATCACCGGTGGTAAAACGTTGTATATTTCAGACCTACATGTGATTTTTTCCAATGCTCCACCCGAAGGTACTACATTGGCCACCAAGCGAGTTTTTTTACCTGAAAAATTTTGAATATTGCCGAACCCTTGCTGTTTCGAGCAAGGTAGGGATCTTTAACGTGCGTGACAACACTCGTTTTACTTCTTATCTGAACGAGGGCGTATTTTTGTGAAAAAAGCTCGCCTAACATTTTTCAAGTGCAACCGTGTCGGGATTCGAATTCGGGACCTTGGGCGTAGTAGTCACATGCATACCAACTACGCCACGGAGCCGCCAGGTGTATATTTCAAACCGTCAGGGTCTTTCAAATATTTTTCGAGATGTTTGTAAAAATTTATATGCTGCTTATGAAAAGTCAAGTCGTCGATATAATCTAGGGAGATATCATATTACTTTTGAAATAAATGAGTCAATAAAGTACTTTCAAACCCTGACGAAAGATTTATAGCTAAGTTTGCGCCAAAAAAAACTTTCAAATTTAGCATATGATTTGATAAATTCAATGTTTTAAGGTCGGTGTCTGGCACGCTAAAGATTAAAAACATTATTATGCTGGCAATTTAGACGACGAAGTTTCAGACGAGTAAATAGTGCTTATATATTCGTTTAGTAGCACCTATTAACCTATTTTCGTTATTTGAGTTTTATTATTCAATTAGTTAGTGCATTCGTATTTGAATCGTTACAAATACGACGAAGTAGGTAATCTTTACCAACCTTCTTGTAATCTTATGTCATCTAATCGTTATGAAGTTAAAGAGGTGTACGTAATTCAGTACTCTTGCATGATGATTAGCTTGTTGTTTTGTTATAAGATTCTATGTGATAAATTGTTTTGGTTAATCACCAAATTGTAGATCTAAAGTTAGTGGGTGAAATTTTTGTGGCCACGTATAAGAAGATAAGCCTTTGTTGATTAAATTATATGTGGCTATTGAAAGAGTCGCGTGACTAAGTTGGAAAATGTGTCTTTTCATTAATTTAATTGTTTTGAATTTGATGAGTTGTAAAAAACAACTATAGTTCAAACATTTTTTGCAGTGGCATACAATTTAAGTATTTTTAGGTTTTATGCAAAGCGAATATTAGTAGACCATTTAGTGACGAACTGCCGCCACATTTCCTCCAGAATCCCACATTTCCTCACACATCTGGACCAAAAAGTTTTCTTCGACTAACCATTTTTCATCTTTCGAGATAAATATATCTTAATTTTTCATCTTTCGAGATAAATGAGCATCCTCATTTCCACACACGAGATAAACCTATTTTTAAGATTTTTTTACCGCTAACATTCTGAACCAAAAAGTTTTCTTCGACTAGCCATTTTTTATCTTTCGAGCTAAACCTATCATGTTTGGTATCAATTAATATTAGAATTTTCTCAGCTACCCAAATCTCTAGGAATTTTTTAGATAGCATCATCCCCCAGGGAGCTACCCTAATTTTAAGATTTTTTACCTGTAGCGACTTTTGAGCGTTCTTATAATTTTTTTATACATGCGATACATCTTGTCAGTCTAAAATTTTACGCAGAATCCAAATCTGCAAACAGATTTAATATAGGACCACGCCCTGCAAAGTTACACATATACCCTCTGCGAGATAAATCTTTTTCCACATTTCCACACACGAGATAAACCTACCTTGTTTGGTATCAATTAATATTAGAATTTTCTCAGCTACCCAAATCTCTAGGAATTTTTTAGATAGCATCATCCCCCAGGGAGCTACCCTAATTTTAAGATTTTTTACCTATAGCGACTTTTGAGCGTTCTTATAAATTTTTTATACATGCGATACATCTTGTTAGTCTAAAATTTTATGTAGAATCCAAATCTGTAAACAGATTTGAAATCGGACCACGCCCTGCAAAGTTATACCCCTTTAAAGTCCTGATCTTCTAATTTTGCTATTTGCTCTATAAGCAAACCTAACAAATAGTTTTCTTTGTCTAGCCATTGCATCTTTCGAGATAAACCTATCTTGTTTGGTATCAATTAATATTAGAATTTTCTCAGCTACCCAAATTTCTAGGAATTTTTTAGATTGCATCACCCCCAAGGGAGCTACCCCAATTTTAAGATTTTTTACCTGTAGCGACTTTTGAGCGTTCTTATAATTTTTTTATACATGCGATACATCTTGTTAGTCTAAAATTTTACGCAGAATCTAAATCTGCAAACAGATTTAATATAGGACCACGCCCTGCAAAGTTACACATATACCCTCTGCGAGATAAATCTTTTTCCACATTTCCACACACGAGATAAACCTACCTTGTTTGGTATCAATTAATATTAGATTTTCTCAGCTACCCAAATCTCTTTAAATTTTTCAGATTGCATCATCCCTAAGGGAGCTACCCCAATTTTAAGATTTTGTACCAAGATCAATTTCTAATCACCTCTCCTTTTTAATATCTACAATCCTTTAACCAAACACGTAGCAGTATTAACATAAATTAAGCATGCGAAAATTTATTTTATTCGATTTACAGTTTAATAAACTAATTACAATTTTTACAAAGTATAACATTATTTCCTGTGCGTAGCCGAAAGTTTAACCTGTAAAAAAAAAGATTAATGTGTTGTTTAAATAGACCTGTAATAAAAAGAGATTAATGTAAAAAAAAAGGAGACATGTTTTCGGTTAATAAGACATATTATCGTTAATCTAACAATATGTTTTACCGTCCAGCGACACCACGTGGAGGTAAACACATTCCAATGTAATGGGTTTTAAATATGAGAATGGGGAGGTCAACTTTCACGTAATCATCGCGTGGTTAATAATTAAGAAAGCTGTATATAATTTTATTTTAAACGTGTATATCTTCTCCAAACAAATGCGGTTATTATAATAGGAAAGTACGCTAAATACAAGTCAATTAACAGCAATTAAATATTGCTTACTGACCTACCTTAATTAGGTTGCTGTGCTATTAGGAATGATGTTTAAGACTTCGTACGTATTTTCCGGATTATATGTTGTATTCTTTTTATTAAGTAATCGAATAAATCGTTCCTTCTGCTTCCAAAGAAACTCGGACACTCCATTGTCGACGCTGGCGTTATTTATGCGATAGCTAGCCATGCAGTTGTTAAACGCTGTGCTAATCATTTCTACGCCATCTTCGTTAGTAGCGGTAACTGATGCATTTTATGTTTGTTGCTCCTTAAGTGTGCGGCGTACGTAGTTTTTCCATTTCGAAATCGCATACTGTACACATAATTCGTGGTTGTTTCGTACAAGACCCTTTAACAGCTGGTGGCGTTGAACGTTTACTGCTTAATGACATACCGTGCTGTTTTTCCTTGTGTCGCTGTGAGCTATTCTCGTAAAAGCGATACCGCAAGACCCAGAGTTTAAGTACTTTGCTGCGGAAGGCTTAACCCTGGGCGATGTTACACTACGACATTTGTTCTGGTGCCGTTTGAGAGCATTTTTCCAGGTATAGGAAGCACCGCAAGGGTTGCACTTATAAACGTTTGCAGGTACCATTTTAGTACAAAACAAAACCCGCACTATAGCACTTTGGTTAAACTTGTAATCGAACTAACTAAAAGCTTACTCGAGCGTACCTGATTTATGTTCCTTATAGAATGCATACCGAAGGTTTCCGAAGACGACCGAACGATGTTGAGGATTCGGCGGGGAACTAAATGATGTCATATTCCTTGCTGCTCGTCCAATACATTTAGCGCTAATGCATGCACCTGGTTCGCTTCGTCGATGGTGCGAATGCCGTTAGTAGAAACACCGGAAAACGTCTTCCATGTTATACGGATCGCGTGCATATTAAAAATCCAAAGGGTGGTAGCACACGCACACAAGTTGTGTGCAAGTCGTGCTGTAGAAGATGCAATGCTACTATAACCAAAAACACTTTAAACCATTACTAAGAAAATACCAACTTGTTGTCTACAGGATACTTACAACAATTTAATTTTAAATAACTTCTACGTCATATTTTAGGAAATGGGGGGCTTGAATATTTTTCCAAATGAATCACCAAGCGAAAGTATATGCTTAACGGTATTAGAATTACCCATTAATTTCCTATTTTTACGACCGTGGTTAATTATAGATTGAAATTTAATTTGTGCACGTTCGAGCTTCTCGTAAACTAACATATTTTAGAGCAACAATGCGCTGTATAATACATGCATACCCCTTCGCCGCGCTACTGCTATTCTTGTAATTGCTAGAAAAGTCACTCTCCTTTTTACTGTTAGGAGCGATGCAAAGCACCATTTTTATACTTTCTATAGCACATCGCACACTTTTTCGTCTGATAATTAAATTTTGCTTCTGTAGGCTTTTACACTTTCGCATAGCGGTCGGCCGCACGTATTGATTTCTAGAACCGGTAAGTACTCGATATCCTCCAAATAGAGAATTAGATGCTCGATGTCTGTCAACTTCCAATTCCCTCGTAAAAGGTAGAAAAACTCGGTCAATCATCCATTAAACTTCGACCCGCTACCGTTTTGATAATTTCCAAACATTTTTCGAACGACAATGGGCTGAGAATTTTTAAACCTCCGAGGGATCTTTAAGTCGTGATCAATTACACATCCGAGCTACGCGTAAACTAACATATTTTGCAGCAACTGTATAATACATGCATACCCCTTCTCTGCGCTACTGCTATTCTTGTAGTTGCTTGGAAAAGTCAGTCGCCCTTTTTACTGCTAGGGTCGCTAAAAAGCACCATTCCATACTTTATTTATAAGTGTAGCACATCGCACACTTTTTTTGTCGGTTAATTAAATTTTTGTTTATGTAGGCCTTTACACTTTCGCTTATTTAAACATCTAATACGACCGATTAACCACTTTCGATTATTCTAACGGGGAACCACCATACATCCCACCGCATCGTTCTTTTTGAATCCAACGATCCTATAGGCTTCCGCACACTAACACCTAACGTATCTTTCCTACTAGTTGTTAAACAAAAACTACCGGTATCGCCATTGTGGATATAAGCAGATGTTTGTGGATGTGTACGAGAATATGTAACCATATACATTAATTAGTCTAAGCTATTTTATTTAGTCCAAGAAAATTATTATTTTTCTAATCCACAACTAATAATCGCCTTTATAGGTTTAACATTTCTACCATTTCCCAATGACTGGTGCTACGTACATGGAAACTTTAATTTCTTATTAGAGAGAATTCTTATTATCCCACGCACTGCTGCGTAGTTGCATGCCCACCCCTTTTGGGAATATATGCTCGTTATAGGTTGTAGCACCCGCGGTTTTACTTAACTACACTTCGTGAGACCCCTTTAATCTTTTTAATCGAATCTTTCTCGCTTACAATACACTCGGACTTAGCCCTACTACCAACAAATTCTAATACTAGACCCCCATTAAATTGGTCTTTAAATTTCCCTACAAGTTTTTATCGACAAGTGTTATATTGTATTTATTATACGCGGGGTAGTCACTCTTTAAGATAAATATATTTTGCTAGGTATCAACTAATATTAAATTTTCTAGGGACCCCAAATCTGTAAATAGATTTTAAATAGCTCCACCCATACAAAGTTATGCCTTCTAAAGACTAATTTTGCCCATCTTTATTTAACTCCATCTTTAAAACCCTTTTTGCTACGCAAGACATATGCTTTAGCCACCCATCTCCCGAGAAATCTAAAACCGATGTATCCTCGAACACCACGTGGAGGTAACACGTATACTCTGTCAACCAGGATAGAAGCAGGAAAGATTTGGAAGGTGGGCGAAGAACTTAAAAATTATGGAATTTAAAAACTAATATATACAATAGATTTACAAAATCTATACAAATATAAACAACTATCTTATATCTTTACGTCCCCATGCGTAGATTGTTGTACTATTAGGGTGACGTAACGCTTGTCATCTTCCCTCGATAAACTAATTTTATTAATAAGCTGCGTATGCAAATCGTATTCTTTTACTCCGGATACATACGCAGACAAGTACTCGATACCATCCAAATAAAGAATTGGATGCTTGGTGACTGTTAACATCTGCCTCCCTCGTGTACGCCTAAGCACGCCTGTGCCCATGCGCGCCCCCTGCGCGTGCACACCCCTGCCCATGCGCGCCCCATGCGCGTACGCACCCCTGCCCATGCTCGCTGCCCATGAGCACCCCTTTCTGTGCGACTGCTATTTCGTGGTAACGTCACAGCCTTTTATAAATAAAGAACAATGTTATATACTATTATAAAATGTTTATTCTGACATTATACATAACAAATTTAAAAATATTTAATACCAAGCATGGATCCATTTAAACTTAATTTTAATACAAAGTTATACACAGAAGACAGTCCTTTCTTTATGTTTGTTTGCAGTGGTTTTAATTTTATCTAATTTTATTCGCAGCTTAAAATTTAAATCGACACCCAAGTCTTCTATCTCCTTTTCTAACCAATAGTTTGATACATAAAGACCGTCTAGGTTTTCGAATTGTAAAATGTACCGAAGTTTGCCTCTATATTTAAAGTCTTTGATTCCACCGACAACCAGATCCATTCCTTCGTGTAATTCTTGCAGCTTGTGACAATCTTTTAATCGCAGCTTTCCCACTATATCCTGTATACGTATCTTGTTAGCTTGATCGACTTCTTCTTGTCGGTATTGGAGGAAATCCTTTTTCTCCCACACACCGTTGTGTAGATGCATATCCACCACTTTTGGGAATATATGGTTGTTATAGGTCGTAAGACCCTCGGTTTTAAATGATCCGAAAGGTTCTTTACTAGGTAAATATACAATGTTTAGCAGAACCCCTTTGCGTGTGGTGTACGCCAAGGTTACGAAACCCGCATTCCTTAGTTCGTCTTTGTTATCTGCCATTTTGATAAATACGTTTTAGAATAACCTTTTAAAAGTATACGGATTTAGTACCATCCTTTTCTACAAGAAGACCTACATAACTAAAAGAGTCTTTCTTACTAACCGCAAATGCATACAGCTTGTACAACCCGGATGTATCTAAGTCAGTCCATCGACACATAAAATAATCTTTTAATTCTTCCTCATTTTCTCTAATAAGATGTTCTTTGTCTAACACATCTTTGTATTGTTCGCGTATCGTCGCAGTGTTTTCCATGTAGTCCAATTTTCGCCTTTTTGCATCCATTTCCTCTAATTCCAGTTGTCTTTTCCTTCCACTTACTGCGTATGGCATACATAATGGGGTAATTTCCTTTAGCGTAAACGGATAGAGTTTACTACCAATATTTGCGCGTTGTCGTACAACCTCTGGGCGAATGTTAGGTGTATTTATCAATCCCAATTCCGAAATGACTATTTCTTTTGGAATTGTAGAATATGGTGTTGCAGATTGTGTAAAATATGTACTACCTGCTTTAATGTAGCACTTGTGTAAGATTTTTATTTTATCTTGGCTGTCTTCCTCCTCTACTATCTCCAAATAATTTACGGGTAAATAGTTAAAACTAAAAGCCGAAAGCACATACTTTATCAATGTTTCCCTTTCTTTTGGTTTTTCGGACAACTTAATTTGTAAGCCCGTCAATTTCTTTGTATTACCATTACCCCAATACACGTACTGTAGCAGGTTATTATACACTAAACAGCAGCTATTTTGTAGCTTGTCCGATAGCTTACTCTACATTTTGGCAAGTGGTACCGAGTACATTGGCGCCTTTAGGAAGTATAACTTACTATCTTCCAATAACGTTAAACAGTCTTTTAAGGGATTATACACCCGTTCCGCACTGACATAGCTTCCAATTGCACAATTGTATATTGTCGCTTCCAATCGCGTAATACCATGTTCTTTAGCCAAAGTAGACGCAAATGTTTCCTTAAACGTACATCTGGACAAGGTAAAAATCTAGTATATGATTTCCAAGTTGTTTATTAACACCAGGACTTGTTATCTGACACACAAATTTGTTGTATATCTTAATTCTTGCATTGGTTGTTAGCCATGTTAAACAATCAATTCCTACAGTTTTATCGTTGTCAACTATAATATTACACTTTTCTTCGTATTAGCCCTTATAGCAAAAGTTATGGTTTGTAGTTAAATAATTACACATCTCCATCTTGCTAAATATACCCGCAAAATCTTGGGTTACATCCATGTCAAAAAGATAGAAATAATCTTTTTCGAGTTCGTCTAATATATCTGGTAGTTCCTCCAATAAAGTTTCCAACTTAACATCTGCTAGTTCCACTTTGTATGGAACACATATAGGATTTTGGAATTTTTTATTAATGCATTCGAGGTCTTCTTTTCCGATAATTTCTTTTACTCTCTAACCCATCTTGTTAGTGCTTTCCAGAGAAAACGGGAGCTTAGCTTTAACACCATGCCTAGCGGAAACAAATCGGTCAAACTTTCTTCGTAGATAGCTGTTAAATGCACCACAAATTTCTTTTTTTAGGATAAACATCCTTTTGCTTGCAGATGTTTGTTCGGCGTCAGAAAGGTCGCAAATTTTAACCAACATTATATTGTCACAAAATGGTTCTGTAATTGGTGTGTGTAGTCCACCAGTCAGCATCTGTTCGCCTTCGACATAACAAATATTACCAATATCTGTTACCAGATTATTGTTGCACATATTTTCTGTCAACAGCCATAATCCAAATCGCTCATTTGTCGGTTTCACTTTATTCCCAAGAAGTTGAGAAACGTTAATCACCTTTGAGACGCTCATGTTTACCGTTCTAGCTACTATCGAATACTAAATTGAATACGAAAAAATTGTTCTCTTATGTATTCTACAGAGTCGGGACGTATATTACCGAAGATAGTCGAATATGTTGTTATCCGACCTAAGCCGACAGGGATGCGCATCGACATATATCCGGATATATGTAGGATGTAAAGTTAGGGTGAAATTACCCCATAGGGTGAAATTGCCCCATAGAGTGAAATTGCCCCATGACCACATGACCATATGACCACATGACCACATGACCATATGACCACATGACCATATGACCACATGACCATATGACCTAATTGCTTTTTAATGAGTTTTCTCATTAAAAACCCATTAGCACTAATTGCTTTTTAATGAGTTTTTCCATTATAAACCAAGTGTGGACCTAGGTTAGATAAAAGGAAAAAATAATAGGTTAAGTCGCATTTTAGACTAACAAGATGTATCGCATGTATAAAAAATTTATAAGAACGCTCAAAAGTCGCTATAGGTAAAAAATCTTAAAATTAGGGTAGCTCCCTGGGGGATGATGCTATCTAAAAAATTCCTAGAGATTTGGGTAGCTGAGAAAATTCTAATATTAATTGATACCAAACAAGGTAGGTTTATCTCGTGTGTGGAAATGTGGAAAAAGATTTATCTCGCAGAGGGTATATGTGTAACTTTGCAGGGCGTGGTCCTATATTAAATCTGTTTGCAGATTTGGATTCTGCGTAAAATTTTAGACTAACAAGATGTATCGCATGTATAAAAAAATTATAAGAACGCTCAAAAGTCGCTACAGGTAAAAAATCTTAAAATTGGGGTAGCTCCCTTGGGGGTGATGCAATCTAAAAAATTCCTAGAAATTTGGGTAGCTGAGAAAATTCTAATATTAATTGATACCAAACAAGATAGGTTTATCTCGAAAGATGCAATGGCTAGACGAAGAAAACTATTTGTTAGGTTTGCTTATAGAGCAAATAGCAAAATTAGAAGATCAGGACTTTAAAGGGTATAACTTTGCAGGGCGTGGTCCGATTTCAAATCTGTTTACAGATTTGGATTCTACATAAAATTTTAGACTAACAAGATGTATCGCATGTATAAAAAATTTATAAGAACGCTCAAAAGTCGCTATAGGTAAAAAATCTTAAAATTAGGGTAGCTCCTGGGGATGATGCTATCTAAAAAATTCCTAGAGATTTGGGTAGCTGAGAAAATTCTAATATTAATTGATACCAAACAAGGTAGGTTTATCTCGTGTGTGGAAATGTGGAAAAAGATTTATCTCGCAGAGGGTATATGTGTAACTTTGCAGGGCGTGGTCCTATATTAAATCTGTTTGCAGATTTGGATTCTGCGTAAAATTTTAGACTGACAAGATGTATCGCATGTATAAAAATTATAAGAACGCTCAAAAGTCGCTACAGGTAAAAATCTTAAAATTAGGGTAGCTCCTGGGGATGATGCTATCTAAAAATTCCTAGAGATTTGGGTAGCTGAGAAAATTCTAATATTAATTGATACCAAACATGATAGGTTTAGCTCGAAAGATAAAAAATGGCTAGTCGAAGAAAACTTTTTGGTTCAGAATGTTAGCGGTAAAAAAATCTTAAAAATAGGTTTATCTCGTGTGTGGAAATGAGGATGCTCATTTATCTCGAAAGATGAAAAATTAAGATATATTTATCTCGAAAGATGAAAAATGGTTAGTCGAAGAAAACTTTTTGGTCCAGATGTGTGAGGAAATGTGGGATTCTGGAGGAAATGTGGCGGCAGTTCGTCACTAAATGGTCTACTAATATTATTTTGTAGTACTACAGCTTTGGTACAAATAAAAAAATGCTTCACGTACTTATTATTAGGATTATTAGTAGTAAGTTTTCTGTAGTTTGTCAGTTTGTTAATAGGCTTAGTAGTCCGTTTTGACGAGAGAATATTCGAGTAACGGTACATCAGAGTGTGACACTCCCGTCCTTATGACTTACTCCGATTGTGTCCCCTACCGATTAAGACTACCATACGGTTGGTACACAAAAACACCTCTTTACACAACTTCAGTCATCCGATACCTAGACCCCAATTTATGTTCCCTATCTCAAAATCCGTATAATTGGTATTAAGGAATTACAAATTGTACATATATTACGATTATTTATGATTTTAAGAAAAACCTCGTTTTTCATTATTAGTACATTAGTTTGTGCATGTATAAAAATTCTGGATAGCTTAGTTCTTTAACAGTTCGAATATTTTATTATTTTTTGAAAGAAGCTGCCTAACGATATAAAATTCCGAAGTGCAGTTTAAGATTATTAAATGGCGTTCTTAGTGCTAATGAATCTCATTCCCTTATAAATCACATCACTCATGAAAATCATATTTATTGAAATAATAAATCCTACACATTATAAAATGTAACATTTATTCTACCTACATTTCCTTTTAAAATAACTGTACAACGTTTATGTAGAATAATCGCCAGAAACGAAGTTGACCTACGCTTTATCAAACAAACATTCTATAAATAGATGAACTACAGATCCAAGTTTGTTTTAACATTGCTATCTTTCAACGTAGTATTTGAAACACCAATAGCAAGGCAGATTTCCTTGTTCGATAAGTTGTTATACAGCGCTTACGGATAGTTGGTATTTTCTTATCGCAGAGAAAGAATGTCAAAGATGTTCGTCTTAGCAGCCAACTTGTTTATAGCTATTTAATAGATAGATTATTTCCGAAACAAGCTTCTGAAATTACTTAGTGATGGTCGTTCGTTGGACAAACTACAGTATTTATGTGATTTATGGTTAGTGAAACTCATTTTAACTTACTAAAAATTATTTCCTTTTTGAAAGCACTAAAAATAATCTAAAATACACTAGAAAAGTATTAAGTGTGCACTGAGAATGCGTTTTTGGTAAAGCGTTTTCGTGAAAGAGTCTTAGAATGTGCAAACGAAGTATTTATTTTATGCTGATCCGAATTACTGAAACTTCCTCTTTCACGTTATAAGCAGATCAAGATCCGTCTAAGAGACAAACAATATCCAACTAATAATGGATAATTTTTGTGTTTTCAAATGTAGAATCGCTTCATGTCTATATAGCAGCAATAGCTGGCCACCTTCACCTTCAATTTCCTGTTCGAATGATGTTACGTGCAATGGCCTCGTAGTGAACAGCTGATGAATAATGTCATGTATACACGTGGTGCAACACAATCTATATCAAAGGTTGCATTAATTTAATATATATATATATATATATATATATATATATATATATATATATATATATATATATATATTATGGCATTTGACGTTATCAAAGGGTCTACAAAGATAGTTTGTTAGTGCTACTGATAAAACCATAAATTTACCATTTTATCAAGCTATAATAAAAGTTAAAAACACTACGGTTAACAAAGATTGATGAATAATTACTTGTTGAAGGCATATATAGGATATTATGTACTAGTAACAAAGCGTTTGAGGTTTAAAAAAGCATTTTTTCATTGTTTGCATATACGAAGGGTATCTAATGTATCTTCGATTGAATGTGTATAGGTTTTGTTTTTAAAATGATCATTTGTAATTTATGCTGGATACTGTAGGCCAATTATAAGTGGAGTTACCTAAAATGAAAAATGTTTAATACATTTTAATTATAAAGAAAATTAATAGTATGAAATGTCAAAATAAAATATAAAATATCAAAGCTGTTCTAAAATAGTAATTAGGTAGATTTAGGTTGAATATGTTGAATGCATCCCTTATGTTATATTAGTTAGTAGGCTAAAAATAAGTTCTTTTTGTGTTTTGTTGTTGTCCTAGGTGATAATTGTTTAAATTGAGGATTAATAAGAAATTTTTGAAAAAGTTTGGACAGATAAATTTTTGTATTGATAAATTGTTTTGGCTTAAGAGCTTGTACTGAGAATTTTGCTAAAATTAATATACATGTTAAAGTGCATGCATTTTATTTCAATTTCATAAAAAGAAAGTGAAAGGTTGATACGACGAAAAGTAATAAATTAAAGAAAGAAGAATTTAAATATACCAACATCGGAGCATCCTTTGTTGTGGTTAAGGAGTGCAGCTGGAACAGTGAATTTTGCAGATCAGTTATTTGGTGACGTATAAGGTGTTCGTAGTTGTAGAGCAATTAAAACAAATAGTGGTCGAAGTAGTATTCCATAGTAGAACCTAAAACTAGAGGAAAACCCTTATTGTATTTATACTAAAACATATATTTATTAGGTACTCACTGAAAGCGTTCGAGGCAACTTTGTGTATCCTGCTTCCAACCCCTGTACACCCAGACACATTCAACGGAGTTGCAGGTATCAAAGTTATTTTTATCTACTCTTCATATTTAAGTAATTTGGAATAAATTAAATTTCAAACGTTAACTAGAATAAATAATTGCAGCATAGATTTATCAATCTTTGTCTAATCGGTATACGTAAGCACAACTAAGAGGTTAAGTTGATTTTGATCTCATACGCTTTAGGCGCCTGTGTTTCAATACCTGTAAGGGGACAAAGAACCCACGTCTCCTTACAGAGTTTAAATTACTAGATTCAGTTTCCCTGAGAGAGAGTTTCAAAAAGCCGTGGCATAATTGAATAGAAAGGGTATTTATTTAATCATTTAAAGACCAACACCATATTACAGTTTGCACCTATTATTTTTACTCGTATATTAAAGTAGCATTTTATAAAATATCAACATACATAACAATATATATATATATATATATATATATATAAACACATATTGCTGTGATACGGGATTTTAGACCTATATACACAACCAGAATTTGATATCCCAAAACACTATCAAAATCACCTTATCAATTGTCTTTTTGTTGATTAACAATTGCCCCATAAATATGCCTCGACTAGCTCTGCTTGTAGACACCTATTAACAATAATCACAAAATGACACACCTGTGAACCTGGTGTTAATTCTCATATTTTCAGTATAAGTTTGCAATACTTTTCTTTAAAGTTCAGTAAAATAAAACTTTAGGTTAAACATAAATATATCTTTTCTAGCGATTCTTTCAAAATTATAACAAAGTATTTACAGCAAATTGTGGAGCTATAATCTCTATAAAATTATCAATAGTGATGTTTCTTAAACCAAGCTAGAATTAATGATTAAGAAAATTTAATGTTAAAAATATTTTGTAAATTCTCTACATAAAATAATTATTTTTCTTATCGTTGGTAGTATTGAAACGTATTTTTTGCTGCACTAAAAGCACCAGCCCGACACTGTGAGCCAGTGAAACGTCTTTTTTTGCTAGGCTGACACTACTATATTATCACCATGCTCCAAGTCAGGTGTCTGCAAAACAAAGTCTTCCGACGTAACTAGGGGTCTATTCCTTGGGTAGAGCTATGAGCAATGGGGGGGGTAAGTCGAAATCTGAAGGGGGGTCACACTCAAACTAAAACAAACAGGCGCCACCAAGTCCAGATTGATTTATGTTAATGGCATAGCAAATTTCTAAGGGCGGACGTGGAGACCCAAAGAAAAAAAGATCGCCTTCGCTGACACAAAAGCTTGTCTTAACAGAATAAGACGCTGTTCCTGTAAGAAAGAATAATAATTAAGTCACCTACAAAATGGGAACACTATTTGCGTCCCTCAAGTATACCTAAAAATGCATAAAGAATATTTTCTACATAATGGAGTTATAAAAATTTAATTCTTATTGTTTTTTGTTTATCAGGTCTGATCAAACTAGATCAGAATAAAAAACTTTAAATGTGGATTATAAATTTACTAGAAAGAATTTTCTTTGTTTCAGTAAATAAAATTCAATGTGATAAAATAAAATGAATACTTGATATACTTGAAAATTGTTGTAAGGTTTATCAACTGATCCTTACTCAAATATATTACAATTCAGTGTGACTGGTTATGCTAAAGTTTTCTAACCCAATCAGATCTGTGTAGGTCATTTACAAATTACTATACAAAATTTCTCTTTAAGTTAATGGTATTAAAATTGATTTGAAGTCAAAATAATCACTAAGATATTCTCTAATTTTATCAAAAGTGGCAGTACTGTAATACTAAACATCTGTTAGCCATTATGCAATTGTTGACGGCATTGTTCAAACAAACAGGTGACGTAATCGCAGCTGTTAATTTATGCTGAAGCCACGTGTAGTCACATATTTACGAAACTAAGTGAAATCAAATTTGATACTGGAGAAAACCAGCTTAACTACAGGTAAACTGAATAACAATTTTGTACTTCTAACAAACAAAACGAAATAATGTACTTTCAGAATGAAGTACTGAGGAAATTCTTAAATCTATTACGAACCAAATACCGGCTGTTGTCCTTGGTTGTAATGGAAACAACCTCGCCGTGCGGGATCTGCAGCTAATTATGCTTGTTTTCCATGCTTTAATACAGGTGTTGAAGCGAAGCGGATTTCTTACATTGATTCACGGCAGCATTACTTTTGTAGCGTAATCTTCCGTTGTCTAATCTTATTTACAAATATAATTTTCATTACGTAGTCTATAAGTTAAGGTTTCTAAATTGTAATTTCAAAGTGGTCGTTGCGGTTTCTGACATATCGTTGCGCTAAATAAATTTTAAATTAGCTAATATGATAACGAATATGCAAAATGTGGATTAAGTACTAACCGTTACTCAGGAAGTGTTTCACAAAAATAAGGCGACCCGGAGGTCACTCGCCATTCTTTTTGAATGCATCTTCACGCTGCCTTTAACTATCGACGAGTGCGCTCGCTGCGTTCTTGCATGGTGGGAGGATCATAAGTGGGGTTCTCGAACCTCTCACGCGCGCGCCAGTGGCTGTGGAATTGCACCGAACTCCGAAACAAATAGACTAATAATCCTAGATATAGTAATACTATAAAAATTTGATTGTTACTCGAATCTTTATTTTAGTTAATAAAGGTATTTCAATATTCATTGTATGTTTAATGAATAGATTCTTTTACTGCTAAAATAAAATTGTTACACTACCCCTTTCCTAAAAGAAAAAAATTTTTTTTTTTTAAGAAAAACTTCAAATATAACAAATACAAAAAAAATTTTTTATAACAATACTAGCCTTTCCTGCCTTCCTAACTAACTATGCAATTTTATAAATTTATTCAAATGGGGGGGACAAATATTTACAAATGAGTGTGTTGGTAACTACGTGTACCTGACGTCCATCGGGAGACAAAATCGGGGAGTCACAATCGGTAATAATCAAAATTGGGAGGGGGTCAAATTAGAAAGTCAAACACTCCACGGGACAAAAGAATTCAAATTTACAATATTTCCTGACTTGAGATTCATACTTCTAACAAGGCTAATATTTCTTACCTATAACCAAACACTTACGATTTACTTCTAATTTCAAAAAAAACTTCACTTCCAGGAGCTCATTTAGCTCTATCTACAAAAAAAAGGAATGCTTCCTCATCAAGACAGCATAACTATTCAAAACATCATCACTACAAGGTGATAATCAAAAGTAAGACCCTACTAATAGGTCTATATTTAAACACCATCATCACAAAGTGATAATCAAAACAAAAGTGAACTAACCATAAGGTTACTTATCAAATTCAAATACAAAATATCATCGCTTCATCGCAAAGAGATGATCAAAACAAAGGTAACCTAACCATAAGGTTACTTATCTAATCCAAATACAAAATATTATCACTTTATTACAAAGAGATAATCAAAACAAAGGTAACCTAACCATAAGGTTACTTATCAAATGCAAATACAAAATATTATCACTTTATTACAAAGAGATAATCAAAACAAAGGTAACCTAACCATAAGGTTACTCATCAAATTCAAACACAAAATCGAACCAGTCAGGGCTGTAATATCCTACACCCTACTGCATATCCTATCACTAATTTCTAACAAACAACTGATCTCATTAGTGATGGACCAAATGGTGAGACTCACCAAGCCAACTTTGACCTTATCAAATCAAAGAACTTCGAACGGTCAAACGAAACAAGGGAAAGAATAATCTAATATTCTCTCTACCTCGATATGTAGAAATCAGGACCAACAATCAAATAGCCCACATACTTCTACATTGTAAGGATATCTGTCAACGACATCCTCCAAACACATCTCTGAGCAACGCGCGAGCAAAATGTCCAGCGTGCACACCAAGGCACACCTCAAACCTACAAAATTTACAAAATCTCAAACCACTTACTTCACTTCTCAAATAAAATACTCAATATTAGTGAACCGACACTAAATCAAAATCAGAACAAAACAAAACGAACCACTACATCATTACTTAACATCAAAGAGATGACCGGACTGGAATTAATCGTCAGGATCATCATTTTCCCTTGGACACGACGCTTCAACTGGTTTCAAGTCCTTTACGTGCCATTTCCCTGCTCTCGTTCCATCTTCGTTCTCTAACTCATATACTAAATTGGAGTGTTTTTCCGAACTTTACTCATAACGAACTTAGGGGCTAACTTAGCGGAAAATTTATCACTAGCACTCGAGAGGACCTTATTAGTTCTCCAAACACGCTCTCCGACTCGGAATGAAATGTCTCTTCTCCTAAGATTGTAGCGTTTACACGAACGTTGATAAGCTTCATGCAAATTTTCACGGACATTTCCAAAAATATTAAACAAAGGTTGACGATCCAAAACATAAGAAGGTCTACTACTGGAGACGACATCAACATCCTCACCAGGTATAAAATTATCATTATAAGCTTTTCCACTTAAAGGTATCTGACGACCAAAAACTAAAAAATTTGGCGAATAGTTGGTGGACTCATGTTTCGCTGAGTTGATTGCGTACTGGATCTTTGATATCTCATTATCCCACGTATCATGTTCTTCTACGTATGAACGGATTGCTGTACCAACTGTCTTATTGATTCTTTCCACAAAATTGCATTGGGGAGCATAAACAGCATTATACCAAATCTTTTGAATTTCGTACCTTGCACACAAAGCTTTAAAAATACGTCCAATTAATTGTGGACCATTATCACAAATAACAAATGGTGGTATTCCGTAGACAAGAAATACTTTTTCCTCCTAAGAACTTCTCAATCAAATGTGCTGTGGCACTACGCAAAGGTTGTAAAATCGAATACTTCGGGAACCAATCACCAACAACTACAAGCCATCCACCTGCTTCTGAATCATCAATAAAAAAACTAATCATGACAATAGCTAACAAAAAAAATTAGTGTTCAGGTACACTCACACCCTAGTACCAATTGAACTGTCGAAACAACTACAATGCTTCACAACGCCTAAATATGCTAGAGTGACAAACCCTCTACGAGTCTCACCTAGACTAACAATACCAAAATTTACATCAACTCAAAAAAATATGATGCAAAAAAAATTCTAGAGCGCCTAACTCACCTCGAGTCTCGTCTAGACTTATGTAATGCCGAGCGACCAACTCTTCCTGAGTCTCGTCTGGACTGACATACTGCTGAGCGACCAACCACGACGACAAGTTCCGCCTAGACTAAATTGCGTTGCAATGCCGATCTAAACAAAAATCTGCTAACAAAATCAAAAACGTGCTTCTGCACAAGAGCAATTCTCAAATGACACGACGACAGCTCACTCCAATGCACCTTCGCGATAGAATCTCTAGCCTTATAATCAAATTTGGACAAAAATGTTCTTTATTGACTCAAACAAATCAAACAACAGGCTTATCAGCTTCTTTAGCTGACAATCTTCCAAAAATTTTCTTTTCTCCAAAACTGGTTTCTCACTCACTACTCCTCTGATTCTTAGTTCATACTCCAATTCTTCTTTAAGTAGACAAACAATTTGGAATTTTTTCCGACATGATTACTACAGCCTAATGGAATCAAACCGATAAATCTAACTGATCCGAACCTTACAAAGGTTATCAAAACAAATTCGTACTACTAAAGGTAAAAATCAAAAGATGTTTTTGGTAAAATTATTTTTGCCAAAACAATATCAAAAAAAATATAAGGGGTCAAAATAGAATGAAAGTCAAAAGTAAATTTGACCAAATTAATTAATTGACTGTATGGGGATTAACGTTACGACCAATCCTTTATCAAAAGCAAACAAACAAATCTAAATGTCAAATAAACTTTAAGCAAACAAATCTCGGAGCAAAATAATCCTGGACAAATGGACTCCAAAGCAAAATAAATTTTGAGCTAACAAATTTCAAAGCAAATTAAATTTTTGAATAAACAAATTTCGAAGCAAAAATAAATTTTGAACAGACTATTTCAAAGTAAAATTATTTTTGAACAAACAAGTCTCAGAGTAAAAAATAATTTTTGAACGAACGAATCTCGAAGTAAAATTAATTTTGAACAAACAAATTTCGAGGTAAATCAAATTATGAACAAACAAATTTCGACGCCCCAAGCGTTGAACAAACAAATTTCAACGCCCCAAGCGTTGAACAAACAAATTTCGAGCCCCACGTTGGGCGCCAGTGAAACGTATTTTTTGCTGCACTAAAAGCACCAGCCCGACACTGTGAGCCAGTGAAACGTCTTTTTTTGCTAGGCTGACACTACTATATTATCACCATGCTCCAAGTCAGGTGTCTGCAAAACAAAGTCTTCCGACGTAACTAGGGGTCTATTCCTTGGGTAGAGCTATGAGCAATGGGGGGGTAAGTCGAAATCTGAAGGGGGGTCACACTCAAACTAAAACAAACAGGCGCCACCAAGTCCAGATTGATTTATGTTAATGGCATAGCAAATTTCTAAGGGCGGACGTGGAGACCCAAAGAAAAAAAGATCGCCTTCGCTGACACAAAAGCTTGTCTTAACAGAATAAGACGCTGTTCCTGTAAGAAAGAATAATAATTAAGTCACCTACAAAATGGGAACACTATTTGCGTCCCTCAAGTATATCTAAAAATGCATAAAGAATATTTTCTATATAATGGAGTTATAAAAATTTAATTCTTATTGTTTTTTGTTTATCAGGTCTGATCAAACTAGATCAGAATAAAATCTTTAAATGTGGATTATAAATTTACTAGAAAGAATTTTCTTTGTTTCAGTAAATAAAATTCAATGTGATAAAATAAAATGAATACTTGATATACTTGAAAATTGTTGTAAGGTTTATCAACTGATCCTTACTCAAATATATTACAATTCAGTGTGACTGGTTATGCTAAAGTTTTCTAACCCAATCAGATCTGTGTAGGTCATTTACAAATTACTATACAAAATTTCTCTTTAAGTTAATGGTATTAAAATTGATTTGAAGTCAAAATAATCACTAAGATATTCTCTAATTTTATCAAAAGTGGCAGTACTGTAATACTAAACATCTGTTAGCCATTATGCAATTGTTGACGGCATTGTTCAAACAAACAGGTGACGTAATCGCAGCTGTTAATTTATGCTGAAGCCACGTGTAGTCACATATTTACGAAACTAAGTGAAATCAAATTTGATACTGGAGAAAACCAGCTTAACTACAGGTAAACTGAATAACAATTTTGTACTTCTAACAAACAAAACGAAATAATGTACTTTCAGAATGAAGTACTGAGGAAATTCTTAAATCTATTACGAACCAAATATCGGCTGTTGTCCTTGGTTGTAATGGAAACAACCTCGCCGTGCGGGATCTGCAGCTAATTATGCTTGTTTTCCATGCTTTAATACAGGTGTTGAAGCGAAGCGGATTTCTTACATTGATTCACGGCAGCATTACTTTTGTAGCGTAATCTTCCGTTGTCTAATCTTATTTACAAATATAATTTTTCATTACGTAGTCTATAAGTTAAGGTTTCTAAATTGTAATTTCAAAGTGGTCGTTGCGGTTTCTGACATATCGTTGCGCTAAATAAATTTTTAAATTAGCTAATATGATAACGAATATGCAAAATGTGGATTAAGTACTAACCGTTACTCAGGAAGTGTTTCACAAAAATAAGGCGACCCGGAGGTCACTCGCCATTCTTTTTGAATGCATCTTCACGCTGCCTTTAACTATCGACGAGTGCGCTCGCTGCGTTCTTGCATGGTGGGAGGATCATAAGTGGGGTTCTCGAACCTCTCACGCGCGCGCCAGTGGCTGTGGAATTGCACCGAACTCCGAAACAAATAGACTAATAATCCTAGATATAGTAATACTATAAAAATTTGATTGTTACTCGAATCTTTATTTTAGTTAATAAAGGTATTTCAATATTCATTGTATGTTTAATGAATAGATTCTTTTACTGCTAAAATAAAATTGTTACACTATTACGGTCGACTTTACAATTAAAATTATTACAAATGATTTGAAAATGTCATCACTTTAAACTACATTCAAAAATAATCCTAATTCTCGAAGCACATAGTACAAATTGAACACACAAACTTTTCTTATCACACCATATGGTACAAAAAACAAGTTATTTATACTTAACATAAATATTATTTCTTGTATTTAATCTACAGTATAAGAAAATTTAAGTTATGATTATTAAAGGTTCTACTTAAAGAGGGAGATACATAGACTTTTACTAATATAAAATTTATCACCAACACAAAACTTGTATCAAAGTTCAAAATACAAAAGAACGAAGAAAAAATGTGGAACGTTCCTACCAAGTAGTGTAAGTTGAACCAACCAAGATCAGCGATGCACCAAGAAGTTTATCCCAACAGTATGTAGAATTTAACCAAAGCATTCTAATTGTACACAAAACATCTAACCTCAAAATCAGATTTGACACAGCATTAAAGTATAATTTTAATTCTTGAAATAAAAGCAGATTCTTGCTTGAGCCTTATTTTCTAACCAAAAAAACATCCTCATTTCAAATTTGATACAGCATAATAGTTGAATTTTAATACTTTAAATAAAATCAGCTTATACTCCAATTTACGCCTCACACTAGTTGCATGCTATTTCGAAATTCCAAGTTACTTGAAAGTTACAAGACATTCGAAAGATGCACTACAATGATGCAATTAATAAAGTTTTACAAATTTACCTTACCGACTGCTTAATAAAGTTACGTTCAAGTCCATTTATATCTCTTTTTTAACAACACTCTGCAAGTGCACCATGACAACGATGATTTTCTTACACAAACTGCTTTTTTCCTTTCCTAAATCAGCCCCATCTGGCCGTGGTTAACAGTAGATAAACCCACTCGAACTTCACCCTAACAAAATCAGAACGAAAGTGACACGCTTTGTCAAACGACAATTGTTTGCAAATTATTACAGTACAGACATCGATGAGGAGAGCTGTAGAGCCTAAACTAGCGATGTTGTTACTATTATATAATGTCACCATAGTGATACTAGAAGAATGTATTTTATTGAAATATTTGTATTGGATTTAAGGAAATATTATTACACACCTGTAATTAGAAGTGTAATTTAATTTAATAAACCAGATATTATCTACTTAGAATAAGTTTATTTGTCTTTAGGACTTAAATATGTCAATATATATATTTTTAGTTGCTTTCTGACTATAACTGACATAAGTTAAAAATTTGACAATGTCAGGTATGATTGACAAAAATGCCAAACGTAACTGAAAATTAGGTTTATGTATAGTTGTGTACACGATTTAAATTTGTAAATTTTTCAATTGTCGTCATTGGTCTTGGTGGCGTAATTGGTAAATGCATGGTACTGGAAATACCAAGATACAGGTTCAAATCCTGTCCAAGACCTTATATTTTCCTTCTTTCAATTACTAGCTCGATTTAAAATGATCATTTAGGCTTTGCATAAAAGTCTATATAAGTGGTAATTGTTTTCGCTCTTTATGGTTGTAGTTAATTAGTTAACATTTCTACATAAAAATTTTGTATTTTGTAAGTAGAAATCTAAGGCAGGCTAAAATTTTATCTTCTGTGAATTAATTGCTACTTGAACTTGTTTAAATTAATAAATTAGTTGATCGTCTGAGCCTAGATATGTATACATCTAAAAGTTATAGGTAGTCGATTACACTAAAGATCTTAATCTAAGGTCTTAACATGTCTTGGATTTTAAGAACTGAAAGTTATTATTAAACTAATATATTTAAATTATGTTCTAGTGCTTATCTTTAAATTTCATTAAAAGCACTCGAATGTTACAGAACTTGATAGATCTATCGTAGCTGTGCCCGAAATTCATGCAATAATAATATTTTATTTTTGTAAAGAATATTTCTATATTTTGTCATATATTGAATGAAAATACTAATGTTATATATCGTATTGAAAGAAAATCTTTACTGTTAAACAAAATAACAATCGAAAAGATGTGACAATGATAAAGTTAACTATGATTTCGGATAATGTGGACCGAAATACTATCTTTAGGACTTTAAAAACAGGAATAGATTTTAATGACAAGCGGGTAACTTACAAATTATATAAATAACATACGATTGTAATAAAAAAAGATAATAAGATAGCAGAGAAGAGAATTTGTAAGAATGTAAGACAAAGATATGTTTTATGACCAATAGTATTTGATTTGTATATAAAGCAAGCAATACATAAAATCAAACAAGTTAAAACGGTAAATGTTGTAATTCAGGGAAAAATAAATTCAAATGCTGAGGTATACTTGGCGACATAGTGATATTAACAAAAACTAGCTATTTAGGCATGAAAGTGATAGCAGTAGCAAAAGGGTAGTAAAATCTTGTTACTAAAGAAGTTAACTACGAACGACGATAGAAGAGAAAGATCTAGAAAGTAGAATGGCCCAAGGAAAAAAGTCTTAAAGATGCAAGATCTAGGCTAGCTCAACGTGTTAGAAAAATACAACGAAAGCTTAAGTTTGGAGTTTGGCAAAGAAGAAATTAAGAGACTAAATACTTTTAAGATGTTGTGTTATATGAAAAAGCTTAAAATCAGCTGAACAGTACAGAAAAATAGTGTGATTAAATGAAAAGGTAATAAGTCATATGTTAAGGTATAAAGAAATGATTATTGACAGTAATAGAGGACAAAACAGAAGAAAAAATTGGCAGCCTATGGCAAAGCCAAGTGCGAAGACCTTACTAAAAATCAACTTTTTTGAAAAATGTCGGCAAGAAATAGCTTCTCTATAAATCATTCCGTCATTGGTAAAAGATATTTGGTAATGCCTTTAATAACGTACTAGGACAGCGTGCCCTTTGATAGTCAAATTTTCGAAAACGACGGTAGTACATAATTTTTTCTACAAAGGGTTAAAACTGCTATCAGAACACTTATCTTTGGCAGACAAAGCGCGAGATCAACAAACATTTGGAAATCGCTTGGCTGGGATAATTTTTACCATGAGCTCCTACGAGGTACTAACGATTGGCCGAAAATCTTATAATAAAGTTTTTAGGTGTGTGTCAACCTTATTAACTTCACGGTTATTTGCATTTATTATGCTTGGTTTTAAACTTCATTAAAATGTAAATTAAGAAAAACATTTAAATACTGACGTCCGGTCTTACTAATAATTCTGGAAGTTAAAATATAAATTAGAAGTAGGTTACCAGATTTAATCGACGTGCGTATAAGAAAGATAATTCTTAGCTAATATTTATTTCGTATATCGCAACTAAATTAAGGTAAGTGGTGTTTAATAGTAAATGTAAATGCCCTTAAATTGCATGTTTCAATTTGTTATTTAAGTGAGGGTGGAACAAAATCTGCACGTACGATGAAGGAACTAACTAGAAATCATAGCTTAACTCTAACACTTGTATGGCAAACATAGATATTGGACTTATACAGAACAGTAGAATTTTTCCAAATTTTATTTACGCTAAAGTTAACAATAGGTAATTGTAATTAGTAATGCAATAATCAATTTTATCAAGGACATATGGTTGAATTTAGAAATCAATTATTTCTCTAGCAAACTTAGTAGTTTAGAACTAGAAACGTACAAATTGCATATATCACTGACGACCAATTTGTACAAGTCAGGTTTTCAAAAATGAAGTAATTAACAAAAAATTTCTCACGAAACTAAGATAATAAATTGTTAAATAAAATTTAGAGACATAACATCAAGTTAAAGAATCTTTCTAAGAATAATGATGTTCCTCAAAAAGTTGAAACTGCTTTACCTTCCTTTAGAACAATGATAATTAACAAACCGTCAAAAATTTTTAATGATGACGAAAAGCTCTTTCTTGATCGCAACTTAAAATTAAGGTTAGGCGCCATTCTAAATTCTATTTGGAAAATATTGTAGCTGGTTGTATTCTCAAACTACATGACGAATTTAGAACTACTTCAAAATCGCGTGCAACATTCAACAATCTGACATTGACAGAAAAGTCTAAGGCTAAACAAAGATATACCATCTGTTTATTAAAGAAATGTTTAAAAGTGAACAAGAGGAATTGACTGGTTATTATAGACACAGGATTATGTTGGAAGAGTAAAAATTTTGCTATTTGAGGATTACTATATTAAGAGTTAAAAATGAGAAATACAGTTCCTTTAAACGAAATGGTAAAAAAATCTGGTTTTAAACTTAAAAATTGTAGTTTGTCCGAAATTCATAAAAAAAAAGATAAACCGGTGAGATCAATCGTTTCAGGTGTAAACTCACCGACTCGTCAAATATACTTGTTATCGATTAAATACAAAAATTTAAAGTTTAATGCTTTGCCTGACTAAACATTTGAGTTTATTAATAAAATTGTAATACGCCAACTTTGGAAACAGAAAAGAAAAATAATTTAAAAATTTGAGAACTAGTTACGAAGAAGGCCGTGCAGAAATTAGAGTAATTGGTATAGAGAAAAAAGGAAAAAGGGTAGAGAAAAGAAAACCCAACCAAAATAAGCCAGACTGAAAGGTCATGGTCAGTGTGAAAAACTGCCAGGCTCCGGCTAGCGGTTCACGGTTGAGGGGCGTGGGCAGAAAAAAGCAAAAATAATAAGAACCAATTACTTGGGATGCGCCAGAGGTGATCACAGTAAAACAGTGAAAGTCCCTATCCTACTGCAAAGTGTGATGACCTACCTATCACATGAAAGAGAAATAAAATACAAAATAAAAGAAATAATAGAAAAAAGAAACACAGCGACACATACTTAGAAAGGACTGCCTCCTACAGCAATATATGGCTACTTGTCATAAAATAATACACTTCAGAACAATAAAACTCGTTGCTATGTTAATATTAATCAGTCAAAATAAAATAAATATCTACATTAAACATGTACGTAAGATACAGTAATTACTTCTGTCACGGCACTTACAAACTAATAATTAGTAGACTAGTTCAGTTAGGTTAAAAAGCATAACATCACCTGATTTTATTTTATAAAACATTTTTTTAAAACCAAGGTTTATTTAACTTGCGTGAAAAGTAAAAGTTGAAAGTGTTATGTTATGTCGTGTACTGTAGTTTTATCCTACGTATAAGTTGTTATTTCTTAATATTTTTATATATATCTCTTATATTTTACAAATTGTAAATGCCCGTATCTATATTAATTTCTGCTCAGTAGTAGACTTGAGGCTCGTACTTTCAAGGAGGGTTCTGGAGTTTACGTTTGATATGTCATATTATTTTATACTAATACCCTATTAAACAATATCAGAACTAAGGATAATTAAGCGATAATGTGCTAACCAAATTATGTATAATCAGGTTTTTCTATTATTCGATTTGGTACTACCTAAATTGATAGTTGCGATTTCTACTCACGTAAAGTCTTTATTTTCTGAATTATGGCTTTCCAGTACAACTCCTGTGTTTTAATTTCCTTGAAAATCCTTACGTTCAATTTCTAAATTTTTGGTTGATTTATTTTCTTAATGTTTCGGTATATTTTTATAAAGCTTTTCAGTAGAGTGGAGTGATTTTGCTGGAAATTCAAAAAGGATTAGAAAATTTATTATTACTTGTATCTTTGTTTTAAATAATCTGACTGACACTTAATTTTGACAAATATTCCAAATTTTATGCAGTTAGGTTGATTAAGATTTTAAGAAACAATTTGTTTTTTATTTTTAATTAGACGCCCCGGGTTTTGCTATTTTTACGGGATCTAATTATATTCCAAATTTGAATTAAATTTTAATTTCTGTTGGATTCTCTCGAAATGTCAAATTCAAAACGATAAAATAAATGATACTTTCCTTAATTGTCCTGTTTGTAATTTTGATGTTCCTCTTAGTTTCCTTGTCCCTTCTCTGGCTAAAGTTTACCTTTCTTTTGTGGTATCTTTTTTCTACTCCACACTACTTCCTTTGACAACATCTGTTTTTAATAAATTTAACACCTTATTTCACCAGCAAATTATTAAAATTTCTTTATTTATCATATTTGACATCTTTTCAAATAATTTTATAAACAAAGTTCTAAGTACAGGTTTTTTTGAATATCAATATATAACTCTATGTTTTCTTTAACTATTATAATTATTTCGAATAAACACTTTCCCCTTTTATAAAATTAACTTTTATATTCACATATCAGTATCAGAGAGTTATTTTTTCAAAAATTTTTTAATATTCTGTCTACTTATTTATTGTTCTCTCTATATTTCCCTTTGTTACCACCTTTGCCTTCTTCATAATTATTTTTATAAAATCTAGCCTACCCATCTTTTCTTTGTTCTTTTCACAATCTTATTCTAACTTATCTATATTTTAATTACAAACTTTTCTTAATCCCTTACATACTAGTTTATACATATTATCTTCCATTTTAATATATATATATATACAAAATTTTTTTTGTCTCCCGAGCAAATATCAACCCTTCGCAGCGTCTTTCTGTAAAATCTCTTTTTTTAACTTCCCGCCGCCTGCAATATTTTATCCAAAACGTTGTTCCCCCCTTGTCTCCCATTACAAAAGAAAGAACCTACCTGACCTTAGCTTTACAATTTGTTAAGGCAGTTAGGCAAAATTATTGAAAAATTTGTTTAATTTAGGTGTGAAATAGGAAGGGTAAGATTTGGATACTTACCTGTATTTTTGTAAATACTAGAATGTTCTATTATTAAAATGTTTATATAAACAAAAAGAAAATTGAAAAATAGATAGTTAAGCTAAGCTATACTTTAAGAGTTAAAATTTAATCTAGAGTTGTAAGATAGTAAGTTAAAGAAGATGTATTACTTTATGACAATATGTGCTACTTTCGGAAAATGCGGCAAAAAATAAGTGTGCGCGCAATAATGAAGTAGTTGATTAATTAGTGGTTAGTTCTCCTTTTCCGTTTTCTGATTTAGTTAGTGTTTGTTTTTCAAGGAAAATTAGGTGGCACCTAAAAATTTTATTTTGTTATTACTGCCTTCAGGGTATAAGTAGTTGTCCGGACTTGGGAGAACAAAAGGATTCTTTTTTTCTTTTTTTGCAGTTTTTCTGCTATTATTACGTGTTAAGCGAATTAACCCGTAACACGCTTTTTTAATTATTAGATAACTAGTTTCTATTTCATATATTTAATAAGTTTATTATTTTTGTATAAAAGTCAAGTAATTTCCTTTATTTCTTGAATTCGATACTGTTTATTCTGTAAATTATTTGTTGCGTTGTAGGATTAGAATAATTCTAGTACGCATAAGTACGTTAAAATACTCTCGGGGATTTTTCATCGCTATCGAGAAATGTGCTGTGAACACGCATTATTAAAGTTTCCTATTTCAATTCGTTGTAGGACAATAACCAATTTGAATAAGCCAATACCGCGGAGTAACGAATAAGTGTTGAAACGACGAAGATAATTTAAATAAACTTAAATTGATCACTTCAGTGACGGGGTTCAAAGAAACAACTGCATTTTTGGTGTATGTTACTGAGAGAATCGATATAGCGCCCATAGTTTATCGTTCCTCCTTTCTTACCTTCATTTAGGGCACATCAGCTATTAGCTGCAAGCACCACGTCATAAATCTGCTCAGAACCGGACAACGGGAACTTCAGACATCAATCCCGCTGCAAGTGGATATAATCCAAAGTGATAATCTGTTACATTCTTATTTAAAAATTTTAATGCTCGAACTATAAAATTTACTAAATAAGGATTGGGATTGTAGAGACTGTAGCAATTGTAGTACAATGAAACTCCGACCATTCGTTGTAATACTGCTCCAAGTCCCTTTAGCCTTTTAATATGACAAACCTCCAGCATAAACTTTAAAAAGCCATATTGAATTGCTTTTAGATGACTTTAAAAATGCTTGAATTTTTCAGATTCTCCTTAAAGGTCCTCTCAAGTTCTGAACGAAAAATGTATCAATCTTTTAAGACTAGTATAGTTTTTAGATGATTCGGATGAATCATCTTTGTAAAGTGTCAGTTCAGATTCTACACAAAATTTGATGTAGTTTATAATTTTTTTAACTTTTTAATGTAGTTCTAATATTAAAATATTTTTATTGCATTTAGTAGCAAATCGTTTGCTGTATATTCGTTAGAATTTCAACAAAAACCTGAAAATATTTTTGTTGTAAATATTTTTGATCTTATGAGGTGAAGCTAGATACAATAACCCTTTGGTCTAATATAAACAATACAAAAGACTCCTAACTAAACTAATATGTCTATAAATATTAAATTTTATTTTTTGACAACTGTTTGCATTGATCAAGAAGTTGGTTATATTTACAATACTAACTTAATTTTCTTTCTAGAAATGAAGTTCATATTGGTCACGGTGATACTCTACATTTCAGTGTATCTCAGCAGAAGTGCTAATATTTTAATAATCACAATGTGCGCCACCTTTTCTCACAAAATTCCATTTTTAGAACTAGCTAAAGGACTTATCCCTAGAGGGCATAATATTGTTATTATAAGTGCCTTTGCCCAAGATTCCTTCATTGATGGTTTGGAAGAAATTTCACCTACAGGCCTGGTGTCGTATTCCAGAAATTTTACTGATTGGGACTTGCTAGGACGAAGGATGCGTGGTGAACAACCAGTTCATCCGATGGATGCTATTAGATTTGGATATGAGGTAAATACTACAAGATTTTAACACGTTTTATCACTTATATTGTCTTGACAACCTTCATAACTTTTTATGCTCTTTTGTAATATGCCACCCAGAAAGTAACACAAAAAAGATGAAATTGTAACCCAAATTTTTGTGCAAAGACTAAGTGATCCTTTCAAATCGTGCTAGTATTTGAAGTACCAGTCTCGATAGGAAAAGCGTTCAAGTACAAATAAAAAAGTTATAGGTTTGTATTGAAAATCAACTTGTCTTGTGCAACTACTTTTATATTTGTATTTAATAGTTGGCTTTAGGCGTAAATATTTTGGTTTCTGGAATAATTTTAAAAAACTTCACAACGGCAAACACATGTGACAAAATACTAAACGTAATTGAAAATTAGATTGATGTGGGCGATTTACATTTGTCAATCTGTCTAATTTAAGTATCAGTTCGGGGATTCGATTTATATAGCCAGGGCCACGCCGGATCTTTTTGCAGTTCGTGCGCGAATAACCCCCAATACCTTTTGATTTTTTTAAGCGATTTTTGGAATTTCTTAATACATAAATACGAACATGTGACGGATGGTGGGTGGTGTATTCCGTCGTTAAGGTTCTTTTAATGAGGTTAGAAGTAAAACATAGAGATTTATGCAATACAAATGAGTAAACATTTAATAATAAAACCAAAATAAGCACACAATTTAATGTAACAGGCTTAAGGTAATCACTGTTGGTTAACAATATATTATATCGGTTTCGATACAGGTTCGCGAGCTCTACGATGTAAACACAACGGCGCGCTATGGACAACCGATAGTGCCATGAGGGCGCGATAACGAGACGAGGCACACAACACTGAATGACGGCGTTACACACTCCCCCTCTGGTTCCAATGACGTCCCGACGAGGAACCAGCACAAACTTCACTCACACTAGTGTTTGCAACAATCAAATTCTTCTTTGGCCGACCTCTTCTTTTAATAGGAAGTTTTGGACTAACTTCCGAATTTCTTTTAAATGGTATAGGCGTAGATACATGATAAATTCCAGCAGATTCATTCAAATTATCACACTTCCCTATCTCATAACTGGTGTGTGAAACTCTTCTTAAAATGACATAAGGGCCATCCCTCCTGGAATTTAATTTGCTAGAAATTCTTTTCTTTGCGCTACTAAGTGTATACAAATTCACTAGTACTTTGTCGCCAACATTGTAACTAAGAGATTCTTTTCTGTGCAAATCGGCATACTTCTTGCTTTTTAGTTTTTCCTTTTCATTATTATCCCGTGCCTGGTTTAGATTAATTGCCAATCTTTTTAAGTACGGCGCTATTTGTGGTACAAAATTTTCTGATTGAACTACATGTCGAAAATTATTCGTTACATCATCTAATGTTCGTAATTCACGACCAAACACTAAATAAGCTGGTGTATAACCAGTTGATTCACAAAATGTAGTGTTCAATGCGAAACGAATAACAGGAAGTTTTCAACACCATGTTTTATGTTTATCGGCAACCAAAATTGCTAATCTAAGTTTCAAATCCCGATTTTTTCTTTTGGACATATTTGCTTCCGGATGATATAAAGGAATTAAACTTAAAATTCTGCAAATATCCTGAAAAAATTTCTTTTTCGTTTTAGTTCATGATATAGTATAAGCAGAGCAAATATTTGATTTAGAGCCTAATTCTTTTGCTGCAATTTCAAATTTTGAAAAGCTTTCCTCAGTTTAGAATGAAGCAATCTTATTTTTGTAAATAGTTAATAATTCATTAGCTTCAAATATATTAATTCGTTTTTGTTGGAACTATTGGGACGAAGTATTTATCTTTTGCAATATGTAAAACCAAATTATTAGAAGTTTATAAACTTGAAAAGCGTTTAGTTAGTTTAAAATCCCCTAAGTTGGTGCCATGGCGCTAGGAAGAAGTCTTACCTCACCACCTAGTTCTCTTGGTATATGGCTTATATATTATCTTTTTATTGCGCTGACCGAATTTAGCCTGCTATACCATTGAGTTTCGGACAATTATTTTTATCATTAGAAACATTGTTTTTCCTGAAAAATATGTCCTAGTGGCGAACTAGAACTCAAAAATACATAAGTAGCTTTAATAGTGCCAAAAAACAAATTAGCTATTAAATCTGATGCTAGAGCATCCGACAATATTAAATTCAACTTGTGTGCAGAACAATGTTAAAGTAGTACCCGGGGCACAACTTCCTTAATTTTACTTTACTCGCCATTAATCTCTCCAGACATAGTGCTTGTACTATCATATGTCTGCCTCTGAGAATGAATATATTTAATCTTATGTTGTGTAAATTCTTCATATTAAGTGAAAAGAAATTACTAATCCCAGAGGAAGATAAAATATCAAAAGTGATAAATCTTTCCTTTACAAAACCTTACGGACAGAGCAAACCGAGGAATTCTACTATATTAGTGAGGTGAATAGATTCCAGTACTTCATTTACAACAAGCGACCTTGTGACCTTACTCAGAGCATTTATGAATTCATTTTGAATTCTGTAGCGTAAATAAGTTTCGTTGCGATTACTCGTTTTTAAATGATCTTTTATACCTGGGATGTTTTTACTAAAAAATTTAACGAATTTTAAGTAATTGCCTTCATTTACTGCTTCTTCAGCAGTTCCGCCCTGGTCGATGTGTTCTTTAAATGATAGATTTTATTTTGGCAGAAACAAAACGCAATCAGTAAGAATACTAGCCATTTGACGATTTAGTGATATTTGTTTTTCACTTTCCTTTGATAAGTGCTTAATAACCGTTGTATGTGTTTTCAGTCAATCTAACTACACACATTTTGAGGCAAGATTCTTTATGCAAATAAGAATTCTCATGTTGCAAAATTATTTCTGATCCCTTTTTAAAATTCTGAAATCCGTGTGCGGCATTTGAATTGTAATTTCTTTGATGACTATGTGAAAAAAACAGCAACAAAAACAAAAACATTATGTAGCTCTAGGTTAGAATAATAGCTAATTACTTTTGAGAATTTCCGCATTTTATTCTTTCAAATTCCAAATATGAAGGAAACGTTTTTTTAAGTTATTTCTATTATCAACCAAGTTGGCACCAAAATTATGATGTGAATAATTTATTTCTTGTTGACAAGGTCCTACACTTAAAATTTCTTGTAGTGGAGGTGGGGATAGATTAATGTTTCTGAATAAATGTGAGTCAGTAGGATATTCTATGTTATTATTGAATTTAGTCACTGCAGAGATATCTAATTCTAAAGTATTTTGGATACTTGGATCTGATTGAGTGTGTAGAGATTGAGAAGATCGATTTCAATTTCGTGAATTTTAGTAATTGTGATTCAAGTCGGTAGACAATTTATATCTGAGGTGGACGATGACACTGACAGTTTCTTGTTCCTCTTCAATTTGATCTTTAACTTTAGTAAAATGAATTATAGACGTGGGACAAAAGTAATAAAAACATTATCACTATGTGTTTTTGTCGTAAAAAAATTGCCATTGCCCAAATCTTAGTTAGACATAGCTATTAGTAAAAAATCGCTAATGCAAAAGTATGTCGGAGAGGAAAGAGCATTTGGATCCCTGACCCTCTTCTGTCTGAGCCACTGAATGCATGATAACGTTTAAAAAAACATCATTTAACTTAAAATATTTCCTAGACTATTGAGTATTTAAATGTGGTATGCAGCAATAATTTATCATATAAAATATTCTATACTAGAACTTGATTTCATTTATCTTTGTGATTTTTGATTCAATTTGCCAATCTTCACGTCATATCGTTTTCAAGGACATTAGAAGTGTTTCAGTTTTAACTAATCATTGTTCATCTACTTTTGGATATGTCGTGTGCTTTCAGTCAAAAAACACTTGAATTCGTGTCCAAAAATTAAAATTCTATAATATTGTGATTATAAAGAAAGTGGAATTTAGAGATTACCCATGCAAAGCTTCAAGGTATGACGTTTAAATATATAATACAGCTTTTAAAAATAATTATTCACGTGATATTGGGTTAAAATAATACCACAAATTTTTCTCTGTCTGGTCATAAAATTACTAAAAACGATATCGATCTCATGGGAAGCGATGCTGGTAACCAAAATCATTTGTATCTTTATTCATAATATTTTTCTAAACGTAAAATACACTTGCGGCGTTAATTTCTGTATGAAGTTAACGAACTTTATTATTTATTAATCATAAACAGGAACGCCGTGTATGAAAAAAATGCTGAGCTGAAAATTGTGTCTTATAAATACTCCCTGTATGTTTGTTGTGGTTTGTTTAGTATTCTTCTTAATCTTCTTTGGGTATTAAACCACTCATAGTTTTTAAAATTATCTTTATTAACGTTTCGATCCATAACCTAGGATCGTTTTCAAAATAATAAAAACTTCAAGTTTGACATTTATGACATAAATTGAAGGTGACTTTGATTTATTGATGTTTGAAATATTTGGTTTGAGTACACTAAGCAAAAATTTTTAAAATTTAAATGAATAATTGCCTTCAATTTGTGTTACGGCCTGGGACCGACTTTTTTAGGTAGCCAATACGCTTAACGTGAAATCAGATGATTAATTTTTATTGTAAAAATTCAATAACTTGGGAATTGGAAAACATTTTTTAACATGTTTCTATTTATACAATTTAGAGGATGGTTATTAAAGAAGTGTGCAATTGCATTATTAAAAGGCTTAAGTAGTCGTTTTTTTATATTTATTTTGATGGGGAAATCATTATGATTTAGGCTACCTCTTTGGTAGATTTTAACATTGTTCTGAGGTAACCTTATGGTGGGCTTACACTTGTCAGATACCAATGTTGTTCTATGAAGGTTGTATATCGATCTGAGGCGACCCTATGGCGGGTTTACACTTGTCAGATACCAATACTGTTTAACGGAGATTGTATATGGTTGTGAGGTAACCTTATTGCGGGTTTACACTTGTCAGATACCAATGCTGTTTTACAGGGGTTGTTAATATGCTTCATCATCATCTTCATTGGATCTTCATCTCAAAACTGGTTGGACACGTACCTGCACTTATTTATATTCTGAGCTAGCTTCCTTTCTATTGTTTTCTAATTTTATGTTTTATTTCACCGAGATTCAGTGAAGGGGGTTAAGCAACCTGTGGCTACCAAGATCCCCCAACACTTAGATATTTGCCGAAATAATGGTTTTCTAGTTAATATGCTTATTGTTATATAATTAGTTATTGTATGTATAAATAGAAATCATGTATGTAGGCTGTATTTCATGTTAATATCGCAAGGAAAACCCAGGAAAAACTTGCAATGCTACCTAGATATTGGGGGCACTTGATTTTTATTTGTTATTTCTTTTAGTAATGGAATCCATTGTTTACTGAAAGTTACGGATTCGTTTGCAACGCATTTATTTTTATGTAAGGTTATATAAGCAGCTTCTTTGATTTTGCGTTTTGGTGGTTTTCTTCTTTGTAGATAATTTTTGCGTCCTCCCATTTTATTTTATGACTGAGTCCCATGCATGTTGGCAAATCATGGATTTTTCAAATTTTCTATTTTTATATATGATTTATGTTCTTTTAATCGAACTTCAAATGGTCTGGAACTTTCCCTATATAAAACTTATTACATTCGCACGGTATTTTGTAGATGCAATTTTTTGAACGTTGTATTGCGGTTGTTGGGTTTTGTTTTTGTTAATTGTGCTCTTAGTGTATTGTTGGTTCTAAATACTGTTTTAATTTTAAATTTGTTTCCTATTCTTTGAATTTTTTCGGAGAATCCTTTTATGTATGGTATTGAGAGTATTTTGTTGTGTGTATCATTGTTTTTGTTTTCTTTTTCTTTATTTTTAGGATTTTTATTCATTTCTTTCTCTATTATTCTTTTAGGATATTTGTTTTTTGTTAGTGTACATCTGATTAGGTCTTTCTCTTTTTTTAAAATTTCTTTCTCAGATCCATATACAACCTTCATAGAACAACATTGGTATCTGACAAGTGTAAGCCCACCATAAGGTTACCTCAGAACAATGTTAAAATCTACCAAAGAGGTAGCCTAAATCATAATGATTTCCCCTTCAAAATAAATATAAAAAAACGACTACTTAAGCCTTTTAATAATGCAATTGCACACTTCTTTAATAACCATCCTCTAAATTGTATAAATAGAAACATGTTAAAAAATGT
Source organism: Platerodrilus igneus (assembly GCA_036346225.1). NCBI lineage: Eukaryota > Metazoa > Arthropoda > Insecta > Coleoptera > Lycidae > Platerodrilus > Platerodrilus igneus. Next base: position 2,631,629 of record JARFIW010001670.1, read on the forward strand.
TTTCCAATTCCCAAGTTATTGAATTTTTACAATAAAAATTAATCAGCTGATTTCACGTTAAGCGTATTGGCTACCTAAAAAAGTCGGTCCCAGGCCGTAACACAAATTGAAGGCAATTATTCATTTAAACTTTAAAAATTTTGCTTAGTGTACTCAAACCAAATATTTCAAACATCAATAAATCAAAGTCACCTTCAATTTGTGTCATAAATGTCAAACTTGAAGTTTTTATTATTTTGAAAACGATCCTAGGTTATGGATCGAAACGTTAATAAAGATAATTTTAAAAACTATGAGTGGTTTAATACCCAAAGAAGATTAAGAAGAATTGTGTCTTAGTTCCAGAAACGTATTATAGTATACAACATGGCATATCTTAAATTTGTAAAATTTTGCCAAACACTTTCTTATTATGACTCCATGTAGCAATAGCATACAAAAAGAAATTTCTTACAGTTTGTTGACTAAATTTCTTGTTTTAGGTATGTGAGATGTTGTTATCAGATCCTATGACAAAGGATTTCATGAATTCAGGGCGCAAGTTTGAATTAATTATTTTAGATGGTGCATATCCTGAATGCGGACTTGGATTTACGCATCATTTTAAAGTTCCTTTTATTTACTTTAACACAATAAGTTTTTATACAGGAAGCCTCTCATTAGCAGGGAATCCAGCACCATTCTCAGTCACTCCCTATCCTGACGCGTCTTTTACAGATAACATGAATGTTATGGAAAGAACAATTAACACGATATGTCATATTGTATTTAACTTTGGACATGCTCTTATGGTACGTGTTAAGCTCCAGGGAATATTATATCAACATTTTGGAGAAGATGTTCCTCCTATTTATGAAATGTCGAAGAACGTAAGCTTTATTTTACAACATGGTTATGTAACTGTAACATACCCAAGATCATATTTGCCAAATGTTGCAGAAATTGCCTGTATACACTGTAGAAAGCCTAAAATTCTACCTTCGGTAAGTCGTTGTGTATAAAAAACTGTAAGTACTATCATATGCATTATATAGGAGTTAGAAGAATTTATATCTGATAGTGGCGATGCTGGCTTTATACTTGTAAGCATGGGTTCCACTGTTAAAGCTGCAAATATGCCACATAATTTGAGGCGAATGCTATTCTCCGTTTTCAGACAATTGAAACAACGAGTATTGTGCAAATGGGAATTAGATACTGAAATACCAGACTTACCATCGAACGTTAAACTTAGTTCTTGGTTACCGCAACAAGATCTTTTAGGTATTAGCCGTCAGTGGCGAAGCGTTACTTGCGACTGAGGATGTATAAAGTGAAATTTTTACGTAATTAAAAAATATATCGAAGAATTACAGACCTAAATGTGAATAATTAAAAATTTCAATATCTCTTGATTTACGTTCCTCCTGGAAAGCTAAGGATTTGGCAAGTACCAATAAACAATAAACACAAAAAGTTCTCTACGATTTCTGTTTCGGTCAGACAGATACAGTTAGTGCACTAAATTCTTTAGAACTATCGAATATATTTTCCACACAAATCTTTTTTTTTCATTAGCAGAGGCGTAGGGCGTGCCGTTGTAATTTTAAGTTTTCCTTCTATAGGTAACTTATTTAAATAACCACCGGTGTTAAATAAGAAATATATTGTATCATCACTGTCTAGAACCGTTGTTATTCCCAAAACCAAGCCAAAACTCTATGCTGTAATCAACAGACAAAGTGTGTAGTAAATTGTATTCGAAAGATGTCTTTTAGGTTTTGCGTCCTGGACATAGAGAGCGCTACTAATCAAATATTAGTACTAAAAAATTAACCCCTACTTTTAGTTAACGTAAATTTAGGGTTTCAGTGCAATACGTATAGTGCTGTAGCTACAACAAACTGTCAAAGTTAACAAGTTAATCGAAAAATGGAATTAAACCTGAGAACTTTCACGCAATATTTTTTATAATTTTCGAAGACAATTATCTCAACAAGAATGCTTCTTTGAGTCGGTAACTGTTTTCGGCAATGAAGTACAGTATCAGTTAACAATTTCTTGTTGGTATGGAGAATTCAAATGTGGACGGATTAGTATTAGCGATGATCCATGAGCAAATGCATCAAAAGCGATAGTCACTTAGGAAAACGTCGATGCTGTGCGCCAGCTCATCAACGAAGATTGACATGTGGCAAATCGCAAAATGAGGCATCGTTGGGGATTTCAAAGGCTTTAATTCGAAAAATTTTGCACGAAGGCTTGTGTGTAATGAAATTAGTTCCCCGTGGAATACCTTATCTGTCGACTGAAAAACATAAAGCAGCTAGGGCGAATCGGTGTCAAAAACTCTTGACCGCTTCAACACAGAAAACAGCTAAAAACGTACACTATATCGTGAACAGTGATGAATTTTAGATTTACTCATACGAGCCAGAAAATAAACGTCAGTCATTTGCTTTGGCGTTCCAAGGTGAAGAAAAGCCGACAAAAGCAATTCGTTCTCGAGGTGTAAGAAGATGTCCATGACATTTGTTTCGAAAGCAGGCCATTTAGTAACAATTCCTCTACAAGGTCAAAGAACTGTTACTGCCGATTGGTATACGACCATTTGTTTGCCGCAAGTCAACCCGTAGCTTTAAAAAACCAACCCCAAACGGCGAATCGTTATCTACCAAGACAATGCAAGTTTGCACACAGCTCGCGATATAAGTGGATTTTTAACGCAACACAACATCGAATTATTAGATCAGCCTCGGTGCAGTTGCTTCCTAAGTCCCAACGATTTCTATACTTTTCCTAAAATTAAGGACAGGCTGCGTGGTCAAAGGTTCCAATCTTCAGAAAAAGTAGTCGATGCCTTCAAAGTTGCAATTTCTACTGTACCAACAACCGAATGGAATGATTAGTTCAACCACATGCAAAAATGCATTAATCTTTATGAAGTATACTTCGAGAAACAATAAAGTCTTAAAAAACTATCTACTGTCTCCAGTTGTATATGCAAAACTTAAAAGACAACCCTTGTACAATTTTTTATCGTAAACTGCACAATTAGGTTAACTGGGTCGCCACTTCTCACGTGCTTACATCTTTGCCCTAGACTGCGGAACTCTATAACCTCTATTAGAATTAGGCGATATCTTTTAGCATTCACTACATAAAATATCGATTCTCCGCAGTACACAAATGCACTGCAACCTGAAGCAGTTTCAAATGTATTATAATTATATATCTCAAAACCTCAGTAAAAACACATACACACACAGCATTAAGAAACTATAATGTCAACAGTCTAACGTGCAGGATGCACTGCGTCATACAGCCTTAATGAACGCTTCGCCACTGAAAAGTCTAAAAACATTTTTAATTTTTACTTACATATCTATAGGGCATCCTAAAATACGCGCCTTTATAACGCAAGCAGGACAACTTAGTATATTTGAAACAGTTTATCATGGAGTGCCAATTGTAACATTGCCTGTCTTTTGTGATCAAGATGCAATTGCTGCAAAAGCTGCATTAGATGGTTATGCTATTAAACTTGATTTGAAAACATTAACAGCGAATTTGCTGCTACGATCAATTAAAAAAGTTATATATGAACCTAAATATAAAGAGGCTGTGAAACAACAACAATTCTTATTGCTAGATCAGAAAGAAACTCCATTGGAACTTGCTATTTATTGGACCGAATATGTTTTAAAACATCGTGGTGCGAAACATTTGCAATCGCCATCTAAAGATCTTAATGTTATCCAGTATTATTTGGTTGACGTAGTGGCAATACTCCTATTTTCTACTTGGTTGATTTTCTTTCTATTAAAATTGTTTTTAAAATTATGCTGTATGCTTTTAAAACTAATTCAGATCAATGTATGTTTAAAAAATCTATTAAAATAGAATAAACCTGTTAACTCAAGTTGGTTGCCTGTATTTATTATTACAATATTCAATTTACTTTTAATTTCAAAGCTATAAATGCACGTTGTTTTGAAGAGATAACTCAAGCAACGCGATAAAGACAAAGTCGTTAATTACAGTTCATAGAGTAAAGATGTGCCATTCTGCTATTTAATAATACTTTTACATTTTTTCGGGAACGTGTTAGTTTCAGAGTGCAACTGTTATACTTTTTTTGATGCACTAGACCTCTGGCCAGTGACAGTCAGCTCTTGAAGAAGCAGCCTTTGTATTCGGTGAGTCTTTTTGAATTTACAACGTGCATATTGATTAAGATTATAATTGAAAAACTATGGATTACTTTACGTTACTTTCTTATAATGTTGTTAGCCAGATAAATAGATATCACTTACAGTCCACTGATAACGCAACGTTTAATATTGCCGCAACAAAACCAAAATACAACCGTTACAGTAGCGCAATAAATTGGTTAGTGCTCTTTCGTCTGATATAATGCAATGTAAGTAGACATTTATTAAATATAAAAGCATTACCTTCATCGATATAAAGAAAATATTAAGTAAGGTAAACGACAGGGTCTGTAACCTAACGTCACAAAGTGCCGCGACACTGAGGCTAATAGTAACATCAACAGTGTTAAAGCTATCGCGTTATTTTAAGTAAACATAAGAAGTAAACATGTATTTATTTAGTATCGGGTTAGCAGTTTAAAATACACTCTGTATAAATTTTGTTGATAAAATTACAATCATCAATGGGTGAGATTGACAATTCTTGTGGTAACGTAAATATGCTTTTATATAGTTACATGCTATTGTAAGAAATCTATTTAAAAATTCGATTAGAAACGATTAATTTTAGAACTCCGTTGAAACCAGTAAAAGGTATCACGAATTAAATTGTAACCGGACGTGATAAAATTAATTTTGCAACAATGAATTAAATCACGCCTAGACAACAGGAGTGGTAAGTAAAGAATAAAGATAAAACCAGAATACATGCGGTCCACCGACAGAACAAAGCGACCGCAGAGTAAATTATACGAGAAACGACACTTACCTAACGATACGAAATAATGCGATATAATGGAACAATAAAGATGTTACAATGTAACAAGCCGCCGGATGAAAAACCCGAGGGAAACATTAGATGCGATAGTATACATGCGCTGTTGTATAAAAACACGTATTTGAAGCGTGATTTAATGTAGAGCTGGACGTATACCAACAATTTGACATTCGATGAGAATTGTAGTTGTTGCTACACATCGATCGTGTAAACAAAGAGGCATGCTGCGGTAATCCGTTTAGGGGGTTTGGCAAGTTGAAGCAGTTTGGTTACGGCGATAATCCAAATGGTTTAAACACGATGGAAATATTGGATTTCAAAGTAATTATTACCGATCTCGAAAAATGTTTCAAAAATAGACAGTTACTCCAAGTAATATAACTAACGCATCCCGAGGAAGAAAGAAGATTTTCTGAACTAGAAAAAGAGGAATACAAACTGTAAGTTTATTAAGTTAATATCGCTTGATATGGTGTTATTTTTCTAGTTGGTAATGATTAGGTAGGCAATGTGGAAATCAACAGCTCACCGACTTTTTTTTCATATATGTTTTAGTTACTTTATAAAAATGGACGTTTGAAACTGAACTAGAAAAGTCAATGCCTGATTAATTTACTTGTAGTTTGGTACCATTGGAGTTATGATATATGTATCTAGACTAAAGTGTATTTTGGAAAGCGCACCCTTAGCAGTTAAAACAAGACAGCTTTGTAAATTTTTGTTATAAATTTTTGTACATGCTTGCAGTGACCATGTTGTAACATACTCCTGGCAATAGATATTAGATCAAATAGTAAAAAGAGGTGCTTTTTTTTATTTCAAACATAGGCGAGATTTTTGTTGTGGTGGGGACTCCATCTTACCAGGGGGCCGAATTATCCAAAGTATCCACTAGGCACACTCATCTTCTGGCGGATCATAACCTAGACGACAAAACGAAGCTGGCGCCCACCAACATTTTTGACATAAAATTTACCAACATTTGATAAGCCCTTCGGGTAGGTGAGGCTCGACGTTCTAGTAATTATTTAGGGAGCGTGCTGTATAACCCTTAGAATTTATTTCCTTTGATTGGAACTCATTCCGCACCACTGAAGTAGGCCGGTGCACTATAACTTGTTTCGCTCTTCCACCCCTTCAGGAAAAATTAAAGTAATTAACGTAACGTCCATTCGATCCGTACCCTAGTTACAATCTTAAGCACATTTCTCTGATTTACCATGACTTTTTGTTATAATGGTGTCATTAAACTGTCAATCTGGTATGGTATTGTACAGGTAGAAAGGTTCTTTTTAAACACTTAGGTCAAAGTTGACCAAAAGCACGTATTGAGTTCCAACTAGCAAAAAATTTAAGCATGCTCTATATTTTAGTAAGTTCAATTATTTATTGAGCACAAACTGAGAATGGTTATATAAAAAATGAGTTAATGTGTACTTGGACGTACACAACATTTTAAAATCTTTTGTTTTTATTATAATACAGTAGGTGTATTAACCATAAAATCTGTGATTGGTTGGGTATTTTAGACCGTTTATACCTACTCATTATTATAGACAGTTCTTTACAGTTAAAATATATATTGTACAAAAAAACTACTAACATTGTACGGGCATACTGTATTAAACTGGACATTCTGTTATGGTAAGTTTGAAGCTGCTGCGTACATTAAATGAATATTTTCGAAGGACAGAAGAGAAGATACGTTCGAACTCGCGCAAAAAACTTTGCATGTATTTGCTCTTTTTGGTATCATCCTATAGAAAAAAGGAATTTGCTTCAGGGTATTGTTAGTTCTTCAAGTTGGTAACGAAATTAAATACTTTGGCAGCTGAGTTGGCACAAAACGGTTAGGGTGGGGTTCTAGTATTCCGCACTGGATAAATGGAACTAGCGTGTCTATAGGAATAAACCAACTGATTTACAGAGAGCCAAAAAATTGGGAGTGCTTTGGTTTAACCAGAGTTTATCACGCTCTGTGAAGACCCTTACAATCACTCGAAAATATCCACTGTAAATAAGAGCATATAAAAATAAATATAATGCTAAAAAAATTGAAAACAAATTAAAAATACACTTTGTACTCGAAACGATATTCCAATAAGCAAAGGGTCGAACTCTTGGGTAACTTCTCGCGATACAAAATGTCTGGATAATAAAAAAATCTGGCGAATAAGCCATCGAAGTTATCTTGTAATGAAACCAAACTCTCTATTATCAAAGACAGAAAACTAAACTGAATATCCCCTAAATTGGATTACAAAATCTACAATCAAGTTTCACTACCAGGCAATTTCATACTAAAACTTAACGAGTTCATAGAGGTAAGTGTGTGCCCTGAAAGCAAGTTAAAGAAAAAGAAAAATCATGAAACAAAATAGACTCTAATGTTACAAAATGAAAGAAAAATGGTACAAAATATATACAGAAAACCCGGCTCTAATAGTAGGGGCACTCTAAATTGCAACAGTTCGTTATACGTGAAACAGTTTTAAAAGTTACACGTACCTAAACGTTGAACGGTCAGGTATACTATACGACACGTAACTACACTACTTTATAGTACTCTTAAGTTATTACTCAATACTGACAACACAAAAAAGAAGCAATACGTATAGGCAACATACCAGACAGGTGAGTAGCCAAGTTGACTTCACAAAACTACTAACTTGATCAGCGACCCTTGCTTAAGCCTTACCATAACATATAATTTAATAAACGTCACCATAACATAACTCACAATTAGTAATCGGTCTGGTATGTTGGCAGCGATTCGCTGCTTAAGCTTTACCATAACATATAATTTAACACTTTTTCTTTTTAGGAGAGGATAACCAGGTAATATTTCATTTTCTTATAAATGGGAATCATGTAAACATGTTGGAGTTCTTTAACAACCATCAGGTTGCTAATATCTATGTAGAGTCAGGTAGATAAGAAAAGATAGAAGAGTATAGGAACACTTAGACCAAGCTATATTAGTCAAATTATTAGAAATTCAGGTTGTGAAAAGTACGTATAACTTTTTAGATTAGCACAGAATAGAAAAGAAATTAGAGCTGCATTAAACCGACCTTAAGTAAGGTCAAAAACAAAATGATAATGACGGGAACCTTATTTGGTAACTTATTTAAAAAAATTTACATTTAATAGCTACAATTTATAATGTGGTAAATTCCAACGGAGAAACATTAAGCCGCCAATGTAACATCATGTTAAAGCAACCACACACCGTAACTGGCTTGTTTAGGTCCAATTAACGTTTAAGTAATTAGTAAGGGTATTCTAGCGCACGATATGATCATATCAAGACACTTAGTAAAAGATTGCTTTATAAGCAAGCGTTGGTGCTGCAGCGCACAATTAGTGATACTCTAATGACGAAAGTATAAGTTAAATGACTAAAATTAATGGAAGTTACAAGTGGTGTAAACACAGGGTCGAAAAGCAGTTTTCCACGACCTTGTCTATTATGAATGGTAACAACTATTAGGACAAATCGCTTATCCAGGTCTTAAATTGAGGTCGAAAACGGCAAAGGTATTTGTGTATAATAAAAATGCTGTCGTACTTATCCTGAGGTGCAGTGCTGCTCTAGAAAAGGACGCTTGCTTTAAGTTTAGGGTTGATAGTTCTGATTTCGCAGGAGCGAATCCAAGATCGTCAGGTTAATCGACAGGGTGGTATGGGATGCGGAACACTTAGCCGGAGCTCCCTATAAATTTCTACTAGAAAGAATAGAACAAAACGCGCAATTCACTTACTAGCCATTCTGGGGCGAACTATGAATCAACGACAAAGTAGGATAGATAGATACATAATATCCTCCAAAACGACAGTTATGGAACTCGACTACACAACCGAAACTTACACGTAATAACTTTCATAGTTGTCTGCAGCAGGTCCGAACCCACGTCTTAATTTTCAGAGAGCAGACGATTACTCTGTACCACATTTTATGTTAAAAGAAGCTGGGGCAGAGCTCCACGCGTTGAAATCGCCTCTTTTACCCTACTAACAATTCAATTAGAATTCCAGGCAAATAACTTAAACGGATTTGATTTTTTCGTCCAACATATTTTTGTAAAATATGGCGAAACTAGCAAAACTTTTTAACAACTACAGCAACACCTCCGAACAACAAAATGTCAAAATTCAACATTATCATAGGTGGTTCAAGTAGAGCAACCTAAGTGATGTGTTCCTAAGAGACAAGTATACTTCAAATGCAAGAAAAATGCACACCTATAATTTGTCAACATAAAGAAGTGGACGGCACTAATATCAACGATTAGTTAACCCCCACAGGGTCTGCACGGAGTCGGCAGCACTCCTTTTAAAAATTGAAAGAACAAATGTAATTTTTAGTAGAATCTTTAACTTGCAACTAACCTTGTGAAAATCTTGATATACAGAGCAGTACGACGGGAATTTTTTTGAACAGCGAGCAGCTTTGGGGAACAAACCGCGATTTCAGCATCGCGCTCTATTGCGATGCACCATTTTAATTTGTGATACGAATCACGTAGGAGTGTTCAAAATAAGATTTTAGTGACGCTAGATCTCTACAACCTGGAGTTATGACTAGTGCGCTTTGGATGCAAGACGGCAATATTTGAATTGTCTTCAAAGGATTGATCGCCCGCGTTCAGCTGCCTTCTTGGTCAGGCGGCTCCGTGGTGTAGTTCTTATGCGTGTGAGTACTATACCCAAAGTCCCGAGTTCGAATCCGACACGGTTTGATTGAAAAATGTTAGGCAAGCATTTTTCACAAAAATACGCCCTCGTTCAGATGACACGTAAAATGGAAGTCCTGTGTGGGTGTTGTCACGTAGTTGAAGATCCCGACCTTACTTGGAACAGCAAGGGTTCGGCAAAATTCAGAATTTCTAAGTAAAAAAGAAATTGCTTCCTGGCCATTATAGTACTTCGGGTGGAGCATTGAAAAATCAAATATAGTGTATTGTTGGTCAATTGTCCACCCTGGATTTGTACCGTATAATGTATGGTTGTTGAGTTTTGAATCCAAATAGAGCATATTTGATTGGGTCTTTTGCAGAATTACATGTCCACCTAACCCCCGAGCGTACGATTTGCGTTTGTTAAATGGTGATTAATGGTACTTTCTTAATTTGCATTACAAGTAAGTTTCACATATAATAATATAAATATCTTTAGATTTCTACTAGAGGATGATGATGTCTAAAATCCAGAGAAAGGAATACAATCGAAATCACATTAATAGATTTTAAAAATATGTCTACGGAGAAAAATGCGATAAAAGTGCAAACTAAGCCGTTTTAGAATAACAAGCCGTGATTAAATGATTAGAAACGTGGAAAACAAATGTATTTTCAAAACTGTTACTACCATCGTAGAACCATAGCTACTTAAACAGAAGTAAAAAACACGAGCAGGATCACGCGATCAGTAAACAGACTAGCACATATGTAACAATAACCAAAGAAACGTCAGAGCCTCTATACACCACCCGCCTGTAGTTACATCTTACTTTGACCTTTTGGAAGAAGCATATTCCGTTGCTGATACTTAACTAAAATTTACAGTCAGTTGTCATTTGTGTAAGTAGCAGCACAACATCCCTTTAGTATAATCAACCATATCTAAAAATTGGCATTCATTTATGTATATTCGGAGTACTTGTTGAAGTTATACAGGGTGATTCACAACTTCATAAAAATATTTTAACTGATGCTTAAGAAAGAGGCGTAGATTCATATTTACGCAAAAAAAATTTTTCTTAAAAACTAAAAATCCAAAATTTGAACGGATGTTTTTAATAACGTGTGTATATGTAAATGTATAGTTGAGAGACGACATACCACATCAAGTAAGGAGGCGACCCACCACAGTTTCTACTAGAAGTTCAATGTACCATATGAAGTTGTGATTCACGCAGTGTTCTTAACTTTGTAGAAATATGATAACTGATGATTGAGCTTGGGGATAGTATTAAGTAAAAAGGATTTAAAAAAATACAAAACTAATGTTTACAGCAATGTGTTTACTGTACTTTGAAATTAAGGTAGCAACTCACCAAGTTATACTGCTTATAGAAGGTGTTCAAAATGCCTTCCATTTTGTTGAATGCACAAACGTGCTCTTCTGAGTTAGTTTTGCAAAATACTTTGTTAGACATTTGCTTCATAGATTCATACTTCTTCCACCGAATCACTAATGCGTCGGCGTTACTGCTCCACAGTATCAAAGTTCACATTAACGGCATACTTTTAAAGCACCCCACAGAAAGAAGTTTATTGGATTGAGATCGGGCGAGCGTGCTGGCCAAGGCATTGGCCCTCCTCTACCTATCCATCGTTGATTAAACTCCCGATTTAAATTTTGCCGTACGTGTACAGCGTAATGGGGAGGAGCGCCGTCAAGTAAAATCCACATGTGGCGACGAACCTGAAGAGGAAAGTCATCCAACAAATCTTCCAAATCATTTTGTAAAAAATTTAAATAGCCTGCACCATCTAAGCGATGTTGTAAATAAATTGGGCCTAACAATCTATTACCTATCATTCCAGCCCAAACATTAACGGAAAATTAATGTTGGAAATGAGCCTGCCTTGATACATGTGGATTTTTGATAGATGAATAATGGGTGTTGTGTCTATTAAATACAGCATTACTTGTAAAAGATGATTCGTCCGTACATAAAATGTTATGTGCAAAATTATGATTAATGCTATTTTGATTCACCAACCATTCACAAAATTGAACTCTTCGCGGATGGTCTCCAGGTTGTAGGCACTGCACGCGGTAATAATGAAACGGATGCAGTCTTTTGTCATTCAATACTCTCCACACTGTTGGTTGAGAAATATCAGTCATCGCAGCATTCTGACGTACTAAGATTGGGTTGGTTCGCAACCAAATTTAGTACTTTGTCTTCGACATTTTCAGCGTAATGGGGTTGAACTCTACCACTTCCCAATCCACGACCTGGACGCACAATACTCGTTTCTCTACCACGGTGCACCGTGTTTATAAACATTTGAATATTTAGAAGCCGTCGTTGAAGATAACGTACTCTGTACATTTCGCGTGCGGCTGCAGCATTTTGCCCGGCTTCACCATACGTTAGAACGATATCCATTAACTCCACATTAGTAAAGTCATTCATAGTTATAAATTAAGAAATGTGCTGAAATTATTGAATATTAATTATGAGATTTACAAAGCTAGGTATTGACTTTAATTACGTTTGTTGTAAGCAACTGCTTTTAACAGACTAAAAACATAATACATAATGCAGGAGCATTTAACTCGTTGTACCATAATGTATAGAATAATATTACACCCTTTGTTACTAAAACTAACCAACATAGTAAATTTCTTGAAAAGATGAAACATGTTTATGTTTTAGGTAAACTTGCTTAGAATAGGGATTACGATTTAAAGTTTATAACCTCAATGCAAGGCAGTTGATTATTTAATTATAGGCCGTTCAATGCCAACAACTCTTTCAATGTTTACCGAGCGTAGCCTAAGGACATCAGTCCCATAAGAATTCGCACTATTTGCAGAAATCCTACTATTATTACCATCAGTTCACGAATGCTTATACAGTTGAGAAAACCCTGAATCACAACTTCGTACGACATAATGAACTACTGATAGAAACTGTGGCGTGTCGCCTCCCTGCAATACATTTAAATGTACACTCTTTCTTAAAAACATTAGTTAAAATTTTGGGTTTTTAGTTTTTAAGAAAAAAAAATTTTTTGTTGCTTAAATATGAATCTATGTCCCTTTCTTAAGCATCAGTTAAAATATTTCTATGAAGTTGTGAATTACCCTGTATACATACCTAAGAGAGATTAAGGTTGATATAACAAGTGTGGTCTAGTTTGAAATAAAAAAGTTTCTGCATATCGTTGTAGAAAATTGTGTCTTCTTAAAATTTGTTTAGATATGCAAAAATTAGATGTGAGTAGCAACATGCTCTATCACATTATACCTAAAATCTACATAAAACTAAAAAACAAATGTAAAACCATAACCAAGCTAAGCAATTAGCAGAAGTTCTGTTACGTGCTGAATTGAAGTCAGGTACTCGAATTAATTTTACTCTACCGGGAACGAAGTGATGTAACAGTTAATTAGTGCACCGGCTAGCTATCAGTGACGTAGGGTGTATTCCATAAAAGCAAATAACTTTTAGGGGATACAATTTCAACACGTTTACTCAATTTCATATGTGAGTTTTTCAATCTATAAGTCATTGAGCATTTCTATTTCAGGTTGGACTTCACGTTAATAAAAAAACCCTAAAACTTGTTTGATAGCAATCTTCCTACTGTTGAAACATAACTTGTTTGTTTTCTTTGTAACTAAATGGAAAATTAGTTATTTCTATGCCCAAACGATGGAAATCTGGCTGAAGCAAAATCTAGAGATATTGCATAACATTTTCAAGTTAGGAGGTTGTTTGGTCAATTTTATAACAAATCCCTTACTGTTGTAGTAACAGAACATGGTTTTTAAAGTAATAAGTTTATTTCCTTTAAAATTTAGAATTGGCGTTTTGCTATAATTCTTTATTACGCTCTTCCGAATGGTGCTACACTAACTTTTCGGATACTGTTGTTATTCTTAAGCGACTAGTTATCTTTACGGAAGCGTTAGAATGTAATGGCGTCTCTTTTTCAATTTACCTTTTTTAAATTTATTCTTTCATTCACGACTCAGTTCAGCTATATTGCGAGTTACACCTCAGGTAACGTAGATTTCAATCGGTAACGTCCTTTATCCGAAGCTATTTCGTCCATTTTACAATGGTTATTTCAATAAAGTGGATGGTCTACTCCTTCTTCATCCAGCCATCTAGAATGAAAACAGCAGTACGGTTAAATATATTTATTTGTAATTGAATTCGCATAATTAAAATGATATGCATTTTACAGTTGCCAATGGTGAGTGATTGCATAACTATAACTATTTAATTAATTTGAAAAGTACACAGCACTCAAACCTAGTATTATATGCCGTTTCAAATACTTTAAATTACTAGTATTACCTAGCATAGACAAAGCTATCTACTTTCTTATATGTTAAAACACCAAGCTTCCAATTCCGTCACTAAATTTACACAAAGTGAATTTTTATAATAGATTACCTAACTTTGTAGTTGTTTCAAACTTTGCAGATTTTGTGCAACTTAACCAAACATTACATTGAGGGCGGTGTCTGCAGAATCATATGAAAATTAAACCTGCACCTTTGTATCGCATATAACTTTTAATAAACAGCACCTTGGAATTCTAAACCAATTGATTCACTTAAATATTATGTTTAATATCGTCTCCCAGATTTATACATTTATACAGTATTTAATTAAATGAACCGGGCACCTTATATCAAATGAGTGCTGAAGCTGAAATTAGTTTTCCCTGGTTAAGAATAATCTCATACATACAAGCAAAATTTAAATTAGAGTTTCTTGATGTAGCTTCACACAGTACCCCGTGCTGCAAATATAGGTGGACTAATGGAAAGCTATAAAATAGTTTTATGAACAATTTCTATCTAACGTGAAATTCTCTCAAAGCGAACCTGTTATTTTTGGAAACAAATTGCATACCAGGAACCTTATTCTACTAGCACCTGTTAGAGACTATGATTATTTATATAGTCAGCTTTCTACCACATTATTCACACAAGACACAACCTCATCGATAAGGCTTCAATGCCTCTTTTTAAACATGATAGTAGATATACATTACTGCAATTGATTTTTAACAATATTTCCCAAGATACTTCTTTATTTAAGTTTACTTTCGTCTCTGCAGTAAAAACATTCGTTTTTGTAAGGCAATTTGACTAACTTTATTCATAAGTTTCCTGTTTTCCTAGACGTTTCTATTTATAGTTTAGATATTTAGCATTACAAGGACGTATGTATATCCTTATGTGCTCATTAGTGGTTCCGGAATTATTTTGGGCGTACATGCATACATGCTGGTCTTTCATTGACCGTTTAGTATTTAAGTAATTGCTTAGCAACTAGAATGCGTTCTTGTTCGAACATTTTGCTTTGAACAAGAGCTTGCAAAAAACGAGGCGTAGAAAGGTATGTGTTTGTTTAAAATGGCTTCAAGTAGAACCGTTATCTGGGTCTTACAATAGTAAAAAGAATTAGTTACTTAAGCATAGTGGGAGTAAAATCCTGATAGTCCCATAATTTTGTTTAAAGTTTCTTGATATTTATTATTAAAGCCAGTTGATGTTCAAATCCCACAATTGTAGTTTCACGCAATTCTGAAACTGTTAGTTTTAGTGAAACAATTAAAATTTTATTGTAATTACATAGCGGTACAAAATCTACTTTAGAATAGATTACTTTATCAAGATATTTTGGTCGTTATGTTCAAAATCCTAATCCATGTTGCGAACATGCATTTAGTGTGACAACTCATTTTGTTATTACTTGATTCTATTGGTCAGATAGCAAGGTCAAAACGCCATTTTGAAACTGTATATCAAATCTGGATGAGAATGCATTTTGTAGTTTACGATTCATTATTGAAAAACTTATCGTATGTGGTAGAATTGAATTTGTTATTTTCATTCAAACAAAAGACGTACGTTTAAACAAATAAGCTTCAATATCAGAATGTAGTTGATTAGTTCGAGAAGTAATTATGATTCTATTTTAAGATGATGCATTTAAGACGATCAAATATTTTAAACTGTGTATTTTGATGTGTGAAATTACGTTGTTTTTTTAACAACCAATATTTAATCAACTTTATTTGCGGTGTAAATAGTGATGCCGCGAGACGAAAACGAGACGAGAAATGCTTACTTCTAGTTCTCGTCTCGAAATTCGAGATGAGAACTTGATTGAGCTCTCGTTCTCGAATGATGTTTCTCGTCTCGTTCTCAATCTCGAGTCGAGATTTCTCGAATTGTCGACTTCTAAAATGCTCTGCAAGTTACAACAACGCTTTTGAACCACCAATTGCTATGTGAGCAATACATTCAGATAGTACCTATATGCGGTTTTAAATATTGAAATATTGAAATTAAATTGCTTCTGTTGTGAGTGGCTAGTAACTGTAGCCCGAAAGTTCGGAAGCAACCAAGCGAAAATTACCTTAATATATTTGGATTTGAACACTATGGAAAATGAAGTAAACCCTAAAAAATAAATAATGCAATCAGTTTATTATCTATAAGTACTAAAAACTGATTGCATTAATCAACTGATAACATAAATTTAATACAGGCTGCGTTTTATTTGATCACTATCTCAGGTATTTTCTTTAAATCGTTCTTAATATTACGAACTGAAAATCTTTCATCTGAAAGTAATAAATTAATAAGAATGTCCTTTAATTTCAACATTCTTCTTATAACAATAAATGCAAATTAAACGCATTCAAACCAAAAGATTGTTTAATATACTAAAAAAATCATGTAATATTATGGCTAAGTGGCGGACAAGTCAGGGTTTAAAATCTTTTACCATACTTTTACAAAATCTATTAAATTTCAAATCACTGTTTTCTGCAAGTATTTAGTCCTGGTTAAAATTGCAATTTATAACTAGGTATGTACTTGGTTTATCTATCACATGCTACAATAAGTTGTCAGCTATAAATGCAGCTTATTAACAAAATCGACATGGGAAATTGTCTTCTTTTGTCTCAACCAAAAATAGTTCATTGAACGCCGCCCAATATACGCTAGCACATTTCAAAATCGTTAAATATTGCATGAATCTTTAAAATACCTAACAAATTAATTTTACGATTATACATCAACCGACGGCGATGCAACAAAATTTGGGATTAAATTTTTACCTAAAGATAAATATTTCCTAAGAAACGTATAGAAGATGCATTTAAACAAAATATTGTTTGAAATTTTTGTTATTTTTTTTAGGGTGCAATTAATCTTCCTTAACATAAGAAGCTAAACAGCAACCTCTGCATACTGTTTCTTTCAGGGATTATCGTGACTTTGTATAAACCGTACTCAGTATCTTTGGCTTTTCTTATTTATGATTCATATTTATTTTGCAGAAACTGTAAACGGTGCTTAACAATGTACTTATTTAAGAAACCATGTGACTTGTATACCTCAAATAGGATACCGAACCATGCTTTCTAGTTGAAAGGTATGATAAGTATAAAAGCCTTTTGTTTTCTTGTCTACCTTTTGTAAGTTTCTATAATATTATTTTTCTGAAATCCATTGTTATAACTGCAATGTTCTGTCTAAGGAATTAAGATAATTTAAAAAAGGTTTGACATTTTAATGTATGTCTGAAGAATAACGATTTATCTTACAACAAATACATGTCATCCTTGAAGTACAAACTATAAATATACCGAAAACTAAAAGCTTTCACTTCAATATTTTTGTGTTTTGCTGCATATATAAACTCTTGACCTCTGAGTTTGTTTGCTTATTCATATTAACTTGAGGTTGTAACTTCTGTTAAAATTTTAAAGTGAAAGATGAAGCGATCAAAAGTAGCCTTTTCATATAAACAGCAAGATGAAAATGAAGGAGTCGATCATCCTGAACCGTATAGCAGCGATGCCTGCTGTTCTGATCGAACGTATGTTCCTGTTCTCTCAAGTTTTCGTGTGAACCTTTCCAACTTGGATGAGGATAATCTGTACGACTACGATTCCAATATGACTTTCCTTTCCATAACCGAATCATGGTCATCAACATCATCAAATGTACAGGAAGTAGCTTTTATACCCAGTGCAAAGATACGAAAATATCGAAAATAAAAGTGAACGACTATTACCACATAAATGTGGAAGACCGGAATAATAAAACCGGGACATGCAAACTGTGTTTAGAAAACAGAATCAGAACGGTGAAAAAAAAGAAGTGCTCTAATACTAGCAGCTTAAAAGACATCTAATGTTTAAACACGCTGCAGTCTATAACAAAAATCAAATCCCATTTGTAAGATGATTAACAAAAATAGAAGTAACTCACTTAAGGTAAGTTACAAAAAGGGTATAATTATAATCGTTACTAAATTAAGTGATACCAGCTATTTGCAATTTCTAAATTTACTTGGCAGTTTTCTAAATCGCTTTCATTTCTTGCCGTTCTAGCCCTTTTTGCATATATCTTTTGTTTAGAGTTTAGACTTTTGTAAGTAGAACGTATAAGTAACGTAGTATTGTAAAACCTCAAAAGTATCATAATTAATTGGTTATTAGTAGATGGTTGGCAGGTGAATCAGGACCACATTCCCTCCGGAATCCCTCATTTCCTCACTCATCTGGACCAATTTACATGTAAAGTCCCATAAGGAGGAAATGAGGAGATGAATCTCATCCTTGCTCCCTCCTTGTGGACCTCCTTGTGGAATTTTTTTACCACAACCATCCCTACCCTAGAAAATCGGTAACTCTTAAAATTTTCGAAATACCCCTCGGTGCCGATTGGCACCGCACTCGCCAGATAAATTTATATTGTTTGGTATCAATTAATATTAGATTTTTCTCAGCTAGCTGAATTTCTAGGAATTTTTTTCGATAGCATCATCCCCCAGGGAGCTACCAAAATTTTAAGATTTTTTTACCGCTAACATTCTGAACCAAATAGTTTTCTTCGACTAGTCATTGCATCGAGATAAATGTACATAGTTTGGTATCAATTAATATTAGATTGTTCTCAGCTACCCGAATCTCTAGGAATTTTATAGATAGCACCATCCCCTAGGAAGCTACCTTCATTTTTAAGATTTTTTACCAGCATCGATTTTTGCCCGTCCTTATAAATTTTTTAGCCATGCGATACCTCAAATTAGTCTAGAATTTTACTTACAATCCGAATCTGTAAACAGATTTAAAATAGAACCACCCCCTACAAAGTTACACACACACCTTGTAGAAAGCTTACTGCCACCGTACCACTACTCGCTTTTAATGTCATACCATACTTTCTATCTTGTTTAGTTCATCTTTCGAGATAAATATATTTTGTTTGGTATCAATTAATATTAGATTTTTCTCAGCTACCCGAATTTCTAGGAATTTTTTAGATTGCATCATCCCCCAGGAAGCTACCCTTATTTTAAGATTTTTTACCGGTAGCGATTTCTAACCGTGCTTATAAATTTTTTAGTCATGCAATACATCAAATTAGTATAGAATTTTATGCGGAATCCGAATTTCTAACTAAATTTAAAATCGGACCACCCCTTACCATTTTACACATACACCCTCTAAATTATAACTTCCCTGCAGCTCATATTTAAAAGAAAATCTAAAAACCATTCTTAAAACTTTTTATTACAGACAATTTTTACTAATACAGTTTAAATTTTGCAAACCACATTTCTAAATACATATTCACAATTTTTATTCTTAACCTAGAATTCCTCACATCGGCTTATACTTATTAATATTTATTTCTAAATAGACAACCGGCCCGACGTGTTTCAAACACCAGTGTTGACGATGGAGTGTCCGAGTTTCTTTGGAAGCAGAAAGAACGGTTTATTCGATTACTTAATGAAAAAAGAACACAACATACAGCAATAAATGTCTATTGCGAACTCTACGGCGTTTACACCAAAATGGTAGAAGAGACTACCGATGTGAAATCCTTTAACACAAAAAATATGGTTATAACATCTTCTAGTAATCTGGAAAATATGTACGAGGTCTTAAGCGAAACCATGAGAATAAAATCAGAGGAATTTGAAACACCTGAGGCCGGTTGGTTTTTGGAAAAGTTGCTCTATTTAAAAATAAATATTAATAAGTATAAGCCGATGTGAGGAATTCTAGGTTAAGAATAAAAATTGTGAATATGTATTTAGAAATGTGGTTTACAAAATTTAAACTGTACTAATAAAAATTGTCTGCAACAAAAAGTTTTAAGAATGGTTTTTAGATTTTCTTTTAGGTATGAGCTGCAGGAAAGTTATAATTTAGAGGGCGTATGTGTAAAATGGTAAGGGGTTGTCCGATTTTAAATCTATTTAGAGATTCGGATTCTGCATAAAATTCTAGACTATTTTGATGTATTGCATGACTAAAAAATTTATAAGCACGGTTAGAAATCACTACCGGTAAAAAATCTTAAAATGAGAGTAGCTCCCTGGGAGATGATGCAATCTAAAAATTCCTAAAGATTCGGGTAGCTGAGAAAAATCTAATATTAATTGATACCAAACAAAATATATTTATCTCGAAAGATGAGCTAAACAAGATAGAAAGTATGGTATGACATTAAAAACGAGTAGTGGTACGGTGGCAGTATGCTTGCTAGAAGGTATGTGTGTAACTTTGTAAGAGGTGGTCTTATTTTAAATCTGATACAGATTCGGATTGTACGTAAAATTCTAGACTAATTTGACGTATCGCATTGCTAAAAAATTTATGAGGACGGGCAAAAATCGCTGATGGTAAAAAATCTTAAAAATGAGGATAGCTCTCTGGAGGAGGGTGCTATCTATAAAATTCCTAAAGATTCGGGTAGCTGAGAAAAATCTAATATTAATTGATACCAGACAATATAGATTTATCTCGCGGGTGCGGTGCCAATAGGCACCGAGAGGTATTTCGAAAAATTTAAAGGTTACCGATTTTTTAAAGTAGGGATGGTTGGGGTTAAAAAATCCTACAAGGAGGTCCACAAGGAATGAGCAAGGATAAGATTCATCTCCTCATTTCCTCCTTATGGGAATTTACATGTAAATTTGGTCCAGATGAGTGAGGAAATGAGGGATTCTGGAGAAAATGAGGTCCTGATTGACCTGCCAATCATCTACTGTTATTCATGTTTTAAAATTCATTTTTCTTATTTCAGTCAATTGGCAAGGAACAGCAATGGGATGAAATGTTGGTTGGAGGGAGAGCGACCAAATATTTACTCTTCAGTTTTTTTGAAAACGATGCGACACAAAGATTGTTTTATGTGTTAAATAACACCGTAGTACTGCCTAAGCAAACGGCGATAAAAAAGAAGGTGCTGAAACAGTTTGCTATAATGCAAGAAAAATTAAATGTGTCCTTGCGAAAAATATTTCTAACTTTTCACTTTCCTTTGATGGTTGGACTTCAATATCCAATAAATCTTATTATGGTATTACTATTCATTTTATTGACAATGATTGGATTTTACAATCGTTGGTATTAGATTTTCTTCCTTCAAATGGATCTCAAACCGGTAAAGATATTGCCATAACTGTTTACTATTCACTTAAAAAGTATAACATACAGCACAAAATTTAAGGGATAACAGTAGACAATGCAGCAAACACATTATTTATGGCGGAATTAGCAATACTTATAGATAACAAATCAAAACAACAAGGAATTGAACGTATTTGCTTCAACAGGGAAGATACGCATTTCAGATGCTTCGCACACATTTTAAATCTTGGAGTTCAAGACTTGATGAAATTGCTTAAAGCAGAAGAAGAAGCAAAGTTTAAAGAAGTAGTAGAAGAAGATGAAGAAAAGTTTTGTGAAAAGAAATTGATGCAGATGCAGGTACGGACAAAGATTTTAAGGAAAATCTTTCGTCGGTAACAAAGCTGCGACAATTGTTTTTAAAAATAAAAAGGTCTGAAAAATGGCAACAAAAATTAAAAGTTGTTGCGATGCAGCAAATTTAAAGTACTTGTCTACAAATATTGATGTTTCAACGTGTTGAAACTCGACGAACAACATGATATTAGTCGCACTTAACATGCAGAACGCATTAAATGCATTGTGTGAAAACAACAAAGAATTAGGTGGTTTCAAAATTACTAAAACTGAATGGGAATTTTATTTAAAAATTCAGAGTTTATTAAAGCATTTTAAAAGTCTTTCTACTTTACTTGGTGGAGAACACTGTGTCACTTTACCGCATGTAGTAGTAGGCTTTAATATGTTTCTTGACAAAATAGAACATGCTATTCAGGGTTTAAGAAAAAATTCATTGAGATCTGAACTCTAAGAAAATTTGTTTTTAGCCTATCAAGCTGCACATACTAAAATGTTAAAACATTATCATAAAACAAATTGGATCTACTGTGTCGTCCTTATTTTAGATCCAGGACATAAAACGCAAACATTCAATTTGAATATGTGGGGGCAAGAAATTAAAGAAGCGTCAATAAAAAAATTTCAAGATATATATAAAGAAAAGTACTACGTACCGTCGCAGCCCCAACCAACTCTTTTAGTCGAAAATTCTTATATGAATGTTAGTGACGATGGTGAAATAGATGTGTATTCCATTTATGAAAAAAATCAAATCGTGAATAACAATTGGTGTCAAGAAATTGACAACTATTTAAATTGTCCCAGTGAAAATAAAAGCGAAGATATACTAATAGGGTGGAAGAACCATAAATCTGTTTATCCAGGTTTAGCTTCAATGGCACGCGATCTATTTAGTGTCACCGCAACTAGAGTACCCGCCGAGAGACTTTTCTCAAAAGCTAGTTTGACTATTCGGAAACATCGCAATAGTTTAAGTCACGAATCCGTAAAGGCACTACTGAGTATAAATTCTTGGTACAATAATAAATTATTAGAATAACGCCGTTACATATACATTTATAAAGTATTGTATATACAACATTAATATTTTATCTATAGTTTGGTTTGGTAAAAGTAAACAAAAATAATTTGCTTGTTTTATTTATTTCTAGAATGAATTTTCAATTCAAACACAAAACTACACATGGAGGTTAGCTAAATCCATTTGGTTTACAAATTGCAATAGTTGAGGTTGCGCCACTGAGAACTCTGGAATTTTCATCCTAAAGTTATTCAAATAAAATTACTATAATTTTGAATAAAATTTATGTCTTTACGTTTTATTGATTTCAACCCATAGTATAAAAGTACCTATAGGAATTTAAAAATCATCAACATTTTTCACATGCGTGTCCTTTTGTTTCGCCAATTTCTATAAATCGGTAGTCCCTATTTGTTTTCGAAATTATAGTTTGTAGTCTGTTTGTAGCTGAATCTCGGTGAAATAGGGCATAAAATTAGAAAACAATAGAATGGGAACGAGCTGTATACACATGCTGTGTGAGAATTTCAGGGAACTATGTAGGCTAGCTCAGAATATAAATAAGTGCAGGTATGTGTGCAACCAATTTTGAGACGGAAAATCTAATGACGAAAAAATAAGCGCAGATAAATCTGATGATTAGTATAAACAACTAGTTGTTGGTTGCAAAATATCTGCAACTAATGATAACTGTGCGAAAAGATATATTGGAAAATATATTAACGCTAAACGGTTAAGTGTTGGGGGAACTTGGCAGCCACAGGCTGCTTACCTCCCTTCACAACCACTGAAGGTCGGAGGAATAGGGTATATAATTGTAAAACAATAGAAGTTGACCGAACTGCATCTAACAAGAAAGAACAGCGTCTATGAGGAAAGACAACAAACAGAACAAGAAGAAAGCATATGTGTGGAGCACAGCACAGTATGCCTATGAAATACGGGCAGTCTGAAACGCAGACAGAAAAACGGTAGCAGCCTTTTGAAATGCTGTGCTTCAGATGTATGAGGACGATAGCATGGACAGACAAAGATAATTACAAATAGGTTACAGAAATAGTAAGGGAACAAGGATATCTGGGGAAAAAGATAAGAGAAATAGAAGGGCAGAATACGTTCTAAGGCATTTTTGGGGAATAGTATGGGATATATTACAAGCAGAGATAGGAAAAACGAGGTAGATGTAGACCTAGATCAGATAGTTATGGATGCAGACTGTGCAATCAGGGAAATCTGTAGGTTAGTTCAGAATAGGAAACAATGATGGTACGCGTCTAACCAGTTCCAGGACTGAAGACCTAATGATGATGAGTCCTTTATTGGAGAAAATTGTGATTGACTTTCAGTATTATGTAATGAATGTTTTACTAGGTATTCTTAATGTGCGTCTGAATTATCGACATAATCGCTATGTCTCATAAAGTGAAAGTACAATCGCCAAAACACATTTTTCGACAACTATGCCAAGAAACGATTAAGACTTTTGAAAAGGCAATGGTTCTACTGAGAAAGCCTATTATTTTAAACATAACCTCCATGTCTACATCGCTTAAGCTTTGTCTTAAGATCATAAAATCATAAATGTAAAATTAGCACAAATATTTAGGTCTCACAGCTTACCCATATATTTTAATAAATATTCAACAACGGCCTTTAAACGGAGTAAAATTGATCTTGTATAATTAATTGTTCTATTTAACACTACTTCCCTGTTAAAAATAACTTAAAAGTGATATATTTACGTTTATAAATCACAAAAACATTTTATAATTGCTAATTGTAACAAACGATTGTATCTTAATTTAAAGTTGAAACTGCATATAGTATAATTTGTGATTACAGCCTAGTTTTACAACTAACTATTAAAACTAACACAATAAATAGGTACACAAAGTTTCAGGAGTCAGAATTGTAAGTCGGTTATTAATTTTGTTTCTTGTGAGATTTGCCTATTTGAACAATCGAACTGTAGTTTAAAGACAATTATAGTAACACAATATCATTGAGGATGCTCTTCGCAAGCTACTAGGCAGTTGAAGAAGCAAACTTTTCTTTTAATATCGACTAAAATAAATGTAACTGTTTCAATTTTTTATATTGTCACATTGAAAAAACATCTTGTTATTTTGATAGGAACTTTATTTAATACAAGAATTCCGAAGTTCTTACTGACACAGCCTTTATCTTATTTACTGAAATTTGTTTTTGTGTACTGGATATTTCGAGATCTCGAGAATAGTCGAGAATTCTAGACTCGAAATCGAGACGAGAGTTAAGTATTTTTCGTTCTCGTCCCGAAATAAATTTTTGTTCCTTGTCTCGATTTCGAACGGCATCACTAGGTGTGAATTAAAAAAAATATATTCTTTAATGCTTATTGCTCTATTATTGAAGTTAAATATAATGTCTAAAGCAGATCTACCTTCATCGTAGTTAAGATTAATTTGTGACAGTAAAATGAATAGAGTTAAACCCAAATTTGAAATTATTTTAGGTATTAAATTCTATAAAATTCATCGAGCCAGTAAACAACTACAGCTTTAGTTTGTGGAAATATTTTTGTATATAAGTATGTTATTATAGCCCCGTCGCGCCGGTACGCGAGACACTACGTCAGTTGGTAGCAATGCTAGACAATTGTAAAAATGACGCGCAATTTATAGATGACGTCACACAATATGAAAATTATTGCAGCACAATTTAACAATTATACAAATTTTAAGGAAAACCCCACGGGGTACTCACGTGAACATGTAGGGCTTCTTGCAGAATTACTCCATGATGGTCGGCGGCGGCTTCGCTAATCTTCCTCGGGCGTCGGCTGCTCAGCTGATCTTTCTCGGGCGTGGGTGATTGGTCGGCCCTGGTTGAATCCAAATTTAATTGTCTTCTTTCTATATGTAGGGAACGACAGGAACTGGTTTATAAGGAACGATAGTCAAGAGAAGGCAAAAAAGGACCTACATAACAAAAAAATACGATAAGACACAAAAGACAACAACACTTGTTCACATCTCGGAGGCTAGTTCAACACGTATCCGGAAATCACCCTTCCCCTCTTGACACACCGCGTCGGCGCAAATCTCGCGCAACGCACTATCTGAAGTGACGGAAATACGCGCACAAGTCTTTTTAAATTCATTGGCGCGAAATCCTTACAAATTAAAACTTATAAGAATGTTTACGGCCAATTTCGGCACGTAACAATCGCGACGAAGCCATAAAAAACTTAAAAAAAGAAAATGACTGCTAGCACAGTAACATCTTAAAATCTAAATCCTAACTAACCTACATAAATCCTAACTTAAATCCTACAAAATGTTTAAGGCGCCACCTCGTTTTTTCCGACCGATAACACGCTTTCCGGATTATCAGGAAGCGGAAAAGTGCACACACGAGTCTTTGGTGTGGCGCAGTTATAGTCGACAGCACAAATTTGTCGGGGAGCATGAAACACTACTTAAACTAAAACAAATGCGACAAGTCGCCTAATCTATATACTAACCTAAAGCTAACATTACAGTTTCCTAAGTGCAGACGCATATGAGCGTTGCATCTAAACTGTTTCTTCATTGGCAAAAAATGCCCAAATTCAAAAACGTTTAAAAGAGTGAGTTACCCTACACTCTAGGAAATTTTTAGTTACTGGTACTCTGGTTTAATAAACAATACACATCAAAACTTGTCCATGACATGCTTGTGAATCAACAAATTTACCAAACGTACCACCTTACTAAATCCTTACATTGCTAACCTAACAAATTACATTTCTACCATCAGGTTAGCTTTTTCACTTAATATTAAAAAAAAAAAATTCCCACGTCTGGTCATAAATACCAAACGTTAGGAAGATAAAAAGATAAAACAAGATCTCAAGTTATTATCGAAGAAAATAGATAATATAACGATATTGAGCTTAAGTTATTATCAAAGGTAGTAGGTAAGATAACAATATTAACCTAAGTTATTATCAAAGATATTAGGTAGGATAGCGATAAAGTGGCTCCGTGGAGCCGTTAAATGGGAATTTCTCGTGCCCCTTAAAAAGAGCAACCTGTAAAGCGGGCCCGTTTGCAATAAACAGCGCGAGGGACCGGCAAAGGCATTTGGGTGCATCCCTGCACCCGGCGTTAATTGATATCGGTGATATAATCACCCGATATCCACACGATATTTCTACATACACTCACACATTCACACACTCATACATACATTCACTGTTAGCGACCATGTGCGCTGACAGCGGCACCGCATGACCTCACGAAAGATTCCCAGAGACGTGGTCCGGGTGTCTGTGAAAACCCTCCGCGCAACCACACGGTGACTGACGGAAATGAAAAGGCAGTAGAAATAGGAACGGTAGAAAGAGGGAGGTAGGTATTTGGAATGCATAAAAGGCACTTCCAGGTAGAAAAAATAGTGGGAGGGCTCGCATTGAGCTAAAGAGACAGAAAGATGGATAACAAAGCATTACTCAACCAGACAATGTAGTCAGTAGCCCGGAGTGAGGGAAAAATCACTTTTATGTGGTAGACGGGTGTTCCGGGACGAGAACAGGTCTACCGAAAGAAAAATAAGGCAAAAACGGAGACAGCGGGATATGAAAAAGTAGAGTTTTTGGACAAGCGTCCGAGAGAAGGTAGAGAGTTGTCCCTATAAAACACGGGTCGGTCTGAAAGACCACCTGCGATATTAATCCGACAAGTTAAGGTATAACATAAGTTAAAAAATTCAGTAGACTCAAGAGAACTAGTACAATCATGTTCCTAACGAGTGCATCCTCTACGATAAGAAAATCAGACAAAAGTTGACACAACTTAAAAGTATCACTACAGATACAATCACACGAAAACAAACTGCTTCAAGGTAATTTTTTAAAACGGTAACACCCTAAATACACAAAAATGCCTAATTATAAGCAGTTAAATACAGACACACTGTCCCAATATGCTAAAACAATCGAGAATTTGATAAGATATCAATAAAAAGCAATAGCACCTCACCACGAAATTCAATAAAAAACAACGAAAAAAATGTTTATACGTTATGATGACTTAGTAGAAAAAGAAACAAATAATGATATAGGATAATGTGGGCGCCTGTAATAATTCAGAGGAAAAACACATGGAATAGAAAGTCCTAGTTTTTTGCAACTGCGAATATGAACTATTTCTTACAATGGCTTATGTGAGCCCAAAGAAGAAAGCAGCCACTCTAACATCAGCTAAAACCAATCATAAAAATTCAATGAGTTATTACAACCAAAGTTACGACAATTACCACAAAATTAAACAATGTAAGATAAATACTGAAACCAAAATAATATGTTGTAGAAAAGGCGAGAAGATTAATTAAATGAAACGCCAGAGTTATACTGGGGAATCTAGACAATAAAGCGATATATAACTAACGGTGAGTTCAAGAAAAATTCAACCAGAAGCAAAAAGTTTAAGGTAAAAAGGTTAAACGTATAAAAGGTTAGGTGTATAAGAGAAGGAATAAGTAATTAAAGATACTCATTGGTAGTAAAAACAAAAAATATTAAGTAAATCATTAAGGGAATGGAACGTAAAAAACTTTACTAGCATTTGGGTCAGCAGAGAATGGTTTAAGGTCTTTAATATGCCACCTTCCTTGGCGTTTTTCTTCAGCATCTTGAAGTTCGTAGATAAGTGGACTAACGACACGAGCGACCTCACAAAGAATGAATTTAGGGGCTAATTTTGAAGAAAATTTCTTAGTTGCATCCGATAAAACATAATTCTTTTTCCAAACTTGTTCGCCCAAGGCGAAGGAAACATTTCGTTCACGTAGATTTTAATGGTACTTACTTTTTTCGTAAGCTTTTAACAAATTTTTTCTAACATCGTTAAAGATAGAAGGTAATGATTGTTGGTCTTTGTCCCAGCGTACTTTATCGTCAAATTCAATTACGTTAGTATCGTCAGGAACTGAACCATAATAACTCCCATTAGTTGGGGTATATCTTTCAAAAACAAGAAATGACGGAGTGAATTGGGTTGCTTAGTGTTTAGATGTACGCAAAGTTTGAGCAATTTTAAAAATGTTTTCAACCCACGTAGTATGGTCTGAATCGATATAGGAAGAGATAGCAGTAATTAAAACTTTATTTACTCTTTCGGTAGGGTTTACTTGGGGATGTTATTTTGCGTTAAACCAAATTTTTTGTACCTTGTAACTTTTGACGAAATTTTGAAAATCTTTTGAGATAAATTGTGCCCCATTGTCACAAAGAATAATCTGAGGAACACCGAAGATAAGAAATACATTTTGTTTTAGGAATTTAATTATAGCGGTAGATGCGGCTTTACGTAAGGGTTGCACCATAACAAATTTAGAAAACCAATCGGTGACAACTAAAAGATATTGGTTACCTTTTTTCGATCGGGGGAGAGTTCCTAATAAATCAAGCGATATTAATTGAAAGGGATAAGATACACGTTTAAAGTTACCCATTAAGCCAAAACGAGTCTATTGTGAGCTCTTTTGAGAACCACAAATTTTACAGTTCCTAATATAACGACAGACAGATTGTTTTAGTGTCGGCCAATAATATAATTCAGATATTTTAGCGAGAGTTTTTGTAACACCAAGATGAGCAGCTATAGGATCATCATGACACAATTTAAGAACTTCACTGCGATTAGCGGTAGGGACAACAAGTTTCCATTCAGGGGTGTTAGATATTTTACGAGGTGAAGAAGATACAAATTTATATAATCTATTATTTGTTACGCAAAAGGTAGGAAATTTATCGGGGTTTTCAGAAACTTTTTTAATCATATTAAGATACCAGGCATCATGAATTAGACCTGGAAGATTAAGAAAGACGACATCACGAGATAAGGCATCAGGTACGATATTTAATTTGCCAGGCCTATGCCTAATGTCAAAGGTAAATTGGGAGATACGCAAGTTCCATCTTGCCAAACGACCTGCGGGTTGTTTTAAGTTATTTAACCACGTGAGAGCTGCACAATCAGTAATTACGGTAAAATGTGTACCTTCAACATATCCTCTAAATTTTTCAAAAGATAACTCCCAATAATTCTCGTTCGGTAGCTAAGTATTTTTGTTCAGCAGAAGTTAAGGCACGACTTGCATAAGCGATAGGATGTTCTAAACCATTGCTCACCTGGAACAACATTTCACCTAAACCAGTAAGTGAGGCATCGGTTTGTATATAAAATTTTTCATTGAAATTGGGCGAGATTAAGATAGGTGCTGAAGTGATTAACGTTTTAATTTGTTCGAAAGCCTGCTGAGCTTCTAAATTCCACTCGAAAGTTTAGGATTTCTTTTTATTTTTAATTAAAGCGGTAATTGGTGTAGATATAGTTGACAGGTTAGGTAAAAAGATGCGATAATAACTAATCATTCCAATTAAACGTTTGATTTCGGTAACAGTTTTAGGTGTTTTGAATTTAATAATAGCTTCGACTTTAGCACGATCTGCTCGTAGACCAGTTCCATCGATAATAAAACCAAGAAATGTAAGGGACGAACAACAAAATTGA
The DNA here is from genome assembly GCA_036346225.1 of Platerodrilus igneus. Classification (NCBI taxonomy): domain Eukaryota; kingdom Metazoa; phylum Arthropoda; class Insecta; order Coleoptera; family Lycidae; genus Platerodrilus; species Platerodrilus igneus. The sequence continues at coordinate 2,661,670 of JARFIW010001670.1, forward strand.
TATTTCTCCCAATTTATCTTAAAACCTGCTGCATTTAGGCGTTCTGCAACTTCATTCAATGTGGCGATATGTTCGTCAAAGGAACTTGAGATAACTGAAATATCATCTAAAAATATAAAGACACGTTCTTGATGTAAGATAGGACCTAGCGTTTGATACATAGTACGTTGTAAGGTTTGTGGTGCGTTACAGAGACCAAATGGCAAAAATTATATTCGAAAAGACCTCGGCCTGGAACACAAAAAGCAGTTTTAGGACGGGAAGATAGGTTGAGAGGTATCTGATAAAAAGCTTGTCTAAGATCGATAGATGAGATAAATTTAGCGTTTCGAAGTCGGCTTAAAATCGAGTCAGTTCGAGGTAGAGGGTAGGCATCGGAGACAGTTAGAGAATTAAGTTTTCTGTCGTCAAAACAAACACGCCATTCGTCATTTTTCTTACGGACTAATAAGACGGGAGACATAAATGGTGAATTTGAGGGAGAGATAACACCAGATTCTAACATTTTATCTATTTCAGAATGCAAATGCTTTTGTAATGCAGGCGATATTGACGTTGCATAAAAGGGAGGGCATTACCTGTAGAGATAATATGTGTTGCAATAGTAACGCAACCAAGTTCAGAGGTATTAAGTTTACGAAATTTATCGATTGTAGAGTTAAGAATTATATTTTGCGAATCGGTAAGAGAAATTTTATTAGATATTCCCGCAGATGCACAGGAGTTTGTTTTAAGGGAAGTTTGCCAAGAAAAATCTTGAAAGTAAAGCGACAAATTAAAAAGTTTACAAAAATCTACACCTAGTAAAAACGAATAAGCTAATGTAGGTACAATCAAAAATGGAACCTCACGTTCAAGTGATTCTACTCGAATTTTTAGTTTAAGGGAACCCGTTACATAAATTTGATGATCGTCAGCTAAATTTATAGAAGTTTTTTCGGGAGCAATTTGAATTTTAATATTTTGTTTAGATTATTGTTGTAGACCTTCGTTGTTTATGAGGGAGCATGAGGAACGTGTGTCCGGTAAAGCTATTACATTTAAGGAACCAATCGCGACGGGTACATTAGGCCAATTATCGAAGGGGATTTTTAACAAGTTGTAATGCAGCAGACTTTTTATGGTAAAAGGAATTAACGGTTTGTAGCTAACTCGACCATTCTGACGAGGTAGTATAACATAATTCTGTTAATGGAGGCAAGGCATTTTGTAAATTCAAGGTAGCGATATTATTCTTAGATATATTTGATAAAAAACAGCGTTAGAGGTAGTTTTATGCTTTAAAGTTATTGACGTCTGGGTCCGTTGAATAGTTGGTGTTTAGGACGATTTTGATTCCTTGAGATATTCACGTCCCGGATAGGAATATCTCGACGGGAGTTTCCCGATACGTTAGAATTACAATTTGTACAGTTAGATTTATAGATATTAGCGCGACCACAGCCATAGCAAAAAATATTCTTGGGGTATGTGCAAACGTTATAGTTATGTCCACTTTTCTTACAATTGCAACAGGTAAGTGAGTTATTTTTCGAGGTAAAAGGAATATTAAGAATATACACTTTACGAGACGGTTGAGTTTGAAGGTTAAATCGGGTTCTAATAGACCAGATTGTTTTTTTAGGAAAGGAAGGTATTTATCCACCCGCAATTTTACTTCTTGGAGTGAGCGACATAAATCTTTGAATTGAGGTAAAAAAGAAATGTGTTGAAACGCTAACCGTTCGGAAAAATATGGATTTAAATTTGTACGCAACTGATCGATAATTTCAAGTTCTGATGGTTTATTATCAAGTCTACTATATACAGCTTCTATTGAGGTAATAAAGGAAATTACATTTTCGTCAGATCCCTGAGTTCGGTTTTTTATTTCATTCCAAAGATCGGTAATATAACCGTGGGGTAAGAAATCCCATTTTAAACACCTAACTAATTCCTCCCAGGTAAAAATCTGACCTCTAATATTACGATACCAAATCAAGGCAAAACCAGAGAATAATTCACCCGCTGAAACAAATAAATCTTGATCTATACAGTTCCGTGAAATTCTGAAATCGTTAATCCTATCAAGAAAAGACATTAAAGAAATTTGGGAGTGAAAGCTCTGGAAAGTTAAACCCCATTTGTAGACAGGTATGGATTTCCCCAATGATGGAGCTTGAGAAATTGCGAGATTCGATAAAGGTACAGGTATATCTGTGTCTACATCTAGGTTAAGTCTGTCAAGGACTATTCCTTCGAGTAACAGAATGTCCGATAAGAAGGTTTGTTTAGCTTGGTTTGCTTGTTTATTGTCAAATAAACACAACAACTCTATTCGTTGCTTAAGGTAAGCTATGCCAGAAACAACACGCTTTAATTCAGTTTCGCTTAGGTCTGGATTCTGGATCAATTTTGTTTACTATATTAGCTACATCTTCAAGGGATTGTTTAATTTCGGACATATTTTGAGGGAGTTCTGAAACGATGACTCTCAAAATAGGTACCCCTTTAGCTTCTTGCGCTAGTATAGCTTTAAGTTGCAAACGTCTGTCATTCTGATTAGATGCTGGTTTAATGTTTCTAGATTGAATTTCGTAAATTAGTTCGGATGACTTGAGATGAACAATATTCATTCTAAGGTAGTATTTAAGACAGCAATCAACAAATAAAAGGAAATTAAGATACTATAATATTTTGAAAAGTAGAGGGTATACTAAAAACTCAAATAATTACGTTAACTGTATTTGAAGGCAAAATTTTCTTTAAAAAAGGGATTTGTAGGTTATAGTTGTTTAAATTAGTAAGGAAACACTTTTAGCACGATATTAAAGCAAGATAAGTTATACATAATTTAAAAAACACTTTTAAAAAGTTAAACCCAAAAAAACAGGCATACAACTAAATATAATATAATATCAAACAAACAATTTCCATAAGGGACAAGGAATAACGCATGGATTAATCAATTATTTATACTTAAATATACTTACAAGCGAAATTGTTATGTACTCCCAACACCAAAGTTAGGTTATATTATGTAATAAACACTCCTAAAAGAAATGCACTTTTAATTTTATTCCAAACAAATTAGGTACTTATTTAAGAGAATTTAAGTTAGAAAGCACACTATTTTCTATAATATAACGAGAAATACTTAGATTTGTAATACATTGTAAAAAATATACCAGAAAAATCAATATCCAATATGGCCACTGATATTAAAATTATGAGTTAATAGATATTAAAAATGTTCATAATTATTTATTTTTTAAATGAAAAAGCTATAAATATAGTTAATTAATACATTATAAGGTATAAATAGATAAGAAAACAAATGATTATCAACCCGCGCCACGTTGGGCGCCACTATTATAGCCCCGCCGCGCCGGTATGCGAGACACTACGTCAGTTGGTAGCAATGCTAGACAATTGCAAAAATGACGTACAATTTATAGATGAGGTCACAGAATATGCAAATTATTGCAGCACAATTTAACCATTATACAAATTTTAAGGAAAACCCTTACGGGGTACTCACGTCAACATGTAGGGTTTCTTGCAGAATTACTCCATGATGGTCGGTGGTGGCTTCGCTAATCTTCCTCGGGCGTCGGCTGCTTCGCTGATCTTTCTCGGGCGTGGGTGATTGGTCGGCCCTGGTCGAATCCAAATTTAATTGTCTTCTTTCTATATGTAGGGAACGACAGGAACTGGTTTATAAGGAACGATAGTCAAGAGAAGGCAAAAAGGGACCTATATAACAAAAAAAAATACGATAAGACACAAAAGACAACAACACTTGTTCACATCTCGGAGGCTAGTCCAACACGTATCCGGACATCACCCTTCCCCTTTTGACACACCGCGTCGGCGCAAATCTCGCGCAACGCACTATCTGAAGTGACGGAAATACGCACACAAGTCTTTTTAAATTCATTGGCGCGAAATCCTTACTAATTAAAACTTATTAGAATGTTTACGGCCGAGTTCGGCACGTAACAATGTTCAGAATATGTTTCTAAAATAGCCGAATGAAAATAGAAATTACATACATCTTATCATGTGGTTAATTGATTTATATGAATGCTTCAAAAACTAACTGTAGACGATACTATAGCTATATGAAAATAGGTACGTATAAGAAAAATGTACAGAAGGCGAAGTTTCTTTTCATTAGTTGCTATTCTCTTTCTAGATATAAATAGCGTTTCAAGACAGGTTCTAATAACTTTTAGACTATCAGTAGTTGAGACATGTGTAGGGGGGATATATAAATCCCATTCTTATCTTGACGTTTGATATTTTGGTATATACAACGGTTCATTCAAGTACCTTTTTTATCTCTCACATCGGTGTGTTTCAAAATGGAAAAATATCATAGAATCAATATGTTTAGGGTTAGATCTTTATTCAACTCATGGCCGCACTCATAACCCTCGTTGCGTCAATTCTCGAGCTAGCTTAATTTCATAACAAAGTTTTTGTGCTTTTTTAATGCATTGCACATTCTATTTTACTTCAAACTTTTCGTTAATGCAAAAACTCTAGAACTCGCGTAATTGCAATCCTACCACTGTTTAAATATAGCTTATTTGCAGTGGCGTATTCTGGTACCATATACCGGGTGTGCTGTATGTATGCTGGTCGCTTTTGCCAGCATAAGCGATAACCTACATGCAGATGCAGATGTAAGTACTATTCTGTTTTATGCTTGCCACATGCACGTTTTGCACTAGTAAATTTTTAAATTAAAAGAACCTAAAAAAGTCATAATTATTTTTTAGTTTTTGATTGAGAAACGCTAAATACAAATTGATAACGGGTAATAATGACGAAGAAACTATTACAGTAATCGCTTTCAATTTCTGTAATACACTATCAGTTGATGAGTTGATATACAAACAAGTACATGTACATACACTAAAAAGAATATCAATAATGGTATAAATACCTTGAATTTCCTTGTACTGCTCTGGGCAACGCCAAAATGTATTGACACCATAAACAAATAGATGGTGGACACTAAACTAAAATATACGTATTCCGCTTAGCGTCGCTAACTACTCTTCTTCAACCGGCACTGCTGCCAATTTACGAGAACAAAATTGTACATTCTCGCGCACTTACATACGTTACTGTTAACTAAGACAGCATTGACAGATAGGCACTGTGCTGTAGAATAACCCGCACTATTGTTATTGTATGTTACTCGGAATGGTTCGTTGATGACGGGACAGATATAATTATGCATTTAATTTTTTCCACATATCAATAAACAAAACTTTATTGAAATTGTCTATAACATTTTTTATTTATTTATAAATTAACTCTAATCTTCTTGCTTTAGTCAAAAACTTTTCAATCACTAAATCATAGAAAGAGTCTTTTAATTTTAAACTGTGTAGTAGTTCTTTCTCAATTGATATTAAACTTAAGCCACTCAAACGGTCCTGACCTTGAGAACTCCTGCAGTAAGAATGAATTCGCTTTAAAGCTGAAAATGAACGTTCTACGCAACTTGTGGTACTGGGAATTGTCAAAATAAGCTCCGCCAACTTATATACTTCCTTAAGTCCAGATAATAAATCGTTATTTTTCAAAAACCGAACAAGTTTAAAAATGGGCTTACCTTGAAATTCGGGGCTCGTATAAATGACACTTAGTTCACTTTTAAGAAGTACGTAATCAAATGTGGTTACGTAAGTTAATCTTAAGGTATTTACAAGTTCATTATGAAAATTGTTTTTGTAGTGCTCAAATTTTTGATGGGCGAGGAGATGAAAAAATGCCAGTTTGGAAAACGAACCATCCATACCTTGTGTTTATCTGCTCTACAATGTTGTCAATAATTTCAAAGTACAGTCGGCGATAAGTCAAGTTATCACAATTACTTTGACCCCTTTTAGTTCTTGGTTTTGAATCGTTGCCTTCTTTTCGAGATGTTGCCGATTTCCAAAGTGCTTTAAAATTCACATCATTTCTGTCTTTTTCTAGTTGAGAAACAATATTGCTTATTTTTGCACTACAATAAAGAATGTCTACTGTGGTTGTCTGCAAAATGTTATATAATACATCTGTGTAGGAAAACAATTTTGTAAAGATTTCTAAGAAAAAAGTTGCTTCAAAATCGGTCAAAAATGATAAAAATCCTCTTGCTTTTACAAAAGCATCCGCGTCCCATTCGCTTGAGTTATTAATTAGCCACTCAAAAAACTCAACCAGTTGCTAATTGATATTCGTTGAACGTATGGACTAACCGGGATGTAAAGTTCCATCTTGTGGGGGCCACTGAGGGTAATTTTTTTTAACAAAATCTTGAAGTTTAACTGTTCTTTTGGAAGAGTGTGAAAAAAATGCCAACAGACCACTAAGGGTTTGAAAGAAAATTCTGCACTCTTTGATGTTAGACAAGCCTTGTTGTAGGACTAAGTTTAACACATGCGCATAGCAATGTGTAAATAGAGCTTTTGGGTATGCTTCCTTAACTTGGGCCTGAAGTCCGTTTAAGTGGCCACTCATTACAGAAGCCCCGACATATGTTTGTCCGACTAATTTGGCACTTAAATTATATTTTTTATAATGTCAGATACATGAGTAAATAATCCATTTGCAGTTCTGTCCGAGCTGAAGTCTTTAAACCCTACAAACCGCTCACAAGGAATACCATCCCTTACGTACCTTATTACAGTTAACAGTTGAGATTTGCACATTACGTCTGATGTTTCGTCAAGCATAATAGATACAAAAGTAGCTGTATCAATTTCATATAATTTCATTTCATTTCATTTCATCTAATACAACATCACTTAGTGCAATTACAATGTCATTCTGGACAGTTGGAGAAGTACCTCGAAACACAGTTGCATTTTTTAAATGCGAATCAAGAAGGGGATCATATTCTCTAAGGGCGTCCAAAAACTCTAAATAATTTCCTTTGTTGAAAGACGCACTTGATTATTCATCGTGACCTCTCAAAGGAAGTTCTTGTTTCGATAAAAAGCAAATTGCATCTATAAGTCTTTTAAGTATGTCTCTATTTTTTTTACCTGCTCGTTGTGTTGGTTTATGTTTGACTTGTATTGTGAATCAATCAAAACGTCAATTCGCTGTTTGCCAAACACTTTACATTTTACAAAGGAATCAACATGCGCTTGAGACCGTTCGTGCTTGTGTTGTGCAGAAGACAGGTGACTTAAATCAAAAAACCCATTTTTGGCCCACACGCCATTATCATTCGAAAACAGTAAACAGGGCCAACAGAACAGTTTGTTTAATTTCGGACAGCCTGTTATCCATGGAATCGATGTGTATTGTGATACAGAAAAATGCCGCGTGTATTCTTCCTTTTTAGTTTTATGTTTGGTTATTAATTCAGGTAAAGCAGGGCAAGGTCTTCCATTCTTAACAATTTCCAATTTTTCTTGAAAATCTCTTGTCGAAAACTTGTTTATTAAAAGTGCATCTATTACACATTTATGGTTTTCCATATTAGAAGAAGCACACTATTACTATTATATTTAAACGGACTTTCAGTTCCTTAACGCAAGAAGGTGCGGTTATCTTGCAGCACAAGCGAAAGCGTAGGCCGAATTAATTTTACGTACTCACTTTATACTGTATATACCACTACCATAAATTGTGTTAATTCTTCACTATAAAATAACAAATAACAATAAATTAAATACACTACACAAAATAAAATACGATTAGCCAACTAAGAAATACCACTAAAACGAAATTAAAAACAAGGGCCTTTCCGTCGAAGGTTCATTATTATTATACTACCACTAAATTAAATAACTATTAGAAACTATTTAAAACTAGAACGCGTCTTAATAAAAAAAATACATATGTCCAATAACAAAAACGTCAAAAACACGAAGAATCGCACGGCGTAATGGTAACAATTTGTTAGAACTGAAAAACCCAGAAGTAAAATATTTAGCAGATGTGCGATACTAAAACAGCACACGAGGGAGGGATACCAACCAATGTAGGTATGTAGCTTTTAACCCTCTGAGTGAGAGCGACGTCAAACCGAAGACAGTTCAATTACATTTCTCCTAATGCAGTAAGAATAAGGCGTTGTGCGGTCGTGGTACCGCACACTAACCTGTTGACGAATTATATTATGAGTAATAGAGTAATACGAACACGGCGTTGTGTATTATAGCTATACCACAATTACACTGAACCACTTTTTTTTTATAAATACAACTTGAGACACAATTTTGATAATACTTCTATTTAAACAATTGAAAATACACATTACTTAAAATGTTAAACGTTAAACGAAATTTACTAATCTCATAATTTTTTAAGGTGTGCGGCGCACACCTAGCACGTATGAAACATCCGCCACTACTTATTTGCTTTCTTTGTAATTAAATAGCAATGTAATTACTTTTATACCCAAGCGATACAGATTTGACTAAGGGAAACCCAAAAAGAGTTGTATAACATTTTCAAGTTGGAAGGTCGTTTGATCAGGATTATAACAAATCACTTACTATTGTAGTAGCGGAACATGGCTTTAAAATATAAATCTATTTTCTTTCAACCTTGATATACTTCAACTTTCTAAATTTTCCATAGTATTAGATTTAGATAGAAAAATTAGTAGCTGATGTATAAAGGTCTGATTTTATTGAATTAAAAATATCTATTTCTATCCATTAGTTATTGCCTAAAGTAAGCGTAAAAATAATGGCATTTAACTTAAACACCCTTTTAATTTTTTGGTATATACAACGGTTCATTCAAGTACCTTTTTTATCTCTCACATCGGTGTGTTTTAAAATGGAAAAATATTATAGTGCAAAAGCAAAACAAGATTTGTGCAAAACTCATCTTTAGAAAAACGGAACAAATAAACTATTTGTCTCTAAGAATAAGAAGATCGTGAATATTGCCAGGAAGAAAAGGAATCAGCTTATTAAATCTAATTATGAGTCAAATAAAAACGAGTTCTATAAGCCACTGTTTCAACTAATGAAGAACTAGTAAAGAAGTTTTTGAATGCTTGTGTTGTTATCAGTCACACTGAATAGAGGGGCAAGGGTGAAAGTGGACAATTTGTATAAATGTCAGATATGGTGTCACGAACAGTACTATGGAACAGACTCATGCCGGCATAGTCAACAGTTTGTGCCTTCGAGCCAGATTAGAAAGAAAACTTTTTCACGAGCCGAACGAAATAATAAATATAAAAAATATACAAGTAGGATTGGTTTTGATTTTTTTATATTTTTCTTACAGTTACACACCAAAGAACAACTATCAGTCGAGGTTGAATGTGTTACATGTAAAATTTATGACATGTTTGGTTTAATTTTTTATTGCCCTCTCATGGATATTTCTACACTCGCCTTTCGGATGCTGTTGTTATTCGTTTTCTATGCGTAAGCCTTAGAGTGTAGTGGCGCTCTTTCTTCCTCAGTTTATCTTGGTTAAGTTTATTTTTTCATGCACGACCCAGCACAGCTTTATTGCGAGTTATACATCAGCTAACGTAAATTCCAACTGCGGGCAATCTCTGTTCGAAGCCATTTTGCCCATTTTACCATGGTTTATCTTAAATAAGATGGTCTTTCGTCGATAATAAGAGATTTGGTGGTATCGTTCGATTTCTTTACCAGCTAAAATTTTAGTAACCCCCTTTGCACCCCGCCACCTAGAAAGAAAACAACAGTATGGTTATATATATATATTTATTTGTAAGTGAATACACAGAATTAACATTATATGTATTTTTACAGTTGCCAGTTGTGAGGGATTGCATAACTATAACTATTACATTAATTTGAAAAGTACATACTACTCAAGCCTAATACTACATGCCGTTTCAAATACTTTAAATTACTAGTATTATATAACATAGACAAAGCTATCTATTTTCTTATAAGTTAAAATAACAAGCTTCCAATTCCGTCACACAATTTACACAAAGTGCGCATTTATACTAGGTTACCTAACTTTGTAGTTATTTCAAACTTTGCAAATTTTGTGCAACTTAACTTAACAATGGCAGCGTGTGTAAAATCATGTGAAATAAAATTTGCACGTTTGTATCACATTCTGTAATAAACAGCACTTCGTAATTCTAAACAAATCGAGTTACTTAAACATTAATTATGTTTAATGTTTCGGAGACTTGCATTTTGCACCTAAGTAGAAAGTTCGACATATTGAAGCATTTTTATTTTATTAATGCAATTATTCAGTTTAGAAAACAATAAATTTAATAATTATTGATATATTACCATGTATATAGCTTGTATTAGAATTTAATGTTTGAAAACAAATTTTGAATGCACATCCAAATATTCCAAATTAACATTCGTTAGTCCTTTTCTTTAGAATTGTAAAAGCATTAAAAGTCACCTTCAAAATTATTTATTGTAATAGAAAACGTCGTTTAACTATAATACACGTATTGTCATAGTGATAATTTGTTATTTCTGGTACAATCAACCTGCACGTGACTTATTTAACGCTCGTAGCTCAGATAGATGGCTTTCCCGTAAACATGTCAGTCGTATTCTAGAGATTGTGTGAGGAAGATGTCTCTCCGAATTAATAAGTCGAAATGCGACCTCCGCATAGCCATTTAATATATTTCTGTTAGAGTCTTCGTCAATGGTGTCGTAAATTGGACAATATGGTTTGTGAAATCTATCAGTATTAAAATATATCTAATTAATTTTAAATATTATAGCACAACAATTATTCTACGATATAAATTACAACTTTTTGTTTGTAATTAATTCTATGGACGATCTTTGGTATTCTGCAATTTAAAGTTTACCTCAACGTAATCACTGTATAGCTTGGATGCAGATGGATTAACGTAGCTTCTATCTTATTTGTTCATGTGGAAGCCTTGTTGTTGGTGTGATTTCATCTATGAAAGGACACCGTTTGATCAGGATAAATCTTTACAGTGTGGAAACACGGTTTTGTTATTTAGAATTAATTTCATATTACTCGGTAAGTCAAATTTTTATTTATATTAATCCCATCGTTTTGCATTTTAATGTTTACTAAGCTTTCACTATAATTTAACTTTTGCTATTTACAAATACATACGGGTTCGCTCTCGAGAACATAATTATAACAATAATCATACTCTATAAGATTTCATGCGTTGATAAAATTCCGATTAATTAAAAAACTAATGTAGAATATTTTGTTTAAAAATCAGTTCTAATATCTTATGTGACTATTTTGTGAACAAATTAAAAATTTAAATGCAATAAGAAATACTTTAAAAACTTTAAGATCTTTAAATGATTATATGTACATCGTACTCAGATCTGAATATGATAAAAATGTACTACATACAGTAATTATTATTCTTACAGAACATAACTTGATATAAATTCCATCTTCAGCTAAGATAATACAAGAAGATTTATTTTATAAATTGTAAATATTTACAACAGAAAAAAATAATATTTATTTTAATAGATGTACATATATTACCATCTTAAGACTTTTTATTAATTCATTAACGTAGTAAATTATTACGAAAGTGATAACATTTCTTATTTAAAAGTATATATATTCAGAAACTCTAGTAAACCTAATACAATATGAAAAACAAGTAGTGCATATTGATGAGTTTAAGTTCTTATACAATATTACGTACACTCATATTTATTGATATAGGCACATATTTCTTGCTCAGATGCAAATGACGATCTAAAAGATAATTAATATATAATTACTTTTTCTGCAGAGATGATATTGTATAAATATAACAATATTAGCCTTTGTGCTTTAGGTGCGTATAATCGTTACTGAAGTTCCTACACTCTCTTTAGTGACACTGTCTTGCTTATGTTAAATGTTGGTTGTTTAATGGCACCTGACATTTCCGTACTTATATGAACTCCCCTGTTAGCCACATCCCGCTGAAGTTAGAGTTTAGAGTTAGTCCGGAAGTCTCCAGAAGTACCTATGGTTAGTACGGATAAAACAACATCTATGGTTAATTTCCGAGAGAAATTGCGGTAGTTCTGTTCGTATCTCACCTCAACCGAATCAACATCTTTAGTATAGTTACTCCATCCGATAACATCTATAGAAGAAATTAACAATATTAGAAGTTGATGCTGGATTTTTCCCGAATTGTTTTAATGCGCAAGTGGTGCTGTGTTTTGTTGTGTTTTCTGTGTGTTGAATATGCTATTGTGTTCAATATCCATTTGGATGTTTAATGAGTATTGTATATTAGTTTCGTATTTTTCGAAATTTTCTATTACGTTGTCTTGTGCATTAGGATGTACTTTTGTTTATACATTATTTAATTTGCGAATTAATGATCAAATCAGTTTGTCCTATATGCTAGCATAAATTCCGCATTTTAGTTTGTAGGTACTTATGGCAATATCTTTTTATTTTTTGTAGGAGTTAGTTTCTTGGGAGATTATGGGTTTCATTTACAATGTTGGCGTATTTTTTTAAAAATTCTGACTATTCCATGGCCAACTAGTTGTTTGTTATTTTTAAAACGTTTCTGCTTTTTTGCTGTGGTGTATCTATTCACTTCTTTGTGTGTCCTTTAATTGTGGCTGTATGTTGAACTGCAGTAGGAATATTTTAATTCCACTTATTTATTTATTTATCCATTTATCTATTTATATACTTATTTATCCATTTATCTACATATTTATTTATTTATCCATTTATCTATTTCTTTATTCATTTGTTTATTTGTTTGTTTATTTATTTGTTTATTTATTTGTTTATCTATTTCTTTATTCATTTGTTTATTTATTTGTTTATTTATTTGTTTATTTATTTGTTTATTTATTTGTTTATTTATTTGGTTATTTATTTGTTTATTTATTTGTTTATTTATTTGTTTATTTATTTATTTGTTTATTTACTTATTTATTTATTTACTTATTTATTTATCGATTAATCTATTTATTTATTTATTTATTTATTTATTTATTTATTTATTTATTTATTTATTTATTTATTTATTTATTTATTTATTTATTTATTTATTTATTTATTTATTTATTTATTTATTTATTTATTTAATTAATTAATTAATTAATTAATTAATTAATTAATTAATTAATTAATTAATTAACTAATTAATTAATTAAATTGTTCCTTTATTTTTTTACTTATTTATGTATTTATTTATTAATACGTATGAGTCCAAATAAGTACAAATATAAAACGGGCGCTCTTGATGTAGTTTCACACAGCACATCGTGCTACAAACATAGTTGTACTAATGGAAAGTTTTATAAAATGGTTTTATGAACAATTTCTATTTAACATAAAATCCTCACTAGGAGATCCTGTTATTTCTGGAGACAATTTGCATACCAGGAATCGTATTCTACTAGTGTTTGTCAGAGACTATGCTATTTATATAGTAAGCGTTCTACCACATTGTTCACACAAGATACAACATCATTAATAAGTCCTCCTTGCCTATTTTTAAACATATGATAGTAGATGTAAATTACTGTGATTGTTTTTTAACAGTAATTCCCAAGTAACCTTCTTTAAAGTTTACTTTCGTCTCTGCAGTAAATACATTCGTTTTTGTAAGGCAATTTGTTTAACTTTATTCATAAATTTTTTTGTTTTCCTAGTCGTTTCTATTTGTAGTTTAAATATTTAGTATTAGAAGGATATATATTCTTAAGTGTTAATTAGTGCATCCGGAATTATTTTAGGCAAGTTGATTGCTTGTCTTTCCTTGACCTTTTAATATCTAAGTATTGGCTTAGCAACTAAAATGCGTTCTTGTTCGAACATTTTGGATTAGACAAGAATTTGCAAAAAACGAGGCGTAGAAAGGTAGGTGATCGTTAAAAATGGCTTCAAGTAGAACCGTCACCTGGGTTTTATAGTAGTAAAAGGAATTAGTTACTTAAATATTGTTGGAGTAAATTATTCTTATAGTCCCATAGTTCTGTTTAAAGTTACTCGATATTTGTTATTAAAGCGAGTTGTTATTGCAAATCCCGCAATTGTGGTTGCACGCAATTCCGAAAGTGTTACTACTAGTGAAATAAATTAAATTTTATTGTAAATTCGTTGCAGTACGAATCCTACTTTAGAAAAGATTACTTTATGGAGATAATTTGGTCGTTATGTGCAAAATCATAATCGTTGTTGTAAACATGTACTTAGTTTGACAACTCTTTTTGCTGCTACTTGATACTACCAAGCGGATAGCAATCTAATGCGCCCTATTGCATCTGTATATCAAATCGGTATAAGATTGTATTCCGTAGTTTATCGAAATTGCAACTTATCGTTTGTGGTCGAATAGAATTTGTTAGTTTCGTTTAATCAAAAAACTTCTATTTTTAAGCAAATAAGCTTAATATCAAAATGTACTTAACTAGTTTGAAAAGTACCTAAGATGTTATTTTAAGACGATTCATTTAAGAAGATCAAACTTTTTTTGTTACGAAAAACGGTTGTGTATCTTGATGTGAATATTATAACGTGTGTGAAATTTTTTTTTTAATAACTAATACTTAATCAACTAATTTACGGTGGAGAATAAAAATAAACGTGTTTCTTAAACCTTATAGCTCATTATTGTTAAATGTAAAGTCTAAAGCAGATTTATCTCCAGACTAATAAAGATTAACCTGCGATACCAAAATGAATAAAGTTAAAGTCAAATTTGAAATTACTTTACATATTAAATTTTATAAAATTCATAGAGTCTGTACTGAAACAGTTTGAGTAATTGAAAACAAGTACGTTTAGTGTATGTGTTTAGAAAAGGGGAAAGAAAATAGAAACTATCTACATGTCATCCCGTGGTTAGATTTATATGAATGTCTCAAATACTACTTATAGACGAAACTAAAGTTACATGAAAATATGTATGGATGAGTAGAGTATATAGAAGGTGATATCTCTTTTCATAAGCTGTTATATTTTTGTAAAGCGGAAATAGTGTTCCAAAACAGCTTCTAACAACTTCTAAACTATCAGTAGTCGACGCAAATGTTATCGGAATATATAGATCATATTTTGATATTGACGTTTGCTATTTCGGTATATACGTGGGTTCCATCAATTACTTTTTTTACCTAGTTATGTTACATTTCTGAAATCTATTGATTTCTGTATTAATTCGAACTACCTTAATTAAGCGCCTTCTAAAATGTCTAAACCACTACATGCTTTCTATGTTATTTCCAAATTGTACAAACTTTTATTTAACCAGATAATTAATTACATTCCAATCGAAATACGTATTAAAATCGTCTTATAAAAAAATTTCCTTAAGTGGAGTAGTACGTGAAATATATTTTATAACCGTGTTCTAAATTCTCTGAAATCTTTGCTTATTGTTAAACAACTTCGCTGTAGAAGTTTGCTGAAATAGTCCAACAGCTACTTATCGTCAAACCACTTTCAATAGTTATTCTTCGAAACGCGATCTAAACAACTGCATTGTACAAATATAAAAGCTTTAATTGTACCAAGAAATTCTATAACACGGTATTTCGCAATCAATGCAGGTGTTCAGCTTGTTCGAGTTTTTGGGTAATAAAACCGTACCCATTATTTCATTTTCGGTATTGTAGATCGATAATATACAAATCGTTGTCGTTTCTATAAGTTAGGCAATTTCTTATACGTTTTTCTCCATGTAGTTTTGAGCAGGGTTGCGTACTTGCCTAAACATTTTAATAGGCATAGCTTTCTCATGCGGACAACACACACAATACAATGGAGTCATTGTAGTGTATTTTGTTTGCGTTAATTGGCTGTTGCTCTAGGAATGTTTTGCAGCTGCTGTTTAGAGAATATTTTTTTACAATTATTCGCCGAATATTTCACACATTGTCGCTGGGAACTGTTAAACGTTACTGTCCGCCGTTGGTCAATACAATATAAAAACAAGCTAAGCTTTTGAAAGAGGTATATTCTATTCTATTCTATATAACGTAGTACTCTTATAACGTTCTTTTAGCGAAAAGAAATGTTGTGGGTTGCGATACGAAGACACTTCGTGGTACTTAAAGTTCTAATCTAGTTAAATTGGTTGATCCAGTGTCAAATCCATCTACGAGTGCAGCCCGTATTTTAAAGTCCTTTAAGACGGTACCAGAGAGGCAGAAAGCTAGTTTAATAAGGTACGGTTATTCTGTTTACTTTTCGTTTGATGCTGCTGTATAAGATAGACACTTCTTTTGCTGGTTCTGTAGTTTCGTACTTATGATTATCAATAAATTACAGATTACACGTTACTAAATTACGTTCAGAGTGTACGAGTAATTATGTAAATATTCTCCAAATTAAAATTAGTATACACCAAAGCTTACGGTAGAGCACTTTTTACTGTTTTCGTTTTCTTTGTACATTAATGTTAATGTCAATATCTTAAATTAGAGTAAATGAACAGCTGGTTTATTTAAGTTAGGGATACGTTATTTAAATTCACCATTACGTTTTTAATTTATGTAATGCACTTTATAAAGCAGATAAAAATTACTGTATATATTATGTCTACTTCTTTCCTGTGTACATTTAGGGCTGGAAACATTGTGTAAGTATACTTGTATGTATGTATGTACCTGTTACTTAGATTACAAGATTTTATTCTTGATATAAGCTTAAAGGTTATGTTTATATTGTATTATATGTAAATTGACGCTTTGTTAACATCACGCTATAACGTAAAGTTGCGTTTTTCACTTTTATAAATATTTCTTTTTGGGACTGTATGTTTAACTAAAGGTTTGCAATAAATCTGCTTGCTGAGGTTTCCAATTTATTTTTCTGTATGACCCATCCCACTCTACGACATTTTGAGCTAGCGCAAAAAACCTAATGCCTGTAGACTAATATTCTACGCTTCTCCCTGCTTTGTTGCGGTATTCGGGTGTGGGCGATTTTTTTATTTACTTTACTGCTTTTTCTCTTGTCTGCACTGAATACCGTAACAACCTCTCAGTTCAGTTTGTTTTAAAATAGAAAAATATGATAACGTCTATATGTTCAGGTATAGGTTTTTATTTAACTCACGACCGCACTCTTGACTCCCGTTGAGTCTGCAGTTTCCAAACTAGCCTAATTTCGTAAAAGAGGTTTTTTGTCATTTGTAAGTCATTAAACATTTTATTTCACTTTGAGTTTCTTGTTAATACAAAAAACTTTAAAACTCGCGTGATTGTAATCTTCTTACTGTTAAAAAAATGATTTTTTTTGTTTTGTTTTGTAATTAAGTAGAAACGTAATTATATTTGTTCCCAAACGATACAGATTTGGCTGATGCATAGAGTTGTTGCATAGCATTTTTAAGTTAGATAGTCGTAATAATTCATATGTACAAATTAAATTGGTTGGATGTCTGTAATTGATAAATTTGAGTTTTTCCTTTTTTAGATACACGCAAACTTGGTCAATTAAGTGCAAATTTAATATTTTTTTTTGTTGTTATTTACTGTGATATTCTTGTTTGATAACAAAGGTTAGGTGAACAAAACTCAGTTTCTTTTTATTATTTGTGTTTATTTTAAATTAGTAGAAGTTGAGAAACGTGTACGCAAGACTCCATCAACCTCTACTGCAGTATGGACCGCTAAACCATCTCCCGGAACACCAATCTAGTAAAGAGGTTTTAATCAAGGTTTTTTCAGGTGGGTTGACGCTCAAAAACTTTATTAAACAAAGAGTTTA
This sequence comes from Platerodrilus igneus, assembly GCA_036346225.1. NCBI lineage: Eukaryota > Metazoa > Arthropoda > Insecta > Coleoptera > Lycidae > Platerodrilus > Platerodrilus igneus. The sequence continues at coordinate 2,679,337 of JARFIW010001670.1, forward strand.
AAGACGTTTCAAAGTAGGTGTAAAAGTATTTAGTGAAAATGTTGAAATTAGTTTACTGCTAAAAGTTATTTGCCTTTTTAGAACACACCCGTGCCACTGAAAGGTAGCCTTTGCACTAGTTAACTGTTACAGTTAAACAGTTCTAAAATTTGCTCCACAGTTACTAGGATCCGTGTTGGTCAGTTTCTACCCCGTTGCTAACTTCGATGTGGATGTAGTTAACCATTATTGGAGGAAATCGAACATCTTGGATACAGGTAGGCTTCTCCGTGAATAAGCAGTACGCCGACAAATTTGCTATTTCCGTACACGTGTGCAGTTATAAGTACTCGACGTGAAAAAATAACGAGTCTATACTCCATTCCAGTTAAGAAGGTACTGAAGAAAAAGATAGGACTGAATTTTAGCGATTCTCATTGGTGGATGGATGAGCCAAGTGTACACAAGTATAAATATCCCGTATGTTTGTGTTGGTTGTTTGAACATTTTTATTATAAGACAGATTGTCAATTGGCATTTTGACATTTGCTATTGTCCCTTCATATTTTCGTTTTTGTTATTTATTGTATTTTGTTATTAGTTTGCCTTTGAAATTTTGCTCGGCCTTATTAATTTGTGTTAATTTTATATTTAGTATCAAAACAGTTCTTGTCAGAGCTATAAAACACCAGTGTCTTCATTATAAGGTAAGCATGTCTCATTAAAGATAAGCATATAATACTAACAATGAATTCTTTTCAGACTTTTATTTAATTATGGATCACCAACCTATTAAAAATCCGAAGGGCAAACATGTTATGAGCGGGCAAAAGCTTATTGCCTATAATATATATTTGAAAAATTCCACAAATGTATCCAAAACGCAATCTGTGGAGCAAACTGCGTTAGAAGTGGGTTTAGGTGTTCGATCAATGTGGAATATTGTAAAAGAAATGAAAACTACTGGTACTGCTTCCTCGCCAAAGACTACAAGAGTGCGTACAACAATCTACGACGAACTTGAAGAATTTGAAAGATGTGCGATTCGACGGCATGTTCATGCATTTTACTTTAGAAATGAATTACCAAATTTAGAGAAAGTATTACATGCAATAAACAATGATGACTCTTTACCAAACTTCAGTTGCACATCACTTTATCGGGTAATGACGAAATTGGGTTTTAAATATGGAAAGCGTAGCTGAAAAACAATTTTAATTGAAAAACCTGAAATTGTGTTGTGGCGAAGAAAATAGTTAACTGCAATTAAAAAGTATAGAGCTGAAGGCAAAAGAATTTATTATACTGATGAAACGTGGGTGAATGCTGGACATGTAAAACACAAGGTATGGCAAGACACCACTGTAAAAACAGCAAGGCATGCATTAATCGAAGGTTTATCGACTGATATACGAGATCCCTCTGGCAAGGGCAAGAGATTAATTGTTGCGCACATGGGTAGTGATATGGGATTTGTCAATGGTGCATATTTAAACTTTCAATCTAAAAAAACAGGTAGCGTATTAACACTATAAACAACTTAGGACCCTGAGTTCATAATTATCGTTTTAGGAGATTATCACGAAGACATGAACGGTAGAGCGTTTACAACTTGGTTGAAAGGTGTATTACCTCTTCTTGATAATGATAGTGTAATCGTGCTTGATAATGCTCCTTATCACAGCGTCAAAGCCGATAAGGTTCCAAATCAAAGTTGGCGGAAAGAACAAATTTATAATTGGTTAAACGCAAAACACATTGAAGTTACCAAAGAGCTATTAAAAGTTGAATTATTAGCCTTAGTAAAGCAGCACTCTCTAGCTCACCCGGCACCTTATGTTGTTGACAAAATTGTAAAACGCTCTGGCAGAACTGTATTAAGGTTACCCCCATACCACAGCAATCTAAATCCAATTGAGCTGATTTGGGCTCGAGTAAAGCAGCATGTAGCTACCAACAATTCTACTTTTAAAATTAACGACGTGAAGGTGCTTCTGGATGAAGGAATTGCAGCCATAGATAAAGGACATTGGGTTAATTGTATTAGCCATACAATTAAAGAAGAAGAAAAAATGTGGAAATTGGATGGCATTGTCGAAGAACTTGTCGAACAAATTGTAATAAATGTTGGATATGAAAGTACAACAGACGACGAAGATACCTCTGGGGATGATATGGACGTAGATTAAATATAAATTTGTGATATCATTGTTTTGATATTTTGTGATGTGTTTAATTAAAATAGCTTATATATTGTTCTATATTAATATTTTATTTAAACTTTAACCAAACAGGTAGAAAATAAAGTTCAATAATGCTTGATATGTTTTAAAACCGTGTTTCTTGGATGTATTTATTCAAAACCTCAATCTTACAAAAATATAAATAAAATCTGTATCAACATCGATGCATTGCTTTAATTTCAATCATTGTTAACAAACTTACAACCTTTCGAAAAAATGAAACTGACAGAATTTTATTAAATCATTCTATAACTCCAGGTGAATGTTTGTTTCTACCATAATTGTTAAGTAAAGACTAAGGCAAATTATAAGCACACTTAAGCCACACTCATACTTAAGTAATGCTCTATCTCAATTTTTGGTATTCGGAAAAATACTAAAAGTTGAGATGAAACATTGAATAAGTATGAGTGTAGCTTAAGTGTGCTTTATGAATTTGCCCCTAAGTTTCGTCCGTCTTAAACTTAATGTAGTTCCAAGTCCAATTTTATCTTCTGAAATTTAATACCAAATTACAAATACTCCTTGTTATTATTTAGTCAACTATCCTAAAAGAAGGATCGAAACGTCAATAAAATCATTTTCAAAAAGCAATGTGGTCTTATTCCTTAAGAAGAACGCCAAATTGCAATTACTGAATGCAATAATACTTAAAAATTAACTAATACAGTCAGCCATTTGCATTGTTATTTTTGAAAAACTATCGTCACAAAATAGGAAATATACAACCGACGCCGGCAACTTTTCAAATACAGCAACTAATAAATTTTTGATCTGTGTAAATCTGACTCAAGCACAAGCGCCGTCTACTACCTTCTTAACTGGAATGGAGTAACAGTTTACCCTAAGCATCAAAGTTGAGAACTACATCTAATGACTTAACCTAAATAAATACATTCAAACAACATGAACATTATTTTGCATATCACAAGACCTTCGTAAACAAGCCACTACACAATAATAACTATAGATACTCGTACTTCCTTTTAATGTTGCAGGGGGCTAGCAGAAACAGTAAACTTGACACTTTGAGTTTAGAGATACCGGGTCTTGATCTACATCAAGTAAACAATAAAATTCCCGTTTACATTAGGAATTTATTAGAGTGGTGCTTAAGCAATGGGTGTACAAATTTTAAATATTACTTATTTCACTATGTAATTCTTTTTTAAACTATTTTCAAATTTGTAATTTATTAAACATTGTATATTACTTTTTTAAATTTCTATTCCAAGTTTGAAAACACGCTGTAATATATATATGTGTATATATATATATATATATATATATATATATATAAATTCGTTAATATTGACTGTGCTATATATTTTATATTGATGAGATATTGGGGTATCAGTCAGGTCTTTTTTTGAAATAAAACTTCTTCTATACTAATTCGAGCTTTCGAAAATTATTATTTTCTTCTTCAGGAAAACTATAAGTACAAACTTAGAGTAATTAACAATTGTAGGTTACTTACGAATAATGAAGTTTTATAAATTAGGATTAAATGTAGCATCTAAAATTAATTTGAATTTGTATAAATTGAATTTGACATATTTTGATTGAAGACAACTGTAAGTGTATCTTAGGTAATAATAAAATTAAATTTTGTATCTCTTGTACGGCGAATTGTAAAGTATTCTGTTTGAATTGATGTCAGGTGTTGGTATGTCTTTTGTATTTATTAGATTTTTAATAACGGTCAGAAGATATGAGTAAATGTTGTTGAGATTTTGTGTGTCTGTTTTCTTATTCAAGGGTGTTTTTGTAAAAAATAGCGATCATTTCTAAAATAATCGTTTTTGTAGTTTATTTCATTGAAGATTATACTGGTATCGTTATAATTAATTTTATGACCTGTTTCGATGGCATGGGAGGAAAGTGCACATGTTTTATTGTTGTGTCTGCAGTTGCTTTTATGTGAGGCTATTCTGGTTGAGAGGACTGCGATGGAAAATACATAGGACACACTTCTACATGGCTCTCAACCAGAATAGCCTCACATAAAAGCAACTGCAGACACAACAATAAAACATGTGCACTTTCCTCCCATGCCATCGAAACAGGTCATAAAATTAATTATAACGATACCAGTATAATCTTTAATGAAATAAACTACAAAAACGATTATTTTAGAAATGATCGCTATTTTTACAAAAACACCCTTGAATAAGAAAACAGACACACAAAATCTCAACAACATTTACTCATATCTTCTGACCGTTATTAAAAATCTAATAAATACAAAAGACATACCAACACCTGACATCAATTCAAACAGAATACTTTACAATTCGCCGTACAAGAGATACAAAATTTAATTTTATTATTACCTAAGATACACTTACAGTTGTCTTCAATCAAAATATGTCAAATTCAATTTATACAAATTCAAATTAATTTTAGATGCTACATTTTAATCCTAATTTATAAAAACTTCATTATTCGTAAGTAACCTACAATTGTTAATTACTCTAAGTTTGTACTTATAGTTTTCCTGAAGAAGAAAATAATAATTTTCGAAAGCTCGAATTAGTATAGAAGAAGTTTTATTTCAAAAAAAGACCTGACTGATACCCCAATATCTCATCAATCTAATATATATATATATATATATATATATATATATATATATATATATATGTACATATGTATATATATATATATATATATATATATATATATATAGTGTCAAAAATGTTTTATCAGGTTTTAACAGGAATGATAAAAACTATATAACATGTTAATATATATCATCTAGTACCTTTCAAACTCATTCCCTGTTAAAACATTTCTTTGAGAAGGCGTTACTATGGTAATTGTTTGAACGTGATCTTTTCTAGCGGGCTGAACAATGTTTGTAACGGTAGTGTTAGACAGCTTTTTATAATATAAAAGAAGCGCAAGTAAAATGCCAATTATAGATATTAAAAGCATTGTATGCTTAACAATTGTTATAATTTCTGAAATCCTAAAGAAGTTAATCAGTTGCTTTGTGTAGACCTCTGGCAGATCAAACCCCTGGCAAATGAAATATGTTAGTTAGAAATTGTATGATTAGAATTTACCTCCTCTATCCACAACATAGGTATCAACGCATCAGGAAGGTCTTTCATCATTGCTATTTTACTAATTGGGAACACGGGCAAGTTGAACTGTAATCGGTTTTTTAAATGTATTAGAGTTCCAGTCACCTGTAAGTAGTTCTGGATTAATTATAACATATAATAATATATTAAAATAGTTACTGCAAAAAAATATTTGCTTAGGGCTGAAATGTAACTATTACCATTAAAAATAATGCTTTATCATGCCTAGTGGTGCTTAAAATTTGAAAATAGTCTAGAAACGAACGTTGCATGTATATAATTCGAATTTATCTTTTTCTACATTTCTCTAACTAATATAAGCATGAGATATTTAACTACAGTGTGTTGGATCAAGAAAAGTTGTCATGAGTACAATTTTTACAAAGTAAGCAAATTTCTAGATTATCGGAAATTATTTCGATCATCCAAATAGACTTCATTTTTTAATAAAATTGTAAAATGTATACACCATATGCTACCTGTATAAAAATTCAATAGTAATATATTTATTACTTGATTATGACTAACATTGTACATTGAAAAGGCAATGAATACTGTCAAATGCAGGAAGGCATTTGGAATTACTATGCAGGGACAAAAAATTGATATGCTTAGATTTGCAGATGATATAGCGGTATTAGCATCTAGCAAGGAAGAGTTAGAAGCGGCTCTTAATGAAATGGAAACGGTTCTAACAGAGAGATACGGTATGAAAATTAACAAGACTAAAACTAAAGTACTAGTATGCAAAGGAGGGGAAAATAAATCAAAACTAGAATACAAATATGTAACACGAACTTACAAGAGGTTAAGGGTTTCTGCTACCTAGGAAGCCAAATAACGCAAAATGGGAAAAACACAAAAGATATAAAACAAAGATTAGCACAAGGTGGTGCTACATTTAACAAGAAAAAGGAACTACTGTGTTCAAAAACAACAAACATAAAAACAAGGAAAAGATTGCTTAAAACATATGTATGGAGCACAGCACTGTACGGCTGTGAAGCCTGGACAGTAGGAAAAGCGGACAAGAAAAAGGTAGAAGCCTTTGAAATGTAGTGCTACAGACGAATGATGAAGATATCATATCATGGACAGACAAAGTTAAGAACGAAGAGGTACTAAAAATGGCAGGGAAGAATGGAATATGTGGAAAACGGTAAAAAACAGGAGCGATAGGATGACAGGCCACATACTACAACATGAGGGAATAGTGCAGAATATATTAGAAACAGAGATAGAAAAAAAGAGAAGAAGAGGTAGACCTAGGTTAGACTACTGCACACAGATAGTGAAAGATGTAAGAGTTTCAGGGAAATGTGTAGGCTAGCTCAGAATAGAAATCAATGGAGGTAAGCATCCAAGCAGTCCCATGATGGATAAATTAATGACGAAGAAAATAACTGCACTTAAACATGATGATTATTATAAGCAACTACAAGTATTGGGTGGGCAAAATTCTCGAATAATGGTAACTGCGTGAAAGCATTTACTCATCATCATTAGGTCTTTAGTCCTAGAACTGGTTAGACGCGTACCATCATTGTTCCCTATTCTGAACTAACCTACAGATGTCCCTGAAATATACACAGTTTGCATCTATAACTGTCTGATCTAGGTCTACATCTACCTCTTTTTTCCTATCTCTGCTTGTAATATATCACATACTATTCACCAAAAATGCCTTAGAACGTATTCCGCCCTACTATTTCTCTTTTTCCCCAGATATCCTTGTTCTCCTACTATTTCTGTAACTTATTTGTTATTATCTTTGTCTGTCCATGCTATCGTCCTCATACATCTGAAGCACAGCATTTCAAAAGGCTGCTGGCGTTTTTCTGTCCGCGTTTCAGACTGCCCGTATTTCATAGGCATACTGTGCTGTGCTCCACACATATGCTTTCAACAATTTTCTTCTTATTCTATGTTTGTTGTTTTTCCTCATAGGCGCTGTTCTTTCTTGTTAGATGCAGTTTGATCACTTTCTATTGTTTTACAGTTATATGCCCTATTTCTCCGACCTTCAATGGTTGTGAAGGGAGGTACGCAGCCTGTGGCTGCCAAGTTCCCCCAACACTTAACCATTTGGCGATTTAATATATTTTCCAATTTATCTTTTCGCACAGTCAACATTAGTTGCAGGTATTTCGCAACCAACAACTAGTTGTTTATACTAATCATCAGATTTATCTGCGCTTATTTTTTCGTCATTAGGTTTTCCGTCTCAAAACTGGTTGAACACGTACCTGCACTTATTTATATTCTGAGCTAGCTTACACAGTTCCCTGAAATTCTCACACAGCATGTGTATTTAGCTCGTTCCCTTTCTATTGTTTTCTAATTTTATATCCTACTTTACCGAGATTCAGTGAAGCAGGTTAAGCAACCTGTGGCTACCAAGATCCCCCAACATTTAGACATTTGCCGAAATAATGGTTTTCCAGTAAGTCCTTTCACACACTTAACATTATTCGAGAATATTGCCCAACCAATTCTTGTAGTTACTTATAATAATCATCATGTTTAAGCACAGTTATCTTTTCGTCATTAGTTTATCCATCTTGGGATTGGTTGGATGCGTACCTCCATTGATTTATATTCTGGGCTACACATCTCCCTGAAACCTCTACAGCCCACATCTTTTACTATCTGTGTGCAATAGTCTAATCTAGGTCTGCCTCTTCTTCTCTTTTTTCCTATCTCTGCTTCTAATATACTCCGCACTATTCCCTCATGCCGTAGTATGTGGCCTATCATCCTATCTCTCCTATTTTTTACCGTTTTCCACATATTTCTTTCTTCCCCTACCATTTTTAATACCTCTTCGTTCTTAACTTTGTCTGTCCATGATATCTTCATCATACGCCTGCAGCACCACATTTCAAAGGCCTTTTTCTTGTCCGCTTCTTCTACTGTCCAGGCTTCACAGCCGTACAGTGCTGTGCTCCACACATATGTTTTAAGCAATCTTTTCCTTGTTTCTATGTTTGTGGTCTTTGAGCACAGTAGTTGCTTTTTCTTGTTAAATGTAGCACGACCTTGTGCTAATCTTTGTTTTATATCTTTTGTGCTTTTCCCATCTTGCGCTATTTGGCTTCCTAGGTAGCACAAATCCTTAACCTCTTGTAAGTTCGTGTTAAATACTTGTATTCTTGTTTTTCATTTATTTTCCCCACCTTTGCAAACTAGAACTTTAGTTTTAGTTTTGTTAATTTCCATACCGTATCTCTCTGTTAGAACCGTTTCCATTTCATTAAGAGCAGCTTCTAACTCTTCCTTGCTAGACGCTAATACCGCTATATCATCTGCAAATCTAAGCATATCAATTTTTTGTCCCTGCATAGTAATTCCAAATGTCTTCCTGCATTTGACAGTATTCATTGCCTCTTCTATGTACAAGTTAAAAATCAATGGGGATAGGGCACATCCCTGTCTCACCCCTTTCCTTATGTTTATTTCTCTACGTTCCTGCTCTAATTCTATTACTGCTGTTTGCTCTTTGTATAAGCTATGTACTATTTGTCTATCCCTATAACTCATTCCAATCTTTTTGAGTATTTCAAACATTTTTTTCCAATTTACATTGTCGAATGCTTTTTAAAGATCTACAAAGCCCATATACATGCTTTCCCCCCTTTTTATTGTTTTCTCCATTATCACTCTCAGAGCTAAAATAGCCTCCCGTGTTCCCCTGTTTCGCCCTGTTTCACATGTATCCGCGCCTTTCATTTTTGGTATAGTTACTATGATGCTACGTTTGAAATCTTTGGGTATCTCGCCTGTCTTATACATATAGCTTACAAGTTGGAAGAGATGTTCTGTTACTGCTTGTCGAGCGGCTTATAGAGTTTCTGCTTGCACCTTATCTGTACCCGGCGCCTTACCATTTTTCAGACTCTTTAATGCTAATTCAAACTCGTCTCGAAGTATAGGATATCCCAAGTCATCATTTTCAATGTCTCATTCCTGTTCTAATGCAGTTAGTTCCTCTCCTGCATATAAATTCCCTATATATTCTTGCCATCTAATCACTTTCTCTACGTTTTCTATAATGACGTTTCCTTGTGCGTCCTTTATATTTTTGCTATACGGTTTTATATCCCTAAAATTCATTCTAATTAATTTGTATGCTTCGTCTGTCTTTCCTATTTCCAACTTAGTTTGTACCTCTTTGCACTTTTTATCAATCCATGATTCTTTTGCTTTCCTGCATTTTCGAATAATTTCCCATTTTATGGCTTTGTATCTCTGTTTTCCTGTTTCGTGTGATTTATTTTTGTATTTTCGTCTTTCTTCTATTAAATTCACGATATCTTTTGTTATCCATGGTTTCTTATTTTCTTTTTGTGTATACCCCAGAATATCTCTGGCCGCCATGTCTAGGCTAGATTTAATGTTATTCCATTCTGTTTCTACTTCCTTAGTTTCAGATATTTTCCCGATATCATTCAGCAATTCATTTGACTTTTTTTCGAATCTTACTTGAATATCTTTATCTTTTAGTTTCTCTGTCCAAGTGCCTTTTTCCATTCCTTTTTTTTCAGATTTTTAAATTTAAGTGCGGCCTTCATAATTACGATGTTGTGGTCAGTATCTATATCTGCTTCTGGGTAGCTTCTACAGTCTTTTACTTGATTCCTAAACCGTTGTCTAACAAGAATGTAATCTATTTGATATCTTCCTATATCTCCTGGCATCTTCCACGTATATCGTCTTCTAGCATGATGTTGAAATAATGTGTTTGTGATTGTTCTTGTCGCAAAAATCTACCAGCCTATTTCCCCTGTCGTTTCTCGTGCCTAAACCAAATAAACCTACTACCGCTCCTTCCCTCCCTTCACCTACCACTGCATTAAAATCCCTCGTAATTATTAAATTTTCATGTCCTTTTACGTATCTTAATATGTCTTCGATGTCTTTGTAGATGGCTTCTACCTCTTCGTCACTGTAGCTAGAGGTGGGCATGTATACTTATATTATTACTGTGTTTACCGGTTTAGATTCTAATCTAACCAAGAGTACTCTTTCGTTCTTTTGTAAGTAATTTTCTACACAGTATCTTATCTTTTTCCGCATAACTATCCCCACACCCAAATTTCCTTCCTCTGCTCCTGTATGAATTACCCTGAAGTCTCCACTCCAAAAATCCCCCGTCTCTGGCCACCGAACTTCGCTGATCCCTACTATGTCTAGTGATAACCCATTCATTTCGATTTTTAGGTTCTCTTGCTTACCTACTTGCTTCATACTTCTAACATTCCACGCTCCGACTCGCAGAATGTTCCCGACTCTTATTTTTAACTTTCCGATCGCATTCTCTTAAGTAGTCCCCTCCCGGAGATCCGAATGGGGGACTATTTTAACTCCGGAATCTTTTACCCCACAGAATGCCATCATGTTTGTAACAATTTAAGTACGCTGTGTACTTGGGAGATGTGGTGGTTTCCCGTTGCCTTCCACATCGCGGTAGTGTGTCTTAGACTGCCATACCGACCCCTATGGTCTCTGCCAATCTAAGTACCGAAAAAGCCGCTGCCCTCTTTCGGGGACCTGTCTTAGTCTGGTTCCTCACTAACGATCGTACTACGTTGGTTGGACCTGTAGTTTGGCTCTTTAGCTCATTAGAACACGCAAGCCATTTCACCTGTTCTAGTAATTTAGAACTTCGGCAAGGTGCAGGTCCATTCGAAATGGAAAGTACAGTATTGCCCGAAATAAACAGTACTGAAATTGTAATTGTTTTGTATATTTAAAAAATACATATTATTGACACTTTATTATATGTTCTAAATGTGCACCTCCTCGTTCGAGACAAACTTCATAACGATGTTCTAAGTTTCTGGTCATGTTATTGAATAAGGGTTGTCTCAGGGCTGCGAAGAAGACTCTAACGGCATCCTTTAATTCATCGATGGTTTATGGTGCCCGTTTGAAAACGGCATTTTTAGCCATGCCCCAAATGTATGCGTCTGGAGGTGTGAGGTCTGGAGAATGTGAAGGATAAGGAAGTCAGTAAATCGTGATATGAATTTGCTTGGAAAATGTTCTTGAAGAAATTGACGAATTGCGGCAGCAGTATGGCAAGTTGCCCCGTCCTGCTGAAAAATTGGTTTCGAAATGCCAAGTTACGTGCACGACAGAATTGACGTAGATCAGGGATAAATCGTGTTAAAATTTGTCTGTACCTCTGTTGATTAAGTGTGACTTGCCTACCATTCTCTTCGATAAAGTACGGACCAATGATTCCGTGTCCGGAAACAGCACACCAGACACTCACTTTTTCACTATGTAAAGGAACCTCTTGAACCTCATCGGGTCTGGCAAAGCCCAGAAATCGATTTGTGCGACGATTCACATAGCCTGACAAGTGAAAATGTGCTTCGTCTGAAAACCAAACATTTTTCAAAAATTCAGGATTTTCATACTGTAACGCGAGAATTCTGGTGCAATATTCCACTCTACTGCAATAATCCTGAGGATGTAGTTGTTGATGTACCTGAATCACATACGAAAATGTACCCAGCTCCTTCAGGATTCTTTGAAAGGAAGTTCTTTTAAATCAAGTTGTAACGCTGTCCTTGCCTGGCTGACTTTCGGATTTTCTAAGATTTGCTCAAAACACGTTCATGGTTATTGTTGTTGTTAACTGTCCTGGGACGCCCTGAGTTTCCTTTTCGTTGGCACAATACACTACCTGTATTTCTAAACTTTTCAATAACCTTCAAAATTACAGCATTACTTGGAGAACGTTTATTAAACCTTTGTGTGAATTGATCAGACACGTATAGCAAACTTGCACCACTACGTCGGCCGATTCCGTATGAACGAAAATAATGCTCTACCAGAAACACTTTCTCCTCTGTACTTAACACCATTTTTAACAATTAAGCCCTACTAATTACTTGTTTGAGGTTTACTTAACAGGTCTATACTAGCTAACTTGAGTGTGACAGCGCACGCATAAAAACACCGCCAACTTAGTTTCAGTACTGTTTATTTCGGGCAATACTGTATTTACTAGAAAACTATTATTTCGGCAAATGTCTAAGTATTGGGGAATCTTGGCAGCCACAGGCTGCTTACTCCCCTTCAATGAATCTCGGTGAAATAGTGCACAAAATTAGAAAACAATAGAAGGGGAACCGAGCTGTATTGCTGTGTGAGAATTTCAGGTAACTATGTATGCTAGTTTAGAAAATAAATAAGTGCAGGTACGTGTCCAACCAGTTTTGAGACGGAAAACCCAATGACAAAAAAAATAAGCGCAGATAAATCTGATAATTATTATAAACAACTACAGGTGTTGGTTGTGAAATATCTGCAACTAATGTTGACTGTGCGAAAAGATATATTGGAAAAAGTATTAAATCGGTAAATGTTCAAGTGCTGGGGAAACTTGGCAGCCACAGAGGCTGTTTACTCTCCTTCACAACCACTGAATGTCAAAGAAATAGGGTATATAATTGTAAAACAATAAAAAGGGACTGAACTGCATCTAACAAGAAAGAACAGCGCCTATGATGAAAGACAACAAACATAGAACAAAAAGTTGTTGAAAGTATATGTGTGAAGCACAGCACAAAACAGTATGCCAATGAAATACGGGCAGTCTGAAAAGCAGACAGAAGGACAGTAGCAGCCTTTGAAATGCCGTGCTTCAGATGTATGAGGATGGACAGACAAAGGTAATAACAAATAGGTTATAGAAACAGTAGCGGAACAAGGATATCTTTGGAGAAATGGAAGGGCAGAATACGTTCTAAGGCATTTTTGGGGAATAGTATGGGATATATGACAAGCAGAGATAGGAAACAAGAGGTGAATGTAGACCTAGATCAGATAGTGATAGATGAAGACTGTGCAAATTTCAGGGAAACCTGTACGTTAGTTCAGAATAGGAAACAATAATGGTACGCGTCTAACCAGTTTCAGGACTGAAGACCTAATGATGATGATGATGACTAACATTTAGAATTTCAATACTATTAAACCTCCTTTCCCGTAACTTAACTTAATAAAGTATCCGCAATGTCCGGTGTACTCTAAACAAATTTATTTCAAATTAAAATAAGTATTCTGCCCATGCGGTTACTAAAAGGCCACATTAATTTTAAACCTATATAGTAAACATTATTAAACTTTTCCGGAATTATAAAATTGTTATAATTCTAAAGACAATTTTTACTGTATCTCAATTTATTATATTTGGTGACACAGAATTTAAGTAAAAAATTTTGCGATAGTGGCTTGTAGTGGAATTATTATCGGAAGGCGGGTAATCTTGAAAGAACCTGCGCTAGGCGGGGAACAAAACAAAACTTCTTAAAAATACAGGTATTTTATTAGAATTGATTGAAACCATTTCAAAGTTTGACCCAGTTATGGTTGAACATATCCAACGTATTCAAATAGATGGTAATCGCTTGCGCTATTATTTAAGAAATAAAATCTAAGATAAAATATTATCAATTGTAGGAGGAAACATAAAGAAAGTCATTAGAACCCTGTTGTACAAAGCTAAATACTTTTAGTTACTGCAGACTGGATAACTGATACAAGTCTTCATAAACAAATTACTGTCATAATGGGATTTATATTTTTACATTATTTGGGAACAGGGAACAGTTTATGGAGCCTTGCGATCAAGCTATCTGACGATGCAAGAAATGAAAGATGCACTCGATTTGACCGATGAGTTAGAAATGAATAGATTATATGTTTACTATAAAGATAATCTTTTGAAAATTTTAAAATACGTAAAATATATTATTTTGTTTGAACATTTCCAAATTTAACGATATTTTCGAGAATAATATTAACTTTACCAGCAACAGTTGCTGAAGATGAACGATCGTTTGCTAAAGTAAAATTAATAAAAAATTATTTACGGTCAATAATGACACGAGAAACATTGAACAATTGAGCGTTAATTTCAATCGAACAAACTGTGTGCGATGGTTCACTAAAAATTCAAGATTTAATAAAAGATTTTGCTCAAAATAAAGGATGACAAACGATTTTTTTTTGTTTTCCTTGACCTCAAGCTTTTATGTTTTTAAAAACCTCCAATCTATATAACAAAATAATTAATCGTTTATTAGACCTATTTTCTATAAGTGCTAAGTAAATACCATCATTCAACTACTTTACAGTAGTGCAATACATAAATTAGTTTAAATGGGTTCACATCTTAAATGTTCATCATCATTATCCGAGTCATCGCTTGATGATAACTACCATCTAAATTACCTCTATTATCATCCACCCGTATACTTTGATTTTGAACCTCATCTATAAGTTTCTCGTTCAACATATTTCTTTTTAGCTTTCTCAACAAGCAAACATACTTTACTCTCTCTTTAATTCCAATATTTTTTACATTTGCCAACTTTGTACATCATCTATTTTAAAGGTTACAGTACAAAAAACGACATAGTTTTAAATAATGACCACATTTTCTCGATAAGGTTTAGTTCTGGATGATATGGGGGTAAACGCAATACTACATGACATGATCTGCTAGTAGCTGATCAATTACAAACACCTAGTGGAGAGATTTATTTGCTTTAACCTTGAAGTATAACACTGGCTTAGTATTCTTCCATTCAAAGAAAATATTTTCTTCCTTCAACCACTTCCGTATATCTGTTTTCTTCCAACTTGAAGTAAGATTAGTGTGCACGAGAAGATTATGATATGACGAATAGTCTACCGCTAACACTAAACTTATTTCCAAATTTAGTAATAACCTTTCCTGCAGCCACTTTTATAACTGCGGTGATTCATGTCATCGTGATAATCCTCAGCTTTCAAATCAGACTTAAATATTAGGATGTATTGTAGATATATTGTAGATCCATTTTTCCTATCTGCCTGAATAATGAGATCAAACGTTTCTCTTTAAAGGTGGCGATCTAAAATCCTTTGTGGTGTCATCATCCAAACACCTTGATACAGTTTGAGAATTGGGCAGAAGTTTAATTGTTGCAAACAATGTTTTTTCTGTATACTAATTAAGGTTTTATAAAAACAATACGCTTTGCGCTTATATTACACTGTTCAAAAATAATCTTTTTGTTATCCACAGTTGCTCATTCTTCAATCTTGTACAGTTTCTCCTGTTGGATAAATATATGAGGCTTCCCTGTAGATTATTAGTAGAGTAAAACCACAAGTAATTGGGATTGCAAATATATATTTATCTATTTAGTATTGATTGACACACACATTACTATAACAAGCAAAAAATAAGGTATTTATATTATATATTGGAATCTTAGTAAACGCACACTAGGTTCAACACTTTTCCTCGTTTACACAAAATTACACATTTTTCTAAATTTTAAATGTTTTTCACGTGTTAATGGTTTTGTAAGTAAATCTGCAATCATTTCTTTGCCAGGGCAATATTCACACATGATCACCTTTTTATTTACATAATCCCTTACGAAAAATCCTTTAGTGTCTATATGTTTATTGCGAAACGAAGGGTTTTCGTCCTTTATCCACACCATACAACTTTGATTGTCCTCAAAAATTGTCATCGGATAATCGATGTCACAATTCATGTCAGCTAACAACTTTCGTAACCATAAAACTTTCTTACACGCCTCTGACAGTGATATAAATTCCGCTTCAGTGGACGATAACGCCACAATGTTTTGCTTGCGACAAGACCAACTCACTGTGCCGCCATTTAAAAAAATATTTGTTCACTGTTGGATTTACGTGTAAAGCGATCCTCCGCCCAGTCTGCATCGGCGTAGCCAATTAAATTTCGATTTGCACTACAAACCTTACTTAACTTTAGTTTTAACTGTGCGGTTGCTGTTAAATATCTCACAACCCTTTTTGCTTGGTTCCAATCTTCTTGTGCCGGCATGCTCACTTTCTGTGCTAATATACAAACACTCGCTGATATATCAGAACGTGTATTAATGCAGACGTACAACAGTTGTCCAATTAATTTTTTGTATTTTGTATTATTTCCTAATACTGCCGTCTGTCGCCCTTTATCATAACCAGTTTCCATCGGTGTTCCAATCGGTTTTGCATTTTGTAGATCAAGCATAGCGTTATTTTCATAATATAGTTTAACTTACATATTTCAAAATTTCCATCACTGTCACGCGTTATTTTAATCTGTAAGTATTGCTGTATTGGTTCAAATTTCTTGATTGAAAAATATTTTGACAGTACACTTACTATATATTGTGCTTGTCTACTGTTCTTCCATACAAAAACCAAATCGTCAACGTATGTCAAAGCATAACACCAAAAGCCATCAATAGATTTAGAATATAGACACCCGTCGTTTTTACTTTGAATAAAAGTTTCTTGTACTAAAACTTTATGCAATACCTCATTCCATGATCTAGCCGACTGCTTCAAGCCATAAATTGAATTTTTTAGTAAACACACTTTTGATGAATCTCTGTCAACAAAATCTGGTGGTTGTTGCATGTAAATAGTTTTATTTAGATTTCCGTTTAAAATGCAGTTTCAGCATCATAAAGATTAACTTGTAAACCATTTAATCCAGCAATTGACAATAACACCCTAAATGTTGAAATTTTAACTAGCGGTGCAAAAACTTCATCAAAATCCAATCCTGGTATTTGTGTAAAGCCTTGCGCTACAAGTCTAGCTTTATACCTTTCGATACTACAATCTGAAGTAGTTTTCAATTTGTAGACCCATTTAGATCCAATTGCATTTCGATCATCAAACAAATCATATAATTCCCACACTTTATGTTTCTCTAAAGAATTTATTCGTCTTCATAGCTGCGATCCATGGTTCTTTCTTTTGCAAAAAATTGCTTCACTATAATTCACTGGTTTAGTAGAATTTACCAGAAGAATTTCATCTATCAAACGTGGTGGTACGCCTTTAATCGAACATTGTGATTTTCGCAGTTCAGGTTCATCATTACTATTTTCTACCTTATTTAAATTCTCCTCCTGAACAAAATCATTCTCCAATTCTAAATTATTTAAACTGGTAAGGATGAATGTCAACATTGACAGCAACTTTATTTTTGACGTCACAGCAAACCTTATTTGGAATGACTTCTTGGTTAAACCTTACATCCCTACCAATTATAACCTTTTTTGTCATTTTATCGTAACATCTAAATGCTTTGGAGTTTTGATCATATTCAAGAAACAACATTTCTGTAGCTGTTTGGTCCAATTTCTTTCTCTTTTCGGTAAAAACATAGACAAAACACTTCTATCCAAAAATATGAAAATCTTTCAAATTTGGTTGTGTACCGTCCCATAATTCCAGAGGTACAACATCTTTTGAGCGCGTAATGATACGATTTTGTATATAATTCGCTGTTGCTACCGCTTCACCCCAAAACCCATTGAGTAATTTTGCATCCTCCAGCATGCATCTAACCATTTTCAGAAGCGTTCTGTTTTTTTCTTTCAGCCATACCATTTTGCTGAGGCGAGTATGCTGCTGTCAATTGAAAACTGATACCTTAATTTAGTAAGAAATTTCTAACATCCTATCCAATATATTCACCGCCTCTATCAAATTTGGTTTTAACAAAACTAACAAACTGCTTCAAATTTTTCTTTTAATAAAGAAATTGTAGTAAATCGTGAGAAATCATCTATGAACATAATTAAATACCGTTTACCACTCGGTGTAACAGTTTGCATAGGGCCGCAAATATCAAAATGAATAAGATCCAATGGAGCAGAAGATTTTGATAAAGAGGTTTGCGGAAATGGTAATCTGCTCATTTTACATTTTATGCAGATATCACAAGTTTGTTTAATGCCACAATCTTTAATAACAATACCATCAACCATTTCTCGCGCATGCATTTCTTTTATTGCCTCTAGATCACGATGTCCTAACTTGCGATACTTATCGTGAATACAAATTCTTTAAATAACAAACAGTTACATTAACTTTACTAGGCTGCCTTAAGCATTACATTTGATTTACTAAATTTGGTATAGCAATACTTAAGCCATTTTGCTTAATTTTACAGATTTGATTGCTAAATTCGATATCAAAACCCTTATCTGCAAGTCGCTTAACAGACAGTAGATTTCCAACTAAATTCGGAGCATACAGGACTTCATCTACTACTGCTTTATTGATATTGCCACATTGGTCGATAAACGTAAGCGATCCTTGTCCAATACCATTGACTGGAACACAATCCCCATTGGCCACCTCAATTGTACTTTTGTAAGTTTCGTCTAGTGTTTCAAAAAAACTTCGATTACATGAAACCCATACGTCTGGCTGCAACTTACCAATTAAAAATAAGAAATCACTTTGTGGTACTACTTCTTCAGCCAATTGTACTTTTGTATCTTTTCTTTCACAATTCTTCTTCTTTAACCACTTTTTGTACTTGGTGCAATCGTTCTTATAGCGTCCTGCTTTCTTACAAAAGTAGCACCGAAATGCCTTTGTTACGACCTTCAAAACAGCTTCCTTTGAATCACTTCGCTCTGAATGTGATCGCCATTCGTATTCTGCAATTAACTTTTGCTGAACAGCCCCAAATATTAATTGCTCTTCAGGTCGTGCTTCTAGCGCCGTTATTAATCCATCATATCTTTTAGGGACCCTGCTTAGTAGTATCGCTACACTCCATTTATCGAAAAGTGCTTCTTCGCCAATATCACGCAATTTTACAAACAAGTTCTGCATATGATTTATATGTGCTCGCATATCACCGTTTTTATTTAACTTCAGTGAACAAATTGTCCGCATTAAATAAACCTTGTTTATAAATATATTCTTCTCATGATGGTTTTTCAGTGCATCCCATGCTTCTTTAGCTGTCTTTTTATTCCGAATGTGCACTAACTGATCGTCTTCAACTGAAAGACCAATTGCTGCACGTGCCTGTTCGTTGGAATCATCCCAATGCTGAATTTTTGAAACATTTTTGCAGCCTTCAGCTGATGCCGGTCGTTGTCTTGCAATCACCTTTTCCCATAAATTTTGCTTCAACCGTAACAGCTCCATTTTATACTTCCATATTGAATAATTGGAATTATTCAGTTTTACTAAATGTTCTTGTGTCACAGTATGATCTGCTATTCTCTATTATGCAAAATATTACACTTGATGCTGGTATAACTTCAATTACAAAACCAATTAATACCTTATTGTGTTTATCCCTTGTATACTGGGCCCATAACCTGTTGGATAAATGAGACTTTCCTGTAGATTATTAGTAGAGTAAAACCACAAGTACTAATTGCGATTGCAAATTAATAATTTATTTATTTAGTATCGACTGACACACACATTACTATAACAACTAAAAGATAAGGTATCTATGATATATATTGAAATCTTAGTAAACGCACGCTAGGTTTAACAGCTCCATCATCCCCTTCTTATTCATATTTATTGGATACCAACTTTATAAGCTGTCGGCAATGAAACACGTAATTATTGTGTGAACATGCCGCTTTAGAAAACTATATTCAAAATAAATGGAAGTACATATATAAGTTTCTATGAACTTACTTCGGTATCCTACAAGTTCTTTTAATTTACACAAATTTTAATCATTTAACAAACAGTTACATATTATCTTTGACATATTTATATAACAAAATCAATCCTTTAAAACAAAAAAAAACTTTTTCAGGTTACTGCTTATAAATAAAAGGTAGCTAGTCCTTCAATCACATTTGGGTAATGGGGTTGTTTTCAATATTCTTCGTCCAGTATGACTAGTCCGTATATAACGCATGGCAACAACGTCTTTGCTTTCACCACTAACGTCAAGTACTGCTAGTTTAGTTGCTGTGCTGTGGTATTATCCGTTCAAGGTTCGAACAGTGGCGCTCCACACTTGGCCATCTTTCCCTTGGATCTTTGCTGTTGCAATTCCCTTATACCAAGTACAGCAAAGAAGGTTCGGATCTACTATGATGACTACATCACCCTTTTGACAGGCTTGACTTGATCAAACCACTTAGTTCTTCTCGTAAGTGTAGGCAACACTTCCGCCACCCATCTCCTCCAAAGTTAGTCTGATAAGAACTAGGAATGTCACCAAGAACTTTTAACGTATGTGTCGGTTACATCAAACGCTCTTAGGGACGTATATCAAGTGAATTGCTTATCAGAAAATGGTTTGGTGTTAATGCTTGGTGAATAGCTGTACCTAACTCTAGATACATGAGTGGACGACTGTTCACAATATGTTCAACCTCCAAAAGCAGGTGGTATAACTTGTCATCAGTGAGTGTTACATCCGGAGTAACTACTTTGCGCATCACAGTTTTAATAGAGCGAATCATGCACACCCATGAACTCCCTTGTGGGGACTACAAGGTAGGATAAATGTCCATGTAGTTCCTGAGGTTGTAAAACTTGTTTGCTTGGAACTAAAATTTATCAGCCGAAATGCCTCGGCAACACTTCTTCAGCAACCACCAAATTCGTTCTATTATCACTAAAGAAATCTATTGGTGTGCCACTTCCAGCAACAAAGTTTCCTATCGCAATTGCGCATGAATTCATAAAGAGTGAGCACGCTACCGCTACGTTATTTATATAAACAACATATATTGAACCTAGCACAATCGGATTGTTATTGCATGAATCGATCGTCGTTGATGAGTTCCAATACGTATAATCATTTTTACGTAGAGTTCCGACGGCTAACTATTAATAAATCATCTTTTAACGTTTGACGCCAGCTGAACATTAGGTGAAAAAGTGTCCTGCTGATGATATTTTACTATTGATAAATAGAGGGTGGCTAGTCTTTCAATCACATTTAATTAGTAGGGTTATTGCCAACTATAACTCTAAAAAAAATATCAAAATTAATCAACCATTAAACGCGCATTCTTTCAAATATTTCCATTGCCGAAGAAATCAACTGTCAGTTGGTTTTGAAAAAAACTGTTTTGATAACCAGGACTTGATAAAAATTATTAAAATGAAAACCTGGAAACCGAATAAGACGTTGACGAAAGCGAGAATGAAAATGACATTTATATATATATATATATATATATATATATATATATATATATTCTAATATCACCCCTATTACTTTACTTTCACTTTGGGCTAATACCTTCTTTATTTATTACACTTTAACTTTAAACAAAATTTGTTACACGACTTTTGTCGTCGTCACAAATTTACTATTTAATGTATGACTTCAAATCGAGGTGCTTTAGCAAACGTTTGGTTGGTTCATTTTTTACTAATTACTATATTTTATATGCCTCGACTATTTGAAACTTTAATCTCAGGGTTTCTCACCTACTCACCGTGAGTTCAATCGTGAGTAGATGTGCACTACCCAACCAAACTGCACCCTCGTTTGTTTTACCACTTTTTAATGTACTGAATTTACTATGTATGCCAAATTTTAATAGATCAAAGTTGCCTGATGCCAAATTAATTTATGTAACTATTTATGACTTTAATTTTGACGTTATAATATATTTACGGTACTTACCAGAAATATACCGCGCTGAAGGCCTTCTTTAACTGCTGGCTCAAGTTCGAAATCGCCGTACGCACTTTCACAAAAGATTCTCCAATGTTGTCCGCTTGCGTACTGCCTCCAGGTGTTCTTAAAACAATTTCGATAACCCAAACCTGAAATAAATTTACCCCAATTTAGAATTTAGCAAAAAAAACCGTTGTCTACTTCCCCTGCGTTAATTCTTCCTCGCCGTATCTTGATCTCCTGTTCCTCTGCTCCGTACCCCAATTAATCCTCTCTTCGCACAATCCAATTCAAACCCGCTGTCCTATTATAAATCACTCCTAGTCCTGCTATTCCAATTATCCATACGATGTCCTTACTGCCGTTTAATCTTCTCAAATCAATCCAAAATTATTTATGTCGTCGATGCCTTCTTTATCCACTCCTATCTCCTACTGCCGTTATACCAAATCTATTCCAAAACCAACACCAATCTTCTCAAACAAATAACTGTCGCTTTCCCCGTTCCACTAATAACCACTTCCAAATCTTCTTTAAATACTCGTTGCCTTTCCCGTTGCACTATTAACCACTTTTAAAAACTCCTTTTATATATTCGTCGCCTTTATTTACTCGATGTTTCTTATTTCTTTCACACTTTAATAAATAATACTCGATGATACACATATAAACTTTTATTTTATTAATATTTTACAACTTAACGCAGGTTTCATAAAATAGGTCTTTATCTGAACAAATTCGAAAAGTAAGTCCCTTATTTATTTTGCTTAGTTATTAAATCAACAAACTTAGCTTACTAGAATAACATTTTTAAACATATAACATCCAATAACAAATCATCTTTCTTTCAGTGTCCAACATACCTTCGCTACAGTCTTTATAATAATTTTAAATTTCTACTATTGGTCCAAAACACTTCACTAAACTCCAATAACCTTTTACATTTTGATTCACTTTAAATTTTGATTTACAATTCGTCCAAAAGTTTGATTCTATAAAAAGGAAAAACCAAATAATTTATACACGACCTGGACGCTTTGTTATATTGCAGATATCCATAAATGCGTTCGGCTTTCCGACGGCAAATGTACTCTCAACTGGCTCATGAAAAATCAACTCAGTATAAAACCTCAAGTACCGTGCATTATATCAACGTCATAAAGTCATGTTATCTACCTTTTGGCATATAAGTTTCAATCTGAAATGGTACATACTTTAACGTATGTAAAGTATAGCAAAATTTATAGTTTTTAAATTATTAGATCTGAAATATTGATCCTATCGTTTGGCATACACCCCTATTAATACAAATATACCTTTAGAATCCTTATACCCCCCCCCCCTTACATAATATTGGCCCCACTGGTTTTTAATGAAATTGGAAATTTCGTACGTTTTTCTCTTCCCCTGGTGTGCAAAAATTTCTGATTTTCATTCAAAACCACCCTTTTGTTGTTTCATTTTAATTTGGCAACCCGCATTCGCCTTTCTCTCACATCTGTCATCCTACGCTATATTCTAACCTATACTATACTACTATAACAAAACAAAAACAAAAACTAAACATTCCGTTGCATGAACCACATTATAACCTATCCTGTTAAACCCTCTTCCTGTACTACTCTATATGGGTACAAATTCTCCAAATGAAAACGCCCGCGATATCCCCCTGTCATCCGTGACCTCCAACTTATGTGTATACCGCCTCGCAAATCTTGGCTCTTCATTAAATAACCCTACATATTTATTAAATAATTCTCCTAACTTCGCTTTTATATCAACACTCACTTTCCCTATCTGTTCATCATTAATTAATCTTACAAACATATTACATAATCGTACTTTAACCTGTCCATCATTATACTCTTTAATCATTCCTAATCCTATACTATCTATATCATTTCCATTCCTATATTCCTCACTAACCGTAGGTACCACCCATGACCTATCTTTATCAAATATCCTAATTGACCTATCCTTTCCATCTATATTCAATCCAAAATCCTCTATAAAATCCATACCCAATATGAAGTCTAACTGTAACCCTTTCGTAATTAAAAACTCTGCATTCCCTGCTTCTTTATTTCCTATATATATCGGTACACGGATAACATTATAAATCGTCGTTAGCTTTTTGTTCATCGCTGACTATAAATTAACCCCCTCAATTGTTCCTATTCTTCCCTTTAAAAATTCTCCATGTTCGACTACTACCCTCTCATTTACCAGCGACAACTGTGACCCACTATCCACTAAAGCAACATAAACACGGTCCCTTAAACTAATATTTATAAATAACAAATTCTTTTTATTAAAAATGTAACTGTTTAACAATAAATCCTTATACTATAGCAAACATCAATCTTTACTCCTAAGCAGTCGGTCGTCCAAAAATTCGCGTTTTTTTTCTTCTTGAGGCGTCTCGTGAATCTCCACCACCTCAATCCTATTCGGGTCCGTTGTAATTGCGCTCGTCGTCATATGCTGGACGTTTACGTCCCTGTCCGTCCGGCTATTTCCATTTTGTATTCCTCCCCCAGTCGTCCGGCCGTCATCCTCGCCGTTGTCGTGCCGGTATCTGTTTTGTCCATTGTAGGCGTTATCCCGGTGATCCCTATTGTAATACGGTCGTCTATGTACCTCGTGTCCCCAATGATTCCTATGTCCGTAGTTAAAATTTTCCTGTCTATAATTTGGTCTGTTTTCGTGGTACGGTTGTCGTCGACTGTCTTCCCTGTAACCCTGTTTTGTTCCCAATGGTATGTCCGCGTTTTCGCTTCCAGTACTGTCGCTAGATCAAAATTTCTCATTACTCCTAAGAATTCCCTCAACGTCTTGACATTTTGTACCACTACCACTTTGGTAACCTCCGGTTCCATATGACCTGCCAGTAGAAGTACAATGTCGTCCTCGCTCAATTTCGGTGTTAAGTGTTGCGCCTGATTAAACTTGTCAATCGCGTATTCTTCGCGTGTGCCGTGAGTCCTGCTATAATGTCCTGTAATTAGATTCGTCCTTATGTCGGTCTGATGTAGTGTTCCAAAACTGTTCTATAAAGAGTCGTCTGAAGTCCGCGTACGTGTCATACTGTTTACGAATAATGTTATGCCATTTTTCGGCATTTCCTGTCAAACTCGCCCCCACAATCTGTAGTTTTGTTCGTTCGTTTTCTGTCCCTACGATCTCGTCTAGTCGGTCCAGGAATCCCATGGGCTGTTCTGTCTTACGTCCTCAAACTTCGGTAAAGCGTCCCGGTTTAATCGAAAGTGCGGTCCGTAGTTCAGTCCAATTCGCCTCCTTTCTATGTCGTCGAGTTTCTCGTGAATTTGTCTAACGTCATGTCCTACCCTGGTTTCTAATCCCGTGACTTTGTCGTCAAGTTTTTCGTCCAGTTTTGTCCTACCGTGTACGTTTTCGTTTTGTATGGTCTCTAATGTTTGTCCTAAATTTTTGTAGTTGGTCCTATGTCGTTTGTCACATGTTTGTACTTCTGTACTTAAATTTGAAAACCCGCTAACCATCGTTTCTTCCACTGTGTCTACCCGTGTCTTAATTTCCGTTCTAAGGTCAGTCCGTGTCGCGTTCAAATCTCCCTGCAAATGTACTCGTGTGTGTTCTAACTTGTCGTCAACCCTGTCTACTTGTTGTTGGACCTCTGTCCGCACGTCGTCTTTTGCAATCTGTATTTGAGTTAGTAAGTATTCCTGCGTGTGGTTCATTTTCGCCGTCAGGTCTGCGTGCGCTGTCCTAAACTCGTCCCTTAGCTCGTTGTGTGATTGCGTAATTTTGTCTGTCAGTTCTGTATGCGATTCCATAATTTTTATGGCTAACGCCGCATTCGCCTCTTTTGTTCCGTGTGTGCATCTCTTTGTTCCTTGCGTGATTCATTAATTTTGTCTGTCAACTTCGTTTGTAGTTCCGTGTGAGAAGTTTCCATTTTGTTGGTTAAATTTGTCTGCAAACTCATCAGAAATCTCATAAGGTCCTGGTTTCCGTCGGCTTCTGCTGCTCTCACCTCCGGTACCGTCGCCTGGTCCGTGTCCGTGTCTGTCACCTCCAACTCTGTCTGATTCGTGTCCGTCTCCTGTAGGTCGCCCCCTGCGTCTAGCTCTATGTCTTGTCTCCTTACATCCATTTCAACCCCGTATATTAGTCCCGATCTTGTGATTCTTTTTGTGTCCTCGTCCGTCATCTCTGTTTCCTTGTTTTGAACTCGTTTCCTGTAAAAAAAGAAAAAAAACTTGCGGGCCCCACCTAACTCGGGCTCCCGGATTCTACTCTCTTTCACTCTAACACCTTTTTAACCTTTTTCTCGAGCCGCACGTTGGGTTTGCCACCTTCTAATATCACCCCTATTACTTTACTTTCACTTTGGGCTAATACCTTCTTTATTTATTACACTTTAACTTTAAACAAAATTTGTTACACGACTTTTGTCGTCGTCACAAATTTACTATTTAATGTATGACTTCAAATCGAGGTGCTTTAGCAAACGTTTGGTTGGTTCATTTTTTACTAATTACTATATTTTATATGCCTCGACTATTTGAAACTTTAATCTCAGGGTTTTCTCACCTACTCACCGTGAGTTCAATCGTGAGTAGATGTGCACTACCCAACCAAACTGCACCCTCGTTTGTTTTACCACTTTTTTTAATGTACTGAATTTACTATGTATGCCAAATTTTAATAGATCAAAGTTGCCTGATGCCAAATTAATTTATGTAACTATTTATGACTTTAATTTTTGACGTTATAATATATTTACGGTACTTACCAGAAATATACCGCGCTGAAGGCCTTCTTTAACTGCTGGCTCAAGTTCGAAATCGCCGTACGCACTTTCACAAAGATTCTCCAATGTTGTCCGCTTGCGTACTGCCTCCAGGTGTTCTTAAAAACAATTTCGATAACCCAAACCTGAAATAAATTTACCCCACTTTAGAATTTAGCAAAAAATCTAACCGTTGTTTACTTCACCGGCGTTAATTCTTCCTCGCCGTATATTGATCTCCTGTTCCTCTGCTCCGTACCCCAATTAATCCTCTCTTCGCACAATCCAATTCAAACCCGCTGTCCTATTATAAATCACTCCTAGTCCTGCTATTCCAATTATCCATACGATGTCCTTACTGCCGTTTAATCTTCTCAAATCAATCCAAAATTATTTATGTCGTCGATGCCTTCTTTATCCACTCCTATCTCCTACTGCCGTTATACCAAATCTATTCCAAAACCAACACCAATCTTCTCAAACAAATAACTGTCGCTTTCCCGTTCCACTAATAACCACTTCCAAATCTTCTTTAAATACTCGTTGCCTTTCCGTTGCACTATTAACCACTTTTAAAACTCCTTTTATATATTCGTCGCCTTTATTTACTCGATGTTTCTTATTTCTTTCACACTTTACTAAATAATACTCGATGATACACATATAAACTTTTATTTTATTAATATTTTACAACTTAACGCAGGTTTCATAAAATAGGTCTTTATCTGAACAAATTCGAAAAGTAAGTCCCTTATTTATTTTGCTTAGTTATTAAATCAACAAACTTAGCTTACTAGAATAACATTTTTAAACATATAACATCCAATAACAAATCATCTTTCTTTCAGTGTCCAACATACCTTCGCTACAGTCTTTATAATAATTTTAAATTTCTACTATTGGTCCAAAACACTTCACTAAACTCCAATAACCTTTTACATTTTGATTCACTTTAAATTTTGATTTACAATTCGTCCAAAAGTTTGATTCTATAAAAGGAAAAGCCAAATAATTTATACACGACCTGGACGCTTTGTTATATTGCAGATATCCATAAATGCGTTCGGCTTTCCGACGGCAAATGTACTCTCAACTGGCTCATGAAATATCAACTCAGTATAAAACCTCAAGTACCGTGCATTATATCAACGTCATAAAGTCATGTTATCTACCTTTTGGCATATAAGTTTCAATCTGAAATGGTACATACTTTAACGTATGTAAAGTATAGCAAAATTTATAGTTTTTAAATTATTAGATCTGAAATATTGATCCTATCGTTTGGCATACACCCCTATTAATACAAATATACCTTTAGAATCCTTATACCCCCCCCCCCTTACATAATAATATATATATATACATATATTGCGATCAGCTGATTATGTACACTGTTGCTATAACAAATTTTTACCGAATAAAAAACTGTAAACGTACAATATTTATCGGTGAAAACAAGTAAAAGCTCCGATATTATATAAAGGTCTTGTTTTGTTTTTAAAATTATTTATTTCTAGAAACTTTGAGTGTAATCGGAGACCTTCGAAACAATATTTTATTACCCAATAAATGAGGTATATGCGACGACGAATAAAAACTATAATGTTAGCATGATGTTTGTAGATCGTACTGTAGCATACTGAATCTTAATGCTCAAATTCATTTGAACTTATTGCGCATATGACGTCACCCGCAATCTGATAGAAAAACTACTCTACCTTAGTGTTCGTTTCTGGAAATAGGTTTTTAGACACTTACAGTTTCAAATAATAGAGTGAATGCATGGTTTTGTCCGTTAGGATGCAGTCCCCTAACACCATGTGCATAAATAGGATTACAATCGTAAAAATGAGGCTGTGATACTACTATTGGTGCTCCAACACATCTGGTTATATCATGCAATCCTTGCTTCCAACAGCTAGCATTTGCCGGACAGTAACACTGTAGCGATTTGTCTTTAGATGTGTCTCCAAAGGTTGTGACAAATTTGGCTGCAGCAATGCCTCGATAGTTCACATCCTCAACGAAGGTTGCTATGATGGATCTAAATTATTAAGACAGTATATTATAGAATAATTTATTATATCAAGGTACCTGCACAAAAATGTAGAAAACAATGCAATTCCCCGTTCCTTGATCATAAAGGAAGGGAATATTGTTGAATCAGTTCCCTGAAACGCATTACACTCCTTTTCTGGCCAGGCTGACATTTCGTTTGCACCATCTAAAGCTACTACCAGACCTAATTTATGGGATTCCTTAATACCCCTTTTTACTGTATACGTGTGTTTATCAGTTGAACCATTTTTCTGAAACTACATAAAACTTTGTACATATAATGAAATGTGTGAGCAAAATAAAATTAGCGGTACATTCGTTTGGTATTGAATATTAGTTATAAACGAATTTCAACACAATGTGCAAACTATCTATTTAAACTTATTGGACCCTTCATTATCTTGCCTTTATTATTTATTAAATAATTAAAGACTTGCGCCAAATTTTGTTAATTATCTATTTAAACATCGCTTTTGGTCTGCCTAACGAATACTAAAATAGTGAACCTCGATTCAATACTTGTAGGTAATTCAATAAGTTCAGAGACTTTATAGAATGGAGTCTAATTGAAATTAGTTAGCGATTTTATTTGCTCTACAATAACTTAGAAACTTATTGTAGAGACAAAAAAACGTCGCAGACAAAGTATAAACCAATTGTAAAAACATTTTGGGATACTTCACTGTTTTGAACAATAGTTTAAGCTTAACAACGCATGCTTATTTTTGCCAACTAAAAAGAAACACGAGTGATGTAAATTCTAAACAATCAGTAACCTTTACCTCCACAACCATGAAATAGTTCTGCAATATTTCAACTTCGCGGTTCAGAAAATAAAGAAACATTCAGAAAGTTAAGAACTAGTCTTTAAGAAGCGCGTGCCAAAATTAAGAAATGTGACAAAAATAACGGACAGAAAAAAAAAACTTTTAAAAGAATTCAAGCGGAAGATTGCGGTTGGATGGCAAACTGATCAGTCAGGCTAGCGGCTCGTTAACCTGTGGCGTGGACGGAGCAAAAGCAAGAGACAATAAAAATTATGTACTCTGAAGGCGCCAGGGTTTACTACAGTAAAGCAGCTGGTTTCGCGATCCCATGGCAAAGCATGATGACCGTACCTATCACTTGAAGGAGAAATAAGATACAAAAAAAGTAACAAAGGAAAAAAAGTACAATTGTTTATTGTTTATTGTTTATTTAACATGTATAAATCATATATATGAATCACATTTAGTCAACATAAATTAAACGATAAATACAAGAAAAATCCATGTATAAATCTAACACTAGAATTTCAAAAAAGGCTTAGGCACATAATTTTTTTGCATTACCTAAGATTTCTTTGGTACAATAAAATGCATTGTCTAAGAGGAATTTTTTTAAAACTTTTTTAAATCTATTACGAGGCAACTCTTTAATAGTAGAATGCAAAGCATTAAAGAATATACAGCCAACGTAGTTTATACCAAATCTACTTCTTGTTAATCTATGGAAGGGAACTACTAAGTTGTTTTTACAACGAGTATTAATACTGTGAAAATCAGTATGCATAGAATATCTACCTACATGTTTTTTTATATATATTAAGCATTGAAAAATATATAAACATGGGAAAGTAAGAATTTGGAATTTTATAAAGTAACTACGACAATCATGGCGAAACCCAATATTTGCCAAAATACGAATGACACGTTGTTGTAGCCGAAAAACGCGTTTACTCTCCGACTTCAATTGCATAAGCCATTTGACACGGAAACATTGCAAAGTAACACGACTTTAAAACATCGAAAGATAAAGAATTCTTTAAAGATTTAATAAAATAAATAGATTTGCAAAGAATTTTGCTTACATTATCGCAATGTATATCCCAGTTTAGGGTTCAGTCAAGAGTTACTCCTAAGAATTTTACAGAATGATCCTTACAAGGTTAGTTATCTATAAGAAAAAAAAGATTTCATCTGTTTTGTCTTTATTTAAGCAAAGCTTGTTATGATCGCACCAATCTTGGGCTGCATTTAAAGCTACATTACTTAGGTATGATAAGCTTTGATTATTATCACCGTGATGAAAAAGACTCGTATCGTCTGCATAGAGAATAATATCTGTATTACGAATGGATTTAGGAAGATCATTTATAAAACACAAAAAAAGGAGTGGCCCAAGTATTGAGCCCTGGGGCACACCGAAAGGAACGACTAATTTATGTGAATACATCTCGTTATAATATACCGTTTGCATTCTATTATTCAGGTATGATTTAATAAGTTGAATACAATTAGTCCCAAAGTGAATTCGCTCCAATTTATCAGTTAAAAGGGAGTGATCGACACATTCGAAGGCCTTGCTTATATCACAAAATTTAGCTATAAGAGTTTCACATTTTTCAAAAGATGACGAAATGTTGTCCACCAAGGTGACAATTGCATCTACTGTAGACAAATGCTTGCGAAAACCAAACTGTTGGTCACACCAAAGCTGATGACTCTCAAGATAGAATACCATTTGGTCCTTTAGAACTTTCTCAAAGATTTTCGCAAAAATGGAAAGGAAAGAAATTGGACGATAATTAGCAGTAACATTTTTTGGGCCTTTTTTATGAATGGGAATAACTTTTGCAAGTTTCAGTACATCAGGAAAAATAGTTGTCCTAATACAATGGTTTATTAGTTTTGTTAGAGGGATAGCAATGATATTGATTGTTAATTTAATTAAAGAAGAGCTTAGATTATAGATATCTTTGGAATTTGAATTTTTCATATTCATAATAATATCTCTAACACAGTTGTAAGAATTCTCTTGATATATAAATTTATCAATAGGTTCAGTGTTGATTCCAGAAGGGGAAGAAGATACTTGCTTTACATTCCCAGATGATTGACTTGAAAATTACCTAGATTTTCGCGAAAGAATAAGCCGAACGAGCGGTGCAACATGAGACGTTGAATTTAGTTTATAAAGAAATCATTAAAATCCGTAGCAGTTAAATTAATATCAGGACTGTCAATCTTGTAGCTTCTTTTGTTTTTAGTTAAGGTCCATTTAGCCTTATTATGATTTTTAGCTTCCCGTATATATTTATCATGAGCATCTATTTTAGCTTTAGAGAGAGCATTTCTATATACATATTTTAACTTCTTTACGTACAACTTCAAGTTTTCACTTGGATAAATTGAAAAGATTTCCCGATAAAATAGATAATTATGGCGCATGACTTATAAATCTTTATTAAACCACTTAATCCTTCTGGCATCGTTGTTTGTTGACATAATCCATTTCTTAGGAAAACTATGGGAGATAGCGCTAACAAAGACGTCAACAAACATTTCAAACCTTTTATTAATACATAAGTTAGTAAAGTCAACAAAAGACCAGTCAATTTGATCAAAATATTTGTAGAATTTAAATTTACCATATGTGGTTAAGGGTTGACACAATTTATAACTTCTACTTGAAACACATTTAATGTTACACTTAATTTGTAAATAAAGGCCAAAATGGTCTGTGAGCCCTGTATTTATAACTGTGCATACTTGATTAGAAAGATTGGTAAAAATATTATCAAGGCAACTTTTTGAACGAGTAGCAGATTTATTTATGTAATACAGATCAAAGGCTTCAAAGAAATCAATCAGATAAATAGCTTCCTTATTATTGGTACCAAACTGTACATTAAAATCTCCACAAACAATTACATTACCCAGATTCAAGTCACCAATCTTCTTAAAAACCTTGTGAAAAGTATCACAGAATACCTTAAGAAACCCTTTATTAGGTGATCTGTAGGTAGAAATGATTGTCAAGTTCAAATTATTAATATACACTGTTCCCAGCTCATTTACCTCATTTACACATAAAATATCACAATTCATGTAATTGCCAATAAAAAATGCCTCTAGATCAGTAACTTTGTTAGAAAGGGATTTTATATTTATGAAAAAAATATTTAGAATTAAGCCTTTTTTGGAATCTTTAACAATGCCTTCAGAGTTATTTACTGAATGGTTAATTTTTTATGAAAAACCCCACTACTGTTACACTTAAATTTAAAAGGTTTTACAATTATATTGCTACCCCAAAGATGCTGACATAAAACTTTGTTTACATCTTCCTTATTTATGGCCACTTTGAAAGATTTATAGTCATTGAACTTGGCATTAAGCTCTTCAACACGAACAACTTCTATCTCATGTTTACCAAGATAGTTACATATATCATCAGCACAGCACGAAGGATGCACTCTGGAAACAAAGATACCTTGGTTTTACCATTCCCTGGATTTCCGATTTATTGTTGTTACTATAAATTAAGGCGGGTTTCTTCACAATACTGTTACATGTATTATGTTCATTATTAATGCCGTAACCCTTAAAACCTGTATGACCCTCAGGTTGTGAAATACCATCATTAGCATTTCCCCTTTGTCTATGTCTATGACTTCTTGTTTGTCTAAGTTTATGATGTTATGCATAATAGCATGCTGAACTTTTTCAAGCGACAATAATCACTCTGAGGTTGTTGAAATTTGTTTACCTGCATTTACTGCAACTGGAATAGCGGCAGAGTTTTTCACCATACGTCTTTGTTTATTTATCAGCACGAGTTTGTTATCGCCGTCCTGTTTTATCGGCACAGATGTTTCCATTGATTTTAAATTGTTTTCTTTATGAATTTGTACTCTAATTTTACCTTTGTATACTTGTGCTTCCTTCTGTAGGTCATTAATCTTTTCCTTCAGAAGAGCCGTGTTTTCATACAATAATTTAATCTCATTTCTTAGAGATTCAATAAGTTCATTCTTCACAATCAGTATTTCAAACATGTCAGTTTGATTCCGAGAAGAAGCGGAAATAGTTGAGCTCCTTTCGTTTATTATAGGGCAACAAATTACGTTTATATTATCAAATATAATTTATTTCTTTTGTTCCGCACAGCTTCTATGGAAGATCGACTTACAAGTTTTACATACTACACATTTAGGGTCTCCGGAGGCCCGTCTATCACACACTTTACAAGATAATTTAGTGAGATCTTCAGTACACAACCTATCTTTCGCGGCCATCTTGTAACTACCACAAACCTAGAAACAACTGTAATTCGCAACTAACCTAAGTAGCACGAGACATTTTAAAGATTTCTATTTAAAATCCAAATAATTCCTGAACGCCTAAATACCTTTAAAAGACGTATTATGGATAGATATCTGGTTAATTGCTTCTCTAAGATAAACCAAAACAACGTCCATACGAATTCCTTTTGACGCCTTAAGAAGACTTTTGTATTATGCAAAAGCACTTTCAGATCAAATCATGATGATTATACACAGTTTGAGTTTTTTGCTAAATTTTACTATTCAAGTATTTATATTATATAATTATCTATAGTTCATATATAATATAGTAGTTGTATTCCTAATATTATAATTATGAAAAACTATCATGGCCGCAGATTTGTGGCTTCCACTAGAATGCATATGTATTCCCTGTAGAAAAAACGTTTATACATTAGTATTACTGAAAATATAAAATACTTGGCAACTTTCAAAAACGTAAAAGACAATCAACACCGATAATAAAGGTACCAGTATCTGATTATTGATCGTGCTCTCGTTTGGCGTCATTAATAACTGGATCAAGGTGGTCTCTGTTGTCACATTTTAGCCATTTTATTATGAAGTATATAAAGCGAGAGTGAAATATTTGTTTGTAGTATGAACAGGTGTGTGAAGTTATTCGCGACTTTGTAAGCACTAATTTTCTTATAGTTGCTGAAAGCTAGTGCTTTGTTAATGCTCTTTAATGCTTTATAAAAAAAGATCGCTGAATAAACGTCTCTCTGAAAATGGCAATTCATAATTTTTCGGAGAAACTTCACACTTAGCCGGAGTTTTCTTCAATTAAAAAACTTTTTACAGCCGAAAGTTAGTGCTTTATATCTATGAGGCCAGAGCTAATAATAAAAAAGCTGTGGCCACTTACTTTATTACGGCTAACTTCACAACTGGCCGCGGTTTGTTTCAAATTCAAAAATTTGTTTCAGCTGAAAGTTAATGCTTCGTTAATGCTCTTTATTGCTTTATATCTCAGCAACTTACGGCTACTAATAAAATAGTTGTGGCCATTTACATTTTTGCGGATAACCTTACAACTGGACAGGGATTGTTGTAACATTTTTATTTTCAATAATAATTATTTGCATAGAATTACAAGAATAATGCGCTAAGCGTGCATCGTTCCTTATTGATCTACTTGTGTTAATATATCTGTGTCACATAAAGCCAGTTCCAAGCGCATCTCGAGTTGTTTATTTCGTATTACACGCCTCTAACGTCGCGACTACTCGGTTCTAGTTTCGACAAGTCAGTCGGCCGTTGGCAATAGTTTGATTAAGATGCATTTTTGGCTAGAGGCTGGCAATCTTCGCATCAACTATTAACTGTTGAGATATCTTCTACTATTGGTTGGTAAAGTATACATTTTGCGATCTAATGTAATTTGAATTAATTTATTTAGCGCGACAACGAAGAATGGAACAAATATAATTCGTCATGTAGGATCTAAAGGTTTAGAATTACCGTCATATAGGAACAGTCGATTAGAAATTATGGATGTAATTTGGATGCAGTCATATTTAATTAGGAATGGCTGGTAACTTTGTTTGGAGAACGTAATTTCCATCTCAATTCATCGTGAAACAACAAAAGCAGTTTTGGTTCGTTATTAGTTATAAGATATTTCTTGCATGTGTTTATAAGGTTAGAGCACGGAAACTTGATATCATGGTTCATTATGGTCATGTAAGTTGTAAGTTTCAATTATTGTTGAACTGGTTTTATAAGCCACAGAACTAAATTTTGTCAGATTAGTTTTCTATAATAACAAGCTTTGTTCCATTTGAACCTTCGATAATTTTAACGTATGTTTTTGACGTCATATTTTTCTTGTCTTGCACAGTTGACAGATGTTGTTTTGAAAGCAGATGCTTCGTGCAGCTGTACTGGAATTTAAACAAAACATTCCTATTTTTGTGATCAGCTTTATCTATACATAAATCATTAAACGTAAATATGAAAGTTCAAATCCACGTTATATAAGATTCTAGTAATTGTAATCTACCTGAAAAGATCTGCCCAGGTTAGAACGTAATTCAGTGTGTTATGCGTATAAATTATTATCACTCTAATATTTATAACAAGTCATGTTTAAAGTATAGTTGGTTGTTTTGAAAAAAAGTCAAAACCTTAACTTTGTTGTAGTTGATAATGACAAGTTTTTTGTTAAAAGGTTCCGATATTTTGAAAGAGTATTTTTAGTAAACAAATAGTTCAAATTTAAGGCTTTTATTTTGGTCAAATGCGATCAAATCTAAATACACAAAATACACAAAAGTAAAATTATGAGTAATAGTTTGGTGCCAATATTATATTGGATATACATTTTTTA
Source organism: Platerodrilus igneus (assembly GCA_036346225.1). Classification (NCBI taxonomy): domain Eukaryota; kingdom Metazoa; phylum Arthropoda; class Insecta; order Coleoptera; family Lycidae; genus Platerodrilus; species Platerodrilus igneus. The sequence goes on from JARFIW010001670.1 coordinate 2,715,393, forward strand.
ATTTTATATACTTTTATAGGACACAAATGGTGTTCTACCTTTTTTATTTATTTAATCTTTGCAATTTCTTACAGGAGCTGCGTCTTATTTTGTTAAGACAGGTTTTTGTTAACGAAGGCGATCATTTTATCTTTGGGTTTCCACGTCCGCCCTTAGAACTGTGCTTTGCAATTATCGTAATTATCTCAGGATATGGTGGCGCCTATTCGATTTAGCTTAACTTTAGTTTGCCAACAGAATTCGACTTACCCCCCACTTCTCATTGCTCTACCCAGGAATAGACCCCTAGCTATGTCAAAAGATTTTTGTTCACTAGCGCCTTAATGTGGAAAAAAGACGTTTCAGTCTTTTGTAAAACAGAAGTCGTTTCATTGTTTAAATTTAAAAATTCGTTTCAGCCAAAGGTAGTGCTTTGTTAGTGCTCATATCTCAGCGGCGTGCGACTTCTAATTAAAAAAGTTATGATCACTTACATTTTTAATTCTAGCTACCGTTTGTTTCAATTTCAAAAAAACTTTTGCAGCCTAAAGTTAGTGGTTCGTTAGTGCTTGTTGGTGCATCATATTGTGGCGTACCACTTCTAATAAAAAAGTTACGGCCACTTATATTTTTAACTCTAGCCGACGTTTGTTTAAACTTCAAAAAACTCTTGCAGCCGAAAACTACTGCTTCGTTAGTGCTCTTTAGTGTTTCGTCTTTCAGTGGTGTACGGCTGTTTAACGCGAGTTTAATTATACTTATTTCCAAAGCTTAATTTGGAATGTATCTTATTTCTGGCAAAACAGCTCATCAAGTTGCAAGTAAGGATTTATTTCAGAAAGTGATCTGTAGAAATTTCAGATAATGTATTACATGAACAGCTAACGTTATGATTTACCCTATTATTACGACTAGTGTGCAAACTTACTTATTTCGCAGTTTCTTAATATAATTGTTTGAATAATATTTTTCAAGGATAGCAAAACACTTTTCTTCGAAAATTTTATTCACTCGATTAAAACAAATTATTAATAATTTGGAATTTATTGCCTTATATACTTTCAGGAAGTGTTGCTTTAACATTGTGATTTCTTTATTAAATCGCATCTGTATAAAGCGTCTACGAAACTACAATCACGATATTCTGTTCAATTTCCTAGCTCAGTAAATAGCATTCGTCTGAAGTTTAAGGGCATTATTTTCGTAGAAAATTAATCAAATTAATTTGTATTCCCAAAATTTTCCCATTTTTCTGGTATTTATATTTGCATGCCACTGAAATATAGAGCACTCGAGAGTACAAAACACCATCTTTAGGCTGTAAAAATTTTTTGTAGTTGATGCAAACCGCGGCCACCTGTATATGGCGCAGCTGATCCGTTAGTAGTCGTACGCTACTGAGTTATGAAGCACTAAAAAATATTAATTAAATGCTATCTTACGGCGGTACCAAATTTTTAAAACTGAAACAAACCGCGGCCAGCTGTAAAAATGTAGGTGGTCGTAACTTTTTTATTTGCAGCCAATATGAAGCGCTAAAGGGAACTACGAAGCACTAGCTTTTGGCTGCAAAAGCTTTTTGAAATTGAAACAAACCGCGGCTAGAATTAAAAATATATGTGACCATAACTTATTTATTAGAAGTCGTACGCCACTGAAATATGAAGCAGCAAAGAGCACTAACAAAGCACTAACTTCAGGCTGCAAAAGTTTCTTGAAATTGAAACAAACCGCGGCTAGAATTAAAAATATAAGTGGCCACAACTTTTTTATTAGTAGTCGTACGTCGCTGAGATATGAAGCACTAAGGAGCGCTAACGAAGCACTAACTTTCGGTTGAATTTTTAAATTTGAAACAAACCCCGGCCAATTTTTTCAGGTATTATAAGAAAATATGTGTAAAAGATTTTTATAACCACGTCTCTGAATCTGCAGAACTAAACATGGCACAAAATTCTTTAGGTATGATAGAACTGTTTAGTGGTAGTGATGTGCATACAAGTGTATTAGTTTACCGTTCAAAGTTGAAGTTTTTATATCCCACTACTACACGTTTCACACACTACGATTATGAGAGATTATTATGTCTATTTGTAGTTTTTATATAGACTTTATGTCGCTAAATTAATGTGGGCACTATATATGTTAATATTCGAAAGTAAACAATGATGCAAGACAATACATGGATAGTAATTCAGCTTCGGGATGATAGTTGTTACGATATTCCGTGCGGATAAGAAAGAAAGCAGTAAAGTAAGTAAAGAAAATTACCCACACTGAATACCGCAACATAACAGGGCCAGAATAACCTCTGATGACTATGGACAGAAGTAGACGGCGACTCAACCAGTAACCGCCTTCCTGGGCACGAAGGTACAACAAGCCCGCCGCCTAAAACTGGACACCAACCGAGACATACAGCTGTTTACGGACCTCTTCCTACCGTCACTGAGAACCCCAATTCAGTGTCATATGCCGACGACACTATGGGAAATGGTCAACCGCCTCACGAGAATTGAGGAAAACCTAAAAGAGGCAACGATAAAGACGACCACCCCCGTACCAGCTGCCAGACGTCTACCCACAGCACAAGACCTGCCAAGGTGCTGCTTCTGCCCTCAAGGACATTGGCACCGAGATTGTCCGACCAGGAACTCGGGAAACGGCACACCGGCTGAGCCACGCCAGACTACAGCCCGGTCGGGCTCAACGAACTGGCACGATTAAACATCGCCGACGATGACCCACTACCAAGAATCCCCGTCACGATACAGAAAATAAACTTCGACGCATTACTAGACACAGGAGCCTCGACGAGCATGATTAAGAAAGATTGCATACCCACAGGTGCGAGAGTAGAATCCTATCATCCCTCAGCCTGTCTAGCCGAAGCAGGGAGAGAAATGGCAATCAAAGGCAAGTTCCGCACGCCATTCACCCTGGGACAAGTGACGGATCACGAAACATTCTTGGTAGTCGCAGACCTCGCTGAGGATGTCATCCTGGGCGAATCTTGGCTACTACGCCAGAAAGTGGTGATGGATTACGAACAAGACTCCATACATTTTGGAGCACATAATGGTAACACACTCCACTGGAACTTTACACGCAGACCACGAGCTAACTACACAGCCCGTGTCTATCTGCATAATGTTGTGCAGGGCGCACAGCCAGAAAGGCATACCTGTGGACGGATGTCCCAAGAAGAGGTGCCCTTTCCAATACGATTATCTCAACAAGCAGCAAACGACCACAGAAGGGTCCAACGCCGCCACACGACGGTGACGCCCGTCGCCGCCAAACCAACTGCAACTAAGCAGTTCGCAGACGAATTCTTGCCCAGCAGCTTTCGGGAAGAATTCCCACCAGTGATCAATGGTTCAGCAACGCCTACTGCCGCCACCAGCACCAGCCCATTATCACTGAACATACAAACATGCAGACCACGAGCTAACCACACAGCCCGTGTCGACCTGCCTAAGGTTGTGCAGCACGCACAACCAGAAAGGAATACCTGTGGACGGATGTCCCAAGAAGAGGTACCCTTTCGAACACAATCATTGCATCCAGCAGCTGGCGATCATGGTGAAACCCGACGCCACCGCACAAAACGTAAACGTAAACGCCGCCACATATTTCGACAACAAAGAGCCCGCCGCTTCTTCGCAACAACATAGCTACGCTACCATCTTCAGGAGGTGGGGAATGTTACCTTCTTGATCACAAGCAAAGCACTGAGCGAACTGCGAATGTAAATTTGACTATTCAGAGTACACGTGGTGAACACAGAACAACATCCAAAATTCCAACTAAAATTTGTTCTATTAAAATTTGAATAATCTTTGTTCACAATCAAAAGTCGACACCGCAATTCATTGGTTAAAGCTCCGATAAACGTTTTTCAATACAGGAAGGATAGCGACCAGAATTATATAAATATAAATTCGAATTCTGCAAAAGACAGTCATAGTACTCACCATAGTCTGGAATTCTCTCTCCTCTGCAGTGCTCCTCATAGCCTGCACCCTATCCAAACGCTACCCTATCCGCCGCCGTACCTGGAGGTCGTCATCGTAGTTCATCAATCCACAACTAACAAACACGTATAAACGCTAAACTCCGTTCCATACTTCGCCGACCAGTCGTTATTGTGATTGCATCTATCAAGCTCTACCACTGGGACGACATCCCCGTAGAAGCATCACCCCCACGAAGTCTGCCGAAGACTTCAGAAGACAACTGAAGACCTTCTAAACCCTTTTCTTTTGTATATATTGTAAATAGTAGTTTTTAAGTGCATATAATTTCATTTCATAATTTCTTTTAACGTAATTTTGACCCACCACTAAAAACACGAAGATTACCGAAGAGATCCAAACACCACCGAAGATGTCTGAACCGCGTTGACCTGTATATCTCTCCTAATCATCACTGTTTAAGTTCACACTGGGCCTCTTAAGCAACTTCCGAAGCTTTCCTAAGAAAGCCGAAGACTTTTGAAGACTTATACACCCCATTAAATGGTGCATACAGACATTTAATCGGTGTTCAAGTTTAATTCTGGCTTTACAGCAACCATGAAGCCATTCGAAGCCCTCCTAACTGCTTAGTCATTCAATTTCACTTTTTATATTATGTAAAATTGGAACTTATAATGATTTTGCTTATGTTTATTAACCAATTAGCTAAACCCTGCCTACTTGGTTTAAGACGCCGCCTCCTTTGAACGATAACAAATTGTTATCGTTCAAAGGAGGCCCTATGCGCCTTTTTTTATGAATTATAAGGTATAAATTTTAATTTCTCAATTTTTGATTTCTAATATATAATTTTAATTGCGCCGGCTAGCTCAGTTTTTGAATTGCGCACGGAGCTTGCGACAATACGACAAACAAAGTCTTTAAACCTACCATCTATCACTCCTTCCTGTTTTAATCTTTAAACCAAAACACCATAAAGCACAAATTATTATAGTGTTCTCAAAAAATTTACAACGTATTGAAAGGTTAAAATTCTTTAACTGGAATTTTCTTCTAATAATTGAATCAATAAATTTAGTAATTATTATAATTAAAAATGATCAAAAAGTCAGCAAAATCACTAGTATTATTATTTATTAATTGAAGCCTGATAAACGTTCATTTAACCTCATTTATTTACGTAATTTAAACGTATTCACAAAATTAAATCTTGCCGACCCCTCCCATAAATTATCATGAAAGCAATTTTTAAAGTATTTAAATTTGTAATATTTAATTAAATGTTAAATCTTAAGTTTTCCAGTATAGGGAAGTGCAATGAAATATCTACAAATAAAATAAAATAATAATAAACATTCAGATTGGCTAACCTGCTGTTTTTCAGCTTAAATCAGTCTCTGATCCAACCGTTGTGTGCATCCCTCATAGCATGGCCTTCAATACACTAGCGTACTTCATTAAACTCCTTCACCATTAATCATTAAGGCAAATGCATGTTGCATTTCCTCTTTTGTTCCATTAATAATCGCTTCAGCATTTATTCAAACTTGTTCCCTTATTTATAGACACTGGACTCCAGTAATTATTTATATTTGTCTCCCGTAATTGTTTGGAGCTGTCTCCCGTGATTCTTTAGAGTCCTTTTTATTAAGGTTAAAATTAGAATTTATATTAAAACAACTCTCAATTACTTACGTTTCTCTATCTAAGGATAAAACGACAAAGCATTAATTTTCCATGTTCAGCGGTATTATTTTACACTTCACAATTACTCACTTAACGTGTATATTTTGGTTTTCAGAGACGTGAACTATACTTTATTTCGTGATGAACTGATTTGTTTAGAAATCTGGTCATATTTAAATGCGCCGTCTATCTATTGACAAGCGCAAAGTTTGTTGTTTGTGTATATCAGGTTTTCGAATATTCCATGGTATTATGGTTGTATATTAACATCAATGCGTTTCTCTTGTCACGTACGATTTCAAGTTAATAGCTTTGATCCCCTTGGATTTTTATACTTCTAGATAAGTAAACCGTTGTTTGTTTAAATAAATTTGGTGAACTTTGATTTTTAATAAACATGCTTTGTTTGTTGCCAATAAATCAGGTGTCGATTTTAATTCTCTAGTCACGTAGACAAACACAATGTATGCATTAAATTATCTGCGTTTTCCATCCTACGCATTATTAAACCTGCTTGTATTAATTAGGATTCTTGATGTAATAATGTTGCGCTATTTGTTTTATTCAAATAAATCTTTAAAATATTTTTCATTAATTGAATTAATTATGATTATTATTTATATACAGGGCGTTGTCATTTACTTTTCAGTCTAGTCATCGTATTTCTTGTTTTCTTCAGAAAACTGTGTGGTTTTCTGAGCCCTTATATAATTTATGTGGAGTGCGCTATACTATTGGTCTTAACTACCCCTAAATGACCCTATTAACACAGCGATATATATATATATATATATATATATATATATATACATACATACATCGTTGTGAAGTAATGTATTCACAACAAGTTACTCTTACAAACAATATCTTAAATACAAAATTGAAGATTGCGGATCACTTCTTCACAACACATCTTATATACCAAATGATGAGTCCAGAATATCTCTTTCTTTCACTTTTTTTTATCAAATGTTAAGCACGTGATTATCCTTCATAAACAACGTACACGAGTTTCCTTTCGAAGTCACCTAATTTCATACTATTCTCCTTGAAAACAGTATTAAAACTTGACTGATTAGCCAAAATCCCTTGAAATTAAATTAAATTGACTTTTACACACAGGCCTTACTCTGAAACTAATAAATGTGTCTTTAAAAATTACTTAAAATATTTAAACAAATTGATTTAGTTTTTACCGTTACGGATTTTTTTGTTGTTGGCTTTTCCAAAACATAGTAATTACAATTTAGTGCAACATCTTTTTTCAATCGTTTTAAAAGTCCTATTTTTATGCAAATTGACTTTTCATCAATAATAAACCAATCACATTATATATGTCTATTCGAGTTATCTTCAGTATTTAAGAAAACGTTATCTTGCGGTAGTCTTAATTATTTTTAATTGTCTATTTTCCATATTAATATATTTATATAATTATCGCTACTAAACATGCTACATTTCGTGTAGACAATTAGTTGCGTACCATATTGTAAGTACGTCAAATAATAAACTCACGTTGGAGTTTCAATTAACACCCTCATGTCTGCGGTTCGAATATTACTAATCTGATGGCTGTCCGGTATTTTATAATCCAAACCTCTTTGACGTAATTTATTTCTGGCGTCCTCCGGAGATTCAAGACCTTTTGTCATTGATTTGCTATGTAGGCTATCAACGTTCAAATCTATTCTAGAACTGGGCATTAACCACGCTTTTTTATTCCTGAATTGCTCAAATTAATGGTATAAACTTTTTTTTTTCAATTAAAATACTAAGGTAACTCTTTTAGAGTATTTTTATGTATTTGAACACGATCCTTTAATTATTAATTGCAAATGAAAATCTTTTAGAATATTTACTTATGCGAGTTTACATACAATTGGCAGTTCTTTAAGAGTATCTTATACACGTGCTTCTAAATTCATTTAAACGCAAATTTCTCCAAACACAACGCCTTTGTTACAAAATATGGGCAAAACTCTTTCAAAAGCATTTATACAAATACGATATTTTAACCAACTATCTGATATAAATAAAACTCTTTTAATCAGCACAGTTCATGCTTCAAACATCTTTAATAAATTTTTTTATATCTAAAACACAATCCTAATGTTATTAAACTCCTCTAATAATTACGGTTTTATGCGTCAAGCGTAAGTAATACTTTTATACAGAGTATTTAACAAACGTTCCTAAACAAATAACTTGATTTTTACTTGAATTTTCTTGAATTTATGACGCAAGATCTTTATCATATGATGTAGTATGACCTTGCAAATAACCTTAAATCGGTTGCATAATTGGAAAACGCATAGTGCTCGAACGACCAAGATGCAGGTTCGAGTCCTGTCCAAGACCTTATATTTACCATCTTTCAATTACTAGCTTGATTTGAAATGATCATTTGGGCTTTGCATAAAAGTCTAAGTTATTACTTCATCTTATTAACTGTAATACGTTAGTATTTATCAACTTACCTAGTGTAATTAACTAATTAACTACCTGATATATATATATATATATATATATATATATATATATATATATATATAGAAGCATCCTGTCGACGCGTTTCGCCCTTATTGGGGCTCATCAGGACAGGAGTAGCAAATATGTAATATTTAACACGAACCCATTATGGGAAGTACAGCATCACCTAGCCCGCAATTTGTGCTTTTGATATTATTTTAAGACTCAATAAATTTACTTATTCTTTATAATTATAATCTTTGGCTATGGAAAAAGGCAGTTGAACCGGATCTCCTCCGTGCCGACTGTTGATAAAACCTGCAAAGTCAGGTGAAACAGCACGAAGGCACAAATTGTGGGCTAGGTGATGCTGTACTTCCCATAATGTGTTTGTGTTAAATATTACATCTTTGCTACTCCTGTCCTGATGAGCCCCAATAAGGGCGAAACGCGTCGACAGGATGCCCTTGTGGCTAATATTGAGTCACTTGCCATTAAATGTCATTCTTTGATATTATTTTAAGACTCATTAAATTTACTTATTCTTTATGTATATATATATATATATATATATATATATATATATCGTTTTCATCTGTAAACGGGTAATTCCATGGTGCGTTATACGTATACATTTACTATTCCTAAAATATTTGAGACGTACTCACCATTCCAAAAAATGAAAATTTGAAACTGATATTGGAAATAGATTCAAAACCTTCCGCTTGAGCAACTAATTGTTTGCACACTAATCGTCCAGCAATATCTGTTACGTTACAGTCTAATAGGATACCCCGGAATAAAATATCTAAAACTGATGTTGTCAAAAAAGGCGTTGTAACGTTTCTAAAAATAGAGTTTAAAGCAGTATTTAGTGTTGGCAGCATGGTCGGACGTTCTCTTGCTGTTCGAACAGCCATAGCCTAAAAACAGAATTACTGAGAGTTTATTCAACAATTATTACCTATAAATTTAAATTATAGATAATATAAAACTACAATTCTTGTATGCTGCGTGTATGTGCGTGTGTGCGTGTGTAGATGTGTTGTGCAGTGAATGCGCGAGAGAGTTAGTATTTGTCAGTGAACTGTGTACTCTAAGCGCGTGTACCAGGTTCAACAACACTAATATCCAAAATGTGTGCTAAGGATGCTAGGAATATTGTAACACATACTTTGTAATACATTTGCTTAACAATTATTGCTTATATGTCTAAAATGTTTAGTGTATTGACAGGGTGGTTTTTACTTGCGTAATGAACCAAATAACACTACTTTGTATGCAAATTCCGTAGGTGTCAATTATCTAGTTTGTAATTTTTTTAAATCTTGTAGTTTATACATCCTAGAAGTCGGCTAATACCATCTATCGTCAAAAAAGTATGGCCTTGTTCACTAATAGGAAATATTCTGTATTCATTTAATCTTCGAGAATACCAATTATTATACATATTTAAACAAAGTCTGTTCCCTGAAACTAAAGAAATACAGGGTTGCTACTGTTTCTGTATTAACTTCATTAATATGTTTTTGACAACTTATGCTTGTGCTAAATTGTGCTATTAGTACCAAACTCTTCATAGTCTTATTATTATGCTCTTATTAGAATTTTATTGTAAATTAGCTTTGTAAACCAACAATTCAGGACTGAATGTAGGTACATAAATATATCAAGAAACTAAGAAACTACCTGCGGTGTTTCATGCGCAGGGTGTCATAGATATCTTTTTAGTTATATATTCATAGCACTTGTTTATATACTGCCATTTACTTTCGTGTGAATTTCTATTTTATTTGATACGTATAAATTTTGCGGCAATTGTTTAATTCCTATTGTGAAATAATTTAATATGGCCATAACCAAAACGTAAATTCGAAGTTGTTTACTCTATGAGTATAAACTAGGTACCAAAGCGACTAAAGCGGCGCGAAAAATATGTACAGTATTCAGAGATGACGCTGAAAGGTGATCGGACAGCACAAAAGTAGCATAAGAAATTTTCCTCAAAAGATTTCAAGTTAATCGATAAAGTACGCTTTGGAAGACCTGTAACTCGATGAGATACGCTAAGTATAAATTAGATATGAAGAAATATTTACTTGAATGGACTAACTTATTATTGAAGCATCCTGTGGAATCTCAATTTCAAGCAAAATAGTGTTTAAAAACAAAGACTTGCAATGAAATCCACATTTCTATTCCAATTAACTTAAAAACCACAAAGATAATAGATTTAATTCTGTAAACGCATAGAACACGTTAATAATAGGTTGTAAATTATTTTAAACCACAAGTATGCAAACAAATCAATTATGACCATCAAATTTTATAGTGGAAGCATAGCATGTTTTAAGAAGCTTTAAGAACTATAAAATAAAATTCGTCGATATACATCCCAAATACGAGCTTTAGGAAGTTGATTTAATAAATTCTATGCAACTCTACATAGTTGTTAATAGAGACTTTCAATAAAGGAAAACAACAGTTATTGTTGCATTTATTATAAAGTAAATCACAAACACACGTTACTACAATGTAACATCCACACGCTGAGCCATGAGAATACAAAAACACAGTATTTTTATATAGTACACTAAAGTGTGTGCAATTATGTGGTTTTAGATCAACAAATAAAATATACACGAATGTAAATTACATGGTATACACGTATCTCTCACGTGTCTTTTGTCATAAACTTAGTACTAAATTGTGCAATAAAATGAAAAACCACCGACGACGTACGAAGTAGAAGGGGAATTAGACGAATAAATTCAATTGAGGCTATAGTTAGTCATATAGATCCCGGTTATCTGAAAATATTCAAAATGTAGCGATACGCGCAAATAGAATAAGGGGTTGGATGGGATGATAGACAGCAAAGATGGTATTATGGAAGTTGTGCACACCGTCCAATTTTCAACATCGTAGACGAGTACTCCGAAAGAACTATTTTTAAAAGGCTATGTCCAGGTTGCATTTCAACATGTTAATTAGGGCAGATATGTTTTTCACTTGATAGTTGCAATACGACTGGCTGTTTATAGGAAAGCCATCTCTCTACAACGAGCGTTCAACAGCGCACGTACGGCATGATTATACCAGAAATAACCAATTATGTATACGTGTATTTTATCTAAACGACGTTTTCTATTTCAATAAATAATTTTGAAGATGACTTTTTAATGTTTTTACAAATCTAAGGAAAAGAATTGGCGAATCTGAATTTAAACATTTGGACTTGCAAACAAAATCTGTTTTCAACAAGTAAAATCCAAAACTTGCCATTTATATGGTGATTTACTAACAATCATCAATTTCAATGTTTTTCTTAAACTGCCCAAATGCAGAATCATTAGCAAAAGCTTATATAAAATTTGCAAGAGTTTAAAGTAGAAATTGCTCGCTTGGCGAGACTAACCTACCCAACAGCACCGGTTAGCTTCTGTCAACGGCTGGCAATGCAAACCTTTATTAACGCGATACACTACGAAGAGAGCGAGCAAGCACTACGACTGACTCGACAAAAAACCCTAAATGATGCGCTAGCTCATGCTTTGAAATTTTAAGCGGCAAATCAAGCTTCGCATCGTGGTAGTTGCAAAGTAAGATACTCTGTAAAGGAGCAGGTCCATGTAAGCTTGGAGGGAAAGATTCGACGGATACTTCGTTAAAACACCAACCAAAGAGCAAGGAGTCCAGATGCTGAAATTATGGCGGGTTTGGAAATACACAGTCCAAATGTTAAACAGCCCAATACGGAAACAAAGAGTCGGAAAACTAAGAGGAGTCAAAAGAGGGTGCGAAAGTCGACTTGCTCGAATTCTGCCCCGCAGACCATTATCCGCATAGCATGATCTAGCACGCGAATATCATTTACAGATATGGGTAGTTTAATGGCAAGGCTGTGAAGGTCTTGGTTGATACTGGAGCCGGTAGGACGATTGCTATTCCGGATGTAGTGCGTAGTAACTATCACCGGCAACAGTGCGTTTTCGAATTTTGATTGGTAAAAAAATTCAAACACACGGGATGCTAGATGTGAAAGTCGGAGTTGGGAGCAAGATGTTTGACCATCAGGTAGTAATAGCAAATCAGCGAAGAACCTATATTGCGAATGGGTATCTTGAAGAGGTATGAATTCCATATAGATGTGAAACAGGATGTTTTGAGAGTATGGAACGAGGGAGTATCGTTTTGCGAAGCTAACGACGTACGTTTGCGAATATGTTTGACTGACGAGGATATCCTACCTGGGAGCAAAAAAGATATGGTGATTGGACCGCTTGGATGTTGATCCCCGGGAAGGGTTTGTGCGCGCTATTGAAGCGATCAGTAATAAATTTCTCAAAAAGGGTGCACTGGTAGGGAAGGCTCATACGAAAGTGACGGATGGTGTATCTGTTAGAATCTTAAGCGCCAATGATTACGATATCGTGCTAAAAAAGAATGCAATGGTTGGGTGGTGTTCTTCGGTTGATCACATGGTGAGGCGTGCCGCTGTTGCGAAAGAACCACCCGCCAAAAAGTGTTTTGCAAATTTATTGGACCAGTTGACAAAATCATGCCAGCATCTTGAACAACAACAACTGACAGGATTTAAGAACTTGATTTGATAGTACTCGAACGTGTTCAAAGTCGATGGCGACCAATTAAAAGAGACCACAGTAATCAAGCATAATGTCGATTCAAGAGATACCCGGCCAAGAAAACAGTAGCCGCGGAGACTCTCATTTCCAAACGAGAGGAGGTCAAGAAGATGATTGGAGATATGGAGCGACAAAGAATGATTGAGCACTCTTATAGCCCTTGGGCATCCCACGTTGTGCTTGTTAGTAAGAAGGACGGGTCGACAAGATTTTGTGTGGACTACAGACAATTGAATGACGTGACCAAAAATAATAGCTAACCACTTCCAAAGATTGACGACATCCTAAACACACTCTAGGGTTGCGATGGTTATCAACCTAGGATTTAAAGTGTACTTACTGGTAGATCGATATGGAACCTATAAAGCGAAAAAAAAACTGCTTGCATTATTGGTACTGGCCTATGGCAATATACCGTCATGTTATTTGAGCTCTGTAATGCTGCTGTCGCCTTCGAGAGTGAGCTATCGTGGTAAACGTGTCTTGTATATTGAGATGACGTTATTGTGATTGGAAAGTCGTTTGAGGAACACTTGGGAAATTTGAAAGAAGTGTTTTGAAGACTCAGCGAAGCCAATTTCAAACTGAGTCCAAAGAAGTGTCACCTACTAAGCGAATAAGCGCAATACCTAGAGTACGTAGTTTCAGGCAACGGAGATAGGCCAGTCCAAACGGTTAAGGCGGTACAAGAATGTCCGACGGCAGAAGACAGACATAAGTTACACAGCCCTGGAATTGTGTGCTTACGTTTGGGATGAAAATTGCTAGAATACGTTCCAACAACTAAGGCATTTATTGACAACAGCTCTGATTTTAAGTTATCCTATTCATCTCGGATACAGACGCAGTCACGTTCGGAAGTATACTATCCCAGATGCAAGACAGGTAAGAGAGAGTCACTGGTTACTTTAGCAAGGTGCTCTCAAAATTGGAATAAAATTATTGCGTTAGAAGCCCGGAACTGCTGGTTGTGGTAAAATCCGTAGAACACCTTTACTAAATCACAGGGTTATACTAAAGCGGGCGGATCCTTGGCGTAGTTAGTATATGTGTGACTACTACGCCCAAGGTCCCGGGTTCGAATCCCGACACGGTTCGCTTGAAAAATGTTAGGCGAGCATTTTTCACAAAAATACACCCTCGTTCGGACGAGAGGTAAAATGGAGATCCCGTATGTGTGTGCTGTCACGCACGTTAAAGATCTCTATCTTGCTTGGAATAGCAAGGGTTTGGCAAAATTCCAAAAAAACTCACTTCCTGGCCAATGCAGTACCTTTGGGTGGAGCATTCGAAAATAACATGTTATACTACGACGGGACTTACTCGAATTATGAATTATCACTTTTGTGTAAGAAAGACATAAAAGCGCCTACTTTGACTAAACCTGTAAAATTGCATAAAAGTGTTTCGGATAAACGCATCACTAAATCAATCAAATTGAGAATTACCTAGCAGGGGCGGAATCCCCTAACAAATTAAATGCACACCGGCTAACTACAATGGTGCGGGGGTTAGTCCCTATAGAAAAAATACAAAAAATAAAAAATATAACAGTTTTAAGCTAGGTTACCAATAACACTTACATTAAAAGGTTTTCAACACTGTCAAATTACGGGTGCAACTCGTTTGGTCTAATAATCCTGTGAACGATGAGTAATCTTTGGGAATTTTAAATACATTAACCAATTAATATATTCAATTACAAAGAAACTTAAGTCCTTAGAACTAAAGGACACGACATTGCTGAAGACGATAAATGGTGAAGCAGCCTTATTCATTCCTCAAAGGAATAGAACACTCACAGGGGTCAGGGGCTTCATCCCCGGTGCTATATTACTAGGATTCTACCACCTGAAAAATGGAATAAGCAACATCTCTAGTCAAGTAATATCCCATTAACCTGGGTATAATTTACAATTATATAACCGTGTAGAGTTCAAATGGAAGTTTCAATGTCAAATATGATAGTATCAAAATACCACATAACATCAAATTATTGGATTTCACTTTCTATCGACCTGGCGCAATACATAATTTGATACGTTCACCAACATTTCGGAAGCTCTTATGCATAGAGAAAATTCAGTTAGGCACAAACTTCTAAATTCTGTAAAAAACGCGGGTTGTTTTAGGTCCAACGACCACTTTTGCACATACTGTACAGTGAAATTGTACACATATTGAGAGTCTTACTTATACACTTTGTGGATTCTGGGAAGCACGCTTTATACTAACTGCATGTCCCGATTCCCATGGCAGATTTGTTGTCTCAATTCCTCTAGTTAATTGCCCATGGTGCAGTTCATACTCTCGATCATATCAGCCGATTGCGGATGCAATGGTGTTGTTCGGATTTATTGCATCCTCAGCAACCAGTAAACCTCTTGGAACAACGCTGACTCGAAATTTCTGTCCTGATCCGCGCAAAACTCTATAAAAACTCCAAAACGGCAGAACAGCTTCTTCAGCAGAAAGTCAGAAATGATGACACAACCGCACGCCTCAGCGTTTAAAAATGCTGAAAAATGCGAATTAACGTCAAGATTCAGAGCAAAACCATTCACATTTGATGGAAAGTTACCTTAATTCTGTCAAAACACCAAACAATTTGTAAGACACGTCATATTTCAATATTCAAAAAGATATATTATACAAATAGAGCATAGGTTTATTAAAAGTATATCCGCTTTCACAGTCTACTTAAACTTGTAAAAATGATCGTTTCGTTTTACTTACCACAATCAATGGATGTGCAATGGTAACAATTTCTTCTCCTGTTAATCCTTTACCCGAGAGGTCTTTCCTAAAAAACCATGTAGTCTTTCGATGATAAGAAAGTTCATCGTCTATGTCGTTATCTTCTAAATTCACCTTTGCCATCCATTGTCTAAATTAAAATAAAAATGAGTACCATATATTATGGTAGGCTAATAATTTAAATTATTAGGGTAAACCTATATGCCGTTAAAACGTATTCGAAAGTACAAGATGAGGAATTGTCGAACGATACAATCAGTAGTAAAACTATGCGATTTTGAACTCAATGTAGGTCAATCGATTAAAAGCTATGCGACTTTGGACTCAACGTAGTCCAATCGACTGAAAACGACGTGAGTGCTTTGGTTTGTAGGTTAATCTACTAAAAGCAACGTGACTATGCATTTAATGTAGGTCAATCGACTAGAAAAGTACGTTACTTTGAACACAAAGTATGTCAACCTACTATAAGCCGCGTTACTTTGAACTCAAAGTAGTTCAGTAAAACTATTGATGGTGCATATTTTGCTAACCGCTTAGTTAGCAATACAGCCGACTAAAAACAGCGCTACTTTGAACTCAAAAAGTAGGTCAGCAAAACTGCCGATGGTGCATATAATTTTGCTAACCACCTAGTTAGCAGTACAGTCTACTAAAACACCATTACTTTGACCTCAAAGTAGGTAAGCAAAGCTGTTTGTGGGGTAAGTACAGTTGCATAATTTTGATAACCGCTTAGTTACCGTAAAAGCTGCGTATCTTTGGACTCTAAGTAGGGCTAATTTAGGTTGAAAAATTAATAGTAATCAATAAATATTAGATTCAGATTGATTATCAACA
Organism: Platerodrilus igneus; assembly: GCA_036346225.1. Lineage (NCBI taxonomy): Eukaryota > Metazoa > Arthropoda > Insecta > Coleoptera > Lycidae > Platerodrilus > Platerodrilus igneus. The sequence continues at coordinate 2,731,750 of JARFIW010001670.1, forward strand.
CTGCAGGAATATAAGTAAACACAGTTAGCAAAATTTTTAAATACTGATGTACTATCTTGATATTGTAGAAACAACTAAGTCTTTAAAAAAATAAATAAATGCCAGTTAGTAAGAACTTTAATGCTGATATATTGTCTATGTAATAATTGTAGAAATAACAACTGCAGAAAAATGAATAATCCTAGTCAGCAGGAAGGGCAACACTTGAATATCTATAAGAAGTGCAGTTATGTTAGATTGACCCCAGAGCTGTCGAAATTTTTGACATAAAAATTGCTAAATTTTGATCCCCCAAAAATTATTAAATTTTGACCTCCAAAAAATTGTTAAACTTTTAGCCCCCAAAATTGGGTTATTTGACCTACGCAACAACTGTTTTTTTATTTTTTAAGAACTATTCTTATGTAATACATAGAAGTGACAATTTGTGATAATGCTGCTTATTTTGCACACTTTATTAAATAGAGTCAGAAATAGTGTTTAATATTACTAGTGTTGAAAGTGTCCCATTTGACATTCGTGGGAAAGTTGTTGCATAGGCGTCAGCCGAGTGTGATAATCCAACGAGTGTGAAATGGCGCTTTCCCTAAAATACCTTACCTCGATGTAAGGTCGTGCGATTGTCTAGTGGTCATGTCGAACAAACCCTACATCGTTATTTTGACATTGGGCTTGTTGGGTCGTCTAGGTAATCAACGTACTAATATCTCATCCGTCATATCACTTTAGAGTTGAAAATTATTTCAACACTTCAGTTGAAGTTTACTTTCGCACTCTAGAGTGATATACGCCACTTTCTAAATAAAATAAGTAGTGTGCAATCTGTTGTTTTTATACGTGGTCATCGGAAAATACATTAATCTGCAAAATTATACACTGCAAAAAAACTTTAATGTATCTATAGTATTTCTCCAGCGACCTGGGGCATTGTTATAAGCATACCATAAAATGTTAGAATCCTGCTAAAATAAACATGTAATAATATATGTATACACTTTTTTAAGTCACCCATGAGATAGTGTAGACGTGTTTTATTTTAACATGGTATCTACTCGAGATATTAACAATTGACGTTGCTAGGGATGGTATATAGACACCATCTATTTGCAAAAGTATACTATGTCGCTGATATATACCCAGAGCGCATACATTTCTTTCATTGTACTCGCTAAGTTTATGTCCGATATGGTTCTCCTCCAAAACGTTTATACATCCATCTTATACGTGTTGTATTTTTCTTAAAGTTAAAACCACAGATATTACTGTGCCAACAAATTTGCCGACTTATTCTATTAATCAGAATCCATAGAATTGGTACAAATGTACACTTAACCTACTTAGAACTAGGTAAAATAGAACTTGTTTAAGTATTTGTTCCTCATGCATACGTTTGCGTACTGTTAGAAATTACGAATTGTAGGGCTTCTTTCTCAGACCGACTGATTTTGTGCACTTGCTGTGTATAGAGTTGGTGTTTGTCATTTTTTTATATACAAATTGCTAATATTTAATTTTTATAGATATTAGTTCAGTATATTTCGTAATCTACGGGTGACGTCACACTAGATCACTTTGAAAGTTTGAAACTTTTAGATACTAAAACCAGAGAGATTAATCTAGCACATTAATTTCCAATGAAAATTACTAGCATGTATCAAGTTATCATACCCAAAACCAAGTTCCTATCCTTAAATGAACTAAGATATGGTTACACAAACGAAAGATGTAATGAAGTAACACCAAGTCAATATTTATGCCAATCATTGACAACAACAACTATCCAAGAAGACGGCCCTTGTGAAGTACACTTATTAAAATTTTCGAACCGTTACGTGAAACAAAAACCGTACAAATCACCAACATGAAAGTTCAAAAGGTTACAGAAAACAAATGGATTGCCACATTTCCAACAGAAGTAATAGAAACCGTCCACTGCAATCAAGATGGAAACAACTTAGCAATAACCGGAAGCAAGGTAATCACCCTTAAAAAAGATTGTTATATAAAACTGAGAAACGAAATCCTCAGAGTATATCAAGACCCCACAGTAACCAAGAAACTCGCAAATGTAGCAGAATTACAATTCAAGATAGAACAACCAGAAGACAGGAAATAATCCAGAAACCCATGCAATTAGAACATCTGGACTTAGACGATCTCAACCACGCCATGAAATTAATGGACAACTATAAAGAACTATTGAGTGTGGTAAAAGTGCCAAAATTACGCTACGACAATATAAGTGTGTGGACAATTGTTCATTTAATCATTTTTCTATTGTATATGTATTTTATAAAATGTATCTTACATATAAGAATAAAGAAACCAATTTTAGACATAAGGAAACAAAGGTATATAAGGAAATAACAAATGTACCCTTAAGGATAATGAATTTTAAACCATGAATGTATAAATTAAGCCAAGAAAACCTTAATTTTTCATTTACGTAGGAGGAGTTATGTACCCTCCAGTATATATGTACCATTAATAGAAAGTATTAGAAATTATTAAGAATTATAAAAAATTACTAAGTTAGATGCAACATGTATCTCAAGGATAATTAAATAAAGGTTAATGAAAGTTCACAAGCAAGTTGTGAGGATGCAATACATTGTATTCTAGACGATAGTGATACTGCAGGTGGCAGGTCACAGACGGTTAAAAACCGTTATATGTTAAACTATTTAATAACTCTGGCCCTGAACTTATCCGATGCACCAGAATATTAATAACATTAGACGATCCTAATGAAATAAACGACGTAATTAGAAACCAACACAAAAGCAAAACCGACCATCGTGGAATTAATGAAACAATAAAGCAACTTATAAGACGATATTATTTTAAAGATACAAAAGAATTACCCACAGACTTTACTAACCAATGTGAACTATGCGACAAGGCGAAATACCACAGAACACCCCAAAAATACTCTTAATGTTAACCAAAACACCCGACAAACCTTTTCAAAAATTACATGCCGACACTCTAGTAGTAGAAGCACAAAACTCTTTAACCATTGTAGATGCATTCACCAAAGTAGACCAAGCAATACCCATCACTTTTAAAAATAGCATTGACGTTAATCAAGGATTTTTACAATACTTTACATTTTATGGCACACCCGAGACAATAACATTTGATAACGGCAGCGAATTTAAAAGTAAGACGATACAAAACACTTTAGAACTCCACAAAATAAAAATTCATTTCATAACTGAAAACTACTCTGAATAGAACGGATTAATTGAAAGATTACATTCAACACTGTTAAAACAAATCAGATTATTAAGACTAACTTACAAGAAGGAACACAATTGATCATTTAATCATTTTTCAAATTATGTATGTATTTTACAAAATGTATCTTAGATAAAAGAATAAAGAAACCAATTCTAGACATAAGAAAATAAAGGTAAATAAGGAAATAACAAATGTACCCTTAAGCATAATGAATTTTAAACCATAAATTTAAAAATTAAGCCAAGAAAACTTTAATTTTTCATTTACGTTGGGAGGAGTTATGTATCCCCCAGTATATATGAACCATTAATAGAAAGTATTAGAAATTATTAAGAATTATAAAGAATTACTAAGTTAGATTCAACATTGTATCTCAAGGATAATTAAATAAAGGTTAATAAAAGTTCACAAGCAAGTTGTGAGAACGGATGCAATACATTGTATTCCAGACGATAGTAATACTGCAGGTGGCAGGTCAGAAACAGTTAAAAACCGTGATTATCTAGAAAATAAGATTATTACATTGTATAATGAATAGTATTAAGAAATAAGCAGACATGAGCTCTGCGAGTTCCTACAGACGTGTAAGGGGCAGGGACAACATAAATACCTCGGAAGCCCCAAGACCATCAGTCAGTCAGTCTGAGTATTTCAGCTTAAACATTGTTGGTTACTTAGACAACTCGCCCTAATATTAGTTCAATTAATTATTTTATTTCGACTTAGAATAATTTTAAACCAGTTTGTTAAAATTCCATAATTAATGTCTGATTATACTAATAAAATTTGTTACAAGTTTTGGTAGTAGTTTTAAAAACACCGCTCCCAAGGCCCGAAACATAATTCGTCTAGGTACGTAGCATGGTAATGCCATCTTTAGTAAAATGTCTCAGATTTGAGAAAGTCGCCGATAGTTAGTTGTTTACATTTGAGTACAGAGGGTGGATGGATAATCATGTGTATTTATTAATACACCATGATTTCCATACAATTCAAGAACTTTGTCGGGTGTTTTGCAGAGAGAAATGCGCCAGTCTTATGAGCTGGAACTATAGCAAAATCGGCTTTTGTAAACTAACCAACAATTCAATTTTCGTTCACTTTGCTTGAACTAATTTTCTAATACCGGACAAAATAGTTTGTTACTATTAGCGAAAAGCGCATTAGCTTCTGTCGACCAACTTCCCCATTAAGGTTTAGTGTTGAACATCTTTAGAAGGTCCGTTATTATTATAGTGGTTAATTGGTCATTTGTTTATTTTCAAAACCGAATTTTAATTATATTATTGAACAAGGTGTTTATGTGCTAGTTGCTGGTTTAGATATTTGGCTGGCGTCAAAAAATGAATTTATTGTAGTGTGAAAAAATTATTAACATTAATTCTAAGCAAAGTCTAAAATCTAAAAATAAGAGCAGCGTTCCCAATTTGGAGTTAGTTGTTTTAATTTTATGTGATTTTTAAAAGTATCGTTTACCAAACAAACGCAAAACTTTTAACAAGTTTTGCGCAAAATGGCGTTTTAATAGATCAGTCGAGTGCAGTTTAAATAATTCTTACTCAAAATAATACGGTCCAATTTCGTCTAACACTGGTGAGTCGCCTTTAGTTACATCATTCGGATTAGTTACATTAAACATAAAAATTTTATAATCCAACGCAAATGGTAGATTTGTATAGATATCTCGAATGCCATTTCCTGGCTTTAACGATGTTTTCTGAAAATCAATGTTGTGAAAAATATACTGTTATGTTAAAGGAACTGCAAATAAACTTCTTAAAAGTAAACTTACTGATTTGATTTTGTTGTTTACTAAATGCGGCAACAACATATATCCAATAAAAATAACTATCAGAAAGATTGTACTAAAATCAATACCAAGCTTAACCGGAGATATATTGCAGTTCTTCATTGAGCGGAAGTTTGGAAATGCTACAATTAGCACTTCCATTATTGGACCACGTTTGGGCATTATTATGTTCTGATTTTTAACACAATTCGTATATTAAGAAATACTGAAAACTACTAATTATCTTGATACGATTTTCACAATTTGTTTGTGTTGAGGTGATGGCACACCATAGAGAAGTTTCAAATGACTATTGGCTGTTATAATGTAATCTTATTGCTTTAAAAAGTAGAGACGGTAATTTTATTCTGTTTTAATAATACATAACGATTCGTCCGTTTAGAATCAATCAAATAATCATATGAACAATACTTGTTTATAATGTAGATATGAAGGTCTCTTTAATGTTTTATTAAAAGTAATTTTCTACGGTGTGCCTACAGTAAGGATATCTTCAAAATAAATAAGAAAACATATTTGATATTAAGTACATAAAATGTATCTGGGGCTAATTTTGAGTCAAGTCAATTTTTGTCCATTAATTTCCCATTAGTATAAACTTAATAAATATTTTTCCTTGTTGTTTAATTCTACTATTACTAGTTTGTAGACAGAAACAATAATGAGAATCGAAGTTAATAACCAATAAGTTATAAAGTCCGTACATACTTGTATGTCGATCTAATTCATGTTCGGAAGTGCCACGTCTCCTGAAAATTATGTAAGTAAATCTTTTTTAATTTTATACTTATATCGCAGCCAGTCTCGAACTAATGACTTTATGGGTCTCTGACTAATCATTCAGTTGTGCCCCGTCATATTGTAATAACGTAAAACAGTTTAAACTATGACGCACGTTTATGAAGTCCTCATTTTATTAAACGTTAAAGAAAACTGAAAAGTACAAATAAAAACAAAATAAATTAGTAGAAGTTGTGTTAGTTCACATTGGTTCCTGCAATTCCTTCAAATATTTCATCGTTATACAGATTTAAATATTGGGTCACACGAATCCGACAGTAAATGTTTTAAAGGATTAGAAGCGGGTTACGGGTGTTTTCTGCGTTAAATTATTAGATTTCGAATTCCCAAAAGAGGCCAGGAAACCGGAACAAAACAAGAATGCACCGGCTAACTTCAATGGTGCGGGTTGGGCCCCTATAGAAATAAATAAAAAAAAGAGAACAAAAAATTCAGCAAATATAACAATTAAGTAGGTGCAATTTCAAGATACGTCATCAACAACACATACCTTGAGAGGCCTTCAATTACTGTCAAGTTGATGGATGTCATCTCGTTTAGACTAGCAGATTCCCTTGAACGACGAGTAATCCGGGGAATTTTAATTACGGCGACCTCCTGGTGAATTGGGATTCCTTCTACAAAATGCTATATCTGTGTGTAAATAAAGCAAACAATTTCCAGTTGCAACTCACCTAAATCTATCTTAAATGCAATAATATTTTATTATTCCTGTAAACAGGTATGCATACAAAATTTTAAAGTTATTTATATCAATACAATGCTCCTCTAAACAAATACCCACACAGAATTGTAAAATTTCATATGTAGTTCATATTCAATTAATCACAACCTTGCTGATTCTGTGATAATAATTTACAACACGTCTCAAATTTTCGCTTAAAGCTGTCAAGTCCAGATTTTATACATGTAATTATTTAACTTTATTCTGTAACTAAAAGTATACGTTGCATAATCTTATAAATATTTTTCAAAAAACAAGCAACATGCATATTGCAATAATACAAAAAACAAACAACCATTTCTAGTTATCTATAACTTGCAGCGTCTTCAGGTGGCTAACGGAATTCCATGGAGCCAAGAGTAGCTATCGGGTTTTTATTTCTATTATCTATTTATTGCTTGAAACCAATTCGTCCAAATGTTTTTGATTTGGTTTAGTTGAAATCCGGTAGAATCTCACCACGTTAACGCCCGTCCGTTAATTCATAATAACAGGGGCGTACTCGATTAACTTTTTTCGCGGTCACCTTGACATGCGTTTTTGTTTATGGCTCGCGAATAATTAATTTGTGATTTTTCCTACACTGTATAGCCTTCGTCCTTTTTTTTCTACTTGTCATATGTTTAGTGAGGATAACGTTGCATCACATTCTTATTCTACGCAAATCAGACATGACCCCATATATAATCCCATCACGCAAAACCACGTATCCATGATTTGCATTTTCTATGCAATCTGAATAAATACACTGAAAACCCTTTTAATTTGTATGAAATGGAATCATTAATTATCTGTAACTTGATATTGGCGAGTTTCACTACTTAGTGTGCGTCTTGTTACAGGCGGAAAAGCTACTAAGTATGTATTTTCCAGTAGAATTATAAAATGGGGGCGGCCTGTAAAACAAAAATTAAAGGGGGATCACCGGCACTAGCTAGCGGAAGGTCGTGGATCATATAGAGGGTTAAAATTTTGCAAAAAGGGTTAAATTAATTTATAATATACTACGAAAGATTTGGCACTTACAATTCATAAATTTTAATTTAGAAATTTAAGTGACTAGGTGACTATGGAATTTATGAAAATTTTGAGTGCACAAGTAGTTCCCAAACACTTGTATATGAACGAAAACTTGTATTATAAATCTTACACTAAATTAATCCTATGGTTTATGGCCAAAACGTCCTAACAAACAAACTAACTAAAAATTGGTCATGCTACTTAACTATAAAAACTTACTTACTAAAAATTGTACATTGTTTAAGGGGTTGTTTTCCAACGTAGAACAGTTCTAAATTGAGGGAGAGAATCTCGCTTGTTGCTTCTGTTTATAATTTTTAAAGAATTGACTGGCACACGAACCCGGCAGGATCTTGACAATATCACTTACTTGTGCGTCACACGCCTACAAGCTTCTTAATAGTTACCTTGTATCACTATAAATCTGCGAACATATGGGCATAACCCTCGCGAATTGGAAAAGTAATCACTCCTTTCCAATTTTTAATATCGTGATACGAAGTGAAATATTATATTTAATTATACTGACATACTCTAATGTAATTGAGAGAGTGAATAAACTTATCTTTATCTTTATCTTTATCTTTATATCTGTGATGCCGGAGAACGCTACCCGCGAACTACGTGTCTTTCTACTTCTTGACCACGGGCAACCCCATTGAAAAACTCTATTTTTTGGCTAAAGCATTAAGTTATATAGACTAATTCTTACCCTAATCATAATGTACGTCATTTTCTGTTATCCAATGACTGAACAGAACTTCCCACAAAACAAGATTTCAGAAACCAAATCCAACCCCTTTTTAGATGAGAGTCGCGGAAGCAATTATTTTCTCAAGGGTTTAAATTATATTGTACCTTCTACGAATTTCTTAATTATTGAAATGTGGAACCTACCTATGGCGACAGTAGTCTGCCATTAACAAAGACCGGCTAATCTACTTGAGCCGAAATGGATTTTAAATACAATGGATGTTTCCAGACTACTTAAAATTACTTGTAATATTTGAACAAATCAAATTGGAAATAGTTTTCGTTATTTATAATGTTTCGTTTTCTATAACCCGCTGTCAATCAACGAAAGTATTAAAAAAGTTAAGGTTTTCAAACTAAAAATTGCTTTCCTTTATTTACGCTAAAAGGTACTATTACATTTTAATTTTATCAGATTCGTCAATCTGTAACCGACCTAAACTTTACGCGGTTTATTGTATTTGATTTACAAAGGCAGATCTTTAAATGATGAACTGCCGCTGGAATTCCTAATAGTTTAGTAGCCTGAAGCTATCTGTAAAGCTGGTCTTTTATTATAAGCGAGCCTAACTAAATATGAAGTAATTTATTGTGGAATTTTTGTCTATACTTTATGCAAGTTACTGAATTTTAATTAATTGATCTCTGTATTTGTTAACATTACAAAATAATGTTAGTCTTTTCAAATAATTACTACATTGTATGGACCTGCTTATAGTGTGTCTGAGATTTTCTTTGTATGGTAACTACGCAAAATTAGTTATTTATCTTACTAAAATTTGTAAAAGACTTTCCTATTTTTGGGATAATTATGATATGGAACATGCACATTAAAATTTTTCTTTTATTTACTTCGTATTTCTAGCTATCTTAAAATGACATGACCACACTATGTAAATTTGTCGTTACAATTATAATGGTTATTTTTGGGGATTTAAAATAATTTATGCACCTGAGTTACATTCCCATATGTATTACCCAGAAATAAAACCACGATTTTGTAGTTTTTCATTTATGACTTGAATTTTCTTTAATGGAACAAAAAATTTATTCAAATGCTATGCCTAATCAAAACTATTATTTATAAAATCGAAATATACAGGATATATCAGTATTAAGATGTCCGTTTAAGATTATTTTTTTTGCATGCGGGTTTTATTTTTAACGTAACACTAATGCGTTACAAGCGGTTCCAGTTCATAGAGATCTGGGTTTCTCGAATACGGTGACCTTGCCCCGCAAAGCGTTCCGTGGTGCCACTTCGTAGCTACATGCATGGAAGACATTGTATAATCATCCGCGTGTAGAATTGCTTTTCGCTTTGTGCTGTTGGTTTGCAACTATATGTACGAGCGACTTCATGCCATCACAAAGCACTCAGTGACGCCGCTTTGTAGCTACATGTACCGGTGGAAGCATATCCGTTTACGCGGGAAAAAATTTCAAAATTAGCCGCTCTCAATAACTTTTAAAGTTCTGTAGTTTTTATTTTAAACAAAACACATATATTTTAATATCGAGGGAGAAATTTGAAAACTACTGTATTAATTTTATGTTCCACTCCCTCAGCTTTAGTATCCCCACATTGAAATTTCAAATTACACCACCTAGCTTGTGATATACCACTTTATATAGAAAAATAAGCTTTGCCCAAAGAGTAGTTTGGCTGTTTTGGAATTAGCAACGGACCTTTTGGAATGTTTGAATTCATGTGCCTACACGCCAAGATTATGCTGTTGTTTAGTTTTGAATATTTGTGTAAACCACAAATTTTACATAGTCCTAGAGATTGAATTCAGTGGTGCCAAATCCAGAGATGTAGCCAACCATTCTATAAAATCTCTTCTCCCAAAGAATATCTTTGGTAAGTCAATTTCGAACAGCTGATACGAAATGAGGAGTAGCCCATCCTGCTGAAGATGTAAATTTTGTTCGTCCAGTACTATGTAAACTTTCTGGTGAACCTGATTTTGCAACGACCGAGTAATGAGTGATCAATAATGTTTTACAATAAAATCGAGATGTAATTCTTCAGGCAAATTGTCATAAATTAAACTTTGCAAAATTATTTTATTGTGACTAGCCATACATTGATTTTTACAAGATACTAACTATATCTTCCTTGAAAATGCGTAGATTGTTACGGTTTCAGTATCCACAAACCGCTGAAAACCAATTCCACTAAAAGGTCGATTTGTCTCAATAATATGCTTTATAATATTTGGGCAGTCTAAAATTTTCAGGGACATTATTTCAGAAATTTTAATTTTCTATCATTATTATCTTCGCTAAGTTGTTGATGAATCTGCGTTTTATATGGCGTTGACGCCGGCAAGAAATATATTTTGTTTAAAACCTTAATTAATCATACTTTATTAAATTACTGCTAAAGGGCGCATTTAGTACAATTTGTATTTTTTAAATTAATAAACAATAAATTGAAACATGTGCCAAATCTAGCAATAACTGAAAGAATGGAGGGGAAAAACTAACAAATGCGCCATGTATATTTCATGCATTGGGTGTTATGTTTACCTTTAAGGGTTGTGCACCATGAACAGTGTGGTGTATAGAAAAATTTATAAAAAAAAGGACGTTGGGCGCTAATGTGGTGTGGTGTATAAAAAGATTTAAGAAAAAGCGACGTTGGGCGCCAATGTGCACCCTTCCTTTTTACGGGTAGTAGAAAAATAGGCGAACAGCAGAATATAAAAAATATTCTGACGGGACTAGCATCGATCTTCATCGGCTGCGGTGATCGCAAAAGACTTAAATCTCAAGGTGAGGCAAAGATACCTAGATAAAGTTAAATGGAAACGATAACTTAACTTTTTTTTAAATAGTTAAATAAAAAATTATGTTCCTATATTTATTTTCACTAATACTAACTGATATATAAGAAGACAAAATTTTGACTATCGACATTGCGCTAAAAGATAATTTTTATTGTCAATTATAAACATAGGTAATTATCTTTTCACATAAGTAATAAAGTACATAAAGAAATTTAATTTCTCTTTATGTATAGAGCTCTTATTACAAAAAGTTTGATGAAAATACTAATGTCACAGAATACGTGAGCAGTTAGCCAAATTTATATATTATTAGTTTACACAAGTTAAATAAATTCGCAATTTACATGCAAGACAAATACTTTAGAATAAAGTTTTAAAGACAGATGTGATTATTTTCAAATAAAAACTCAATCGCTTTCTTTTTTATATAAGAAACTATTTGTTTAGTAAAAGTTTTAATCTCATACCTGTAGTTTTTTATAACTCAAATAAAACAAATAAGTTACTCAAAGTTTAACAGGTGCTCCTTTGTATCCTCCGGTGGTATTAGTAGATTATGTGAACCAGCTTGCAGGAAAACAAAAGATCTCGCACATCTCCAGAAATTGTAGCAACCAAAACTTGTTTGATTCAGGTAATCTTCTAACGATAGTTTAAACATAGTAACTGGACAATATATACATAAAATTTAGACGGCAACGTAATTTAAAATATAATTTATGATGAAACGCATTAAGTGAATATAAACGTAAGGGTCCAGAAGAAAATTCCAGGGTGGTAGAAAGTCCCACGTTTAAATAGTAAAAGTGGGTAACGTAGATAATCTGGTGCTCTCGGCTCCATATTCGAAAGCAAGTACAAATGGCGAGGTAACATCAAAATTGTCAAGAAAAGGTTTTGAAGGCAGTCAGGTAAGGAAAAGAATAAAACTTTGCCTTATCAAACCAAAAATAACCAAAGAAGATTGTTGGGGGAAACGAACACTAACGAACGTTTTGATTTGGCTACGATTAAGATTTACTCCAGATAAGCTTTTATAGAAGAGTATTGGTAAATTTACTAATAAGGAAATTACTTATAAACGTACGTAATCGTACATTAGGAAACAGGAGATTTATAAATAAAGGATTTATAAAAAGATTACATAGTGTGTTATTTTCTGGAATTTATTTTAAATGTAGGAAACTTAAATTTGAGTTGGAATATTAACAGAATTATTGATGTACTAGGTTATCATAAAGTAAGGGATATATTTTAAATCATTACAACTTTTTATAATAAATTAAGTTAGTAACATAAAATAAACGAAATCTAGTTGCTAAATGAGTGGGATTTTACCGTATCTATGAGAAACAAAAGGGTTGTCATAACAATTGTTGACACTAGTGTCAAAACGAAATTATTCAATTTGAAGTTTTATTTTGAAATTAAAACTCAAGTAAACGTTGAGTTCAAACGACTCAACTGTAATAACATGGATTTACAAACAAGAATTGGTTTAGTTCAGTGCTATTATGAATCCGGCAGAAATTACACCGCTGGATTACGAAGATTTCGCACGAGAATGGGTTTGAGAGCGGGACCCTGTCAAATGAAAGCGTACCGTAATTTGATACAAAATTTGAAAGAACAGGGTCTGTAACTGACTTACCAAGATCAGGAAGACCAATAATTAGTGTTGTCCAAGTTGCAGAGGTTTTCATGAAAATCAAGACATAGCCAGAAGCAATTCACTCGCAATCAGCAGTGCAAATGCGATATCCAAGCGATTGCAAATGCCGTATACCACGGTTTGGAAAATTTTACGCAAAATTCTAAACATGTATCCATATAAACTGAAAATGCTGTTTGAATTAAAGGACGCAGATTTGGCTACTAGGTACGATTTTTCTTTGCGAGTAATGGCTCAGATGGAAATTGAACCCGAATGGTTATCCCGTATTTTATGGACAGATGAGGCACATTTTACTCTGAATGGTGGAGTCAATACTCAAAACTGTAGAATCTGGTCTGCAGAAAATCCGCAACAAATCGTTCAAAAGGTCTTCATGACAAGAAAGTACCGTTTGGTGCGGTTTTACAGCTGATTTTATTATTGGTCCGTATTTCTACGAGGAAATGCAGAATGGACAAGCCGTATCTGTAACTGTAAATGGTGAACGATACTTGCAAATGTTACAAAATTATGTTATTCCACAGCTGCAAAACGAGCACTACGGAATTGAAAACATCATTTTATGCAGGATGGAGCACCCGCACATTTTTCGACCAGTCAAAGAATTGTTAACCAACGTTTTTCAAGATCGCGTGTTAAGCAGACATTTCGTAAATTCATGGCCACCAAGATCACCTGATCTAAACCCAGCGGATTACTGGCTGTGGGGTTATTTAAAAGTTTAGTGTTTAGAAGACGACCAACTACGCTACAAGAATTAAAAGACAGTATTACGGAGCAAATTGGTACAATTCAACCAGAAATGTTACGAAATGCTGTGTACAATTTGGAGGTAAGGATGGTGATCTTACAACAACAAAATGGAGGTCATATTGAGCAATTGCCGTAACCTGTTTTGGGCATACTAAATCCCATTTCATAAGCAATTAGATTTCATTTATTTCTTGTTATTAACTTAATTTGTTAAAAAGTTATCATAATTTAAAATATATCCCTTACTTTATGATAACCCTATATATTAAAAAAAAGGAAATGTATGTGTCTTAGTACAAAGCACGCTGCAACATGTTGAGGCGTAGCGAAAAGACATGTTACACTGCCTCAGACCAAAGAACAAAAAATGACATTAGGAATATTTTTTTTGTAAAAATATACAACCCACAAAAAAAATTAAAAATTCTGAACGAGAACAAAACAATAATGAGTGATATATTTTGAAAAATACTAAGAAAGTTTTGTGAACGAAAAACAAACAGAAAATTTGAGTGGTTTGATATCTAACGTGTATCATCCGTGCCAGGGGATAAAGAAAATCAGTATAGACCAATATCGGTACAGACAAAATTTGGTATATACAAAATCGGTGAAGATTAACCACTCTTAAAAATTTTTTCCAAAAAAGTACAAGGTAGAGGGAAATATTTTGGCAGTTTGCAAACTTGGAGTAGGAAGGGGATAAATGAAACCAAAACACGATACGGTTTTAGGTCAAAGAAAATTTATTCATTTCTTTTTATATTAAGAACGACAAAAAAGAGAAAAAGATTAGATATTTAGAAATCGATTCTTTAAATTTCATTCATTTAGTTAGATAAATAATTACTTTCTGTGCCAGTATTTAGAAAAATTTATAAAAAACGACGTTGGGCGCCAATGTGCACCCTTTTTTTTACAGGTAGTAAAAGGATAGGTGAACAGCAGAATATAAAACATATTCTGGCGGGACTAGCATCGACCTTCATCGACTGCGATGAAAGCAAAGGATTTAAATTTCAGGGTGAGGCAAAGATGCCTATATAAAATTAAATAGAAACGAAAACTTAACTTTTTTTAAATTGTTAAATACAAAATTATACTCAAAGAAAATTTTGTATATTAACGTCCAGGTAAGGCATTTGTTTAAACACATATCATTTTTACGAACGTATGCATGAAATACCAATAATGCCGTATCTATTTTAAACACTTCATACATATGTTCTAATATTTATTTTCATTTATACTAACTGATATAGAAGAAGACATAATTTTGGCTTTCGACGTTGCGTTAAAAGATAATTCTTATTGTCAATTATAAACATAGGTAATTATCTTTTGACATATGTAATAAAGTGCAAAAAGAAATTTAATTTCTTTTTATGTATAGAGCTCTTATCAGAAGAAGTTTAATGAAAATCTTTATGTCACAGAATACACCAGCAGTTAACCAAAATTACATATTATTAGTTTACACAAGTTAAATAAATTCGCATCTTACCTGCAAGATAAATACTTTAGAATAAAGTTTTAAAGACAGATGTGATTATTTTTAAACAAAAACTCAATCGCCTTCTTTTTTATATAAGAAACTATTTATTTAGTAAAAGTTTTAATCTCATACCTGTAGTTTTTTGTAACTCAAATAAAACAAATAAGTTACTCAAAGTTTAACAGGTGCTCCATTGTATCTTCCGGCGGTATTAGTAGATTATGTGAACCAGCTTGCAGGAAAAATAAAAGATCTCGCACATCCTCAGAAATTGTAGCAACCAAAATTTGTTTTATTTAGGTAATCTTCTAACAATAGTTTAAACATAGTAACTGAACAATACATACACAAAATTTAGACGGCAACGTAATTAAAAATATAATTGATGAAGAAACGCACTAAGTGAATATAAACGTAAGGGTCCAGAAGAAAATTCCAAGGTGGTTGAAGGTCCCACGTTTAAATAGTAAAGGTGGGTAACGTAGATGATCTGGCGCTCTCGGCTCCATAGTCGAAAGCAAGTGCAAATGGCGAGATAACATCAAAATTCTCAAGAAAAGTTCTCAATGGCAGTCAGTTAAGGAAAAGATTGAAACTTTGACTTTTCAAACCAAAAATAAACAAAGAAGATTGTTGGGGGAAACGAACACTAACGAACTTCTTGATTGGGCTACAATTTAAATTCACTCCAGATAAGCTTTTATAGAAGAGTATTGGTAAATTTACTAATAAGGAAATTACTTATAAACGTACGTAATCGTACATTAGGAAACAGAAGATTTATAAATAAAGGATTTATAAAAAGATTACATAGTGCGTTATTTTCTGGAATATATTTTAAATGTAGGAAACTTAAATTTGAGTTGAAATATTAACAGAATTATTGATGTTTATTAAAAAAAAAGGAAATGTATGTGTCTTAGTACGAAGCACGCTGCAACATGTTAAGGCGTAGCAAAAAGACATGTTACACTGCCTCAGACCAAAGAGAAAAAAATATGACATTAGGAATATTTTTTTTGTAAAGATATACAGTCCACACAAAAATTAAAAAATTCTGAACGAGAACAAAACAATATTGGGTGATATATTTTGAAAAATACTAAGAAAGTTTTGTGAACGAAAAACAAACAGAAAATTTGAGTGGTATGATATCTAACGTGTATCATCCGTCCCAAGGAATAAAGAAAATCAGTATAGACCAATATCGGTACAGTTAAAATTTGGTATATACAAAATCGGTGAAGACTAACCACTCTTAAAATTTTTTTCCAAAAAAGTGCAAGGTAGAAGGAAATATTTGGGCTGTTTGCAAACTTGGAGTAGGAAGGGGATAAATGAAACCAAAACACGATACGGTTTTAGGTCAAAGAAAATTTATTCATTTCTTTTTATATTTAGAACGACAAAAAAGAGAAAGAGATTAGATATTTAGAAATCGATTCTTTGAATTTCATTCATTTAGTTAGATAAATAATTAATTTCTGTGCCAGTATTTAGAATAATTTATAAAAAAACGACGTTGGGCGCCAATGTGCACCCTTTTTTTACAGGTAGTAAAAGGATAGGTGAACAGCAGAATATAAAACATATTCTGGCGGGTCTAGTCTTCATCGGCTGCGATGAAAGCAAAGGACTTAAATTTCAGGTTGAGGCAAAGATACCTATATAAAGTTAAATAGAAACGATAAGTTAACTTTTTTTAAATTGTTAAATAAAAAATTATACTCAAAGAAAAGTTTGTTTATTAACGTCCAGGTAAGGCATTTGTTTAAACACATATCATTTCTACGAACGTATGCATGAAGTACCAATAATGACGTATCTATTTTAAACACTTCATACATATGTTCTAATATTTATTTTCATTAATACTAACTGATATAGAAGAAGACATAATTTTGACTATCGACGTTGTGTTAAAAGATAATTCTTATTTTATTATTCTTATATTATTAGTTTACACAAATTAAATAAATTCGCATTTTACCTGCAAGATAAATACTTTAGAATAAAGTTTTAAAGACGGATGTGATTATTTTTAAACAAAAACTCAATCGCCTTCTTTTTTACATAAGAAACTATTTATTTAGTAAAAGTTTTAATCTCATACCTGTAGTTTTTTGTAACTCAAATAACATAAATAAGTTATTCAAAGTTTAACAGGTGCTCCTTTGTATCCTCCGGCGGTATTAGTAGATTATGTGAACCAGCTTGCAGGAAAAACAAAAGATCTCGCACATCCTCAGAAATTGTAGCAACCAAAACTTGTTTGATTCAGGTAATCTTCTAACAATAATTTAAACATAGTAACTGGACAATGCATACACAAAATTTAGACGGCAACGAAATTTAAAATATAATTGACGAAGAAACGCATTAAGTGAATATAAACGTGAGGGTCCAGAAGAAAATTCCAGGGTGGTAGAAAGTCCCACGTTTAAATAGTAAAAGTGGGTAAGGTAGATAATCTGGTGCTCTCGGCTCCATATTTGAAAGCAAGTACAAATGGCGAGGTAACATCAAAATTCTCAAGAAAAGCTTTGGAAGGTAGTCAAATAAGGAAAAGAATGAAACTTTGACTTATCAAACCAAAAATAACTAAGGAAGATTGTTGGAAACGAACACTGACGAACGTCTTGATTAGGCTACGATTCAGATTCACTAGATATGCTTTTATAGAAGAGTATTTGTAAATTTACCAATAGGGAAATTACTTATATACGTACGTAATCGTACATTAGGAAACAGGAGATTTATATATAAAGAATTTATAAAAAAAGTTATACAGTATGTTATTTTCTGAAATTTATTTTAAATGTAGGAAACTTAAATTTGAGTTGGAATATTAACAGAATTCACTGTTATTTATTAACAAAAAGGAAATGTATGTGTCTTAGTGCAAAACACGCTGTAACATGCTGAGGCGTAGCGAAAAGACATGTTACAATATCCTAACCGAGCGTATTATTTGATTACCTTCTATGTCGATTATCAGTAGCTTATTAGGTAATGGGTTATAAGAGTTATTTTGTTCGTTCATGTAATATTACCTTTACACGAGTGATTCAATACAGATTGCTACATACCTAGAAGTAGCCGGAAGAAACGTAAATATCAGGCTAACTACTGGACCAAAAAAAAACACGTCGCCCACGATTATCTATTAACAATAAAAATAAATTAAAATTTCTTGATTCACATGGACAAAAAAAAGTATTAAGTTTAGGTTATATTGTAAAAGACAACTTTTATAATGGATCCACGAAGTGCGCATTTTGTAGCTAACATGTAATAAAACTCTTCGAAAAAAAGTAATGCTTAGATTTTTCAATAGCTAGTGTGTTAAATTAAAGTATTAAATGTAGATTTTCTCAATAGTACGCGTGTTAAATTAAAGTATTAAATGTAGGTTTTCTCAATAGCAAATGTGTTAAATTAAAGTATTAAATGTAGACCAAGTTGTAGTAAGAATTAAGGAAATATAACCAGAAGCACTAGCAAAGCTAGCTTTTAAACATGTATGGTGAACTAGTTTCACAGCATCAATCGCTGATAAATAATAATTCTCGATGTGCATAAAAGAAAACGAGTCACATACCTCTATGCCGGGGTGAGTGAACACAGCAATGCCACGGTAGTCACGATCCATTTTCCCTGCCACCGTAACTACAGCGGCAGTTTACAGACAAAAGCAGTTGGTCTACGTCAACGAACAGTTGGCCCTACATAAAGAAAGAACCAATTTGGCCTCCAGCTAGGAGTTAAAAAGAGAATCTGATTAGATACACCGATGCACGCAAGATACCTCCTACTTGTCAAACAAAAAAACGTGCATCGCTGTAGAAAATATTTCAACGCACAAGCTGCAGAATAAAATTTAAAATTGGTTTGAATAACACGAGTTTGAACTACAATCCTTGCGTTATCAAAGCGCATTAGCAAACTGGAAAACACGCTATCAACTAATTGTAGGATTCATTATGTTGGCAAGTCTTTAGGTTGGAAACACAAGAGAAAGCAATTATATGTTATCGGAATGTTTAACAAATTAACGGATACCTAAAACAAGGTATTGATTATTTATTTTGTCGAATAAATTTTCGTTTTAGAATGAATAGGTTTGAAAGAAATGTTATGATTGCGCGTACTATTGTAACGAGGGAAAAATACGGAATGAGGTTTTGAATAGAAACAGAAGCTAGGTGAATGAAAAACGAATTACCATTACCACAAAAAGGACGCATTTGAATCTATCGTCGAAAATAAACGTAACAAGATAATCAAAGAGTTTTATGTTAAACCGACCTATCGTGCTCTGTTGTTGCATATGCTTTCTTATTTCAAATTTACGTATTTATCTCAGCAATAGTAAGTACGACTTAATTAATACAAAGCATTCATTTTTGTATTTTATATTTTGTTATACATCTGCTCATATCAGCAATATGTGTAGATAACTAGCGAGATCTACTAAAAAGAATATGGACTAAAGCGGCAAATGCGCTTGCGCCAAACCCAAAGACATATCGTGTCCAATACTCAGTTTGTCAATATGCATTAATTTAGAAAGTAAGCAGAATTATAATTAATTTATATTACGGTAAATATATCACAATAAATAAATCGGTTAATAGGTTAAAAGCACTTTAATCTGAAAACGAAACATATTTTCAAAAAATTTAAGGTCTTTACGATAAATGTAAAAACATTAACGATCCGGTAATTTTAAAAGAACTTAAAGTAAGACACGCAACTTTAGATGACACAACGCGAGTTACGTTTCGGGCCTTGGGAGCGGTGTTTTTAAAAACTACTTCCAAAACTTGTAACAAATTTTATTAGTTTAAACAGTCATTAATTTTAAAATTTTGATAAGCTGTTGTAAATATTCTAAGTCGAAAAATAAAATGATAATTGAACTAATATCAGGGCGCGTAGCCTAGGTAAACAACAATGTTAAAGCTGAAATACTCACACTGACTGATGGTCTTGGGGCTCCCGGGGTATTTATAATGTCCCTGCACTTCAAATCTCTGTGGGAACTTGCAGAGCACATGTTCGTTTATTTCTTAATTCTATTCATGATACAATGTAACAATCTTAATGTCTAAGTAATTGCGGTTTCTTAACCGTATGTGACCTGCCACCTGCAGTATCACTATCGTCTGGATTACAATGTATTGCATCCGTTCTCACAACTTGCTTGTGAACTTTCATTAACCTTTATTTAATTATTCTTAAGATACAATGTTGCATTTAACTTAGTAACTCTTTGTAATTCTTAATAATTTTTAATACTTTCTATTAATGGTACATATATATTGGGGGATACATAACTCGCGTAGTTTAGACGAAATTATTGAATGGATTAATACTATAGGGTTTGAAACTGATCCGGAATTTAAACAGAATTATAATGAATCAAACGCTACAGATGAAATTTATTGTCACATTCAGGATGTTGCTGTAACGGCTTAATCACTACGACTATTACCAATCAGTATTTAAAAATCAAACTACAGCTCCGGCACCTAAGATTACTGTTCGTTTCCCAAAAATTGATTTGATTGATTTTAATGGCGATTTTCTAAAAAATGGCTTCTTTTTTACGAAACATTTAAAGGCCTGATTCATAATAATTCTAACCTGGACAATGTTAGCAAAATGCGTTATTTATTAAGGAAAGTTACGGTGTACTGCGGTATCACTAAGTTCTGGTATGTTGCCGACGGCTTAAGGTTAGTCCATACTATGGGGCGCTTTAGTTGAAAAATATAACGATAAATGCGCTTCAGCTAATACCTACTTTACTCAAAGTTTAGAATTTAATACGCTTCAAACGGAAGGTGTTATTAGCTTGAATTTATTTATTTATGCTCATCGAAAATTAAACATTTTAAGCATGCATGATTTAATTCTCACTTCAGTAGCTTTATCCAAGCTAAATAATCATACTGTTATGCTCCTCTCCCCTTCTCTTCAATAACCTCGTAACTTTTTAATTTAAATTCTTTTTTTTTAATTAATAATAATAATTTAATTAAAGATAGAATGATATGCCACGACTATATTTAAAATGAAACTTTCTTTTTCTCAGGGTCAACTGTGGGTATCACCTAGTTTGAAACCTATATATATATATATATATATATATATATATATATATATATATAACTAGTACACCTACACACGTATTTACAAGAAAACTCAAAAATCAATTTTAATCATAATATACTGAAATAAAAATTAATAGTGCAACAAAAGCAAATATTCAATATACTAAAACTTAACCTAAACTTAGTGTACCATCAATCTTAAAATAGATCGGTAATTTTTTTTAATTAGCGCATTTTTAAAAGTTTAATGTATTATCGAATGAGCTCACTAACCTGTTGCTGGTGACGTCATGTAACAACCATGAAGATTGGTGCACTTTCGATCTTTTCCACTGTGATAGTATTTGCATTAAACGTTATATTTTAATCACGATAGCTAGCTGCACTCTACTGTGCGTTCATAATTAAATTGCACGCGGTGCATTCAACTTCGTGTGGGGTTAGTGGAGTCACTTCCAATTTTCACCCGCCCACGTCGACTTGTACTACCCGTCTGCCTGAAAAATTGTTACTCCCCACTATTATTCACTGCACTCACGGGACTTTTTCCGCCCCTCGATGACACATACACAGCGCGGCATTCTATTATAATTAAGTACTATTACAGTTACCCCCCGAAATTTCGAGAGTAATTGAGTAAACTTAAATTACGATCAAAATTTTCAACTGAAGTGGTTTGGTTATCAATAATTGACTTATAAAACTTATCTTATCTACTACGCTACATGTCTAGAAAATTTCACCCAATAAATACAGTTGCTTTTCAGTTTTGAAGTTGTACAGGTTCACTAATATACTTTTTTAGATTTACAATATTTTGCGTGCTTTTATAATTGTTCGTACCTGGGTGATTCAGAATATATGCATTATTACCTATTTCAGTCACTACCTCATAAGGACCTTCATACAGTTTGAAAAACTTTTTAATAGTTTTATCAGCAGCAGATGATTGATAATGAGTTTTGACTAAAACCAAATCTCCAGGATTAAAATTTGCAGGTTTTATTTTTTCATCGTGCTTGTGTTTGAGCTTCGCCGCACAGGAGGACATACGATTATTTGCCATAATAATTTTAGTTTCGAGACTGACATCTTTTCTCTGTGGAAACTGTAATAGATTTTCTATTAAGTGTGTAGGTTTTCTCCCTTTTAGTAATTCAAATGGCGTAAACCCCGTTGATTCATGTTCAACGCAATTTAACCAATTTTCTACGCGCCCTATGTGCATCGGCCAACTAGTATGTTTTTCATGGCAGTACGCTCTGAGCAATCTACCAATTTCGCGCATCGCTCGTTCGACAGGATTTGTCTGTGGGTGATACACTGCCGAATATTTAACAACAGTATCTAGATTTGCGAGAGAGCTTTTCCACATTTCGCTTACAAATTGGGTGCCATGATCTGATAATATTGCTTTCGGTTTTCCCGTAGTTAGTATGCAATTATTTTTTAGTCGATTTAAAGCTGCCCTAACGGTCGCTCTCCGAAGGGGATATAATCTTACATATTTAGTCAAAATATCACAAGCTACAAAAACGTATTGCACGCCCCCTCTTCCCATTGGTAACGGGCCAAATAAATCTATGGAAACTAACTCCAACGGTTGTGTAGCTGTTACTGGTTTCATATATCCCTCACGTTTTTTATTATCTCTTTTAGTTTTTTGGCATAGATCACAGCTAGCGATTATTTTGCGAACTTTTCTCCGAATATTAGGAATGTAACAATTCTCTTCGATAAGCGCGGCGGATTTTTTGCTACCAAATTGCCCGTTCATTTGGTGGTATTCCCAGACTAGTTCTGTCACTAGTTTCTTAGGAATACAAATTAACCACCACTCTTCTCCCTTTTTCCTTTTCTGAATAGTAAGTCTTCATTTATCCTATAATTTCTTTTGAGATCTTCCGCTTTACCGTGGGTATTATTTAATATTTCATTCTTTATCCAATTTATATTCGCATCCCCATCTTGATCCTCCTTTAAATTTTTTAAATATTTTTAATTTATTTGGCGGTGGCTTGTCTAAATTAGCAATAATCAGAGGTTTGTTCCAAGCAGTTCCTTGATAATTGTATCTCGACAAAAAATCAGCTATTTGATTTTCAGACCCTTTGCAATATTTGATTTGCAATTGAAATTCTTGTAGATACATACACCAACGCATAAGTCTAGAGCTTAGTGCCTTACACGTAAAGAGAAACTCTAACGCGCGGTGATCTGTAAATATAATTGTTGGATAACCAAGTATATAAGTTCGGAATTTTTTACACGCAAAAACTATTGCTAGTAACTCTAACTTTGTAATCATGTATGCCTTTTCCGCGCTTAATAATGTTCGACTTGCAAACGCTATAGTTTTAATTTGACCGCTGTGTTCCTGAAAAAGGTGTGCGCCTAACGCTTGGGTTGACGCGTCTGTTGAAATACAGAAAGGCTTTGTAAAATCAGGGTGGGCCAATAAAACGCTATTTATAAAATTTTCTTTAATTTTATGAAAAGCTTCGCTGTGTCGCTCTTCCCAATGCCATTTTGTTTTGTTTTCTAGCAAAGGAGTCAACGTACTGACGTGCTCGGAATGGTTGCCTGTAAATTTCCGGTAGAAATTGCAAAATCCTAGAAATGATTGCAACTCCTTTTTATTTTGGGGTTTTTTAAAATTTTGAATTGTTTCAATTTTGTCAGGGTCTACCTGAATACCTGCTGTGGATATAACGTGTCCTAAGAATTTAATTTCACTTTTTAAAAATTCCGACTTACTTAATTTCACTGTCATTCCTGCTTTTTCAAGTTTTTTTAATAGAAGATTCAATTGGTTTTTGTGTTCTGCAAGTGTTCTAGACGCGATTAGAATATCGTCGACATAAATACTGGCGAATTGTTGAACCTCGGGTCCCAGCACTTGCCCGAGGCATTTGTTGAACGCGGCTACCGAAATATTCAAACCAATTGGTAATACTTTAAATTGGTAACTTTTACCGTTTACAAGAAATGCCGTGTATTTTCGACATTCTTCATCTAGTTTTAGTTGCCAGTATCCACAACTTAAATCGATAGACGATAAATACTGCACCCCATTAAATTTTTGTAATAATTCCTCGATTATTGGCGGTGATTCGCGGTCCGGTACAATTATTTTGTTTAATCGTCGCGAATCTAAACAGATTCGAATATTTCCATTTTTCTTCGTGACCACTACAATTGGATTTGAAAGGGAGAATCGGAACGTTCAATAACCCCCCACTTTAACATACGATTAATTTCTTCTTCAACGGCGGCGCGTTTGGAATACGGTATTGGATACGACCTTTGCACGAATGGTGTTTGATTACTAATATTAAATTTACAAACAAACGTCTTTCATAATCCTGGTTTGTCTGAAAAAACATGGTCGTACTCGTGCTTAAGCTGGTTTATAAATTCCTCGTCCGTTGGTAATTTGTACAATTCCCTAACACCTGTAACACCTACGGAATGTCTTTGCGTGTGCTTTAAAAATGCGTCACGAAACGGCAATACCGCTATGCACTGTTCACACTGAAAATTGGTTTGACATTCTTCTAACTTTTCGTCATAAATCCCATCATCAGTGGTATTTTTTAGATCAGTTAGCAAATTTAATAACTCCGTATCAAGGTTTTCAGTTTTGTTTATTTCTAGCGCTGGCGCGTTTTGTGCATAAACCTTTAAGTCATCATATACCTGCAACTCGGTCGATTTTGTTTCATGATCACCGTCTAAAAATGTAATTCTATAAGCGTCATTATCGTGCACGAATTTTAGTTCATTGTTTCTGAAATCGATTTCAGCCTGCTTAGACACCATCCAGTCTACTCCTAAAATACACGAAATATTCAGATGATCCGCTACTAAGAATGGAATTTGTTGATTTGTATCCCCTAATTTGGTTTCTATTAATACCTGCTTTTTTATTTTTTCGATTTTTCCGGTAACGCCTTGAATTGAAAGACCTACGGTCGGTAGTATTAATATATTTTTATTTTTTGATTGCAGTAGTTCAAAAACTTCACCTGAAATTATGCTGACTGCACTGCCAGTATCTAATAAAACCTTTTCAACGCTCGTGTTCCGTCTTAGTATTTACCTTTTGAGTTTCAATATTATTTACATTTAATCTTAGTCTATCAAAAAATAATTTTACAAAATTAATATGATTTAATTGCTCCGGTGTTCCCGATCGTTGTACAGTAGGAGCGCACTGCCTCGGGGTTATTAGTTTTCCGACGCCGTATCTTCAGCGCGCCGGGAATCGGTGACTTGTTCCGTAACCCTGGGCTCAACTGCTCCTCTCACGCTTCCGTATCCCCCGCGATTCCTGGCAGTAATTTGACCTCCGCGCCCTGAAAACGTTTGATTAACTCGATACGAATACCCGCTAGGATCCTGACGGTTCTGCCTAAAATTATTTATGGGTTCGCCGTAATTATTACTATTATTACCCTGATGTCGGTAATCGCTACGTTCTTCGAATTGTTTAATTACGTTGAGTAACTCGTCAATAGTTCCCACACGTGCTGCAATTAAACTAGTTTCAACCTCATAGTTAAAATGTTTTGTTATCGCCTTTACTAATAGAATTTCTGGTATCTTTGGTTCTAAGAATTGAACCCTGTCTACCTGTTGCCAGACATGAGAGGCCATACTACCTGTTCGTCTATCATAAATTCGCGGTCTATAAATTTCACTGCGCCTTTTTTCTTGTTCCTCTTGAGACCAGAATTGCTCTAAAAACTGCAGTTTAAAATCGTTAAAATTGCACCACCCTTCTAATTTACATTCTGCCCATATTCTTACATCTCCTTGCAAACAATCTACTGCTGTGTTCAAACGTGATTTTCCTGCAGCTTCAAACTTTTCCAGATAAACTTCTAATTTTCTTAGAAATTTCACGGGGTGTAGTGACCGTTTATTGTTATCAAATTTAGGCTTTTCTTCGGATATGTTGAGCACAGTGCTGACCGGCACCATTCCAAAATTAGCTTCGTGTTTTACAGCAGCTAAATTATTAACTTCCGCCGTGATGTGTTCAACGTTTCTATTTAAATTACTAACTGCATTACTTAAAAATTTGACATTATTTTCGATATAATGCTTTTGATGGTTTAAGTTACTTTCAACCCGTTCAAATTTATTTTCGAAGTTTTTGCATTTAAATTCAACCGGCTCAATTCGGTTTTGTAATTCACTACTAAAATTATCTTCGATCTTTTCTATCATTTGTTCTTGGCGTACCTGATTTGCCTGCATTTGCGCCTCAAGTTTATTTACCTCTGAATTAATTTGTTTCATATTTGTGTCCATTTTAAGATCGATTTGTCTCAACAAATTCATTAGCTCAGAATTAAAAGTCCCGTTCGTTTCGGTATTTCCTTCATTGTCGTTTCCGGAATTTTTTGTAAAATTTGTTTCCCTTGATCCCGTTGCCATGATTTTCAATTCTTTCCCCGAACGCAAAATCATTAACCTGTTCAATACCTATTTGAAAAGATAACAGTAATCTATTCACAATTATGACCCGGCCTTCAAAGTCGTGCTTTCATTTCATTTCTTAGGTACTTATTTATTTCCTGTCAACTGACACAAACACAAGCAAGACTTCTGGCGCCAACACCTGACCCACAAGCTTCTATTATTTACCTCAAATTTACTAAATTTAAAATTTCCGCTTGGATGCAGCCTTTCAAATTGTATGATTCATACCATAACCATTTCTTACCCTTGAGTACAATTCCACACTTAACAAAAGATACTCTAAAATAGCTTTACTTGACCTATAGAAATGAGGATTAAAAGCTTTAACTAGGCGACATCTCGAGCGCCACGGTAGCGGGCCAACTGTTATGGTTCTCCCCACTTCTCTTCAATAACCTCCTAACTTTTTAATTTAAATTCTTCTTTTTTTTAATTAATAATATAATTTAATTAAAGATAGAATGATATGCCACGACTATATTTAAAATGAAACTTTCTTTCTCTCAGGGTCAACTGTGGGTATCACCTAGTTTGAAACCTTAATCCTTTATATATTACTCATATTTAGACCAGGGTAGAAAATTAAATAATCACATCAAATAATTTTAATCACCGTGTATAAAGAATTTTATTAGATAATACGCTTTATTAAAAAAAACCGTGGAGAATAAAAATTCATTCGTTTCAGTAAAAATAAGAGATTTAAATCATGTACAAGACGCTTTATATCAAAAGAAACAGTATTAACAAGCTCTACGTGTAATGTATTTATTCCGAGGAAAGAAACAAATGGAAATTACGTGCAAAATTTATATTAATTAACCCTATTTTAAGTAACCGGTGTTAAACAAAGTGTACACATAATAATTAATATTTAATTTGTATTCGCTAAAAATGAAAGGATAGAAGTCAATTTTAATTGGAGTTAATTAAACCATTATTAATAATAAGCATAAAAGCCTGTGAAAATCCAAGATTAAAATACCAGAAAATAAAGCTCTGAGAATTAATATTATGTTTGAACACCTGCGTAGTTTAAATGTCACGTACGGCGAAAATTTTGTAGATAACAAATGGTTTCAAAGAATCTTGGAGAAACCGTAGCTTAATAGTTACGAGAAATGCTAAAGGTGGGATATTTCACACTCCACATGGACTAAAATAATCGATAATAAAGAATATCAATTTGCATCAATAAGAACGGGTTAGATGGAGACAGATAATATGCACAAGACCGAGACACATATAGTAAAAGGCGTGAGTAGAGCAACGTCATGGGGTTGCGATTGGTTGAAAGTAAAAGGCAAAATTTGAGAGGTGAAAATAACATTTCTGTATAAAAGTCAATTAGTTATTTCCAGACGTTGCGTGACGTGTTGAAATTTCTGTGATTTAACTGGGGCGAGTACAAAATTCGTAAAAACCGACGCGCGGGCTACGGAATGGGAACCGAGAATGCGAAATTCTTTAGAATGGTCCGTTTTGGGGACTCGACCGACAGACGGGCTAACTTCTATATATACCCAGGGGAATATGAACAAGCTCTCTTACATCCGCGACTTGATTCAATACGTTAAACAGTGCATTTTAGTTTGATAGAATAATTTAAAGTTTGCTCGTATATTTTGGTGATTTAAAACAGTTTGTTATTTACGTGCTAACATGAATGTACTTGAGTGCACTTAGATACAAGGTAATAAAATTTAGTATCACTGTACCAATTAGTAAAATTTACAACGACAAATGAATACACCAAAAGTAGGCAGTTTTGGCGTATATTGGTGAAAGAAGTATGAATTTCTTTGCTATTTTTCGGGGGTGTTAATGATTAAATGGTTCATAAATGTGTCTGGATCCACAAAACAAGGGTCAGATATACACAGATGAGTTCTGGAAAAGCCCAGAAACAACTTTAAATAAATGGTGATGGAGAAAATTTGAAAAGCGTTGAGAATCAGAAGCTGTAAATATAACCCAGTTGGAATGGTGTGATTAACAAAAGGGACGATGTACATTGAAGCTACGAGTGCAGTAACCTTCAGGTAATTTATACTATTTTGTTTGAACTTTGATATTTTTGTGTGTGTTGAATTATTTTATAATTGATTTACTTTAAATGGACATTAGTAAAATTGTACTAACCATAAAATTTTAATGTTAAGGTGAAATTTGCTTGTTTAAGTAGAAAGGGGTATTTAGTATTGATATTCTGGATTATGATGAAAATTTGGGTATGTCTTTGAGCTCAATTAGACGAACCTGGTTAATTAACGTAAAGGGTGGTAGATGCTCCTTTGTACTCAGACTCCGGTCTGCATATATTGTTATATTAATTAGTAGGCATCCAACAAGGACTTTAATTCAGGATGCACATTTAAATGATAATAAATGTAATCTTGAAAATTTCTGATACTGAAATTTATGCCAAAATTTAATTTTGAAATTTTAATGTATTGTGAATATTGATGTAAATAGAGTTAACGTTTGTGTTTGTGGTAGGAATGTGTTTGTTTTTTTTATGAATGAGGATGAAAGTCATCTAGGGGAGCAGCCGAGGCGATTAACAGAAGAAAGTCAATGGACCAACACAGTTAAAGTAATGAATAGCTTTTCGTAGGATTCACAGCATTCTGGACATCCAATTCGTAGGGGCTCGATTCGAAAAGCGGAGTACCCGGATTTTGGTGGTATCACAGCAAATTTGGCGACCCAAAAGTGAGGCTCGAGTTCCAAATAAAATTTTTCTGATTTTATTCCAGGAAACTGGCGATCTGAGAGAGAGAGTTTTTGTGTGTGTATAAATTTAGGAGTATTTTAGAGTGTGTGTGAGTCATTTGAACGTATGCAGAGAAAGGAGTGGTTAAGGAGTCAAGGAGTGGGAATTGGAAGTGACGATAGGTCATTGTGTGAGAAAATTTCGAAAATGGAAGAAGCTGGAGGCAGTAGAGATCAGTCGAGGACGGAATCAGGAGAAACAGGAAATGAGTTAATGATGAGAATGTTAGAGAAAATGCGATTAGCTAGGGAAGAATCGAATAGAGCGATGGAGGAGTCTAACAGAAAATTAGAACTGCTAAGCGATGAATCGAATAGAGCGAGAGAGGACTCAAATCGGAAATTTGACCGAATGAATGAGACATTAACAGGAGTTAGGGAAACCCTAAGTGAGAAAATAGATAAGACGAATAAAGAAGTTTCAGAATTTAAAAATAGTCTTACCGTAAAGATGGGGGAAGTTGAAAATAGGGTTGAAAAAATGAGCGTGATATTACAGGTCTTCGACAGGAAATGGGACATTTAAAGTCCGAAGTACGCATGTTCTGTGAAGAAGAGATTAATGTAAAAATGACTGAAGTGACGGACTCATGTAGGGATCAGTTAGGCAGGGTAGAACGCGAAGTTAGTAGTATCAAATACAACATGTCAAATTTAACGGGGGATGGTCCCAGATTTTCTACAGGTGGAGTATCATTGGACCAACACATGAAGTTTTATGGCGATAACAGGGTAAATCCACAAATTTTTATTAATAGTGTAAGAAATCTAGTGGGAAATTTATTTGACGAACAGACTAAACTGAATACGATAAAGGCTTTATTAAAGGACAATGCGGAAGCGTGGTACAATTTAGTAGGACAGGACATAGACACCTACATGGACTTTGAGGACAGATTTTAAAGCACTACTGGAGTGACCACAGACAAGACCAGGTACGAGACGACTTAATCACAGGGAAATTTAGGGAGAATTTTCAGGAAGTAGGAGCAATATGCTATACTCAAGTATAGCATAGCAAAGCAACTGAACCCACCACTGACGGACCGACAAATTATTAAGTATTTATCACGACACTTCGAGGTAGAAATAAGACAACACGTAGCACTACAGAACATAGTGGACAGAGAAATGTTTCTAGAATACTTGCAGAGGTACGACGACGTAAGTAGTGGACGACCTCGGGAAAATAGGGAAAGACAGATCAACACAGTTAGGTTTGACAATAGACGGGACAACTATGCTAGAAGGGGGAATAATTACGGATACCAGCGACAGAATTGGGAACAGAGACGACCATACGTTAGGAGTAATAGTTTAGGAAGGGGACCTGCACCGAGACCGGAACCTAGGAATAGTTCACCGGACATGAGCGGGACTGCTAATACAGACACGGAACGAGTGGAAACGCCTAGGACATACGCTGAGGTGACGGCTAGACCAGGACCAAGTAGGGAAAACAGACCTGGACAGGATTTTTAGAACGCGACAGACCACTAGATTTCAGTGTAAATGTATATGAACATCCACGTGAATTTTTCAAAATTGAGGAGGAAGTAGAGCCAGAAACTAAGGAAAATTTATGTTTGCCAATTATTAATTTAGAAATTTTTGAGAATAATGTAGAAGTATTACTTGATACAGTGGCAGAGGCGAGTTTAATATCGGAGGAATTCGTCAGCAAAATTAGGGATAAGGTTTGTGATAGAATTATGCCTATAAAGCGTAGCCATTTAGTAGCTCCAAATAAAAAGAAGTTTGCTGTAGTAAATAGTGTTGTGGTGCTTAGGATAGATATAGGAGGTTTAAGTTGTGAACAGGAGTTTGTAATTGTACCTGGACTGAAGTTTCAGAGCATTTTAGGTGTTGACTGTATGATGCAGTTAGGGGTTTTGATAGATATGGAAAGGAAGGTAATAAGGATTAATGATAGGGTAGTGCCATGGAAGGGCAGTTATGAAGTCACAGAGGATGACACTGGGTTGAATATTAATGTAGTAGAGGTAGAAGATGATGAAGGTAAACAGATCAACACGATAAGATGTCCAGAGGATAGGAAAGTAGAGGTTCAAGCTTTAGTACAAAAACATGCAGAATTAGTGGGGGTAGAAGCAACAGCAGCATATCGGGAGCAGGTGAAGGCAGAATTAATTAAAGATACACGTAAAGTTAACCAATGGACCAAACCGCAATTCCATTGTCCACCATCCATGGACACACTTTTGACGAGGTTAATTGGCAAGTTTGTTTTTAATCAAGTAGATTTAAGGAATTCATTCTGGCGGATTCCATTACATAAGAATTCTAGAAGGTACATAGGATTTTCCGTAGAGGGAAAAATCGATAATTTTAAAGTAGTATCGTTTGGTTTGTCGGCAGAAAGGGAAACAACAATAAATGAGAAACAGACAAGTGTAGGGACTGAAGAAGAAGTAATATTTAAGAGTCAGGATAAGAGGGATGATAAGTTTATTGTATGTGAGATAATAGAGGTGTTAAGTATAGATATAAAAGGGGGAGAAATAGGGATGAAGAGTATTAGGTTGGTGAGAAGAAAGACTTGGAGGGTCAAGAAGAGAGTTAGATTTAAATAACTTGATGAACAAAGGATAGAGATAGGTGAATTTTAGTATAGATATAGAAAATAAAGCTAAGTATAGGATAAATATGGGAAATAATTAGAAATAGGTTTAGGATGAGAATAAAGAGTAAATGTAGGAAGAAAATAAGATAGGTTAAGTATAGATATTTCATATAAGATTAGTGGAGAGTTAGGAATAGAGTAAGAATAGGATAGGTATATAGGATTAGGAAGGATGAAGTAAAGTATAGTGAAGATTAGTTAAAAGTTAGGAATAGGATAGGTATATAGGATGTATATAGGATTAGATGGATAAGTAGGATGAAGTTAGGGATAATTTCAGTTTATAAAATTAAGTGAGAGTTAGGAATAGGATAGGGATATAGGGTAGGTGTAAATATTTTTTTGGATTGGAGACAAAGTAGGTAAGTTAGATAGATAAGGATAGAGAGAGATAGGCAATTTTTTTTCTAAATATTTTTTGGCAGTCTAAATGCTTTATATTTGCATTCAAATAAGTGGGATTATTTGTATTCAAATAGGGGGAAAATACTCATATTTAGACCAGGGTAGAAAATTAAATAATCACATCAAATAATTTTAATCACCGTGTATAAGGAATTTTATTAGATAATACGCGTTATTAAAAAAACCGTGGAGAATAAAAATTCATTCGTTTCAGTAAAATAAGAGATTTAAATCATGTACAAGACGCTTTATATCAAAAGAAACAGTATTAACAAGCTCTACGTGTAATGTATTTATTCCGAGGAAAGAAACAAATGGAAATTACGTGCAAAATTTATATTAATTAACCCTATTTTAAGTAACCGGTATTAAACAAAGTGTACACATAATAATTAATATTTAATTTGTATTCGCTAAAATGAAAGAATAGAAGTCAATTTTAATTGGAGTTAATTAAACCATTATTAATAATAAGCATAAAAGCCTGTGAAAATCCAAGATTAAAATACCAGAAAATAAAGCTCTGAGAATTAATATTATGTTTGAACACCTGCGTAGTTTAAATGTCACGTACGGCGAAAATTTTGTAGATAACAAATGGTTTCAAAGAATCTTGGAGAAACCGTAGCTTAATAGTTACGAGAAATGCTAAAGGTGGGATATTTCACACTCCACATGGACTAAAATAATCGATAATAAAGAATATCAATTTGCATCAATAAGAACGGGTTAGATGGAGACAGATAATATGCACAAGACCGAGACACATATAGTAAAAGGCGTGAGTAGAGCAACGTCATGGGGTTGCGATTGGTTGAAAGTAAAAGGCAAAATTTGAGAGGTGAAAATAACATTTCTGTATAAAAGTCAATTAGTTATTTCCAGACGTTGCGTGACGTGTTGAAATTTCTGAGATTTAACTGGGGCGAGTACAAAATTCGTAAAAACCGACGCGCGGGCTACGGAATGGGAACCGAAAATGCGAAATTCTTTAGAATGGTCCGTTTTGGGGACTCGACCGACAGACGGGCTAACTTCTATATATACCCAGGGGAATATGAACAAGCTCTCTTACATCCGCGACTTGATTCAATACGTTAAACAGTGCATTTTAGTTTGATAGAATAATTTAAAGTTTGCTCGTATATTTTGGTGATTTAAAACAGTTTGTTATTTACGTGCTAACATGAATGTACTTGAGTGCACTTAGATACAAGGTAATAAAATTTAGTATCACTGTACCAATTAGTAAAATTTACAACGACAAATGAATACACCAAAAGTAGGCAGTTTTGGCGTATATTGGTGAAAGAAGTATGAATTTCTTTGCTATTTTTCGGGGTGTTAATGATTAAATGGTTCATAAATGTGTCTGGATCCACAAAACAAGGGTCAGATATACACAGATGAGTTCTGGAAAAGCCCAGAAACAACTTTAAATAAATGGTGATGGAGAAAATTTGAAAATCGTTGAGAATCAGAAGCCGTAAATATAACCCAGTTGGAATGGTGTGATTAACAAAAGAGACGATGTACATTGAAGCTACGAGTGCAGTAACCTTCAGGTAATTTATACTATTTTGTTTGAACTTTGATATTTTTGTGTGTGTTGAATTACTTTATAATTGATTTACTTTAAATGGACATTAGTGAAATTGTACTAACCATAAAATTTTAATGTTAAGGTGAAATTTGCTTGTTTAAGTAGAAAGGGTATTTAGTATTGATGTTCTGGATTATGATGAAAATTTGGGTATGTCTTTGAGCTCAATTAGACGAACCTGGTTAATTAACGTAAAGGGGTGGTAGATGCTCCTTTGTACTCAGACTCGGTCTGCATATATTGTTATATTAATTAGTAGGCATCCAACAAGGACTTTAATTCAGGATTCACATTTAAATGATAATAAATGTAATCTTGAAAATTTCTGATACTGAAATTTATGCCAAAATTTAATTTTGAAATTTTAATGTATTGTGAATATTGATGTAAATAGAGTTAACGTTCGTGTTTGTGGTAGGAATGTGTTTGTTTTTTTTTATGAATGAGAATGAAAGTTATCTAGGGGAGCAGCCGAGGCGATTAACAGAAGAAAGTCAATGGACCAACACAGTTAAAGTAATGAATAGCTTTTCGTAGGATTCACAGCATTCTGGACATCCAATTCGTAGGGGCTCGATTCGAAAAGCGGAGTACCCGGATTGTGGTGGTATCACAGCAATATATATATATATATATATATATATATATATATATATAACTAGTACATCTTCACACGTATTTACAAGAAAACTCAAAAATCAATTTTAATCATAATATACTGAAATAAAAATTAATAGTGCAACAAAAGCAAATATTCAATATACTAAAACTTAACCTAAACTTAGTGTACCATCAATCTTAAAATAGATCGGTAATTTTTTTTAATTAGCGCATTTTTAAAAGTTTAATGTATTATCGAATGAGCTCACTAACCTGTTGCTGGTGACGTCATGTAACAACCATGAAGATTGGTGCACTTTCGATCTTTTCCACTGTGATAGTATTTGCATTAAACGTTATATTTTAATCACGATAGCTAGCTGCACTCTACTGTGCGTTCATAATTAAATTGCACGCGGTGCATTCAACTTCGTGTGGGGTTAGTGGAGTCACTTCCAATTTTCACCCGCCCACGTCGACTTGTACTACCCGTCTGCCTGAAAAATTGTTACTCCCCACTATTATTCACTGCACTCACGGGACTTTTTCCGCCCCTCGATGACACATACACAGCGCGGCATTCTACATTCTAACATTTTCAAACGCTAATACAATATTTTACAAATGTACATCTTCATATAAAAACATTAGGAACATTTATAGTCAAAATTTTATCAAGGACTTACAGCTATTATAATTAAGTGCCATTACAATACTAAGAGAGTTTTTGAACAGTCATTAAAGAGCGGTGGTTCGATTCAAACTTACGGTGAGCTAGCCACGTTCGTAAAAGAACATGTTAAAATAGTAGATTGACTTAACAGTAGCTCTAGCAGTCCAAAGCAAACTAGTGTTCACACAAATAAGACGATGGTCTTACACGTCTTCGCCGCAAAAGAAGTAAATAATGACATTTCGAAATGTGTTTTATGCAAAGGCGGAAACTATCGACTAGTCAAGTGTTTCAAATTTCTTGATTTTCCTTGGTAAAGAAGTATTTTGTTAGTCAAAGACAGAACATTATGCATTAACTGTTTCAGTCTTAGACATGCTCTTTTTTTACGTTCGTCCAAATTTGCATGCAAGTTGTGGGGTAGACATTACCGGCGTCTCCGTGGCTTAATTGGCTCGCGTGTGACTACTAAGCCCAAGGTCCCGGGTTCGATTTCAGACACGGACCGCTCGACAAATGTTAGGGGAGCATTTTTCACAAAAATAATGCGTTTTTTCGGATAATAGGTAAAAATTAAGTCCTATGTGTAAGTGTTGCCACTAACCTTATAGAGCCACACCTTGATCGGAACAGCAAGTGTTCGTTAAAATTCAAAATTTTCATGTAAAAAAAACTCGCTTCCTGGCCAACGTAATACCTTCGGGTGGAGCATTAGAAAATCAAATGTAGGGTAGACATTGTCATCCAGTGCTACAAATTCCTAGTGCAGATACAAACAATCAATGTTATCTAATAATATAAATGAAGCAAATGTTGATCTCATCAACGTTGGCTAAAGAAGGTTCAGATTAAAATTGTACGACTCTTATAGCGACTGCGATTCTTAAAGTTGAATCAACTATAAGTAGCTACCTGCGGTTGAGATTTCTAATTGCTAGTGCTACCAAATGAAATTTTATTACATCTAAATGCTCTCAATTGCATTGGTTACCAGTAACTAAAACCTATACGTGTATTTCAGGAATCGGTGCGTCTTCCAAACGTGTTCGCGGTCAAACGCAAATATCGTTTACATCTCAACATAATGATCTTAAATATATAGGGCAGGCGATCATGTTAGACAAAATCACGCATCGTTTGTCATCTTGCGTTGTCGATTCAGCAGTTTGTAAACATTTTAGTAATTTTCGTATAGCCGATAAAACTTTCTACCGCCCTGGGGGGAAATTCACGGTATTAGAGATGCTGAATTTGTGTCACATGTTTTGGAGTCATTAAAATTTTCAGGTCCCGATTTAGCGGTGGTAATAAATTCTACATCAAAAGCCAGTCCTCGTACTTTCGATCAAAGACGGAAGGAAATAGCTTATACAGTTTATTCATTTTGCATCAAAAATAGTTGTATAGCATATACCAAGAACAATAAATTTTAAAAATGTTACAATAGTTACTACAGGGAGGGCTACCTATCTTAAGAGAGAATAAAAACTATATTTTGAAAATGTGGCGTTTTATAAACAGGTGTTTGGAAAAACTATTAACAAAATTTTAAAACAGCCAATGGCTAATTATATTGTGGTTTTGACGTTTCGATTAACAACTGTAATTTAAGTTTTTGAATTTATCAAAATATATATTTTTTATTCAGGGCTGAGCAAATAGCGCGCCACAGAGTTGTGACTATCGGAAAACCCACCTCGAATAAAGTTTTCCTTCTCGTGCGCGATCGAAGATCTGCCTAGTATTTTGCACAAGGATTGTTAAAAGATAAAGTCCTCTGTTGTCTTCCGACGTCACAATGTAGCCTCCAAACCAAAAGAATTTCCCACTTCTGGATTTTGGCGTTCGTTGTATTCGGCTGGCTTTGTTACAACAATTTAAGCCGTCTTGTAAGAAGAATTTAATAGTAACAATTTTGGAAAGCACTATTTAAAAATTTATTGCATAAAGTACTGCTTATTTTAATTAAACTTTAAGCAATTTAAGTCATTTCAATATCTCCCAATGAAGTAGCTATTAATAAGGTTTTAGTTGACTGCTACTTGTATTTAGGGATGAATGAAAAAGGCAAAGTGTTGGAAATATCTTGAGGGAGTTTTGATAACGGAAACGTTTGTCCATAATTTTACGAAAATATATATCATGTAAATCTTTGTTGTTTTCGGTTTTTGAGTTAACAGTAGACTCTCTAATGCTATACTTTATTGAGGTTAAAAGTAACCCGTCTACAGCTACTTCTATAAGGGAGACGCGGTGGTTGTCATATGAGCTGGTTGTCACAAACTTTACTGCTTCTCTTAGCTGAGGCACAAGGTTCGTCAGTACGTGCGATTTGATCAATTTCTAATTTTTAGGTTTTCTGTACCCGGAAACAAATTAAACACTCTTAGGGGTGTACAAATTGTGACACTTTCATTAAATACCTGTACGCTTACCTTGAAAGTCCTTTAAACTTCTTTGTATATGTTAAGCTTTTAAGCGTCAACCCTTCTGAAGAAAATAACTCAAATAAAACCCACTCGGAAAATGGGTGCCCCAAGTAAAGATTTGGCTGTTCTCACTGGTGCTGGAGATTGATTGAACCCCGATCACACCTTGAAGAATAAACAAAAAAACTCCATTCTGTGTATACCTAACCTATATTGTGAAACATGATTTTAACAGCATATAGCAACAGGGAAAGGAAAGCACTATAATCTACCCCTGATTGACCAAATGAATGTGTTGCTAAAATGAAATTATCAATGAGTGAACTTCATAGAAATTTAACTAATTTAATTTTTAGTTACTAATTTGCTTCTACAATAGTGAAGTTCTCGTTATGGGAATTCTGTTGGTATAATACGCTTTAAATAAGCATGCTTCAAGGTTAGTAATCTTGTTTAATAATAAGATCCACACATTATTACTATTAATCATAGTTATTAAATACAACAAAGCAGCATATGATGTTCATAAACTAGATAACAAAGTTTACTCGATTTAGAGTTTTGGTTCCATTAAAACTTTGTCGACATTCGCGTTTCTCTGCGTCAAAAACCTGCTTTTTGTCAATAACAGTATTGGATATGAATATCGTTACGCTATACTATTGTACCTAGTTTCCAACCTTGTTCTGCACCGTAATTCAAACATCTGGTGTCTGATATCTGGTATCTAACAATAATCTGATTTGATCCTGATCACATTTTTTACTATCCGTGGGTTTTTGTAAGTGTGATTTTCCCAGGGGTTCATTGCACGGTCTTCTTGTTTTCGCTTTCAAACTTTTTTATTTTCTGGGTCACTGTCCTTCTGTCCGTGTGAGCTCTCATACATTTCCACAATTTTACATTGAAATGCCGATAGACGCATCACTCGTTTCGTTTTCAACACATTTCTGATGACGGCCTTTACGCGTATTGTAGTTTTTTGGGGTGTATTGTATTATAGTTTATGTTTCTTGAACCCGTGTGAATTTGTACTAATAGCCTTAATATGAACGATTATTTACCGATTTCCATCTGTAAGCTTTTAAATTTAATACGACGGATTTAAAGTACCTGTTGTAGAATAGCCGCTTTCTGTAACGGGATGCAAATAGAATCAACTTGAGTGCTAATGGCCGTAAACAAAAGGCTCCGAGGTAGAGCGTGGACTGTATTAATTAAGGGTTGAGGGTGAGGTCAGTTTATAGAAGTTTACAATACAAAGGCATAAAAACACTTATAAGTTCTCAAGCACTAGAGAAGCACTAATCACTGTAATTAATTTTTTGCCAGAAGTTGATGAAAAATCGTGAGATAGCAAAGGAAGAGACCAATACCGGAGTAGATAAAGCTAGAAACAGTTTATATTGTATAGTTATTGCTATCACGAGAGCTACGAACCGACTGCGTTGATATCTGGCGCGAACAATTTGGACTCGCTCGCGCGGAGAGAAGGAATGCCCCAAGTAGAAACGGATATGGCGCGTACATACCGCCTACTCAAAATTAAGAATTTTACAAAAAAGGAAGCATAATTAGAGCTGGGCATTTCTTTTCTAGCTACAGAGTACGGTTAATCCACCAATACTCGGGCAAGGAGAAGAAAGTAAAAGGATAGAAAACAAAAAAAAAACTAATCGCGAGACTACTTTGGTAAATTAAAATTCTCCTAACAAAAATTAAAGCATTAATTCTCTAAAATAACTTTATTCACAGGACGAATAAAGGTACCACAAGATTTTTTTACCGAAACAACACGAGTCACCCCATCGCGACCGAGAAATAGCTTTTTGATGCGACTTAACGGTCCCGACAAAGGCGAGGTATTTATTTCTTGGAGGAAAACCATATGACCCACCTTCAGGTCGGCATCTAAGGAACGATTAAATTTTGTTCGCTGCGTAAGTGTAAGTAAATATTCGTTCGTCCACCGGCGCCCGAAACATTGAGTGATTTGACACAGGCGTTGTCAACGTGAATGTAATTTAATGTTCTCGGGAAGAGTAATTTCTGGCAAGTTCAGAATTGGGCCCTCAATCGGAAAATGACCAGGGGTTAGGTAATCAGTGCTATCAATAGCGTCCAGGAGTAGAAAGATAGAGGTCGGCTATTCAACATGGCTTCGATACGAGCAAATATAGTGACGAGCTCTTCAAATGTGAGTGGCTGTTGACCGATAGTTTGTAGTATTCAGGCTTTTGCGGATTTTACGCAATTTTTCCAAATGTCACCAAAATTAAGTGCATATGGGAAGTTAAATTGCCACTTAACTTAGAGAACAACTATTGCAGAAATTATTTCCTTTTGATTTTGACGCAAAGATTGACTGGCTTCTTTCAGCATGCGAGTGGAACCAATAAAATTTTTGCCACGGTTTGAATAAATGGAATCGGGAGCGCCGCGAGATAGGTTTCGGGCCTTTAGGAACTTCTTTTAAAAAAGTCCTTATTTCCAAAAAACACTCCTATCAAGTGTATTTTATTTATACTGTAATTATAATAATGATTTGACAACTTGGACGTTATGTTCATTAACGTTTTAATTAACAAATATTCAAAGTTACTAATTACTAATGAGTAGCTGAACAACTAACAATGTTAAAGTTATAAAGTTTGAGGCTAACTGGCCATCATGGGCTACTCAGGGTATTTATGCTATCCC
Source organism: Platerodrilus igneus (assembly GCA_036346225.1). Lineage (NCBI taxonomy): Eukaryota > Metazoa > Arthropoda > Insecta > Coleoptera > Lycidae > Platerodrilus > Platerodrilus igneus. The sequence goes on from JARFIW010001670.1 coordinate 2,772,257, forward strand.
TGCCTTCGCATCGTCTTGTGGGAAGTGCAGATCTCATGTCTGCTACTTCTTGATAAAATACATTGTATTACTTCTTAGTAATCTTAATTCTAACAATTGCCTTCTTATAATCTATTGTAACCTGCACCTGCAGTATCATGATACGTCTGAAATACAAAGTAGTTGCTTCCTTTCTCACATCTTTATTAACTTTTATTAACCTTTTATAATGTGTCCTTTAATTATTCAATGTAACATTCTGTTTCTTAAGATTTAATAGTTGCATTTGAATATACAAATATATTAATTTGGGTGATATGTAACTCGCGACGAAAAGCAAAATGTTTAAAGGATGCCGTATAGGCGTTTGTAGAAAGTTCAGCTCTTGTGCACATGTAAACAAAGACACATAGATAAGATTTTCAAATATAAGCATCACGATTAAACGATGTTTTCGTTAAAAAGGGTCGGGCAAAATCAACCCCGGTATGAGAAAATGCGCGAGTTAGTTATAAATATTTAGGGTTCCGGGTTGGGACCTTAATCTCTGCACTAAAATAAAATTCATCAAGTGGAAACTTGTAAACTTCAAATTAGTTTGAAATTAATTTATACTCTGATTAGATAGAAAAATAAACTGAGATAGCCTGTCGGTATGCTATATGGAATACTTAATTGGTTTTGGAATAGCACGTTTGAGGTCTTTGCACATGCCTTTGTTTCGATTGAACGAAGTCATCTCATCATGAACTATTGATATCCTTAATTAGGTTGTATCGCCATTATTGCAGGATTCAGTAAATTAGTGCTGCGTTAGTCTTAAAACTTAAATTTAAATACCTAGCAGTAGCAGTACTGACATTCAGGTGACCTAAACAATTAAGGTCTTGGTATCTTGTACAGCATATTTGGAGTAGAAGCATTGCTCAATTGATGAAGTTAGGTGCTATTTGTACCAGATATTGGTTTCAAAGTCTATGCCTTTATACATCAATTTCATTTTATATTCACAACTTATCAACAGTAACAAACTTCAATTTCCATTCGATGTTTTATGTAAAACCCTATCAACGTCGAGGAACCACCAAAGACATCGACTAAACAACAAACACTTTATTTGACGTCACCATTATTTAGGCGACCCGGTACTTTTGGTGGACAGAGTATAAACTCTTCCATTTAAAAAAACACTGTCCCGTATCACCCTGTATATGTTAAACGCTTGAACTGAATGTGTTTCTTTATTTTTTATATCCTTACACTCATTAACGTGCCACAGTGTCGAAACCTTAGAAAATACAGTTTAAACGACTTTTGTTTTCTAGGTATCTAAATGATATTTTTTAATACAATTTCTAACCTATACGTGCACTGTGAATCGTTTCTACAGGCATTTATAAACTTCCTATAAATTACCTTAAACTTAATCTTAAGATAACTATTTTAAAATGTTAAATTTCCACATCTGCTTTAGAACGTAATACATCATTTTAGTATCTTTCGAACGCACGTGCTGATGGAGTACCTTCATTCCCATCTGAAGAAAGCACTCTTACTATATCTTTTTGTTGGTTACTAGTTTTTTCTGCGGACTGGACAACCTTTGTGGTATTAATATGATCTCTACTTTTATAGAAGAGAAAACCAGCAACTCCCATGCCAGCTATAGATGATAAAAGGAATATCAGTTTTAGAATTTTCATAATTTTTAGCATTCGAAATACACCAACCAATTGCTTTACAAATTCGTCCGGGAGATCAAAGCCCTAAAAACAAAAACTTAATCTAACAATTTTGTTATTGCGATTTACCTCTTCCACCCACCAAAGGGGTAGCACTGAATTAGGAACATTTTTCATAAATGACACTTTTTCAATAGGCATAATTGGCATGTTGAATTGTATGCGGTTTCTAGCATTCACAAGAGTTCCAGTCATCTGTAAAGTAATTATTAGTCAGTATTATTAGAATTATGCTTATAATTAGCATTTAAAAGTATATGTACATGGGATAATACTTTGATAGTTATTAAGGGCAAAACCTGATAGATTATGTTTGTAGTAAGACTTAATATCTAAAAATTTTAATTTATTTTAGCAACAAATTAAACATATACCATAAAATTATATATAATTTAAATGTAATTGATACAGTAGAATGTCATTTGAAATAGATTACTTATAAACAAGTTGGTAAAGCGAGGTGACGTGGAATTACTAACAAAAGCACTGGAAGAAGTCATTCAATTTCAAATTTCCTGTTTATCTTTGAATTTAAAACCTCTTGTTGAGCCATATAGGATATTTTTCTGAGATTTAGAAACTAACTGATTGGTGCCTTTTTGCATAGCATTGTTTTAATAATATGACAATTACTTCATTTTTCTCGGTGCGTTGGAATAAAATGAAATATTTAATGGATAAAAGCTTGAAATGCTCACAACCTGTCTTACGTAATTTTATATTAGCTATCAATCATCTACAATGCCTGGGTCTAGTAAGTCGATAAGTAATGAACAGGGCACATAACTTATACACTTATTATGTTGCAGGTACAATTAAATTTATCAACTCAAAAAATCAAGACGCCTAGAAGTATTGATGTGAAATAGAAACTTAATTTAATCTCAGTCAAATACCTACACTAATACAATATGCTACTTACTAATAACTACACAAATATATCTGAATAATTATCAATTTCTAAGTACAATGCAACTTACTGCCACCTGTTAGATTTGATCATCCGATCTCACCGACCCCGGTTCTAAAAACAGGCTCTCTACTTCTTCGGGTACCTTGCACTTAGTCAAGGATATCGCCACTAAAAACTCACCACAATAACCCCCTCCCATCGGTTAAAATCGATAACACACTAAAGTTGTCTTTGTATGTTTGTTGTGGTTTGTTTTGTATTTAACTTAATGTTCTTTGGAAATTAAACTACTCATAGTTGTTTAAATTGTCCTTATTTACTTAAAATAAACAACCTTTAACTGATTAAACATCATCAGGCACAATATAGAAACTCTTTAAATCTACACTTGAACCCTTTAACGAATTCTTTCACGACATCGTATGGATCTTTATACAAAAAGAAGAACTAACGGATTTCTGATCTCTCTACGGCAGATATTGGGTGAGTTTTCAACAGAATCATATCACCTTCCTCTAATTCTATCATTGCTACCTTACGATCATACATTTCGAATAAGCACGCTCATACGACAACTTCCAACAACATTCTAAGCCGCGTTTCACAATATCTTCTCTGTTAGGAAAATTAATCGCGCCGCAAATATTATTTGCGGCTGCTACCCCCAAACATCGGAAATTAAGGACTACAACAAGTCAAATTATGGACTATCGAATTCAAATACGATTCCACTTTAGATATCTCATGTGCTTTGCGAAACAATGTGTTTTCATCCCGTACCTATTAAAGCGCTCCGTAGCATGGTTTTTTTTCTAGCCGAAATGCTCTGTCAGAATGCTGCTGCAAAATTAATTCCTTTACTTGATTTTTTGGGACATACAATTAAAAATTCCCACGTTTTTGAACATCCCTTTCAAATAATATCCTCGCTCTTGCAATTTGTACCACTTGGTCACAGTTTCAATTGCAGTAATATTTGATCGATCCAAGTGGTTATTAAATTAGATGACATAAGTAAAAGAAAGCTTGACTATACGCTCATGTAATATAACCTGCATCAAGCACCTCATTGGAAGATATAGTTGGTTATTACTAAGCAACCGTTGATGATTGTAAGAATTATAAAAGAATTCTTTTGATACTTTGCTACGTGCATCGACGTAGCCTAAAGAAAAAAAAACCCAAAGAAAGAAGATGGCCGGACTCAACCGGTGAGTAAGTGGGGTCTTACACATGCAAAATAAAGAGAAGCCTGAAATAAAAATATACTCACTCATGCACAATTAAACATAAAACAAACAAAAAAACCTCTAAAAAAAATTATGTACAAAAGCACAATAGTACCAACAAATGAACAATTCATAAGTACACGTTATACATATTTACAAAGTCAAAAAATCATTTTTAACATGGCGAGCTGCCGCTTTTAGGTACCCAATAAGTGCAATATTACTACTTCCGACTACCTCACATCACAGTAATCAGTTTATTGTTTATCGAAAAGAAAGTGAATCTTAATTGTGTTTTACTAAATAACCAGAGCTCCAAGTAATATTGGTGTTATCAAACGTGATTAGCAAACTTGAAACACGGTTTTATCGGATAGCTCAATACCTTATTTCAACGAGTTTCCGATTGAAACAATAGAAAAAGTACTTATACGCTATCGCAAGGAATAACGAGTTCACGATTACCTAAAACAGGGTGTTGACTATTTAATTTATGGCATAAACTTTACGTTTTAAGGCAACTAGATTTGAAATTGAAAATTACTAGAAAGCGGGCTTATTATAGGAAGGTCTAATATTCCGGGTGTTGTTGCAGGATCTGAGCAGAATCTAAATAAATGAATAATGAAGTAAAAGGATGTAAATTTTTAATTCATCGACAGTAAATGAACCTAACAAATTTTGTAAAATGTAAAAGTTTATAAATGTTATGTGCTATTTTAGTCGGATTACATACGTGACAGCGTGATTTATTAATTACAATTACATTTTATTGAAGATTATACATTTTCAATTATACATCGAACCACAATGATTATTGGATTATTTCCTATATGCCGAAGGTAGTTTTGATACTGTGGTAACTGGTTTTAAAATTCTACTGCAAACGATATCGAAAGTGAGTTTTTTTCAATTATTTGGATATTGATCCTTTAATTTACCTGAATTATACTAGAAGACTATTGCTTTTGTATGTACTATTGATTTTAGTGGTGTATAGACTGCCACACATTACGTTTGATTGCGTGAGAACAAAGTTATTCTTGTTTTCGTGTTAACTACGGTAGTAACAGCTGCATTTGGTGCATCGATTATTATTGTTCGAGTAAAATATTACATTGCAAATTAAAAAATTGCTAGTAATTGCAGTGATTTAAAGCAATTAATTAGAAAACGCGATTCAGTAGAACAAAGATTAAATAATTTTCTAAAGTATTGGTTTCTGTAAAGGATGCTTCTGATTTGAATTGTGAAATAGTAGTTACTGAATTACAATTAAAGATTGACAGATGTGAACGCTTATTTCATGATGGTGAAATTCAATTAGAGATGATGATGATGATGAAATTCAGTTAAATTTGATGAAATTCAATTAGAGATTGAGGTATTGTGCGCAAATAGATTTGCTACGTGAGTATGAAAAGTACAATGATCTTGAAAACAAGCTTTTTAAAAATTTAGCTGTGGGCAAAAGATTTCTTTAGATAATAGTGTCTGAATAGGGCTCTAGCTCCTATTAAGTTGGGACAACATAAGCTCAGGTAAAGCTTCTAATAGTACTAAAAAATAGTAGATTTAAAGCAGTTAAACTTCCGCCCTAAAAGCTACCGCATTTTAATTCAGAAATTTTATCTGGATTGAGTTGAAAGGTATTTTTAATGTTTTGATTAACAAAAATGGTTCCCTTTCTCCTATTAAGCGTTTCCATTATTTGCGCTTGTGCTTGGGTTTAGAATAACTTAAAATTATTCAGTTTTGACTTTTCGTCAGAGAATTATACCCTAGACTGGTACACGATTTGTTATCGATTTGACAATTTAGAAATGTTAGTTACTAATCATCTAAAAACACTGTTTAATCTTGATTCCTTAAATAAGGAAATTGGAAATGGGAGTAATTAAAAAGGAACAATCAATTACCAAAGGTATCTGAATTTTTTGAATTTTTACAAAAACCGTTCCGATTTCTTAGAGATCTTAGAATTGAACAATATGGTTGCAGACCCCATTACCTCTAAGAGAGAAAATAAACACTGTTCACTGCTTGTCAACAATTCTACAGCAAGTAGTTGCAATTTATGTAAGAAATCACATGTGATTTATGATCGTGAGCAAATTCTAAAGTAATCAGTACCTGAAAGATAGGAAAAGATTAAAATTTTGAAACTTTGTTGTAATTGTTTATACACTGGCCATATAATCAGCGTAAGCAAAGAAATTGTAAATACTGTCATAAACGATATAGTAGTTTATTGCACTGTCAAGAGAAAAGCCGCAAACTAATTTGAATGATGTTCTTGTAGAGGGAGCTTCCCCTTCAATTGTTGTAGCTACTACAAAAAGTGGTGGTTCTATTTCAAACACTGATGACAATGAATTTCGAACAGCCAATGATAAAATTATTGCTTTGTCTAACCGTTCAAGCAGAGACTGTGTTTTATTGCTACTGTAGTGATAGATTTTAGTTTGTGATAGAAATGGCAAAATGCATAGAGCTTTAGCAATTTTAGATTCTGGAAGCCAGTCAAGTTTTATTACTGACCAATTTTGTAAGACACTAGATTTGATACGAACTGATGCAAAGTTTTGCATAATTGGGATTGACAATGTTTATTCTACCTTAAATAAAAAGTGTTGTATTAGAATTCGATCTATGTATAACAAGTATAACAAGTATAACAAGTATAACGAGTATAACGAGTATAACGAGTATAACGAGTATAACGAGTATAACGAGTATGACGAGTATGACGAGTATAACGAGTATAACGAGTATAAAGAGTATAACGAGTATAACGAGTATAACGAGTATAACGAGTATAACGAGTATAACGAGTATAACGAGTATAACGAGTATAACGAGTATAACGAGTGTAACGAGTGTAACGAGTATAACGAGTATAACGAGTATAACGAGTATAACGAGTATAACAAGTATAACAAGTATAACAAGTATAACAAGTACAACAAGCACAACAAGCACAACAAGCACAACAAGCACAACAAGCACAACAAGCACAACAAGCACAACAAGCACAACAAGTACAACAAGTACAACAAGTACAACAAGTACAACAAGTACAACAAGTACAACAAATACAGCAAGTACAGCAAGTACAGCAAGTACTGCAAGTACTGCAAGTACAGCAAGCACAACAAGCACAACAAGTACAGCAAGTACTGCAAGTACTGCAAGTACAACAAGTACAACAAGTACAACAAGTACAACAAGTACAACAAGTACAACAGGTACAACAGGTACAACAAGTACAACAAGTACAACAAGTACAACAAGTACAACAAGTACAACAAGTACAATAAGTACAACAAGTACAACAAGTACAACAAGTACAACAAGTACAACAAGTACAACAAGTACAACAAGTGCAACAAGTGCAACAAGTACAACAAGTACAACAAGTACAACAAGTACAACAAGTACAACAAGTACAACAAGTACAACAAGTACAACAAGTACAACAAGTACAACAAGTACAACAAGTACAACAAGTACAACAAGTACAACAAGAATAACAAGTATAACAAGTATAACCAGTATAACCAGTATAACAAGTATAACAAGTATAACAAGTATAACAAGTATAACAAGTATAACAAGTATAACAAGTATAACAAGTATAACCAGTATAACGAGTATAACGAGTATAACGAGTATAACGAGTATAACGAGTATAACGAGTATAACGAGTATAACGAGTATAACGAGTATAACGAGTATAACGAGTATAACGAGTATAACGAGTATAACGAGTATAACGAGTTTAACGAGTATATCCAGTATAACAAGTATAACAAGCTTGTGATTTAGTGATATCTGGTTAAAGATTTCCTCAAAATGCTCAACTTGCTATCCCCAATTTTAATGTTAGTAGTCCTGTTGATATTTTAATTGGCGCAAACCTATAAAGGAGAAACTTTTTATTGGGAAAGAACCTTCCAATTTTGCAAAACACTATTCATAGGTACGCAGCGTCAGGGATTTGTTTTCATTCAGTACAAATTTAATTCAAAACCATTTACGAAAGTTTTGAATCATAGAAGATCCAACAACAACGCGTTTTTTATCAGAAGATGATAAATTTAGTGAAGATTAGCTTGAAGATACCACGTCAAGAGACGAAAATGGTAACTTTGTTGTGAAGGTTCCGTTGAAAGATCCTTTTTTGATTTACGTGTCTAAAACCGCTGCATTAAAATGCCGGGGCGCCAATCTACCTAAGTTAAGTTTTACTTCGAGCAGTATCGGAGCCAACCTAACCTAACTGAGGCAGGAGTCGAAGATTACTTACCATAGATCTCTCTAAAATTCATTAAAAGCTTTTGAGCTAATCTTGGGAAAAACTTTGTCTGTGTATATGAGAGGATAATAAAATATGCCGTATTTCTTATTGGGAAAGGAAGGTGGGGTATGCATGACTTTTCCTGTTTTCACTTGTTGACTCACCTACCTTAAAAAAGAAGGAGCATGAATAATCCAGGAAATGTTGAATCAAAATTCTATAGTGTATATGGTTTAGAAGCGTTGTTTTATGTCTACAGTAGATATCGAATTTGGTGTTTGATAAAAAAAGAAATACAAAAAATGTCGTACGAGTTTTATGATTATAGTTAACAAAAAGTCCAGCTGTCTGTTGTTGATGCTTGTACATTATAGTAGGGTATGATTAAAGTAGATATTCCCAAGTTTGCATAAAAAATTATATAGTATTTTTTTATTTTACATAATGAGTAACTCTTGAATGCTTTCTCAAAACTTATATGGTAATGCTAACGACTGACCACTGTTGACAAGAAAATTATTTTTGGATATCGTTATTAGACTATCACGACCGCGCTTTCTTTGGTATATTTGTAGCAAATTAAATTTAACTAGAGTACTGAAAAATAGGTTCTCTGGATAATTATTCCGAGTGACATTTTGACATTTTGCTAAAGAAAATAATTCTATTAACCCATCAAATACAAATTGTAGCCTGTAGGATCCGGGTATATCGAGATAATTACATTGTTTAGAAAATCTTTCACCGTCATCAATAGTTATTAAAAGTAATTAGTAAACGACACAATACAATGTGCTAAAATTTAGTAAGTAGGTTTGGTGAAAAGGTTGAAGGTTTGTAGTTTACAGAATGCTGTTATCTGTAAATTGAGAAATGTACTGAACCCATTTCTATAAAAATTACATTTTGGCAAGTATACCATATAAAATCGAAAATTCATAGGGCTTAAAAAGACCACATTGTGCAAATACTGTAAAACAATGATTCCTCTAAAGTCAATTAAACAATATATGTGTAAATGTTGTTAAAGAATTTTCCTGTGTATAGTAATATATATTGCAGTGGAACTCCGGTAGGATGCTTACCAACCATAAATTATTTTCGAAATTTTTATAAAATTTTCATATTCGACAATAAACAAATTTTCAAAAATTAACTAATTCAAAAAAATTATCCTTACCCGTTTTCCTCTCTTCCTCAGTTGAACGGCCTTCTTCAACTGCTTCCGGCTAGTTCATTTGGATCTCCTCTTGGGTATCTAGATTCACTCGCATATTCTCAATCGTATACACACACCAGCAATAAAACCTCAAATACAACCAACATACAAGCTTTTATTTATAACTATTTACAAATGAAATGCAATATAGTCCATATTCCATTGATCACGTTACACTTCAGAAAAACCTTATTTTATAATGTCCAGTATTTTATTTTAAAATAAAATAAACACATAAACTGTACCCGGAGTAAATCGTCCTTGAATAATACCTTCTCTAAAATTCCTTCTTTATAATTTATTTATTTGATTTTACTCTAATTAAACTCTGGGGTAGGGTGAGCTCAGAATAACCAGCTAATTATGCATTTGCATACTTTTAAAACAAATAACAAAGCAAAGCCATGTACTCTTCACAAAAATTTCACGTTCTGATGGAACGTTTAAAAGCTTTATAGACACCTTCAACTTTCTAGTTAAATACCATAATAAAGTTATTTACACGTTTTAAGCTCAATACGTAAATAATACACACCACCTTGAAATTTCACTCTCATACTTTTTCCCAATATTCACAGTTTATAAAGTCACAATTTAAATCGTTACCTGGAAATTTATAGTAGATCTCTGCTTTGAGGAAGATGCCATCTATTTCTTATATCCGTTCTGCAGGTCGTTTCTAGCTGTTACTAGAAAAACTCCATCTAAATTGAACTGCTAACGCAGCCTCCCCGATGTAACCAAATTCCATTTAAAATTATTTCTTCATTAATAAGATGCTTCAAACCCCGTTACTTAATGTCCCGACACGAGTTGATTATAATTATAGATGATATCTCTATTAAAATGTAATTTCGGCACACTAACCGCGTATTTAATTAAGAGACTATCACCATGTAATATAATTCAACTGATTTAGTAATACTTACAACTCGTGATACTTAGATACGTTGTTTGGAGCGAACGAAAACTTAAGGACCCTCACCACGTTCTCTAAAAACATTAATACACTCCGAATGTAACCTCTCCATACCTGCTTAACGCGAAATCCCCCTGTTAACACCTTGGGTTTTTACAGACTTTTATGCTTCTTATATATCAATAATTGTTCAATTAACTCCAATTAAATTAATAAATGCATGGCATTGACTTCTACCATTTAATTCTTTGCAAAGCTATTAAATTTTTAATTATTATTTGTACAATTTGATTAATACCCGTTACTTAAAAATTGAATTAATTAATATAAATTTCGCACGTAATTTCTGTTTGTTCCTTTATACAGGGTGTTTTAAAATTGTTTCGTGTATTTTATTTTTAATCCTTTAAAACCACTATAATATATATATATATATATATATATGTGTGTGTGTGTGTGTGTGTGTGTGTGTGTGTGTGTGTGTGTGTGTGTGTGTGTGTGTGTGTGTGTGTGTGTGTGTGTGTGTGTGTGTGTGTGTGTGTGTGTGTGTGTGTGTTTGTGTGTGTGGTGGGTCTGTGTGTGTGTGTTAGTGTGTGTGTGTGTGTGACAGATTTGCAAATAGTGCTACGTCGCCCATAATTTGTAAAATATACAACACCAAAGATACTGAATGTGCTAAAATTTGGTAAGCAGATCCTACATGCGCTAGGATTAATTAAAACATATATGCGTCAATATTACAAAAAATTTTGTTTTGTGCATTTGTAGTCGGTGGGAGAAAATGATTTGCAGTAAAGTTAATTAAAAAATATATGTGCTAAGTCTACCTCTCACATAGGTAATAAATGGACCAAGAGTTTAAAAATTACTTTGTCCTAATATTGTGAAAGGACAATTGGGTGTTAAAAAAGCAAGTTAATAAATAACGTTCTCAGGCTTGTGTAACACACAAGCTGGTATAAATAGCAAGGCTAATGCATGGTTATTCCTCTTTTACTGACATAACCTCCACGTAAAAACATTATACATTGAATTTTACATAAGGATCAGTTTTTGGATTAGTAATGATAACAAATTTCTGGAACTTCATCAGACTGCTTTAAAATTGTCGGAAAAAATAAATATAGAAATCAATTTTCCTCTTATGAGTTAAAGAAAAATAATAATCTAATTTTCTTACTAAAACGACTAAGGGTCTATACAATACCCAAAAACTAACTTTAAAAATGTTTTCAGTTCGCGATTATTGATGTACCGATAAATTCTATCGAAGAGAGATTTTCTTTTCTGCAGCAACGGTATAGTAACTTAAATTTTCTGTATAAATTAAGAACATATGAAAATAATCGCCTACAAAAGTAAGTTAACGGATCTACGGATGAAATATACAGTGTTACGGATCAATTTTACGTAACGCGTTTTCAAATTTTTATACGTACTTCGTTCCCAAATACGACGCCTATGGTTTATTTCTTTCTTGTAGTTTATCAAGTTTCGTTCATAAATTCAAGTTTTAATTCTTGTATGTTTATAACGTGCATAAACTAATCTTTATCACTTCAATACGAGTCGTGATTATTTGTTCTATTCTGAATTTGATCCTCGATGCTTGGTAACGTGCATCTTATTGTGAACTAATTTGTAGTTCCGCCTTTATTATTTTAATTTTGGGGAATTGATGATCCGTTATTTAACAGCGAATTATTATTGAAGATTTTATATTTGCTCTGCTCTTTTGAGAATTTTATAAAAGTTTGTGGTAAGGTTATTTGTAATTTTTATGCACGTAAACTTCATACAATTGTTATCTTTGTAGGACACACATTTGAAAACTCGTGGATAACATCGAGTTTTGTTCTTATTATTTAAGCCCGTTTTGTAAAGGGACCGCAAAACGGTAAAGTAAATAGTAGGTGCGTTCACATCTAATTATAACATTTTAGGGTTGTAGTTTGCAGTTTTGTAGTTTGCAGTTTACAGGTTGCAGTTTGCAGTTTTACAGCTTTGTAGTTTGCAGTCTTATTGTGCTTGGTATTTCAGTCTGGTATATTATGTACGTATTTTATTGAAACAAACTTAGGCGTACCTGCAAGTTCCGATATCCGCGCTCAGGACCTGTTCTGGTAAGATCTTTCCATATTATATTTTGATTATACGTGCCGCTAATTTGGTATCCATGCTGGCTTTCCACCTGCAGATAACATTATAGAACCATCTCACATTATAACTGATATTGTAATTTATTTTAATATCATTTTTGAAACAGTTGTGCACCGGAATTAATTTAACCAACGAATTATTGTACACATTTGTTTGATAGGTATTTTTATCTGCATAATCGTACGCACAAGCGTTGGTACGACCGCGAGCAGCGTTCGACTGATTTTAAATGTATACAAAGTGAACCTAATGAAAATATACTGCAGCTATTTAATTTATAATAAGTGTAAGGTACATATTGAAAAGTACGTTGGTTTCATTAACCCAATCGCTCGCATTTAAGCTTTGTTATGATGTAAAATTGATGTTCATGTTCAACCCTATGAATATTAGAAACCATAACTGTGTCAGTAAACGATTATATGTTATTTATATTTTCTTGTTGTCGAGTTTTATGCCCGTTAAGCATCTTCAGATTGCGTGAGAAATTTCCTAGATTGATTTCGCCGGAGGCGTACAGTTCCGATTTAGGTGGCACTCTACAAGACTCTTGTTCACCGTGTCGACCATAGGTTATTTGTATCTTGGTGCAAATTCCCACTCCCCCTCACCGACCAGAGTCTAGTCGTGGTAAAATACGGTTACTCCTGCGGCTAACGGTGTGTATGTTTTTTTGTGTGTTAGAAAACCGTGTTATTGTGGCGCCCAACGTGTTGTTTTGTGTTTCTTAATGGCATTTCATGATATACACGTGAAATTAAGCGTGCTAAGCCTTTTGTTGTAAAGATTAGTTGTTAGAAAAAAATAATTTTGACAAATCGATTTTTTTGTTTTGTAATAATTTTATATTACGATGGATTGTTATCGCTTGTTAGGGGATGAGCTTAGTTATGAATTAGCTGTAAGAGGTTTAAAGTTGCAAAAAGCGGCTTGTGCAATCCGCACCTCACGCCATCATTGCCTATCACGCCTATCAGAACTTGCTACAATTGAAATCGAACATGAAATTGCAAAACAGATTGATTATATAAAAATCATTTCAACTTGGAGAAAAACGCTAAAGATCAAGTTTTGATTCATTTGTTTGTAAGTCGTTTATATTTTCGTAAAATTTTTTTCAGTATGTTATTATTTACTAAATGCTTTTGAACTTTGGGATAGCAAAATAACTCTTTGCACAAAGGTACACAAAATTTTAGGATCGGCTCTGTCCGTAAGCATAAACATGTATTGAATTGTTGCCATTTTTGTTAACCATATTATTTCTTTTTGTTCAAATTAAATTATAAAAGTGAAGTAAAACGTTATTTGCCTTCCTTAAATATGCTTCTCGCGTGCACTGCACGTTTTGCAAACATGCTTACGGAGGTCCTGATTGTCAATAACTTTTGTTCATGATTAAACGTATTTTTTAATTGTAAAACGACAATTGGCCGTTTCAAAAATACTTCGTTATCTGAAATATTCTATATTCGAAACTACATTCAAATATATCCAGATATAATTTTAACCAGCTTTTAAAAGTGCTTTTCAACCAGTTCAAATTACGGCAAAATTGCCATCATTGGATCACTTAATTTTATAACAGTGGTAATAATAAAATATTATACAAAAAATATAAGAAACAGTCAATTTCAATAAAGAGTAGAGTTGATTATTTATCGTATCAATAACAGCCCAATAAAATTAAACATTTTCTTAGATTAGCATAAAACTAACTTATTTGTAATTGCCTTCATTGGACCGCCGTTACTTTGATTGGACAATTAAGTTGTTAACTGAATCACATAAAAATTAAACGATTTCTTTAGTAGCAGTGTACGATGTAACTTAAAACACTTAGATCTTCTGCTTAATTTTTTATTAATTGCTATTATAACAAAGAATGTATATTGTGTGTTTATGTTTTACACGTAATACTGAATATTTCTTTGCACACCTATTAACACAAGCACAATCTTCGTGAACCCGGTCCTTACCTACAACACATTTATCGTATCATTTCTATTTGATTTTGTTTCTGTAGTTTTTCAACTTTTTTGTCTTTTCGTTGATGTTCATGTTGTTTGTTTTGCTTGAAGTACGTTTAAATGGAGACGATGTTAATTTTGTTGTGCATTGCGTGTTTCAACTTCTATTTTGAAATATTTCTGCAACCCCTTTGGCGTCTGGAAATGTATTATTTATGTGAAACTGAAAACTAGTACTTGGACTTGGCTGTAATGGTAATTTAGTTGGAAAGTGTTTGGATACTACAACTGGCTCTAGTTATAGCACAAAATTGAGTGTGTTCTTTATCTGTGGGCCGTTCATGTGAAAATTTCTGAATAATAAGTTTGACAACGCACGTGTCAAAAATATTAACTAGAATTATACAAGGGCGGATGGAAAAACAGGATGAAGAAATACTAGGAGAATACCAATTTGAGTTTATGCACAACAAGGGAACACGAGAGGTTATTTTAGCTCTCGGGGTAATAATGGGAAAACAATAGAAAAAGGAGAAAACGTGTATATAGGGTTTGTAGATCTGGAAGAAGCATTGGACAATGTAAAATGGAAAAAAATGTTTTTGAAATACTCAAAAAAATTGAAATCAGTTTTAGGAATAAACGGACAGTAAATAGCTTATATAAAGAGCAAATAGCAGTAATAGAATGTAATAGAATTATAGCAGGAATGTAGAGAAGTAAGTATTAGGAAAAGAGTGGGACATTGATGTGCCCTATTTTCATTAATTTTTAACTTGCATATTAAAGAGGCAATGAATCCTATCAAATGAAGAAAAACATTTGGAA
Organism: Platerodrilus igneus; assembly: GCA_036346225.1. Classification (NCBI taxonomy): domain Eukaryota; kingdom Metazoa; phylum Arthropoda; class Insecta; order Coleoptera; family Lycidae; genus Platerodrilus; species Platerodrilus igneus. The sequence goes on from JARFIW010001670.1 coordinate 2,787,516, forward strand.
TTACTATGCAGGGACAAACGATTGATATGCTTAAATTTGCAGATGATATAGCGGTATTAACATCTCGCAAGGAAAAGTTAGAAGCAGCTCTTAATGAGATGCAAACTACTAACAGAGAAATACGGTATGAAAATCAATAAAAATGATACTAAAAGGGGGAAAATAAATAAAAAACCAGAATACAAATAGGAAACGAGAACTAGCAAGAGGTTAAGGATTTCTGCTACATAGCAATCCAAATAACGCAGGATGGAAAAAGTGTAAAAGATATATAGCAGAGATTAGTACAAGAACAAGAAAAAGCAACTACTATGGTCAAAGATAACAAACGTAGAAACGAGGAGAGATTGCTGAAAGCATATGCGCGAAGCAAAGCGCTGTATGGTTGTAAAACTTGAACAGTAAGTGAAGCGAACAGAGAAAAGATGGAAGCTTTTGAACTGTTGTACTACAGACGTATAATGTAGATATCATGAACAGATACTGTTAAGAACAAAATAGTTATAGAAATGGTAGAGGAAGAATATCCCTATAGTAGGGGATAAAGAATACTACTATAGTAAGCCTGCTTATCGTAAAAGGCGATTAAAAGGCGCAGCAAGGGTCAACAGCCTTGCTGGCTAAAAGATATTGGAGGAGGGTCGGTTGGTCTCGGGCGATCCTCAATAATTTACAAGCTTGTTGGGGGTTGGCCGTGACGGATACGGCTTTTTGCTAAAATCTTTAAAAACTGCGTTGTGGAAAGATATGGGAGCCTACCACAATATTTCCCAGGTGTGCGTGGCCTAAAACACGAAATACATATGATGGAGAGCTCACAAGTAAAATTCTTGTCCGGAGGTAAAATACTCCCTCATTCGGATCTCCGGGAGGGGGTACTTGGGGCTCGTCATCGTAAGAATATAAAACAACAGTTCGAGTTAGTGATAGGGACTTGGAATGTAAGGTCATTACTCAGAGTAGATAAGTTAACGAATTTATTAGTCGAAATGAGAAAGGAAAAGCTGGACATTTTAGGTATTAGTGAGGTGAGATGGCCAGATAGTAATGACTTTTGGAAAGATAATTATAGAATAATTACAACTTCTTCAACTAATGGACAGGCAGGCGTAGGAATAGTGTTAGGTAAAAGATTAGGGCATAAAGTTAAAGAGTACTTACAATTTAGTGATAGAATAATTATGGTTAGATTGAGTACAAAACCCACAGACACTGTTTTAGTACAGGTTTACATGCCAACAACTCAGTACGAGGATGAGGAAGTAGAAAAGGTATACGAGGATATAAATAGTATAGTGAGAAAAGTAAAAGGAGATGAGAATTTAATAGTTATGGGCGATTTTAATGCGTCAGTGGGAGAAGGTAGTGAGGGAAAAATGGTAGGAAAATTTGGGTATGGCAGACGAAATGATAGAGGAGAAAGATTAGTTGAGTTTTGCCAGGAACATAGATTAGTAACTGTAAACACCCTATTCGAACAACATGTTAGGAGAAGATATACCTGGAAAGCGCCAGGTGATAGGGCTAGATACCAAATACATTATATTTTAGTTAAACAAAGATTTAGAAACCAAGTTAAAAACTGTCGTAGTTATCCAGAGGCTGACATAGATAGCGATCATAACTTAGTTAAAATGAAGTGTAAACTAAAATTCAAAAAATTGAGAAAGGTTAAAAGAGAGGGATGGGATCTAGGTTAGCTTAATGATAGTAGGGTAAAAGAGGAATATACACAAGTATTAGATACAAAGAGCAAAGAGATAGCTGTAGGAAGGAACGTAGAAAATAGATGGAAAGAAATAAAACTGACTGTACATGATACAGCAATACAGACTATAGGTAAGAAAAAAATAGAAGCGAGAAAACCGTGGGTAACAAAGGAGATATTAGATTTAATAGAGAATAGAAGAAAGCTTAAACCTTTCAGAGAAGTGGATAGTGAAAGTAAGCAAAAATATAATACAGTTAGAAATAAGATAGTACATGAGTGTAGAAAAGCTAGAAATAAATGGATGGAGGAGAATTGTAAGGGAATACAAGATGATTTGAGAGTAGGTAAGACAGACAGGGCTTACAGAGCAGTTAAAAGTTTTTGGGAAGATAGGAAAAATATAATGGTATTAGAGACGAGAATAATGAGCTTCTAATAAATAAAGTTGAGGTAGCTGATAGATGGAAAAGATATTTAGAAGATTTATATAAGGGAGACGATATGGATGAGTTAGAGAACGACTAAGACAAGGATGTAGAAATAGGGTTCTCAATATTAAGAGAGGAATTTGATAGAGCTGTTCGGAATCTTAAATTAAATAAAGCGCCAGGGATAGACGATATTCCCGCAGAATTAATAAAATATGCAAGTCAAAAACTTTAGACAGATTATATGAACTAGTGAATGTAATATATGACACAGGTGAGGTTCCAATAGATTTCGAAAAAAATATTATTATCCCAATCCCTAAAAAGTCAGGAGCTGATAGGTGTGAGAATTTTAGAACGGTTAGTTTAACTTCTCATGCTTCCAAAATACTAACAATAATAATTAAAAATAGAGTAGAAGCTTTGACTGAGAATTATTTAGGCGAAGACCAATATGGTTTTCGTAAAGACAGAGGACTAGAGAACCGATACTAATGATTAGGGTAATTATCGAAAAAGGTTACAAAAAATAAAAGACTCATTTCGCGTTTGTAGATTTAGAAAAGCATTTGATAGGGTTAATTGGATTGTTATGTTCAGGGTTTTGCAAAAAATAGGAATCTCTCATAGGGATAGGAAAATTATTTACAGTCTATACAAAAACCAAAGCGTAGTAATTAGATTTGATGAAATAGATAAGGAAGCTAAGATTAGAAATGGTGTTAGGCAGGGTTGTATACTGTCTCCCTTGATTTTTAATGTTTATATTGAGGAAGCTTTAAACTTAGCCAGAGAGAGAAAAGAGATAGGTATTAGTGTACAGGGACAGAAAATAGACATGTACGTTTTGCAGATGATATAGCCATTATAGCAGAGTCTAGAAAAGAGTTAGGAGAGTTTTAAAATATTTTAGATGAGATACTACGGAGTAACTATAGTATGAGAATTAACTCAGTAAAGACAAAGATAATGACAAGTGAGTTACAGCCTGGTTCTAAACCAAAATTAAAAATAGGTAATACCGAGTTAGAGGAGGTAGATGAATTTTGCTATTTAGGTAGTATAATTACAAAGGATGGACGTAGCAGAAGGGATATAGTAGCTAGAATAGCTCAAGCTAGAAAAATGTTTTTAAAAAAGAAAAACTTACTAATAGCTAATAGTATTAGTTTAGATAATAGAAAAAGTTTCTTAAAGTCGTACGTATGGAGCGTTCTACTATACGGTAGTGAGACTTGGACAATTAAAGAAGTAGATAAGAAAAAGATATAAGCTTTTGAAACTTGGTGTTATAGGAGAATGTTAAAGATTAGTTGGACAGATAGAGTAACAAACGAGGAAGTTTATAGAAGGATAGGTGAGGATCCCTGTATGTGGAAACAATTGAAGGTCAGGAGAGATAGAATGATAGGACACCAGTTAAGACATGAGGGACTATTTAGTAAAGTCTTAGATTATAGACTACCAAATAAAAATAGAGTAGGAAGGCCTAGACAAAGCTATATTAGTCAAATTATTAGAGATTTAGGTTGTGAAGGCTATGTAGACCTTTTTAGACTAGCTCAGAATAGAAAAGAATTTAGAGCTGCGTCAAACCGACTTTAAGTAAGTTCGAAAACAAAACAAAAAAAAAAAAATCAGTTAACTAAATGTGACCAGGACATAACTCACAATTAGGTAGCGGTCTGGCATGTTGGCAGCGATTCGTTGCTTAAGCCTTACCAAAACATATAATTTAACACTTTTCCTTTTTGAAGCGGATAACCAGGTTATATTTCATTTCCTTATAAATGGTAATCATGTAAACATGTTAGATTTCTTTAACAACCATCAGGTTGCTAATATCTATGTAGAGTCAGCTGGATAGGAAAAAGATAGAAGGATATAGGAAGACCTAGACCAAACTATATTAGTCAAATTATTAGAAATTTAGGTTGTGAAGGGTATGTAGAGCTTTTTAGATTAGCACAGAATAGAAAAGAAGTTAGAGCTGCGTCAAACCGACCTTAAGTAAGGTCGAAAACAAAATGATGAGAGGAAGAAAGAAGTATCTGGAAAACAGTAAAAAAAATAGAAGAAATAGAATGATAGGACACGTACTAGGGCTTGAGGAAACAGTGCGGAATACATTAGAAGCACAGATAGGTTAAAAGGGAGGTATCTGTAAGTCTACTTTAGACTATCTTTCACAGATAGTGAAAGTTTTAGGCCGTGGGAATTTCAGGGAAGTATGTTAGCTCAGAACAGAAATCAGTGGAGGTACGCATCCAACCATATCCGTTACGGAAAACCTGATGATGAAAAATATAATTGTACTTAAACCTGATGATAATTGTAAACAACTATAGGTGTTGGTTTTGCAATATTCTTAACAGATGTTGATTGTGCGAAAGGAAGGAATGAAAAACTACTAATTCGACAAATGTCTCAGTGTTAAGGGATCTTGGTAGCCTCAGGCTGCTTAACCCCTTTTTCACACCACTGAATATCGGTAAAATAGAGTAAATATTTAAAAAACAATAGAAGGGCAGGCGTGCTGTATCTAACGAGAGAAGCAACTGTGTTCTAAGGCAGCAAGCATAAAAACAAAGAAAAAAAATTGTTGAAAGCATATGTGTGGAGCATAGCAGTGTACGTCTATGAAATAAGGACAGTAGGATAGTAGATCGAAAAAAGGTAGAAGCCTTTTAGAATCTGGTGCTTCAGATGTATGATGATGATGATGGCATAGACAGACAACGACAAAGATGTTCTAGAAATAGTAGGAAAAGAGAGATATCTGTGAAAAAAAGACAGGAGGAATAGAAAAATGGAACACGTTCTAAGGCATTGGGAATTAGTAAAGGATTACAAGCAGAGATAGGAAAAAGAGAGGTAGACGTTAACCTAGGTAAGACTATTGCACGCAGATAATGAAAGATGTAGGCTGTGGTAATTTCAAGGAAATGTGCAGGTTAGGTAAGAACAGGAATCAATGGAGGTACGCGTCTAACTAGTTCCAGATCTGAAGACCTAATGATAGTAATGATGAGAAGGTTTTTACATCCTCTACAAAATGCTACATGCATAGAAAAATATTTCTTTGTTAATACACCCGCTATCTGAATTGAATGCAAATAATGTACCAGAAAGTGTCCTATCTTTTGGTTCACCTTTTGCTCTTTTGCGTTTAAAAACGACCAGTGGTGGCACAATGTATCCAGCAGTATTGGCACAACATACAATTGTGGTTGCTGTACCAGGTTCTCCACTAGTAGTCGATCCAACTTGATGTTTACTTTACAAACCCAAAATTGTTCTAGATTTTTCTGTTTGGTGGAAAATCTTGTTTTATCAACATTAAATATACGGTGAGCATAGTTAGATTCATACTTTCCATATACATAGAAAGATTTAAAAAAATTTTCTAGGGCCTCTTGATTAAATCCAGTCTCTGTTAAATAAAGTTGCTCTTGGTTGACACAGGCTTAATTTTGGATGCCAATTTATGAATCCATAATACCACTTTTCTCAGCAATTTGTTTCCCTTTATTAAGTCGATGCTTTGTATTATTTCTTTCGGCTAATTCAAACGCCAACACCTTAAAATCTGTTGGAGCTACAACAATCAAATTTTACAGCTTACGAATATGATAGTACAGTTTCGTCTCCAATTCTGATGATAAATCACCCAAGGAACCAAATATCTGAATTGCTTCTTTGGCTACGTAGTTACTTCCGTTTAGTCCTCTCTTTAATGTTACCTTGGAACTCTAAATTAGCGACTTGCTTTATTCAAGCCTGCTTATTTTTTAGGGTTCTGTATATAAGGTATAACGGAACCTTTATAAGATCACTCTCGTGTCCGTCCGTTCGTCTGTCACAGAGGTTTTTCTCGAAAACTATGTAACGTAGGAATTTGAAATTTGGCACAAGGCTAGGTCTTTATGGCGCACACATATTTCGACAGTCAGAAAATAGAACAAAAACATTTTTAGATTAAAATGGGGGGGTTAATTCGGTCAAATATATCGTGAGAGGTATCATTTGAAAGACGATTCTAAAAGGCTTCTAAAAATATTTTTTTTATAATTTTCGGTCTAGTAGTCTTCATATAGCTCAAAATGCGCCAAAAATGACCGTTACCCCCATGTTCTTCTACATTTCCAAAGCTAAAATTTGAATTTTAATAGAGATAGTAGCTATTCAGTCATAGATTACCGGAAAACGGCAGGTTTTTTTGACAGTGTAGTAGTTGATGGGAAAAAAATTGTTAAACACAGTAATAGACAACAGACAACGTATTTACTAATGTACCAGTACAATGTGGGACAATATATTCATTTTTCAGTTATCACAATCAAATTTGGATGAGATTTAAATACACATAAAAAATAAAAACAGCTTAATTTGGTTTACTGATTGCTCACTGTAGTATTGTGCAAGCTCGACTCACTCTTGGCTAACTTTTTTCTTATGGTCTGTATGACCAATAATATGTTCTTCATGTTTCAGGCACAATAATTTCCTTTTTTCACCCTGCTCGAATGAAATGCATAACATGTTATAAACTAATAAAAACATCATAAAGTTGTTCCCATCATTAGATCGGTCTAATGATGGGGATGACTTAGTGGTCCATCGATAACAAATATGAATTTTTCCAAAGAAATATGTGTTACAGGAAAGCTTATGCATTAACCAAAATATTAATTGTTGCAGTTATAAACAGTTGTTCTTCTATAACTGAAAGGCACAAACCCTCCATCAGTGGGTTTAATCACATTATTGGTACGGTGGGGTATAAGTGCAAATGTACTATTTAAATAAAATAAACTCCTTCTAAATAACTGCATACTATTATTGTTGAAAACGACTATACAAATCTTACTTTATTAAGCCATTTGTGAAAAACATGTATCGCCAATATTAACAGAATGTTGTAAACATATACATTGATTGCATTCCACACAATTATACAAAGATTTTTGGTTTTATTTGGTTCACATATTGAGCATCGTCTAGATTTATTTTGCTTCTTTCCCGGTTTTTCAATGTTTCCTTCAGGTATAGAGTCACAAGATATGCCAGTTGTTTCAGAAATTTTTCTTTTTTCTTCTACAGAAAGTCTAGGATTAACCTGTCGATTTTTTAAATGAGGAAATATTAAACCGAAAGCTAGTTTTTCTATACATTCACGACATTTTATTGCGTTATTTGAAGTGCTATTTGAATTGAACACCACAAAAGAATTTGCTGAAACTGTATTCAGAAGTTAGAAAAGTCAGTGGCCATCTACGACTGTTGCGTGATACATAACTTCTGGAAAGTTCATCACCTACGTCGACTCCGCCTTTCATAAAGTTGTAAAACGTAGCAATCTCTGGTTTACATTTGGCACCTGTAGAATAATCAATTGTATCAGAGTGATGCAGTGTTGATAATAATAATAATACATTTTTGCCTCTCTTAGATACGTTTGAAATGCAAACTTATAGCTGTTTGCAGCTCGGTTTTTTGTTTGTAGAAGTTGCAATGGATTTCCTTTATATTGTTCCGTAGAATACCGATGTCAGTTTATATTTTTTGAGCAATCTTACTACAACTGGATAACTTGCAAACCAGTCATCAAGCGTTACGTTACGTCCACTACTCTTTATTGACCAATAAAGTCTCGTAATTATATCCTCCTGTCTATTACCTAAATTGAAGGGACCGTCTGGGTTCTTACCAACGCAGACGTGTTGGTTTAGAACAAAAAATTCTCTCATCAACCATCGCGAATATTTTTATCCCGTACTTTGCAGGCTTGTTTGATATAAATTGGCGGAAAGTACATCGACTACTGAATAACTATGGTTTATCATCTATTGTAACATATTCGCTAAGAGTGTAGACTTCCAAACCATTTTTAATAAAAATATCAAAAACTGCTCTGAAGGCAGTAAGTTTGTCCAACTGATGCCTTTCCCCGAGATTGCTCATTACCAAAGCGTACAGTTTCCAATAATAGACTAAATCTCTCCTGACACATCGTTGCTTATAAAATATCAACTCCTAAACCATCAGTAGCTCACAAGTCATCAAGATTTAACCTTGCTGATTTCAGTAAACCAGTTATATATAAAAGCCCTATGCTTTCAGCCCTTGTAGCATAGCATCTTAAGTCAAATGGCACGTGTCAGAACGATAATAACTCTAAGTTATTTTCCTTAGTTCTTCATTAAAGCATGCTACAATCTGACAGCATCCCATCTGTAAAAAAAAGCTGCAAGCACTGCAACGGTTCTTGGATATTTCTAAATGATCGTTTTACATCAGGCAGATAAATAATTATATTTTCAGGCCTTGTTTTTACGACTAAGTTTCCTTGCTGCTAAGACTTTCTTGTCAAACGATCCTTTCTAACATATTTGTTGTTTATCCTAGATACTTCGGTTCTTGATTCAGTAAAGGTAGAAATATCTGCATCATAAATTATTGGTGTCCGATTCTGCAGATCTTTTACTAAGATGGTCTTTTTCAGCTGCTGAAGCTGATTCTAATTCTTGTCCTACGATATTATCGTCTGTTTGCACTTCTTCCTATAACTTGAGTAGGTACTTTGTCTTTTTTTTATACGACATCATTCTAAAACAAATAAAGAAATAAAAACTAAAAGAAAAACGCAAAGTGTACGGTGGGTTATGATACTAAATTCAATAATTACAGGATCCGTACCGTGGGGTGTGCTTATGATACTAAATTCAATAATTACAGGATCCGTACCGTGGGGTGTAGAATGCACGCATTACACAAAACACTTCTTGCTCCTATAATAATAGCTCACCAACTGAGGTTGGTACATACCTGTTTGCTAAAAAGGCTAGTACGAAGATACAAAAAAATTAGTGCTTACTGGGGTCTTAGTATGTAGTGACGCCGGGTTAATAAAATCATACCGATATTTGTTTTATCTTTACTCAATTAATATACGTAGTAGCAATATTATAAACACATATACAAATACAATAACGTAGATTACTGGCATACAACAGCCCTGATGTCATTATAATTAAGTTCTGTGCAAAAAGTTATAGTTGTAATTGCAACCGTACCTTAAGTGCATAAAGATCATTCAAATTTACTTCGTACTTACGGTTTCAAATCCTAAAGTCAAGGCATGGTCTTTTTTATTAGGATGCAAGCCACTAACTCCTTTTACATAAATTGGATCGCAATCATAAAAATGTGGTTGCGAGATTACAAGAGGAGCCCCCATACATCTAGTTCCATCATGTAGACCTTGTTTCCAACAGGTGGCATTTGGAGGACAATAACAGTCTAACGACTTGTCCACTGACATATCTCCAAATGTAGCAACAAATCTATTTACATTTACACCTTTATATTTTGCTTTTTCACTGAAAGTTGTTACTAGAGATCTAAAAACAATATTAGCTCGCCAGAATATATTGTTTTTGTAGTAATCACCTGCAAATATCTGCAGAATAAACTGCAACGCCTTCTTCTTTTTTTATAAATGGTGGAAATATTGTTGAATCGGTACCTATGAATTGGTTGCATTCTTTCTTTTTCCAGACAGACATTTCCTTTGCTTTATCATAGGCTACTACAAGTCCTAAATCTTGAGCTCTTTTGATTCCCCTTTTAACTGTAAATGTGTGTTCATCAATCGTGGCATTTTTCTGAAATTATATAGAACAATTAAAGACCAGTATATTTAAGGGTTAAAAATATTTACTTCTAATGCACTATGAGCATTAACGAATTAATGAAACAAATTACTATAGTATGCAAAAATTTCTATTCTATGTTAATAAACGTGGGTAAAAAGAATCTTTTAAAGGAATGAATTTATAAAAATATTTTAAAATGTAATGTATCTACAGACAAAGTCATTACAATTAATGCTTTTAATTTATACATATAAATATACCTTTCCCAAACAAAAAAATCTCATATAAACAACTGTTTACAAAAAATAAATATAAAGACAGTGAACATCATAATCAAAAATACTTTTTACTCCTTTTGCTGATATCATTATTATTATTTTAAATTTAATTACACCACACCATTATAAATTGTACATTATTATTAATCGACCAATTGTATCTAATCTCACTTTAGTAAGTATCAGTTATATATAATTTTTAGCTATTTATTCAACCCTGTTCGCATAACTAATTCATTTGTATTTACTTTTAGTACTCTTGATAATAGAAAAATAAATTTCCAAAAGCTTGAGTTTTAAAAAAAAGAGAAATCTTCAATTTTGCTGACCTAAAACCCAAAACGAATTATATATATATATATATATATATATATATAATGTAATGTCAGGGGGAGGTACAAGGCTTCTAAGGGTAGATTTGTGTTAAAAGGGGTGTATGCCAAATAAAATGATTCATATATCAGATCCAGTAATTCAAAAACTATATTTTGCCGTACTTTACATATGCTAAAGTATTTACCATGTTAGTTTGAAACGTATGTGCCAAAAGGTAAACTAAATGACTTGATGACGTTGATAAAATGCACAGTGCTCAAGGTTTTATACTAAGTTGAAATTTAATAAGCCATTGAAAGTACATTTGCCGTCTGAAAACCGGATGCGTCTACGGATGTCTACTATCAACCAAGCATCCAGGTCTTGTGTGAATTATTTTGGCTTTTTATTTAAATAGAATCAACTTTTGGACGAATTTGTAAATTCAAAATTATAAGTTAATAGGAGTATCAAATATAATTGGAGAATTGTGAAGTGTTTAGGACCAATGATAGAATTTAGGAATGTGTATAAAGACAATAGTGAAGGTATTTGTGACACCAAAAAAAGGACAAATTGTTATTGGATATTTTTATGTATGTAAAATGTAATTAAGTAAGCTAGTTTTGTTGTGCTTATTGCCTAGGGGAGTAAACAAGAGGATTCTTTTTCGATTAAAATTTGTATAAAAACGTGTTTTTGCAAACCTGCGTTAAAGTTGTTATATATTTTGAAAAAATAAATGTGTTTGAATTTAAATAGTCTGATTTATTAAAGTGGAGGTACAAGAAGCATCGGTGGTTAAATAAGCAATAGCGACGTTAAAAGAAGTGTATAGAGTGGTTATAGTGCGACTGGAAAGCAACGAATATTTAATTAGATTTGAAACGAGATTGGGATTGATTTGGATAAGGTTTAAAGGCAGAAGGACATAGAGTGGTTATAGTGCGACGGCGAAGCAACGAATATATAAATAATTTTGGGATTGATTTGGATAGAGTTTTGAAGGCAGTAGGACATAGAGTGAACATCGAATTTATAGCAGGGCATCGAGTGATTTGGAACAGGACGGCGGTTAGATTTGGGATTGATTACGAAAAGGCGGACGGATTAATTGGAGTACGAAGAGGAAAATTAAGAGAGCAGCAATTGCAGGGGAAGATTCAACGCAAAGGAACACGGAAGGATTAGCGCAGGGGAAGTAAGTACAACGGTTTGTCAAAATTCTAAAATTCGGGTTATTCATTTCAGATTTGGGGTCATCAAAATTGTACTAAGACACCTGGAGGCGATACGAAAGTTCAATAGTGATTGTGAGTCCATGTAAAGACGCATACGGCGATTAAGATCGTGAGCCAGCAACATTTAAAAAGGGCGTCAGCGAAGTATAATTCAGGTGAGTACCGTGCAATATCATAAAACGTCACAAAAGTCAGAAATTGTGTACATTAATTAATTTGGCACAAAGCTACGTTGATCAGTAAAATTTGGCATATACAGTAGTAAATTCATATAAAAGTAGTAAAACAAAAGAGTGTGCAGTTTGGTTGGGCAGTGCACTCACGACTGAACCCACGGTGAGTAGGTGAACACCCTGAGATAAAGAGTTCATATAGTCGAGGCATAATAATAGTATACATTTTAATTAAATAACCAACCAAACTTTGCTAAAGCACATTATATAAAAGTCATTCATTGAGTAATAAAAATAGGCGCGACGACAAAAGTAGTGTATCATAAATTTATAATTTAAATAAATAAAATAAAAGTAGTAAAGGGGGGGGGGGGGTGAGTCAGTAGAATATATATATATATATATATATATATATATATATATATATGTTAGATAGGGATTAGGCCGCCTCATTTTGGGCGGCGCTAATTTTGCTGTGACCCCCTTAATACTTGGGGAAGTCCAAATTAATGCTGTAACCTGGATGCAGCCGAATTAGTTTAATGAGGATGCAATAGGAGCTTACCTTGCTCTTTTCCTTGGTTGGCTAGCTCAACAAAAATTATGCTGTACAATTTACGAAAATGAAATGAAACAGAAATCTCAGGCCTTTTGGTACAGAAGTATCAATAAGAATTAATTCTTTCTCTCTCTCAGAAATCTCAAGAAACGTATATGCATTCAAAAACATATTTTTTTATACACATATCTAAGGAATCTCTTTCATTCAACAAATCTAAATAGTGCTTATAAAAATTAGTTTAATGAGGATGCAATAGGAGCTTACCTCGCTCTTTTCCTTGTTTGACTAGCTCAACAAAAATTATGCTGTACAATTTACGAAAATGAAATGAAACAGAAATCTCAGGCCTTTTGGTACAGAAGTATCAATAAAAATAAATTCTCTCTCTCTCTCTCTCTCTCTCTCTCTCTCTCAGAAATCTCAAGAAACGTATATGCATTCAAAAACATATTTTTTTATACACATATCTAAGGAATCTCTTTCATTCAACAAATCTAAATAGTGCTTATAAAAAAGTTTACAGCTTAAGCTAATACATAAAATTATTCCAAATGAAAAATATTCCTCACCTATATTCTTGTCGAGAATTACAAAACCTTGACCTCTTCTCTGTAAATTACAAAAATTCTTCATAATATTTTCTGGATAATTTCTTATCTTTTTTATTTCCCCGGCTGTCAGTGTAATTGTTCAACGACATTGCATAGATAATTTGGTCAAGGACAAAATACTTCAAACCCCGATCTCAAGGTTTGCTGAAAATTGTCCCCTTAACAAATAATTGTTTATAAACTTAAGAACTTACTATAGCTTAAGTGTAAATCTTTAAATATCCTTATAAGTTACAAACAAAGAAAACAAAGTTTATACTTGCTGTTGTTATTGTCAAATAGTCCTTATTAAAATCCCATTTCCATCGTAATTAACGGCATTATATACTTATTGGTTCCATTTCAAATCTCCATTTGACGTTAAAATATCAGTTTACAAAGTGCATTATTTTAGTCGATTACAGTCAGCAGTCGCTCTTGTATAAGGATTATAAATATCGAAGATCGTTTAATTTTCGTAGAATTTTTAACAATAACTATGCTTCATAATTAAAAGTTCTATTTACATATTGCCTGGCGTAAAATGAATTACTAATTACTCCACCTTACACATTTGATGTCTCTAATAATTATTTTTTTCTCAAAACTTACGTGTTCGATGTCATAAAATAAATTATCCCTCATTCTTAACTATTTCCGCTTATAAACAAAAATTCTAATTATGTCTTTTTTCCATTCAATTCTAGATTTATTTCGAAGCATGACACATTCTAAATGATGTAATAATTATGAGGATGTCCTGTATAAATGAGCAAATTAAGCGCGGCTGGTATGATTTATGCCTCTCGTAAACTGCCTTCCATTCTTTTCTAATGCAAGAAGTTAATGGTCGTTTTCAGCTCTTCTCTGTAATACGTAAAGCTATTAAACCGCGTAATCTCGGTTTTATGGCTTTTTCCGATAGTAGCGTTTCTTCGAATTGAGAGGTTTATTCATTGATACAAAATAATCCGCTTATTTAATGGCTTTTAAAATATTAGTAAATGACGTATTTGTTTATTAAATATTCGAAATTTCTGGAATTAATCAGAAAGTAATTTCTTTGCAAAAAAGATACGTTTTATTTAAAAACGCATAAAGTGGCATTTTTTAGCTAGAATAAATGTATTTTATTTTTCTTTTAAGTGATATATCTACACACGGAAAATTATCTAGTTTTTTGATGAGGGCTTCGTTCTTATGTTTTGTAAATGCAGCAAGATTTATCTCTACGCTAAACGAAAAGTGTTCTAGCGAATATTTTCACACGGAAAATATGCTTTGTTTTAACGCGGATGCGCTACATTGATATTATTTTATGCAATTTACTTTTCAGTAAATGCAGCGTATTACGTTTTTAATAAATAACGCTTAATTGTGATATTGACTTATATTCTACCAAAGTATGAATTTTAGTTACGCACATCTCAAAGAAAATAGCTTAAAATCGAAGTTATTTTAGGTATTTACAGAATAATTATTTATACACAGATGAAAATATATTAATTTTAAATTTGGGAATCTCATTTTATGTGCTAATTGAATATGCTTATATTTTATTCAGGGTAGTAAAACTAAATCTTGGAAAATTTAAATTTTCTCCGTTTTTCTTCTCTTTAAGTATTATTTTTTTTATAGAATTTGACGTTCAATAGCCTCTCGCAACCTCACTATCACATCAATATATACACATGTACATATTGACGTGATAATGAAGTCATGAGAGGTCATTTAACGCCAAATTCTACGAAAGCTACCACTCAAAGTGAAGTAAACAGAAAATATTGAAATTTCCCAATATTTAGTTTTCTATCCCGTATCAATAAACTTTATTACAAAACATGAAAAGAAGCCCCACTTTGAGCTGAGTGTGCATTGCATTCATTGCAGCGATTATAAAACGAATAAAAACTTAAAAGCTCCATTTTTAAGTCAATTCTTTTTGGCCGAGTGAGATACCTTGTGCAAATGAACCTTAATAAAAACGTTTAAAAATACTGCAATCTGTACTTTATTAGACGACAAATCAATCATTAGGAAAATAATTATGATTAATATTTCCGTGTATAAATGTTTACTGAAAACGACTTTTTATTTCGAGACGTAAAAACAAAACTATTCAATTTCATTCAAGCCGTGTATCTAAAAATATCTACTCTTAAAATACATTAAAAAGCGTTTAAAAATATGCATATGTACCCTGATAGAATACAAATTAATGCAAATTTTAGTGCAATTGTAAAGTATAAAGAAGCCCTTATTAATTATTTGTAGATAACATTTAATTCTACTTTATGAGTTTCAAAAAAAACATTAACTCTTTTTTGAATACGTCATTTTTACTAAGTAATGTTATATAAGTTAATTATTGAATAAATACCGGTTCAAGAAACTCATGCGGATATTAAAATGCAATAAAATAGATAAGAAATATTTTTAGTAACTTTCCATTGTACAATAAGGTTGTAACGTACTTTTTGTTCTACTGAACGGACCACGATGTGGACGCCAGTGAAACGTATTTTTCCGAAAATCTTCCGACAAAGCTAGGGGTCTATTCCTGGGTAGAGCAATGAGAAATAGGGGGGGAAGGTAAGTCGAATTCTGTTTGGAAACCAAAGTCAAGCTAAATCAAATAGGCTCCACCATGTCCTGACTGAGATAATTACGATAATTGCAAAGTACAGTTCTAAGGGCGGACGTGGAGACCCAAAGAAAAAATGATCGCCTTCGTTAACAAAAACCTGTCTTAACAAAATAAGACGCAGCTCCTGCAAGAAATTGTAATGGTTAAATAAATAAAAAAGTGGAACACCATTTCTGTCCTACAAAAATATATAAAGAAATAATAAAAAAGTATTTCCAATATAGTATTGGCATCAATTTATTACTCAGAAAGGTTTAAGCTTTATGTAATTAGATTTGATCGTACTTGATCAAAATAAAAAGTCTTCAATTTTGAATTAATTGTTTACTAAAGAAACTCTTTTAAAATATTGTAACTTGTAACAAAAAAATTTTATCATCAACTATATCAAGATTAAACTTTTAACTTTCCTTTTTTGTCTTTCATTATTATTAATCAAGCAACTTTACTTTAAACATGAACTTGTTGTACAAAATAAAGTAATAATGGTTGGCAAGCATAACACAGTAAATTAAATTCTAACCTGGGCAGATCTTTTCAGGTAGATAACAAATTATTAGCTCCTAACAATATCAGAATTTGAGCTTTCAAAATTACATATCTAAGTGTAGATAAAGCTGATCACAAAAATAGGCATGTTTATTTAAATTGCATTACAGCTGCTCAAAGCATTTGCTTTTAAGGCAACATCTGTTAGCTGTACAAAGTAGAAAAATATGACGTCGAAAACACCTGCTGAACTTATCGACGGTTCATATGGAACGAAGTATGTTTTCTTTTTAAGAACGCTAATTCAACAAAATTTTGTTTTACAGCTTGTAAAACCAGCTCAACAATCAGTTGAAACTTTTACAATTTAAGTGTACTAAACATAAAAGCAAGTTAATGTGTTCTAAGTTTTGAAACACAAGCAAAAAGAAATTCTTATAGCTAATTACAAACCAAAACTGCAATATTCGCCTCACAACAAGGCAAGAAGGGATCCCCGTTCTTCAAGCAAAGATAACAGCGTTTGCAATTTGAAACGACTCCATCTAAATTAACATCTATAATTCCTTCCTAGACAAATTTCTTGTTAGGCAAGGTTTGAATCAATTATTCTTGTCGAGTTATATTTGTTGCGTTCCACGTGTCGAATCACATCTTGTCGCATTATATTTTATAGTAGTTGTGTTCTCAAGGTTGAATTCTAATTTGTCCCATCCTAAGTTGTATTCTAAATTGTATTCTAAATTGTTTTCTAAATTGTCTTCTAAATTGTCTTCTAAATTGTCGCGTTAAATAAATTACCTCAAATTACTTAAGTTTGTATAATATATACTTTACCAACCGTTATTCGAAGATACCTTCACCATTGATGATGGATTCGAAGATTGCCGGCCTCTAGCCAGGAGTACATGTTGACAAAACTATCGCCCGTGGCCGACTATCTCGTAACCATGGCCGAGCGGTCGCGCCATCAGGGGCGGGGGACACGAAACAATCCAACAGAGATGTGCTTGCGAATAGCTTTATGCGACACAGATATCTGAATATAATTAGATTACTACGGAACGATGCACGCTTAGCGCATTATTTTTGAAATTATATGCAAATAATGATTATTGAAAATAAAATTGTTACAAGGTAGAAAGAGACAGTTAGTTAGAAGTGGATAAACGACTCTTTTACGATTCTCATAAATCGTATCGACCGTGGTAAATTGATACGAATTAGACAGTTAAAACGCGAAATCGGTGTAAATTCTTACATTGGCAATATCGCAGCATTATTAGTTGTGGACGAGACCGAGACCACGTTGTCTATGCACGATATGTTTATTTATACAGATAGTTTTTTCAAAAATACTATTTTCACTTCTTTTTTGTCATGGAAATTCTTCGCATAAGCTTGTTCTCTTGGTGCACAACGTGTTAAGTAATACAATGGTAGTTTTAGCCCTAAGACATTTTTGTATACGGTTTATATACCGTAAATTACAATGAGAACTTTTGAAAGTTTTGGTGTTTCGTGAGAGTTTTGTATGTAGGTAAGTTTACGTATGTAGCAGATCATCATTATGAGTCGCCTGAAATGATGAAAAAACGTGTCTTAACCATTTTTCTGTACTTATTGAAGTGTCAAAAGTTATTCTTGGGGGTCTTTCTAAATCGTTTGGTACTAGGCCGATATTTTTAGGACCGACAGTACTGTACGTAGACACTAGAGATTGCGAAGGCTCCGAAACAATAAAATAGCAATTGGTTAATAAAATGTGAGTATTTTATATTTATTATTGTTCATGTAGGTTATGTTATAAAAATAACACTGAAAAAAAATTTTTTTGAATTAAATAAGGTATATTTACTATTAAGAAATATCTTTACAAATATTAAATATTAATTAAATATTAAATATTAGCAAAAAATGCGCGACGGGCGTACGCGATTTCGTTGCTTCGCAAAACTACCGCTGTTTAAAAAAATTATATCTTTGTTCCATTTGGTCGTACAGACTTGAATAAAAAATGAAATTGTGCGGGATTTTGTAAGCTGCAATTTTGATATACATATATTTCCGTAAAGTTGATATTTTCCGAGATATTTGCGAAAAACGAATTTTTGGACATTTGGGCCCTTCCCTGCACGCAACGTAGCGTCTACACGTGAGGACTTTTCATATGTTGAATAGTACGCTAAAATAAGCCTGTTTACAAAATTTCAGCCCAGTCAGTATTATTTCCTCCAAATCGACAAATATCGAGTCATTTTTCTGGGCTATAGGGTCCGTTTTAAATAAATTGATCAGTGACTGTTGCTTTAACAAAGATTTAGTTTGACCTTTGCATGTACCGAGTTTAGATTTCTGTTTGTCATCATACATAAAGTAAAAATGCACCTCAAAACTGCGCTTTTTTTGTGTCTGAAGGCGCACGCACATTTTTAGATGCCGTGGGTCGTTCAACATCAATAATAGAAGCAATTTCTTAATTTTGGGCAATTGTACTTCGTTGCATCTAGAAATTTTTGGATTAGAAATCGGTAAACTTGCGTCACTTTCGCTATTTCCACTAGGAATATAATTTTCACTGGAAGATTCATTTTTTTCAAAGCTCTCAGCACCAATATCTGTCGAACTATTATCTATCTTAGCATGGAACTCTTTTCAACTTCTTTTCATGTTGATGAAGATACAAAAAATTGTGTTTAACCTAATGACTAGTGGTTAAGGACGGGCATATCTACTACTGACAAAATTGAATCGGAGTAACTAAATGGGGTAATAAACATGTATATAGTTCGAACACTATGGCAGCATCTGCTTCGCATTGCGGAACTGCATAAAACAAACATGAAAGAAAAATCATAAATTATTTGTTTGTTTATTGAGAGTAATTTATAGTATTAGAATATTTCTTAAAATGAGAGATCCATGTTTTAAAATTGCAGCAATAATCAGATGTTTCAGCATCAGCAAGCAATAACTATCTACGATAAAATAAAGAATAAATAAGCTTTAGAACGCCGAATAAGCTCTAGAACGCCGTAAACTTAATTTTATTATACTTTTATGCTCTTGAATTCAGGAAGAAACAATATAAAGATTTGCCTAGACATCAGTGACAACGACAATAGCTGCTAATAATAATATTTCCCTCTACTATAATAGTAATCCGCCATTAACCGACACCAACTACTCAAAAAGAGGAAATTAAGACAGGCCGTGATTATGTTGTTAGTGTGAGTATATAACATTAAAATTCTTGATACGTAGAACACAACCAACATATTCTGTAAATCTGAGTTTGACACTTAATAATACATAGTTTGAAAATTGGACTAGCGCCTGCTTTGGCTAAAATCTCTAATTCGGCACAATGAAATTTGCAGTCTCTTTATACAGCTAGCAGATCAATTTTATGAATTTATGCATTGCATCTACTTCGCATCTATTTTTGTAAACTGTGATATTGGTATACGTACGCATAATTTATAACATTTTCAACCAAAACCTTAGAGTATTTGATAGTACGATAAGATAGCCTAGCTGAATCAAACAAGTTACATATTATACACAAGCGCCCTGCATCTATTGATTACTATAATTTTGGTGTCCGAACAAAAAAGATCAGAAATAATGCGGGTTCAATATGAGCTTGTACGTATTTCAAGCATTTTAGGTCCAACTATCAAAACGCGAAAAAATTATTTTCTAGATTTAATTACTTAGTATTTTAGAAATCGAGGAAGTGAATATTTCTCCTTCTTTTAGTAATGCGATTCTATCTGTAACTAATAAATTGACTACATGAGAAAATAACATGAGCGAGAAAACTCGAGACCGAGATCAAACCGAGAATCTCGAGTCGAGACCGAGATTGAGACTGGTCTCGGGTCTCTTCCATCACTAACCATTATCCAGGGCTACTCTGCTTGTTAAATAAATATCTATTATTCGGTGTGACAACTGGAAAATTTGCAATGGAGAATATCTTCAAGACGAAAAATTCGATTAGCAACCAAAGTAACGTGGCTTGCGGCACAATACCTCGCACCCCTTAGTGACTAGCCACCCACATTTAATTTTTTAAATACGGACCTACTCCGTGTGGCACAATATTGGAAAAGGCTCTATGCCCCCCTTTTATAGGCGAGTAGGTCTAACTAAAATCGTATCTTTAGTTTTCCAATTATGGTATTTTAAAGCTTTAAACCTCTTTTGAGTTTAAAATGAAAAATTTCTAAGGTTAATATTATTAAAAACGAATCATAATTATATATAATTCGAATTTATCCGGAACGTAGGAATTCGAAAGTGAATGGTGTTACGTGCCAATCGGCACTTAAACATGTATTAGGTTAAGTTTGATTTATGGAGGATTCGCGCCATAATTTCAAAAGACGCGGTGCGCGGAATTTAAATAGACTAGGCGTGTACTTCCGTTACGTCATAGTGAGTTTGCGCAGATTGCGCGACGCGGGAGGGTTGGACGTATACGTTCGCGCTGGTGTAAAAGACAAAAAAGAGTGGGGACAAAGTGGTGAGAGGTTTCCGTGACGCTCTTAAACGTGTCTGTTTGCCTTTGATCTTCAAGGAGTGTGGACGGTCAGGTAGATAAATTTGAAGCCACCGAGGCGTACTGTACTCCACGACCCGAGATGACGAGTCACCATCTTCCATTCTTCCGGGATGGAGCCCTGATGGATTTCAATGGAGGCCTACCTTAGCGCAACTCCGTCAAATGCCGGATATCTTATGTGAGTATTCTTTCTGTTAAAATTATTCGCTTTTATCTTTCATTGTTTAAATATGTAAATTTCTGAGTATTGCGCAATATACAGTTTGCATTGGTGACGTCATTGGAGTGGCAATGCGGAATCTGTAATAGGTTGTCGTTGTCATCCGCCAGAGCGTAGCCGCTTTCTCATTGCGCTTGCGCGATGTATTTATGAACTCTTAAACTGTATTACCGACTTTGTAACTGTATTTATCGACGTACTTCGTAAACTGTTTTATCGACTCTTTAAGTGTAAGAACTATCACCATATAAAATGTAATAAAATCAAGCTCCACGTTGGGCGCCATTTTATTACATTTTATATGGTGATAGTTCTTACACTTAAAGAGTCGATAAAACAGTTTACGAAGTACGTCGATAAGTACAGTTACAAAGTCGGTAATACAGTTTAAGAGTTCATAAATACATCGCGCAAGCGCAATGAGAAAAGCGGGCTACGCCTCTGGCGGATGGCAACGACAACCTTATTACAGATTCCGTGTTGCCACTACCAATGACGTCACCAATGCAAACTGTATATTGCGCAATACTTCGGAAATTTACATATTTAAACAATGAAAGATAAAAGCGAATAATTTTAACAGAAAGAATACTCACATAAAATATCCGGCATTTGACAGAGTTGCGCTAAGGTAGGCCTCCATTGAAATCCATCAGGGCTCCATCCCGGAGGAATGGAAGATGGTGACTCGTCATCTCGGGTCGTGGAGTACAGTACGCCTCGGTGGCTTCAAATTTATCTACCTGACCGTCCACACTCCTTGAAGATCAAAGGCAAACAGCCACGTTTAAGACCGTCACGGAAACCTCTCACCACTTTGTCCCCACTCTTTTTCGTCTTTTACACCAGCGCGAACTTATTCGTCCAACCCTCCCGCGTCGCGCAATCTGCGCAAACTCACTATGACGTAACGGAAGTACACGCCTAGTCTATTTAAATTCCGCGCACCGCGTCTTTTGAAATTATGGCGCGAATCCTCCATAAATCAAACTTAACCTAATACATGTTTAAGTGCCGATTGGCACGTAACAATGGGATAACGTTCGTGTGTTCATATCGTCGAAAATTCGATGTATACCAATACGAGCTTAACAAATCTCAATTTGTATGGCAAGCGGCGCAGGTTCATCCGTTTCAGGCATGCGCTTTCGGAACGTCAAGTTTGGACATATGTCCAAATTGAAATATCATTGGTTTAGTGATTTTGGTCCCTTTTTATCTTAACTAATTTGTGTTTATTCCGTATTAGCTTTTACTATACCTGAAAGCGTAAAGCTGATTATTATTTACGGGGCTCTAAATAAACTGTACGCAGAACTGCAAACCATTTTAATGAACAGCATCCTGATAAGCTAGTATATCATTTTTACTTCAATATTTAGTTGAAAAGTTTCATAAAACTGGATCTGTGACAAGCAAGAAAGGAAACTTATTCCACGTTTTGGTCGAAGCCGATCAAATCGAAGTAATTGGGCAATTTAATATTAATCCCACATGGTCGACAAGATGAGGTGCATATGCTACGCGTCTGTCACGAGAGTCCGCGAGAAAAGTTCTAAAACTTTACAAATTTCATCCGTCCAAGATGAAAATTCTTGAGGAACTTGGTGATAATGATGCTGAGAGAAGAGCGCATTTTGCAACACTAAGGCTAATAAAATTATCGATGAACTACGTTTAACCATGAATATGTATTCCAGTGATGAACGTTCTTCTTTTCTAAATGGAAACGCAAATAAACACAGTTGTAGATATTGAAGTGTACCAATCCTCATATTTTTAGATCAGGTCATACACAATAATATGAGAAATTCAACGTGTGGGTGGGCATATTGGGAAATAAAATTATGGGTTCGTGTTTTAATGATACAAATTTGACAGTACACGCTTACCTTGATATGCGACAAACATCTATCAAGCCTTTGATTGTAAATGAATTAGATCAACAACGCAATCAAAACGGGAATCCGATTTTAATAAAAATTCTTTTATGTTTTTAGCAGGTTAGTGCGCCTCCACATTCGGCATTTGATGTTAGAAGATGGTTAGATGAAAATTATCAATGAATTGAGAAAAGAAGATCTGTTGGGTGACTGTTCAGATCATCCAACCTAACATCATACGATTCTTCTTTTTGATACATTTTGAATCTGTGATTTATGAAACCTCTCCAAAATACATTAAAGAATGTAGAAGAGTGTAGAAACATTACTCCCCAAACATTTCAAAAAGTGCGTATAGATTTTGAAAACATTTATGTATAGAACAAAATGGTGCCCATTACGAACTGTTTTTCTAAAATAATAAATTCTTAAATAAATTATTTTTAAACCTCCCAACCATTAAATTATTAAACTGTTTTTAAAAATCCTTGATAGTAACCTTTTAGAGGAGAATACGAAGAGCGAGTTACTTTAATTAATTGCTAATGGTAATAAATTACGATTATATCATTAAATATTCCTTATCAAAAACAATAACTTCAGGAATTTCTTATTGTAAACTTTAAGAGATATAAAGCTTTAAAACTCGATATTTAGGAAACTAATCGTAGAAACGGAATGTAAAATTCTTTCTAACAATGTTCCACACGGAGTAGGTTCATAGTTAAAAAAATTAAGTGTGCGCGGCTAGTCCCTAAGGTGTACGGAGCAGTGAGTTTTTGTTTTTCCTCAAATCTCCTGGTATATATTTCAAATCTACCTGAAAGTATTTTTCGTCTTATAGATATTCAGCATTGCTAGTTTCCCAATTATCACACTGTATGTAGATGAATTGTGAATTTTACTGTTAGTTCGTTTTTATCAGAGAAAGTTAATATTGAAATACGCTATATAAATGGAAATGTACTCACCATTCCAAAAAATGAAAACTTGAACACGGTATCGGAAACATGTTCCAGACTTTTTGCTTCAGTTCCTAGTTGTTTGCATGTTGCCTTTCCAGCAAAATCTGTCACATTACAGTATATCATGATACCACGGAACAAAATATCCATTACCGGAACTGTTACGAAAGGGCTAGCGGGGTTCTTGAATATGGAGTTTATAGCTTTGTTAACAAGAGAAAGTACATCAGGTCGTTCTCTTGCTATCGTTATGGCCATTGTCTAAAAAATAAATAAATAAATCAATAAATAAAAATATGGTATTAAAATCTACTATTAAAAGGAGTAATAGTTGTTTAGGGAAAAGGTGTATTTTTTCACAAATGTAGTAGTCTATCACATAAGGGCCCAGAAGCGCTAATCCAAATAAAGCAGTGCGAAACGTAGAGTTTCGTTTCAGATAATCTGGTAGATATTTCACTGAGAAAGCCGGTATGGCTATGACAATATTTTCTACTTTGTATTTTAGCAAAACGTTTCCAAGCAAAGTTTTGCCTGAAGGTGCCCAAAAGATGTTGGCGGGAAATTTTAAGTAAAACTTGGTCCTCGATCAAATAGAGATGGAAATAGTGATCAACAGGATTTAGAACAATATCGGAAAGAATTATGGCTAGCTCGGGTCCGCAGAGGCATGAACGAAGGGGTATTAAATTTAACATTTTGTACACGAAAATTTTTAAAAATTTAGATTTTACAGTATTAGAGGAAATTACTATTTAAAATGATATTACTTTATACTTATATGGGTTGTAAAAGCTTTAGAATATTTTATTTATGCAAAAGAGTAAATATAAAAATTGATACACGTACTGTTATTGAAAATCTCAAAGAAAAATTAGATAATTTGAAGGCGTTACAGGAAATAAAAACTAGATGAAAAAGGGTGATTCAATCTTGAACGAATAAAATTGTTATTGAAACACACTGTATAATTTTAGTTTCGTGTATAGCAGAGTTCGAAAGCAAAACATGTAAATAAATCGATAATTTTATTCAAAATATAAACTTAAAATTACGTATATATCATTTTATCTCTGTTAAATAAATAGTGAAACTCAGCTCAAGTTGTAAATTATTTTAAACCATAAAAATGTAAACAAATAATCTTAAGCGTTAGTAGTGCAATCATGATATTTTTTTTAATAAGCTTTAGATTTATGAAATAATAGTGAACTCTTGAATTTGCATCCCAAATATAAGCTTGTGAAATTTTTGTTTAATAAATTTCATGCCACGTGACTTAGTTTAATAGATATAGTTGGCACCACCACAAAGAAAACCACAGATATACTTTATACAATGTAACAAACCAAACGTTATGCCAGGAAAATACATTAGTATAAGGTTATGGAGATGACAACTTTTTCATAGAAAACATTGCAAAGTATTTATTATATATGGTTTCAAAAACGCAAATGTAAATCTAATTAAAATCAGATGACAACACAGGTACTTTCCCCGTCTTTCATTTCATAAACTCAATAGCAAGATTGTGCAATGTCAAAAAATTACTGGACTAAAAACATAATATAGAGTGGGAAAAATTAATACCAGAAGTAGACATCCGACTGAGATTTGAATTAATTAATTGTAAACTGGCAATGCATCAACATTAAAATGTAGTCATACGCACGAATAGATAATCGCGGACGTGACTGTGGATTGAAGGTTGATATAATGTTAACTTTTATGAGGTTGGATGTACAGAGCTCCAAGAAAAGTTTGGTAGCACTCCCGAAAGAAATGGGTAGCGATCGACATGTAAATGTGAAAAACATGCAAGTGGTAGGACAGAGTGCGTATATATAATGTCGTTATAACCGTTTGAAAACAAAGACGCAGCACCTGGTGAGTCATCTTTTTATTGAATTGGAACTATTTGGCGTGTTTAGAGTCAGGAAATTGCTGTGTTTGAATAATTAAAAAATGATGAAAGGAAAAATATTGCCAGTTGTTGAAAATCCTGGAATTAAAAAGTGAGTACTAGTACAAGCCTTTATATAACATTTTAAAAACAAAGTTACGGATATTTATATGTCAATGGTATTTATTTTGGTAATAAGAAATAGGCGAAAATAATTATTTGACTAGACCAACTAATGTCAGAACTGTATATAGCAATTCTAAAATAAAAATTATATTGGTGAAGTTTAACGTTATTAAAAGTATAAAACTTAGTATTTTTAGAATGGACTATGAAAAAATTGAACGAATATGTTATTTTCTATGCGTTGTTAAGTGCATTGCCAACCCAATAGGGATTTTATAACGTCACATGATTCAAATGGAAAACGTCAAAGTATGAAATGAATTCTTACTGTTAGATGTAGTTAAATGTTTTTTTAGGCTTTGTTTAGTGATACGGTGTAATTTAATGGTTTCTTTTAGGATTTATTTTATCAATACCTGGCTGGATTTGTGGTTAAGGAATAGTTTTTTTGTAACATATTAAAATTATTTTATGTTAATAGAATTTAAGTTCCGGTTGAATTTGATTTCGATGTATTTAGGAAACAGGTAAAGTTAGTTAATGCAAAGGATATCCAACTACCCCCAGTGATGGTATCTTATTTGGAAGAAGTATTTTAAGTTACAATGTTATCTTATTATGACCTAAGTATGGGAGTTCTATGCGAAAAAACTGTCTTCCTATAGAAATAAGATCATAAGGAATTGCCGTGATCGACAGTTTAGCGACTCTCGATTTTGACAAAAG